>BSBN01000145.1:0-2438080 GCA_027924645.1 Cunninghamia lanceolata
CAAATGTGAGCAACCCTAAACCTAAATCCAAGCAACTCTAAACCTCTATCTCCCTATCTATCCCCCTATCTCCCTATCTCTATCATCCCTCTACCTCTCAATCTCTCTCCCTGTCCCTGGCCATGTGCATGTGCCTCACTTTCTATCTCCCTATCTCTCTCCATAGTCTCCTCTATATCTCCCTATAAACCCTAAACCCTAGACCTCTAAACCTGAACCCCTAACCCCTAAACAATAAACCCTAAACCTCTATCTCCCTATCTCTCCCCTCTCTCCCTATCGCCTTTGTCCCTCTACCTCTCAATCTCTCTCCCTATGTCTCTAGCCATGTTCCTCACTCTCTATCTCCCTATCTCTCCCCTTGGTCCTCTTCTATATCTCCCTATTGGTCCTCTATCTCTCTCTAACCCCTAATCCCAAAACCATAAACCCTAAACCCTAAATAATACTCCTAAACCCAAGTAACCATAAATTAGGTGCTCAATTAGGTGCTAAAACAGGCGCTACATCAGGCACTAAATTTAGGTGCTACATAAGGCATTAACATAGGCACTAAATAGGTGCTAAATCAAGTGCTAAGCTAGGTTTTAAGTGTAGCGCTAAATTAGGCGCTACAGTAGGCGCTAAGTTAGGTGCTAAATTAGGCACTAATTGGCACCTAATTTAGCATCAACTTGTTCTGGTCGGTGCAAAAAATGCCAAAAACAATACCATCCTGATAAATAGCGCTGACTTTTTCAAAAAATGGAGAAAAATACATTAAAACAGTGGGTGGAAGCAAAAAAGGGAGCTAATCATAGGGATTTGTTGTAGTGTAAATAGGGTTTAGGGAACACCTTTAGGGTTAGGGCTTAGGGATGCTCAAGTTTAGGATTTAGGGGTTAGGGTTTAGAGAGAGATAGAGTGAGGGGATCAACAGAGATTGGGAGAGATAGGGAGATAGAGGTTTAGGGTTGCTTCCAAGTTTTATGGTTTAAGGGTTAGGGGTTTAGGGGTTTAGGGTTGCTCATTTTTAGGGTTAGGGTTTAGGGGTTAGGGTTAGGGGTTAAGGTTTAAAGGTTTAGGTTTATGGTTTATGTTTATGGTTTAGGTAGACAGGAGAATAGGGATCCCTATCTCTATCTCTCTGGACATATGGATCCCTATCTCTTAATATATCCCTCGCTACCTCTCTCTCCTCCTCTCTATCTCTCTCCTATGTCTCTAGACATCTCTCCATCTCTTTCCCTATCTTTATCTATCCACATGACCCTATCTCTTAATATATCCCTCTCTACCTCTCTCTCTATATTTCCCTATCTATCTCTCCCTTGCTAGATCTATGGAGCCAAAATTAATTTTGGAAGACTCTTAATTTTTGCCCTAGGATGATATGGAAGGATTTATTCCTTAATACATGCATAATTCAATCATTAATAGAACCATGCAATGGCTTGAATCTTAGACTATCCTATGCCCCCTATTATGACAATCCTACTTGTCTCTATTGGTCATTTAGACATAATTGTTAGGTGTCCTTTTGATAACTTCTCCATGCATGTTTCATAGTATGAATTCTCTTGGAGAAGGTTGGAGGATGTGGAGACCTCTTTAGTGTCTTGGCTAGGACATTCCTTATGTACCAATTCATAAATAAGTCACTTTTAGTCAATAGAATCCAAAATACATCCATTTGCAATCATGGATTAGTTAAGGACAGCTAGGTGGTAAATTTGTTGCCATTGGCAACTTCACAAATTTCGTGTCTTATCTTGTCCTCCTTGGTTTTCTCCATGGATCTCCATCATTGTCTTCATGATTCGTATAATTCATCATGTCATAGTAGCTTCATCATTCGATAATTATCTAATCACAATAACCCTAGATGGCTATCCCTAGGACTACTCTGTCAATTGCACACTATGTATTTCAGCAATTTAGATTTCCTTCATGTGTGTTTCAATGGTTTGTAGTATTAGGATAGTCGTATGTGAAACTTATTGAACATAATTAAACTCCATAGTTATGGCATGACAATCCTTTATGAGAACTTGGTCTTGATCTTCTTCAAACTTTCACCTTTTTTTGTATTGAAAAATCTCTAAAATAATCCTCTTAGAAGCTTACGAATAAAGTTAGGATTGTTATGACTATTATGATTGCCCTCATAAGCTATGACAATCTTATTTGCATCTTAATATGACAGTCATGTCTCCATGCGATGAACTTGTCTAGGATATCTTTTTGCAACACCCATCCTCACCTTCATTCTCATTGCAAAGATCAACAACACTCCTGAGCAAGGCATTTGTAACCTATTCATGATTATCCTACTTGTGTTGGTTATGACAGCAAATTGTCTCCTTCTTCATAGTGGCCTTTATGGAAATTTAGCTTATGCACATGATTATCTACTTGAGTTTGGCATTGCCATATTAATGAGCCTTGACTTCAATAATTGTCTCTTGATATCCCTTCTTCACCCTCTACACTAATCCAAAGCATAATTTTGTCACTACTATTCAGAACATATTTCATGAGATTGTCTTCCTTTTTTCCATTGTTGTGACAATTAAGGCATGACTAGGAAGTAGCTAATGACATCTCTTCTTAATTAAGATAGTCTTCTTCCTTATTTCACAATCTTGTAGGATCTCATGAGTCACTTGACCCATACTTCACTAGAATAATCTTGAGGTGTGGAGAGATTTAAATTCATATATAGAGTATTGACAATTTGCTAAATAATTTCAAAATGTTGGTTAGGATAGTCCCAAGAATGGAATTTTGATAGGTTGCATTTCACTATGGAATTGAGGCTATGGTTTTCTTCCAAATACCCTATATGTAGCCCTCCCCTATACTAAAAACTAACTTCTTATTTACTCCCATCACCCCCATCACAAAATCCTCTCATCCCCATAAAAAATATCCCCTTCCTATCACTATCCTTGCACATACATCACTTAGGTCACTGAGTGATGCAGAGTAGGGTGGTTGTATTCAAACTAACTCAAACAACACTTTGCCAAAGTCTTAACACCTCAAACAAAGTGGTTTCCTTTGCAAACTAACCTTTTCCAACATAATTTCCTAACTAGAACTCATACCCAGAATATGAGCACAGATTTGAGTACTCTTTTTGACCCTACTCAACATATCAAGAAATCAAGTTATGCAAGGACACATTTCCAGTTGGTAGCATTGTTTTAGTCATCAACTTTGTAGAGAACTACAATCTACAACCACAGTGTGAGGTGCAATCCCAATATTACAACTTGACACAGGTTTCTATATTTGTGCACATCGCATTCATTCATACGAATGATAGTATAGAGTATGAAGGAAAGATCATAAGGGAGTATCATTTTTATATCAGCGATGATCGTACGCATTCTACGGAGTTTGTGCAAGGTTGCTTTCAGGTGTTCTACAATGATTTGGCTAGAAGGGGCATATCGTTCAGTCAACATATCATATGGTCGGATAACTGTGCATCACAATTCAAGAACTGGCATAATTTCTATTGGTTGAGAAGGAGGCATAATATTACAGGTGTTCAGCATATGTGGAACTTTTGTGAGGCTGGGCATGGAAAGGGGAGCATGATGGTGCAAGAGCATGTATCAAAAGAGCCATAGCATGAGAAGAGTTAAAGTATAAAACAATGTAAAGTTGACAGATGCAAAATCAATTGTTGAGTGGTGTAATGCTTCGATGGGTCCAGGTAATGAAGGTAAGTCTTCAGTTCGTAGATTTTTTTGGTTGATAGATGATACTAACATTGTACCATATGAGGACTATTGTACACTGATAGGATCAAGTGACTACACTCTTTCAGAAGCTCAATTGCAAGTTCATGGAGTATCCATATGCGGAAGATGGCATACTTTTGTTCTTCATGTACAATTCAAGCCTAGAATGAGTGCAAGTCAAAGGAGTGGGTTGACATATGGCAGTTAAGTTATCTTAGCCCACTTGACATGTATCGACCCCCGACGGCACTGGAAATGATAGAGATGGAATCATCAATTGACTTTGACCACATATCAGATCTAGTTCAACCAGGTAATATATCTACTTGCATACTTTTTGAAATTCCTAATGTTATCTTAAACTTTGTAGTATTTTTGTAATGTTGACTAATTTCATCTAATTTGCTGCACATATCATTGTAGGGCATGTTTATGCAGTTATTACAAATGAAGATAATGAAGAGGGAGAAAATTATTACTTGTCTCGTTGTGTTGAGGCCAAAAAGAAATTGGAGGCCCCAGTTACAGATGGAGAAAATATCAAATACCTATGATGGGGAAATGTGGATTTAATCAAAATGAATAACAAACCCAAACACCAATAGAATGTGAAGGAAAAGGAGATTTAAAAACAACAAAGTGTGATATTTACAACCCTTTACCTTTTGTCTTCCATTGCTCGCCTATCTGCTCTTGATCTTGATAATAATGAAGCCCTCAGAAGCGTATGCTCCCTTGCTTGTTGAAGATGACAAGAATAGAATGGCTAGGATACTTTGTGTGATTGAAGATGAGCTTCAACACACTAATGATGGATGATATGAAGTGCTATGTGAGATGGGGTGCCAAAGGTGCACTAGATTTCCTGCAGCATAAGTTTGCTCAAACGATGGATCTATAAAATGAAGAAGAAGAGAGTTGTATTTATAGAGTTGGATGAGAGAAGATCAATGGAGGAGAATAGTTGAGGAACGTGCAATCAATAGAAGAAGGACACGTGTCATTCAAAAAGAAGCTTTCTTGAGTTAAAAGCTTTCTTGATGAGCATGAGTTTTCATTTTCTTTAAATTAGAATTTATTTTTCTAATTTAAGAGCAAAGTTGCTTTAAAGTTGCTTTAACTCAGCTTTTACTTTTGTATGACAAGAAGAATTTATTTTTAGAAGGTATGAAGATTTTTTAGAAGATAAGAAAGCATAATTAAATAAATAAATTTATTTAATTACTTGTGGATAATTTGGAAGAAAAGAAAGAAAATTAAATAAATAAATTTATTTAATTCATTTTTAGAAGATTTGGAAGATAAGAAAGCAAATTAAATAAATAAATTTATTTAATTTATTTTTAGAAGATTTGGAAAATAAGAAAGCAAATTAAATAAATAAATTTATTTAATTTATTTTTAGAAGATTTGGAAGATAAGAAAGCAAATTAAATAAATAAATTTATTTAATTTACTTGCACATGATTTTGGAAGAATAAATAAAATATTTAAATATATTTTATTTTGTGGAGATTTAATTTAAATAAATTTGCATTTTATTTAAATTTAGAAGAATGGATGATTTAATTAAATAATTAAAATTATTTAATTATTTTAGAAGAATGAGGTTAATGTAGATGAAATTAATTAAATAAACGAAATTTATTTAATTAAATGGGAGGAAGTGAATCAAATAAATAAATTTATTTATTTATTTATTGATAGAGGACTATGAAGATGAAATAAATATTTAAAATATTTATTTAAGTAGAGTCATGTCATTTTTAGGTGTATACATTTTGCCCCTCTTTGATGCAATGTGTTTTATCACGTTGTTTCAAAGAATAAGATTGTCTGAAAATGATACATGCCCCAGTTTGCCCCTGGTACAAGTTTAACAATAGGATGCCCCCTCGGGAGATTGGACGAGGAGAAGGTAGAAGGTGTGAGAAGAACAATCTCATGATGAGATAGGTTGACAGGAGAAGAAATGGTTGGATGCAGCAGAAAGAGGTGAATGATACGTGATGCAAGATAAAATGATAACACACACAAGCAAGTAAGCAAGTATGCACAAATGATACAAGAACAAACAAGGTATTACCCCTGTCGAGCAGTAAACCAAGGATATAGATCGATGATGTCTAGTTTCAGGAATGAAACATGTCGTATAAGACTCTGAGTCTGGTTTCGACAATGCAACGTCCTATCTAAGACATTTGATATGATAACAATATACGACAGTGTTGTCATGGAGCAACACGAAGGATACATCCCTGGAGCAACACGAAGGATAGTTATGACTGATTGATATGGTTTACGACAAGATTAGGATCAAGACCGTTGATTGCAATTGGATAATTCGACAAGATTGGCTTGACTCGATTGGTATGGATTAAGGATAAACTTGCATTTTGATCACTGCTCAGATTGACAACTAGAACTATTGATTAGAGATATGAAGACAGATAGAAATTTGATCGATAGAAAAAATTTGATTTAAGGACTGACAAGCTGCTGCAGGATTTTCTTATTGCATGGGATATGGATATGTCTATGGATATGGATATGCGATGTAATTGGATACGGTATCGATATGGATATGGATATTTGTCATCTTGATATAGCAAGTATTTTGAAGTGCTTATTTCATCATTGGGCTTTATTATGTTGTAAGAAAATACAAGCATCTAGGTATAATTAAACCAAGATGACCTGAGTATTACTTACATGGATTTTGATATAGCAAGTTGATACAAGCATCTAGTCAAACTTAAATCTAGATGACCTGAGTATTTCTTGTGTTGCAACAGACAAGGATTGCCCCTTTTCATGTTCAGACCTCTAAAGTCCTCGATGATCTTTTTCTAATCATGTCGTTAGACAAAAGTCATCACATTACTAAAATTTGATCCACAAACAGCAGACAAAGAAAAAGATTATGCCCCCATCATAGCATCTCTATCTTTTGGCATCCTTGAGTAGCATAGGAAGACATAATGACAAAAATCCCAGACTTTGTAAGTTAACCTGTTCACAAAACATTCTTGCATTACATGTGCCTTTTTGCCATAATTGATATAGAATTGGTTGAAGTGTTGCGGTATGGTGCTCTGTTTTGCTTTGGATAGGTTGATGTTTTTCGTCAAGATTTTTGTTTTGGGAAGCTTGTTTTGCTGCGTTTTGTTTACCTAGTGAAAGGTATCATAATCCGTTATTGGTATCCTCTTAGAGAAGGTGGCATTCAAGAATCCAAATCCATAACCAGGTCGAGGAATTGCCCCTAGTTTAGACAAAGGATCAACTTATTATGGGTGATAGGACAAATAGACATGGAGAGACGGACCCTAAGGGACTGACCTAGTGTCTCGGGGGCTCATTGCTAAATGGCCTTGCCTATGTGACGACGTAGAGGCAACATAGTTCGGGGAGAACCCTGATGGACCTAAGATATGGATCGGATGAGACATGATATGGAATAGATATGGAACAGATAACACTGATGACAGAGGCTATGCTAGGTTGACACCGTGGACAGGATACTGGACAAGAATTTTGGATAGCCTTAATGCTAGATATTGATGACAAGGGAAACACCACGGATAGGTAGATGGATGGAAGATAGTAGATACTAATGGTTAGGTAGAAGGAAACATGGATGTGATCTCCAAGGACTATGTCGCATAAGAATAACATGCCCCAATGTAGGTAGAATACTTAGGATTTTTCATGACAATGCTTAAGATGAAGGAGGAGGATGAGAGAATAATGAAGGATTTGCATGGTTTGGAGGGATAAGGTATGTCAAGAGCCATTCAAAAACATTTGTCAACATTGTGCCCCCAATCTTTATCAAGATCAAAGAAATAGAGGAAGGGAAGATCAGGATGGATGGACACGACAAGATAGGTATGTAATGGATAGAAATAGGAGGATAGGATAGGAAATGGTACGAAAGGAAACTGATAGGAGAAGAGTGATATGCTGATGAGACAAGGTGCCCCCAAGTGTGGGTGACGTAGGAGATCAACTTACACATGATACCTGTTTGCCAGGTTTTCATCATGGCACTTATCCAAGGCACCTGTTTGCCAAGTTTTCACCGTTGGACGAAGGGATTTCTCTTTACTCTTTTTTTTTTGAATATTTAGATAGGAGAAGGTGGATATGGATAAGGAGAGACTCAAGTATCTAGTTTCTTGAAAGGTGATAGTCCTGCTAGATAGATGTTGTCGAATGGACAATGTCAACTGTTCTCATAGATGTTAGTAGGGATCGCATGAAAGGTGAGATATGGAGAAGGTAGATATTGGATAATGAAAGGTGTGATAGTGGATAATGATGTAGAATACAAAAGGACTTATCCAAAGATGGAAGGAAGGTTTATGCAAAAGCATGGACCATAGGATGAGGAAGATATGTAGGATAGTAGTGGAAGGGAGGGGAGATGGAGTTATACGAAAGTGTTATGGAATGGAAGGGAACCATGACCAACGGTTGCACATACCGTGATAAACATTGAAGCTTATGATAGGTAGGTGGTGTGGGAAGTAATGGATATTTTTGCTTGGTAGATGAATGATATAGGCCTTTAGGGACCCACATAGACGTAATATTTTTCTGATTTTTGCTTGTCATGTGGGATGGAAGGATTTGATATTTTTGGATGGAATACAATTTTTGGATGGAAAAGGAGAAAGTGGACGGTTGGGATTCGTGAGAGGTGGATACCTTATTTGACTTGATGGCTTTTTTCTTAGGTACCCAAACCATTTTACTTTTAGATTTTACTTGTGTAGGTATGGGCACGGATAGATGCATCTTCTGTGTATCTTTTGAAGTAATTACTTGATGCTTGGGGACCCACACCTTTTTCAGTTTGGCATTGAGGTGTATGGGTGTATGCAGCTTTTGATATGGATAATTCTTTAATTCTTGGCTTTTGCATCCTAGGTCATGAGGACTCTTAGGATTTTTGACTTTATAGGTAGAGGCATCCAGATTTGTGCTTTTGAATCCCCTGGGGATGGTGGAAGTGGGGTAGGTGGAAGCTCTTTGTTTAAACAACATGTGCATTTGTTGGCCATGATTGGGATTGTTAAAGGATTTATAGATGGATGAATAAGGTGTTGGAAGAAGTGGTGGTAGGATGCATGGAGGGCTATTAGGAGTTAGAAGTAGTGGAGGTAGATTGGATGGTGGAAGGTGTATGGTCACATGCTTTTGACAATTGCAGGATTATGGAGGTGGAATGGCAACATATGTTTTGGGGATATGATAGGGTTTGCGATGGAAAGTAGTAGACTTAGGAGGAGTGGAGTAAGTACCAACATCTTGAGATTGCTCACCTTGGGGTATGTATCCAAGGCCGTATGAAGGTGGAGGAACATTGACATGGATAGGTTCCAAAATACCTTGTTCATGAAGGCCTAAGCCTTTACCTTGATAGTTCATATTCTGGAGTATGTGGTGGACCATGGGATTATGTATAGGTGCACTAGCAGTGAGTTCCTTATTAGATGAGGAAGGTGAGATAGTGGATAATGGTTGTTGGTGTTCTAAGAAAGAACATTCATGCATGAAGGTAGTAAGCCCAAGGATATAAGACAACGAATTTGTAGCTTGGTCAATAATGGATGGTGAAGGATCATTTGGATCTTGATCATCATTATGCTCTTTAGGGTCCAAGTTATTGGGTTGATCATCCATGTGCACTTGGGGGGCAAGTGTCTCATCAGAGGAAGTGGAAGTTGTTGGATCATGGATGGGATTAGACGGAAGAGGGATAGAAGTAATGGAGGTTTCTTGCTCATGGATGGGTATGGGATCAAGTTGTTCAACGACATCTTCTTCATAGGGAATATCTTGATCATAGAACAGATAAAGGTTATGGATGGGTTGGAGTTGGATTTCCTTCTCATGTATAGGATCAATTTGCTCATGGATAGCTTCTTCATCAAAGATAGTATCTTGATCATAGAAAAGATATAGGTTATGCATGGGTTGGAGTTGGATCTCTTGTTCATGTATAGTTGTTGGGAGATGGATAGGATCAAGTGGCTCATGGAGAGGTTCATTATTATGGATATCATCTTGATCATGGAAAAGATACATGTTATTGATAGGTTGCATGAAAGTGATTTGATCTTGACTTAGACTAGGGCTTAATGTTTCCACATGCTCTAAGGTGTGCTCTTGACATAGCTCTTGGTCTCCTTGAATGGAAGCGGATAGCTCTTGGATGGATTCTTGGTTAACAACATGGATGTTTGACAGACCTTGACTTTGGTTCATAGTAGGAGGTTCTTCGATAAGCTCAAGGGGTTGCGGATGACATGAAGGGGTTGTAGGATTTGACATGGCATTGGAAGAATCTTTGGTAAGGTCAAGGACCAGAATTTGGGGACATGGTTGACTCTCTGCTAGAAGCCCTTGGATCACATCATTGGTAGGTGTATGGATAGGTGAATGAGGGGATTTAGCTTTCTCCCTAGCTTTTCTAAGGTTGTATAAATTTGGAAAAACTCTTTTCCAAAAATCATCTGAGGATTCCCTGGTTGTCAGTTTAGAGCTTGAGGAACTCGATGGTGGTGTTGGCATAGGATTGGTATGTTTTGGAATATGTATCTTAGAAGGTGGCGAAGGAGGACTAGTAGGAGTGGTATATGATTTCCCCCTTGAGGTGGTGGTTTCCTTGTCAATAGTACCATTAAGACAGGAAAAGAAGGTATGATTTTGGGACGAGGCATAGCTAGTACTGGCACATTCAACTTGCAAGATTGCCATTTCTTGTTGTAAGACTTGGAGTTGTTGAGAAATTGCTATGCAATCTTGGGGTGAGGGACCTAAGTTTATTTGCAATTGCAGATATTGGAGTTTTTGACCAATATATTCTAATTTGTTTGCCATTGACACAAGACCGGAAAAACTTACTGGTTTGGATGAGCAGTAACAAATGCGTCATGAAACAGTGTAAAAGTGCCACAAGTCAGATCAAATGCGCTAGTTTGGTATTTTTCAAAAGCGCTGCAACAAAGTTTATATGCGCTGAAAGTCGGATCAAATGCGCTACAGGTCGTGACAAATGCACAATTCTAGTTTTTGGTTTGAATTTGTAGAATTTTAGAACATTTTTCAAGATTTTTCAATTTTTTTGGTTTGAAAACTTGGTGTTTCTAAAATTTGATGTTTAATTATGGCAAAGACATAGCAAACACATAGAAGTTTTCATATTTTTTTTATCTTTTGTTATTTTTTTTGAATTTTTGGACTATTTTGACTCAAAAACAAGTACACCCTAGGCTAGATAGGACATTATTCGTTGAATCCTCTAGCTGTGCATACTCAAAGCGTGTAGCTCCAGGATCTGGTAGCACCAGCTCCCCTCCACGGCACTCACTTCTCATGCATACCAGATCCAGGTTTCCTTAGGCTCGTACCCCCACCGAACCTTAGGATTGTCCCTGCTACCTCTACTAAGGGTCACATGAATCAAGGCCGCTTTAAGAGCTCCACCCTTTGCATCAACAAATAGGGGATTTTGGCTTACTAAACAATTGGTTCATAGTCAAGGCAGCTGTTTGAGTGGTTACACGTGTGGTGACACTACTCTCCGTTATGGAGTCTCCCAGCCTCTAAGGGTTATGCCTTAGAGGGTTTTGGGGGAGGTTGGCCATCAGTGTAACACAACAGCACTCGTTGCAGGAGGTTTTCACCTCAAGCACAATTTATTTTAAGTGGATTGGTAGGGCTTGGCTTTAGCCTGTTACCACTCAGGGTCGTTCCCACTTGGACAGGCGTGCATCCAAGGGCAAGCCCCTCTAAAGGTTAAACAAGTGGAATGACAAGTCTGGCATTCTGGCAGTTAAGGGGAGAGCATAAGCCTATTGTCATTCACAGTCACAGAATACACTGATTAATCCAAACCTAGTTAAAAGTTAGAAAAACTAAGTGGGCTATTCTACTTGTGCACTCACGCGGTTGTTAACTTTGAAGTGTTTAAGACATAGCAATGTTCATTCCCATTTGTTGAGATAGCAATGATCTAATATAGGAAAGAAATCAACAATGCAAAGATAGCAGTGGTTCAGTTACTCTCCTTCCTAGTTAAAGACTATGTGGACTTTGCATGCATACATTTTTTTGTTACCTTTTCCCTTAATTAGTCTAAATGAACTAATCAATGCAGCTAAAATGATCTAATCTAGCCTCTAACCTTGCAAAACAAATGTTAGCTCAAACACAAAAATCAGATGAAATCCTAAAACAACAATGCAGAACAGAAGCGCCGCTATGCAATCTGAATGCGCAGAAATAGAACTTGCATGCGTCATTGTACAAAAGTGCTAAGACAGGTGTCAAAAGCACTATAACAAGAGATATATGCACTATTTTAACAGATACGTTGTTATACAGTGTAAAAGCACCGTAATGGAAAATATATGCGTTGTAAATACAAAAGCGTCGGAACAGGGGTCGTATGCACTGTCAGAGAGGATGAATGTGCCGTGTATGTAGAAGCATCAGAACAGAGGTTAAACGCACCAGTTTAGAGGTTGAATGTGCCAAACTTCTACATGTGTCAAAACAAGAGGTAGATGCACTAGTTTGGAGGATAAATGCTCCAGATACCTCTGTCAAAACCCTGTACGACACCTATACGGACCTGTCACTCAAAAAAACTTAGTTTTTGATTAGAGAGGGGCAAGGGCCCCACAGTGGGCGCCAAAATTTGATGGGGAAATGTGTATTTAATCAAAATGAATAACAAACCCAAACACCAATAGAATGTGAAGGAAAAGGAGATTTAAAAACAACTTACAACCCTTTACCTTATGTCTTCCATTGCTTGCCTATCTGCTCTTGATCTTGATAATAATGAAGCCCTTAGAAGCGTATGCTCCCTTGCTTGTTGAAGATGACAAGAATAGAATGGCTAGGATACTTTGTGTGATTGAAGATGAGCTTCAACACACTAATGATGGATGATATGAAGTGCTATGTGAGATGGGGTGCCAAAGGCACGCTAGATTTCTTGCAGCATAAGTTTGCTCAAACGATGGATCTATAAAATGAAGAAGAAGAGAGTTGTATTTATAGAGTTGGATAAGAGAAGATCAATGGTTGAGAAGAAGTAAGAAGATCAACGAAGGAGAATAGTTGAGGAACGTGCAATCAATAGAAGAAGGACATGTGTTATTCAAAAAGAAGCTTTGTTGAGTTAAAAGCTTTCTTGATGAGCATGAGTTTTCATTTTCTTTAAATTAGAATTTATTTTTCTAATTTAAGAGCAAAGTTGTTTTAAAGTTGCTTTAACTCAACTTTTACTTTTGTATGACAAGAAGAATTTATTTTTAGAAGGTATGAAGATTTTTTAGAAGATAAGAAAGCATAATTAAATAAATAAATTATTTAATTACTTGTGGATAATTTGGAAGAAGAGAAAGAAAATTAAATAAATAAATTTATTTAATTCATTTTTAGAAGATTTGGAAGATAAGAAAGCAAGTTAAATAAATAAATTTATTTAATTTATTTTTAGAAGATTTAGAAGATAAGAAAGCAAATTAAATAAATAAATTTATTTAATTTACTTGCACATGATTTTGGAAGAATAAATAAAATATTTAAATATATTTTATTTTGTGGAGATTTAATTTAAATAAATTTGCATTTTATTTAAATTTAGAAGAATGGATGATTTAATTAAATAATTAAAATTATTTAACTATTTTAGAAGAATGAGGTTAATGTAGATGAAATTAATTAAATAAACGAAATTTATTTAATTAAATGGGAGGAAGTAAATCAAATAAATAAATTTATTTATTTATTTATTGATAGAGGACTATGAAGATGAAATAAATATTTAAAATATTTATTTAAGTAGAGTCATGTCATTTTTAGGTGTATACAATACCCTACAGGCTTAGTGGTTGTTACTAGAACATGGCTTAGAAGGTACCCACATAAGAGTGTTAATGTTTGGTTGTTTGAGGACTTTGGCATGCATCAGAAGATTCTTCATTACTCCAACCTTGTTGTGGCAACCAATGTTCATTTGATACAATATCAAGGTAGACCTTTGAACAAGACCTTGTGGAAGGTGCGTGAGTCTAACCATGAGGCAATACTTGACACAATAAAGAGTAGAGAAGACCCAGATGGTTCGTTGGATTAATTTGTAAGTATGCATAAAACTTTCCTAGATGGTTACTTGTACTTAATTTCGCATATAGATAGTAATGAATTGCTTCCCTTCAGTATATTTTGTTTAGTCAATTTTGCTTTTTGATGCTTCTCACAGGAGGTCACAACTCCAGTCCGTCCAACTACTGGAAAAGAAGCTAAAGAAAAGATGATGGAGAGTGATCATCAAATGGCAGTAAGTGATCAATTATATATGTGGTGTTATATATTTCATGTACAATTTGTTATAGTAATGTGCATATTGTTTGATTGTATTAACAGGTGGAGCTGCATGAGCTTGAACTGTTTCAAAACATTAAAACCTAGGGTTTCAAAACATAGAGCAACTTTTTATAAATTTTACAATCCCTTCAAGGCTTCAATGAAACATAGATTCACTCCAATGTGAGTTCCCGACAAGAATCCACACTCACCTTTGATAATTTGACAATTTGCTCACCCTAGGTAAATGTCTCATGACAATCATGAGGGTTAATGACAGTCATCTAGGGACTGTCCTCTGGTTGTTGGTAATTCTTTATTGTAACATGATAACATGATGCTAGGAGAGGTCTCATTTCATGTGCCAAGTGCCCCAATCATTCAGGGCAGTAGGCTATCGGCAAAGTCCCTTTAGATCCCTAAGATGAAAAAACTACCAAACTTTGACGGAGTAGTTCTTGAAATTTTTGGAAGCTAGGAATGTTTCGTTTGGACCTACATGTGCATATGGAGTCCATCTACAATAAGCTCTCTCAGTTTCGTTCAACTCTTGTCCGTTTGACCATGCTGGAATCAAACACATTCTTGCAAAATGCTTCAGTTCCATGCAGTAGAAAGGTGCTAGGAGTGACATTTTGCATTCCATAGCTTGTGAGGCTGAATAGATTGTACCAACACATCGAGGTGGGTAGGTAGATGCCAGGGGAGGTCTCATTTCATGTGCCAAGTGCCCCAATCATTCGGGGTAGCAGGCTACCGACAAAGTCCCTTAAGATCTGTAAGATGCAAAAACTACCAAACTTTGACGGAGCAGTTCTTGAAATTCATGGTAGCTAGGAACATTTCATTTAGACCTACAGGTGCATGTGGGGTCCATCCACAATAACCTCTCTCAGTTTTGGTCAACTCCAGTCCATTTGACCGTGTTGAAATCAAATGCATTCTTGCAAAATGCTCCAATTTCATGTAGTAGAAAGATGCTAGGAGTGACATTTTGCATTCCATAGCTCGTGGGGCCAAATGGAATGCGCCAACATGTCAGGGTGGGTGGTTAAATGCCAGGGAAGGTCTCATTTCATGTGCCAAGTGCCCCAATTGTTCGAGGCAGCAGGGTACCGGCTAAGTCCCTTAAGATCCCTAAGATAAAAAAAACTGCCAAACTTTGACGGAGTAGTTCTTAGAATTTGTGGTAGCTGGGAACATTTTGTTTTGACCTATGGCTGCATGTGGGATCCATCTACAATAACCTCTCTTAGTTTTGTTCAAGTCCTGTTCATTTGATCGTACCGAAATCAAACACATTCTTGCAAAATGCTTTAATTCCATGCAGTGGAAAGGTTGCCAGGTGCCATATTTTTTGTTCTTCTCATCGTGGGGCTGAACCGACTATGTCAACACGTCGGGGTGGGTGAGTAAATGGTAGGTAAGGTCTCATTTCATGTGTCAAGCATCCCAGTCATTCCAGGCTATAAGCTATCGACAAAGTAGAAAGTTGCTAACACTGAAATTTTGCATTCCACAGGTCTTGGGAGTGAAACGACTATGCCAACATGTTTGAGTGGGCAAGTAAATGGTTGGGAGGTCTTGTTTCATGTGCCAAGCATCCCAATCATTCTGGCTTGCAAGCTACTGAAACCTACCACCTTTCCTGTTTGTCGGTAGCTTGCAACCCAGAATGACTAAGATACTTGGCGCATGAAATGAGACCTCCTCTAGCATTTACTTGCCCACCCGAAGGTGTTGGCGCAATTTGTTCAGCCCCATGATGAGCAGAACAAAAAATATGGCACATAGCAACCTTTCCACTACATGGAACTGAAGTATTTTGCAAGAATGTGTTTGATTTCGGCATGGTCAAACAGACAGGACTTGAATGAAACTAAGAGAGGTTATTTTAGACAGATCCCACATGTAGTTGTAGGTCAAAACAAAACGTTCCCAGCTGCCACAAATTCTGAGAACTACTCCGTCAAATTTTGGTTGTTTTTTCATCTTAGGGATCTTAAGGGACTTAGCCGATAGCCTGCTGCCCTCAACGATTGGGGAACTTGGCACACGAAATGAGACCTCCCCTGGCATTTACCCACCCACCCTGATGTGTTAGTGCAGTCCATTCGGCCCCACAAGCTATGGAATGCAAAATGTCACTCATAGCATCTTTCTACTGCATGAAACTGAAGCATTTTGCAAGAATGCATTTGATTTTGGCACGGTCAAACAAACTGAAGTTGACCAAAACTGAGAGAGGTTATTGTGGAAGGACCCCACATGCACCTGTAGGTCCAAATGAAACATCCCCAGTTACCACAAATTTCAAGAACTGCTCTATCAAAGTTTGGTAGTTTTTGCATCTTAGGGATCTTAAAGGACTTTGTCGGTAGCCTGTTGCCCCGAACGATTGGGGCACTTCGCACATGAAACGAGTCCTCCCCCTGCATTTACCCGCCCACCCCGACATGTTGGGGTAGTCTATTTGGCCCCACGAGCTATGGAATGCAAAATGTCACTCCTAGCACCTTTCTACTACATGGAACTGAAGCATTTTGCAAGAATGCGTTTGATTCAGGCATGCTCAAACAGACAAGAGTTGAATGAAATCGAGAGAGGTTATTGTAGACAGACCCCACATGCACCTGTAGGTCCAAACGAAATGTTTCCAGCTACCAGGAATTTTGAGAACTACTCCATCAAAGTTTGGTAATTTTTCATCTTAGGGATCTTAAGGGACTTTGTCGATAGCCTGCTGCCCCGAACGATTGGTGCACTTGGCACACGAAACAAGACCTCCCCTGGTATTTACCCACCCACCCCGATGTGTTGGTGTGGTCCGTTTGGCCCCACGAGCTGTGGAATGCAAAATGTCACTCCTAGCATCTTTCTACTACATGAAACTGAATCCTTTTTGAGTGTGTACGATGGTAGGGTTTGGACAGATAGAAATTTATTGTTGAAATTCACAACATCTTGATGGTATTGTGGCCATGATCTCCTCATATGACATGACAAGATCCATTCCATTTCCTTGTTGTCCCATAACCTTGATTATTATGATTAGAATCATGGAAAGAAACCCTGCAAGAAATAAAGCAATGATTAGATCTCAATATGATCATGATATACCCAAGCATCTGTATAAGTCTAAATCATAAAATATAATCAAATAAAGATTGATCCAAGGGTTTGGTGAGTTTCCATTGGCATCCAAACCCTGGGTCTTCATTAGAAATCCTTGAATGCTAATTATTGCCATTATGTTTCTTTCTTATTAATTCTTACTAATCATGGTGAGTTGGTGAAATCTTGTTATATGTCATTGGAGAGGGATCCCTGGACTTGGAACATTTGTTTGAGACCTTGTTGAATGTGTCTGAGGTGTTGGAACAAGAATTGGGAAACCTTGAAGCCTTAAAGTCATTTGGTGTTATGCCTAGATGCCTAATTAGGCCTAATTTGTAGAAGAACAATCAATTTTTGGAGGGTTCCATACAAAGTGACCACCCCTAGAATCTTAGTATGTTGTGTAAAGTCCAAATGGGTATCTAAATCTATGTTTATATTTAGGGTATCAAGCCTAAGTTGAAAATTATACAAGAAAATGTCATTTTGTTGTACTACTAGACCTAGGGTCAGTCAAATAAGGAAATTTTAGAAGCTTGTTGTTCCTAAGTTCTTGTGAAGCATCATTGCATTGTATTTGTTGTCTCCATCCTGTGTAAGACCCTCTTGGTGTAGGTTATGGTGTTTGAGGTGTTAATGACCCATAAGACCTTAGAGCCTAGTATGCACCTAAGGGTGGCTATGAGAATAGAAACTACAAATTTTGCTTTTAGATGTTGAAACCATTATGTTCTACCCTATCTCTACATCAAATATGCACAAAATAGTTTTGTTGATAAGGCTTTAGAAACTTTCAAGAAAGGAACTTGATGCAGAGGAAGGACCTTCTTTAGGACAACACAAAATGACAAAGTGTTCTTACACCATCTTCATTTATGCTCCTAGGTGTACCTCTATAGGACCATAACATTGAACGCTTTTTAGACTCTTTTTATTGTCAGAAGAAACTATTGAAGGTTAATTTCTACACCCATCTTGCTTTAATAATGACCTCACACACATGGCTAGTATGGATATTCATATAATGACCTCACACACGTGGCTACTATGGATATAAAGCTAATTGCATTCGTTTTGGGCATTTGGAATCCTATTCCTTTATTTATTTTTCTAAAATGGGCGAGGATTTCTGCTTTTAGGGTTGGTTTTTTCCTTTTGGCACATGATTTTATGATTTTTCCCTATTTATTTCTCATGATAAACTTATTACCTTTCTAATTTTATTGCTACAGGTTGTCTAGGAGGGCTAGTCTTAGGATTGGAGGAGAAAATATTAATAAACTTGAGGGGAATCTGTGTTTTTCTTCCTTTATATGAGGATCATGACTATGTAAATTCATGACTGCATTCTCTGAGGCTTATGTTTGATGGAGGGTTTTCTGGACCCTAATTTCATTAAGTGGTTTTAGGATAAGTCTCTAAGGGAAGTCAATGAGTCTTTTATGGTGCAACAAGGTTATCACACCTATACTTTGGAATATGCTACCCTTGAGACAGTCCTTCCCAACCTTCTGATTGATATTGTGCAGAGTAGATCTCAGGGATAGTCATAGAGGCAAGGTGCAGTCATGTTTCTTATTTAGTTAATGTGGTCCTCAATCAATGTGAGAGAGTGGGCATATTCTCTTAATGATGATACTGAGATAGTATGATGAGGCAGTCATCAAAATACCATGAAGAAGAATGGTAATAAAATAGTCACAAGGTAAAACAATCATGCTTTGATGTTGCCATAGAGCCATGTAAAGGGAGATCAGTGTTCAAACATGATTATGAAGGGTTTTAAAAGCTAGCAGAGGTCTGTCATACTTTGAGTATGGTTACCTTTTATATCATTCCTACTTCAAGTGCAATCACATAAGATGGATGTTATGGGTGGCCATGGTTGTCATGAGATTGAGTACAATGACTTGGATCCAGGAGGATGATTCAAGATCATTAATATCACAATATTTTGAGAGGGGATCAAAGATATCATCATATATTTTATCTAGGTTCACAGGTTATGGAGAATCAGGAGATATTGTGGTGGAATAAACATACAATTTCATCAAAGGACTTCCGACACCTTACCAATATAGGACTGCTAAATAGGGGCAACATTGTAACAACTTTTGTGCTTTGATTTGCCATTAAAACCATGCATAGAATTATTCTAATAAACTTTACAAAAGACTATCCTATGAGTTTTGGGGAGTATAGATATGTAATCAAGGTCTCTAAAGGACTGCCCCCATGTGTCTAGCTCACTAAACTTCATCACAATACTATCTATCTGACCCCAACCTGCTTGTGAGTAGCATTAATGACTATCTTAAATCATTTGGACTGGAGTATTATTGCAAGAAAGGTTTTGAGTACTCCTTAGACTTTCATCTAGTAATCACTGAAGGTATCAAGACCTAAGAAGTTCACAAAGCCATCCTATAAACAAATTACAAGAAGAGGAATAGTCATGAGGCTCTAAAAAGGTTACTTCAGGGGTTTTCGTTGTAAGCAAGAAGTGAAAAGTTTGTAAAGTGGCTCAATGCTTGTGGGGACTATTATGATGATATGAATTGTTGATGGACTATCTTTAATGCAAGGTACAATCGTAAAGGATTGCCCTAATGTAGAATCTTTGTCATGTTAATACAGGGGAATTTGTCACCCTTTGATCCAGAAGCCATGAGGGATGGTGAGTGAGTGTGGCTTAATAGTTTTCATTCAAGCTGAGAACAATCCAAGCTAGACACCTTGGCTATTAACTCTTTCCTACTCATCCCAATTTCTATAAGACTACAAGAACATTCAAATCATACACCAAAGAAAGCACTAAAATCCAATTGCCAACATGCTAGTGAATGAACATTGAATGTGACCACATAAAGAAAAATCATACTATTCTTCAACAAATACCATCTCCTTGGTCCAAAAATTCAAAAGACCTAGAAAGCACATCTCAATGATTGCAAGATATTAGATGAATAGACACACTTCAAACTTTATTGTCTATGGAATGCAATGATTGTGAGATATGCATGAAATGGATTTGTTGAAAAGACTTTAGAAAATTTTGAACAAGTAAAAGCAATTGGCATGTGTAAAGACAAATTCCACAACCTTTGCCAACATCCTCCCTATCTGTACACCAAAATAAAATAATTGGAACAGTGTATGGATAGCCATCAAAGCATAAAGGATAGGAAATTTATCGCATGTTGTAATTGCAGCTGCCCTTGTAGACATGTATGCAAAGTGTGGAAGCATAGACAAGGCACGTGAACTATTTGGCATGATGCCCCAAAGAAATGTCATCTCATGAAGGTGCATTAACTTTATGGAAAGTGTGGAGGTATAGGTCCAAGGTGCATGAACTATTTGAAATGATGCCTCAAAGAAATGCATAGTCCCACATAATGCAATGATTGCAAGATATGCACAAAATTGATTATTTGAAAAAATTTTATAAACTTTCAAGCAAATGTAATTGGCACGTGTAAAACCAAATTCCTGTAACGATAATTGATCATCATATTAAATATTTAATATACATTGTCATGAACATAACATCTAGTTTATATACAAAGCCATATAGGCATGTCCAAACAAAGCCATACAAGCATATATTCAAAAATATACATCGGTAGTTCATACAAAAGTATGTATATAAAGCCATCTAGGAATACAAAAAATATCCCAAAAACTAATTTCCTATGGACTTTTATGAAATAATCGGCGGCCCTTGCTTGACCATGAAGATGTAGAGCCAATCACTAACTCATCCTCTCTCTGTCATCGAGTAGACCTCTTCGACAAAAGTTGATCTGGCTCCACCTGTTAATACAATCAAATAATAAATGCACATTAATATATAACATCACATATGTAATCGATCACTTACTGCCACCTGATGATCACTCTCCATCATCTTGTCTCTATCTACGTCTGTACTTGGACAGACTAGAGTTGTGACCTCCTGTGAGAAGAATCAAGAAGAAAAATTGACTAAACATAAATATCATTTATGTACATCAAATGACATGAGATAAAACAAGAAATACAAAATTATGATTGATGGTGTTAGGTTGTCATTGATGTCAAAAGTGTTTAGGATTTGGTTAATGAGGTATTCATCATGATGTCTTCATATGTTTGAGGTAAATTCAGATGTGATCATTACTACTTCCTTGCATTTGATATGTCAAGTTTCTATCAGGAGATTTGCATCATAATGATATCTTTATATCATTTTACTTACATGTGATGGAATGTTGTTGGATCATCTTGGATCATGTGAAATCAGATATAGGATCCTATTAAGGATGCATGCTCATATCTCCAGTGAATCTTTATTGTGTCAGTATGTAACTAAAGTGAAGGACTTGTTTGGTCAGTAGTACTTGCAGAGAATATTTCAGGAGTATATCATCAGGATTACTTCATCTTGTGTGTTGTTGCAGGATTACATTATCTTGTGTGTTGTTAAATTTGTCATGATTGATCTTTACAGATGCATATATCAATTGAAGTTGTGAATATAATGATAAGATAATACAGATGACATACAGTGGTAGTGGCTTGGTCATTTGATCTCAGTATTCAATGGCATAGTCTTCAATTGTGAGTTGATCATCATACAAACAAATGTTGAAATGTTCATGGGGGTTGAAATGTTTGTAGTTTCATTGTATGAAGTTCATGATCATATGTGCAATTAGTATCTTGTATCAAGAATGATATATGGCAGAGGTATGTATTGAGAAGCTAAATCCTCCTTGTCTATACTTTTCTTGGTGATCGGGGTTTTTAGGTATTAAGAGGACTTTAAGTCCTAAATATTCCTAAATCCATCTTGTGCCAAAATGAATCTTGGAGTTGATGCTTAGGAAAGATGATCAAGATATGTGGTGCTTGCCAGTTACTGTGACAGATTAATGTATTGTCTTCACTATATTATATCAAAATGTATATAGTGTTTGCTGTTTTTGATAGTTCTTAAAGGTTTATTTTAACTTACAACATATGAACAGTGACCGTCACCCAAGTTTGCACTTTTGTTATATTGAATTGGTGACTTATGATTAAAGGTTTATAACTTAAAAGACACCACTTGAAGGGTCCTTAAGACATGGGGCAACCAGCCCTCCTTCTCTATTGCTACCGACTCAGTCGGTCCATTCTCCATTGCTCGGGCGGTAAAGCGAAATCTAAGGATGAGTTCAAATTTGCAAAGGGCGCGCAGGGACAATCAAACGGTTGATATTTAAATCTTGAGCCCGATTCTTGTGGTCTATTTTGACATTCTAGTGAATGTATTTGCTATTGAATGTTATGATTTGTGTGTTAGAAAGTTTCTTTTAAAAGGTGTAGTTTATGCCCGATTGGAAAGGAATTTTTTTGGGATTCCTATAGTTGCTTTTAGAAGATTTTTGTGAAAGAATTTCTTTCTAATTTTTTATATATATCGTGGCAGAAAGATTATAAGGAGATTTTTTTTAAGAAAAAAGATTTTTAAGAGTATCAAATGAAGGAGAGTTTTTGGGTAGAATTGTTTAAAGTTTTTTTAATGATTTCTTTTGTTCTCATGGAGATGACTAATGGCTTAATGGATTTAAGTCCATTGAAGTTTTTGCAGAGACAAGAATGAGGGCAAATTAATAAATTGATATGAAAGATGAACGGATTTCTTTTATGAAGAGAAAATAAATAGTGGAAATTATTCATGATTTCTTGCAGGAGAATGATGGAATTTGAAAGGTCTTTTGAAGATAAAATTGCACACAGAAGAATATCAAAGTTTGATCATTTATTTTGTGAATAAGATTTTCTTCTTGCAAATGGATTGGTGTTTGGATATCTTGATGTTTTTATTATTGCAAATGAAAGGGTTTTGATTTACAGAGAGAAGGTGAAATGTTTTTGTTTTCAGAGAAGATGAAAGGTTTTGATAAGAGAATGATGAAAATATGTTTTGAAGGTGAAAGGACATTAAATTTGTATACAATGGTTTTTCAGGTGCATTGATGCTAATATATAAACAGACATTGATGAAACATAGAATATATGTAGTGTTGTTGAGTGTATCTGGATGTAGGATTGATTTTGAATAGAATGGACATTTGACAGACACATGAGAGAGAAGAAATGTTTTGTGTTGAAACAGAGAAACCCTCTGAATTCTTGTTTTTCAGTTTGTTCTGTAGTAGGGGTTGGTGCTCCTTGAAGCTGGTGCTTCTAAACAGTATGCCAATGAGGCTTGCAGGTCAGTGAGACACATATTGTAGCCAGTGAGGCTTCTTTGTAGCCAGTGAGGCATGTTTTATCAGTTAAGCCAGTGAGGCAATTCTAGAGTGGATTTTCTACCCCTGGAGGGTTTTCCACTCATGCAATTCTTGTGTCTTGATTCATATTGATCATCTCTCTATGGTTGTATGTTTTACTCATGAGTTTTCGTTTTCATTCTCAGTTATGTGCATATGTGTTTGACAATTCAATGATAACTTTCTCTCCTTGTGCTCTCCAAGTTAAAGTTTGTACAAAGATTAGAAAATTCACACAACACTGATTCACCCCCCCTCTCAGTGTTGTCCTTAACTCCTACAATGATATTTTCATGTTATTGGCTCATACCTCAGTCAAAGGATTTGTAGACATCATGGCTATAGCAATGCCTATCTGCGCTAACTCATGAAGATCAGGAGGAGTCTCCACTGTATTCAGCATCTAAAAGTCAAGTTCAAGATTATTCAAACAAAATAAATACATAACATTATTTTAAAAATGCATAATGATTAGAAATGGTTAAATTTACCTTCGTAAAAGTGGTGGTTTGGCATCCAGGGGACCAAGGAAACCATGGAGGTGCTGGTGATTGTTGAAATCATCAAATTGTCACAAAATAATATTACCATTGACATATCTACAATAATTATGATTATGTGATAAATGACATACCTGCTAACTTGACCTCCTCTCATAACCCACCAATGGATGGCTAACGGAGGCAGGATGAAGAATCTGACCCTGGAATTTTATAGCGCAAACAATTACATACATTATTTTTTACTTATAATATAGATAATCATATAAAATTAATTAAAATTTTCAAATAACAATATACTAAATCAAGATGAAACTTGTAAAAAATTATCTGAGAGTCAATACCAAATGTATGCTGTAAGAGATCGTCACTGAGAACAAGATCATCCAATATGTCCTACCTTTATGTCGCAGCATCCTGCCCCTGCATCGCAACATCTTGCTGAGAGTCCTATCGTCCCTCATGTGTCTCATAATCACATAGGTTCCCACATGTACTACATAAATGTGGGGACACATGATGCCTACTACTCACACCCTCATCGGCATGCTATGATAGAGTTTGGGTGAGAGTAGTCAATGAATGTAAAGTCTCCAACTCAACACTCTCCTTCAAAGACAAAGGGAGTGACCTACGTTCTGGCCTCGCTTAGGATACAAGCACATGGTCTTCATCTCGCTGAGCTCCAAGTCTATCTTGGGCAGAACCACCACCTCTACCCTAGAACTCACAAATGTCAAAATAATTTAGAATCTTGTTGAGGACGAACTCTCAATAGAGTTTCCTCAAGAAATATTGTGGTACCTCATCATTGTTGCATGGGCACTCATCGAAGACCATGTACCATCTATCCCAAAAGTTTCAAGATATTTCTTCATTCCTACACCAATGTATAGGAAACTGTTTGCAACTTTCTTCTAATCTTTGGCTAGTTTTGGGATTAATAAAGTGTGCACATAATTGAGATTTTGTAATTTTTTCATTCTTGACTTGTTCATAAGACAACTTGTCAGCATAATATTGTCGACTCCTCTCCCTATAGTCTTGGAATTCAGTGATTTGTTTTGTCACCAAATTCGTGTGGGAAACAATCTCCTCTAGTGATTTTGCAAGTGCCCTCCTACAATTAGTGGTTCCACTTGGATTGTTTAGGGTTTGAATAATAGTTTGAAGATGTTTCTTGTTTTCTTCTATTATCCCTAGGTAGTGTTATTGATTATCCCTTACATTAAAAGGAGGTGAAGGTGGGTTTTGAGGGTTTGGAGGGTTTTGGGGGTTGTTTTCACCCTCCTCAGCTGGATTTAGGTTTTCTCTTTCTCCAATAACTATAAATGCAATATAAAAACAAATCAAACATTGCAAAACTCAAAAATTGTTCTTAAACTAACAAAATCAGTCAAACCCTACCTTCTTCATGTGTTGGAGCCTCCAAATTTGCTTAACGACTTCCTTGGCGGCAAGGTGGCATTGTGACTTTGTTTCTCTATTAGACTTGATTGGATAGCCTTTTCTTCAACGCAATTGTGCTTTTACCTATTTTCTTTGCTTCTAAGCTTGCAATGGTCATGACTGTGAGTGAGGAGAAATGGTTTTTTTTTCTTTTATGCAAAGCAAAATGTGAGCGCGTTATAATGCGCTCGCGTTTTTCTTTAATTTTGGAGATGGTGGCAACTTTTTGGTCCCCCATCTCTTTGCATTTACCCTATAGGTAAATTTATGGATGGGTCAATTTATGGGTTCAACTAGCTCTTACACATAAATGGTCTGAATCAAGTCCTAAATTGAAATATCTCTAGACATGACTAATGTGAATCCAAAAATTAAAGGGGAAAAGTACAAAGTATGCACTTTTTTGGTCTACAATTAAATGCTTATAACATGTCTACTATGCATTCAATATTTCATTAAAAATATTAATTTAAGTTTTTTCATATTTTTTGTTCTTAAAATAGTGGGTTTCACTTTTTTGCCAAACTTGACATTGAAATCAACATTTTGAACTAAATCTTCACTTTCTGACACCTATAGCCACTAAACTGTTAGGAATTTGAAGATGATGTGAACTAGTGATTTGTGAGGTTTTGTCTGTAGATTCTAAAAATATTTTTTAAAAAAAATTTGGAGTTAAATTGTAAAATATTTTGCGTCTCCTTTGATAACTAGTTTTTAATAGTAAACAACATTTTTTTAAAGTGATGTGTATTCCATAACACAACTTTTTTTCTACAAAGGATAAAATTATGATTCTTTTGAATTTAGATTGGTAACACCGATAAATAGGGCATACATTTGATTTCATAATGTTTTGTTGAATATTTTTTTTAATTAAGTTTTGAAGTCAAACCAATTATAATTTAGACATAGGCATATTCCATAAAACATAACTTTTTCTGTATGTATCAAAATTCAAAAAAAAAATTGTTGAAACAAGGACATCAATACCTAGGGCATACATATTTTTCAAAAAAAAATTCACTAATTTACTATTTTTCCATGTGTGTAGAATAGAGAATTTGATGTTCAGTGAAAAACCTATGTTTAGTAAAACTAAAAGAAAACAATCATAATAAAATCAAAATATATCAAAACTATACTCGTTGGAAAGCTCGTTTTGAGGACTGCGATCCTCCAATTTGGTTTGGCAAAGGTGAATCCATTTGGACCTTCAACTGGGCTTCAGAAGTCAAAATTTTGTAGAAGAAAGGGGAAGGGAAGGAGGGAAGGTGTCTAGTGAGGGTCTTCGCTCGAAGACCCCTACGAACGAAGATGGGTGACATCCTTCGTTTGAAGTATAGACTCCTTTGAATGAAGGTCCAAACATGGCGTGTAAATCCTCATAATGACCACCTTCGTTCGAAGGTGCCTTGCATTAAAAAATATTATCTTTTTTTAACGGCCGACCTTTGTTCGAAGGCATGTCGACTTGTTTTTTTTAATATTTTAATTTTTCGTATTGCATATAAATAGGATGTTTTTTTTTTAATTTTTACAAATCAATGTAACAAGATAAATTCACATTTTTGTTCTACAAGGGAGGAGGAAATCATTGAGAGAAGAATTTTCAAGTCATATTTTACAAAGAAGGAGATGGGAAATAAAAAGACAAGACAAATAAGACTACACGAAAGTATTCTGCAGAAACTATAGAAAGATTGAATGAAGAAAGATTGCAAAAATATCATAAACAAAAACAAGGTATGCATATATTTTCTTTTCTATTTTTAATCTAGGTCATTTTATTTATGCTTAAATATATACATGTATTGATGAATCATGTAGTAGGATGTCATTTAATCTAGGTCACTTGATTTATGCTTAAATATATACACATTGATTTCATGTAGCTAGGGTGTCATTTAGTTTAAGTCATTCCTCATTCTTGGCTATAATCCCCACCCCTCTACCTAGAGATAACTACCTACCTCTCTCTCTCTATCCACCACTCTCTCTCTCTCAAGTTTCCCACTCTCTTTACCTCTACCTCTCCCTCACTAGGGCCTCCCTAGCTATCTCTCTCCCTCTCTAACTCTTCATATCCCTCTCCCTATCTCCAACTCAACTTCATTGTTTTTCTAAAGTGATAACATATATTTCTATTATAATTTATTAAAAAAATTAAGTTCACTTTTCATTTTAGATTATTTCTTTTCTTGATTATTTATTTTTATTTTAAAAGTCTTTTATCTAAAAGTTATATTTAAAAAGCCACACTTCCTAATTTTAAAACAAACTCTTATAGTAGTTTATTTTTAATTTTTTTGAATGTGTATATATATGAAATAACATTTTACAATATCTTCTTTTTTGTTTTCTTTCTCTAAAATATATTTATAATAATTGTTAGCTTTTTTTATCCAATAAATTTTTATCATGAATGTTTTTTAGTTTTTTTATTTTTGTGTTTTTATGATTTTTAATGCTAAATTAAGGAATAAAAGAAAAATTTTAAGAAAAGATTTGTTGAACTATTTTAAAATTCTTTTTAGATTTTCTTTTTCCTAAAGAATGAAAGTATTTTTTAGAAAACATAATAATTTCTACAATAGAACTTAAGAGTATAAATCAAAAAAATAAAAAGAATGTTTATTATTTAGAAAGATGATTGAGATAGAATAAGATATGTAGAGTTAAATTAACCATCATGATTTAATCCATAGGATTTAAGAAAGTTTTATTTTATAAAATAAATAATTTAATTTTTATTTTTATTTTTATTTTAATATGTATTTCCTTAATGTGTGATACAGAAACTGGAGCAAACGTTGTTGAAGAACACATAATTGATGTTAGCCAAGAGGAGGCCCAAGTGCAAACAATGGATGTTGGAGAGGGGTCAGGATCACTTCCTTTGACTGGTATGGATGAGCATATTAATCTAGCTAAAGAGGTGAAGAGAAAAATTTCTTATAAAAATTTAGATCATTTACTTAAAATGGATATTGAGAAATTGAAACATTATGCTAGACAACCTAGACATACTGATAGGAGGTCAATGAATAAAACTACAAAGGAAATAATTGCTCATTTCGATAATCTTGATACACTTGGGCGAACCCAATTGTTATCAATTGTACTTCTTAGTAAGGAGCTAAATGAGCCATTACAATTGTTGGGTGTGGATTTGTCATTGAAAAGGGGGCAAGGTTTACACCTAGAAAAATATATTGTTAAAAATGTTAAAGAAGTTTTGGCTTCCATTGGGAAACAATCTCGATCTGCGGATAAGTCCATTACAAGAAGAGTGATGTTGATAGGTATTGTAAGTGAAAGAAATTCTAAAAAAAGATAATTGTCTTCAATTTCATCTAAGATTGGTTTCAGTAGAAAGACATTAATAAAATATGTGAAAAGGAGAAAATTATTGGATGATAGTACCTCGGAAGGCAATTGGGCAATTATGTGTAGAACTCCTTGATCTGACAGGATTCAAGATGTTGTTAGGAACTTGATCTCAACCTTTTGGAATGATAATACTCGTGCTTCATCAAATAGTAGAGATGTTATCAAACATAGAATTGGGCCCAATAGTTATGAACTACATACAAAACATTGGCTAGACATAACACAACATGAGATCTATGTGAACTTTTGTAAATCAAATCCTCATATAAAGATTGGGTAAACAATGTTTGAAAGGTTAAGGCCATATTATGTGAAGACAAACAAGGTTTTTGAAACTTGTTGTTGTCGTTATCATATTGAATTTGATCTCTACTATCAGGTGTTTCGAAAGATTAGAAAAGACAGTGATGGTTTTGTAAATGCACCTCCTAAATGGGTAAGTCAGTTCATAGCATCCATCTTATGTGATAAATCAAATGATAATGGAACTAGTCAAATAAACTGCATAAAAGGTCTTTGTGAAACATGTGGAAATTTGGCTAAAATGCCTTTGAGAAATGAAGATATCGACCCAATGAAGTTGGTAAATTGCAAGAGTTACAAGTACATAATGTTTTAAACAAAAAAATGGGAAAGAATCCACAAGGTTAGATTATGTAGAAGAGGATATACCTATTGAAACATTTATGGAAAATTTTTGTAAATTGATACAACCATACATACATCATGCTTTTTTTGTTAGGTGGCAAGCACAACAGTTTCAAACATTAAGAGATACTTTCCCACCTAGAACAGTTTTATCAGTAGTCGACTTTGCAAAAAATTACTCTTTTGTACATCAAAAAGAGATTCAATCACAATATTACTTTTCAGAACATATCACTATTATGGTGCATGTGTGTTATCGACATGCACAATTGGATTTGGCTGGTGTTGAAAGTACATTTGAAGCATGAGTCATTAAGAAAGAATATCACTTTTATATTAGTGATGATAAAGAGCATGACACACATTTTGTACAACATTGCTTTAAGAATTTTTTTGGATATTTGGCAAGCAAGGGTGTAAATTTTGAAAAGCATTTTGTATGGTCGGATGGATGTGCGTCACAATTCAAATCATCAAGGCCATTTTATGCACTATGTAGATATCATCGAAATGACAATATACCACATGTTTGGAGTTTCTTTGAGAGTGGGCATGGAAAGGGTGAACATGATGGCATAGGAGCTTGCATCAAACATGCTCTAAGAAAACATCAAATGAATTATGAGGGAGATCGTATAAATGATGTACATAATTTTGTTGAATGGTGTAAGTCACACTTTGCACCAAATGAGGTTGACACATCTTAAAAAATAAACTGATACATTCCATATAGAGTGTTTTGGGAGATATCATGTATGTATTGTTTGAATTTATTTAATATACTTTAAATATATATTCATATATGATATTTGTACATGTGTTTGTTTATTTTAGTTTGAATTTAATTATTTCTATTATATTCATAATGTAGAATATAATAAATTTGTAGGTGTAGATAGAAGATCAATGCATGGATGCAAGAGGGTAGAGAAAACAAGATCTTTGCATTGTGTCATGAGTACAGATAGCCAGACATGGACATTGTGCACTAGGGATTACTCTAGTTTTTGTTATGAGTGCATGTTGGGAGATTTTGAGAATTGTAAGAACCAACAACATGGATATGTTAGTGAATGGGAAAACGTGCTACTAGTTGTTACCAACACATAGAACAAAGATGAGGATGAAAGCTTTGAAGACATTCCTTTGATTTCAACTGATTATAACTATATTTTAGGATTGATTAAAAAATATATGTGTGTACATATATATATAAATTATATAAGGTATCTCTAAATTTTTTAAGTTACAAATTTTGGACATGTAAATTTGGTGCAGGAGATATTTTTGCATTCATAGCAGAGGCTAGAAATATAGAAGACGTTAGTTATTATTTATTGTGTTGCATAGAAGAGAGGTAAAAGCTAATAAATCTAGAAACAAGTGATGGAATGATGTTTCCCATAGGTTTAACTTTATTTAATATATTTTTAAATAATTTTGAATCTGTTACATATGTACATGTTAAGTACCTCAAGAGGGACTTAAACATTCAATTTTTATATTATAATTTATGTTATGTCTTACCAAACAATGATAATGCTATACATGTTCATAGATACATAGGTTACATTTACCTTGAAAATGTTATGTCTTACCATGGAATGTTGTTTCCCACAGGTTTAGTTGTAGTGTAGTGCCCCTCCATTCTCATCTTGGATGTGCAGATAGTCTGGCTAAGGAGCATGAAGATGAAGGTAAAATAATAGGAATATTTAGGGTATGTTAGACAGTTGATGTTGTACATTATATGATGTTGGTAGATGCTACATTCATGTTGGTGACATTCTTGATTATCCTCATGTGTGGTTTCATATTACAGCATGTTTTAGTGATAATCCTTGGTGTGACACTGATACTTCATATGCTCTAACATTGTTTTACATTTAGGTGATTATGATGTTGATCTTACTATGATTGCCATATGTTAGAATTGATTGTTATGCGATTGATTCTATATTATAGGATGATCTGATTATTGTGTGGTGTGAAAAGAGATAATGTCACACCACTCATTCGTGACTGGCTGGCAACATTGTGATTCTCGTTCACTTCATGACTATTTGATATTTATTATACTTGTGCATACACCGCCATGTGTGCTGCAAGTTGCAGGTATCAGGCATCGACTCCACCTAAATTGATAGGTCTGAGCGTGCCTTAAAACCAATGGAACTATTGAACAAAGATAACTTATGGTCCCCTAGTTAGCCATCATCCTTGAAAAGGATGAGTATCTAGTTTTGCACCCAGTTAGTGTGGTCGGTTTGGGCATGATTGTAAGTCACTGTTGTTTGATTCTGTGTAGTGTCAGTTATTGTTCGGCATTTGGGTTATTTAGTTAGGAATTGTTTGATTAATGCTTTGGTTAATTGTTGCATTAAAATAAAATTATTAAGTTAAGGAGGCACTTTTGATAAATAAATAAATATAGATACTTTTATGTAAATTTAAGTTGATGGAAATTATATGCTATTGTATTCTATGGTCAATAAATAATAATAATTAAAATGAGGAAAATAAAGAGTTTTTAAAACAGGAATATAATTGATAAAATTAAAATGAAAATATTTTATAAACAAGTAAATGTTTTGTTAAATAATTATGAGTTGTCATAAAGCATATATATAGTAAATACTAAAATAAATAAAAACAGAAAGAAATTATTGTTGGTTGTAGCTGAAATAAATAGCATGTTGTAAGAAAGTATTAAAGGTAGAATTTATTGCCTTTATAGGGGGAATCTTCTAGAAGATATTGGGGATTTCTATTTCTAAAAGAAGAAGGAAGAAGTGGGGAAGCTTGGAAAATCTTTATTTCTGGCAGGAGGCTAATTCTAAAAAAAGGTTGGTTACCACGAAGTGGGGGACAGTGATCTTCTCCAAGCAGAGGGGTTTGATGAAGAAAGAGCAAGAGCTATCTATTTTGTGGGAAGGGAATGTTGGTCTCATGAGATTTTCTACATCTAGGGAAAACTCTTCAAATTTGCTAGTTCCAGGTATGTAATTTATGAGTGCAAAGTTTGTTGTGATAAATTCTTAAACATTTATTATCTTCTTGCAATCCGATTACACTTGCGTAGTCAAAAGGTTGTAAAATCTAACTAAGTTTCTAAAACTTGTTCAACAAATCCATTTTCTGCATATCCTACAAACATTCATAATATGCAACGGCATCTCTTTGGGTCATTTTGCATTGGTTCACTTGCGAAGAATCTAACTTACTCTGGTGTTAGAAAACTTCAATCTTCTCCTTTATATTTGAAGAATCACCACTTAAGAAATTTGTTTCTACACCCATTCAATGGTGCCAAGAATGTGATTTATAGGGTCATTTTATCCTTACCTATCTGTTATATTATTTCTTTCTATGGCTTGAAATCTTCCATCGCAACGCATGCAGTGGATGTGGGCCAAGGTTGTAGAATCTAGCTTAGTGTCTACCCAATTGCTTTGCTTAAAAGCTCTAAAGCCTTTCTTACAAATCTATTTTCTGATATCCAATAATAATTGTTATCATAGGATGACATTTCTTTGAGGCATTCTACCAAATATTTTGTGTGCCTTATCTGTGCTTGGAGTTACTGAGCTACGGTAGTCTAATTGCCATGTCTGAAAAATTCCTTCACCTCTCATGCTTTGATACTTGTCCTTTGTATTTGGTAAAATCCTTGAAAGAATGAGTCATGGATTCAACTTACTATCGAGCTCATGTATTTGCTTGAAAGTCTCATAAGCCTTTTCCACATTACTATTTGAGCGCACTTCATAGATTATGTACTCCCTAAAACTAAAATTTGTTATGGAAATTTGTATTTACATGAAAGTTTCTAATGTCATTCAACCATTCAGATTTGTGCTTTTACCATAGTTAATGTGTTCCATGAAGGTTGCAATGCCATGAGACATCATGTCAAAGAGTTCACATGTCTTCTCTAGATTCCTCATTTTGTATGCATGTCTACCAACGTTCTTATAACTTCTTCATCCAACAAGTATTTTCCTTTCGCTATGTTTTTCCTCGATGCCTGTAAATCACATGTGAATATGGGCTTCAGAGTATCTTTAGTGACATTTTGATCCTATATGCTACGCAACTTATGTTTCTCTCTCAACATCCATGCAGAAGCGTGCAAGTGTAGTGATATTGTATTGGTTTATTTAGAGAGGATTAGAAATGTTTCTAAAAACTTTTAACCATTAACTTGAGTAGATATTTCTTTCTAATCTTGGGCCGATTGGAGATTAAGACCTTTTTTTTTCAACAAATCATTTCTATTTAGTGATGAAGTGCTCAGTTCATCTTTATTTTATCAAGAGAAAATCATATGAGTCTTTATCATAATGTGCTCTAAACTTAGGTAGACCATTGGAGCCCTCCCAAATGAAATTGTATCTCAACCTATCATCCGCCTTGGCAGTGCTATTTTAAAGTGTTGTGTATGGTGATTAAATTTTGTAGCTCATATCTTCATCTTTCCATAGGAATCACTTATCATCAGTGTTCTTCTGATGCCTCTACTATGAGATTAGTCAAACCTATAGTCATTCCTTTCTATCTTTTATTTCTATGTTTCCTAGAAAATTTGTATTCGTTATATCTTATGTCAATTAGTGACTAAACCTTGTCTATACTTCCAATTTATTGTTTAAGTTCCCCTTTTATTCTTGGAATTTAGTCAAAAAACTTATACAACCATCTTTTACTCTAAATATATATAAGATGTGGATGCTACATGTTCTAGTCTTAGAAAGAAGTTACTTTTTATTCAAAATTTGCTAATATAATACTCTCTTGCTTACATGAACCTATATATTGATGTTAGTTGGTCGGATGTAATTCTTGTGAATATCAACAAGTCTCTAACACCCTTGATCAATACTTCCACTTTTTACTTGTATTTTGCCATCATTTCTTATTCCTCTTTTCCCAAAACCTCTACCATGTTCCTCAATCTGTTTACCTTGCTTCTCAACATATTTAATCCTTGGGAATGTGATAGGAGGAGGCATAAGTTCTTTAGGGGTGTTGTGGTCTACCTTGTATTAATTAGGTAATGTGCCTTGATCATGGAATTCCTTTAATAGTTTGGCATAGTTGATAGAATGGCCAGGTGATTTAAACATCTAGAGATCTTGTTTCTTAAAGTTGCAATTTAATATTAGGGCTCTCTTTGTTTAGACACATGCTAATAGCATTCTAATATTATAGGCATTTAGTTTTGCTTAGACAATTATATTTGAATAGAATTTACAAAGTTGTCTAGATTATTAATGAGATCTACATCAATGTAGAAAGTGGTTTAGTTTAATAATGGATAGTATCTTGTTTGACTAAATTTTCTGTTATAGAATATTTGGTAAATCTTACAAAGATATTTGAGCTAGTATTAAAATGTTAGAATATTATTGTTTTGCATTGTTGGGATAGATTTACTTTATGTTGTTAGATGATTTATCATGATTGGATTAATGTTACATTCTTTAAGACCCATAATTAGTGCATCATATAATATGTTGCATTTGTGGTATTGTAATTGAAATATTGATGAAGGATCTTAGTTTATGGTGTGCATTTGAGAGTGGATGTGATGTGAGACCATTGTGTTTTAGTGGTGTCAAGTGTTTGTGTCATTTAGGAAGTTGATTCCAGAGGCCTAGGATGTTTATGTTTTAATTCATGTATTGTGTTGATAGGTTTCTTGAAATAATGATGTTATAAGAACATGATGTCTCTTGTTTATGTATGTGGGTTTTGGTAATCGATAATGTGAGATGATGTGCATTCTTTGTTGTAAATGCATCATGATGAGGTAATAATCTCGTTCAAGGATGTATTGTAGTGAACTTGTGTTAAGTATTGTGTTTGATAATAGGGAGATCTCAGTAATCATAAAGAGGAAGTATTTTGTTTATGGTTGAGATTTGAGAACAAGATGGCCCACGCCTTGCTCTAGATATGTGTTGTTTATGGTTGTTGTGATTGTTTCAACTGGAAGTTTTGGGACAATGATTTAAGAGTTGGTCCTTTGATTATGTTTTGTTTGCAAGAAGGTTAATGCCTTGCATTGTATATGTATACTTGACATTATGATGTTAATTGTCTTTCTTGATGTATAGGGTCTTCTAGATGCAGGTAGGAAGTGGCTTTCAATGTGGGGCCAGTGCCCAAAGTGGCTTGCCAGGGTAACCCATTGAAAGTCAGTAACCAAGTGATAACTTAATAATAAATTTAAAGGGTTGGGTAGTTTTTCCACACTAAATAAGATAATTGGATGCCTCACCCATGCCTGTAGTGCTCATTCAGGCTCAGGATGGGATGAGAAGGCCTGGTTGGCAAGATCAACTTCCTTGTCCTCACAAAAGGAATGTTGGTTCTGCATGTGTCACCCTATGGGGCTGGCATCTAGTGAGAGACTTCTAGGGTAACCATAGATGGGGACCGGTGTTTGGTGAGAGTCTGCTAGGGTAACCCATGCTAGGGCCATGCGATGACACTTTCCCTACTGCAGCCTAGCATTCCCTAATTGTGTTTTCCCCTTTCATTGTGATATTGCTTCTGGAAGTGTTGTTTGAGTTGCTTGTGATGTTCATATTGACCAGTGTTGTATTGGAGTCATGTGTAGTCCTTGTACCTGTTAGCCTATTATCTTCTTGACTGTTTGCTTAGTGGGACCTTATTGTTCTCTCCTAGCATGGGGGATGGACCTTAGGGTTCCACATGGTTGGGTGGTTGTGCTTTATCTCCATTGGTTTCCCATGCTGTTGTTCATGTGCGAGAAGGATGTACCTGTTATATCATATTTTGGATCTTGTTCTAGCTTGAGGAGACAAATACTTATGTTCATATTCTAGTTTTGTATATCAGCTGAATCATATACTGTTATCTTGATGTATGTACTCCAATGTAATCAGCAAAGCGATATTGTAAACAATGTAATGGTGTACTCTCTTGTAAAAGAAATTGTATATGTACTTGTAATCCTATATGCAAGATCTTGATGATTACTTATCTGATGATATAATATGGAAATGTATGTGTTTATTCATTTGATGTAATTAGATTTAGAATGAACCATGGTTGTTAGTTAACTCATAGTGTTGGTTAGATCATGTTAATAGTTGATAGTAATGCAGCCATGGAATCCCTAAAGGATAAAGCTTAATTAGATGTTTGAAGAAATATGATTTACATTTCTTCGTTATTTCTTTTCTTAAAAAGAAAAATTGGTTAGCATAGTCGAGATATTCTCTAGGGTTTTTCGGCGGGGCGTTACATTTGGTATCAAAGTCTGGTTTACAACACTGGGACCTCTGGATTGTTGTTGTTGCTCTAGGTTAAGCATTTTTCTCCTTGTGGCAAGTTGATAATAATACCTCTCACCTATGTGCCTTAGTATGACGTTAGAAGGTTGATAAATTTACAGACTTGTTCTCTGATTCTAGAAGAAATAAATTCTTTATGCCTTGTTTTACTTATGTGTCTGCTATGTGTTCTCTCTCCTTCTTTTCTAAAAATGTGATGTTATATCTGACAATATATGTTTCTTGAATGATAGTGCTTACTAATTTGTTGAGGCCTTGAGTTCCTCTTGTGGTCTCTAGTGTTTTAGAAGAAAGAAGCATGGTTACCATTAGTGCATGTAATTAGGAGTTTGGTATTTGCCCCCTCTAGTGATGTAAATATCTTGTACCCATTCTGTGTGGGGTGTTGTGAAAGGCTAGTGGTGTTTTGTGTTCCCTGGTTTGGTGAAGTAATCATACTTGGGGGTTATGTTTAGCTATGGGTGTAGAAGCACCATACCATCTTTATGTTAATTGCATTATATGTGTAAGTATTGGAATGATTTAATCACTCGGTGGCATCATGCATCACGAGTCATGTGGATTATGTGGTGTTGTCATGTGTGGGGTATCTCTATGTGGTTGCTTGATAATCTGATATCTATCTCCTAGTTGGCCATGACCCCATGAGGAAGTTCTGTTGTGATTTATGAAAGTTATCATTGTGTATGCATGTATAAGAAACGTGTGCAGGAGATCAAATTGGAGCTTGTGTTTGACCCATGAGATCATGAATGTGATACTATAAGTCAATTAGAGTTTTGAATTATTCTTGTATGTGACATCATACATTCCCTCTATAAATATCTTCATGCATAAGGAAGTAATTGCATACGTTCATAGCTCGGTAAAAAGAAATTGTACTGCATTAAAGATAGAAATTTTTTTTGTATATAAGTAGCGACTGTGTTGCCTTAAATTCTTGTATAAAAGTTTCTTAGATATGAAGATGTAGAAAACTTAGTTGTCCGTGTGTTTGGTGTACATTCTCTAACGCATTCTGGACTTTGAGTACTGGGGTGTTGTGTAGCGGATACTCCCTTTTGTGGCTAAAATTAGTCACACCGTGATGTGGATTTGTTTGTAATATTGGTTGTTTTAGAATTTTTGACAGTTGTTTCATGTGTTATTGGTGGGCTAACAGTGAATTTGTTTTCTTTGAACTCTCTTATGATAGGAGTGGTTACCAAAACTCTTTTCTTTATACTTGATTTATTGTTGAAAATTGTCGGCATTTTGTGACTTAAGATTGAATTTGATTATTTCCCCACTTGGGTTTGCATTTTTTTCAATTTCTATGGTGGCTATTCTGAATGTTTATTTTTGTTGGGCCCGTTTCATGTTAAGTGTTGTTTCTATCATGTTCATTTCGAGCCTCTGATAGTATGTACAAGGGAAGACTCCGCGGAGAATTGTACTTGCATGTTTGGTAATTAGTTGGAGCCATAGTGGAAATAAGAGATGAGATGTATTTTTCCTTGTTAATATGTGAATGCAATTCCCTAAATCATTTGAAATTCTCAAAATATGTGTGATTGGTTATAAGTAGATCACATGATACATCTTAAGGTGAGGAATTGATGTCCTTGTCTTTATTGAACGATTGTGCCTGTCTTATGAACAATTGCTTAATATGGATACATATGTTGGCAATAGAAAATTGTAATACTAATATGTTATGTTTCCACCCTAGTCTGTGACTTCCAGGAGTAAGTCAAGTTTTAGGGGGCAAGGATGTAGTGCCCCTCCATTCTACTCTTGGATGTGCAGATAGTCTAGCTAAGGAGCATGAAGATGAAGGTAAAATAATAGAAATATTTAGGGTATGTTAGATAGTTGATGTTGTACATTATATGATGTTGGTAGATGCTACATTCATGTTGGTGACATTCCTGATTATCCTCATGTGTGGTTTCATATGATAGTTGTTAAGGGAAAATTGGATATAAATGAATAAACAATAATATCAATATCAAGTTACCCAAAACTCAATGAAATGGTGAACTAAGGAAATTAATCAAATAAAGTAATGAACAACAAAGCAAACCTTCCTCAATTCGAAGCTTCCATTGATTGCCTATCACAATCGTTCTTGCATGTATGAAATAGGGCCCTTAGAGAGTGCACTTCCTTGCTATGCTTCAAGAATGTCAATTGAGAATGGCAGTGATAGTTTATTGCAATGAAGAGGAGCTTCACAACAATGGTAGTAGTGCGTAGTGCGTAGTAACGAATGTGATCACAAGCAATGAAGGAATTGGTGTCAAAGGCGTGCTGTAATTCCTGCAAAGTAACAATACTTAAAGCTTGGATTATTGAAATGGAAGAATGAGGTTCAATTTATAGACTTGGGAGAGAAGAGATCAACAGTATAGAGAGAATGAGAAGATCAACGATTGAGAATAGATGAGGAACGTGCAATGAATAAGAAGAGGACATGTGTCTTTCTTTCTTTTGCATGAGAGGATTTGCTAAGAATAGAAGAATGAGTTAAAGCATTTAAAAGAATATAATAATCAGTTAAGTGATTTAAAACAAGAAGACGGGATTTGCATGAGAATAAGAAGATATTTTTCTTTATTAAATATTAGGAATATTTAATACATGTGCACAAAGCTTGAATTATATTTAGAGATAACTCAATTTAGAAGAAAAAGTAATTTAAATAAATAATTTATTTATTTAAATTTAGAGAAGATATTATTGGAAGAAATAATTAAATAATTGGTATTATTTAATTTAGAAGATAAGAAAGAAAATTAAATAAATAAATTTATTTAATTGTTGTGCATGATTTGGAAGAATAAATAAAATATTTTATTATATTTTATTTTTGGAGATTGAAAGGATTTAAATAAATTTGATTTGATTTATTCAAATTTAGAAGAATGAATTTGATTTAATTAAATAATTGAGAATTATTTAATTGTTTGGAAGAATTTAATTAAATAAAAGGGTTTTATTTAATTGTTGGAAGAATATGAATCAAATAAATAAATTTGTTTATTTATTTATTGATAGAGGAATTAGAAGGGAATAAATATTAAGAATATTTATTTAGACCGAATCATGTCATTTTTAGGTGTATACATTTTGCCCCTCTTTGATGCAATGTGTTTTATCATGTTGTTTCAAAGAATAAATAGTTTGACAATGATACATGTCTCAGTTTGCCCCTGGTATAGGTTACAACGATAGGATGCCCCCCTCGGGAGATTGGACAGGAAGAAGGCAGAAGGCATGAGACGGACAATCTCACGAAGACGAAGGGAAAACTTGGTTAGGATTGAAGAAAAATTGAATGATACACGATGCAAGATAACACACACAAGCAAGTAAGCAAGTATGCACAAATGATACAAGAACAAGTAAGGTATTGTCCCTGTCAAGTGGTAAACCAACTATATACGACAGTGTTGTCATGGCGGGGAATGATATATCCCTAGACCAACATGGCAGGCGTGTTGTCATGGCGGGGAACGATGGATCCCTAGAGCAACACGAAGGATAGTGTCTAGTTTCAGGAAATGAAACATGTCGTGTAAGACGCGTGTGTTGGTCTGATTTCGACAATGTTACATCCTATATAAGACAATTAATTGATTAACTGATTGAGTTGGTTTACAACCAGACAAGGATCAAGACCACTGATTGTGATTGGAACATTTGACAAGATTGATTTTGACTTGATTGGTATGGATTAAGGATGGACTTGCATTTTGATCATTGCTCAGGTTGACCGAATTGAGAAGAATGGACCACAATGATAGATAGAATACTGATTGATAGAAGAACTCACAAGCTTTTATTTGTATTGATACTCTGCATTGTTGGATCGTTATTGCATGGGGTACGGTATGGATGCTTTGTGGATGTGAATGGTTTTTTTGACATCTTGATAGTGCAAGTATTTTGAAGTGTTTATTTCATCATTGGGCAATTTTTTTTTATTTTTTTTGGGTACTTTTTCTGAATGTTGTAAGTTAATGCAAGCATCTAGGTATAATTGAACCGAGATGACCTGAGTATTGCTTACATGGATTTTGCTTTAGCAAGTTAATACAAGCATCTAGGTATAATTGAACCGAGATGACCTGAGTACTTCTTGTGTATCAACAAACAAGGATTGCCTCCGTTCATGTTTAGACCTTTGATGTCCTTGATGATCTTTTGTTGATCATGTCTTTAGACAAGGCTTCACATTACTAAAGTTTAATCCTCAAACAACAGACAAAGAAAATAATCATGCCCCCATCATAGCATCTCTAGCTTTTGGCATCCTCGAGTAGCATAGAAAGGCATGATAGCAGAAATCAAGACTCTGTATTTTAACCATGTTTCCAATCCACAAAATATTTTTGCATTTAGATGTGTTTGGTTCTTGCCATAATTTGTGTAAAATCATTTAGAAGGCCTTAGGTGTTTGTTTACTTTTCCTTGGATAGGTTAAGGTGTTGCATCAAAATTTTTGCTTGAAAGCGGGCTTTACTTGCACTTGCTTGCCTGGTGAGAAGATTCCACAATCTTTATTGGTGAAACAGACCCTAAGGGACTGACCTAGTGCCTCAGGGGCTCATTGCTAAATGGCCTTGTCTACGTGACGATGCAGAGGCAACGTAGTTCAGGGTAAACCCTAGCGGACCTAAGACCTAGGCGGTAGAAAGTGGTGTGAACTCAGCTAGAAAGAAGGACCAGACATAGGATGGATGGAACAGTGGAGCCTCGGGGGTGCATAAAAATATGGCCTTGCCTACGTGATGATGCAGAGGCAACGTAGTTCATGGATTGACTTTGATGGACCTAGGATATGGATCGGATGAGACACAATATGGAATAGATATGGATCAGATAAGGAACAGATATGGATCAGATAAGGAACAGATATGGATCAAATAAGACATGATATGGAATGGATATGGATCAGATATGGATCAGATAAGACATGATATGGAACAGATAAGACATGATATGGAATAGATATGGATCATATATGGATCAGGTGATACTGATGACAAGGAAACACCATGAATAGGTACATGCATGGGTAATAGTAGATATGGATGGTTAGGTAGAAGGAAACAAGGTGTTGCAAGTATGAGGATAACCAGTGTTGTCATTGATGTCAACATACTCATATTGCATTAATGAGAAGGATTGGATGTGATGTGTGCTGAGGTTATTGACGAAATCAATCTCAATCAGGAACAGTGAAGAACAATGATGAGAAGAAGGAAAAAGTCCTCAATAGGTTGAGGATCAGAGGATGCGGTTTAAAGGTTTGTAGATATGAGTCTTGAGATGTTCCAGTCAAGATTTCAGAGGTCCGCATGAAGATCTGAAGAAGTTATGATCGCTTAAATAGAACCGGTTCCGGTAGGTGTTCAGTTGTGACAGAGTGTCACAGATTGGTCCGGTGAGCTCCAGAATTGCATTATCTCATTCTACGGATTGGAGAGAGTGTTGACAAAGTTTGTGTGAAGTGACAACTAGATTTGTTCATGGTTTGGAGGTCCGGAAGCATCTTTTTCATTATGACAATGATGGCAGACTGTGTTCTTGAAGTTTCGGATGAAGAACAGAAGAATTCCAGTAAGCTGATAAAGTGCAGATGTTCTTGATGACTCAGGAAAGGTTTTGGTGATCTTTGGATCATGTACAATTCTTATTGGCGGTCTGCATTGAAGTTAGAGTTTGCATTTGAAGAATAACCACAAATATTGGTGTTCTTCTTAAGACTGGCCGACTGGATGTATTACACATCTTGCGAATGATCTTGTAGGTGTTTGCCGACTTAGATGATTGTTCCTAAGTCAATGCCTTGTATAAATAAGGGATTGTGAATTCATTTTGAGGTGTGTCTTGCCGTGATGAGAGTGGTATAGTGAAGAGAAGTGCGAAAGGAAGAGCAGGAGTTTTTGGGCTTACATGGAACTGATCTAGGCATGGTAAAGATGTCAATCTCCAGTTCAAGTTTGTAATACTTGTTACTTTGTAGACAGTGTGTCTCTTGTAGGCAGTGTGCCTCTTGTGAGCAATGTGCTCAGGCAGTGAGCCCTAATTGGCATGTGCCATCTATTTTTCTTATTCTTCTAATAGAGAATAATCCTTGGGTTAATCACCCCGTGGTTTTTCCCTTGACCGGGTTTTCCACGTCAAAATCTTGGTGTCCCATGTGTTGATGTATATCTGCTCTGGTGTTTATGCTTTATGCTTTCATGAGTGATTAATTGATATGCTATTAAATAACAAAGAGGATATAAGTGTTTGAAATAGAAGCAAGTTTTGTACAATTGTTTCACCCCCCCTCTTAGTTGTGTGCCCTAGATCTAACAATTGGTATCAGAGCCAAGTTCCTCTAAAAGGAGCTTAACCGCTTAAGGAGATCCAGGATGTCATCATACAAGAAGAATAGTCTGAAGTTTGATGGAACCAACTTCTCTCTTTGGAAAGGTCGCATGAAATGTCACTTGGAGTGTATGGGAAAAGCATACTTGTCCATGGTCACAAAAGCATATGTACCTCCACAGGGTGGTCCGACAACTCTAAATGAAATCACAGATGCTAAAAACAATCTGTGGACCAAAGAGGCTCTTCTAAGCGCATTAACGGACTCAGAGCTCTCAAATGTTATTGACCTACCAACTGCCTATGAGATCTAGATTAAACTGGAACTTCTGCATGAAGGAGATGAGTATGTTAAGAGTGCAAGGTTGCAGAGTCTCAAAGGGAAATTTGAAAGATTGAAGATGAGAGATGATGAAAATATTACTACCTTCATGCCAAGAGTAAATGAGCTGGTGTGTGGAATTAGGAATGCTGGTGGAGTTTTGGATGAAAATGAGATTGTTGGCAAAATTCTCAGATCCCTTCCTACTGCCTACAAAATCAAGGTTGCTGCCATTGATGAATTCAGAGCCCATACAACTATCACAAGAGACCAATTGGCTGGCAAACTGGCTGCATTTGAAATGACCGAGTTTGGAGATGATCCCCCCAAGACTGAATCTGCATTCAAAGCTAGTGCCTCTGTGAAAGGCAAACAAAGATTTGATCTGGGGAGAAAACTCTTCAAGGAAGCTGTCATGGTATGATTAAGCAAGAAGAGACATGGAAGAGGAAGAAGCAGAAACAGCTCAACTTGAAGCCCTCATTGCAAAAAGACTGCCAAGAGGATCCGGTGAGTATGAAGGAAAATTACCCTTTAAGTGTTTCAATTGCAATAAGATTGGTCATTTTGCCTCAAGATGTCTGGAAAGATCTACAAGGTCAAATTCTAACAGACAAAGGTTCCAAAAGAATTGTTATTATGTTCATGAAGAAGCTGATGATGAAGGAGTAACAGATGATGAATCAAAGATAGGAGACAAATCCAGAAATGAATGGGTGTTTATTGCCATCAAGGAAGAAGATCCAGTATCCTCTGAATCTATCAATCATAAGGTCAAAGAAAGAGCTTTGGCTGCTCAAGTTGAAGAAAAGGATGATTGGGTTATTGACAGTGGATGCTCTCACCATATGACAGGTGACAAGAACAAGTTCTTAGATTTGGAAAGGTATGAAGGAGGAGTGGTAAAGTTTGGTGATAATTCTGCTGGTAGAATTGGAGGAAGAGGAACTATTTCTTTTAATGGAAGAAACAAAACTGGTAATGTGCTGTATGTTGAAGGTTTGAAGCACAATCTTCTCAGTGTTGGACAGTTGGTGGACAAAGGCTATGATCTCTAATTCAAGGATGGAAAATGCAAAATCTTTGAAAGATCCGGAACAGAGATTGCATCCGGTACTCAAACTAAAGGTAATATCTTCCACTTGGTTGGTGCTGGTAAAAGTTGTCTATTTGTTCAAATTGATCAGAGTTGGTTATGGCATAGAAGGATGTGTCATGTAAATTTTGATAACATCATCAAGATAAGCAATACTCAGGCTGTAAGAGATCTTCCAAAATTGGTAAAACCTACAAATAGTTTGTGCAAAGAATGTCAGCTAGGTAAACAGAGCAGAGTCTCATTCAAAAGCAAGGATCAGATCATACTGATCTATGTGGTCTGACAAGAATCAAGAGTATGCAAGGTGATAGATATTTCATGTTATTGATTGATGATCATTCCTGAATGATGTGGGTTACCTTTCTGAAAGAAAAATCAGAAGCTTTTGAGAAATTCAAAATCTTCAAGGCTATGGTAGAGAATCAAACCAGATTGAAACTAAAATGTTTGAGGTCTGATAGAGGTGGTGAATTCACATCCGGTGAATTCATAGATTTTTGTGAGAAGCATGGTATAAAGAGACAATTATCTGCCCCTAGGACTCCATAGCAGAATGGAGTAGTAGAAAGAAAGAACTGGACCATCCAAGAAGCATCCAGGACAATGATGATGGAAGCAAATGTTCCCCAGATGTTTTGGAGAGAAGTTGTCAGCACTGCAGTCTATACTCTCAATCGAGTTCAAATCAGAAGCAATACCGGTAAGACTCCTTATGAACTTTGGTTTGGCATCTCTCCTACTGTGAGATATTTCAGAGTATTTGGTAGCAAATGTTACATTAAAAGAGATGAAGATCTAGGAAAGTTTGATGCTAGAAGTGATGAAGGAATTTTCTTATGTTACTCCACTCAAAGCAAAGCATACCGGTGTTATAACAAGAGACTAAGAAAGATGATAGAAAGTACAAATGTGAAGGTTGATGAGGGAATAGAGAAACCCTCAAGGTTTTATGAGTATGATGAAGATGATCAAGATGGTGTTCTGGTTCAAGGAGCTCAATTCTCTCCTGAAAGTCAAATTCAGACTAATCCGATAAATCAGGAAGAAGAGATAGTCTGAATGAGCCTGATCAAGAAACAAAAGTGCAAGAAACTCCCAAAGTTCCAAGGTATGTAAGACTGAACCACTCTGAAGATTAGATCATAGGTGACAAAAGCAAAGGTGTGCAAACTAGAAGGAAAATTGCTCAAAATTTAGATGAATGCTGTCTGATTTCAAAGATTGAACCTAAGACAATAAATGAAGCTTGCAATGATGAAAATTGGACCAAAGCAACGGAGGAAGAGTTGATGCAAATTGAGAAAAATCACACTTGGGATCTTGTTTCTAGACCTAGTAACAAGAATGTGATTGGAACCAAATGGGTCTTCTGGAACAAACTAAATGAAGTTGGTGAAGTAATCAGAAATAAAGCCAAATTAGTCTGCAAAGGTTACTCTCAAATAGAAGGGATTGATTTTGAGGAAACCTTTGCTCCGGTGGCAAGAATTGAAGCAGTCAGACTATTTCTTGCATTTGCTGCCTTCAAAGATTTCGAAGTGTATCAGATGGATGTCAAATCTGCTTTCCTGAATGGAGACTTAGAAGAAGAGGTGTACATTGAACAACTGGATGGATTTCAGTTATCTGAGCATGGTGATATGGTCTGCAAATTAAAGAAGGCACTGTATGGTCTAAAGCAAGCCCCAAGAGCATGGTATGAGAGGCTGGACAAACATCTTTTGAAGATTGGTTTCAACAAAGGTATTGCTGATAGTAACCTATATTTTAAAATTTATCATGAAAACATCTTGATTGTCGAAGTATTTGTTGATGATATCATCTTTGGAGGAAGAGACAATATGTGTAAAACCTTTGCAAACCAAATGAAAAGTGAGTTTGAAATGTCAATGCTTGGTGAAATGAATTTCTTCTTGGGTCTGCAAATTACTCAAACAAAGAAAGGAATCTTTATCTCTCATACCAAATATGTGAAAGAACTATTGAAGAAATTTGGAATGGAAGATTCAAAACCAATGAACACTCCCATGGCTACCGGATGTAAGTTGAGCAAAGATGATGACTCTCCTAAGACAGATCAAACCAAGTACAGATCAATGATTGGATGATTATTGTATCTCACTCCAACTGGACCAGATATAATGCAGGCTGTTGGTCTTGTGGCGAGATTCCAGGCTGATCCCAAAGAATCTCATGTCATGGCAATCAAAAGAATTTTTAGGTACTTAAAAGGAACAATTGAGTATGGCCTATGGTATCCTAGAGATCATGACTTTTCTCTTCATGCATATACAGATGCAGATTGGGCAGGAGATGTGGATGATAGGAAGAGTACAAGTGGAGGAGCATTCTTTTTGGGAAAAAGGTTGGTTTCTTGGCTAAGCAAGAAACAAGAGGCAATATCCCTGTCTACAACAAAAGCAGAATACATTGCAGTAGCAGGTAGTTGCACTCAACTTTTGTGGATGAAGCAGATGCTAAGAGATATTCAAGTAGAATATAAGGACCTTATCACAATTTTCTGTGATAATTCAAGTGCAATAAATATTTCTAAGAATCCGGTATTGCATTCTAAGACCAAGCATATATCTATCAAATTTCACTTTCTGAGAAAACAAGTGCACAAGGGTGAAGTCAGATTGGAGTATGTACCCTCCAAGGATCAGCGTGCAAATATTTTTACTAAACCTCTTCCCAAGGACTCTTTTGAGTATCTCACGGAGAAGTTAGGGGTCATGGCCCCTCCGGTGATGAACTAGGATGCACTGATGTGCATCAGTCTGGTGGATATCACAATCATATCTTGTGATCCGGATTGATGATGGGGAGCTGCTACTAAGGGGGAGCAGCTGGTATGATTCTGATGTGTTAGAATTGCAAGTATGAGCCCTTTGCCATTGATGTCAAAGGGGGAGAGAAGACATGTGAAAAATAAGTGGTTGATGATCAAAGGGGGAGCAGTAAAGGAAGAGAAGACATGTGTAGAGTTGTTGTTGATAGGGGGAGCTGTGACAGAGAGGAGAAGTTCTTGTCTTGATGGTTTTGCACATCATATGTTGCCATCAATGACAAAGGGGGAGATTGTTGCAAGTATGAAGATAACCAGTGTTGTCATTGATGTCAGCATACTCATATTGCATTAATGAGAAGGATTGGATGTGTTGTGTGCTGAGGTTATTGAGGAAATCAGTCTCAATCAGGAACAGTGAAGAACAGTGATGAGAAGAAGGCAAAAGTCCTCAATAGGTTGAGGATCAGAGGATGCAGTTTAAAGGGTTTGTAGATATGAGTCTTGAGATGTTCTAGTCAAGATTTTAGAGGTCTGCATGAAGATCTAAAGAAGTTATGATCGCTCAAATAGAACCGGTTCCGGCAGGTGTTTAGTGGTGATAGAGTGTCACAGATTGGTCTGGTGAGCTCCGGAATTGCATTATCTCATTCTACGGATTGGAGAGAGTGTTGACGAAGTTTGTGTGAAGTGACAACTAGATTTGTTCATGGTTTGGAGGTCTGAAAGCATCTTTTTCATTATGACAGTGATGGCAGACTGTGTTCTTGAAGTTTCAGATGAAGAACAGAAGAATTCCAGTAAGCTAATAAAGTGCGGATGTTCTTGATGACTCAGGAAAGGTTTTGGTGATCTTTGGATTGTGTACAATTCTTATTGGTGGTTCGCATTGAAGTTAGAGTTCACATTTGAAGAATAACCATGGATATTGGTGTTCTTCTTGAGACTGGCCGACCGGATGTATTACACGTCTTGCGAATGATCTTGTAGGTGTTTGCCGACTTAGATGATTGTTCCTAAGTCGATGCCTTGTATAAATAAGGGATTGTGAATTCATTTTGAGGTGTGTCTTGCGGTGATGAGAGTGGTATAGCGAAGAGAAGTGCGAAAGGTAGAGAAGGAGTTTTTGGGCTTACATGGAAATGATCCAGGCATGGTAAAGATGTCAATCTCCAGTTCAAGTTTGTAATACTTGTTACTTTGTAGACAGTGTGTCTCTTGTAGGCAATGTGCCTCTTGTGAGCAGTGTGCTCAGGCAGTGAGCCCTAATTGGCATGTGCCATCTATTTTTCTTATTCTTCTAATAGAGAATAATCCTTGGGTTAATCACCCCGTGGTTTTTCCCTTGACCAGGTTTTCCATGTCAAAATCTTGGTGTCTCATGTGTTGATGTATATCTGCTCTAGTGTTTATGCTTTATGCTTTCATGAGTGATTAATTGATATGCTATTAAATAACAAAGAGGATTTAAGTGTTTGAAATAGAAGCAAGTTTTGTACAACTGATTCGCCCCCCCCTCTCAGTTGTGTGCCCTAGATCTAACACAAGGATGTGATCTCCAAGGACTATGTCGCATAAGAATAACATGCCCCATTGTAGGTAGAATACTTAAGATTTTTTATGACAAAGCTTACGACGATAAGAGGATGAGAGGGTAATGAAGGATTTGCATGGTTTGGAGGGATAAGGTATGTCAAGAGACATCTAAAACATTTGTCAACATTGTGCCCCCAATCTTTATCAAGACCAAAGAAATAGAGGAAAGGAAGATTAGGATGGATAGACTGGATAGTATAGGTAGGATAGGATAGGAAATGGTACGGAAGGAAACTGATAGGAGAAGAGTGATAGGCTGATGAGACAAGGTGCCCCCAAGTGTAGGTGACGTAGAAGATCAACTTACACACGACGCCTATTTACTAGGTTTTCATCATGGTCCTTATCCAAGGCGCCTGTTTGCCAGATTTTCACCGTTGGACGAAAGGATTTTTCTTTTTCTTTCTCTTTTTTTTTGGATAGGATAGGTAGAATACGAATGAGAGGGCCTCAAGTGTCTAGTTCCATGAAAGGTGATAGTTCCACTAGAAAGATGTCATCGCATGGACCATGTCGAGTGCTCTCATTGATGCTGGTAGGAGATTGCATGATAGTGAGATTGGGAAGGTAGATAGCGGATTGTGGAAGGTGCAATAGTGGATGATGATGTAAAATATGGAGGGAAGGCTTATGCAAAAGCAGGCATCATAGGAATAGGATGAGGAAGACATGTAGGATAATAGTGGAAGGAAGGGGAGATGGAGGTATATGAAAATGTTGCAGAATGGAAGGGAATCATGACCAACGGTTGCACATACCATGATAAACATTGAAATTGGTGATGGGAAAGTAGTGTAGGAAGCAACGAAGACTTTTGCTTGTGGATGAATGACTTAGGCATGTAGGGATCCACATAGACTGAGTATTTTTCTGATTTTTGCTTGTCATGTGGGATGGAAGAATTTGAGACTTTTGGATGGAACGGGAGAAAGTGGATGGTTGAGATTCTTGAGAGGTAGATGCCTTATGTAACTTGAGGGCTTTTTGCTTAGGTACCCAAACCACTTTGTTTTTAGACAGTACCTGTGAAGGTATGGGTTTGGGTTTATGGAGCTTTTGGAGTAATCATTTGTTGGATGTGGACCCACACCTTTTTCAGCTTGGCATATAGGTGTGTGGGTGTATGCAGCTCTTGAGAAGGATGTTTCTTTGATTCTTGGTTTTTGTATCCTTGGTCATGAGGACTCTTAGGATTTTTGACTTTATAGGTAGAGGCATCCAGATTTTTATGGTTGAATTCTCTTGAGATGGTAGAAGTGGAATTTGAGGAAGTTCTTTGTTTAAACAACACGTGCATTAGTTGGTCATGATTGGGATTGTTAGAGGATTCATAGATGGATGGATAAGGTGTTAGAAGAAGTGGTGGTAAAATATATGGAGGGATGTTAGGAGTTGGAAGTAGCAGAGGTAGATTGGATGGTGGAAGGTGTATGGTCACATGCTTTTGACGATTATAGGATTATGGAGGTGGAATGGCAACATACGTTTTGGGGATTGATAGGGTTTGCGATGAAAAGTGTAGGCTTTAGGAGGTATGGAGGAAGTACCAACATCTTGAGATTGTTCACCTTGGGGTGTGTATCCAAGGCCATATGAAGGAGGAGGAACATTGACATGGACGGGCTCCAAAATACCTTATTCATGAAGGCCTAAGCCTTTACCTTGATAGTTCATATGTTGGAGTATGTGGTGGATAGCGAGATTATGTGTAGATGGAACACTAGACACGAGTTCTTTATTAGATGTAGAAGGTGAGATAGAGGATAATGGTTGTTGGTGTTCTAAGGAGGAACACTCATGAATGAAAGCGGTAAGACCAAGATATACGGTGGGGAATTTGTAGCATGGTCGATAATGGATGACGGGGGATTATTACTGGTTTGATCTTCTATGCTTACTTGGGAGGCAAGTGTCTCATCAAAGGAGGAGGAAGTTGTTGGATCTTGGATGGGACTAGATGGGGTTATAAGCTCGGGACCATGGAACACATAAAGTGGGCTAAGAGGATCATCATGGTCTGCTTGATCATAGATAGGCTCTTGATCATAAATGGGATCTTAATCATAGATAGGCTTTAGTGTGATGGAATTAAGGTGCTCTTGTATATGTTCTTCATCAATGATAATATCTTGATCATGGAAAGGATATAGGCCATGGAGAGGTTGGAATTTGATCTCTTGTTCATGTATAGGATCAAGTTACTCATGGATAGCTTCTTCATCAAAGGTAGTATCTTGATCATAAAAGAGATATAGGTTATGAAGAGGTTGGAATTGGATCCCTTGCTCATGTATTAGATCAAGTTGCTCATGGATAACTTCTTCATCAAAGGTAGTATCTTGATCATAAAAGAGATATAGGTTATGAATGGTTTGAAATTGGATTTCTTGTTCATGTATAGGTATAGGATCATCAAAAAGATAAAGGTTATGTTAGGGTCAAATGGGAGTGCTTTGATCTTGATTTAGACAAGGGGTTGATGTTTCCACATGTTCTAAAGTGTGCTCTTGACATAACTCTTGATGTGCTTCAATTGAAGTTGAAGTAGAAGACTCTTGGATAGGCTCTTGGTCAACAACATGAAGGTGCGACGGACCTTGACTTTGGTGCATGGTAGGAGTTTCTTCAATATGCTCAAGGGGTTGTAGGTTACATGAAGGGGTTGTAGGATTTGACATGTTCGAAGACTCTTTGATAAGGTCAAGGACCGAAATTTGGGGATATGGTTAACTCTTTGCTAGTAGCCCTGGGATCACATCATTGGTAGGTGTATGGGTAGATGAATGAGGTAATGGATGGGTGGATTCAGAGTTCTCCCTAGCTTTTCTTTTGCAGTGTAAATCTAGAAAACATCTTTCCCAAAAATCATTTGAGGCTTTTTTGGTTGTCCGTTTAGAGCTCGAGGAACTCGATGGCAGTGTTGGTGTAGGATTGGTATGCTTTGGGTTATGTGTCTTAGAAGACGGTGAAGGAGGACTAGCAGGCAGAGTGGTATACAATTTCCAGCTTGAGGTGGTGCTTGCCTTGTCATGAGCATCATTAAGATAGGAAACAGATGTATGAGTTTGGGGTGAGGCGTAGCTAGTACTGACACGTTCAGCTTGTAAGATTGCCATTTCTTGTTGTATGACTTGGAGTTCTTGAGCAATTGCTATACGATCTTGGGGTGAGGCATTGAAGTCCAATTGCTCTTGTAGGTATTGGAGTTCTTGAGCAATTACTTCTAACTGGTTTGTCATTTCAATAGAAACTGACACAAGATTGAAATGGGTACCTAGAAAACCTAAAAAAAATCTTTGAAAACATGTGGAAGTACTCATTGTTACGCATGCGCCGGAATAAATGCACAGCAGAAAAGGATGAAAGCACAGCAAGTCGTTATGGATGTGTAGAACTGGTAAATAGCAAATGTTTCATAACAGGTTGTAAAAGCGTTGGAAGTCAATACATATGCACCGCAGGTCGGCACAAATACGCAGCAACAAAGGACAGATGTGCCACTCTAGTTTTTCTCAGTATTTTTGCAATTTTTTGGAAATTTTCTGATGTTTTTGGTACTTTGGTTGCAAGGTCTTTTGATCTAATTTTCTGAAATTATGGCAAGAAGACACAACAAACACAGAATATTTTTATGGTTTTTTTTTTTTTGTGATTTTTTTTTACTCTCTTTGGACTAAAAAAGAAAGCAAGTACAATCCTAGGCTTCAAATGGATTACGGGGGTTTTTGGCCACTAGACAAAGGTGAGTAATAAAGGCAACCGTTTGAGTGGTTATACATGTGGTAGCACTACTCTCCTTTATGGAGTCTCCCAGCCTGCAAGGGTTGCGCCTTGGAGGGTTTTGGGGGAGGTTGGCTGTCAATATAACACAACTGCACTCGTTGTTTGAAACTTTCGCTCCAAACACAATTTATTTATAGTGGCTTGGAAGGGCTTGGCATCTAGCCTGTTACCACTTAGGGTCATTCCTACTTGGATGAACGGTATCCAAGAGCAGGCCCCTCTAAAGGAAAAACACATGCACAAATGATATGTCTAGCATTTTGGTCACCCAAGATAGGGGAGAGCATAGGCCTGGTATCATTCCCAAAACATAGAATACAATGGTTCTTTTCCCCTAGTTAAAAATGAGAAAAACTAGATGAGCTATCTACTTGGGCAAGCACAGAATTTTGTTAACTTTGAAGTGATAACAAGATAGCAATGATGAGTTCAATTTTATCCCAAATAGCATGAATTGTTAACTTTGAAGTGATGATCGAGATAGCAATGGTTCAGTTTTTACCCAGATAGCAATGATGAGTTCAATTTTATCCAAGTAGCACGAATTGTTAACTTTGAAGTGATGATCGAGATAGCAATGGTTCAATTTTACCCAGATAGCAATGATGAGTTCAATGGTGAACTAAGGAAATTAATCAAATAAAGTAATGAACAACAAAGAAAACCTTCCTCAATTCAAAGCTTCCATTGATTGCCTATCACAATTGTTCTTGCATGTATGAAATAGGGCCCTTAGAGAGTGCACTTCCTTGCTATGCTTCAAGAATGTCAATTGAGAATGGCAGTGATAGTTTATTGCAATGAAGAGGAGCTTCACAACAATGATAGTAGTGCGTAGTGTGTAGTGTGTAGTAGCAAATGTGATCACAAGCAATGAAGGAATTGGTGCCAAACGCGCGCTATAATTCCTACAAAGTAACAATACTTAAAGCTTGGATTGTTGAAATGGAAGAATGAGGTTCAATTTATAGACTTGGAAGAGAAGAGATCAACGGTATAGAGAGAATGAGAAGATCAACGATTGAGAATAGATGAGGAACGTGCAACGAATAAGAAGAGGACATGTGTCTTGCTATCTTTTGCATGAGAGGATTTGCTAAGAATAGAAGAATGAGTTAAAGCATTTAAAAGAATATAATAATCAGTTAAGTGATTTAAAACAAGAAGAAGGGATATGCATGAGAATAAGAAGATATTTTGCTTTACTAAATATTAGGAATATTTAATTACATGTGCACAAAGCTTGAATTATATTTATAGATAACTCAATTTAGAAGAAAAAGCAATTTAAATAAATAATTGATTTATTTAAATTTAGAGAAGATATTATTGGAAGAAATAATTAAATAATTGGTATTATTTAATTTAGAAGATAAGAAAGCAAATTAAATAAATAAATTTATTTAATTGTTGTGCATGATTTGGAAGAATAAATAAAATATTTGATTATATTTTATTTTCGGAGATTGAAAGGATTTAAATAAATTTGATTTGATTTATTCAAATTTGGTAGAATGAATTTGATTTAATTAAATAATTGAGAATTATTTAATTGTTTGGAAGAATTTAATTAAATAAAAGGGTTTTATTTAATTGTTGGAAGAATATGAATCAAATAAATAAATTTGTTTATTTATTTATTGATAGAGGAATTAGAAGGGAATAAATATTAAGAATATTTATTTAGACCAAATCGTGTCATTTTTAGGCGTATACAATAGTTAGCATGTTTTATTGATAATACTTGTTGCAACACTGATAATTCATATGCTCTGACATTGTTTTACATTCAAGTGATTATGATGTTGATCTTACTATGATTTTCATATGTTAGAATTGATTGTTATGTGATTGATTTTGTATTATAGGATGATCTGATTATTGTGTTGTGTGAAAAGAGATAATGTCATACCACTCATTTGTGAGCATCTGACAACGTTGTGATTCTCTTTCACTTTGTGACCGTTTGATATTTATTATACTTGTGCATACACCGTCTTGTGTGCTGTAGGTTGTGGGTATCAGGCATCGACTCCACCTGAATTGACAGGTCTGAGCGTGCCTTAAAACCAATAGAATTGTTGAATGAAGATAACATATGGTCCCCTAGTTATCCATCATCCTTGAAAAGGATGAGTATCCAATTTTGCACCCAGTCGGTGTGGTCGGTTTGGGCATGATTGTAAGTCACTGTTGTTCGATTGTGTGTAGTATCAGGTATTGTTCGGCATTTGGGTTATTTAGTTAGGAATTATTTGATTAATGCTTTGGTTAATTGTTGCATTAAAATAAAATTATTAAGTTAAGGAGGCACTTTTGATAAATAAATAAATATAGATGCTTTTATGTAAATTTAAGTTTATGGAAATTATATGCTATTATATTCTACGGTCAATAAATAATAATAATTAAAATGAGGAAAATAAAGTGTTTTTAAAACAGGAATATAATTGGGCGGGGGCCCTGGCTTAATTGGCTAAGTAATTCTGTTGCGGTAAAGATGGTCATGAGGTCCAGTCTCCCCCCATCCCTGTTGTACTAGAGGGCGTGTCATGCCAGCGTCACCGGTCACGTGAAAAAGTTTACCAGGCACAAAAAAAATAGGAATATAATTGATAAAATTAAAATGAAAATATTTTATAAACAAGTAAATGTTTTGTTAAATAATTATGAGTTGTCATAAAGCATATATATAGTAAATACTAAAATAAATAAAAACAGAAAGAAATTATTGTTGGTTGTAAATGAGATAAATAGCATGTTGTAAGAAAGTATTAAACGCATAATTTATTGCCTTTATGGGGGGAATCTTCTGGAAGATATTAGGGATTTCTATTTCTAAAAGAAGAAGGAAGAAGTGGGGAAGCTTGGAAAATCTTTATTTCTAGCAGGAGGCTAATTCTAAAAAAAAGGTTGGTTACCACGGAGTGGGGGACGGTGATCTTCTGCAAGTGGAGGAGGGGTTTGCTGAAGAAAGAGCAAGAGCTATCTATTTTGTGGGAAGGGGATGTTGGTCTCATGAGATTTTCTACATCTAGAGAAAACTCTTCAAATTTACTAGTTCCAGGTATACAATTTGTGGGTGCAAAGTTTGTTGTGATAACTTCTTAAACATTTATTATCTTCTTGCAATCTGATTACACCTGCGAAGTCAAAGGTTGTAAAATCTAGCTAATTTTCTAAAGCTTGTTCAACAAATCCATTTTCTGCATATCCTACAAACATTCATAATATGCAACGGCATCTATTTGGGTCATTTTTCCATGGTTCACTTGCTAAGAATCTAACTTACTCTAGTGCTAGAAAACTTCAATCTTCTCCTTTATTTTGAAGAGTCGCCACTTAAGAAATTTGTTTCTATACCCATTCAATGGCGCCAAGATTGTGATTTATAGGATCATTTTATCCTTACCTACCTGTTATATTATTTATTTCAATGGCTTGAAATCTTCCATCGCAACGCATGCAGGGGATGTGGGCAAAGGTTGTAGAATCTAGCTTAGTGTCTGCCTGATTGCTTTGCTTAAAATCTCTAAAGCCTTTCTTACAAATCTATTTTGTGATATCTAATAATAATTGTTATCATAGGATGACATTTCTTTGAGGCATTCTGCCAAATATTTTGCGTGCCTTATCCGTGCTTGGAGTTGCTGAGCTACGATAGTCTAATTGCCATGTCTGACAAATTCCTCCACCTCTCATGCTTTGATACTTGTCCTTTGTATTTTTTAAAATGCTTGGACGAATGAGTCACGGATTCAACTTACTATCGAGCTCATGTATTTGCTTGAAAGTCTCATAAGCCTTTTCCACATTACCGTTTGAGCACACTTCATAGATTGTGTACTCCCTACAACTGAAATTCTTTATGGAAATTTGTATTTGCATGAAAGTTTCTAATGCCGTTCAACCATTTAGATTTGTGCTTTTACCATAGTTAATGTGTTCCATGAAGGTCGCAATGTCGTGATACATCATGTCAAAGAGTTCACACGTCTTGTCTAGATTCCTCATTTTGTATGCATGTCTACCAGCATTCTTGTAACTTCTTCATCCAACAATTATTTTCCTTTCGCTATGTTTTTCCTCGATGCCTGTAAATCACATGTGAATATGGGCTTCAGAGTATCTTTAGTGACATTTTGATCCTATATGCTACGCAACTTATGTTTCTCTCTCAACATCCATGCAAAAGCGTGCAAGTATAGTGATATTGTATTGGTTTATTTAGAGAGGATTAGAAATGTTTCTAAAAACTTTTAACCATTAACTTGAGAAAATTTTTCTTTCTAATCTTGGGCCGATTGGAGAATAAGACCTTTTTTCAACAAATCATTTCTATTTAGTGATGAAGTGCTCCGTTCATCTTTATTTTATCAAGAGGAAATCATATGAGTCTTTATCATAATGTGCTCTAAACTTAGGTAGACCATCGGAGCCCTCCCAAATGAAATTGTATCTCAACCTATCATCCGCCTTGGTAGCACTATTTTAAAGTGTTGTGTATGGTGATTAAATTCTTTAGCTCATATCTTCATCTTTCCATAGGAATCACTTATCATCAGTGTTCTTCTGATGCCTCTACTATGACATTAGTCAAACCTATAGTCATTCCTTTCTATCTTTTATTTCTATGTTTCCTAGAAAATTTGTATTCGTTATATCTTATGTCAATTAGTGACTGAACCTTGTCTATGCTTCCACTTTATTGTTTAAGTTCCCTTTTTATTCTTGGAATTTAGTTGAAAAACTTATACAACCATCTTTTACTCTAAATATATATAAGATGTGGATGCTACACGTTCTAGTCTTAGAAAGAAGTTACTTTTTTTTCAAAATTTCCTAATTTAATACTATCTTCCTTACATGAACCTATATATTGATTTTAGTTGGCTGAATGTAATTCTTGTGAATATCAACAAGTTTCTAACACCCTTGATCAATACTTCCACTTTTTACTTGTATTTTGCCATCATTTCTTATTCCTCTTTTCCCAAAACCTCTACCATGCTCCTCAATCTGTTTACCTTGCTTCTCAACGTATTTAATCCTTGGGAATGTGATAGGAGGAGACATAAGTTCTTTAGGGTTGTTGTGGTCTACCTTGTATTAATTAGGTAATGTGCCTTGATCATGGAATTCCTTCAATAGCTTGGCATAGTTGATAGAATGGCTAGGTGAATTAAACATCTAGAGATCTTGTTTCTTAAAGTTGCAATTTAATATTAGGGCTCTCTTTGTTTAGACACATGCTAATAGCATTCTAATATTATAGGCATTTAGTTTTGCTTATACAATTATATTTAAATAGAATTTACAAAGTTGTATAGATTAGTAATGAGATCTACATCAATGTAGAAAGTGGTTTAGTTTAATAATGGATAGTATCTTGTTTGACTAAATTTTCTGTTATAGAATATTTGGTAAATCTTACAAAGATATTTGAGCTAGTATTAAAATGTTACAATATTATTGTTCTGCATTGTTGGGATAGATTTACTTTATTTTGTTAGATGATTGAACATGATTGGATCAATGTTACATTCTTTAAGACCCATAATTAGTGCATCATATCATATGTTGCATTTGCAGTATTGTAATTAAAATATTGATGAAGGATCTTAGTTTATGATGTGCATTTGAGAGTGGATGTGATGTGAGACCATTGTGTTTTAGTGGTGTCAAGTGTTTGTGTCATTTGGGAAGTTGATTCCAGGGGCCTAGGATGTTTATGTTTTAATTCGTGTATTGTGTTGATAGGTGTCTTGAAATAATGATGTTATAAGAACATGATGTCTCCTTTTTATGTATGTGGGTTTTGGTAATTGATAATGTGAGATGATGTGCATTCTGTGTTGTAAATGCATCATGATGAGTTAATAATCTCCTTCTAGGATGTATTGATATTGAACTTGTGTTAAGTATTGTGTTTGATAATGGGGAGATCTCGGTAATCGTAAAGAGGAAGTATTTTGTTTATGGTTGAGATTTGGGAGCAAGATGGCCCATGCCTTGCTCTCGATATGTGTTGTTTATGGTTGTTGTGATTGTTTCAACTGGAAGTTTTGGGACAATGATTTAAGAGTTGGTCCTTTGATTATGTTTTGTTTGCAAGAAGTTTAATGCCTTGCATTGTATATGTATACTTGATGTTATGATGTTAATTGTCTTTCTTGATGGATAGGGTCTTCTAGATGTAGGTAGGGGAGTGGCTTTCAATGTGGGGTCGATGCCCAAAGTGGCTTGCCAGGGTAACCCATTGAAAGTTGGTAACCAAGTGATAACTTAATAATAAATTTAGAGGGTTGGGTAGTTTTTCCACACTAAATAAGATAATTGGATGCCTCACCCATGCCTGTAGTGCTCATTTAGGCTAAGGATGGGATGAGAAGGCCTGGTTGGAAAGATCAACTTCCTTGTCCTCATGAAAGTAATGTTGGTTCCGCATGTGTCACCCTATGGGGCCGACGTCTAGTGAGAGACTGTCAAGGTAACCATAGATGGGAGCCGGTACCTAGTGAGAGACTGTCAGGGTAACCCATGTCAAGGCCATGTGATGACACTTTCCCTACTATAGCCTAGCATTCCCTAATTGTGTTTTCCCCTTTCGTTGTGTGATTTCCTCTGGAAGTGTTGTTTGGGTTGCTTGTGATGTTCATATTAACCAGTGTTGTATTGGCGTCATGTGTAGTCCTTGCACCTGTTAGCCTATTGTCTTCTTGACTATTTGCTTAGTGGGACCTTATTGTTATCTCCTAGCACGGGGGGTGGACCTTAGGGTTCCACATGGTCGGGTGGTTGTGCTTTATCTCCATCGGTTTCCCATGTTGTTGTTCGTGTGCGAGAAGGATGTACCTCTTATATCAGATTTTGGATCTTGTTCTAGCTTGAGGAGATAGATACTTATGTTCATATTCTAGTTCTATATATCAGTTGAATCATGTACTGTTATCTTGATGTATGTACTCCAATGTAATCAGAAAAGCGATATTGTAAATGATGTAATGGTGTACTCTCTTGTAAAGGAAATTGTATATGTACTTGTAATCCTATATGCAGGATCTTGATGATTACTTATCTGATGATATAATATGAAAATGTATGTGTTTATTCATTTGATGCAATTAGATTTAGAATGAACCATGGTTGTTAGTTAATTCATAATGTTGGTTAGATCATGTTAATAGTTGAAAGTAATGCAACCGTGGAATCCCTAGAGGATAAAGCTTAATTAGATGTTTGAATAAATATAATTTACATTTCTTCGTTATTTCTTTCCTTAAAAAAAAATTGGTTAGCATAGTCGAGCTATTCTCTAGGGTTTCTTGGCAGGACGTTACATGTAGTGCAAGGGACATATCTCAAACAAGTCAAGATTGTTCAACATGGTATTCACTTTATTGATTATCAACCTAAGAACAAGGTATATCGTTATAGCCACCTAGTAATTGCTACCGGCCTATCTCTTCATACAATTTCAAACACACGTGGACGTCGTAAGTGGAGACTAGATAGTGATGATCATCAGAGAATACTAGATGTCATTGAAGAGCAAGCTAAACCACTTGATGTGGTATGAAAAATATGGATGAAGAACTTACAATTTTTAATGTTTTGAAGACCTAAATTCACTATCTAGATCTAAGTTCATGTATTAATTGTTTTACAATTTATGCAAGTTAAATTAATAGTTCTTTCGTTGAACAAATTTTAAATTTCAACATGCGGTTCTTAATATACAAATGATCTCTCTATTAGAAGTCATGTAGAGAATACCCTAGATTCTTATTCAAGCATGCATGATATGATAATTTTTGATGCTTTTATTTAATGCTATATATGCTCTTTGAACATGCTACAATACATACATATGTACTAGAGATGTCACAATATAAATTAAATTAAAATCAAAGTTTTCAGCATCAATGCACAAATCATCACTACACAAGTGAAAGTATCAACTTGTCATGTGATGACCTCACCATGATGGTCATACAAGAGGGTAGAGTTCCCTCTAACCATGGTGATTGGGTACTATACCACAATCACCTTCTCTCATGAATTAAAACCCCTATGGAAAACTCTTAGAAAAATGTCAACTGTCGAATATGCTTATTGATAACTTTTATGTTTTTATTTCATGATTGAACCTATGCAACTTTTTTAGCTGCACTAATTTCATGTAAGTTAAGTTTGAATTACAAGTTATTGTTTTAGGTTCAATTTTATGAGTGAATTTAGTGAGTATATGTAAATTGATTAAATACACATCTTTTGTTATCTAGGGCATGTTTATTGTAAATTATTTTTAATAAGATGTGGTTATATGATTAAATGTGGTTGGGTTGGTGTCAAATTTTGATATTATGATGCAATTTCAAGATGTCTAGAAGTTCCTTGTTTAATTACATGTTTGGTTGGGTTTTATATGTTGTGCTTCTTGACTAGATCTTGTATTGTGTAAATACACCTAATGTGTTAATTAAGTGTGTAGGCATATGTTTCCCAATGGTAATTAATCAGGGTATGGTAAATACACCTAATGTTTTAATTGTGTGTAGTCATATGTTTCCCATGGTAATTAATTAGAAGTCACATGTAGAGAATGCCCAAGGAGATTCCAGATCAGGAATTATTCAGTTTACTCTCTGACCTTTATCTCAATCCTATTGATGAGGGGAAACATCAAAATAATAAGGAAAATTTACTTGGATTTACGATGATTTAATCAACATAGTTATAATCATTTATGTCAATTAAAATTGATGAAACTCTCACTGTCGAATGTGAGACAAGTAATTATCATACTTTTTGTCCAATTAGCTGTGTATCTTGGTTATATCAAAAGATTGAAGATAGTTTCCTTTTAGTTGTGGGCACAAAGACATGCGGTCAAGCATGCACAATATGATAATTTTTAAGTGCTTTTATTTAATGCTATATATGTTCTTTGAACATGCTACAATACATACATATGCACTAGAGATGTCACAATATAAATTAAATTAAAATCAAAGTTTTCAACATCAATGCACAAATCATCACTACACAAGTGAAAGTATCAACTTGTCATGTGATGACCTCACCATGATGGCCATACAAGAGGGTAGAGTTGCCTCTAACCATGGTGATTGGATACTATACCACAATCACCTTCTCTCATGAATTAAAACCCCTATGGAAAACTCTTAGAAAAAATGTTGTCGAATATGCTTATTGATAACTTTTATGTTTTTATTTCATGATTGAACCTATGCAACTTTTTTAGCTTCACTAATTTCATAAGTTAAGTTTGAATTACAAGTTATTGTTTCAGGTTCAATTTTATGAGTGAATTTAACTTGAGTATATGCAAATTGATTATTTTGATATCTAGGTCATGTTTATTGTAAATTATTTTTAATAAGATGTGGTTATATGATTAAATGTGGTTGGGTTGGTGTCAGATTTTGATATTATGATGCAATTTCAAGATGTCTAGATTTTGATATTATGATATTAGGCATATGTTTCCCAGTGGTAATTAAATAGATGGTAATATATCTATTTACACTTTTCATTTCCAAAACATAAATTTACTATAATTTAGATTAGATTTACTTACAAATTTGTTTTCTATCTTGTAATAAATTTGTCCTATACATTAGTAAGTAAAAAAGAAAGAAAATTTAACTATATTAAATTATGAAAACCAACTTAGGGGTAGTTCAAAAATTTAAATCTTTTAAAGTAAGAAAAAGATCCAAGTAAGTAGCAACCATAAAGCATTAAAAATAAAGGTACAAACTAGATTTTTAGAAAAATTAAATGATTTACCACAGGTATTGGTAGCTAGATACATACTACAAACACAACTAACATGGTACTACATAAGTGGCTAGATATAGAAGTCCACAAATAGCTACTGTATACTTAATGTTCAACTAGATATTGCACGAACAACTAGATGTTATGTTCAACAATTAAGATGGTACTGCACTCAACAACTAGATATTGAATAAGCATGTGATAGTCCCTCTAACCATATCAAAGGATATCCCATGTCAAACATATAAAAATTTATGTCCATGATATAAATGTATTGAATCATTTGAACATGTAATCAATTCCATTTTAAGTTATGTATCATCATTTAACATAAATCATGTCCACAAAAGTATCATCAAACATGCAAATGTCTACAAACATGTGCTGCAAATGTAGATAGAAATGTCTACAAACATGTAGAAATGTCCACAAACATGTGTAGATAAAAATGTAGATGAAAACATGTAGATCTAAAGAAATGTCTGAAAACACATGTAGATAGAAATGTCCTCAAACATGTATAAATGTCCCCAAACACACATGTGCAAATGTATCTATAGAAATGTCAATGTAAACATGTATAGATAGAAATGTCTGAAAATAAATATATCTAGAGAAATTTCTGGAGAAACATGTCTAGGAAGTGCTACCAATAGCCTGGTCATCATGTCAGCTGTGAGTTGAGCGACCCGAATCTGAGTGAGCATCCTGCTTTGATGGATACGTTGAGCCCTGGAGATAGTACAACACATGTACATAAAAGTGTACAAATTATGTTAAATTAGAATAATGTTAAATATATGTGTGTACATGCACATGTACAAATTATATGCATTTACACAAGTAAGTTGTAATGATTTAAAAATTTAAAACTCACATGTCCACTAACATTACTGCCATCAGTTGAATCATGCCTGCGTACACGATTCATCCCCAGACTAGGTGTAACATGAGCTAACCCCTATAATATATATATGTACAACATTAGGACTCTATCTAGCAAAGTAATTTAACTTAATTTAATTTAAGTTCAAGTTTAAATCATGCATGCGTGCACATACGCATGTACATACCTGTGTATCAGGTGCTGTAGGATCCGCTTCAATGATTGTATCCAATGCCTCCTTGGCTAGCTCAAGTAATGAAGAGTGAAGTGGACTATGCAAGCGAGTTGGCATCGAAGAGCCTGAATGTAGAAGCATATCCACAAAACCTGACGATCCCATCTACAACTGCAACTCCTCAAGTGAATCTAGGGAGGGATGGGATGTCTAATGCTCAACACGAGGGGTAGGTGTATCTGCCTCTGCAGCAGCCGAATGATTTGTGGGTGGATCAGGATGTGGAGTACTACTAGGCACCTGATGAGAAGGTCTTGCAGCTTGACTGGATCATGACCCAGTCTGTGAATGGCAAGCTCTACCCACATGTCCTCTAACCTCGTGTAAAGGGATACAAAGCTCTGATGCAATAAAAGCATATGACTCCAATAGGTCCTCAAAAAGATAACTCCCTATAGTCTGAAGCATATGGTCTCCTGTAAGACCATCTATGTCTACATGTGACGGGACACCCGCGATAGCATAAGGATCAGTAGCATGATCCGATGATCTGGATAGTCTAGGATGACTCATCAAATATATTCCCACATGATCAGAAGATATAATAGATGTGGCAGCTGCAATATCACCAACACTGTTGATTGCTTCCCTTTGGGAAGCAATGACAACTTGATCAGCAATAAGGGCCAGGGCTGGGGAGATAGTAGGCATCCTCTCCCCAACCAAGGCCCTATAAATTGGAGCCTGTCAATCTGGTCGACAATAGGCATCTCTATCAGCAACCCTGCCCCTCCCTTGACCAAAATACGCTGGTAAATCCAAGTAGTTGACCTTGAGGCCCATATGAACCTCTCCATATAACTGATGTGCAAAATAGAAAGGAATTTGGTCATTATAGGGATAACGACCATGAGCAGCAAGAAAACGTGGATATATTAATGGGGCCATAAGAGGGTCTACACATCTAATCACTTGGTAGCCCCTCACATTAGGCCTACCAACATAATATGGGAAACATTGGGATTTGATAGTCTCTTTCGAGACACTAAGCTGAACAGAAGCAAGAGAAACATCACCAGTAACCTCTTGCCACATCTAGGGAAGAATAGCAGCAAAAGTATCACCCGAATAAGCATGGGTATCTCTTAGACTCTGCCTAATGCGCTGCAAGCTAGATAAAATTGATTGACATGTGTCCTTATAAACCCCTATTGTGTTGGGGTTAGAAAGAAGACCTGTTAATCTCTAAATCTCAGTATCTGTATGCATAAATATGGAAGGTCCAGGAGGTGGTGACGCATGTGCCATGATATATATATCAACCTAAATTTTGTGCACAAAAATAAACTACTTATTCCAATGTACATGTGTGCACATCTAGTACTATGTATCTAAGTTAATTTTTAAATTTAACATCTAAGCCAGGAACATACATTCTAGTTCACTAAGTGAAAAAAATTAAAATTTACATGTTTGAAATGTAAGTGATAACATGAAAAGCAAGTGCAATAATTTAAAGGACCGCTTCAAGAAGGAAAGAATGATGGATCCTTGCTAATCACAAGATGAAATTCAAGCTGAACAGAGACTCAAGATCATTGCTTCCCACAATAATGATAGGAAGTTCAGGACTCCAAATCATTCACTTTATCTTCTCTTTTGATTAGCATGCCCCTTAAATATCTCTTTTGATTAGTAGATGGTGTACTTGGTCTACACATAAAATTAAATTGTTTTCAAAATAGATGTATGTCAAGAATTATACTTACATTTAACAGGTTATTTATAGGTCTCTATAGTTGCATTAGGATGGCCATGTTGAACCAATTCTCTACACTTGATGGTCCTGATATGTCTCACCAACATCATTGATCTAGTGTCTACTTTGAAAGTTGTGGAACAAATGTATCAACATACACACCTACATCAGAGTAGATAGGGATGTTGTGTTACATGCTTGAGCCTATCAACATACAATTTCTTGCTTCTGACTTGTTGAGCTCGCTTATCCTTGGTGATTTAAGCTCACCTATCAACATACAATTTCTTCTCTAATGTAGGTGTGTATGTTGATGTTGTTCCACAACTTCCAAAGTAGACACTAGTTATCACTGATGTTGGTGAGACATATCAGTCATCTTGTAGAGAATTGACAGTTCAACATGGCCATCCTAATGCAACTATAGCTCCGTATAAATAAGGTTAAATTGTAAGTTCTACTTCCCATAATAATGATAGGAAGTTCAGGACTCCAAATCATTCACTTTATTTTCTCTTTTGATTAGCATGCCCCTTAAATATCTCTTTTGACTAGTAGATGATGTACCTGGTCTACACATAAAATTAAATTATTTTCAAAATAGATGTATGTCAAGAATTATACTTACATTTAACAGGTTATTTATAGGTCTCTATAGTTGCATTAGGATGGCCATGTTGAACCAATTCTCTACACTTGATGGTCCTGATATGTCTCACCAACACCATTGATCTAGTGTCTACTTTGGAAGTTGTGGAACAAATGTATCAACATACAGACCTACATCAGAGTAGATAGGGATGTTGTGTTACATGCTCAAGCCAATCAACATACAATTTGTTCCTTCTTACTTGTTGAGCTCGCTTATCCTTGGTGATTTAAGCTCGCCTATCAACATACAATTTCTTCTCTGATGTAGGTGTGTATGTTGATGTTGTTCCACAACTTCCAAAGTAGACACTAGTTATCACTGATGTTGGTGAGACATATCAGTCATCTTGTAGAGAATTGGTTCAACATGGCCATCCTAATGCAACTATAGCTCTGTATATAAATAAGGTTAAATTGTAAGTATAATTCAACACATAATTGTCTATTTCAAACAATTTAATTTTGTGTAGACTATGTCATCTACTATTTTTTTTTTGAAAATATGTACTTACAAAACCTTATTTATACCTCTAGATAGTTGCATTAGGATGGCCATGTTGAACCAATTCTCTACACTTGATGAGTGATATGTCTCACCAACATCATAACATGATAGTGTCTACTTTGGACTGTGGAACAAATGTATCAACATACACGTCCTACATCAGAGTAGATAGGGATGTTGTGTTGCGCTCGCCTTATAATCAACATACAATTTTTTCTCTAATGTAGGTGTGTATGTTGATGTTGTTCCACAACTTCCAAAGTAGACACTAGCTATCACTGGTGTTGGTGAGACATATCAGTCATCTTGTAGAGAATTGGTTAAACATGGCCATCCTAATGCAACTATAGCTCGGTATAAATAAGGTTTTATAAGTATAATTTGAAACACATAATTATCTATTTCAAACAATTTAATTTTACGTACATAGACTACCATCTTCATCTTCTGTTAAATTGGTATGCTTAAGTGAACATGTACTAGGCTACGTCTCCGCCTGAGTTGACAGGTCTAAGTGTGCCTTAAAACTAATGGAAACTATTGAACAGAGATAACATATGGTCCCCTAGCTAGCTAACATCCTTGAAAAGGATGAGTATCTAGTTTTGTACCCAGTCAGTATTGCATGTATGGGCGTGATAGTCAGTCACTGTCGTTGTGGTTATGCTTTTTGATTGTGCATGGTCGTCAGGTATTGTTCGGCATTGGATTATTTAGGTTATAATTGTTTGATTAATGTTTTGATTAATTGCTTCATTAAAATAAAATTATTAAGTCAAGAGGACACTTTGATAAATAAATATAGATGTTTTTATGTAAATTTAAGTTTATGGGAAATTATATTATATTGTAATCTAAGGTCAATAAATAATAATAACTATAATGAGGAAAATAAAGTGTTATTAAAACAGGAATATAATTGATAAAATTAAAATGAAAATATTATAAGCAAGTAAATGTTTTGTTAGTGGAAATAAAAATAAATTTATAATATTTATGAGTTGTCATAAAAACTTATATATATAGCAAATTCTAAAATAAATAAAATCAGAGAGAAATTATTGTTTGGTTAAAATAGCAAATTGTAAGAAAGTAATAAAGGCAGAATTTATTGCCTTTAGTAAGGAGAATCTTCTCGAAGAAATTATGGGGGTGGTTATGCATGCACAACTTTATTTTGAAAATCTTAAGACATAATTTGGAAGAGGAGCGTGCATTTCAAAGAGCAGAATATGTTTTATGTTTTCAGGATCTCCCTCTCTCTCAGGAAGTTTCCATTTTTCTTTTGGCACCATAAACCATAGCTTCCAGAAAAAAAAGACTTGGGGGAAAATGGATGCAAGCTAGGAAATTTTGTGAAGATGTAATAGAAGTAATATTCCAGCTATGGACTGAGATATGAAATTGATTTATTGTTGCATTAGATTTAGTAATATGCAAGCTTTATATTATTCTGTGAATTCTCTTCTACATATTCTGAACCCAGTCTGTTGTGTTAGCCATAACTTTATTTTTACGAATTGGGTTCCTCTATAATTTTTATATATGGTGCATGACCTAGTTATCCAAATCATATCCGAAAATCAACCTTACCCATTTTGTCATTTTGGAAATGAATATTTTGTGACTGTTTATCTCTCACCTGTTTCGTCTCTATTTTAATAGTCTGTTGCGTTAGCCATAACTTTATTTTTACGAACTAGGTTCCTCTATAATGTTTATATATGGTGCATGACCTGTTATCCAAATCATATCTGAAAATCAGCCTTACCCAGTTTGTCATTTTGGAGATATAAATATTTTGTGACTATTTATATCTCACCCATTTCGTCTTTATTTTAATAGTATGTTGCGTTAGTCATAACTTTAGTTTTACGAACTAGGTTCCTCTAAAATTTTTATATATGGTGAATGACCTAGTTAGGTAAATTATATCCGAAAATCAACCTTACCCAGTTTGTCATTTTAACGATATGAATATTTTATGACTGTTTATCTCTCACCCATTTCGTCTATGTTTTAATAGTCTATTGCGTTAGCCATAACTTTATTTTTACAAACCAGATTCCTCTAGAATTTTTATATATGGTGCATGACGTAGTTATCCAAATCATATCCTAAAATCAACCTTACCTAGTTTGTCATTTTGGAGATATGAATATTTTGTGACTGTTTATCTCTCACCCATTTGATCTCTATTTTAATAGTCTGTTGTGTTAGCCATAAATTTATTTTTATGAACTGGATTCTCTAGAATTTTTATATATGGTGAACGATCTAGTTATCTAAATCATATCTGAAAATCAGCCTTACCCAGTTTGTCATTTTAGAGATATGAATATTTTGTGACTATCTACCTCTCACCCGTTTCGTCTCTGTTAAAACAGTTAGTTGCGTCACCAATAACTCTATATTTTCAAACTGGGTTTCTCTGAAATTTTTATATAAGATTCAGCTCTCACCTATGAAAATCATATCCAAAAATTAGCATTACCCAATTTGCCAATTCAGAGATATGTATCAATAAGTGACAGACATTCTTATGCCATCTTGGTTGTTATTAAATCTACAAATCCATTCTGTGTGTATCCTGCAATCATTTCAATCCAAGTGATGATGTCTCTTTGAGACGACTGTCAAACAATTCACAGACCTTGTCAATGCATCGGTCTTTTGTATAACCATCTACCAAAGTATTTTCGACTATATAAGTTATCACTTGCATATTAGTGGCATCGACATATAAAAAAAATTGTCAATGGTTGTTCATCTAATGAGGAGTCGAAAGCTTTATCTTGATCTCTTCCTAATATGAACTAAAGTAAGTTTAGAAGGACATAAAACCTTTATTAGAACTTTTATTTAATCTATTTGGCATTAAAGATATTGGTTATATTTTCTAATTTAATTGTATCTTCGAATCAAAATTTTAGGATGTGTTTCAGAAAGTTTTATAAATAGTATATAGAAATGTGTTAGTGTATCAATAGCTAGGATCCATATTTATAGTTCAATATGTTATCGAGATTTAGAAGAATATTATAGAAAAGATCATTCTTAGACTTTATCTATATTGTGTGTGTAATTATCCTAAATTTATGGATGAGTGAGTCTATTTTTAGATCATGATTGGAGGAGATAATTGGTTTGACAAGTATGTCTTGGTTAGAGTCCTTTCTTAGGGTCCTCTTAAGTAAACTATTTAATTATTTTTACATATTATGTTGACTGGTCTAATAATTGCAAAGTCTTTTGATAAGGACCATATAGGTAAGTATCAAGTAGATACCTTAATTATTATATAATACCTTAGGGATGACTTTGATAACCTTTAGAATGGCTAGACCATTGATTTTTATTTCTAATTGTAAACCTTGTAGTTAGTCTAATAAAGGTTTGTGATATTATCTCATGGCATTAACGTAGTAGAATTAGTATTAGTACTAGTTTATGAGTAATGCTTATGATTAATTATATTCTTGTTATCTTTTAACAAAGGTTAGATAAATCCCTAGCATATAGGTTATGTTTATATCTTACATAGATACCAAGATCAATATAATATTTGAGTCTAAAAAGTAGAGAGAATGTTTTGTTGATTTATGGGTAGCTTATGATTAATGTTACATTCTTAAAGATCCATTTTAGTGCATCATATCATATATTGCATTTGTGGTAATGTAATTGAAATATTGTTGAAGGATCTTAGTTTAGGATGTGCATTTGAGAGTGGATGTGATGTGAGACCATTGCGTTTTAGTGGTGTCAAGTGTTTGTGTCATTTGGGAAGTTGATTCTAGAGGCCTAGGATGTTATGTTTTGATTTCATGCAATTGTGTCGTTAGGTGTCCTGAGATTATGATGTCTTTTGTTTATGTATGTGGGTTTTGGTAAACAATAATGTGAGATGATGTACATTCTGTGTTGTAAATGCATCATGATGAGGTAATAATCTCCTTTAAGGATGTATTGATATCAAACTTGTGCTAAGTATTGTGTTTGATAATGGGAGATCTCAGTAATTGTAAAGAGGAAGTATTTTGTTTATGGTTCAGATTTGGGAGCAAGATGGCCCATGCCTTGCTCTAGATAAGTGTTGTTTGAGTTGCTTGTGATGTTCATATTGACCAGTGTTGTATTGGAGTCATGTGTAGTCCTTGCACATGTTAGCCTATTGTCTTCTTGACTGTTTGCTTAGTAGGACCTTATTGTTATCTCCTAGCACAGGGGGTGGATCTTAGGGTTCCACATGGTCAGGTGGTTGTGTTTTATCTCCATTGGTTTCCTATGTTGTTGTTTGTGTGCGAGAAGGGTGTACCTCTTATATCAGATTTCGGATCTTGTTCTAGCTTGAGGAGACAAATACTTATGTTCATATTCTAGTTATGTATATCGGTTGAATCATGTATTGTTATCTTGATATATGTACTCCAATGTAATCAGGAAAGCGATATTGTAAACAATGTATTGGTGTACTCTCTTGTAAAGGAAATTGTATATGTACTTGTAATCCTATATGCAGTATCTTGATGATTACTTATTTGATGATATAATATGGAAATGTATGTGTTTATTTATTTGATGCAATTAGATTTAGAATGAACCATGGTTGTTAGTTAATTCATAATGTTGGTTAGATCATGTTAATAGTTGTTAGTAATGTTGTCATGGAATCCCTAGAGGATAAAACTTAATTAGATGTTTGAATAAATATGATTTACATTTCTTCGTTATTTCTTTCTTTAAAAAAAAATCCCTTTTTGGTTAGCATAGTCAAGCTATTCTCTAGGGTTTCTTGGTGGGGCGTTACACTTGGTATCAGAGCTAGGTTGCCGCATTGGCATCTCTAGTTAATGTTGTCACCCATGTCGAGTTATAGTAATTCTTCTTATGCATGTGATAGGGACTCTTGTGTTGGATACCATGTTTTAATCTAAACATTCAGCTTGATGTGTTGGATAGATGATCAGACGCCTTGTGTATTCTCCTGTTGTGTGTGATCCCTTGGATGTGTGTAATTATTGACCCTCCTGGTGTGGCCTTGATTCATTTCCATGACTTCCAGTTTCTTAAAAGTGCAAATTTAGTTTGGAATGTATGTTATGTGGTTTTAAAAGAAAATCCTGGCCTAAATGTGTCATCCCTCCATATGTGCTCCTGATAGGTAACAGTGTTTACATCCATATGTGGTTTAGTACATTTTCATAATGATAAGAATATGTTTCTTGTAAAAGGGGTTGCTTTGTTAGACTAAGGAAAAGCACCTAGGTAGTTAATAAATGAATTATCGATTAGTCTTTTCATGATTGTTACAATATATGCAAGATGGTGCAACAGACTACTGGTCATGTAAGAGTTAACCTACTGGAAGAAGCAAGAGTTAAGGAGAGGGTTATTATCATTCTTTTGTGAATATGGAACTTGTGTAATATTTGTTGAACTATGGATGTGTATATTAATGATTCTTGGATGCATTTAGAAAATCCATAATGCTTATGTAAAATTCTTATTGTGTGGAAGAAAAGTTAGTTTGCATATGCATATGTTGTGAGGATAGAATGTTAGACTGAAAGAATAAAAGTGAAGGAGAATTTGTTAAGTGGAGTTGTCAAGTGATCACGATGATCATGATATTGATATTCAGCGTCATGTGATATAGGGAAATAAATGTACCCATGGTATGTGAACTTTTGAAAAGGAATTGTGGATATAAATGTAACTCCCCTATAAATGTGAGAAACTAGTAACTGTGCATTGGTTGAGTGTTGTGAATACCCCGTACTTGCTTTGTGTGCCCATGGGATGGTGATACTATGTACCCACCTATGGGAAATATGTTATATTTTGTAGTGCCCCTCACCTTGTCGTCTGTCAGATTGATGGTTGCTTAGTAGGATTCGACTTTATGACAGTATCTTAGATCATGTGATGATGGATTCCTTGTTATTTTGTTAATTCATTATGGAACTAATCATTATGATAGCAATTGGTGATGTTGGATTCTATTATTTTATGCTTTACAATTGATAAATAAACTAGATGTTTCAGATGTTTGATGTTAATTGCTGATGAGATAATTGATTGTTTTATATTGTTGATAAGTAACTAGGAATCCAGTTCAACGTAGTAATTTGTTTATACATGAATGTGAATGGAACAGTGTTGTATTACTCGCACTCGAGTACCCTACCACGCTACGATTTCCATTCACAAAATGACTGCATGTGGATATATATACATTGTTATGTTTAACTAGGTGGTTTCTGCAGGATGCAGGTACTAGGCACCGACTCCACCTGACTTACCAGGTCTGAGCGTGCCTTTGCCAATGGAATGGTTGGATGGAGTTAATATGAGGTCTCCTGTCATTGTTGTCTAATTGTCAGATTATCTTTGTGGTCATTGTCTGTCATTTGATCGTGACTCGCAAGCAGGTAATGTTACACCATGATGTCTTACTAGGTCAGAAGGTGTTTCGTGAGTAAGGAAGGGTGTGCATTAAATAGAACTATTTTATAGAAAATATAAGGTTGATAATTAAGCATATTAATTAATGTTGATAATTGTATTAATTGTGGTAAATAAATGATAGGTTGCGAGGAGTAAAACTATGGATTAATAGTTATTAGAAACTTTGTATTATTGATTTTTAATATTATTGCTTTGAATTTTTAAATAAATAAATTAGATTTTAAGATTTAATAAAATAAAATTAATTTGAGTTAGGTAGTTGGGTAGTTGCAATAGTTTGATTTAATTAATTAATATAACCCTCTCTGTTGGATAACGGATTAACGAATCCGGAAGAGGAGTGTTTATGAAAAAGGAGAAATGGAATTGGAGAGGGGGCGAAAGAATTGTAGGATTTGGGGCTTTTGGTTGCGGGGAAAACATTTGAGAGATTTGGAGAACTCTATCAAGCAGGAGGTTACAATCTTCACCCAAATTTTGTTGCATTTGTCTAAGCAAGAAAAGAGGTATAACTTTTGCACAAACTGGTATGATAGGAAGGAATATTTTATTTTCTCAATCCTGGAATTTAATCATGCTTGTGAGTATTTAGTAATTATGGATTAAGAACTTCTTGGTCTGTGCAAAATTTGCTTTTAGGATAATTGCAATGGATGCAAACCGGCCCCTCCCCTTATTGAATGCAGTCCCAAATGTTATAGTTTCTTATTGATGTAATCCTGTTTTAGATGGGTTGTACTCGAAGGTTGTAGCCTGATGGGGGTGGTGACTGATACAACTACTAGTATTGCAGTGAGAAATATGTGTATCACAATAACCTTTGGTTCATTTATATCCAAGTCAGAAAACTAGTTTAGAGTAGGCTCTATGGCATGCAGATCCACTCGAATGGTGATAAGACTGCTGTGATTATCACTCTAGGGTTTGTCGATCACAATGAGCGTCCACTATTGTAGGTTGTGACCTGCACAAATGATACTTGCTATCAATTATACACTCAAATCTGAAAACCCTTGCACCAAATGTTTGCTCCGTTGAAGTCCTGTACATGCATAAACTGATTCCTCACTATTTATTTCAATTGGAATCTTCAAATGGGATTATTATCTATTTGGACATATTTTGCAATCATGACACTTTGTGAATGATTTCTCTCCAAGGTTTTCTTTTGTTGAATGGTAGTATTTATGTCTCCCAGAGTGTTTTGTAACGGTTCATTATGAAATATACCCACACATTGGAATGTAACGTATCCATTAGTTCCTTCTGAAGCCTTTGCAACAATCCATTTCTTCGCATATCCGGCAATCATTGCCTTGCATTAGATAACGTTCCATTGCTGTACACCAGCCCTTAGCTGGGTGCACAAAATGGTATGGGCTCCAATACGTAGCTCGCACCTGTATTTTAGTTCGATGTTTTTTTAAACACACACTCAACAAGCACATATTTAGTAGGTACCTCAATGATAAGCCAGCGCTCCCTTGGAAGGCTAGCGCAGCCCAAGGAGGATCGACCTTGCTTGCATTACGAACAGCAAGTTGTAATATGCAAAAAGAATTCGTAATCTGTTAATTACTGTCAGAAGTAAACTCCCACCATCGTTTAAATATGCAGTCACGTTGGAACCAAACTGCTTCTCTATTTTGCAGCACACTTGCACAGGTTTGACCTGCGTTACATATAAACTAAGAATCTTATCTCATATTGATGGCTTTGTCTTTGTCACACACTATAAGGAGAACATTGATCTATGGAGGAATTTCAATCAAACCACAAATTTTTCATAAAATTATTACATTTAATACAAAATTCTTCAGCTTCCATAAATTAGGTTTTCCAGAAAGTATAAGCTTCAAGCGTTGTCGGTAGTTTTGGCCTTGGCTGTAGTTAAATATTTACGCAACTGACGTTTTAGGGAAAAAGAGACTCTATTGTGATTGAAGAGATTTTTAAACTATTATAGGATTATGATGACACATGTATTAGGTTTTATATACTTATATTAAAGGCTCTGTGAATAGATAACGGTCATATAAATCCATTTTCAATATTAGTTATTTCTCGTTGGATGGAAAATATTTACTATCCAAATGATCCATGTAAATTAACATTATTATTATTAGTAGTTACTTTGGTGTAAGTTAAAATATTGTGGTTATTGTGGTTTAACTAAATTTAATTTTGATATCAATTCTAATACAATATTCTTGTGTAGATTTATTAATTGAAATTTGTTTAAACAGTTTAGTTATCGGATTTATTAACATTGTTTGAAGATAGAGGTTATGAGTATAGCATGTGGGAAAAATTAGACTAGCATCCAATATGTCTGAAATTTAACTTGTTTGTTTAATTATAAGAGGTAAATGAAATTATTTGCCATTCAATGATCTATGGTAATTATTATTATTATTATAAGTATTAATAATATGATTACAAATCTTTTTACCCTTCAGTTGAGTAGTTAAATGTTTAAATAAAGTTACCGATAAATTCATTAGGAAGTTAATTTACTAGGGTAAGGAATTATACAATATGTATTTTGTGTTGAATTAGCGTTTAAAAATAGTTATAAATTGGGATGGTAATTGTGCAGATCGTTTGAAATATTTATATTTCGAAGAGGAATTAAAATAGATAATTAGTTGATATATTATTATTATTATTATTTCAAAAGTATAGTTGATTGTTTAAAAGCCAAATAAAATTGGGAATTTATAATTGTGTTGTCATTGTTAAATTGATTAAAAGGTAATCGTTGTGACTATATATTAATGGTTAATGAAATTTAATTTAAATTGACATAGTTCTTAATATGTTTTCTTCATTTTGATAAGATGAAATAGAATAATGGGTTAAGGATTAGGTATACAAATAATGTATTGGGATTTTGATTTGAAGGTATTATACAATTAGTTTAGTGTGAATTGAAATTGTTTAATGTAAGTGGAATGTATATGATATGGTCAAGTGTAAGTTGTCGAGGGTTTATTCCAGAGGCCAAGGTGGTTTGACGTCATGTAACATGTTGATAAGTGTCTTGAGTCAATGAAGCTATGTTGCTTTTTGGTTGTGTATAAGGAAATTGGTTATGGTGTTGTGAAAGACTGTAAATATTTTGAATGTATCATGATGTGTAGAAAGGCTCTTTATGGATGTTACAATTTATTTATTTGTTTGGGATGTTGTGTTGGATTAGACAATGGGGAGACATCGGTATCCGTGAAGAAATATTTTCTTATGAGTTACTTCATTTGGAAGCAATGGAAAATGTATTGAGAGTAGGTCCTTGTAGTTAAGTTGATATGCAAGATGGTGAATGCCTTGCATTGTTACATATACATGTTCATATCAGGATAATTGTTATGCAAGATGGTTAATGCCTTGCATGGTTCATGTATCATCGTTGTCATGATGATGTTTGTTGTATTTGTTGAGTAGGGTCTTCTAGATGCAGGTAGGGGAGTGGCTCTCAATGGGGGCCGGAGCCCAAAGTGGTGTCCAGGACAACCCATGTGGGAGTTTGTTAACTGAGTGATAACCTAAATAATGAATTAGGGGTTTGGGTAGTTAATCACACTAAATAAAGATAAGTGGATGCCTCACTCATGGCTCAAGTGCTCGGTTAGGCTTGAGATGAGATGAGAAGGCCTGGAATGGCAAGATCAACTACCTTGTCCTCATGAAAGGTACGTTGATTCTGCATGAGCATTGTATGGGGGCCGGGAGTTAGGAGAGGCTGCCAGGACAACCCAAGATGGGGGCCGGGGCCTAGGAAGGCTTACCAGGACAACCCGTGACAATCCATGTGATGACACTCCTCCCTACTGCAGCCTAGCATTCCCTAGTTGTACTCTCCCCATTCGTTATGTGTTGCCTCTGGAAGTTGTGTCATGTTGTTATTGTCATGTGTTGTATTGGAGTTTGGTCGTCCTTGTTCATGTTAGTCTTTGTCTACCTGACTGTTATTGTTTGGGACCTCATGTTAACTCCTAGCTCGGGGGGTGGACCTTAGGGTTCCACATGGTCGGGTGGAAGAGCTTTTATCCATTGGTTTTTCCCTTGCTATTGTTCATGTGCGAGGATGATGTATCCTGTGTATCAGCCGTCAGATCTTGTACCAGTTGAGGAGATAGATGTTGTATTCATGTACTTGCCTGTGTATCAGTTGATTATGATGTATGTATTCAGAAGGTGATAAGTAACAATGTAATGATGTACTCATATGTGAGGAGAAATTGTAACTGGAACTAGGTCCTGATGATTATTTATCTGATGTTATGATATGGAGATGTAAATATTTAATGATTTAATGCAATAGGTTTAGAATGATCTACTAATGTTAACTTATGATGTGTGTCAGATTATGTTAACTGTTTTGTCAAGTAATGCAACCATGGATCTTAGAGGACAAGTCGTTAGTTCAAATGATGTGTTTGGATATGTTAACATTACTTTGTTATTTCTATCTTAAAAAAAAATTTACTCTGTTTTACATAGCATAGATGTGTTGTTCTCTAAGGTGCTCATGGTGGGGCCTTACATATTTAGGTGTGGGATTAACCATACCATCATGTGTACTTGTATGTTTGTTACCTGATTGAGGGCCAACCCACATGTGGTTGAAAATTATATATAAGAATAGCTAAAAGTCAGTTTCGTAGATTCTCTTCTTTTGGTTCTCTAGTCCCTCGGTCCGTGAAGGGGTAGTAGCATCCACAAAGTTCCTTGGTCAGAGTGTGTAGCGTACACATATTGCGACGCGGAGCAGTCCCCACTCAACCGAACTCGAGGAAAGTACTCACTACTTTCCCTTATGATGGATCAAGGTACTTGATCCATATGTGTTAGCCTAATCCCCACACTTTTGAGTACAGCAACATTGGTTGGTTAGTATATGCATGGCCGCCTGTAGGGGTGTTGAGCTGGCAGGCGCAAGTCAACCTCATCTTTATGAGAGGTGAAGCTTGAGTAGCCCCATATATATGTGTGTGTGTGTGTGTGTGTGTGTGCATTATCTATACCATATCTGCATGTGTTCCGACATGATGCAATGGATACAATGCCACGCCTCACTAATGTTCTGACACAGTGCAAGTGATGATGTCGTGTTGTCATTGGTAGCGAGCTGGGCTCAAGGACATGATGCCACGTGCATAGACATGTGAAGGTGCACTATGAGATTGTGTTATGATAGCCTACTTATGTGATGAGCGTAATGGGGCCTCGTACACTTGTAGATGGATACTCATGTTTGCTTTCGACAGTGTTTGGGTCGGTTAGCATATGGGTATGTTCTAGCCATGTATACCTCTGGCTATAGCGAGTACCTACGTGTGCCTTCTCCACAAAGTATCACTATGCGGGGTGTGTTCTGCATGTGCCTACTTCTGCATAGCCACAGACACACTGCCATGCAGCATATGACCAGTACGTTCCTTCTCTGGATGGCGTATGACCATGCCACGCTGAGACGCAATGAAGGATGTGGTCGAGGTGCACATTCCATGCGGGCAACCAAGGAGTGCATGGGCCACTTGGCTAGTCCATGCCGTGTGACGACGCAAAGCAGGGTGTAGCCGAGGAGTACACTCTGATCCATGTGGATGGTGTGCTCACTCCGCACCACATGGGGGCTACCGCTATAGCCTAACATTGTTCCCTCCTTCCTCGTTTGGTGGCTAGTATCTAGTCACACAGTATTGTACAGTGCAATTTCAAAGATTGTGGACTTTCTTTATGGTTATTGATGATTTTCTATTGGTTGTGAAGGCCGTCACTTTGTTTATATTTGATTTTGATGGTTTATCCATACTTTGTGATCTTATTTGCAAGTAGCCCTCATGGTTACATTTGATTTTATGTTGAAATTGCGCGCATTTCTTGCTTTATTGTTGAAATTAAATTTTTATTTGATCTTTCTTTATAACTTTGGTGGCTAAACTAGTTTATCCTTATTATTTTTTATGTCGGCCATGTGTCATATTGTGATTCCTCTCCAAGGACATATGAGGTGGACTTGGTGAGTGTATATGAGGAAGCAAACGCAGGGAACCTTGAGGATGGGGGTATGTGAGGCTGTTATACAACTAGGACCCACTACCCGCCTATGTGTGAAGACTATCTCTTGGAGGCTAACCACCTTATACAACAAGAGAGAGGTCATTGTGGAATTGTTTGGATAGTCTCACCCTATGTGTGTGGCCTAACACCAACAAGCCAATGAGTGTGAGGTATAGATTATGTGAGATAGATTTTGGCTCTTGGCTCATGGATTAGTATGCTACTTTCCGGTGTCTAGATGGACCCTTGTGTAGCCTTGTGATGTGATTTCTGGTGGTGTGAATTTGTGTGTATGTGAAGGATGTATGTTAAATCATGAATATAGTAATTATGAAATGATAAATTGTGTCTCCATGCTTCAAAAAGCTGAAAAATCATGATCTTTTGTTGAATATGTTATGAGATTTAGTGTTGTAAAATAATTAAAGTCGAATGTCTTGTTTATTAATGATTGATATTTACTGGAAAGCGTGTGCTTTATGTGTATAATTATGTTGTTATTTTGTGAAAATGTAGCATTCTGACGTATTGATTGCTTAACAGCAAATTGGAAGAGGAATTGTAATAGTGGTGCATTTGAAATTGAATATTTTATATGTTTATGCAATGAGAATTTCTACTAGTTAGGATTAAAAAGGGTGCAATGTTTTCTTTGTCCTGAAAGAAATTGATGGGTGTCAATGCTAACATGTAAGGATTTTGAGTGGTTTATGTACTATGGAATCATTTTTGAAATGCAAGTCTTGATTGTGTTACTATTGTGACATTGGAAATTAGAAGGGTAGAGTATGTTTGAAATGGAGTATATAACTTTATATTTTGTGAGATAAATCCATTTTCATAAGCAAACTAGTGTATATTATTTTTATGGAATGAATCAGTTTTGATGTTGGTACTAACGTGTTATGTTTCCACCCTAGTTTGCAACTTCCAGGAGTAAGTCAAGTTTTAGGGGGAGGATGTAGTGCCCCTCCATTTTCACTTTGGTTTTGCAGGTAGTCTGGCTAAGGAACCTGAAGATGAAGATGGAACATGAGCTTATGTTAGTACTTTCGTGGGTATGATGCATATTGTTATGTTATTATTATTATGTAGAGATTTATTTGGATAGTCAGGTGATGCAATAGTATGTTGTTAGGATAGGTGGAAAGGGCGGCATCATACCATTGAACATATGGGGGACATATGGGAATGAGATACGAATGTTAGAGTTCCTTTCCAAGTCCTTCAGCTATTAAGAATATGTGCTCAAATTGGTATGCTTGAGTGAACATGCACTAGGCTATGTCTCCACCTGAATTGATAGGTCTGAGCGTGCCTTAAAACCAATGGAAACTATTGAATGGAGATAGCATATGGTCCCCTAGGTAGCCAACATCCTTGAAAAGGATGAGTATCTAGTTTTGCACCTAGTCAGTGTTGTCTGTATGGGCATGATAGTTAGTCACTGTCATTGTGGTTATGTTTTTCAATTGTGCATGGTTGTCAGGGATTGTTCGGCATTGGATTATTTAGGTTATAATTGTTTGATTAATGTTTTGATTAATTGCTTCATTAAAATAAAATTATTAAGTCAAAAGGGCACTTTGATAAATAAATATAGATGCTTTTATGTAAATTTAAGTTTATGGGAAATTATATTATATTGTAATCTAAGGTCAATAAATAATAATAACTATAATGAGGAAAATAAAGTGTTATTAAAATGGGAATATAATCGATAAAATTAAAATAAAAATATTATAAGCAAGTAATGTTTTGTTAGTGGCAATAAAAATAAATTTATAATTTTTATGAGTTGTCATAAAAACTTATATATATAGCAAATTCTAAAATAAATAAAATCAGAGAGAAATTATTGTCTGGTTAAAATAGAAAATTGTAAGAAAGTAATAAAGGTAGAATTTATTACCTTTAGTAAGGAGAATCTTCTAGAAGAAATTATGGGGGTGGTTATGCATGCTCAACTTTATTTTGGAAATCTCAAGACATAATTTGGGAGAGGAGTGTGCATTTCAAAGAGCAGCATATGTTTTATGTTTTCAGGATCTCCCTCTCTCGGGAAGTTTTCATTTTTCTTTTGGCACCATAAACCATAGCTTCCAGAAGAAGAGACTTGGGGTAAAATAGATGTGAGCTAGAAAAATTTTGTGAAGATGTGATAGAAGTAATATTCCAGGTATGGACTGAGATATGAAATTGATTTATTGTTGCATTAGATTTAGTAATATGCAAGCTTTATATTATTCTGTGAATTCTCTTCTAGATATTCTGAACCTAGTTTGTTACATTAGCCATAACTTTATTTTTACAAACTGAGTTCCTCTAGAATTTTTATATTTGGTGTATGACCTATTTACCCAAATCATATCCAAAAATCAGCCTTACCCAGTTTGTCATTTTGGATATATGAATATTTTGTGACTGTTTATCTCTCACCCATTTCCTCTATGTTTTAATAGTCTGTTGTGTTAACCATAACTTTATTTTTACAAACTAAGTTCCCCTATAATTTTTATATATGGTGCATGACCTAGTTATCCAAATCATATCCAAAAATTAGCCTTACCCAATTTGTGATTTTAGAGATATGAATATTTTGTGATTGTTTATCTCTCACCCATTTCGTCTCTGTTTTAATAGTCTGTTGCGTTAGCCATAACTTTATTTTCAAATACTGGGTTCCTCTAGAATTTTTATATATAGTGAATGACCTAGTTATCTAAACCATATCCGAAAATCAGCCTTACTCAATTTGTCATTTTGGAGATATGAATATATTGTGACTGTTTATCTCTCACTCATTTCATCTTTGTTTTAATAGTCTGTTGTGTTAGTCATAACTTTATTTTTATGAACTAGGTTCCTCTAGAATTTTTATATATGGTGCATGACCTAGTTATCCAAATCATATCCAAAAATTAGCCTTACCTAATTTGTCATTTTGGAGATATGAATATTTTGACTGTTTATCTCACCCATTTCGTCACTATTTTAATAGTCTGTTGCGTTAGCCATAACTTTATTTTTATGAACTAGGTTCCTCTAGAAGTTTTATATATGGTGAATGACCTAGTTATCTAAATCATATCTGAAAATCAGCCTTACCCAGTTTGTCATTTTGGAGATATGAATATTTTGTGACTATCTACCTCTCACATGTTTCGTCTCTGTTAAAACAGTTAGTTGCGTCACCAATAACTCTATATTTTCGAACTGGGTTTCTCTAAAAATTTTATATAAGATTCAGCTCTTACCTATGAAAATTATATCCAAAAATTAGCATTACCCAGTTTCTCAAGTCAGAGATATGTATCAATTAGTGACAAACATTCCTATGTCACCTTGGTTGTTGTTATTAAATCTACAAATCCATTATGTGTGTATCCTGCAATCATTTCAATCCAAGTGATGACGTTTCTTTGAGGTGACTGTCAAACAATTCACAGACCTTGTCAATGCCTCGGTCTTTTGCATAACCGTCTACTAAAGTATTTTCAACTATATAAGTTATCACTTGCATATTAGTGGCATCAACATATAAAAAAAAATTGTCAATGGTTGTTCATCTAATAAGGAGTCGAAAGCTTTATCTTAATCTCTTCCTAATATGAACTGAAGTAAGTTTAGAAGGACATAAAACATTTATTAGAACTTTTATCTAATCTATTTGGCATTAAAGATATTGGTTATATTTTATAATTTAATTGTATCTTCGAATCAGAATTTTAGGATGTGTTTTGGAAAGTTTTGTAAATAGTATAGAAATGTGTTAGTGTATCAATAGCTAGGATCCATATTTATAGTTCAATATGTTATCGAGATTTAGAAGAATATTATAGAAAAGATCATTCTTAGACTTTATCTATATTGTGTGTGTAATTATCCTAAATTTATGGATGAGTGAGTCTACTTTTAGATCATGATTGGAGGAGATAATTGGTTTGACAAGTATGTCTTGGTTAGAGTCCTTTCTTAGGGTCCTCTTAAGTAAACTATTTAATTATTTTTACATATTATGTTGACTGGTCTAATAATTGCAAAGTCTTTTGATAAGGACCATATAGGTAAGTATCAAGTAGATACCTTAATTATTATATAATACCTTAGGGACTATTTTGATAACCTTTAGAATGGCTAGACCATTGATTTTTACTTCTAATGGTAAACCTTGTAGTTAGTCTAATAAAGGTTTGTGATATTATCTCATGGTATTAACGTAGTAGACGTAGTATTAATACTAACTTATGAGTAATGCTTATGATTAATTATATTCTTGTTATCTTTTAACAAAGGTTAGATAAATCCCTAGCATTTAGGTTATGTTTATATCTTACATAGATACTAGGATCAGTATAATATTTGAGTCTAAAAAGTAGAGAGAATGTTTTGTTGATTTATGGGTAGCTTATGATTAATGTTACATTCTTAAAGACCCATTTTAGTGCATCGTATCATATGTTGCATTTGTGGTAATGTAATTGAAATATTGTTGAAGGATCTTAATTTATGATGTGCATTTGAGAGTGGATGTGATGTGAGACCATTGTGTTTTAGTGGTGTCAAGTGTTTGTGTCATTTGGGAAGTTGATTCCAAAGGCCTAGGATGTTATGTTTTGATTTCATGCAACTGTGTTGTTAGGTGTCTTGAGATAATGATGTCTCTTGTTTATGTATGTGGGTTTTGGTAAATGATAATGTGAGATGATGTACATTCTGTGTTGTAAATGCATCATGATGAGGTAATAATCTCCTTTAAGGATGTATTGATATCAAACTTGTGTTAAGTATTGTGTTTTATAATGGGGAGATCTCGATAATCATAAAGAGGAAGTATTTTGTTTATGGTTGAGATTTGGGAGCAAGATGGCTCATGCCTTGCTCTGGATAAGTGTTGTTTGAGTTGCTTGTGATGTTCATATTGACCAGTGTTGTATTGGAGTCATGTGTAGTCCTTACACCTGTTAGCCTATTATCTTCTTGACTGTTTGCTTAGTGGGACCTTATGTTAGGGTTAGCCGACAGAAGATATCAATTAAATACAAATAAAGATTAAGCAGAGGAATGAAAATACACAAAAATAATAACAGCAAGAGACAAGTTTTAATGTGGTTCACCCAAACTCGGGCTACATCCACCAACAGAGAGTCTAATATTATTATCAAACCGATTACAACAAACTATCCTTGCAACTCAATACTGCTGCAAAATGCTACAATACATCAACAGAAACCCTAACCCTTAGCCATTTTTATCACGACTTTTGTCAGTTACAAAATAGAGTTTTTTTATGTTGGCCAATGAAAAATAACTCCTGACGCCTTAATAAAATAATAAAAAACTGTGTGAGGTTTCGGGGGTGTTGCCCCTCAACCCCGCCTTGTATTGCGACAGGGAGCGCGCCAGGGGCGCTGCCCCTTGACCCTGTAGAAATTTGGGGGGAAACCGCGCTGATAAAAGTGGGGTAAATTTAACCTCCAAGTCTAATTAGGCTCCATATAACAACAATCTCCCACTTGGAGACTGATCATAACACCGCTGACCCTGTAGCTCCTACTGGAAATAAGTACCCTAGACTCTGTTGTTCTGATTTTGTTTTCAGTCTTGAAGACCAACCGAAACTAAAGAGGAGCTCAGCTTCTCCCTTGTCACTACCTTTGTAAACATATCCATTGGATTTTCATCTATATGTGTCTTTTCTAGCCTTAACTGTCCATCATCCAACACCGACTGAATGAAGTGATACCTCAACTGTATGTGTTTGGTCTTTGAATGCAAGGCAGAATTCTTTGCAAGATGTATGGCACTCTGACTGTCCGTAAACAAATAATTTTTAGCCTGTTGTTTTCCCAATTCTTCCATGAAAGATTGCAACCATATCATCTCCTTGCTTGCCTCTGTTGCAGCTACATACTCTGCCTTCGTGGTGGATAAAGCTACCACCTTTTGCAACCATGAGATCCAACTCACCGTTGTCCCACCTACAGTAAAGACATAACCTATAGTACTCCACCTGGTATCAATATCCCCTACCAAATCTGAATCTACATAACCTGCTAAATCAGTATTAGAGCCCCCAAAACATAAGTGTTTATTGGATGTACATCTCAAATATCTAAGAATTTATTTTACTGCATTCCAATGCTCCAATCTGGGATGACACATATACCTACTTACGACTCCTACAGCATGTGCAATATCCAGTCGTGTGCATACCATGGCATACATTAAACTTCCTACAGTTGAAGCATATGGTACCTTGGACATTTTTTCTTCCTCCTCTGGTGTCTTAGGACACATCTCCTTAGTCAATTTCAAATGACTAGGCAAAGGTTGCTAACAGCTTTTGCATTCTCCATATGGAATCTCTGCAACACCTTTTCAACATAATCAACCTGAGATAGAGTCAATTTTTTGTTCTTCCTATCTTTGCAAATTTTCATACCAAGGATTTGTTTTGCTGCCCCCAAATCCTTCATAGCAAATGACTGTGCTAACTATTGTTTTAACTCTCTTATGTGATCCATGTTAGACCCTGCTACAAGCATGTCATCAACATATAAACATAAAATAATGTAGCTGTCATTATCCAACCTCTTAAAATAAACACAATGGTTAGAATTACACCAGTTGTAGCCTTGCTCAGCCATAAAACTATCAAATTTCAAATACCATTGCCGAGGTATTTGTTTCAGGCCATACAAACTCTTCTTCAATCTGCACACCAGTTTCTCCTTACCTTTGACCTCAAATCCTTGGGGTTGTTCCATGTATATCTCCTCCTCCAAATCACCATGGAGAAGGCAGTTTTCACATCTAGCTACTCCAAATGCAAATCTTCAGCAACCACAATACTTAAAATAGTACGAATAGAAGTCATCTTGATAACCACAAAAAATATCTCATCAAAATCAATGCCTTTTTTCTGTGCAAAGCCTTTTACAACTAACCTGGCTTTAAATCTTTTCTTACCTCCATCTTCCTCTTTCAACCTATAAACCCATTTGTTTGGTAAAGCCTTTTTACCTGCAGGTAACTTACATAATTCCCAAGTCTGATTTTTTAGCAAGGAGTCCATTTCTTCTTTCATTGCAAGCTCCCACTGAACCTTTGCATCCACCTGCATAGCTTCATCATACCCTTCTGGTTCACCAGCATCTGTTAACAAAATAGAATACAAAGAGGGAGAAAACCTTTCAGGAGGTCTACTTAGTCTTGTTGATCGTCTAACATTCACTGGAGTTTGTGGCATTTCTAGTTGTTGTTGCGGAGCATGAGGAACCACTAGAACATCACTATTTGGAGTATCATCCAGCACCACATAATCCTTTTCTTTCTTCTCATTCTACTGCAACTGATCTTTGTACAACACCTTCTCATTGAATACAACATTCCTGCTTCTCACAATTTTTTGATTTTCAAAATCCCAAACCCTATAACCAAATTCATCAATGTCATATCCAACGAAGGTATACTTTTTTAATTTTGCATCCAGCTTGGTTCTATTTTCAGAATCTACATGTGCAAATGCTTCACATCCGAAGGTTTTGAGAAAAGAATAACTCACCTTCTTACCTGTCCATGCTTCCTCTGGAATACCACAGCCCAAAAGAACTGAAGGACCTCTATTAAATAAATATACAATGGTGTTGGCAGCCTCTATCCACATGTTTAATGGTAGCCCAGCATGCAATCTCATGGTCCTTGCATGCTCCATTATTGTCTTATTCATGCATTCAGCCACTCCATTTTCCTGTGGAGTCCCTGGAACTGTTTTCTGCCTACGAATTCCATTAAAGGAACAATAATCCTCAAATTCTTTGCTGCAATACTCACCACTATTATCATATCTAAGACATTTTAATCTTTTACCCGTCTCATTCTCAACCAAGCTTCTCCGTTTCTTAAATATTTCAAATACATCAAATTTATGTCTAAAGAAATAAATCCATACCTTCCTAGTTGCATCATCTATGAATGTAACATAATATCGAGAGCCACCGAGAGAAGATACCTAAGCTAGTCCCCATACATCTATATGCACAAGCTCCAACTTTTCATCTTTCTTTTACTTCCCATCCTTGAGAAAACTGACTCTCTTTTGTTTTCCATACACACAAATTTCACAGAAATCCATATTAATACATTTCAGACCTGGTAAAACTTTCTTAGAATGAAGTACCTTATACCTTTTTCACTCATATGCCCAAGTCTGTTATGCCAAAGTGTTGTCTCAAAACCTGCAACAACTGTTTCAGTCTCTTCCTGCGAAGCTACAGCAATTGTTCCTGAACCTGTTTATTTTTTCTCTGCAACAACTAAAATAGAAGGAACAGTATGACCTGTACAAAGATATAAGGTGCCTACTTTCACACTTTTTGCTATTATTAAGGCACCATTTGAAACCTTCCAATTTTTATCAGTAAATGTAACAATGCAACCTTCTTCAGCTAGCTGCCCTGCTGAAATTAAATTTCTATTGAGCCTTGGAACATGCCTTACCTCTTGTAATAGCCAATAATTCTCATTCTACAACTTAATCTTAATTCTTCTCTTTCCAACAATCTGATAGGGTTCGTTATCTCCCAAATAAACTAGCCCAAAATCCCCTTGGACATAATCAAGAAAATAACTTCTATGGGGCATAGGATAAAACGAGACCCCTGAATCTAAAACCTATGAATCATCAGCATTATCTAGGGAAAGAATCAAAGCATCATCTTCAGATTTATTACTTACCACATTTACCTCCTTATTTCCCTCTTGTTTGTCTCCTTCTTTATTCTTCCGAGACCAACAATCTTTCTTCAGATGACTTGGTTTCCCACAGTACCAACAATCCTTCTGTCCTCTGGATTGGGATCTCGTGTCCTTTGATTTTCCTTGTGATTTCCCATGACCTCCAGAATCTTTTTCTCTCTCCTTTAAACTGCCTCTACTTTCTGCATTCAAAACACTACCTGATGTGGACCCTCCTAAGCTTTTCCATCGCATTTCCTCACTAAGGGTAACACCAACAACATCATCAAATTTTAAAGTATTTCAACCAGAGACAGAGTTACTTACAGCCATTACCAAGTTATTCCAGCTTTCTGGCAAAGAACATAATATCAAGAGAGCCCTCACATCTTCATCAAAACTTACTTTTACAGAAGTTAACTGACTGATAATCATATTAAACTCATTTAAATGATCTATCATAGATACACCTTCAATCATTTTCAGATTAAACAAACGCTTCATGAGAAATACCTTATTTGAGGCTGGGGGTTTTTCATACAATTTAGCCAAAGCTTTCATCAGACCATATGTTGTCTTCGTTCCGTTATATTGAACGCCACCGATGGTGCTAGGCACAACCGAATGGTTCCCAGTGCCTTTCTGTCTAGAAGATTCCAATCCTCATCAGTTATTGTTGCCGATTTCTTAGCTACTCCTTCCAACGGATTCCATAAATCCTTCTGATAGAGATAATCATCCATCTGCATCTTCCATAACTGATAGTTCTGCCCATTGAATTTGTCTACCTTCAATTTACCCTCATCCGCCATTGCTCCCACTCAACTGTGAGACTCCCACTCAACTATGAGACCTTCCTGCAGATGATAATCGAACACAACCCACTCTGATACCACTTGTTAGGGTTAGCCGACAAAAGATATCAATTAAATGCAAATAAATATTAAACAAAGGAATAAAAATACACATAAATAATAATAGCGAGAGACAAGTTTTAACGTGGTTCACCTAAACTCAGGCTACATCCACCAATAGAGAGGCTAATATTATTATCAAACTGATTACAACAAACAATCCTTGCAACTCAATACTGCTGCAAAATGCTACATTACATCAATGGAAACCCTAACCCTTAGCCATTTTTATCAGGACTTTTGTCAGTTACAAAATAGGGTTTTTTTATGTTGGCCAATGAAAAATAACTCCCAACACCTTAATAAAATAATTAAAAATCGTGTGAGGTTTCGCAGGCGCTACCCCCGAGCCCCCACAAGGGCGCTGCGCCTCAACCCCACCCTGTATCGGGATAGGGAGAGTGCAAGGGGCGCTGCCCCTTGACCCCATAGGAATTTGGGGGGAAACTGCGCCAATAAAAGTGGGGTAAATTTAACCTCTGAGTCCAATTAGGCTCCATATAACAACACCTTATTGCTATCTCCTAGCACAGGGAGGTGGACCTTAGGGTTCCACATGCTCAGGTGGTTGTGCTTTATCTCCATTAGTTTCCCATGTTGTTGTTCATGTGCGAGAAGGATGTACCTCGTATATCAGATTTTGGATCTTGTTCTAGCTTAAGACAGATACTTATGTTCATTTCTAGTTATGTATATCAATTGAATTATGTACTATTATCTTGATGTATGTACTCCAATGTAATCAGGAAAGCGATATTGTAAACAATGTAATGGTGTACTCTCTTGTAAAGGAAATTGTATATGTACTTGTAATCCTATATGCAGGATCTTGATGATTACTTATCTAATGATATAATATGGAAATGTATGTGTTTATTCATTTGATGCAATTAGATTTAGAATGAACCATAGTTGTTAGTTAATTCATAATGTTGGTTAGATCATGTTAATAGTTGTTAGTAATGCTGCCGTGGAATCCCTAGAGGATCAAGCTTAATTAGATGTTTGAATAAATATGATTTACATTTCTTTGTTATTTTTCTTTAAAAAATATCCCTTTTTGGTTAGCATAGTCAAGTTGTTCTCTAGGGTTTCTTGGCGAGGCGTTACATGAAGCATCACTTGTCTATTCAGACATGGTATAAAATATGGCATCTTGGATATCATGTATACTACTATAAGCAATAAATATCTATAGTGTTGACTCCTCATGATTCCCAAAATAATTGATGTTAATATCATTCCATGAATTATCTAGTATTTGTAAGAGATTATACAATCCATAATCTTGAATTCCCCTTTACCAAACCAATAAACTTGACATTTCTATATGTAGTCCTTTGTATTTTAACTCTCATTTATGACCAATAATTTCTTCCTCAAGTGTCAATGTCTTATCCAGGGTGCTGCCACAATAATGGGTTACACTTTCTGAGACATCTTGATTTTTGCTGAAATCACATATTTTTAGAAAATATAATGATTTAAGCCTTAAAAGGTTCCATTTAAAGGATTTTAATTGAAGAGGGTTTGATCAAACCCCCTTAGATAGAACCCCACTAGTTTTAAATCATACCTATAATGGAGTCTCCTCTACACCTATCAAAATGTTGATAAAAAACCACTTTTGATTTACCTTTTGGGGGATCAAATGAATTCATTTAAAATTTATGTTTTGTAAGTATGTAATCCTTATTATAAGCTTCCCAAAAAGTATAATTTTAAATATATTTAATTTGATTATTATATTTATTTTTTATTTCTTGTGAATGTAAGTTTTTCACCGAACATCAAGTTCTATGTTCTACACACATGGAAAATTAGTAAATTAGTGAAAAAAAATTTGAAAAATATCTATGCCCTAGGTATTGATGTCCTTGTTTCAACAAAAAAAGAAAAATTAAATTTTGATACATACAGAAAAAGTTATGTTTTACGGAATACGCCTATGTCTAAATTATAATTGGTTTGACTTCAAAACTTAATTTAAAAAAATATTGAACAAAACATTATGAAACTAAATGCATGCCCTATATATTGGTGTTACCAATCTAAATTTAAAAGAATCAGAATTTTATCCTTTGTAGAAAAAAAAAGGTGTGCTACAGAATACACATCACTTTAAAAAAATGTTGTTTACTATTAAAAACTAGTTATCAAAGGAGACGCAAAAAAATTTACAATTTAACTCCAAATTTTTTTAAAATATATATTTAGAATCTACAAACAAAATCTCACAAATCACTAGTTCGCATCATCTTCAAATTCCTAACGGTTTAGCGGCTATAGGTTTCAGAAAGTGAAGATTTAGTTCAAAATGTTGATTTCAATGTCAAGTTTGGCCAAAAAGTGTAACCCACTATTGTGGGATGACCCTCAGATAATGTCTCTATCCATCCCTCCAATAGGATTTTCTCTAATCAAACTCTCTTGCATTGACCCTTACGATAAACATAAATATTATATATTTAACAACAACCCATGTCAAGAATGAAGTAGTCCACTCACTATGTATCCTATCTTGACTGGAACTATATTATAACATGCCTCCCCAAAATTTATATTATGTTAAATAAAATTTCATCTTTTTAAATCTTATAACTTCAACTCTGATCTATGTGATCTCTCAATGCACTTCTCTTTCTCAACATATCTACTATGTAGTTTTATTTACTACTCCTATGATTCAACACAAATTGGTAACTCTACCAAAATTTAAACCATTTTATGTGCTTCTAGTTCAAAATTTACATCGATTCTCGATAAATTACGGTGCCTAATGACCAATATACAAAAAAAACTTATTTGGCAACAATTAATACATTCACTTACTCAATTTGCATATATATTGAATAGCTCATAAATTTATAATCATAAATTGAATATTTATTCTTTAAGTCATTTAGCTTTCCAATAAAGTGCATGACCACTAGTCTCCCCTCTTGGCTTAACATTGCATATAGTTGTTTTATTGCTATATTAATCTAATGTAGGTTAAAGCCCTCAAAGGTTGAGTTACACTTGTTATAAGCCTTGTTGAAGTCTTGGACTTGTCTTGTGTGGAACCCACATTGGCTCATGAGATAATTATTATATAAAATTGATTGAATTCATATTGGTCACCCTTAGTGCTATGAGGCAATTAGTACATGATTGAGTTGAGGTTAACATTTCATTGCAATCATAACGATGTTGCACACTTAAAGCACTCTCAGGGTCATGAGGTTTGATCTAATTCTCAAACATTTACAAATTCCTAAAGACTCATTTCCAAGTTGTTTTATCATTGCAACCTTTTACTACAACATATAGATGATAATCACTCAACAGGTATTTGTTTCATCATGAGATGATTTGACCATATGTTTATGTATGGTTCACTAGGTTCTTGTGGTTAACCCTATCTAGATAATTGATATGTCAATTGAACTAGTCCTAGCCAAAGTAAAATCATAAGACACTTTAATGTAGGATTACATTTGACCAACATCATCAACATCAAATTATCGTCGATAACATGATTAATAACAAAATTTTGCATGTCTACATGTTGTTAGAATTTTTTGGAAATTGATTTATATATATCTTTAAATTATTTTTAGCAAGTGCCACCAATGGATTTAGATATTGTCATATAACATAAAATAATTAAAATAAGATAAGGGATTTTAATACCAAGCACATATTAAGTTGAACATGATACATCTAAACTACATACAGTAGTTACAAATTTTGAAATGGTTCTTTGCCTTCGGGTGCAAAAAGAGAGATTGGTTGTGTGGCTATAGACGTCTCGTTGCAATGAATACAAGTAATTCTCTTGTAATTTGTTAAGTAATTTAAGAGGCATGATTTCATAAATAATAAATGAACTTTTTTTAACAAAGTTGTGAGCTATTGAATGGAATCAGAGTCTTTTAGCTATAGTCATTCATAGTTGCATAGAGCTCAAGAGTAGTTTTCATGGCAAATAGATTCTTTTTTCATAACATGGTTCTCTATTATCTATTATCCAAATAGAGAGAACAGGTTATATGGTTGAGAAGGTGGCATGAAAAAACCCTAATTTGGATGCGAATAGAAATTCATGTGGGTGTTGTATATATGGTCTTGAATCTATAGTTCTAATTCAAACCTTGTTGGTTTAAAAAGACTTGTTATTATTGAGATTCAAATTTGAAAGTTTGTTCATGTCTTTGAATTTATAGTTGAATTAGACATTAAAAACTAAAAATTCCCTAATTCACCTAGAAATACCATATACAAAGTAACCATGAAGATCAATGAAACCAAACATGCTCCTAAAGTGAGGGGAAAAGAGAATATGAAATAGCATAAGTACCAATGAAGCTAAACATTATGCCCAAGTTCAAGGGAAGAGTAAGCAAAAGAATGCAAACCCTAGTTTTCCAAATTAGGGTGACAAACTTTGACAAACCCTAGTTTTCCAAATTAGGGTGACAAACTAAATTCATCTTTTCAAACTTTGATATTCTTTTCAAACTAGGGTTTGTCAAACCCTAGTTTAGGGTTTGTCAAATTAGGGTGAAAAACTAAATTCATCTTTTCAAACTTTGATATTCTTTTCAAACTAGGGTTTGTCAAACCCTAGTTTAGGGTTTGTCAAATTAGGGTGAAAAACTAAATTCATCTTTTCAAACTTTAATATTCTTTTGAAACTAGGGTTTGTCAAACCCTAGTTTTGTAAACTGGGGTTTGATAGTTCTTTAACTATCTCAAGCAAGTTTTCTATATTTTATGGAATTTTTCTATATTTTATTAATTGTAATGACAAACCCTAGTTTGCCAAACTAGGGTTTGATAGTTCTTTAACTGTCACAAGCAAATTTTCTATATTTTATGGAATTTTTATGTATTTTATTAACTGTAATGACAAACCCTAGTTTTCCAAACTAGGGTTTGATAGCTCTTTAACTGTCTCAAGCAAATTTTCTATATTTTATGGAATTTTTCTATATTTTATTAATTGATAGTTCTTTAACTGTCTCAAGCACACTGTAATGGAACGACATTTTTTTCTAATGGAAGCCCCTGTCGGCAAGCATATGGGGCCTTGAAACGTTGGCAAGCATATACATGAGTTCACGGCAAGCATCCATTTCAAACGGCACTTGCATATACATAGAAACGGTGGCAAATTTATGCAAATGTGGGCTCAACGTGTATGCTGATGTGGGGTCTTTGCCTGTCGCGGAGCTTCCACCTGTACCCTTTGAACCTATCGCCTTCATCTGGGTTCCCTGTCGCCTTCGTCCGCGAGTTCCTGTCACCTTCGTTCATGGGTTCCTTTCACAATTGCACTCTCAAATGACAAAAAAACTCATTTGAGAGTTTTAACCTATTTTTTAAAAAATAATAAAATAATGCCTTCGATCGAAGAGCCTCTTCGTTCGAATGCATTATTTTATTATTTTAATTTGGCGCTCAATTACCTTCATTTGAAGACCTCCTTCGAAAGAAGGTTCTATTATTTTAAGTTTTTATAGAGCCGACAGGGCCTTCATTCGAAGGAAAGACCTTCGAACGAAGGTGCCTGCTAGAGATTTTTTGGCACCTTCAATTTTTCTTCGTCCACAAAAGTGTAACCCACTATTGTGGGTTGACCCAATTTGATATAATTGAGAAGTTCATTTTAAATATCCATATGCTTGTGATTCATATTCTATAGCAATCAACTCTTCTTAGTGTCATTACTCAACTCATATAAGTTATTAGTACCTCCCATGGAATTGTAGCATCCATTTAGTTTTAATGGATGAATTTTGTTCTTGCCTACCAAGTTAATTTGCTTTATTTTTTTCATTTTTTATATCATATTGTTTAGGCATCTTACAATATGTATTTTAACAAATAACTGAAAAGAAATTATTTTCTTACATTGTAATTCACTAAAACAAATTAGGACTTATTTTTTGTTTCATGTGAATCAAGGAAGGTGAAAATAAAAAATTAAAACTTATTTCGTGTGAATCATCAGTGAGACATGTATTGAGGAATTTTGATGCATGAGGTGCATGGCATTTGAGTTCTCTAACATGCAATGGATTAGAGTTTTCAAGAAAATATGGCCTCTATTATTTATTAGAATTATTCTCATTCAATTGTCTCTCTCAACATGTTTTGCATTAATGAATCTTCTACAAGGTCTCTACAATAGCAATCTAAATAGAATAGACTCATATTTTGTTAAAAAAAAGGTTTCTAAAGGTATGTCTCTAGATGGAAAGCAAGTTATCACAGGAAACTATATTGTTATTGTTTTAAAAGAAAGCAATTGCCTATTATTCTTGAGATTTTAAAAGTAATTTAGTTGTTTCAATTTTTTGTGTCTTTTATTTTGGGGCTCAATTTGTTTCTAGATAAGAGACATGGTATTTTTATGTATCTTCCCCATAGGATTTATCCTTTAAACAAAATAGGTTCATAAATGGTATGCAAAACATATCAAAGTGATTTCTAATAAAATTTGTCTAAATTCAAAAATAGAACATAAACCTAAGGAATATAACTCATAAATTTATAAGAACATAGTGACTTCTGTGTTGAGGTGCAAGTGCATAGCTCTCTATCATGGCTTGGGTTACTTTTAGAACATTTGTCTTTAGTTTTATTGTTGTTAAAATTTTTATGTAGTTTCAAGTTGTTCAGAATCATACAAGTTAGTAGTATTGATTGATATTATATAAACTTTCTTCTTTAGACTCTTATTTCTTTATATTTATCTTAAAATAAAGATCCCTTTCGTCATTATGTGTTGGTGATCTAGAGATTTTCCAAACCAAAAACTTAAGAAACAAGATAAACAAGGAAAGGCTTTTGGAAATTGAGGGCAACAATTATCCTCACCATGGAAATCCCACAAAATTAATTAAAACAAAGGTAGAAGGCTATACAAAGCCTCACTAGCTTGTAGAGTAGGCCTTAGATCATTCTTGGGTATGGTTTACAGCGAATGCCATGCTTTCATGAGTTTGCAGCCTTATGAGGTACTTGTTAGCCTTCTCACAACTTTCATTGATAATATCCTTCAAAGAAGTATGAAAACCAAAATGGTTTGGCATATATACAAACTAAGAACATCCAACCCTTCCTCAACACAACCAATCAATATAATGTAGACAAAATTTCAACTAGGATTTATCCAAATTGGGTTTTGCCCGGGAAACTTTTGATGGCTCAAAATTCATAACCCAATTCATTTATAGTAATGGGAAAATCCCTAGTTTTGTTAGACAAGTCAAAATATCTTTTCTTCTTGGAATGTATAAAAAAGCATAATTGTTGTAGATAGAAAATGCCAAAAAATAATTGTAAAAACAATATTACAAAGTTTAACCAATTTAAACCTTACATAATATAGTTATTTGAGATGACACCTTTAACTGATTCTAATGATACAAATATTAATATAGCATTTTCAAAGTTACAGAGTAAAGTTCATTATCTAAAAATAATAATAATAATAATAATAATTCCGATGTACTATACGGATTTTGCTAATTTTCATACAAGAAGATGCAAAACTTCACTCAAAACCAAGATATGAAAAGAACACATAAAACAAAAAAAACCACCTTTATAATATATGACACGAACTTGGCTAGTTTAGCCAATATTTATATTACAAAAGTTCCAAACATTAATTTTATAATTCTCATATTACATATTTACTAAATAATATTGTATTAGATGTTTGTCGAATATACAATAATTTTACACAACTAAAGAAACATAGAGTGCTAAACTGATTCAAAATATAAAAATAAAAATTGTAACTATAACATTAGTCACATGGATCCAATCAAACAAGAGAGTACCCCTATACACCGTATATATTTTGAACAAGACACTCCGAGGAATCATGTGCGTAATGCACCACGTTGTCGTAAAAAAACATGGCATATAACTAATGTCCACACATAATATCATCCATACAACCAAAATCATGTCATCATGATGATGTGTTATTCACATAAGTGCACTTCCATGATGTTAGCATAATCACATTATTCATGAATCATTTTTAAAGCAAACCCCCACACCATATGTGATGTGATATCATGTCATTAATGCACGACATTAATTTCCATATCATCAAAATTTTCATGTTTAATGTTTTTATTGATCTAACAAATTCATATGTTTATGCTTCATGGTGTATAGTAATCAACTCTTCTTATTTCTATTACTAAGCACATATCGTTTATTTACTAATATTTAAATCAAAAAGATTACATTTATTTTCTAATTCTTAGACTGCATATTTGCTCTACAGTATTTGTATTAGTTGTATACTATTCTAGAATAAAAACTAAACTAAAGAAACACAAAGTGTTGCATAGTTAAATTAGAGTAATAATTATATAGGTCAATTTAAATAATAAACTATGTAATGAAATAACTTGTATAAAAGAAGAATATTATAGGAAATATGATGTAAATAATTAATAATAAACTATTTTGAGGGGCAATCTCTAAAAGTAAGCCACTTCGAATAGTCTTTAATAAGAACATAATATACAATATGATGATAATAAACTAACGGTTACCCCCTATATATACCATACTTATGCAATGGATGCCACCTAGGCTAGACTATAAATGATCATCTAACTTAATTAACGACTATGTTAACCATAAGTCAGCTACACATATATTCCCATGCACATTATAAGTTAAGGGTGTAGTATCATGCCACTCCCCTTAAAACCAGCATTCTCCCCAATTTTAATGAACTATAGATACTTCTAAAGGAATGCTTCATCTTCCCATGTCACATCTTCACTAGCTAGATTCCTCCACTTGATCAAATACTCTATAATTGTCCTCATCCACAACCTCTTAGTGTGTGTTTGAAGGATTCCCTCAAGATCCAAAATGATTCTCCCCTCCTCATAAAGCTCTTGTAACATTTTCTATGTTGAAATTATGCACTAATTAGGTTGCTGCTTCATTCTATTTTGTGCGTTTGCCTTGTTCTCGTTGAGACTAGAAAGTGCATCTTGCTAGTGTTGCATGTGTTCTTCCACTCCTCTAACCTCTTGTACCTTCAAAGAAGAGGTGAATTGTTCGTATTCCTCCTCCTCCTCCTCCTCTTCCTCTTCTCCTACTTCTATTCTTGCTTTAATCTGGTGATCTAGCTAGAATAGTTATCCATAAGACTATTGACATAATGGGCTCTAAGTTCCTCTTGAAAAATAGACCATGTGATAGTGCATCCCTTCTTTTATTCTCTTCACATAACCAATAATACCAAATGAATTAATCCCATTACAAATTTAATGATGTCACTGCAACCTTCTCTTAACATGGAACATGATGAAGATCAAAGAAGTCTTCCATTTGGTAGAGCCAATTGGTTGGATCCTTGCCATCAAACTTACACATATCTATCTTTGGCATGAAGTGCCTAGAGCTAGCTACAACAATATTTGGGTGATAGTCTTGCTTTAGATCTAAGTCAAACCCAAAAAGACATGTCCTTTAGAAGACATATTTTCTTCCTGATTCATGTGGTGTGAATTCACTCACTATGAGGTCTCTAGAACTTTGGAGAAGCTAATTGTTTGAACATTACCTCAATATCTTCTTTCTTAGTGATCCCTTTCATCTACTCTACCATTTCCAACAAGATTTCCTCCTTAATCTTGGCGGTTGCTTCCTTTATAGTAGTTTCAATGGCTATGGGATCTCTCTCCTCTAACATTAGATCATCTTTGTCCAAAGTCTTTCCAAGAGTGATTAGATTGCTTCCCTTGCCTCTTGTTGAAGACTCCACCATGGTGTAGCCAAAATAATTTCACAATAACTTTCACACAACAAATCAAAATAAGCTAAAATTTTTACTATGACTTACCTAGGCCTAGGTCTTACTGTAAGATCTGACCAAAATCAACTAAAATAAAATAATAAAATATTAAAATTAATTAATAAAATAAACGTCCAAATTTTAAAAGAGTCAAACAACTAACTTTTTTTAAATACATAAAATGATTCTACAACCATTTACAATTAGGACAAAGTCCTTTTATAACATTTTTAGCCATGACTACAAAACTCAAACTACTTTACTTTTACATATACAAGTTCACTCTTCTTGAAGCCATACTCAGAATCTACAAAGGATAAGAGAGAGAGCATCATCGAGGTGATATCCACCCTGCCATGAAGCTTAAAGCTTCCCCATACTACTCCACTGGAGAATCTCCGCCCATCACAAAAGATCTAGCAATATGTAGCCAACATGCATGAAGAAATACAGTGCACCATGTGAATCACTGACAATCTAGCATACCTATATGCTCATGCAACATATATCTAATGTACATGTCCATTGATAAACATGTTATACGAGAGAATATAAATCAAACAAAGTGATACAATATGATTGATTTCAATCTATGGTCATTGCATCTTTTTCATAGGAAGAACAACCTACATTCTCTGAGTTCCCATAAATGGCACCCGTCCATACTCATCTCTCAAATTAACAAAAAAAATGTACTAAATACACTAGATTTCAACACATATAGTTTTAAAATGGATTTATAAAATCATGCATATACAATGCAACAACAAGCAATCAATGCTTTAAATAATATTATCCAAGATTAGTGATGCAAGTAAAATTATCCTAATCACATATTGATATCTTGACATTTAACCATGATCACTATCGCAATCTATAATTGTCATCATACAATAACTAGCAAGTAATATAGATACACTTCCAACCTTGGTCAATGGTAGAGGAGAATACGTTGTATACTTATCTAGAATAAAAACTAAACTAAAGAAACACAATGTTTAGTTAAAAATATAAAAAATACATTTTTTTTACTAGAGTAATAATTATATCGGTCCAATTTAAATAATAAATTATATAATGAAATAATTTGTATAAGAGAAGAATATAATAGGAAATATGATGCAAATAATTAATAATAAACTACTTTGAGGGGCAATCTCTAAAAGTAAGCTACTTCGAATAGTCTTTAATAAGAACATAATACACAATATGATGATAATTAACTAACTGTTACCTCCTATATATATCATACTTATGCCATGGATGCCACCTAGGCTAGACTATAAATGATCATATAACTTAATTAACGGCTATGTTAGCCATAAGTCAGCTACACATATATTCCCATGCACATTATAGGTTAAGGGTGTAGTATGCCACTCCCCTTAAAACCAACAGTCTCCCCAATTTTAATGAACTCTAGATGCTTCTAAAGGAATGCTTCATCTTCCCATGTCACATCTTCACTAGCTAGATTCTTCCACTTGATCAAATACTCTATAATTGTCCTCATCCACAACCTCTTAGAGTGTGTTTGAAGGATTCCCTCAGGATCCAAAATGATTCTCCCCTCCTCATCAAGCTCTTGTAACTTTGTCTATGTTGAAATTATGCACTAATTAGGTTGTTGTTTTATTCTATTTTGCGCCTTTGCCTTGTTCTCCTTGAGATTAGAAAGTGCCTCTTGCTAGTGTTGCATGTATTCTTCCACTCCTCTAACCTTTTGTACCTTCAAAGAAGAGGTGAATTGTTCTTACTCCTCCTCCTCCTCCTCCTCCTCCTCCTCCTCTTCTTCTCCTACTTCTATTCTTGCTTTAATCTTGTGATCTAGCTAGACTAGTTATCCATAATACTATTGACATAATGTGCTCTAAGTTCCTCTTGAAAAATAGACCATGTGATAGTGCATCCCTTCTTTTATTCTCTTCACATAACCAACAATACCAAATGAATTAATCTTGTTTCAAATTTAATGATGTCATTGCAACTTTCTCTTAACATGGAACATGATGAAGATCAAAGAAGTGTTCCATTTGGTAGAGCCAATTGGTTGGATTATTGCCATAAAACTTACACATATCCATCTTTGGCATGAAGTGCCTAGAGCTAGCTACAACAATATTTGGGTGATAGTCTTGCTTTAGATCTAAGTCAAACCCAAGAAGACATGTCCTTTAGAAGACATATTTTCTTCCTAATTCATATGGTGTGAATTCACTCACTACGAGGTCTCTAGAACTTTGGAGAAGCTAATTGTTTGAACATTGCCTCAAGATCTTCTTTCTTAGTGACCCCTTTCATCTACTCTACCATTTCCAACAAGATTTCCTCCTTAATCTTGGTGGTTGCTTCCTTTATAGTAGTTTCAATGGCTATGGGATCCCTCTCCTCTAACATTAGATCATCTTTGTCCAAAGTCTTTCCAAGAGTGATTAGGTTCCTTCCCTTGCCTCTTGTTGAAGACTCCACCATGGTGGAGCCAAAATAATTTCACAATAACTTTCACACAACAAATCAAAATAAGCTAAAATTTTTACTATGACTTACCTAGGCGTAGGTCTTACTGTAAGATCTGACCAAAATCAACTAAAATAAAATAATAAAATATTAAAATTAATTAATAAAATAAACATCCAAATTCTAAAAGAGTCAAACAATTGACTAATTTTTTTTTTTTTAATACATAAAATTACTCTACAATCATTTACAATTAGGACAAAGTCCTTTTACAACATTTTTATCCATGACTACAAAACTCAAACTATTTTACATTTACAGATACAAGTTCACTCTTCCTGAAGCCATACTCAGAATCTACAAAGGATAAGAGAGAGCATCATCGAGGTGATATTCACCCTACCACAAAGCTTAAAGCTTCCCCGTACTACTCCACTAGAGAATCTCGACCCATCACAAAGGATCTAGCAATATGTAGCCATCATGCATGAAGGAATACAGTGCACCATGTGAATCATTGACAATCTAGCATACCTATATGCTCATGCAACATATATCTAATGTACATGTCCATTGATGAACATGTTATGGGAGAGAATATAAATCAAAGTGATACAATATGATTGAGTTCAATCTATGACCATTGCATCTTTTTCATAGAAAGAACAACCTACATTCTCTGAGTTCCCATAAATGGCACCCGTCCATACTCATCTCTCAGATTAACAAACAAAATGTACTAAATAAACTAGATTTCAACACATATAGTTTTAAAATGGATTTATAAAATCATGCATATACATTGGAACGACAAGCAATCAATGCCTTAAATAATATTATGCAAGATTAGTAATGCAAGTAAAATTATCCTAATCACATACTGATATCTTGACATTTAACCATGACCACTATTGCAATCTATAATTATCATCAGACAATAACTAGCAAGTAATATAGATACACTTCCAACCTTGGTCAATGGTAGAGGAGATCTTGAACAAATACCACAAATAATATTTACAACTCTTACCTTACAGTGAGTTTATAATAACTAGCATACTCATAACATATGAGTACAGTTCTTTCAAGGGTAAGTATAGACATCTAATGCAAGTCATGGAAAGTAAACAACAACCTTTAAGACACTCCACTCATTATAAAACCATATCAGCTAATAATAATACAACATGAATTAATCTTAAGATTGAAGAAATTACCGTTCATTTATCTTAAGTTGGATTGTACCATTTAAACATTCTATCGAATAATTAATAACATCTAGATTTAGAAGCAATTAAGAAGGTTATTATCTACTTATATAAAAGAGTAGTCCAATATTACTGTTCACAGTAGTCACATAATGACATAACAATGCCATGACATGTTTCCCTATGATTCAAATAACAACATACAAACATAAGGAAACAAAAGAATAGTCGCATGCTCGAACAATCACTACTAATAACAACGAGAAACTATCTTCATGAAAAAAACATTCTCCTAACATTAAAGTGTTGTTATCTTAATCACAACATTAGCCTTGACATTAAGGAGAGTTTGAATTCGTCAGCATGCCATCTTAATGATTGACTGTTTTGGAAACAAAATCATTGGGACAGTTATGAAGATCTAGAGGTGTTGGGTTGAATAGCCACATAGTTCTAAAGCTCAAATAACAATGACAAAAGATATGATATTCCGGAATGCCCAATCGGCTAGATGATAAGAGTTAAAACCATTATTTAAACCCTTATGGATAATATATTATGTTGTTTCTATATATATCAAGCTTTAAGGTAAAATAGAACTAGACAGAACTAAAATGCAAGTATTTCACCATGGAGAACTCAGCAAGAGTCAATGTTAACTGTGATTAATAGTCTAACAATGGTATGATAAAGAGTTCTCTTGCACAAGCATTGTGCTACAACATCCATTAAATCAAATATTTTAATGTTAATTATTTCATACACTAAGTTTAAGCACAACAAAATGGATTTGTTGAAAGGGCCGCAAAAAAAAATCTTTTGGGCAAATGTAATTGGCAAGTTTAAAGCTAAAGGAATCACAACTTTGCCCAATATCTCTCTGTTGCGCCACAATAGACATTGGATCTAGTAAGGACATCCATCAAATCATAAAGGAAAAAAAAATATAGTCTGATATAATAGTTGAGACTGTGAGGAAGATCTATATGTAATAGTGGAATGACAGAAAGAGCACACGAACTGATTGACAAACGCCTCAAGGAAAAATATAAATACAGTAATATCTGAGCACATAATCCAAGAGGGTGTAGCACAGCCGTACTAGGAGATTCTTGCAAGATCTTAGTTCAAGTTCAAGTCATCTATACTATGCAGGCAGCCCATAGCATATCAGCTCATTGATGGCGAGGTTGGTATAAGATTTTGGATACGTTTGGACTATAACCCAAGTTTACAGATCGTTAAAATGTAGTTCAAACTTATCACTGGATACAACTTCATATATATCCAATGCAACTCATGTTTACAAAATTTAAGATAAAAGGTCCTAACTTACAACTGGGTATATTCCAACGTGAACCATGTTTAAAAATCTTAAAGAATATGACAAAATCTTGAACTTCATAAATCCACCCATACTTAAAATGTAAGATTTACTACTTCAGAATTTTAGACCACCCATACAAGAAATAAGGAAGAATCACCCTATATGATAGTATAACAGAATAGATACAAAACCTTATTTAGATTCTTTAATTTCTTTATGAAATGTAGAGGAACATGTTATAAGATTAGTTTCCAGAATACCTGCACAATACTCTTTGGCTTAAGATTCTACTGGCACCCCACCGGATGAGAGTATCAAAGAAGAGCATAACAACGTCTTGACCATTTCTTTTCTTCAAAATCCTCAAGAAAGATAGTGTAATTGCTGGTAAAAGCTCCCTACATTAGATGTAATTCTAGTGCCAAAATTCCTCAGTGCTATTTGCATGAGGATTATGCCTAGAGAAACAGTCGAAGAGCTCCCTTCCAACCCCCTAAATAACTAGGAGCTCCCCTCAAAAATAACCGTCCCCTTTTTCTCCTTTTCTTTCCAGCTACAAAGGTGGCATTAGAAACAAATAAGAGATGCTGCCACTTGTCCAAAACCAATGATGAGGTGTTGTAATATGGTGAGAAGATTTTTTTTTTTTTTTTTAACATGGTTCCCTTAAAACATAAAACTAATAAAACATGGATAATATAATTTTCTATTTAAACTTCTTTTATTCAGTCACTCTTTCATGTTTTAATTTTTTTTAATTAAAGTATATATTTTTTTTTTATTTTTAAGATCATAAAACAAAATTATGTTTTTTTTCTTTTTTAATAATTCATATTTATTTTTCTTTATGATCTATATATTTAAATTTAATAATTATGCAAAGATATAATTAATTTATCTAATATTGCACAAATAATAATCACACATTTTAATTACGATCTCACAAAATACAATTTTAAACTATATGCATTTAAGTGAGTGTTTGTAAGATTCCATCATGTTATGTTGCCTTTAAATGACTAAATCTTTCTCCCTAATGATACTCTTTCGCCAACTTGAGAGAATGTTAGTATTTTCCTATCGTACTTACAAACAACTAAGGAAAATTTAGTCATTATTAAAACCACAAATAATATCCATAAATCAACATAATAATTATGTCGTAATTTGACATTGACATTATTCATAAAACAATTTGTCATTTGAAATAATTTCAATTTACCATTTTAAAAGATAATCATAATTAAATATCTTTCCTGATTATTCGATATCAATCAAATATTTAACTAGACATATTGAACGGGATGTGACACTCATTTTGATGATAATATATCCACTATATTTAAATTGTTTTATAGCCTTGGAATAAAGTTTGGTGAAAACCCTAATTTCACAATAAATTCTTCAAAAATGCTTTAAATGACCTCAAATCTTGACTATAGCTGCTTCAATGTGCCCTTGATCAACCCTCTAGATTTTAAATAAATCACCAAATTGAGAGAGATATATGCATGATAGAACAACCTCCAAAACTTCAAAAAATTACCTTGTTTCTTACCTTCTAGGTGTCAAGATCAAGCTTTGATACCACTTGTAATGAAATAACTTGCACAAGAGAATAATATAATAGAAAATATATTACAAATAACTAATAATAAGTCACTTCGAGAGGGAAACCTCCATAAGTATCCACTTCAAGGGTCCACCTCTAATAATCTTCAATAAGAACAAAATACATAATATGATGATAATAAACTAACCACTACATCATCTATATGTTGTTCAAGTGAATAAATGTAGTGAGTATAAAATTAAGTGTTCAAATATGATTTTGATCGTGTGATAAACCATTATAGATCTAAAATAGAACTTGGAGAATCATGTAGCAATTCAAAGTAGTAAATTAAAATCAGCAAACACATAACACTGGATGTACATGGAGAAACCCTTTCAAGAAAAAGATGCAACATCAAAGATAGGACTAGTTTGTATTAATCCAATAGAAGTGTTACATCAATACATCCAAATTTCTTCACTATGAGTCTTCCACAAACCAAGTACTATTTGAACTTGGCCAATGCATGCATAATTGCCAACATTTATTTATCATAGATGGAAAGTCTTTTTTATAATTCTTTCAACTTCCTAGTTTTAAATGTTATAGGATGCCCCTTTTGTACTAACACTACTCCAATTCCTTCACCTAAAGCATCACACTCTACAACAAATGGTTGTGAGAAATCAGCAATGGCAAGTACTAGAAATAAACTCATTATCTCTTTGAGTTTATCAAAACCTCTTGTGTTGTCTCAATCCATGTAAAAGCTCCCTTCTTGGTCATATCAGTTAAGGGGCATGCTAGCTAAGAAAAAGATTTAACAAACCTCTTATAATAGTTTTAAAGACCAAAGATACCTCTCAATTGTGTCAATGTGGTAAGAGGTGACCAATCCAAGATGGCTTGGCTCTTTTTTTGATCCACCTGAACACCTTGAGCACTAATGATATGGCCCAAATACATAATCTTTGTCACACCAAATTCACATTTGGATTCCTTTGCAAAAAGAGTCTGTTTCTCTAATATACCCAAAATTGTATCTAGATGCTTCAAATGGTCTTCCCAAGCCTTGTTGTAAATCAAAATATCATCAAAGAAAACCCAAAAAAATTCTCAATTGCTTACTGAATACTTGATTCATGCATGACTAGAAGGTGGCTAGTGCATTTGTCAATTCGAAAGGCATGACAAAGAACTCAAAGTGTCCAAAGTGACACCTGAATGTGCATATCCTCATCCCTTACTCGAATCTTGTGGTAGCTCAATCTCAAATCAATCTTTATAAATACATAGCCCCATGCAACTCATCAATTAGTTGATCAATCTTGGGAATAGGTACCTATTTTTTATAGTCTTCTTGTTCAAACCTCTATAGTCAATAAACATCTACATGGAACCATCATTTTTCTTCACAAGAACCACGAATAAAGCAAATGGGCTAGAAATAGGCCTAATGTTGCCCATCTCCAAGAGCTCCTTTATGGCCTTTTCTATATCAAATCCTTATGCATGTTCTTGGGTGATCATAAGTAGTGGTCATAACAGGATTAGAGCCTAGTTTCAAATCTATGATATGCTGGAATCATCTATCAAGTGGTATTCCTCGAGGAAAATCACTAAACACCACACTATGTTTATCCAGAATATTTTGAATATCAATATGATAAGTGCATTTCTTACCCATGGATGAATTTGTAGGCATCACCAAACAACTTGTTGTCCATGCAACTTGTCCCTTACAGAAAGTCCTCTCCATTCTTTTATTCGTGGCCACTTGAAATGTTTCATTTGAATTAGCTTTAAGAACCACATCTTTCCCTTCAAATTTAAACTTAAGTTCCATGGATTGATAATTCTATGAAAACTCGCCAAGGGAATACAACAATTGTACACCCCAAATCATGTCAATTTCTCCTAAACCCACAACATAGAAATCATCACATACCTTATAATCTCCCATAGCTATGTTGAGTTGTCAAATTATTTTGGTGTAGGGAATGGTGAATCCATTAGCAACAATGACATTAAAACCTTCAAAATCCTTAGCTTTCAATCTTGTCTTAACCACGTAACCTTCATCAATGAAATTGTGGGTAGCCCCACTATCAATAAGCACGATGATCCATTGCCCAAATAGCACACCTTGAACTCTAAATGGATGATATCTAGGTGCTCCTAAAAGAGCTACAAGTGTGCCTTCATCCTCCATTGTTTTAGGTTTATGATCCTTTGTAATTGTTTATGGCTTGGATTTTTCAAGATCTAACTCATCATCATATATTACCTCAATGTAATGGACTTGGCCTTTTCCAAGTCATCTATGACTAGGTTCCAATGGCTCTTTACAAGAAAAACCAAGTTTCTTCCTTCTGAATTTATTTTTAGGGGTCATCTATCCTCTTTGTGATAGAAGGTTGAGGTATGTCTTTTGTGGAAATGCATGTGATCCCCCTTTTTAAAAATTCTCTTTTTGCAGTACAAAAGTAGGTGCCTTGGATTGATATGGAAATTTGTTCTTTAGCATAGATGGCTCAAGTGCTAGAGCTATTTTGATGGCTTCTTGTAGAGTAGAGGGTGCAAAATCCTTAACAATACTTTAAGGGGTTCAAACAAACCCTCAATAAATAGAAAAGTGATTCTCTTTTCTAAAATATCCGGTACCAAATGTATAGCAACATGCTGAAATTATTCAACATAGAATTCCATTGAGTTCCATTGTCTCATTCCTGCAAGACCTCTAAAATATTCATCTTCTTCTTTCCATTCAAAGTGGTCTAGAATCCTTTGACTGAATTCATCAAAAGTTTGCACAAGGCTATGTACTCATGTGATTAACCCATGCTGCCACCAATCATAAGCAACACCTTCTAAATGTAATGTGACAAATAGTATAGCATCTTCCTCCTCCATAGGGATGAGAGTGAAATAAGTTTGTAATTCCTGTAACCAAGGCACGAGTAGAAGTTTTATTGCTACCATCAAATGTAGGGGCACTTAGCTTACCAACCTTTTGTCGCAACACCTTTTCATCATTTTTATTACCATGTGAGATTCTTCCATTGGGAATTTTCTTTCCAAGGATGTCCAAATAACTCACAAATGAAACTATATTTTTGAAATCTTCAAGTTTACCTTGATATTCTTGAAAATTTCTATCAATCTCCTCTATGGGAGGGGCCTCTAGTTCTTTCTTCGATTTTTCCTATTTCTATAAGAACATCGGCTTAGATGGATTTGGTATGAAATTAACCATAGACCAGTTAAATGTATATGTACTCCCTTCTCTTGGAGATGCTTTGGGAGGATCTGAGGTTTTAGAATTTTGGGAGAGCATCATTTGTGCCATGAAGGTTGCCAATCTATCTTGTCCTTGATCAATTGAATCAAAGTCTCATGGAAGAAATCCACTCTCTCTTTATCTGTTAACTTATGCTTTCCTCTTCCTCCTTCCATATCTTCTCTTTTATCAATATTTTTTGCTTATAATTTCTCTTGTTCTCTTCTCTAAGACCTAATTTTTCTTTCATTGGGAATCATAAACCATTTTAGTAACCATGTAGGCTAGCAAGATCAAAGCCTTGATACTAGTATAATGACCTAATCATATATTTTTGCAAATAATATCAAATCTAAAGTATACACAATAAATAAAACATAAAATTCACTGCAATAACCTCCACCTAATTTGCATGTTAAAGATTGTAACATAAAATATTGATTTTACAATTAATTATGCCATTGAAGCACTCAATGTTTAATTTGTGCACATAAAACAAACTTCATCAAAATACTAGAGCTAATTTGTATTTATAGAATCCATAGAAAAATGCTGTCATAAATTAGAAATAATAGCAATAGAAATGATATTCAAATCTGCAAACAAAACTCTATATGCTAGAGCTCTTTCCTTCACAAATCCTACAAACAAACTACTCAAAACTATGTTGGAATCCAAACAATCTTTGAAGTGTAGATTACAACCTCTGTGTGAGAGTTCCCTCAAGAAACTAAAGGGGTTTTGTCCACTAATTTTAGCATCCAATGGGGTTCATCCTCAAATTGATGAATGAACACAAATGCTCAAACAATTTTGATAGTTTTGGTATATATAAAATGTGATACTGAAATGAAGAAACTACTTGCATTTTATAGATGTTGAAGGCCCAACTTGGTCACCTAAATTCCAACACCCCTCTTTTCCAGAAAATAATAATTAATATTATTTTTTATATTCTCCTTACAAAAGTTCCCACTAAAAGATAAGCCATAACCTCCATTTGATACCTAGCTAAAGATAGATGATAACTCCATAAAAGCTTGGACCAGAGAATATGCTAAAAATAGCAGAAATTACATAAGACCCATGAAGAATCGTATACTTCATTGGAAGTTTAAATGAATATCCAAATGAGGATATACTAGCTACAAAATTAAATAAGATGTACAAAAATTTTATTTTAGGTACCCCAACTTGGTGAGGTCCTAACTCCTAGCCCAGTGGGCAAAAATCAAACTTCTTTAGTGTGTTGGAAAGATCTCCAGAAGACCTATGCTAAAAAATAAAAATCATATAGAATTTTCAAATAAAATAGGCCCAAGAAATGCTTCAAATACCTTTGAAAATGTAATTTATGAAAGTGCAGAAAATACCAAAAAGTTAAATATTAAATTGAAATTATTTCCCTGTCACTTTCCCTAAGCCCACAAGAAATATGGAATAGGATTTTGGGTCCCAAATTAGTTTATTAGAAAGGGGACATTACAATATATACCATACTTATGCCATGGATACCACCCAAGTCAACCTAACTACCTATGTAAAATTGTATAAACGTTCATATGTAAAATTGTATAAACATCATATAGCTTGATTAAGGGTTATACTAGCCATAATTTGGCTACACAAATCCCCATACACAATAGGTTAAGGGTGTAGCAAATAACCACTATTCACCATATATATTTGTACACATGATGTGAAGCATTAGGTATATATATTGCACTAGTTGTCATAAAAAATAATTGTCATTGCTTCAAGTCTCAAACCTAGAGGAGAGGAGAGCTCTAGAGCTAGTTGAGGAAAACAAATAGTCATCCTCCATGAATTCTCTTAGAGCTCCTCCTTCTTCACACAAATTAGTTAGATTGGTAACCTTTTTTATCTTGGTAACTCTTAGTTGTAGTCTCTCTAAATTTTCTATTGTTGTAGATAAAGTTTTCTTTTTAATTTGAATTTTGCTGCCTATTTTTTGTTTCCTTTTTTGTGGTTCTTGGCAAGTGACTTGTTAATTTTTATTTTTATTTTCCTATCCTTAGGATTGTTGTTCAATTCCTTATCTTGGAATTGGTGGTTTTATGTGATTTAATTATACATGACTACTTGAGTTCTCCCATGATAATCTCTTTGGTATGGTTGGTAAGTGTAGAGGTGGCCTATTTTATGACACATGAACTGATAGTAAATGTAATTTTTAATTGGAGGAGAAGATGGAAAGAATGGTAAAGCTTTTTGGTTCAAATTTGGAAGGAGAGATTGGTGGGGATAGAGGTCATGGGTTTAGGAAATCTTTCATACAAGTTGTACAAGAAAATAACCTACATTAGTACTAGAGTCTACACATTTCTCTACAATGAGCTACCATGGAGGAGAAATCAATGGCTTATTCAAAGGTAAAGTATCCATCAAAGGAAGACAAGAATTTTTTTTTTAAGCCTCCTTACCCCAAGAAGTTAGTGTTATTGCCTAATCATGAAATGATTAATGTGGTTAAAAGGAAGAAGAAAGACTCAAAAATGTTGCAATGGTTTTTGTGTGTCTAAAAATATAGTCTCTTCCTTCTAAGATTTTTTTTATGATGGGGTGGCCTATTGGAGGGGTAAAAAAAGTGGGGATTTTTGTTTCTTTTTGCAAAATGATTCATAGTAGTTATTTTGTAATTATTTCATTTTGTAGTTATTTTCAAGAACCCTAATGTGCAAAAGAGAGTCTTGAAAAGGATGTTATAGAATATGGGTCACTCTATCTTCAGATCCATCTCTTAGAGCCCTAATATCACTCCTAAGGAATTTGTTCGACCAACACCTAAATGGATTGAAATTTCTAATGTTCCTCCTTCCATATGCTTTGAAACCCCTAGGTCAAGTATTTTAGATAGAGGAGAAAGGATACACCCTACTACATTTGAATGTTAGGTTTCTAATACTTGTCAAACCAAATATTGAATTTCCTAAGGTTCTCTATTATCAATTTAAGAATAACATCTTTTATTGTAATATTAGGTTATTGGATGGGATTAATTTATGTTTTTTGTACAAATGTAATGAAGATTTGAGGAAAAATTATCCTCTTATAAACCCAAAAAACTTGACTCTGGATGATATTGTCCTTCCTAAGCTATTGATAAAGAAGATACCAATAAGAAAGTTCAAAACGAAATGGATTGTTTGAAGAAAGATCAACCTAATAAAAATGAATATGAGTCTTCTACTAAGTATTAATTTTTTCTTTCATATGCTTAGCCTCCTTTTGTTGACAAAGTTTCTTTGAATTCTAAAAAGATAATGGACATTGATTATTGTGTAAAAGGTTCTAAAACTAATGAGGAGAAAGGCCCTAACAAATATTTGACAAAGATCCTAGATGTAGGAACAAATACTAAGCAGGGAAGACCATCTCAAAGAGAGAATAGATAGAAGGCAATTAACAAAGACATTGCAATGGGCAGGCAGAAGACCTTGGAGATTGGCTCCAAGAAGGCCCCAATCAAATGAGAATGCTATCGTGGAATATCCAGGGGTTTAACAACCCCCACAAATAGTTCTTAATCAAGAACTGTATCTTTGATAATAAAATTGACATTTTGATGCTTCAAGAAGTAAAGATGAAAAGTGAAGGTTTTCAAGTTGTTGCAATGAATATATGGCCTAATGCGGAGCACCTGAGTTGTGATGCATGTGGTGCCTCTGGGGGAATTGTCACTATGTGGAACAAGGTTGTCAAGGGAAGGATTATTGAAAAAAATAAAAACTTTATGGCGGTAAGAATGGAGTCTAACACCAATTCTTGGAACCTAATTAATATATATGCTCCTAATCAGAGGGGCCCAAGAAGGGAGTTGTGGGACCTTCTCTCCTCTCTGATTGCTAGTGACCCCTTTAGCTGCTGGATGTTAGCAAGATATTTTAACACTTCACTCTTCCCCTAAGAGAAGAGTGGAGGGATCATGGATTACACTGATAGCATGATGGACCTGAATGATTTTTTAAATAATGAAGGACTTATGGATCTTGATATTCAAGTAAATAGGTTTACCTGCTCTAACCAGAGAAAGGGGAGAAATTTAATTCAAGTCAAGTTAGATAGAGTTTTGGTCTCTTCCAACTGGAAGTTTTTAAGCCCTCATTCTCTAGAAGCTCTACCTTGAACTACTTTGAATCATAACCCCCTACTCCTCTCTTGGAGGGATGTGAATGGTAAAGGCCCTTACCCTTTTAGGTTTGAGATTATGTGGACCAAACACCCAAATTTTAAGGATAAATTAACGAGTTGGTGGAAGGAATATGTCCAAGGAACTCCTATCTTCAGACTAGCACAGAAGCTGTTGATGGTTAAGAAAATGGTTAAATGATGGAATAGGTTCAACTTCGGGAACATATTTGATGAAAAAAGGAGAATTAATACTAAACTAGGTGAGTTACAAAAGAGGATGGAGGAAGGGGACACTTCAGAGGACACTGCTAAAGAAGAAGAGTTTTTTAGGAAGGAATGGAAAGAGTTGTTCAAAGAGGAGATTTATTGGAAACAAAAGTCAAGAGTGCAATGGCTAAAGGAGGGGGATAGGAACACTTCCTTTTTCCATCAATCCATGATGAAGCATAGGAAAAGAAATAGTATAACTAAACTGATGGATGATAGAGGTATTATGGTTGATTCAGACACTCAGATTGGGCAAGTGGTTGCTTCGTACTTTCAAAACTTTCTAGATGCTCAAGATAGTTGCATTAACTAGGATCTCATTAATATCATCCCTACTCTTCTGAATGAAGAAGATAATGCATAGCTTGGTAGATTAGTTACTGAGGAAGAGGTCCAAGCCAATCTTTTCTCCATGGGTGCCTTTAAAGCCCCTGGGCCTGATGGTTTCCCCCCTACTTTCTTCCAGGAATATTGGGACATTGTGGGAAAAGATGTCACTGAGGCAGCTAGGGACTTCTTCAGGACAGGTAAGCTGCTGAAGCAACTAAATCATACCTTCATTGTTCTTATCCCCAAAAAACAAGATCTTGTGTATATGGGGGATTTTAGATCCATAAGCCTTTGTAATACTGTTTACAAGATTTTCTCCAAAATCTTAGTGCTCAGACTGCAACCTATTCTGGATAAGCTCATAAGCAGATGCCAAAAAGGATTTGTGTCGGGTAGACAGATTATTGACACGACCATTACAACTCATGAAATTATCCACTCCATGGAAAGAAGCAAAATCCTAGGAATGGCTTTTAAACTTGACATCTCAAAAGCCTGTGACAGAGTTAATTGGGAGTTCATTTTCACTGTCTTGAGGCAGTTGGTCTTTCAAGGTAAATTCCTGCAACTTATTAAGATTTGTGTCAATTCAGTCAAATTCTCTATTTTGGTTAATGGAGTTCCCAGGGGTTTCTTCAATGCTGGCAGGGGGATTAGGCAAGGAGACCCCCTGTTCCCCTACCTTTTCATCTTATTGGTTGAATCCCTAAGCAGATGCTTCCTCTATATGTTAAACTCTAGAGAGATTAAAGGTGTTAAACCAGCGTCAACAGCAGCTCCAGCAGTTATTCAACAATTTGTGGATGACACCATCATGTTTGGTTCAGCTTCGGTGATTGAGGCTAGAAAGTGGAAAAAAGTGCTACAAGAGTATGCCACCTCGGCTGGCCAATGCATTAACTACGACAAAAGCCAGGTGTACTTCTTTAACACCCCGTTTGTGCTACAACAGAAGATTATGGGGATTCTTGGTTGTTATGTGGGTGTGCTACTTGGTATATATCTTGGGATGCCCTTCTCAGTGAGAAATGCTCCTCCTAAATATTGGAATTCCATTCTAGAAAGGACGCAGAGGAAGTTGGCTGGGTGGAAAGGAAAACTACTGAGCCAAGCAGGTAAGTTCCAATTACTTAAGACCTCGCTACAAGGGATTCTTGTTTACTTTTTGTCTCTTTTTAAAATTCCTAAGTATATAGCTGAGATGTTGGAGAAAATTCAAAGGAGTTTTTTATGGATGGGTGTGGAAAGTAAGAAGAGACTGGCTCTTGTGGGACGGGATAAAGTTTGTAGACTGAAGTTGCAGGGGGCTTAGGGTTAAGGAAGTTGAACCTGCTTAATAAAGCCCTTATCACTAAGGTTGGATGGAACCTTTTGGCTAGTGGTAAAGACTAGGGTAGCATTATGAGAGCCAAATACTTTGGGAACTTGGCTCTGGAGGACCTTCTACTCACTTCTAACTTTCCCAAAGGCTCTGTGATATGGAATAACATTCTGAAATGTAGAACTGTTCTTCTAAGGGGCGTTAAGTGGAAACTGGGGGATGGTGAAACTATAAGGTTTTGGGAAGACAATTGGGCCAATGGAGGGCCCTTAAAGAGGCTTTAGAATATTCAAGGGTTGATTAACTTAGCTGTGCACTACTTTGGTTGGCTAGTCCAGGACTATTTTCTTCCTGGCAAAAGGGGATGGAAACAACTGTCAGAGTGCTGCCAAAGACAAGTTGATCTTGTTGGGATTGCTGATGAGACCCAACTTTCCCTAAAGGGGTGGGGAATTCCTCTTTTCCTACAAAAAGATAAGCTGCTATGGGCTAAAGAGAAGTCTGGGTGTTTTACTGTTAAATCTGCCTATAATCTATTCTTACCTCAAAATGGAGATAATTTGTGGAGGAAAATCTAGAATCACAATCTTATACCAAAGATTAACCACTTCTGGTGGCTGGTGGTGCAGAACAAAATACTAACTATTGATAACCTTTGGATCAGAGGTTTCCAGATCCCCAACAAATGTGCTCTTTGTATTAAAGAAGAGGAAATTGTCTCAGATATCCTTTTACACTGTGACTTCTCATGGGATGTATGGTGCCTTGCCTTGAATATTTTGGGTGTTTCTTGGTGCTAGAATGGGAGCCTCAAGGATTGCATTAGGTCCTGGCTCCCTCCTTTCTCCAATCCTATTTGTAGGGAAATTTGGGCCCAACCGCCCCCCATTCTGTCTTGGTGTCTCCGGAAAGAAAGGAACAATAGACTTTTTTGAGAGAAATTTAGAGAGCCCAAGGAAGTGTTCGGCTCAGCTGTCAAACTGCTGCAAGACAACATCATTAATAAGTCCCTAAAAGCTGCAGAAACTCCCCCAAATATGTTGGAAACAAATATTATTAACCAGTGGACTATCCTGATAAGTATTTGCAGAGTGGATGATAGTAAGAAAAGAGCTAGGGCTAGCACTAAATGGTCCCCACCCCTAGCTGGTTGGTCTAAGCTTAACTTTGATGGTGTTGCTAAAGGTAACCTTGGGTTGGCAAGTGGAGGGGGGATTATAAGATCAGATAAGGGTGCCCTCATGGCTACTTTTGCGGGGATCCTTGGTGAAAATACCAATAATGTTGTGGAGGCCATGACTCTCCTTTGGGGCCTCAAAATTACGTTAGCTTTAGGCATCAAACATATTATAGTGGAAGGTGATTCCAAAATTGTCATCGAAGCTATTAAAGGAAATGTTAAAGCAGGTTGGTAGATGGAGGATATTTTTGAAGATATAAAAGCCCTCTTCTTAAGCTTTGAAGGCAGGGAGGTGAGACATATATATAGAGAGGGCAATAAAATTGTTGATCTTATGGCAAACCTTGAGATTAATCTTAATCCCCTAAGGTGCTAGAGAAACATAAACAATCTTCCCCTGAATGTTTAGCATTCAGAATGAGACGCCCCACTAAATCATCATGACTATTATCATAATTTGTTTTGCTTGGTGTGGAATCTTTTCAAGCTTCCCTCACTTTGAGAGAAGACGTGGCATTGATGATGACTTTAGGAACCCCACTCACCCCTCCATGATGATGTGGACTATGGAGACCTATGCGGACCTTGACCAACTTAGCAATAAACATGTTTGGCAGCATGGTAGATTTAAAAGGTCTTTTCACTCACCTCTTGAAGTGCTAACTACGGGGGGCTCGCATGAGCCGATTTCCAAAGGCAATAATGATTCAAGCGCACTCGGGATTGGGAAGGACGTGCTTGGAAACTTGAGTAGAGAAATGGAATTAAAGTTTTATATTTTCCTTTCTAGATTGTGCGCTCGATGCTTCTCTATTCTCTGTAATTGACTTCCCAGTGTTGTGTATTGTTTGTTTAGGAAAATGGGTGATGAGAAAGTTAGAATGGAGCCCATGAATTGTGGTGAATTCAAAGAAGATTTACAGGTCTGGAGCATAACTTATGAGGGAGGGGTGACCCCTTTTCTTGAAATCCTGAATGGCTTTAATGAGCACTTATCGGCCCAATTTCCTAGCTCTTGGGATGGGAATCAAAATGTGAAAGTGGGTGGAGTTTAGTTTGTGGTTTCTTAGGATTCCATAGCTAACATTACGGGCATGCCTTGTTCTAGAAATAGGCTCAGGAAGCAGACGTGAATCCAAGATAACGAAGGCTTGAAATTGTTCTACAGGGAATAGGAGAAGCAAATTAGACTCCAAGGTGGCTTTGAACGGGAAAGCTTGGTCAACCCTTGGAATCAAATATGTTTCTTAATTATGAAGTATTTTACTCTAGAAGGGAGATACAGGGTTTTTTATCATTATCACTTTGCATTTCTTAACCACTTCCGTCATAAAATCTTGGTCAACTTTCCCTCTTTTCTTCTCTCTAGCCTTGAGGCTTCTATGCTCCAAACCAAAAAGACCTGCAAGGCTAATCCTGAGGTGGTTGCCTTGCCCCTGCACCAGGGGCTCATCTCTCGTCTATATCATTACCATCTGGCTCTATGTCCTACTAAACCCCCTGCAATCTGACTCGTGGATGACAACTCCAATGAAGACCCTCAGGATAAGATTCCCCTTAGTGTTAGGCTTGGTAAGACCTCCAAAGTAAAAACCCCAGTGTCTTCTGAGCCTAATTCTCCTACTAACCCTCCTGTGAGTTGTCCTTTGGCCCCTATCTATAGCCCTCATGTGTCTAAGGCCACTTCTATTTTGAAGGCTAAAGCTGGTAGTCGTACTCCAAGGGTCCCTGCTTCTGTTGAGTTGGATGATTCACATGGTCAATCCTGGGAGGAAGCGGCGGAGGGTCTCTGCAACCTCCCTAACATCCGTCTAAACAGGGCAGTAATAAACGTAAAGGAGGGAAACCTATTCCTGGAAAAAGTGGTAAGAAAAGTTGCAGTAGAAGTGTTGAGGGGCAGGTGAATGATGAATAGCAGGCTCAAGAAACGATGGACAAGTAGGAGAAATAGTTGAAAGAGGAGGTGATGGTTGTTAAAGAGAGGACTATGGGAAAATATAGCTTTGTTAGAAGACTGAGCATCAGGAGATCTTCCAGGTTGGCTGGGGAAAATCCCCAAGTGTTAAAGATAGTCGATTACTCCTCTGCCTCGGATCAAGAGGACATTGAGTAGGATATTGAAATAAAGGAAGTGAAAACCACCCATGTGCAAGATCAGGAGGGTGCTAGCCATTTCGAGTCCATGAACAACTCATTCTATGACATGAATAATGAGGACACTAAAATTTAGGAGACCCCGGATAAGGAAGTGATGAGCTCTAGAAAGGAAATGGATAACAAGAAACTTGAGAAGGAGCTCGTGGAGGTCAAGACCCGTCTTTCATCCATGGAGGGCAAAGTCAAGGCACTGATCAATTTGGTTCTGAAATCCTCTCACAGGGTTGTTGTCGCCTTCTCTATTCTACAGGATAACCAGAACAATGGTGTGGATTCTATGCTCGAGGATAAGGAGAAAATGTTTAATTTGATATGATTGGAAAGAACTGCTTAGTTAGTTGTTTCTTTAGGTTATGCTTAAAAACTCGTACTCTAGTTTTATTGATATGTTGTTAGACTACTATTTTTTGGCTATTTGAGGCTTTATGCCTGTTTTACTGCCTTTTTGGGTTTTTTTATTGGGATCTACACCCAAGTTTGTAGCTTACTAATATCAAAAACAAATATTTGACTAAGTACCAAATTCCTTAATTAACCCAAAATATTATTGATCCTATAAGTAATCCTAATAATTTTTTAAATAGTGTTTTTAGTGGCTCAAAAAGGTTGAAAGCTTTTCATGGCAATCCTAGTCCTTATTTTGGTAATCTAGAGAATGCTAATACTATAATTTGTGAGGTAGGACCTTCCTGTAAGAAGAATGTTGAAAATAATGAAGATTGGTTTGAAGATGTCAAAAAGAGAAAACCAAGTGAACTTTGTATTCTATACCCTAAAATAAGTAAGAAAGGGAGAGATAAGAAACTCCCCATTGATTTGGAAGGTTATATAAAGGTCCTAAACCACCCTCTAACCTTAATAAATGAAAATCAAATGCATAAGTTGAAATGAAAGGTGTTTAAAGGCTAATGTATTAAGTTTAATTCATGATGATTCAAGAAGTAAAAGTAGTTGGTTTTCTCTTGATTGTGCTCATAAATATATTTGGAATGGAGCTACTAGGTTTGTAACCAAACATGAAAAAGGGAAAGGACATTCTATAATTTTATTTTGTGCTCTTGTGTGATTGATTCTAAACAATCTCCTTATAACATAATTGTTTGGATGATTGTTGAAAATTAGGGTCTCAAATTTGGGCCCTTTTTTGTATATGCTCCTAATGAATGTAAAGAGGTATAAACTAATAGACTAACTAGCGAATAATCTACTTAAAGTGCCTTTCATCCTAGGGGATTTTAATTCAACTAAAAGCAAGGAGGACAAATGTGGGGGTCTAAAATTTAATTAGAAAAAGAATGAATTATTTTTCTAGTCTAAGATGAAAATATTCCTAAACCTTAGGTATCCTCTTGAAGTATGTAAAGTAGATAGTAAGGGCATTTGGTACACCTAGTGTAACAACCAAAGTGGGAACAAGAGACTCTATTCTAGGTTTGACTTCAAAAAATAAATTCAATTTTTGCACTCAAGCTAATACTAAATTCGTCTCTATAATTCCTTTTGGACAATCATCATCCTATTGAAATAGTTATGGAAATTAAAGGGGTTGTTCAAGGGAAAAAATGTACAGAAGAAGGGTTTCTCAAGATGAACACTAGTTTCATGAAAGATGAGGACTGTTTGAATAGAGCTAAGATTATTAGGACCTTTGTAAAGAATTTTGAACCTACTTCATCTTGCATTTCTTAGTGGAATAATTGTATTGATGCTTGGAAAAAAATCTTTAGGACTATTGGAAAACCTAAGGCCAGGGCTAGGAAAATCTGGGGCTACGAGTTTTGAACAAGATTTGGTTAAAATAGAGGAAAATTTGTAAATTGACCTAGAATCTGAATTTGTGAAAAAAAGTTAATATTGATAAGAATACCTAGAGATGTTATCAAAACTTTGTTACTAGTGTTTGAAAATAAGATCCAAAATGACTTGGATTAAAAATGGAGAGAAATGATCTATATTTTTTAACCTACTTAGAGCTAATTTTATTAGAGAGAAAATTGGCACATTCCATGTTGATGGATCCTTGACTGATGAGCCTAAAAAGATTAATTGTCTTTTTGTCTTTATATAAGAATATACCATGTTGATGAATCCTTGATTGATGAGCCTAAAACGATTAACTGTCCTTTTATCTTTCTATAAGAATATATTCACCTTTAATCAAGGAAATAAAAATATTGATAAGGCTAGGAGAATATGTATGGCTATTATCCCAAAGAAGTTAGGAGATAGTAATGTTAATTTTCTTGAAAGGGACATTGATATTGAGGAGGTTATTTATATTATAAATACTTCAAGGAATGATAAGTATCTAGGCATTGATGGTTATCCCATTGAGTTCTATAAAAGTAAGGTCAATTGGGTAGCTGAGGATCTTCTAGAAGTATATAAAGAAGTCCTTAATTTTGAAACCTTGGGAGAAGAAATTAATAAGGGAGTGATTAAATTATTACCAAAGGATGGTGATAGGGCTCTTGTGAAAAATTGGAAACCTTTTACTTTATTAAATGTATCATATAAAATCTCAGCCAAAATGATTGCAATTAGATTAAGGAAAATTTTCCCTAAGATTGTTTCATTGTCTCAAACAAGTTTTGTAAAATGTGGATGAATTTTGGAAAATATTTTAACAAGATAGGAAGGTTTAAAATGGACTAAAACATCGAGGAAAAATGCTTGTATGGTTGATATAATAGAATGGCCTTTCATTCTTCTTGTTTTATGAGCTTTGGGTTTTAGAGACTATCTTTAGAACTATTGAGGTCATGTTTAAAGATGCCTCTACTCATTTGGATATCAATAGAACATTGTTTGAACCCTTTATCCTCTAAAGTACAATAAGGCAAGGTTATCCCTTATCTCCCCTTTTCTATTTTTTATTACAGTAGAAGCCCTTCACCACTTATTGAGAGATGGCTTAGTTGGTTCACTTGTGAAATGAATTAGTCTCCCTAATGGCTTAGAGTTAGTATAAATTCATTGTTGATGATACCTATTTGTTTCCTTGCATTAAGGAGGATAATTTCTTTAATATGTTGAAAATATTGGACTTGTATTGTATGGATTCAAGATCAAAACTCTATAGAAATCTATTGTTATCAATTGGGCTCATACTCCACCTTTCTGGTTTGTAAAATTGGTTGGGAGTGAGGGCTCCTAATAAATTGGTAACATATATAGGGATCCCTTTTATTGTTTCTCCTTCACTTCATGAGATGGGAATTGGGTGGTTGAAAATTTTGAGAAAAAACTCTCTAAATGGCAAGGTCATCTCCTCTAGATATTACTGGTAGGTTTTAAATTGTCAAAAAAATCTTCTTCCAGTCTATATTATGCTCCTGCTTGGCTATTTGGAAGTTGTCAAGTTGATAAATTACATAAGATGATAAGATATTTTCTTTGGTGAAATGGAAAAGGTAGTAAAAAATTGCATGTAGCTAATTAGAATTGGTGCACTACATTCCAAAGAAACTTGGAGGAATGTGGCTTATGAATTTAAAAATGCTTGGTGTTTCCTTGCTATAAAATGGATTCTTAAGTCATTTAAAGGAGATGAACAATGGAAATTCTTGATTAGGAATAATACATTCAATGTTGTCCCAAAAAATAAGAAAACTTAGAAGGACCTTCATCCTCATGATATATAGTTTAAGAAATTTTCTATGAAACCTGCAAACTCGGTTATCTTCCATACTATTTGGAGAGAATTTAGGAATCAGTCAAAGAGTTTTTATCTATCCAGGATGCTTTATCTAAGAGGGGTGGAAGTATTCATAGATATAGATCAATATGTTGAACTATGTATTATAAGATCCAAGTATAATATCGATAGAGAAATCAAAAGCTCTCTTCGAAGGTAACCTCGAAAGTTCATCTAGAAAGACATCCCAAAAATCTATAAGGAAAGGATAGCTTTCCAAGGTTACATTTTGTTTACTAGGATCCTCTTCTACTTGTTCCATTTTGACTGCAAAACGTTGACATTCTTTTCATCTATCCCTCTTCAATTGCATAGCAGAGATTGGTCTGATCTTGACTTCTCATTGTGTGCCTTGCAAATAAACTTTGTTTCCTACATCGTCTAGACACTCAACTATTTTTGCAAAACAATCAACATTGGCCCTATGTCTTCATAACCAATTTATCCCTAAGATAACATCATAGGAACCTAGGGGGATACAAACAAATTCACCTCAATTGAAAAACTTGGAAGATCAATCTTGGGTTCAAACAGGCATTGCTCTACTTGAGCTTTAGTCTGGTTAGCATATTCAACTAACCAGGGTTTAGCCATATATCCAACTCTTCTAGGAAATTTATTCAATACTCTTGGAAAATAAAACTTTTAGTTGCTCCAGTATCAATTAAAATAGAAATAGGAACTCCAAACAAAATACCTGACATCTCTATGGGAGAAATCTCGTACTTCGCCTGGCCACTAGAAGAAAAATAGAAATAAATGACTAAATAAACTACCAAAAATTAGTCATGTGACCATTAGTTTGGTCACGTGACCATTGGTAGTTTATTGCCAGTCATTTATCTCGTGACCAAATTTATGACTAAACAAATTTTAGTCATTAATTTGGTAGTATATTTACTCATTAATTTGGTAGTATATTTAGTCATCAATTTGGTAGTATATTTAGTCATCAATTTGGTAGTATATTTAGTCATTAATTTAGTCATTGATTGTTGTTAACTGATCATTTATTTAGTCATTGTAATCATTAATTGTCGTCAATTGGTAGTATATTTAATCATTTATTTATTTATATATTTAGTATATTTATTTATTTATTTATTTATTTAGTCGTTTATTTATTTATTTAGTCATTTATTTATTTATTTATTTAGTAATAATTAGATTTCTAATATTAAGGAAGTTCTAGTGATTTCTGTGCAATGTTAAACTTTTGTGCCTGTTTCTCTATATTTATGTTAAACGTTTGTGCCTATTTCTCAATAATCTCTGCAAGAACATTGTTGGAAATGGTTCACAACTCTCACAACAATTTCTCGTGCAACCGTCTTGGAGATAAGTTTCATTAAAAGAACATTGTCCCTGTTAAAATGATGAAAATGGTTCACAGTTGTCACAGCAATTTCTCTTGAAACAATCTTGGAGATAAATTTCATTGCAGTGTGACAATCAGCATATATTTGAAGGTTCTTAACAACTCTAATAGTTGTTATAGGAGGCGTGTTTAAAAAACCACATGCAATTTCCAACTTTTCACCATGGTGCCAGAGAAATAATTACTTTCCCCCTCTTCCACATCATTATGTAAATGTCTTGAATCTAGAAAATACCCTACTGCCTTCATCTCCCAAGTTAATTTCTCCAATTTTGCATATATCTCCTGTATCTTTGGATGTGATTTGTCTCCTACACAAAAGGCATTACCATTTTGTGGCCTTCAATCCAACTACACCCTGGGATCTTTTTAATTCCTCTATCTTTCATCAATCTCCTTATCATTTGAACCTCGCACCAGCTGCCCACTTCTGCATAGTCATTTGAGAGAAGAACATAAGTCGCAGCATTTTTAGGATCCAAATCAAAAGCAACATCGTTGTAAATTCTGCTAAGCTTATATTCATATGTAATCTACAAGCACTAAGAAAACACATCCACACAACTAGCACAGGTTTAACTAGCATCTTAATGATAAAGTTTAGGGTGTCCTCAAGATAGCCAGCACGGGCAAGAAGGTCAACCATGCACACATAATGATCAACTGTAGGTGTAATGCAATAAGGGTTACTCATGTGATTGAAGTATGTACAACCCTCATCCACTAAACCTGCATGGTTGCATGCACATATAACACAAGCAAAGCTTACAATATCAGGATATGTTCCAGAGTGCTTCATTAATTCAAAGATTTTAAGAGCATCCTTGCAAAATCCATTTTGTGCATATCCTGCAATCATAAGAAACTATGAAGAATCAACATCGTCCAGAAACCAAATAAGAAACAATCGGGGCAAATATTAAAAACTCCAAATTGGGGGAACAACAAATAGATACCTAAAATTATAGAGGTAAAACAATAGATACGCATGATTACAGAAAAGTTTTATAGATTAGAGAAGTGCACATACATGGACTAAGACTCGTCATAGATCTGGCCCTTGATTGCCATGAGCAAGGGCTTCTTGGGATCTATTCCATCATAGGCCTTCAATTCCTCCTCTGTGACATCACCAATCTGAACTGGTTGAGGCATAGGCTCCATAAGCACATATTCCCTGCTTCCATAGGATTCAAGCACTGTAAACATTCCACTTACAAGGTGATAAACCCCCACCAACACAACCAACAGAGTGAAAAATGTTACAGGGGTTAGCCCTGTGTATGCAGGAATGGCTTCCATGAAAGTTCCCCATAAACCCATTTTTCCCCCAAATCATAAAAAACCCACTATTCTCTGCAATAGATACCAAAAGAGACCAAAGACGCACAAGCGAATCCTCACTCTGGGTGTTTGAATATATAGTATATTAATAGTATATGCCCGGAGTATCTTTTCGTGGCTCCCTCGACCAACCCCTTTTCGAAGGCAGTCCTGTTCTGGAATGGCAGGAGCACCATCAAATTGCCTTGGCCACCACTTTCCAATACACCATAACACTCATCTGCATTTCATACACCTCTTCTACATGCTCAGTCAGCATTTCCATGATGTCGCCCACGTCCATGGGTCCAAAATCCTCTACCACCACCATCTTGTTATTTATGTCGAAACCAAAGATCGAATTGTATGAGGGGCCATAACTACCCCTTTTACTACAAGCAATGAGGAGGCGCATTCTATCCATGAACTGGCTTTTAGACTAAATGAGCCTGCCATAGGTTTCCATGTATGCAGGACTAAGGGTGAAATCGATCCCTTTCTCCATCTCCAACATTTGTTTAACATGTGCGATGCATTCCTGCTTCTTTTCCAGGACTGGCCCCTGCACGACTCGTTGAACGCGCAACCGCAGCTGCGGATAGCACTAACAGTGGTGGTTCATAACCCGATTAATGACAGTTTCCAAGTAGTGCCAAACGGTTGATGCAAGGTCGAGTCCCTTGTTAGAAACCTCTTCAACCATTTGTTGCAACAGGTCCAGAAACACAGAACGCGGCAAGAAGATAACCAGCCCAACGCCCTTGGCTTCCCCCAACATTTGCCCATGGTTGCCGCAAAAATTATGGCCAAGATTTGCCCGCCTATTAGGGTATTTGCCCACCCATTATGCCTACCTATTTTTGCCCGCTAAAAAAAAATCAAAATGGAATCAAAATTAAATAAATTAAGATATATAAATCTCTGGTTTTATACAATAGATATTATTAAATATATTATAATATTATATTATTATATAATATTAAATATATAATATTATAATATTATATTGTTATATTATAATATAATATAATATAAATATTATATTAATATTTTAATTATACTATTATATTATGTTATATTATAATATAATATTATAATATTTATATTTTATAATATAATATAATATTATAATATTTATATTATATAATATAATATAATATTATAATATTTATATTATATAATATAATATAATATTATAATAATATAATATAATATTATATTATATTATATTATATTATAATATTATAATATAAATATAAATATAATATTATATTATAATATAATATATTATAATATTATATTATATTATAATATAATATATTATAATATTATATTATATTATAAATATTATATTATTATATAATATAAATATTATATTATATTATTATATAATAATATATTATAGTATAATATTATATTATATAATATATAATATAATATTATATTATATAATATATAATATATATTATATATAATAATAATATCTATCTAGTTTGTCTAAACAATTATTTAGTTGTGTTTTTTGTCTGATGACCAAATTAGTCATTTATTTAGTCATTTATTTGGTCATTTATTTAGTCATTTCAACTGATGACCAAATTAATCATTTATAGTTGTGTTGCAAAAAAATTTGGTCATGTGACTAAAAGTTTGTCACCTGGTCATTTATTTGCCATATTTCTACTAGTGTGCGATTGTCCAATGCTGCATGGATCCTTTGTTGAAAAGTTGCTTGTTGGGTAGGTAATGTGTTACTATGCTATTGAACTCCTTGGTTCTTGGTTGGACATTGATTTGCATAATGATCTCCACCACAAGAGAAACATCCTCCAAGAGGTCCTCATTTTTCAATAGGTTTGCTTGTATCATTCTTCCGTAAATTGTTATTTCTTTTCTTCTCATTCCTATTATTTATGAAGCCCTTGTCACTCTTATTCACATCCTATTTTCCATTCCTTTTCTTGAAAGGTTGAGAAGTTGGTGACTTATTAAACCTCTTGTGACTCTTCTCGCAATATGTAGAAATTGATTTCAATTTTTGCTCTTGTTTGATTGCCTTCTCATAAACTTGGTCCATAGTGGTAGGACCATGCACATCCACTTCTCCACCTATCTAGGCATTGAGACCCATAATGAATTTTCTGATTCGGAACCTTTCATATTTCTGATATTGTGGCACATACTTCAGGAGACAGGTGAACTTTTCCCAATACTCAACCACTAACATTTCTCCTTGTCGCAGATTTTGAAAATTTGTTAGCTTTTGGTCGAAGAAAAGTTGCGGTAACCACCTCTATCGAAATATGACCACAAACTAATCCCAAGTTAAGCTCAAAGAACTTAGCCCCAGTTCCATTTTCTCATTCATCCATGTTGACACTTCACCTACCAACTGATAGGCACCCCATACTACCTTGGTTATCTCAGAGTAGCTTCTACTCTCAAAATATTTTTCCATCTCTGTCAACCAAGCTTCTACAGCATCACCACTTACTGTTCCATTGAACTTGGGTGGGGTCGCTTTCTTCATGTCTCTTGACAATTCTAAAGCAAGTCTATTTCTCTTTTCTTCATGAGACTTAATCTTATCAACATCCTCCCTTCGTTCACTATGAGTGTTGGGTTCATGGACATAATCATCCCCTACATGTGAGCCCTCTTTATCTCCTTCGAATCTGCCTTGGTCCCTAACTTCCTGTTCTAGGTTTCCAAGCCTCTCCTTGGTTTCATTTAGCATGGTCAATATCTGATCCAGCTTAGTCATTGGGTTTTTGAAAGGATTTGACTTTCCTTGACTACCTTCAAGATTTGTTCGAGTTCGAACCATGATACTCTATATCACACCTGATATTTGTATTAAGTTATAGATTAGAATTCAGAAATAATGCATCTCATTAATTCAAAATTCATCATAAAATCTATTCAAAATGCTCAAATTGTGCAAAACAATCTCATCTCTATTATAGTTTATTCCAGATATAAATACATCCTTATTTAGATAGATAACTTAACAAGAGTACATGTCACTATCGGTTAAAGGATATTCCTTAGGTTCCTCTTCCCATCAAAATCTAGTAAAACAAACTTAGAGGGTGGATGTACACGTAGGTACTCCTCCACCACCTCTTTTCCTAAAGAAAGGGCATCACGACCACACCCAAACGGCATGTTGCGACTAGCAGATGATTTACTCGGTTTAACTACACGAGTAGGAACAATGGGTTTCTTAGCCAGTTTGATGTGTTGTTTCTTTTCTAATCGAATACGCTTAAGAGCATTAGCCAATGTTTCAGAGTCTTCCAGCCATGCACTCTCAGCATAGTTTATGTGTTCTTGGAGTTTTACCTCCTCAGATGGTTCTTTCTTAACCACTATCTTGGGTAAATTCTAGTGAATAGACTTTCTAGCAATTTTCTTGGTTCTTCTCCATGCCATTCTGGCATAAAACTAATTTTAAACATTAGCCAATTTGCTAAATGTTGACAAGTTTTCTCATAGTGAGCTCATAGGTCCATGTGTTGAACTCGATTTGCTCTAATACCATATGTAACATATCATCTCATACAACTTGAAATACCTCGCAAATTTTACAAGAAAGTTAAAGAACATCTTTATCCATGGAAGAAAAAAATTAACATTTGCATAATCTCATAAAAATAAATGCATATCTTTTCTGAATATTTTTCAACCTTGAAATTACAATATATTCAAAGATAAAATCATATTGGATTCATTTCACTTTACAATTACAAATAATTTGCACTTGGCAATATGAATAAGTTTACATAAGTTTGAAAATCATAAGTCAATCATGAAGTATACTGCATCTAGAATCTAATATTTTTCTCACAAGTCTCGGCGAGTCTGCTGCTGCAGAGGGAGAGCAGCATCCAAGTGCTTTTCCTCCAACCACAAACTGGTGGTCCCCTGCTCACCTTCCATCTAGAAGTGGCCCTACCCTTCACGAAGAGTATAGGCATGAGGAACCAACAGGTTTCCATCTGACTCCTAGTGTTGTGTCTTGTGTAACTCAATTGACCATACAATTCTAGACAATCTTCTAGCTAAGTATGATTATTCTAACAGGTCACGCCAACTAGACACAGTGAACCGACTAATGCATGCAGAGACAAATGCATTACTTTGGCCAAAGTTTCTATATAAATAGACATTTGCAATAAACGTAGTCATGTGTTCACACACCTCTAACTCGACTTGGAAACTATATCATCCTACAATTTGACTAGTTTCACTAGTATTTCTAGACATAATTTGTCTTGACTAAACTCAAATCCTAGTCAATCTAACTTAGAATTTAATCTAGGATATATGCAATGTGTAGGTTTAGGTGATTTTAACCTTTCAAAGAGTCCCTCATTGCATACTTGCAAATACCAGGGTCTGACTTCCTGTCATTCTACTCATTGACCCAAGACTGAACACTCTTGTGTTATATATCAAGTTTCTGACTCTATCATGAAATCATTTATTTTATCATAAGTACTATATAGACTATTCCTAAGTTATACTTGTCTCGATCTATGGTTTCTCGACCATTCACTATCAACCATAATAAACAATAGATTAAAAGAATATTATAATTGATTTAAGAGTTTTCAAGTATTCTAAAACCCTTCTGGGTTGATTCTAGGGTTTTAACTTCTCTAACCCAATACATTGTAATTTCAAATACTCTTGTTTTCCCAAAATTTACAATAATATAACATGGAAACGATAGCCTCTAGTCTACTCTTGACCACTTGGCATTGTTCGAATTTACATTTCTCATATCACTTATAAACATAGAACACGAGTTTAATCCTCATTCAAATAAGGTCTTAATGAATGCTATCATTATCATAGGTACTCTTGACTAAGTTTGATCTTTTAACCTAAATAGGTTTGAGTCTACAATAATAATACAATATCTTCGACCTCTTGGTCTTCTTAAGTCCACTGACTCTCGATATAGAATAGGTTAGGAACTCATGTTTAACATCCTTTGTTTATCATGATAATGCTTATCATTATTTGACTAATACAGTTGTGATATTAAATCACTATATTTAAGTGTTTTCAATGATACCAATATCATTTATATAATCTATAAAAGTGAATATCTAACACCTCAACTTTCGATTATAAACAATAAAACTTATATATATAACATTAGAAAAATGTGAAACTATGTCTGTCTAAATTTATTTATCTCAACTCCTATGTTGATAGTCTCAAAGTTATTCATTCATAGTTGGCTTACTCAATCACAGAATCAGTTTATTGACTGCACAGCTGAGTTTACTTGTACAGTGATTATCATAAGATCATTATGTACTCCCGTATGCTTCACTGCTAATCCTTTAAAGTATACTTAGCCAATCTAGAAAATAAGTTCAATCTCTATAACTTAAAGTTATAGACATAGTTGATAGGAATAATCTAAGACTGTCTTTTGTAGCTTCCATACATAGTTTCCAAATAAAAACTCTATGGTTATAGTGCTAGTGTTTCTGGAAAAACTGTGTTGCTTTTTTTGTCTCAACGTTTCGGAGCACACTCCGTGATCCATCATCAAGAGGAAAGGAAGAGATTGCAAAAGAGTTTGACTTGCAGAGAGGTTTCTTAAAAAGAGAGAATAGAGGTAGGCACGGATGACAAGAAAAGCTTGAGGAGACACTAAAGGGAGAAGAAAAGAGTAGCTAAGTTTCCAAGGAGATAAAAATAAAAAAGACAATAAAGAGCAAAAAATTGAAACAAGACGATAAATAGAGAGATCATCAGAGTAAAAACAAAAAATTAGTTGTAAGGCATGAATATATAACTATATATATATATATATACAAGTAAAACCATAATAAAAATAAGTTTGTAAAAGTAAGTAATTAAGTAAATATATCTATATATTATATAGCTATAAAAAAAATGTAAAATGACTAGCATGTGAATAACCAAGACTATAAATATAAGTAATTATGTAATTATATCCCTATATATAGAGATATACAAATAAGAAGAAAATATACCTAAATATGAATACAAAAGAAAAAACACAAAAGGGGGGAGTAAAGGGAAAAAGAGAGGGGAGATAGAGAAAGCAAGTGGTAGAGAACATGTAAGTGAAATGAGTGCAAAAGGGATGAGGGTGTAAGTGTGGGAAAGTACCAACAGAGATGAGAATGGGAGGTAGGTGCAAATACAAAAAGAGTTGAGGGCATAAATGCAAGAAATTTGCAACAGAGATAAGAATTGGGAGGTAAGTGCAAATGAGAGATGAAAGCAAACGAAAATGCAAGTGTAAAAGCGCGAAAATAGTAAGCGAGAGAAGAATTGAGAGGTGAGTGCAAATGAGAGATTAGAGTAAGAGATGAGAGATTATCTTTAAGTGTCTATAAAATAGATTGCTCCTTTGATGACCAATTCTTTATTTGGCATGAGACGTTTTTTGGTTTGGTCATCAAAGGAAGAAAGTGCCAACATCAGAGTATGGGGGGAAGAATTTTACCCCCATTGGTTTGGATAGAGAAATAAAAGAAAGTGGGAGAGAACATGTAAGTGAAATGAGTGCAAAAGGGATGAGGGTGTAAGTGTGAGAAAATAGCAACAGAGATAAGAATGGGAGGTAGGTGCAATTGAGAGATGAATGTAGAAGGAATTGCAAGGGAGATTGTGAGAAAATAGCAAGAGAAGAAACCCAAGAGATAAGAGAAGAGTCAAGGGAAATAGAGAGAGGAAATGTAGAGATAATAGTAAGGGGGAGAGAATATGTAAGAGTAGATGAATGCAAAAAGAGTTGAGGGTGTAAATGCGAGAATATGGTTGATTTATCAATGGCTCTACATAGCCTATCGGGCTTCCCTATCAAACAGAGATATATAAACATTGAAAGATACATCCATAAGGCTCTCTACTACACAAGAATAGTGTTCCATTTATGTTCTCTAAGCACATACAACCATTCATGGTTACTTAAGCATAAGTAAAATTGTTGTCATCTGCAAGTTTATACATTACTATCATAGCTCTATAGTTACTAAACATAGATAAACATTAAAAACTATCTCTACATGCTTTCTTATAGTCTTTAATGAAAAGATAGACTCACCTGAGTATAGATCAATACGTGTCTTTGGGCCTTTTGTTGTATTCTGACCTTCTCTTTCTCCCACTGTGCTCTCACTAAGAGAGTCTCCTTCAAAAATAACTATTTTCTAAGCTATTTCTCGTAGATCCTTTAGGAGAACAAAGTTCTCTAGGATCTAGCAATACTCTTTGTATTCTAACAGAGTTCTCTATATTCTTTATAAGGTTTTTCCACTTGTATGAATTCTTGCTCAGAATATATATCTTTGTGTCTAACACAGTCCTTCCCTTTTCTAAACACTTGGAGTCGCTCCCCATCTAACCTCATGCATTCATTTCCTTTTATGATATAGCCTTTTAAAAGGCTTAACCTCTCCACATTACCGCGGAGATCATGGTCATATCTTCGCCTATCATCACTCTCAAATGGTATGCGAATGGTGAGTCGAATGACCACAAAATCTAGTAGTGGTTTGCATTAAATTTGCAATCTTTACCACGTTCCCCCTACATATTCATCGACATCAAAACAAAAAGGTTTAACTTATAATTCATACCAGTAGATATTTAACAACATAATATCATTGAATTCAACGTATACATATGTTGTTTCTAATACATGTTAAGATATGAGAATGGGGTCGAGGTATTCTCCCCCTCTCAAAATTGCTTAACGTCAAAATAGATAGATTATCGTAATGGAATTCCTATCAGAATTTATCGATAATAAAGTAGTTTAACTACTAATATTTTAATTTGTTCTAATAATATAAACATATTCATATCACGTAAAGAAATAACGACTATCGACTATTTCTTGTCGACAGTCATATACTTTCCTGACTTAGTTTTTGACAAAACCTCAGCTTAATGGGTCTAGTTGACAATCGACGATTTGTCTAGTCAAAACCAAACTTAGACCAATTGGTCAAACACAACTTACCAAAATCGACAAAGGTTCACTAAACTGTGAAAGTATGAGACTTAGATGGCAACGATTTGTTCTTATCCATACATCTATTCTCTTCTCTCTGATGATGCTCTCCCTCTCTTTCTCGAAGGGTGGAAAACAATACAACTTGCAATCACCAAACTGGGATTAGTGCATCATTAGTCAATTCATAAACCTTATGAATAAATAAACATGACATCTTATAATTACGTGTCTAAATTCTAACCATAAAAACATAAACTCATGATTTCATTGATTTATCCTGACATTTTCACATAATGTCAAATCATTAATTCATGCATAATCAACTACTAATTACATGCAAGTAAAAAATAAAACATAGTCAAAATTTGGGGTGTGACAAACTTGTAGTTTATTATCATGTTATTAAATAATTAGTTGTATTCCCGTAAGATGGTAGTTCGGGAAGTTATATTTGAAAGGCTTTATAAAAGCCATATTGTAATACATTCAAAAGTTGAACTCAATATTATTATTATTGTTGTTGTTGTTGTTTATTGTTGTGCAAATGTAAATGCCCTACCATTTCCATCAATAACCATCCCTCTATTTCCTTAGCATTGTCCTCTAGATTTTTCCATTCCATCTACTTTATAGAAAAAAATATATAACATTTAATTTAGAAAACAAAAACTTGATAGCCCACCATTCTACCTAACATTTCTTATCGGAGTCTCTTTCTTTATTTCTAAAGTTTTGCAGATTTTATCTTACAAACAATATAATATTTAGATTATATCTAGCTTCGAAGTAGACTTTGGAAGACCAAGAATTACAACTTAGAATTTCACTTTAGATGTCACTTTGCATATTGAACTTGGATCTCCACAATGAAAACTCAACCTCCACTCCTTGGACAAAACCCATTTTTATTTTCCATGATATCTTTTTTTTGTTAGTCACTTCTCATATGGAATCGTTCACCCTAATTCAGCTCTAATTGACATTTTACATATTCTTAAAATTTTAAAATTAAACCAAATAAGATCACGTTATAATATTAAATAAAATATGGACATTAAAATTACTATCAAACAATCAAAATCATTATTAAAATAATAATATAATACAGCATGCTTAACTATCATCTTTAAAATATCAATGATCAAAATCATTTTGCATCATTATTGTTTTCATAATCTAATAATTGGAATGACGCCCCATTGTTATAATCTCTACAATTAAAATTATTGATCTATAGAAATGTTTTCTATAACATAGATGGTGTGTAACAATATGTCCATTGATATTGTTGGTGAATATATACATAGGTGTTAGTGCACGATGGATAGGAATTTGTGCGCTAAGCAGGAAAATGCAAGTTTGAACTGCGATGGACAGATCTTGTTCGATCGCTGCTCAAGGAGCCCACGCTGGTTGGGGTAGAATGGGTGTTGGCTCTGAGTTTGGCTTACAAGGTGTGGTCACCCCTATTATACCTGAAGGAGGAAATGTGGCTGCTGCGGTTAGGCAGGGGCATGATCTCGTGAACGCTGGTCTTGGGGTTCCATCTCACATGGAACTGATTAATGACTCTGTATTGGGTGGTTACGGTCATTCAGTTGGGGTTGATGTTGTTCGTGCACCTGCTGAGAGGCTTCGGGCTCCTAGGAGCCCTAAGAAATCTTCCTCTGCCACTGTGACTGGTTCTAGCGCTCAGACCCGCGCACCCTGGCTCGATTCTCAGCCTATCCCTTGTGCCCGGGAGTCTCCTATTGTGGTGTGTGGATTGGAGGTCATTGAAAATGAAGAATTTTATCGCAATACAAGAGTGATATGCAGATTTAATGGATTATGGCCCTCTCTGCCCAATCTCCACAATTGGGTTATGGAGTCTTGGAAGCCACTTGTTGAAGGTAAGATTGAGTTGTTTCCCTGTGCAAGAGGATTCTTTATTGTGACATTTGCTTCTTCGGAGCAGCAAGACTTAGTGCTCGATGGCAGGGTTTGGTTGTGGGGGAGCATTCCCTCTCCATCAAACCCTAGACTCTCTCCATCAATCCCCTAACTAAGCCACTCAACATCAGACCTATTTGGGTCCGTCTCCCAAATCTCCCTGTCCGGTTTTGGGAGGATTCTTGCTACGAGAGCATAGGCAATGCTATTGGTTGTTTCCTTAAGGTTGATTCTACAACCTCTTTCATGGGACATTCCATGGTAGCTCGCATCCTTGTGGATATTGACATTTCTAATCCTCTTCATGGGGATGTGGTCTTGATGTTAGGGAAAAGGTCCTGGAAACAACTATTGGATTATGAGGGTATTCCTTTTAGATGCAAAAGGTGTTTTGCTACCGATCATTTGGCCTCTGGTTGTCCTCTCTCACATTGCAAGGGAGCTGCAACTTGGTGGAAGGATGCTCTCTTAGATCACCTGACTATCAGTGCTTCATAGGAGGATTGTTCGTCTCAGGGGGATGATTCCTCTGAGGAGGATGTGTTCCCTATTGGGGATGTTGTTGAGGGGGTGGCAAAGGCTGCTGCTGCGGATCCCTTGCACTCTCTGGACTCTTCTAATCACTTATTTGCTCATTTGTTGGCTCCTCCTGCTTCGAGCAGGCCTACTTCTTCTATTCCGGTTTCTTCTTCTTCGGGCTCAGCGCCCCTACGTGCAGTTTCTTTGGTGTCTATTGGGGTTCACCGTGAGCCCTTATTGCTCGTTGCTTCGGGGGAGGCTCCCCTCTCTCCTCATTCTGCTGCTCCTGGTTCTGATTCCTCCTGGACTATGGTTCAACATAGGAAGAAAGGTCAATTGCTCTCTAGTGGCAAAGGTGTTAAATGTTCTAGGTCAGGATCTGGTGGTGTAGATCCTGGTTGTTTGTTCTCCTGTTGGGATGATGTGCCTATGTTGTCGTTCTGTTGTTCTTGGTCGTCTGTTGCTAGGATCTGGTTCTTGCAGCTTGGCTGTGATTGTTTTGTTTTGTCCCCTATTTTTCTGTTTTGTCCATCTATTGTTAAAGCGTTGTTTATGGCCTGTGTGTGGCTTTGCTTTTCCCTCTAGGCTATTTTGTAAAGGGATCTGCACCCTTGTTTGCAGCTTACCATAATCAAAAACAATATGCCCATTGATAAAGACAAAATTATACAACACAATATTTAATAAAATTGCATGTGCCTAATCAAGAAGGCATCAAAATGATAATGGCATCACTCGTGGATGCTCTATATGAGTATTCAAAAAGGGTGCCACCCTGTGGAACAGTGTACTAGCTACAAATGCTTACATCGAGAAGCATTAAACAATACATCTCAAAAGGCCCCAACCAGAAGTGTAATTTAGTAAGAGCCAAAAGGTATAGTTTACAAGAATTGCTTAAAAACACAGCATCCTTTGCAGAAACTTAAAAAACCCAGTTGCAATTTAGAAAAAGAAATCATTGCTTACAAGAAGGACTGACAAGCCATGTGTGAAAAGTGTTCCAACCAAAAGCATGGAGTGCAGAGGAGGGAGCGAAATGATGTGAAAATGAAAAAGAAAGACATGGCATCCTATTGAAAAATTTGAGTATGTTGATGAGTTGAATAAACGTTTAAAGAAATATTATCTATAACTTGACCCAATACCCTTGTCCGACAAAACCCATCCTATTCAAAAATTTGAGCATGTTCATGAGTTCAATAAGCATTTTAAAGAAATATTATCTATGACTTGACCCAATACCCTTGTCCCACAAAACCCATCCTATTCAACATTTTGAGCATGTTGATGAGTTGAATAAACACTTCAAAGAAATATTTTAGTCTGTGACTTGACCCAATACCCTTGTCCCACAAAACCCATCCTATTCAACATTTTGAGCATGTTGATGAGTTGAATAGACACTTTAAAGAAATATTATCATCTATGACTTGACCCAATACCCTTGTCCCACAAAACCCATCCTATTCAAAATTTTGAGCATGTTGATGAGTTGAATAAACACTTTAAAGAAATATTATCATCTATGACTTGACCAAATACCCTTGTCCGACAAAACCCAAGCCACTGCATTAGCATTGCAAGTCTTGCAGTGTGAAATAACAACCAAAAAACATTCATTTCCATAACATACCTCTAAATGGTGCGAATAATTGTTCTCCCCTATTCCCCTCCCATTGTAGTTCAACAATACCTAGACCTGATTCCCTTAAAAGAAGCAAATAGCACAAGTAAATCTTCTATTCAAGAAACCCGTATTTGTCAAAGATCTAAAAAATCATAGAATGAACATAGAAAACAAACCCACACCCCCAATATACAAGTTGAGTGTGCAAATGTCACAAAATCCATGCAAAATTAACCCATCATCTAGCTTACCTTTAAAGGCACAAGATAGAACCAACCATTGGCACAGAATTGGAGCACACACCATAACTTTCTCTCCAAATATATTGAGAGCATCTTAAACAACTCGAAGCCAATTGTAGAAAATAATTGTATCACAAATTGTTGATTTCTCTCAATGTAACTTCAAACACAATGGATATGATGTGCACGAACATTGTTTGAATTGAGCCTCTCAATAACTACACACAATAACAAAACTCAAAAATAAACATAAAATGGCTATTAAAAACATTCAAGAGGTAATTGACTAGCATTAGGTGGTAATTTTGTTTAATAATTAGGAATGTTCGACTCCCAGGTTTGCATATTGTAACATACCTAGAAGCCAAGCATGTACTATTGCCTAAAAACTAGCATCATTTATATTGGACAAGACACTTTACCTATTATTCACCTCTTATTTGGTGGATTCAAATGTCGTTCTCTTAAGACATTGCACAATAATAGTGGTGATTTATCAAAACTGAAGTTCCTTAACCCTCTCTAGAAGGCCTTTAATGTATGCAATCTGAATGAGGAAAATTGCAAATAACTTTTATCCCACTGTGATGCTATAGCAATTCTCGCTAGGGTATGTCTACACTCCCAATGTCAAATAAAGGAGGTGCCTATGGACCTACATTGTATATTTCAGCTAATCACCTTTTGAAACTATTCTCTTTGCATTGTTAATTGAGTCCCCTTTTAAGACTATTCGCCTTGCGTTGCTAATTGAGTCCCCTTCGAGCAGTTGTGTAAGTTACGTGCAGGAACACTGAATCATATTGTAACAGTTCAATGAGAACTAACAACTCTGGGCCACTGGACAACACTCTCAAGGTGGAGGGAGGCTGAAAGTGAAATCATAAGATAGCACCCCAAAAGAATGTGGCTATTTTAAATTTTATCAAAACATGTTTGAGGAACCATTCAGGCCTGACATCAGTCATCATTCTTTGGAGATGTTCAATAAGAGAATGATATTAGTTCCCACTCAGGAATAATAGAATTCCACAATTCCTCTTGCCAAAGAACAAGCTTCCACCTGAACAAAAGGGCGATGCTCGTGATAGCTGGGAAGTTCATATAACCCAAATCTCGAGATCTAAGTGGTTGGCTGCAATTTGAGCTTGAGAATGTAGTGAAAAGATTATCCTTCCAAAGCACTTGAAACCACGTGTTTATCTTGATATTTCCACACAAGGGAAAACATATGACATTCAAAATCATTGTATTTGATTTCTTTGGCATCGATTTTTTACAGTACAAGCTTGAGAATGTAATGGAAAGATTATCTTTCCAAAACACTTGAAACCACATGTTTATCTTGATCAATGTTAGAGGACTTGCCCAGACTCGGTGAGTCCCGAGGCAGGCAGACCCAAACGAGGCCCAGAGACTCGTGATCTAGGTACCTAGCAAGTTCCACTAGAAAGACTCGGCCAAGTCAATGAAAATTAGAAGAAAAATAATTAAAATTTGAAAAAGCTCAAACATAAAAGTGATTTTTGGAGGTCTCTTTAAGGTAGGTTAAAAGCAATAAAATTATGAAAAATGGCATATGCCATGAAGGTCTATGTCATCTCAAAGGCTTTAATTTGGGTTTGGTGGTGGGGGCTCTGCCCCTCAACCCCACCCTATATTACAACAGGGAGCGCACCAGGGGTGCTTCCCTTGGACCCCACGAGGAGCAACGCTGCCCCAAACCTCTGATCTAGTTTTAAAAAGCAAAAAACAGAAATTATTTTTGCCATGCTAAATGGAAAAGCAACATTTTTTATTTTTTTGACTTTTTCCCAATTGAATCCCAACTAATTGAATTACATTTATATTCCTGGTTTGTCAAGTCAATCTCTTTCCTAAGTAATGCTCCTATGGTTGTAGCAGCATTTGCAGACTTGTCTGAGATACAAGCACGACTCCACCACTAGCAATGTTGGGTGAGCAATACAAGCTCCTTTCTACCATAGTTCATGACTCTATATTGTGATTTTTGTTTTTTATGCCATGCATATCATAATCCACGAGTTATGTACACCTTAAACACTCGACAATATTTATATATTTAAAAATGTTGTTTACTTCAACTAAAATCCACTTTTATACTCGTGATCAATGTATACTTGTGTATGTGATCAATGTAGCTTTTATTTGATTAGTTTATTGTGTCTTTAAAGTTTTATTTATTGAAGGGTGCATGATAAAAGTTTTAAATCCTTAAAAATCTCTATATTTCATGGTTTTTTCAATTTGCCAAGTCTGAGAACCAAATCCAAGTCCGGGTCAAAAATCAGATTGCCAAGTCCAACAAGTCTTGTAACACTGATCTTGATATTCCAACACAATGGAAACTTATAACATTCAAAATCTTTATATTTGCTTTCTTTGGCATCGGTTTTTGACAGTATGTATCTTTGTAAATCCTAGAAACATAAAGCATTCGACTTTGGGTGTGTACCCTGCAAAAGAAAAATCCTTGCAACTCTACTAACTAAAAAAAAACTCTTGCAACCTACATAATGTATTAATCATTATCAAAAAACTGAAATATAAACACTCGAGATTTACTATTCCAAATTTCTACAACTAATTTGTTGCATGCATTGCACTGTATAAAGCGGATTCATGTGACCTTGAACAGGCTCAAGGAAACTTACTGTAATTTTTTATTTCATCATGAAGATCTTGGTAGCCTGCTATTAGATCAAACAATGGTAACTAGGACTCATTGAATTTTATGCTTCATATATTTAGATGCAGATATGGTCATTCATTCGGAAAATAATGTCTTGCTAAAATGTGTCTTGAATCCTTGATGTTCACTAAAGATGATCCTGAATTTCCCTTTACTGTGCTACATATGCTGGAGTAGTTTTATGTTTTGATTAAGATATGCAAGGTTAAAGAGGAAGCTCACAAAAAAAAATGATCTTCAACTTTGTATTACAGTCCTGCAAGCAATAAGGGCCAATATTGTCCAATCAGTGATGTGAAAGACATTTTTGCAATGCTTTTAGCCATAAAATGTTTCACTCAAGTGAAAAAATTTTAACTTATATAACCTCTCTAATAAAGCTTATTTGACCTGGAACTTAATCGTAACTTTGTCTTCCAACAATTATTAATAATGGAAAAATGTATCAACCTTCCTCATCTGCAGTCTGCATTAAGTCCTCATTACATTCATAGAAAATCTTCTCTGGAGGAAAATGTGCAGAAAGTGATAAAATCCATGACAACACTAATCAAATGCTTCATTTCATCCAAAAAATTGATCTAAAAAGTTTTCAAGTTTTGTTGCAGTCACAATCATAGATATTGCACTGCATTGTGAATCAGAATTGGTTACAAAAGAATAAGCATCACTCGTCTAAAGGGCAAAGAGATCTCTATAGCATCCATCAACTGCTTTTTCTCATTTCAAATAACATCTGTACAGCAATTAATTACAAGAATATCATCAAAAAATAGTTGAGCAAACATGTAATATAAACCCCAAATAAGGTTCTAAATACCAAATAAACCCCCAAGTATTTGGCTATCTGGTATTTCCTGCTGGTTTCTGAATGGCATCATATAGTTTCAACAAGCATTAAAACATTACATGCAACTGCATACAACATTCGTCGGTAACATCAACTATAATTTTGGGCAGCATTTTCTAAATATTGGGTATTTCTTTACTTTTAATCAACTTCTTGAGAATGGCTTTCTCTTCATCAATACGTTTCTTCTCTGCTGGGTCTGCTGCCTTTATCTTCCTCTTCTCCTCCAATATCCACTTATAAAGCTGGAGCTGTTCTTCTGCCGAAATTTGTGGAGGTGGTGGAGGTGCTATCACCACTGAGGTACTTGGTAAGGTTTCATTCTCTGTCTCCTTCACAACAGTCCTGTCTACAACAACATCTGGATGTTTTTCTACAACTTCAACTACATCTGTAGCCCTCTTTTTATTTTCCAAAAAGATATAACCTGACACAAAGGTTACCAAATTCAGTCTGTTTTGCATTTGCCCATTCATGGCACAAACTTATAGTCTAAAACTTGTTGAAGATTGCACAAGAGCTCAGTCGATCACACAATGAAACTTTCAGAATAATTGATAAAGTAAGATGATAATTATAATTTCCAACTAGGATGGAGTTTGCAAAGTATTTTTACTTAATAAATATTATAACCCTATATGCCCAATTATTCATATTATTAACATTACTAGATTCATAAGGTACGACAAAGTTACATACTAGATTTCCTACATGTAGGCTATTGGAATACAATCAAACATGAAAATTAGCTGACATTGCTGATCTGCATCAAATTACTGCCAGCTTACAGACAGGTTTGGTGTTCAAGTCCTGCAGGTGTTGGTAGGTTTTTATCCCTAATTGTGGGGGTTTCTTTTTGGGTATTCCAATCCACATTTTCACTGTATATCTATTGTCTTCAGTCCATTTTGGGATAAATCAAATAAAGAACGCTTCCTGCAGCTCTTCATCACTTCCTTATTTTGACTGAGGCAAATCTAACAATTTGAGGAGCTGATCAAATTTTCAGATAAATGTCCCAAAGAGCATGACAAGGGGCGCTAAAAGGCCCAGTAAACATCATTGCCCATATAAGACCAAAGATGTTGGAGGCACCCATAACGATCAATAAAGCGGACCAATGTGTTCATCAAAGTCATCACCACAAAAGCAATGCCATTGCAACTACCACCCATCATCAGATCCTACTTATATAGTTGTGTCCTAATGTATTCCTTCTTTCAAAAAAACAACTCTGGTTTTATTCCCCTTTTTTAACATCATTTTCTGATTTCTTGCTAAATAAAAAAATATCTTAAGACGTACAAAAAACAGACCTTTTGTTGAAAAAGAAAGGCATATGAAACTTATGGTTTAGACAAATCTATCTTTAACAAATGCAGACAGAACTAAGTTTTAACTGATAACATGAAAGCTAATAAGCAAACCTAAGCGCACATTGCAATACAACAAAAATAGCATAGCATAGCATAATAATGAGCATTATTTCTGGATTATTATTGTGGCTTTTGATAACATTTATATGCATCTGTGTTTTTGTAAATCAAAGGTGTCTGAATAAACCTTGGGCTAGCATTGTATGGAAGAGGAGCACAGTGAAATTAGTATTCCTGGCAGAGGAGGATTCAATGGCCCACATTGGTCACATGGACTGCTTCTTGCTAGTGCTTAAGGTCTTCACGTGTGCTCTACATAGACAGCTCCTACAGCATTACATTTGACCCATTACCAATTAGTTGGTAAGGATCCAAGTTTTTTTTTCTTTTTTTTTGTTAAAAAGTTCTATAACAATCTCAGGTCGTTTTTGAAACCCGTTGGTATCGGGAGCACAAGCCTAAGCTGCATGAATAATCAACTTCTTTTGGCTTAGAGCCAAGTACTGAGAGGTATCCACTCCGCCAAATTCACCAGGGGCACAATCCCAGCCTTATCCCTCAATTATTGCAACTCAGGGAGGATTTGAACCTTGGAGGATAGCATAATCAAGGAAGTTCGGATACGATATTGGATACGGATATGGCTATTTTTCAAGACCCCTAATATGGATACGGCTAGATACGACAGATAGATAGATAGATAGATAGATAGATAAGCAATAAATAATACTAAATAATTTAAATTTAATATAAATAATATATAATTAACAAATGTATTATATATTAATAAATTAAACATAAAAAATAAAAGTTAAAATGTATTAAACTTAATAAATAAATAAAAGTTTACAATGTAAAGTAAAACAAAAAAGCCAAAAATTAAAAAAAGTATCACCAATTAATAAAATTTGCCTCTTCCTCCATTGCTTGTTGACACTATATTTCCAACTTTAGAATGAATGTGATTATTTGAGTAAATACAATCATGTAGAAAGACATATTTCCGATCGTATGCGTGCTAGTCCAAAGTACTTCCCTTCAACAAGAAATCAGCATGCCAGCTCATGGAATAGTTGTTGCAGAAATTTTTAACATTCTAGGGCTAAGATTTTTGGGCTACGACACAAATATCATGATAATGCCGCATCTGCGTGTATCCAACACCATTCTAGGATTAATATTTTTGGGATACGACACAAATATCACGAGAATGCCGCATCTACATGTATCTGGCACGAGAAAAAATAGGGTTTTTTTGGTACGGCTGGATACAGTATCCAAGACGTATCCGAGCCGTATCCTATGAGTATCCATATTCGATACAGCGATACGCGTACCAAGGGAGAGGGGGTGGACTATCCGGTAACTGTGCAAGGAACATACCATCACCCTCACCAATTGAGCTACAACCTTTTGGTAGGATGCAAGTTTTCATTGGGCATTGGACATACATTTATGAACAGTAATTTCATGTTTTATGCATTTTAATGCACTGTCTTCAGAATGGGCAGGACCAACTAGAAAGATCAAGGCAGTTCTTCTTTGACGTTTATCTCCTCATGCCTAGTTTGGCATAGCTATGCCTAGTTTTCCAGTTTTTCAAAGCACTTAAAGTAAATTATCATGCACCGATAGAGTTATGATAGAGCTACTGGGGTCATAGATGAGCCAGCGCCAAACATGGAGTGCCAAGGAACACAAATGGAATGGATTCTAGTTCACAAATCTTTCCCTACTAATGTGGTTTGGGGACTCATGATGCCTAGCTGATGGGTTGCATACCCTTAAGTCTTACTAGAATTGCAGGCACAAAACCAGCTCTGTAATCTACTCTGTTTTATCATAGTTCCAGGCTGAGAAGATCAGTTCTATAACAGTTATACCAAAGCTGACTTGCAATTTTCTCCCCTTGGATTTAAGATGACAAAAACTTCCAAAAATTGAGCATTCAATTCTCGGTGAATCTGGAGTGCAGTAAAGTGTGGCCACATTGAAGAATTGAGACATCTACAACAGACTCTAATTAATGCACAGAGAAATGACTGCCCAATCTTAGAATCAGCTTCAGGTAGAACTTATGAAAATTCAAACCAGAGACCAGGATCTTCCAATTAAAAAAGAATGCTTCACAAATATATATCAATGGAAGAGGTCAGTTCCTTTGTAAAACAAAGTATAGTGTCAAATACATAAAAACTAGGTGAGACTTACTTTGCAACATGTGTGATCGATGATACGCAGAAAATGGAAAGAAAACTGTGGTGGTTTTAACTTCTATCTTTAAGACCTGCTAAAGAGGGATGAAATGGTTTCCAAACTGATCTTATCAAAATTGCTGATTAATTCTGATTTTGGTACATATACAAATGTTTCCTTCTTAAATTTAGGTAGAAAATTTCATAATTTGTTTCTTCTTGAATTTTTTGTAGTTTTCCTCATTTTTGTTGTTCCTCAAATCATTTTCATTCAAAAGTTCTGGGATCCTTGTCTATTAATAGCTATTCATGATTTTGGTCATAATAGTCCTCATTCCTATTCAACCAAAAACACAAAATCATATAAATGATTGGATTAAAAAAAGTTTTGCTCTAAAAATTTATAAATTTCAGGCGTTCAACCAATCAATCACATGAAACACTGTCAAGAAGTACAGGCATAAGATGGAATTCAAAGTGGAACATCTTCCTGATATTCCCCAAGAAAATCAAAATTTAAAAACCTTTTTTCATAATGATGACCTCAAACTCCACATATTGATGCTGTTGCTGTTGCACAGCCCAATCCATGAAGCTGGTGACTATTGCCAGGAAACTAGAAAATTCCAGAGAGCTTGTTACTAAAAATAATCCCTTCCAACAGGGTGAAATGACACAGAAGCAAGTCACCCTAAATTCGTTTGGTCTTTTGACGAAGAAACCATCTTCCTTAGAAGCTTGTGTAGAAGCTCCAAGAAACCCAAAACTGTTGGCAACAAAGAGAACAGCTTCAAGACAGAGTTTAGATGTAGAGGGCAATATTTCAAGAGGGAGTGCTTCAGATGCAGCAAGGGAAACAGAACTCCTGGAATCAAATAGGAGACTGAGACACAAGTACTGACAATTCTGTACCAAGACAAACATACCTCAAAGGTGATATCCAAAAGAGTATATCTTTATCCTTCTGCTGAGTTTGGCAAAAATAAGTTGTTCTTCATCCAAGGTAACATCTATGGGGTGGAAGCTGGTATTTTGATTGATGCAAGATGCACTCATAACTTTCCTTGTACAGTGTTTATGAAGGCAGATACTATGGTCCAAGAAGCCTGTAAGACTATAGAAGCAGATATTGCCCAAATATAGTGAGAAATCGCAATATCACGTTTATCGCTCTGTTTGCCAATAAAATCCTGAAAACCACAAGATTCTGAAAATATCAATCCATGAGGTGTTGACCAAGAATCCAATATTTTAGTGATATTTTCCCAGTTTATTGCAATATTTTGACAAAGTTTTCATTTATGCCTCAGCTCTGTGATTTTTTCCTCATTCTGCTTGTTTTTTCTGTGAGTTTTCTGTCTCATATTTTACAGTTTTTGGGAGTGGTTTTCAACAAACTTCCAAGGATTTCATTCCAATTTGAGGGCACATTGATCAGATAAATGACACACACCTTCAAAATCAGTACGAGCTTAAAAATCCGGGTAAGGGTTTTAAGCTTTTAACTGTTTTTAATTTATTTTTTGTATTCATTTTAAATTTTTAATAATAAGTTTTAAAACGATATTTTTATGCCCTAACATTACTCTTAAACCATCAAGTATTTTTCAGGGTTTAGGATTATGGTTAGGGTTTTTTATTTTTAACACCCTTAACCCTAAACTGAAATTTTTTAGGGTTAGAGTTTTTACTAGAATCTAGTAGTACACTATGCCTCCCTAACCCTAACCCTGATTTTTTATGCTTTAGTACACCCTAACCTTAACTGTAAACCCTAATTTTTTTTCAGGGTTTAAAGTTAAGGTCTAAATTTTTTTCAGGGTTTGAAGTTAAGGTTAGCACATAGTAAAACATAAAAATAAATCCCTAATCCTAACCATAAGTGCTAATTTTTCTGCAGTTTAGGGTTAGGGTTAGGGATTTTTTTAAAATTTTACAGTTTTACTTTAGTATGCCCTAACACTAACTCTAAACCATGAATTTTGGTTAGGGTTAGGGTTTTTTAATATATTTAGCATATGTAAATGTTTATTTTCTTGTAAAATACTAAAATCATTTGCAAGATTTCTGATATATTGGAGCAGTTAAAATTTTAGTTCTTACACCCCTGTATAGTGCATTAACCACAGCCTCTGTGCCATGTTATTGAGATTATTGAGATTTTAATTCTTCTAGAAACAAGTTTAGTATTTGTGTCCCATTATGTCAAAGATAGCAGCCTGCCACATCCAATCCGTGTAGACAGTATAAGATACACCCTTTCTCCAATACTAAGTCATTTTATAACAAACATAACAATAATTCTTGTCACCTTCTCCTTGTATTAAAAGAATTTTGTATCTTAGAGATACACGTCATTGTATAGCAACAGCCCTGAGAGCGTTGACCCTTTTAAGCACAACTTTGTTAGTCTTACCCTTACTTTCAATCATGTATGCTTGCAATTGCAAAAGTTCTAGAGTCAAAGAATAACACTTTGCATGCAAAGGTGCTTGTTGAGTTGTGACTTAACTGGTAATTTGCAATTAAAGTGGTGTACACTAGAATGCTTTCTAGAACAAAATACTTATAGTCTAAAACTCTAAAGCATATTATCATTCTTTGATGCAGTATCATGCAGCACAAGTTATATCACATCAAGGTTGTCATCATGCAAAAGCATGGTATTACTCTCCTTTTCTACATTATTTCCATATACTACTATAGCTTGTGTGAATATGTTTTCCATGCATCTCTGAATATCCATAAGCCATAGTTAATTGAGTCCAGGGCAAGCCTAAGCTTGTATCATACAGAGAAAGGATACATGAAGCAATAAATATTTATATTACAAAAGGATTAAATGACCCATTGATTCAGGTGACAGCTAGAATTCTAGGGTCAGTGTCAACTTTATCCTTTAATGATAAGCAGTTACCACCAATCTTGATTCTTATGGAAAAGGAATTCAACTTGGCCTTAATTATATGAAACAAACCCTGGCATTGCAGAGTCATATCAGACACTTCACAGGCGTAAGCAAATTCATAATCTCTATTTGCAAAATGCACTCCTCTAACATGTGGAACACCTTTGTGCACCAGCAAGTGAATGCCATAAGTTGATTTGCAAGGCATATTTTAGTCAACTGGTTGTGAAAATATTTTTGAGGTGGTAGACAGATTCCCAAAGATGGCTATTTTGGCAACATTTCAAATGACAATCTCAGCAGCTAAAAACTACAAAACATTTCTTAAGTCATGTGTGGACCTATTTTATTTTTCCAAAAACCATTATCTCAAAGAGGGATACAATAATTCTGAGTACATTTTGAAGCAGCCTTTAGACCATGATGGATTCAAAGTTTTCAATGGCTACCATCTTCCATGCACAAATAGATGGGCAGACAGAGATGGTTAATTAGATAATAGTACATCTTCTAGAAATGTACAAATCACAATATCCTCACACATGGGATGAAAGCTTGCCCTTAATACAACATAGCTACATCAGAGCTCTGCACAACTGTACCAAACACAATCCATTCTAGGTGTGCCTCAGTTTCCAACCATTGGCACCTATTGATGCAGCTTGTCCCATAGATTCAAAAAGGAACTTTTTATCTGCTCGGAAAGAATGAAACAAAGCAATAAAGTTCGTTGAACAGATTCAACGTATTCAACAAACAAGTCCATGACAATTTGCAAAAAAACAATGGAAAATACAACTGCCACTACCAGCATTCGATGCAACCCAAAAACATGATTGACAATAAGGTGAGGTTTCATCTGCAAAAGAACACAGACTCAAAGGACCCAACAAAAAGATTGTACCCCTTCTCTATGAACCCCACACAATCACCAAGAAGGTGGGGAAAATGCCTTTGAACTCAACTTCCTACCTACCTTGGTTTACATCTAATCTTCAACATGGAACATCTCACCCATTTTTTGATCTCTATAAGATACATCAGATGTAACAGAGCAATTCGAATCACCAGATTTGGATCCTAATTGCATTGCACCCGCTAAGGTAGATCAGATGAAGGATATGAGAGTGAACAGTGCTCAAAACCAACCCATATAAACTCTTAAATTTAGAATTTATGAATCAGGAATTATCTGCACATGATATGCTAATTCAAATTCAAATGATAGCTGTTAGAGAGAGGAACTGTTGATCAAAATAAGAAGAAAACATGCTGCAATAAAATGAATCCCACAAAGAACATGAGAAATTATCCTGAAAACCCTCCGAAGAAACAAAAACCAGACTGTGGCAGTGGCAAATACCCATACTATCTATATTCAAGTAGTAAAGCAGCAATTTACAATGAGTATGCAAATATATGGATACGATCTGCCCCTTGTTCCATTCAATAACTCCTTGGCTATGGATACAATCTACCCTTTGCTCCATTAGCTGCATATCTCCACTGTTTGCCTATGCTTTTATGCACCATAAACAGGTTAATTCTCTTTTACTTTGCTCTATACAATTCCTTCATCTATCCATGCTTAAAGACAAACTTACATTCCATATATATAGAGTTTCAAAGCCATAGGAAATGACGAAACATGTGTGACCCTTCATCTCCCATTTTGGAAATGGAAGAGACAGTGTGCAACCTTTCTTCTCCCTCTTGTGACTTTTCACCTCACCTTGATGGAAAGGACAAAGTAGCATATTCGTCTCCTCTTTGAAATGACAAGGTAGATAAAAAAATCAGAAAATACAAAGTGAGACGTCCACTTCTCTAGGATGTCCATTCTACTGTTCATACAATTCCATGCTTATACATGTCTTATACAGCTTTTTTTTTATGATCCATACGGATCAATACCACTACAAAAAGTTGTCAAAGATCAACTCATTCACCAAAGTGCTTCACCACCAAGAACTAGATAGAGAAGAAGTTTCAAAACTTGATGGTATGACACAGTGGAAGCCATTGCTTTCCACAGAGTGAATGATACAAGTGGCAGTTCAAATTCCATGGTCAGCATCAACCTTGTCTCCTTTCCTTGGGCATGTCTAGAACTTGAGGGCTTCCCCTCCTTGCAGAGTTGAGACCCGAGGGTATATGCTCCCATCAGGCATAGGGCAATGCTAGCAAGCAAACACTGACTATTATTTCTAGATGTTGCTCATTTCAACTACTAAAAGGTGAAGAATCACATGAAAGAACCAACTATTTCATCTTCCGTTAACAGTTTCCATGCTTTATGCAGCATCATTACAAACATGTACATATGAAGATTAGAATCGATAGCAAAGACAGATAGTCATTCATCTCCTTCCAGAGAATGTCATGTACAAGACATTAAATAAATAAAAGTCTCAAAATTCCATGTCTGAATAAGTGTCATTTTTTTATTTCTGATATTTTCATGGTAATTTGCTTCTGCTCATAACATGTCTAAGTCCAGTGATTTAGAGTGGTGTCCATCCGCTATCTCTTGGGTTTTGGCTTATCTGACAATCACAAAAGCTGTCTTATAGCCCATAAATATTTTGTAACGATTGCCATGTTATGGGTTGTCATCAGACTGAGCATAGTTTTATCTTATTACATGTGTCAGTTGGATAGGGTAGTTAGTTATATGTTACTTAGTGTTGGTCAGTATGAGATGATTATGGTCCAACAGTCAACCTACACACCTCTCAGTTGAAGCCATTCTATGTACAAGGATCCTGGTCAGGGTAAGGGAGCTCTCATGGATTCATATCTCTATAAATGTGGCATAGCATTATACACTGCCTGATATATGAATAATGACTAGTTTCTATCCATTTGCGTTTTTTTGTGTTTTCATGTTCTAGTATTTTTAGTTGTTAGTTATTGATATAACACAATTGGTATTGTTGCCTTTATAAATTTGGGTAGTCATAAATTACTATTGACATGAAAGAATTAATGACCTTGAGTCCAAGTAAAGGGGGAAGAATGTTCTACGGTCTACCAATACCAGGGAGATGGACACAAGATAAGGATATCAACTCAGCTGATGGATTAAAGAGCAAACATGAAGACTGCGAGCATCAGCCAACAATTTGCCACCAGAAGATCAAGACCAAATCCAAATTTGAAGGTGAAGTTGAAACTGAAGAAGGAGAATTCTAACAAAAACAGCAAGTCTGCTGCTGACTAACAATGTGTGGGTTGCAAATGGGCAGCAGTTTTCCCTTCCTAACAAGAATGAGCAGATATTGCTGATCAAGTTGCACCAGAAAGTGTTGCAGAGAAGTCAACTAAGTGGTTTCCCCTTGTGTAAAGGGAATTCCTTGTCCCAAGGTAAAGCTTGACAACTTAAAAGAGCAGAAAGAGCCACCTTTGCTGATATATAAGACATACTAAGGATCTGCTTATAAGAAACAAAGAAGAGAGTAAAACTACATGGCGACTAAGAGGACAAACTAGAATGGAGAACCAAAAGGGGTCAGAGGATGAGAAAAGTGTTGCACCGATTATTTGGACTGAAGGAAGAGTCAAAGGTCAAGACAAGCTCAAAAGTAGTGAGAGTATTGAAATGTGCAATACACTTCCAAGAGGCAGGAGATCACACAGGAAGAGCCATGTCCAGATGCCAATATGGTTACTCCAAAGAGTACTAATATAGAGAGGCAAAAGTTACCAAAGAACACCAGTGATGGGTTGGTGGATCCTAGTCTTCACTACAGAAACTGCATAACTATCAGGTATGTAAACAGGCAAACTAATGGGCAGTGTTGGTTGCAGTCATTTCTGACCATATTGAGAGTAGTCGTGACTGACTAGTGTAAACAAGGCTTTTGAAGTTGTTGAGAGATAATAATGGAATTGTTGCGGAAATATACAACAATCAGCAAGATAAGAATGAATCTCTACATGCAAAGAATAGAAGATTGAAGGAATATTAAGGAAGTTATAAAAAAAAATCCAGCAAAGCTTCATTGAAAGGTCAGTACCCTCATTGTGGAAAAACATGAAGGTGGTCTCATCATCATATGAAGATGCTTATAACCATGCGATGAACATAGAGAGTGAGAACACAATGTCCATGAGGCCAAGAATGCAAAGAAACAACTCTAATGCAAATGATGAAGACAAACCCACACTTATACAGGCCCTAAAAAGGGGCATAATAAGAATGACGAGAGAGCTGAAAGACTGCAAGACTGAAGGGCATACTAAAGCAAATTGACCCAAAAAAAGATGACAGACTTGTGATGTACACACTGCAAGACTGAAGAGCATACTAAAGCAAATTGACCCAAAAAAAGATGACAGACTTGTGGTGTACACACTGCAAGACTGAAGGGCTTACTAAAGTAAATTGACCCAAGGAGGTCTCCAGCAATATTTGGCAACTAGCAGGGCAATCTATTAAAGACTGTCCATATAATTTGAAGAATAAGAGTACTCAGGTGCTCTTTGCTCAAGATGAACCATCCACCACACCTAAGGCCAAGAGCCAAAGGAATAATAACAGATGTGCAATGTCCCAAATTGATATTTTTTATTTTTCAATTTTATAATGAAAATGCATGAAACCCTCACACTTTCTGATCACCAAGTTCCTGGGTAGAGCAAGGTGAGAGCATACGGTGATTGGGACACTAACTTACTAGCGGCAAGCCATACAGCTCTACAATGCATGTGAATGTTGGAAATAAAATTCAAATACTAATGCCGTGGCGGCATAGCCTTCCAGACTTACAAATATAAAAGCTAAAACTAAATTGAAGGAGAACTGCACATATTTATACAAAGAAACAATGCAATAATATAGCTGGAAATGCACACAAAATCTGAATATTTAACAGCTGAAACCCTTCTGAATATAACCAGCTCAAAATATTTGAAGTTTGACAAATCTGAAATAAGATTAATACCCGGTGATAGCAGCTGAAGTGTACCCTGTAAGGTAGAAGCAGGAATGTGCAGAACAGCAATCACAAATGCATAAAATCTCCCTCTTACGAAATGTATGGCAGTATAGAAGGGAGATATGTCAAACTGAATCCAATAATTAATACCCAGCAATGCTATTGCTATTGCGGCACTCAAAAAACAGCAGTCAAAAAACCTCATGAAAGACATGATACGGCTGGTTACATGATTGTACAGCCTCAAGGAAAATCACGGCAGTTATATACAATGAATTAATGGCCTGTAATACGTACAGCAGCTCTTCAAATCTCCCAACAATGATGTACAGCAGTTCCTATGACCATAAATGCAGATTAACACCTTATGAACAAGTCCAGAATGGTACGGCCTAGGCAAAACTCTAGGAAAGCATCAATTGCCTTTAAGATTGGTATGGTGGCCAAGATGATGGAAACTCACTCAAAATACAGCTGTGAGCTGATTCTTTTCTGGGTTGTATGGCCTGTGTTGAAGTGGTATGGCCCTTCACACCAAGAACAACCAGTAATAAGTCTCCAAAGAGGGGTGATCAGATTTGCCAAGCAAATGTATATTGATATCACCTCAAGTCTGGAAGCTTTATTCAAAATCCAAAATCCTCAACAAACTGAAAATCAACACACCAAACACCAAAACTGGAATAATATAACATGAAATATTATTAAAACCCTCGTGGAATACTGTAGCATGGTACTGTGGCAGTATGGATTACTGTAGCAAATTTCATAGTCTAAAAATCTTCAGTAATACTCTTGAAACTAGAACTCTTTCAAAATATTAGCTCAACGGTGACCCCTAAATGGAATCACTCTAAGGGAGACGAGAGTTTCCGTCCCCGAATCCAATCTTTGTAGCACACAGATAATCTCTAGATGGGATTACTCATATGAATAGGAGGGTTTTCATCTTTGAATCCATTTGCCAAAAGGGTTTTCATCCTTAGGCAAAAAGATGAACATACATTCGATCTCAAGAGAAAGGGGTTTTGATTTCATAAACTCGATTATTTTCTTCTATGCCCAAACTCCTCCTTTTATAGGCTCTTGAGGGAATATAATTGAATATTATATTCTTTTTTCCCCTTTCCCTCCAAAACTTTATTTTCAAAAGTGTCTAGAAAGTCCTAATCAAACATCACTTTTGGACCCCAATCCTAGCGACACTTTTTTGGCCCCTCTTTTAAAAACAATTTTTTAATAATAAAATATAAGTTACTTTTTTATGAATATAACATAAAGTTATTTTTAGAACTTAAGTGAAATTATTAAATCATTTCCCTTGCATCACCCCAATAGCCTATGGGAAATTAAATAATAGGCTACGGGTCTCCTGATTATTTTTGCCTGAAAAAGGGGACATGACAAGATGCCAAAACATATGGGTTGCAAGGGAAATATATAGGGACAATTTGCACAAGATTGTCCCACCAAGTAGATAATACAAGAATTTTCTACAAATTGAATGGGCCAGCTAATCACAACGACAAGAATTGTCCAAAGCAAGCTTTAGGAGAGAACTTCAACATGATTGGTGCAGTAGAGGATGAAGTAATAGTAACTATGTGGTCACAATCCAAGTGAGCATAGAATCCTAACAAAGAACAAAAGAGAGGTTGGTAATGTGAGGCCGAAAATTGCATACCCTACAATTTCAGCACTACAATTTGACCTCAATTTAGCATCCATCTCCCCTAGTATGTTTTAGGTCCATTTAGCCATATCCTAGCCTTCATCCTACCCTTAGTGCCAACATGGGCTTGGTGTTTTTGTATGTTTGTAATTGTATCTTTTGTGTAAGTGAATATGTTTTATGTGTTAACCTAGTGTTATGTTGTCATTCTGTGTCATTGTTGGCCTTGTTGTACTTGGACGCCAACGCAGCGCGCTAACGTCCTTTGACGTTGTTGTCGTGTAACGGTCATTTCTTACCAAATCTTCCACCTTTCCATACCTGAACATGCAAGTGTAATTGTTGTCAGATCCATTTGGCGAATCTCAACATCTAGTTCACCCTTGCATGCCTCTTCAACTTCCCTATCAAGCTGATTTTTGAACCCATCTCACTATCTTTTGCATTCACACTACCTTTTGAGTTTTCTACAATATTTTCCAACATTCTTGGACACTTGAATAGCACTCTTGCAATTCTAGCATTGTCATCCATCAACTCTTGTCGATGTTGAAGGCATACATTGTGAATCCTGTGGATTGTTATCTCCATTCTTGGTATTTCAGGTGACTTTGTTCAAGTTCTTGTTCATTTTCATTATCATTGTTATTTGCTGTAAGCTTTCTTGTGTACACAGCACCATTGTTGGCACCTTGAGAGTTTCACCTCCTCATATCCTCATCCATACACACTAGGGTATTGCTCTCCGTTGACCAGAGATCAATACTCATAGATATATTTTTATACTGTTGTTCTTAGACTCTAGATGCACATAGGGTTTTAAGGGCACACACTATCCAATATCTCCTTGTTTCATTGGCTGCCCATGGAGGTCGAAAGACCAAACAAGGGGCTTGACAGCCCCAACCTTCTCCTCTATCCCAGAACAAGTATTTGAAGTCTTTCAACCGTACGAAGGTTTGATATCGTTTTTCCTTTCTTCTTGTTATTTGTCAGTTGGTTTAAGGATTTGATCAAATAGATTAGCTTTTTATTTCTGTGCATTCTTGGGAATATTCTATATGCCTTTTGTGTTGTTGCTTCCTAGTGTGCAAGTATTCTCGAAATCTGTACAAAAAACTTCATTTTTTGCTAAATGTGGACAATAGCACACAAATCGGACGACAACACGCCGTGCTAGAGTTATGACCAGTAAGCTGCTTCAATTAATTTCTAGGATCCTTTTGTGTTTAACTTTCTAATTACAACTTCAGTATTTCTAGTTATTTACAGTTTTTGCTCCTAGCTCTCCTTTCTTGTTTGAACGTAGTTTACATAGGGAAGAAAATGTAGATAAGGCTAAAGTGGTTTACTATTTTCAATTTTGTAATGTCCCCTTTCTAACGTATCAAGCAAGGAGACTAAAAAAGCCATTCCTTAATTATTCCTCATGGACTAAAAGCAAAAGTTAGAAAATAATCTAATAATAATGTTTTCAGTTAGGTCCTTAAAATAAAAGGGGGACAGCTTAAATGTTATTATAGAAAAGTGACTTTTATAACTCCTAGAGATATTGTAATATTAAAGTGAGGATTTATTATTTAATTTAGCCAAGAATATTAAAAGGCTAAAGGAGGAATACGAAAAGGCATCTTTTTGGAGGGAAACGAGAGGAGCCAAGAAGTCTATATAAGCAAGGCCAAGGATCAAAGGATGCATGCTTGTTTTATTATTTCATTCTCTCAAATAGATTTGGACATACTGTTCATCTATTGCATCAAGGACAGAAACCCTCTATGCTGGAAATTGGAAGACGAAAATCCAATGATTTCCATAGCTAGATTAGCGGAGAAAAACCCCTGATTCAAGATTGTGCAATCCCATCCAAAGATTTATTAAGATAATATCTTATTATTTAATGGTCACTCTTAGTTAGATAGGTTCCTAGATTAGTTTCCTTTTTCGTCTTTAGTTTAGTTCTTATCTTTTTGCTTTCTGCTTTCTTAGCTGTTGCCTTTTACAGGCTGTCTATCTACTTTTAAACTCTATATTTCCTTTATATTGAGCATTCGCTCCTCATTGTATATACACATTACATAATACATTATTCAGTTTCATGTAACTTTGTAACATGGTATCAGAGAGGGAAAAGTTCCCCTGGGCTCTTCGTATTCCTTAAGGATCTAAGCGATTTCCAGTTTGTCTAAAATCGTGCTTTTGTTCGGATTCTCTGTAACTCTGTGGCTGGGATTTTTTTTTTTCAGCTTGGTCGTGTTTTGAAATTGGGATTTCCTGTTCGAAACTCTCTGTTGACGGATTCTGTTTGAAGGCGGCAATTTATTTTCTTTATGATCACATCTTCAAAAGTTTATGTTCATCATTTAGGGTTTTCGAAGCTCTCAAACCTTGCTGTGTGATCGTAGCTTTTACATTTCGTGGTTTTTCAGCCCGAGATTTCTGTTTTCCTCACGATAGGGGATGCGTGGTTGGACGGTTCTCTATTTGCAAACCATAATCGTGTGTTCTTTTGCAAGAACCTTGGTGGTCGCTTCCTTCTATAGGATTGTGATGGAGTGTTGGAAGGTTTGTTGGTGTTTTTCTTGGCGTTTTGGACGACGGCTTGAGATTTCGCGTCTGCTTCCATGGCATTCTTAAATCGTCTGGCCACATCTTTTCCTTCTGCGGTCGCAATTCTCTGAGGCCCGTCTCTTTTCCATGATCGCGTGTTTTCTCTTTGTGATGGTTACGCGTGTCTGTCTGAAGCTTTTTGAGGGTCGAAATCTCTTTTGGTTGCTATTTGGCGGTCTCTTCCTTATTCTGATCACGATTCTGTTTTCTGGTCGGCGCTTTTCCAATTTGCTTGCGATTTCTCTATTTTCAGCTCACGATCCTCATCCCGATTCTTTCATAAATCGGCAGGTCTACATCTGGGTTTGAGTCACAACTTCCAAGCAACCGTTCTGTCTACTTCAGCGGGCATTTTCTTTCCTGGAAGCGGTGATTTTGCATTTGAAGACTCTCTGATAGTCGGTTCTATTTCTGAATAACCGTTTCATGTTCAAAGATCTTTGGCATCGTTGTCTGTGGTTGTTTGTGCGGTATCTGTATCTGCTTGACCTGCAGACCTCCTTCCTACATTGGCAATTTGTTTCTCTATGCTCGTTGATTAGAGGTCCCCGTGCTTTGAGTGCCAAACATCCTTGGTCAACAAGATTCTCTCCTTGTTAAAATGGCGGTTTCTATTGCGGATTTTTTAATCTGGAGATCCTGTATTGGCATTAAAATCTGCAGGCTCCAGTCTAAAGAATCGCGGCTTCAGCTTTTGGTCGCTCTCTGTTTTCTTACTTTAGCAGACCTCGCTCTCAAAACTTGTGGTTGCATCGTCTTCTGTGTCACGGTCTTCATCCGTGGTTTCATGATCTTGATTCGGTGGTGCCATTATCTTTGGCAGGAGTTTTATTCCTTCGCAATCGTGGGAATTTTTGTCTGTTGTCTTACCTTAAGCGACAGTTCTAAAGTTTAGTTGAAAAGTTTCGTTCTTTGGCGCTGAAATCATTGGGTAGGTTTTGCTTTGGCAGTCATAATTTTGTCACCGACGGGAATATTTTCTATGGGTTTTCCTTGATTAGCGCTTACAGCGCCTAAAATCCACCCAGCTATCTGTATTTCAAGCACCCAGCAGTCATGAAGAAATATTTTCCTCAAACTCCGTGTTCAGTTGTTCTGCATTCCGTACTCTCGAGATTCGTGTTTTGAAATCCGTGTTCGAATTTATCTCAAGATCTGTGCCTCTGTATTTCAACTTTGTGTTTCAAATTTATTTCGTGTTTCAGAATCTATGCTTCGTAACCCATGCAAGGGCTCTGTTCAGCATCTGTGCCGTCTATCTGCTTCGACATTTGTGCCATCAGTTTGTAATCCGTCTTTTCGTGTCTCGGAAAACGTGTAACATGGCATCTTGGTTCAAAAGCAGTCAGAAGTTCAACAGCAACAAATTTTTTATCATCAGTATTCTCTGCAAGATCTCCTCAGAGTTTGGGTTCTTGTTCCGTAGCCCTGTGAATGGGGTTTTATTTTTTGTTTTCGGCGGCTTCCTGGTTTGGCAAATGTTTTTGCCTTGTCGTTGTTTCTGGAGAGCTTTCTGCCTTTTCGCCATGGTTCACAGCTTTGCGGGCTTTCTTGGTTTGCGCTTACAGCGCTTAGCCCCTTCTTGTCTCCAGCTGGATCTGCGTTTCTCATTTGTGTTCTGCTTCTTCGAATTCCTCGAGATTTGTGTTTCGACACCTGTGCTCGGGTTCTGTTCTCTAGTTATGCCTCCATCTGTCTCGGATGGCAGTCTGTTTTGGGGGGCATCAGTTTTAGTTAGTGGTTTGACCATTAAGGGGGGGGGTATTAAGATAATATCTTATTATTTAATGGTCACTCTTAGTTAGATAGGTTCCTAGATTAGTTTCCTTTTTCGTCTTTAGTTTAGTTCTTATCTTTTTGCTTTCTGCTTTCTTAGCTGTTGCCTTTTATAGGTTGTCTGTCTATTTTTAGACTCTGTATTTCCTTTATATTGAGCATTCGCTCCTCATTGTATATACACATTACATAATACATTATTCAGTTTCATGTAACTTTGTAACAAGATTGTGTTTGAGCTTTTTAGTTGCAAATTGAAATGGAGTTATTCATTGCAGAAAATCATTGTTTGAGGGCGAATTTATAGGTGTCATTGCTGTGTGATAAAGCAGCTAACATCAGCACCAATTTCTGCAGGGTTTTGGCCGGCTATTATAGCACCTCTATTTGTAACCCTAGGTGGCTTCCATAAGTGCCATTTTGTGGGTATTTGTGTGTCTTGTTCAATGCTGATTTCTGGACTGTTGGCAGCTAGTTTAGCGCCATTTGTTGCTGCTGTTGTTTCTGTTAATGCTGATAAAGATTTGCAATTCAGAATTGTTCTTTGGCGATAATTCATTGAATATGGGATAAGTGATAGGTTGTGTGAGCTGATGTGTTCATTATTTATATTTCACGAGGGTTTGTCACTGATTTCTGGAATCTAATATTCACTTCTATAATTCTGAATTTAACAAAACTCAATTACTGTATGCTCTCACCTTGCCCTTCGCGGGAACCTAGAGATCAAAAAATATTGAAATTTTGTTAAGTGAATTAAAATGATTACATATCACATAATATTCCCTTTTGGGATATTACAGTGGTATCAGAGCTAGTGATCTTGCCAGCCTGTTGGAAAGTTAACCTTTGTTGCAAATTATATCAGTTGCATGTCAATTTCAGAAGTTGCATGTTAGTGATCAGCACTTGCATGTCAGTATTTAGTGCTTGCATGTCAGTATTCAGTGTTTGCATGTCAATTTCAGAAGTTACATGTTACTGATCAGCACTTGCATGTCAATGTTCAGTGTCGCATGCCAGTTTTAAAGGTTGCATGTCAGTATTCAGTGATTGCATGTTAGTTTCGGCCATTGCATGTCAGTTTTAGCAGTGGCACATCAATGTATAAGTGCTCTACCAGAAAAATTAGATATTTCTAGCCTCCAATTCATGGCAGGAATTCCAAAAGAGAAAGCAATGGATTGTTTTGTTGAACCGATGAAGCAATTGGACAAGCAAATAGAAAATCATAATAACATGCTAGATCTATTGATGAAATTACAGAGGAACAGAAAGGAGTTGAGAGAGAGAACCAAAGCCAAAAACTCAAAAGATTGTTACGGGTGAGAAGTCAGAAGCAGATCTACAAAAGACTGCTAAGGAGCAAGATCCGAAAGAATCGTTCATGAAGGAAGGAGAAAAGTCAAAACCAAGGGTCATCAAGAGGAATTTATTACTAGAGTTGTTAATACTTTGGAGCAAAATCCATCCTAACACACCAACACCGCCTTCGAGCCAACAAGAGAAGAATTCCCCTATCACAAGAAAGGCAATTGAAAGAAAAAATGAACTCAAAAGAAAGAATCTATGCTTCTCACGCAAAGAACCGCGGGAGCCAAACCATAGATGTTGAGGCAAAGAGGTGATACCAGAAAAATCGAAAAGGAAAATAGTGGAACCTGAAACAATGACAGATAAGCCTGAGCCTGAAAGGGAGAAAGAGAAACAAAAGGAAGAGTTTAGGGAAGAATTCATCGAGTACAAGTCCAAGAAAGAAAAGCAACCGAAGTTGGAGCTACCAAAAATTGATAAGGAACAATTCACTGAGCAAGATCGGAAAGAATTTGCCATACAAGTCGAAGGTGAACAGTCCTTGATAGAAAAAGGTATGTTAATAACTTTTAGCAAACAAAATGTCTATATTAATGACGTCAAGAAGAAACAAACATTACAGATTGAATATAAAATGTCTGTAGTTGAAAGGAATCTTTTAAAGTTTTAGCCACTACCCTACAAAATTGGAATTCAAAATAACCATGTTGATAGGCATGTAATTGAAGAAAATGTTTTTTATGCTGAAAATTTTAATCACAAGGATAATCGGACTAAAGTTAAATTCTTAGCTAAAGAAGGTAAGAGCTCTGGCTACCCCGATGATTTCAACTCAAATAAGAATACAAGTTTAATGCAGTCATTCCATTATTGCCATCATGGAAGACATTCTAAGAAGATGGAAAGAGTGAAAGGCATAACTTGCAGTGAAGGGCAGCAAGGTCCTTTAGTTCAAATCCGAAAGCATGTATGCATAAGAGTTTGGGACCCGAGTAATTTTCTGTCGAGGGAAAATGCAAAAATGGCAGATCATCTTCTTCAAGCTCAAGATTACTTATGCATTATAGTACGGGATCCAGCTGATATTTTGAAGTATGTGAAGATTCAAACTTTAATAAGTTTAATATCATTGTTGTTGGTAAGATCATCAACCTGTACACCTGGCCAAGAGGAAGATCCAAATTGATCATAGATGAACATAAGGAAAACATTGTGAATGATAACAGAATTCAGTGGTTGCAGCTCAGGGGTAAACAGCGAGGAACAGTGGAATGTCACCCCCTATTTGACAGTGATGATGGAGCAATTCAGAATTCAAGTAAGGAAACTCATATCATTATAGTTGGTTTCAGATATGATGTTTGGATAGAGAGTGCTATCATCCAAAGTTCCATAGAAGCAAATATCATTCTCGGGAATTTGTCGGCATCCCAAAAGATAAAGATATTCTCAATTTCTCAGGACATTATCGGAAAAAAAAACTGGGAAAAAATCGGGAAACCCAAAAAATGCAGTAATTTTTTTTAAAAAAGAGAAATAATTGCTGTTTTTTACATTTAAAGCCATATTAATTGCATAGAAAGTGAGCTTGAAAGTAAACGAGAGTGTACAACATGAATTTTGAAATATGGATTTTTCTCATTAATTTTGAGATCGTTGATTACAGATAATGTAATATAAATCTCTTTAACAATGTTAGTAAATGACTGCCAGAATGATAATGAACCCTTAACGCAATAGAACACGACTAGTGTAAATACAACCTGTTAACCCTACTGTTCTCCTTAACAATCAAGTCAATGAGACTAATCTATACACAAAATGGTAAGTACAATTCACAACAACAGTCTCCCTAACCTCTTCAAATACCTCTTAAATTTACATCAGTGGCAAGCATTTCAGGACAACAATGTCCTTTCTCAGCAATGTTTCATATTAATCATTTTCATCAGTAATATTTCCTATAATGTTGACTGTAGTATTTATGCCCATATTCATTGACCACGGTACTAATAAGGATGCTACTAAACACCGTACTAATCAAGAATGTATAGGTCACATCAGTGATCATAAGAAGATTACTAATCACAAAAGAATAGTTATGTCAAAAGACAATGATGACGAGAACAATCATAACTGGTACAACATTATTAACAACTGCAATGTAATTATGAAAATTGCCAAACAATTGCCTCAATAATACAACTATTTTACAAATGAAATAATAACAACAATATCCATTGATAAGTACAAATGACAGCACTAACATCTGTGATTGAATAATAATGACAAGTCAAAGGATAGCATAATCATTTAACAGTTTTGTCTAGAATGATTATGCCCATGAATCATAAATAATGACATAAGCGTTTGTTGTTGTCAAAGGCAACAATGATTACCACTAATCACAATAACAAATGTAATAGTCACATTCCCTATTCACAAGGTTTTCAAACACGATTATACCAAGTGTCTTCACAGTTGTAGATAACTACATTCATTTTTGAAATAATAACAACAATAATTGTTATTGCCCCTTTGCAACAAATCTAACTGCTATACAGTAATGACACCTCGAAATCTTAACAGCTACTTACACCATTCAAGGTGTATAACCCGTTTATAAAAGTTCGAGAGAGGAATGATTCAAAAATTGCAGGTTTGATGCTTATATAGAAAGAAAACTAATTTATTGTAATATTACTAGTGATATATCACTGATAATTTCACACTATATTGGTGAAAATTTCAGTCAAAGTCATGGTCAAAGATATTTTGAAAAACTCGTGATAAACTATGTTTGCATTGGAACAAGCATGTGAGATGGGGATGGGTGGTAAGTTGGCAAATAGCTGTCTTCTACACATAGCCAATGGTATGCCAGATAGGGCAGCAGCAGTAGTTTTCTATTCTTATATGGTTGTTGATTCAGTCATTAGTATTGCTAATATTGGCATGACATCCTCCACATGTAGTGGGTTGAATAATATTTCATTAAGGAAAGATTTGCTTAAGAAGGAAGAGAACTTGTTGTATCTGCATTCTCATGTTCTGCCGGGTATGGCCAAAGGTCAAGAAGTCAACTCACTAAATGTTTTAATGGTATAATGTTGCACATACCTATAAACATAAATGCTCAAATGAGAAACATCATAACATGGAAAATGTAAAAGGGTACATAGATCCTTTTATCCAAAGCTGCCTATACATTCTAATATGGGATCCTAGAGATATTTTCAAACATAAGGAAGGCAAAGTGTTTGATAAATTCAATATGGTTGATAGACTCATCATTTCATGCATCTGGAAATTAAATCTAACCTGTGAAGACTATGAAGTACATATTGTGAATGCTGACATGGTTATGAAGGTTCAGTGTCTGCAGTTCTTGAAGCTACACTCTACAATGGAAGACAAAGTGTTTGCTACTCGAAATAATCTATGATTTAATGGGAACAAACACAGTTATAGAAAAGCGTCATAAGAAACAGGCAGACGAAACAAGCAAAGGCTTCATACTGGAAGGTGGTAACCAAGGTAAACATCATTTTGATATTCTAGATCTTCTGAATAATTGTAGTATGGTGTTTTGCCACTTGTTCCCAGGATCACAGTTAGACAAAGGAGCTCAACAAATGCTAAGTTTGGAATCAAGTTCCAAACATGACCATCACCCTAGGATGCACAAGGAAGAAATGGCAAAAAAGGGAACACTACAGAAGAATTTTGTAACTCCTTTGGTTGCAGAAATGAAAATTATTCTTTGCCATAGTATGCACACTTGGGGGAAAATCATCCTTGCAGTAGATCAAGCTGATTTTGTTTCAAGTACATGTCAAAGAATTGCAGGAGGTGCAGATGTTATTAAGCAAAGTGAAGACCCCAAAACATTGACACTTCTTGAAGAAAACAATGGATGCTCTGAATTTATTATCAGTAATGAGACTAGTAGCAAGAGTGTTGCTACCACCAATGAGTTTCAGCAAAGGATAAAGAAAGAAGATGTTGCAATGATCAAAGATATCTCTACCATTGAAGGAATAGGAATTGGTGCAAGTACAATCCATGATGAACGAGGAAAGAAGAGCACAGCAAAGATAGGTATTAGTAACTCTAAGGAGAAAACAACTTGCATAAAATTTGTAAAAAGTGGTGTGATCGAAGACTATGAGTACTGTTGAGTTGTTTGTAGCTTCGATCAGATAACGTATTTATTATGATCATATTAAGTATGAATATATAAGTAATATTAAATATTACTTATATATTCATACTTAATATATAAGGTGTGTTAAAATAAATATCAATAGCATGATCGAATGATATATTACCATAGTATAAACATCGTCTGCATTCTAAACGGTGATTAGTAATTGTTAACATTGGTGAAACCGACTTCATTAGAAACAGTGATGAAGTCACACCTGTGATAGGCACGACTCCTTGAGGAGTCACGTCCATCAAGGAGTCACGCCTATCATAGGTGTGACTCCTATAGTCACTAACATATATATATCAATGTCTTTGCCCAGCAATACTATGGATCAACACAAAAATCGGAAGTGTATGAGAAGTAGAAATTGCATCTGGAAAAACAAAAGACAGTAATAAATTAACTCTGCAATACAAATATCCAACTTTCAGAAAATATCCAAATCACAGATTATAAGTTCGATTTAAATTTACATGGTATCAGAGCCAAGTTAAGCAGAATCTGGGCAGAAAATCGAACTTGAGAAATTCAGAGTTAATACATCTCATTTCTCATAGCGGTTAATAGTTTTTTGTGTGCCTGTGATTTAAAATTATGTGAAGGATGTTTAAAGGATATTATTAGACCTTGCTCCCTCGCCCCAGCCGCTTTGGATTGAACCGTGAAAGTTCCCTCAACTGATGATGTAATTGTTACTGGCTATTATTTATGAGGAAACTTGATGTGAAAGCTTGCTAGGGTTTAGCAAATCGAAATGAATAAAGGCATGATGCTTGTGAGCATTTGTTAAGAAGTGACATGAAAAGAAAAGCTGTGTACGCCTGTTGTTCACCTGTGTTGTCTGTATGCATGCTTCGATGATTATCAACAGTAAGAAGAAAGCACATGATATCGTATTCTTCTCTAGTGTTCTGCATTGCTAGTGTTCCACACATTCTACTGCAGAAGTTCCTGCTCGCTCTTGAGTACCACAGATAAAGGACGAGTGACCTTAGAGTTAGTCAACATATTCTTCTGAGAATGGCTCCCGACAGACTTCCCTGAGACTTTATGCAGCAATTTTTCGTGCAAGCTCTTGAATTTATTGGCCTTGGCCGAAACTTTCTTCAGATCCTGTGCAAATGAAATCCACAAGAGTAACGACACAGTTGGCAGTATGAGGCAGAGGCAGACGATTCCTTCTAAGGCAGGGAGAAGTAGAAGATTTGGTCCTGACAATGGCGGACGATGTTTTTTGAAGTGGGCAGTTCCTTCCTAGATGAAGATGATGTCTTTGATTGAAGAAGTGGGCAGTATCTGTTGCTGAGGCTCTTTGCCAGGCACTTCACAGAAGAGCCCCTCCGTTCCCCAGAGCTGGGATGTATTAGTCCAAGAATTCCAAGAGAAGATTTCTCAAATATGCAGCAAATCTCAGGAAAAACTTCATATTAAAATTGTATGATGGAAGTTCAAGATTATTGCTATGGCTTCTTACAACCGGTCTGAATACTATCATGAGAGCTTAAAGGAATTGGCATAGACGGTGTATAAAACAGATTCTTCTTATGATAGTGATTTTATTTTCTTGAGAGACCTTAAGCTTATTGCAGTCAAGGATTGGTCTTCTGTGTAGACATCATAGTTGACATCGTAAGGAGAAATCTCATGTATACCATCAATATGGGATGTCTTTCTCCCACAAATTCAAATGAAGAAATGCAGGAGCTTGTGAACTTTGATACGCAGGTAGAAGTTCCTGATATGCCTCTTGTTGTTGGCGAGTTAGTGTTCATCAACATTCGAGATTCAAGCTTGAGTCTAGCACCTTCCAAGGAATTATCAACATCTAGCTTTATTAGAGATTTGTTAGCCCAACTCAAGCTAAAACTAGAGGTTGTTTCAGCTAGGAAAGGAAGCAATGTTGATTCCTGGCATTCCATGGTGAAGAGGTTCCTTAGTGCAGTGGCACAGAGGAGGAGTGATAGAGTTCACTAGTGGATAAGCTCTAAAGTCAATTCATAGGGAGTCTGACAATCCAATAGAGGCAACCTTGGACGAGGAGGTCAGGAGGTTGATGCTAGTACTTGGAGCTTCAGAGGGAGTCACATCATCATGAAGATTCCTTGTTAATGCATTTTTTCTCTGAGATGGAGAAATTTGAGGTGAAAGCCCTTGTTAATGCATTTGTCTCTGAGACGGAGAAATTTGAGGTGAAAGCCCTTGTCCATCTCTGTTTACGGAGATGTGGTTCTTTCCACCCTCTGGGAGTAGCCATGGTGGACGTCATGTTGAGTGACTCCATAACGATGTATTCTTCACTAATGTGAGTAGCCATTGTGGACATCACGTTTAGAGACTCCGTGATGATTCTCTTATACTTGTGTTTATCCACCCTCTAGGAGTAGCCATGGTGGATGTCATGTTGAGAGACTCTATGACATCACGTTGAGAGACTCCGTGATGAATTCTTTGTATTTGTGTTTTTCCACACATGGGGAGTAGCCATGGTGGACATCATGTTGAGAGACTCCATGATGACATCACGTTGAGAGACTCCGTGATGGACACTTGTACATGTGTTTCTTTCCATGCATGGGAGTAGCCATGGTGGACGTCATGTTGAGTGACTCCATGACGATATCACGTTGAGTGACTCCGTGATGAACTCTTCCACACATGGGAGTAGCCATGGTGGACATCATGTTGAGAGAACTTATCTTTGAAGTTTAAGACAGCTATAAGGATAGATATTAGGGATTAAGAATAAATATAAGATGCAGAAATATGGAGGAGAATAGAATATCAGTGGATTTAAAGAGAGATATGGAGAAATAATAAGGAAGAAATTGATTACGACGAAACCTTCGCTCCAGTTGCTCGATATACATCAGTCAGGGCAGTTTTAGCTATTACAGCAGCCAAAGGGTGGAAAGTCCATCAAATGGACGTAAAAACTACTTTCTTAAATGGAACCATTGAAGAAGAGGTTTACTTAGAGCAACCCGAAGGATTTGAGATTCACAATGCAGGATCCCATGTATGTAAATTAAAGAAAGCTCTATATGGACTTAAACAGGCCCCCAGAGCCTAGTATGAAAGAATTGATGGTTAACTCTTGAGATTAGGCTTCTCAAAGAATGATGCAGATCCAAATCTCTACTTCAAACAAAGCAAAGGTGATATGTTAATATTGATATTATATGTTGATGATCAATTGATTACAGGAGATCACCTTATTGATCAGTGTAAGAAAGATCTAGCTTCAGAATTTGACATGAAGGACTTAGGTCTATTACACTACTTCCTTGGACTGGAAGTATGGCAGAAATCAGGCTGTATTATTCTAAACCAAGGGAAGTACACAATTGATATATTAAAAGGTTTTGGTATGATGGAATGTAGACCTATGTCTTCCCCCATGGAAACAAATCTTCATAAATTGAAGGAAGCAACAGCAGATTCTCCGTTGGCAAATCCCACTCTTTACAGACAGATAATTGGATCCTTGGTGTATTTGGTCAATACCAAACCCGATATCTGCTATGCTGTTAAGTCAGTTTATGTGTGAGCCCAAGGAGATACATCTTGTGGCTGTGAAGCATATAATGAAATACCTTCAAGGTACTCTAAATTATGGCTTAAAATATGAAAAGGTTGACTTAGATCTACATGAATTCACAGATTCAGATTGGGCTGGAAGTGTAACTGACTGGAAGAGCACCTCCGGATGTTTCAATTTAGGGTCAGCAATGATATCGTGGATCAGCAGAAAACAGTCTTCAGTTGCTCAGAGTTCTACAAAAGCCGAATATATTGCAGCTTCTATGGCTGCTAGAGAGGCAGTATGGCTTAGAAAACTGCTTGTGGGATTATTTGGTAAATCTCTGAAACCAACTATCATCCACTGCGACAATCAAAGCTGTATTAAGCTATCCGTAAATCCAGTATTCCATGATAGATCTAAACATATTGAGATTCCTCATCACTATGTGCGTGATATGGTGGAAAGGAATGTGATTCAGTTGGAGTATATCAGTACAGGAGATCAAACTGCAGATATTCTTACCAAACCACTCCTCAAGGTGAAAGTTGAATACTTTAGGAAAAATCTTGGTATGATTGAAATGTAAAATTCTAATTGATTTGTACTAATATATTAAAAATGTTTAATGTGTAAACATCTTGTGTCATATGTGTGACTCTATGACATTATGGGCCTACCCATTCTGTGTTTATTTCTAAAAGGTGACGATCTTTTGGATAATCTACACTTGTACCTAACATTATAAGGTGACGATCTTATAATGTTCATTAGACTGATATCATGTGACTTGATATTGGTATGAATCATGGAGTTATCATGATTAAGTTATGGTAGACATTATGTGACTTAATGTCAATGCACATACCATAACTGGGATATATAAAGAGAATGTAATGTTCTCGAGTATAGTATATCCTTTAGTATCACGAGGTAGGTGATGCTACGTATCACGAGATAGGTGATACTATATATCATGAGTTATGTGATATTAAATTACTTTGAGTAATTCATTACAGATCAGATAATTGATATTCACAAAGATTATTGTGATATTGTTATCTTCCCGAGCTAAGAGGGAGTATTTAGTTGTTTGTAGCTTCGATCAAATAACGTATTTATTATGATCATATTAAGTATGAATATATAAGTAATATTAAATATTACTTATATATTCATACTTAATATATAAGGTGTGTTAAAATAAATATCAATAGCATGATCGAATGATATATTACCATAGTATAAACATCGTTTGCATTCTAAACGGTGATTAGTAATTGTTAACATTGGTGAAACCGACTTCATTAGAAACGGTGACGAAGTCACACCTATGATAGGCGTGACTCCTTGAGGAGTCACGTCTATCACAGATGTGACTCCTATAGTCACTAACATATATATATCAATGTCTTTGCCCAGCAATACTATGGATCAACACAAAAATCGGAAGTGTATGAGAAGTGGAGTCACGCCTATCACAGATGTGACTCCTATAGTCACTAACATATATATATCAATGTCTTTGCCCAGCAATACTATGGATCAACACAAAAATCGGAAGTGTATGAGAAGTAGAAATTGCATCTGGAAAAACAAAAGACAGTAATAAATTAACTCTGCAATACAAATATCCAACTTTCAGAAAATATCCAAATCACAGATTATAAGTTCGATTTAAATTTACAAGTACTTCCTAGTAAGTGCATATCAGGCCCATGCTCTTAATGCAATCTACTCTATGACAAATCCTCCTGAAAGGTTAGAGCTCCAATTTGCAGAAGACGGTTTCCAAGAGGAAGTTTGCAGCCATGTACAAGCAAACGTACAATCATGCATTAATCAGAAGTTTCAATTACAGTTGATGGCTCATGGAACAAGATTTCAGAAAATTCAAAATGTTTGGATAGGAAATTATGAAGCATTCAAAGCAGTTAAGGATCTTGACTTCCTAAAGAATGAATTAGATCAATTCTCCATGAAGGCTTTTATTGCTACACAAGAAGGTTTCATAAAAGTACAGGATGTTCCTATAGCTGTCAACCAACAGTGGCTTCATATCCACATGGCAGAATTACGGATAATAGCAGAACCAAATGTGAAAATGGCCAAACTTGCTCATAGAAACTATAGCAAATCAATGACTGTCGTGTGGAGAATCAGAGGCGCTTATGGCAATGCTTTCCCCACTTCTCATTGGGAAGTTTCAAGTAAAATATTTTCAATTGCAATGACAACAAAGAGGTATGAAAATCTGCAGCTTATGTTGAGCCATACATCAAAACTGATTATAGATATGATTCATAAAGATGAAGCAGAAATTATTTTTCTCACTTCTCATTATTCAAATCCACAACCTTCAGATGACATTAAGCCTTATAAAGGAAGGAGTTTGAAAAAAAATTCATGGTGGTAGAAGTTTCTTCAAGTGCAGGATTTTCAGCTTCCAGTTTTGTCAGAGAAGTGCAGCAAAAGCATGGTGGTGAGAACATAAAGCAGCACAGGGAAAGACTAATAGTTGCAAGGACAAAGGAAACAACCAAGTTGAGCATATCTGCAAAGGCTTCACAAAGGACCATGGAACAGCAAACAGAACCATTTGAGAATGACAAAGTGGATGCCTCCCACAAATAAATGAAAAAAGCTTCAAGGGATCCACATGAATTGACTTTCACAGAAGTCATACAACCGATCAAGGATTTGAGTACATGGATTTGTAAGTTCTCAAGGATGATTTGGGATCCTGCAATCTACATTGCTTGAGGGCAAGCAATTCTAGGGAGGGCGGACTGTAATGTCCCCTTTCTAACATATCAAGCAAGGAGACTAAAAGAGCCATTCCTTAATTATTCCTCATGGGCTAGAAGCAAAAGTTAGAAAATAATCTACTAATAATGTTTTAAGTCCTTAAGGTACATAAAAGGGGGACAACTTAAATGTTATTATAGAAAAGTGACTTTTATAACTCCTAGAGATATTGTAATATTAAAGTGAGGAGTTATTATTTAATTTAGCCAAGAATATGAAAAGGCTAAAGGAGGAATTAAAGAGGCATCTTTTTGGAAGGAAAAGAGAGGAATATGAAAAGGCATCTTTTTTGGAGGGAAAAGAGAGGAGTCAAGGAGTCTGTTGTGACCAAATCACACATCGCCCCATTGCAAATGGGGACCCCTCTTTTTTGAGCTCTGATGTTTTGCATGAAGTTTCGATGATGTCTTAAGTTGATTGCATGATGAAGTCAGTGGTTTGTTTGAATTCTCAGTCTAGTTCTAACCCAAGTGTCATGTGCTTTCATTCTGGTGACCGGATCCTAATGTTTGAGATGATCCTGAAATGACTAAGTCTGGTATCCTAATCCTGAAAATCCTGAAAAATTGGCTAAGTCTGAAATCTGGTGGATCCTTTGAATTCTATAATCTGCATGTTAAATCCAATGGATCTGAGACCTATCTCAAACATCCTGAAAGGTATGTTGAAAAATATTTAAAGTATAAGTTTAAATCTCTAAACTTATACTTAAATATATTTTTCAATATACCTGACCTTGGGGACTTTTGGTTTTGGGCGCAAATTGCTTGAAGACCTTGAATGCATTTTCCCACTTGCAGAGACCCAAAAGTGCGCCTTAGGTTGAGATTCATATGTGCGCCTGGAGGGAAATCAACTTTGAACCACTCTAAATTATGGCGCCTTGATTGAAACTGAAATCAGAAGCCCTTAAACATCAAAAAATCGACAAAGAAGTGATTCATGAGTCTTGGCGCCTTTTCATGTTCAAATCATCATCAGATGGCGCCCATTCCTTGTTGCTCTTGTTTTTTTTGGGCGCCTTGAAATGGACAAAACTCAACATCTTAGGTAAAGGCGCTCCTTGGCACCAAGATCATCTTTTAGCGCCCTGTGGAGGAGATGAAGAATACTAGTTTGTGGAGGTGAGTGAAAATTTTCCACTTTGGCGCCTAAGAGGCCTTACAACTTGAGCGCCTTTAAGAAATCAATGAAACTAGCGCTTAGGTAAGTAAGAATGGAATCCTCTGGGAGTTTGAACAAGTACTCAAAATCATTAAGGTACAAATAAGTAGCCTCTAGAAAGCTAGGTGCTAATTCATGTATTTTCAAACCCAAATTTGCGCCTCAAGTGGTTTTGGGCAGGATTCAAGGAGGAAAGGCATTGGATTGTCCAAATTGAGCATAGATCACCATCAGAAAGAGTTTGAAACCATGAAATTGCAATAAGGATAGATTAGGCGCCCTTTCATTCCTCTATAGACCTATTATGACGCCTAAAGCATGAAGAGTGTGTCAAAATTCATCCAAGGTGGTGCCTTAAGAAACCTTGCCTTTTTTGAAGTTCATAAGGATTGTTAACATGTTAAATTGCCTATCTTGAGCTATGGCACCCTATTACACCTAGATCATCATGATTGGGCGCCCTGGATCCGGAGTGTTGGAGGGATTATCAAATGGTGTCTAGAGGAAGTGGGGTGAGTTATAGTTTTGGCGCCTACCTTAGAGGACCTTTATGTATGAAAGCATGCCTCCTAGTGAGTTTTGGCGCCCTAAAGTGGATTTTCACCCATTTTGGCACCTTGTAGTTGATTGAGAAGTAAGTTTTGGCGCCTTAGACTGTTACAAGGTATAGTAGATAGTCAGAGCGCCTTAGGGAGAAATCACATGACTTAACATACAAGAGTAAGCGCTTGAGGAAAAGGAATTATTCAAACTCTTGTTTAAGTGTTTGAAAGTATGAAAAATGACAAGTATAAAGCTTAAATTGAACCTTAGGCGCACTTGCCTCTCAGTAGACCTCACGTTGGCGCCTTAAAGAAACATCCTAAATCTACATCATTATGAGCGCCTAAGGGGGAATAGGGTCTTTGAAGCTATTAGCAAGTGTTTTAAGTCATTAAAATGTCAAGAATAAGCCAAGGATCCTAGGCGCATTTCTCTGTCTCTATAAACCTCAATTTGCGCCCTAAGGAAGAATGCATCAATTCACGTTTGGTAGTGGGCGCTTGAAGGATGGAAGCCTTCTAAGGTATGTCCAATTGATTGAGATCATAGAGGCAACGATATGAAGCACCAAAGAGTCTAGGCGCATACTTCACTTAAGCAACCTTCAACTGGCGCCTAAACTTGTAAAGGCGTGAATCAAAGATGAGATACCTCACTTTTGTTGAAGTTGAACATTGTACTGATTTTGAGATCAAGAAGACAAGTTTAGTCAGGGCGCACTTTCATCCCCATGTAAACCTCAATGAGTGCCTTGGAAACTAAGTTTTTATAGAGGTAAACTTGGGCGCCTAGTAAGGTGGGTTGGACTCCACATGTATCATGATGACTTGGAATCACAAAACCTTGAAATGGATACCTATTTGACCTTAGGTGCCATTTCTTATTCAAAGCATCACACATTGGCACCTAGGCATGAGGAAGCCTAAGACTGTGTAATTTGATGTTGATCCAAATAAAAATCAACTATCTAAAGTTAGTCGCCTTCATTAAAAAGTTGCCAAGAGATCTCAAGAAGTGAAAATTTCACAAGGAAAACATAAAGTGAGTTTAGGCGCCCCTCATGCATACAATCACCAATTTTGGCGCCTTGCCTAGGAGGTCTTGAGCATCATAAGCCTTGGCGTGACTTTCAACTTGCAGAGCCTTAAACATGCGCCTAGAAGGTAAAATGTTATGAATCCTAGTCCTAGCGCCCAAGAGTAGACCTCTTAAACATTCAAACATTGAGTAAAATCACCAAGTTTGTCTAGGCACAATTCCTTGCTATTTTAGACATTTTTTGGCACCTAGCATGTGGATGATGAGAATATCCCTTAAGAGATTGAATAAATGAACATAAGTGTTTTGAAGACTAAGAAGCTAGTTAAATGTAACTAGGCGCCTTTGCTTGTCACTCCTACCTCATATGGGTGCCTAGATTGAAATTGCACCAAAGACATCTTTGCAATGAGCACCCTGAGGAGAGAAGTCATTTTTAGCCATTACAATTGTTTGTAATCATTTTAAGTCATGAATGTGGGACGAATTTGTGTTAAGCGCTCTTTCCTCCTCTTTTCACCTGTATATGCGCCTAGATTGAAGTGAGGTGATTTATATGTTCAAAGTTATTTCTTTGTGTTATGAAGTGATTGATATATTGTCTTGTCTTGTAGGAGCATCAACAAACCTAAGGAGCAAGTGCCTGGAGTCACCTTCATCTAAGGAATGAAGCCAAGGAGTCATCTGAAGGACAAGCACTTGAGTCACCTTCAAATTGTAGAGGAAACATCAATGACATCATGTTAGATCACATCAACTTCAAATACCCTTCATCAATGGCATCATGTTCAAAGACATTCATCCATCCAAGCTTCAAGTCAAGTTCTCCCAATCTTCAAAGGTTCATTAAGCTTCAAACTCTCTTTGAGAAGTCATCTACTCCACATCCAAAGAAGGTGTTATCATCTACACTCCAAAGGGCCACTTCAAGTCAACATGCCAAGTGCACTACTTCATCTTCATCATATCATCAAGCAAGGCACTTCATCCATTTAACTTCAAGTTCCATTCAACCTTCAAGTCCAAGAGAGATCCTACTTCTAATCATGAATCAAGTATCATCATCATCTACTCTCCTACTACACTCTTCGAGAAGATGCATCCAGAGAAGATCATCATGTATCTTACCTGCAAGAGGAGAAGAAACATCACGAAGTCATGCAAGTGAAGTAACGTGTACTCATCCAGTTTACAATTCAATGAACAGGACAAGATCAACAAGATACATCTTAAGTGTTCATCATCAAAGCAATCACATCGAAGACATCATACAAGATGATACAATTTAGGAATAAGCCAAGGTGGCACCTATATAGCAAGTACACATCATCATCCAATCAGCCACAGCATTTCAAATGCATTCAATGTATCATTTAATAAAAGAAGCCAAGAGGACGCCTATGTGGAAGATGTTTTAAATGATTTCATCTTATCTTATCACATTGGAAAATGTGCCTTCATTGCCTCTCTATGATGTACTAAAAATAACAATTTATTGTAACTACCTACTGAGGTGGCATGATCTAAGCCCTTGGCTACATGAAATAATCTGAGCCATTCATTGTATTCTGGACTCTATATAAAGGCCTTGTTGCCTCATTTGTAAGGGATTAGATATAGAGATTAGATATAGGAGTAGGCAATAGAATAGGAGTAGAATAAGAAGAGACTCTCGAAATTTCCTGAGAGGACTTGAAGTTGTTGTAAATATTTCTCAAGAGTAATGCAAAGACATTGGAATTCATTTGGTGTTAAGTGTTGTCTTGTGAAGTAACATGGTTTCTTGTATCTTGAATTGAATGAAGAGATGTTTCAAGTAGATTAGAAATAGATTAGAAGCTCTTTGTTGTAATGCATGTTTGTGTTGGATATTTGATCAACGCCTAGCTCATGCTTTTAACAATCATCGTTGGTGAAATGTTGTGTAAAGCTAGTCTGAGCTTATCATTTGCTTAAGTTCGATTGTGGATGCTTGTTTGAGCTGCGCCGTTTAATGGGTGCTTGTATAAGTCTTCATGATTTGAAAACCATTCGCGTAACCTTAGGAGATTGCACCAACTTCATGTAGTTGTAGGCATCCTTGGCGAAGTGAAGTTAGGTTAATCGAGGAGTTTGTCTATTCATACAATCATCATTGCTTCATTGACCTTAGATTAGCTCCCTAAACCTTATCTTTTTTCCTTTTTTATCATTGATACATTGTATATACATCATCCGCACTGAAGGAGGAATAAGCTAAACAAGTATGAAGAAGTCTAATGTAAGTCCCTTTGTGATTATCAGCAAGATCACATGTAATCACTGAGTTAACCCATCATGAATCATAAATAAGGAACCTTGGAGTTACTTCACTGGATCACATAGTTCAGCGTTTGAAGAGCTTTATTCAAGAGAGAGTGGGATACTCTAGTGTTTTCCTCTATTGTTGACTTGTCGAAAAACAATCATCAACAGAGTCTATATAAGCAAGGCCAAGGATAAAAGGATGCATGCTTGTTTTATTATTTCATTCTCTCAAATAGATTCGGACATACTGTTCATCTATTGCATCAAGGACAGAAACCCTCTATGTGGGAAATTGGAGGACGAAAACCCACTGATGTCCAAAGTTGGATTAGCAGACAAAAACCCCTAATTCAGGATTGTGCAATCCCATCCAAAGATTGTCTTTGAGCTTCGTAGTTGCAAATTGAAATGGAGTTATTCAATGCAGAAAATCATTGTTTGAGGGCAACTTTATAGGTGCCATTGCTATGTGATAAGGCGGCTAACATCAGCACCAATTTTTGCAGGGTTTTGGGAGGCTGTTACAGTGCCTCTATTTTGTAACCCTAGCACCTCTATTTGTGGGTATCTGAGCGTCCTGTTCAGTGCTAATTTCTAGACTATTGGCAGCTAGTTTAGCGCCATTTGTTGTTGTTGTTGTTGTTTCTATTAATGCTCATAAAGATTTGCAATTCAGAATTGTTCTTTGGTGATAATTCATTGAATATGGAATAAGTGATAGGTTGCAGAGACTGTTGTGTTCGTTATTTATATTTCATGAGGGTTTGTATCTGATTTCTAGAATCTAATATTCACTTCTGTAATTCTGAATTTAACAAAACTCAATTACTGTATGCTCTCACCTTGCCCTTCGCAGGACCCTAGTGATCAAAAGGTATTGAAATTTTGTTAAGTTAGCTAAAGTGATTAAATATCACATAATATTCCCTTTTGGGATATTCATATTACATGTTCATCTTAAAACAACAAAAACAAAAACAAATTGTTCCATCGATCTTATCTTATGTAAATAGGATCAGTTGAACACCTTAACACATCTAGGTACACACTTCAACATTTTTCCATTTTACATTTTGGTGAAACTGACTGATTAGATCACTACATCCACCTCTCCTTTAATATTTCATTGGCATTTTGTTCTGTGTGTTGAGGATGCTCATACTTCCTCCATTTTATGAGCTTCACCACGGTCCTTTTTCTCTAATCATGTTGTTCGAAGAAGTGAGCATATAAATAAAATGACTTCTCATTTTTCTACCACTCCTATTCCTACCACTATTGATCTCTCTAGTTATCTCTACAACCGGAATGCCACAACCCTTCCTCCTCTACCTACTTCTCCCACTACTGAATTTCATGATCTAGAGAGAGGCTTCAACCACAAAACCGCTCTTTGCATGGGAACGAGGAAACAGTCTGTCGTATTGATCAACACTTAGCCATATTTCAAAACAAGCTTTCTATTGATGAAGGCATCCGTTGTACTGTTGGGCTATTCTTGAGGTTGTGCGTACAATGCTCTATCATCATCCCGAAGGCCTAGATTTCTTGCGTGGCACTTATCGAAAATCATGAAGTCCTCTTTTTGGGACCCCTTCTGATCAGACAATTAATTCGCATTCTAATCTAACTCATACTCAAATCCCTGTTTCTCTCCCACCACTAAACACACACATTCCCAATTCTACAAATGTCGCCACTTCTGCTATTATGCCTGGTCACACGAGCGCTTCTTCATCAGGGATTCCTCGCAACCCTATTTTTGCTTATGGGTTCATCCCTCCTTCACAGCCTCTACCTTTCACATTTGTGGTTGGGCTAACTAGTGCATCTCAACCCCTACATTCTCAACCTTTTGCTAACTAGTTGTTCCCACTATCCCTGTTGCTACCAAAACTTTTGTGCCTGCCGCTACGACCAGTCCCTTTCATTCCACTAATCCTGTGCTTAACCAAATAATGCAAAAACATGGCCAATCTATAGCAGCAACTTGCATCCCTTTCTACCACTTTGAAACCTATGACTACACAATATTACCACTATAGTCTGCTCTCCCTAAATATTCTTGCTACTTCGTTCCTTGCTAAATTTGAAGTCCCTTGATTTGATAAGTACAATAGTAAAGGGGACCCCCAGACTCATGGTCTTTGCCTTCACTGTTATTTGTAGTGACTTCATCTTCAACAAGCAACTATTAGTGAAACTATTTTCGAATTCCCTTAAGGATGCTGCCTTGGACTGGTTTTGCAGCTTGCCTAACCATTCTATAACTTCACTCAACCAACTCATTCCTCTATTTCTAAAACACTTTCAACTAAATTTCAGCCCTCAAGTCACCTTTACGGACATGGTTCATTGCAAGCAAGGCCCTAATGAAAAGATCATTGACTAAATCTTTCGATACCAATCTCTATCAACGGTGAACCAGTTTGAGGCCCCTCCTTTAGGTAGGTGCCTCTGGTGCTCCCACCTCCTCTTCAAGACAATCTACATCATACAATTCTAGATATAAAAAGAACACAAATTTATTTTCAAAAAAAGCTCAAAACATAGCAGTTGTCAACCAAACTGATATTATCGCGCCTCCCTCTTCTTCTACACTAGCAATATCAATGTGGTCGCAATGTAATCGCTAGTTCACAAAGCTATCTAACTCTTTACGTTTTATTTTTTCAGCAACTCCTCTCAAACAATCTTGTTCAATTACCCCCTATTCGCCCTCTTGATACTAATCTTCCCCTTCCCAAAACCTATGATGCAAAAAGCTTCTTTCAATTTCACCGCATGCCTAGGCATGATACTGAAAAGTGCATGCATCTTAGGCACCTTAATTAGGACCTCATTGACACTAATGTGATACATGTCGGTGTTAATGACAAAGGGGCTAAATTTATTGCACCATCAAACCAAAATTTACAAATCTATACCACTCCATTTACCCAGCACACAAATTCTAATTTCATAGACCCCATCCCCTCCCATGTCCCACCTCCTGATTTCGATCCCACGCCAATCCCCTCTACGACAGGTGTGAATCCTTCTTCCAATTCTCTCCCATTCTCTCATACGGTGGGTGCAGCAGACACTCACCCTCGTGCTTCTCGAGTTGAGCCTTTTCCTAAACCTGCAATTACATTCTCTTATGTTGATGTGCATGTTGGCATATACAATGGTCCTCTATATGTCCAAGCTTTGGTTAACCAAAAAACCAGGGGTACACGGGGACGCGTCCCCACCTCCTCCAGCCCGTCCCCGTCCCTAGTGACGTTTCCAGGACGGGGGGACAGCTGGGAACGTCCCCTTGGCGTCCCCAGTAAAATGCAAAATTGTGAAACGTCTCAGGGACGCGCAGGAAAAATTGGGGGCGGTGGGTAGTGGATCAGGGACGGTTGGGGACGTCCCAGGGACGCGTCCCCAGACGTCTTAACGCATACCACCCGTTTTTTTTTTTTTTAATTGGGGCGTGGGGTCCACAAACCCTCCCATGCCCCTTCCAAGACCCTATAATCATGATATTGATAGCCCAAATGAGGCATAGATATTAGTCTTTAGATTGTTGTATTTTGAAGTTTGAGACTGTGGGTTTAACAGTTAATTTTATCTTTAATTTTGAACTTTGAACTTTGAACTTTAATTTTAGAATTTGAACAAAATGCTTTAATATTGTTGTTATGTATCTTCAATCTCATGATTATCATTAATTCTATTATTGTTTAGATTGTTGTTATACTAGTGTTTAATCATTAATGCTCAATGTTTATTGTTTAAACTTTATAGTTTATAGTTAGCTGATAGGCTTTTATATATGAGCATTATAGTGCTCGGAATTGTCTCATGCCGTAAAACAAATTCACGCTAGAAATTTTTCTAAACTCATCGATTGTTCTTATCGGCATATTCATTGAACCTCTCCTATGGGTGCAAGTGCTAGTTATATTGCTGTTATACTACTGTTATACTGTTGTTACACTACTGCTGTCATGATTTATTCACATATTGATATTGTTGTTAATTTATTAACATATATGATATCTCTATTTCATATTGATATTTTGAAAAATTCATATATCGCCATCCCCCCGCCGTCCCCAAAAATTGGCCCTCAGACTGCCGTCCCCGAAACGCGTCCCCTGCCGTCCACCCATCCCCGTCCCCAAAACGCCGTGGAACATAGCAAAAAACCGTTTGCAGAGTTCTGGTGGATCCAATGAGCTTGGTTAACATCGTTACAAAGGAGTTTCTCTACATTAACTAGCTACATCGAAATTCCTATTCTTCTTCAAACATCTCTTTGTGCAAGCATAACAACCTCTCTATACTGGCTCTAGGTTCTATTATTTTTATCCATCCAAGTTGGCCCCAAATCCCTAGATGTTCTTTGTCATGTTATTCATACATCAAAACATTATCGTGTCCTTTTGGGCTACTCTTGGCTCAACGTGATGAAGGCTATACCTTTTATTATTCATAAATGTTTGAAGTTTCCCCATAATGATGTTGTTCACACTATTCCACATAGTCAGTTTCAATCACTCATCATTCGGCATAACTTCTCTTGACTATTTCTAGCCTACCCCTTCTAGCCCACCCCATCCATGCATTGATTTTCTTTTCTAATTATATCATAAGATGTTATGAGCAAGATCACTCCTCTTGTTCCTTCTTCTGCTCCACTCGCTCCACCAACTAAATCTATACCTCCTCCATCATCTACTCCACCTACTGTTCATCCACCATTTTCAACAACTTTTGTTCCTCTTCCCACACCACAACATAAAGGTAAGCCGTAGGTGCGGGATCCTCCCCCTTCCACTTCCCAAACTAGACCTCGGCAAAATCAATCCTCTAGATCACACAAGCGTCGTCGTCGTGCCGCTACCCAACCCAACCCACTTCTAACCCACTTGTTCCTAACCCACCGCAGGAACCTCAAAAGAAAAAGCCTAAAAGAGTTGAGGTGATTTTGGCCCCATCTACTAATCCTCCTCTTATCCCGCAACTTCCCAACATTCCCCCATTCTCTAAGCCCCTCAATCTTCCAAATGTCAATGTCATTTCCAGTGTCGCCCTCTCCGCCCTAGTTCCATTTACCCATGCCCATCATCAAATTTTCCTTGAATTAAGACCTACCCTTCACATTGATATACCTCCCCCACTGGCCAAAAGAAAAATTGAACATTACCCCACCCCACCCTTCCAAGAACCTAAACCTAAATTAAACCTTCCATCTCTCCCTCTAAGCCCTTGTGCATCACTTTCCCCTACAGTGGAGATAGCTCCACCCCCCACAGACTCCTAATCTTGGTCCTATCACGTCTACTGGCAGTACGAAGGATCAAAGCATTATGGTTAACTCTCCACTTGAGTCATTGGCCACTCCACCCAAGGTGTCTTTTTGATTCGGTGGTTGACATTCTGACACTATCAACGATATTCACATGTGCATTGACTATTGCCCCTTCGATAGACATTCGAGAGGATGTTGTTCCTTCTGCTTCTTCAAAATGTCCCGCTTACTAGTCCACTTATGTTGGCTTCTTCCCCACTCAGTGGTCCTTCACCCCTACATGATCGTGATTAGGACAAGACCTATTTGTTGGATATGGAGTTTGACACAGATGTTTCTTCTTCGTATCATATGTCTATGCTTGTTTGTGTTTGTTGTTAGGTACCATGTTTGTTTGTTGTGTTTTCTCATGTGCCCCTATGTGCTTGCGTATTTGTTAGTTTCCCCCGGAGGACCCATGATACCCTTGTAGTTATATGGATACAGGATGAACGAAATGTTGTGCAATTCCTCTATTTGTATCTACCTTCTTTCTATATGTCGTTATTGTGTTCTTTGCCACATTTTGGGGACGATGCAAAGCATTGAGACATTTAGGTCTCTTTCATGTTGACCCAAAATTTTACTTTTCATTTTTTCATTGCTATGTGCCTTCTTCCTTTGTGCTCGTAGTTCTATATGCTTGGGGAATGATGACAATTCTATACCTATCCCTTGATCATTCCTTCCTGAATACACATACTGACCCCAAGCATATAGATCCCTTTGTGTGTCTTTGTACAATGTTGTTGACTTCTATGTGACATTGCCTTTTCTTTGCCTATGTCATTTCTTAGCACACGGCTTCAAGGGTCCCAAGCTTTTTTTTTCTAGCAACATCATGCGACTCTGGGGGCATATCATTTCATATATGTTTCTTGGAGATTCTTTTCCCCTTTTTCTACCTTAAAATTAATTGCATACCATTCACTTATGCGATTATTTTAAGGGGGGGCATATTTACACATTTACATGTGCAAACATTCACACACATTACCAACTTCAATAGCTTATGGCCACAAGTACATGGAGTTACTTGGATTTAGCCACCCTTATTAGGATTACCTAGCAACAGAGCACCCTAGTCCATGTCATCCCTACTATATTTGGATATGAGCCACCTAGCAACAGTGTACGCTAGTGCATGTGACTCATATCAGCTACTTTTTATACACCTAGCAATATAGCACGCTAGTACATGTGATTCATGAAGGTATTATAGGTTCCTAGCAACAGAGTACACTAGACCTTTAACCATATCCTACATTTTTCAGACAACAAAGTATGTTGGGATCATGTTTTCTGATTTCCTAGCAACAAAGCACACTAGATAATGCTTGATTTTTCTCTTTTTCGTATCTAGGTGCCTGTGTTTTTCTGTTTTTTTTCATGCTTGTGCTTTAATCTTCTCGTCTATGTGTTGGATTATATATGATTTGCCTCAAAAATCAAGCAATTGGGCAATAAGATCTCCTTATTCAATTCCTCTATTGTTAATTCCAAAGATAACGACCTAAACAGAGGCACGATCAAGGCTAATGATGAAGTGTTGGAGTGATTTGATTCCCAAGTGGCTCAATGAGCAAACCTGCAAATTACATGATGAACCACAAAAATCAAGCAATTGGGCAATAAGATCTCCTTATCCAATTCCTCTATCATTGATTCCAAAGATAACAACCCAAATAGAGGCACGATCGAGGCTAATGATGAAGTGTTGGAGTGATCTAATTCCCAAGTGGGTCGGTGGGCAAACTTGCAAATTACTTGGCAATCTACAAGTTTATAGAATATGCAAACAAAACCTTAAGCTAGAATGCAAATGCACATTCAATAGGCACAAAATATTTTGAAAGGGAAATCTTATATTGGAGAAGACATGTACAATGACATGTGTGCAATAGAGATGCTTGTAGGTTCTTTTCTATCTATACCTTGTACAATGCAAGTATTTATACAAAAGAGTTTGTCAACTAGGCCTTCACAATATGCTAACAAGTGTCACGTGCTTATGGTGTGCTCTATCATGTGGACGGGGTGATGATAGGTGTTGAACCAGTATGGTGCCAATTGTTTGGCTAGAACATGTGGCGTGGTTGCAACCACATGTCAAGCACATATGGGCCATTTCATGTAGATATGAATGTCACACGTGTCGTACTTGTATGGTCTTGCAAAATGTCAACATGTGTAGCCATGTGCAAGGCCGTAATACACTCACAAGCAGTGCTATCCAATGCTCGAGGACTATGCACAAATGTGCAAGGACAATGTTGCGCACAAATGTGTAGGTACTATGTGGTGCGTGTTGAGTGAAGATGAGTGTATAGGTGATGCTACTGAAGAGAATGGGAGAGCCTGAGGTTGTGTGAATGTAAGAGGCTGAGACTAGATGTAATAATGCACTCGGATCATGGAGTTATAGTTCCCCTCCTATGACAAAACAAATCCATAAAGAGGCATGTTCCATTGCAAATGGAGAATTATGAAATTTTTCAACCTAATGGCAATTGTTTAGAAATTATGCAAATTGAAAAAGACGAAGGCAAGGGTCAATGAGGAGGGTGAATCAGCGATGGCAAGTTCTTTGAAACCATATACATCACACTTAGCACACCCTCCAAAGTATGTAGAGTGTAAAGTCGATGATGCAAAGATTGGTAAGAAGCCCACACACAAGTTTGAGAATGTAGCAGATACAAAGTAGAAAGAGTCAGCATGTGAGGGTGAATCTGGTGTTTGAAGACAAGATTATCATGAAAAGTGAAGTATGAGCTCCTAAGTGTGGACTGTTTTTGCATACAAATGACTTCAAATATGAACAAGTAGAGAGTAAGGGCACAACTGACGGAGGAAATGCAGAGGTGAAGAATGTACTTGGCACGATAAGCACCAACGAAGAATGGACTTTAACCCAAGGGCATTGGTATTAAAATATAATGGTCAAGGAAAAATAAAGCCAGAAAAAATTGTCCTCTAGCTATCGCCATATAAAATCCATGAAGAAATGAATAATGGGGTAGAATAGCTAGAGAACTTGGATGGTGGAATATGTAAAGATGTAGTGAATGGGTGAATATCAAAATTATATACTTCGAACTAAGTCCATTAACATGATCAAGTGGGGAGCTCAAGTATTGATAGGTCAAAAATACAAGGTAAGCAAATCAGAAACTATATAAATACAAGTGCTTGAATAAATGAGAACACGGAAGAATTAAAATAATATATTATTAAATTCAAAAGGGAGAGTCAATTAATAAAAAAGACCCATGATAGAAGTTGGGAAGAAATATAAAGGAATAATAAAGGTGATGGAAGTATATATGCTTTTATAAGGATGATGGAACAAAAAGTGATAAGCAAAGGGAGGGTGAAGGTTAAACTATAAGAAAAAACATTTAAAAGAATCAAAAAGAATATTCAATATATTAAAACTGCTCCTATAATACAAATCGTACACTTTTTCTCCTTTCATTTGAATTGCCTCTAGGGATGCAATATTATCGCTTAACTGTCAACAAAAATATAATAACAGTCTGACAATTTTAGGCAGCCATCATTTTGTAATTCTAATATAGGATTTAAACCATTTTCATGGTTTAATCAGTTACACGCCACACTATTTATGGGTGTTCTGTGTTACGCATCTTTAAAATAAATTCAAGCTCATTTCTGCACAAAGCATATTACTTGGACAATTAAATTGATTAATAAAATTGATGCTATGTGAAAATCAAGGTGCATCATGGAAAGTTAAACTTATAGAAAGATCTATACATGTAAAACACTTAAAAAAGGCAGAGCGGTCATCAAATGTCAGCCGCCCTTGCATTTGTACACCCTTTGCATGTACAGTTGCAACCCAAATTGTATGTCTGCATCTAGGCAGTGTATGACTTTATTGTCCTACCATCTTACAGTCTACAGTCTGAAGTGAAACCCCCTTTAGTCACCATCCAACAAATAGATGCAAGCTTCTTCTGCAATCCTGCTGTCCATTACAGGCAGTTTAACCTTGTGCAGCACAACATTGTATGGTATAGCAGCATAGAGCACAGCCACGCACAGATCACTGCATCATATAACCCTTCTTCTAATTGCCAAAATAAAATCTAAATTTACCAACTGTATATATGTGGAATTTACCAAACCAAAACTTTAACATTTTGAAAAGATTTCGGCCAAGCCAAATCACATAGAGAAACAGTTTTTCTAGTTAATAACGCTAGAAATTTTAATAAATTTCAACATAAATATCAGAGGTAAGATGAAAAAATTGGGCAAGGTTGAAAAGAATATTCATTGGCCAATGGGCTTGGAAGAAGTAAACACAGTTGTACAGTTGAGAAATTTGATTATAAGATCCAGCCGTGCGATACCCAAAAAGACGGTTGCAGCAGTGAGAAAATTTATTTTAAAATCCAGCCAAGACACAATATTTCTAATGATTTTGACTTATATGGTTGTTATTATCTTGAGAATGATAGAACAAAAGAAAAGAAAATATGTTGATTATAGTGCACTAAGACACAAAAAAGTTGACAAACCATAAATATAGATGGGTAGCAGACAGGCGGAGGCTCAAATATGTAAGACAAGAAACTGAGCAAAAGAGTGGACAAAGGGGAAGAGTGAGATTAGTTGTAAAACAGAACAAGGACAGAATGAAAAACAATCAGATTCAACATAATATGGTGAAAATAATAAATAGTGAAATCGCAGAAAGAATGGATGAAAGAAGCAGATTTGTGCAGAAACATTAGGATGGGATGCTCACTAGTAAGGCATTTGCATCAACCGCCAAGGGAAAAATAGAGAATGCTATCTGCATTAAGGTACACAAATACTTTGAGGTAAATGAAAAGTGAAACACGTGATTTTGTCGTTATAGTCTCTAAAAATGAGCAATTTTGGCCTCATTTGTTTATCTGGTACTGATCTCAATTCACCAAATGCAGAATGAAGGGTTCAGAAGTGTTGAAAGCAAAAAGCAGACTTTGGAAGGAAAAGAAGGGTAACAATATTACTTCTTTATGATTTGATTTCCCACTCTACTCTCTTCCTTTTTTCAAAATCAAGCATAACTTGTTGAGAGAAATTCTAGCAAGAACTGTGTGTGGTGAGCCAAGATAAAGAGTACGATTAGAATTGTCATAATTTTGCATATTTAGCTCCTGCTTCTGGCCTTCCGTGTGTCCAGTTAACTAATCAAATCCCTTCTTCTTTCTGTTCTTGCCAATGTAATTAGAAGCAGGGATTGTGATCCAGGTGAATCAGGGAGTCTACTAGTCAAGAGTCAACATTTAGGGAATATTCCCATATTAGCGTTCTAATACACTAATCAAACAAAGCATTCCTTCTTAACACTGATTCGAACCAGTCCCAAGAAACATGCTTAGATGCTGGAAGCCACTGTCACCTGGAAGAGGAAACAACAGAATGTGTACTGTAAAAACTTCTTTTATGGTTCTGCAGAATCTTCCTCACTGCAAATTGTGTAATGTATTACAGTGCTTCATGACGGATTGCACCTACATTATTGGCTAGTCATTACATCTGACATCTTGAATCTGTACAGAACTAGTTAAACAATAACAAATCTGCTATTACAGTCCACATATGTGGTTCTTTCTTGGTTGTTATTGTTTCGGGATTTATTGTAATCTTCTTGTCATTGTCAAGAGTCAAGACTCTCTGATGGTTATTAACTAGTATCTAGAACAACCAATTTCCCGGTAACACATTAACCCCTCTGTTAATGTGTTGTCCATTGACATTCACCCCTATGTGCAGGATCAATGATATCGGCGCAAAAATTCCAGTTGTTGCATAACTAATGGTCTTGTTACCTAATCAGCCAGATCGCACAAACCTTTTGTATATTGTTCATAAACCTAATTGTCTACACTAAGCAGGATACTGTAAAATCTATTCACATCACTGAAGGATCCTCGGCTGAAATTTGACTTATATAATCCAGGATCGTCACAGCCTTGGTCATTTGGCATAGTAAAATCTTAAAGGAAATCGCCATATAAAAGATACTGAATTCCGCGTCTAATAATGTAATTGAATGAGTCTGAAGATGATTCTACAGATTGTGGTGTAGCATAACGGTAAGGGGATGCATTTGTATGAGAGCGACTCCTGTTCAAATCCCTAGTTGGCAACAAATCTAAATAAAAAGATACACAGATCGTTGTGAAGTATTGAAAATAGCGTGCACTGAAAGTACATATAGCATGTTCTAATCACAAATGTTAACACGGCCCATAGTCCATCACTCTAAAACGCTGTCAGGCAGCCCACAGACTGAGTGCCAAACCTTAAATTAAAAAGAAACAAAAAGTGCAATTGACCAGTCTGAGAGCCAAACCCTAATTTATTTTTTATACGGCAAATTAATCTAACAAGAAAGCGAAGAAAAAAAATACCTCCTACCTCCACAATCTCAGTGCTAAACCCTAAATTAAAAAAATAAAAGAATAATGCAATTGAACAAGAAAGCAAAAGAAAAATATCTTGTACCTCCAATGCCCGCATTCAGGAGAACTAAACCTGACAATAAGTACCGATGGCGATAAAAAAAAGACTCCGACTGGCCTTCAGGCGTTACAGCACTGGACAGCCCTCTTCTTCCGCCTACCACAATAATTCAAAAGTTATTACGCAGTTGAATCAACAAGATCTCTTAAAAAACTATGCCTGCAAAAATCTAAAACCTACGTTACTTCCTTATTCTTACGTCTAACCCCTGTTATGGTAATGTTGGAGAAAATCTTATAGACGTTCATGTTTCTTGCGTGAAAAAATACACGCGATTCAAATCAATCTCCCGCTGAACGTATGTAATGAATGTATGTTGCTAAATAGGTAGCTTCATTAGTGTTGAGAATCTTTGCTCTGCGCTGGCGAGGCTTCTTTTGCTTTCTCTGACGGAGAATATTTTATACAAATGTTTATGAGCGCTTCTCTGTGTAACGATGAAGTTAGTACTTGAAATCAATATATTATTGAGAGGGAAATAAACTAAGGTGAAGTAATGTGCTCACACAAGTACGTATTAAACCAACCTTATTTAATGAGTTGAGATTTTACTGATATAAATATTGTTTAATGAGTGGAATTGATTATGTTGTTGAAATAAATGTTTGAAAATTAAATAAATATTAGTAAAATAGTTTAAAAGTATATATAAATAGTCAATGTCTCTTAAAAATTGTATATTTATATTTTTTAGTTGAAGTTTTTTTTTTTAGTGTTTGGTTGAGAGGAGAATTCTATTGCATTTGTATAATGTAATTAATTCAATTCTGTTAACCAATGAGAATTGAGTATTAAATTCATTTGGCAAAATCCTTAAAATTGAAAGTTAATTTTTTTATTTAATGATTTAATAAATGCAATTTGTCTGTTGTGCTATTGGTCAATTGGGTGAACAGTAATGTGAAAAATAGATTTTTTTTATTTTTTAATTATATTAAAATTCAATTGACCAATAAGCATTGAGTATTAAACTCATTTGGCAAGATGACTATAGTTGAAGCACTGTGTGAGTACCAAGTTGACACTGTCCAAGTATATACTGAAATTGACACTGTCTAATGGTCTGGATTTCTTCTTTCTAACGTTGGTCATTCTTTTTTCTGTCAGTTTTGTTTTTCGTCAGTTCACATTTGTCAGCGTACAAACAGCATGTGCTAAAATGGGAGTTTTGGAAGAGGGTTTGGACATCCATCAAAGCACTAAATAATCTTCATGTATCGAATGCAAATAAAATATTATTGATTGACTCCATAGCCACATTTTATTTTTCCTTTGTACGGCAATACCTTGCATTTTACCGCTCACCTGCAGCCATTTCATTTCTCCTTTGCGGGAAAGCGGGGTACTTTATATTTGATTATTTTCCACTTTGTTATTTTCTCACCATCACATTACCACAAGCACTTTATATTTCCTTTGCAAGAGTGTGGGAGATTTTCACTTCACCGCCCACCCGCACCATCCTCTAGGGTTTCCTATGGGAGTGTGGCAAAGCATGGATTGCTTCCCGCAACACTGCACATAGATTGTTCTAGCCTTGCGAGAGCGCAAGGAAGCCTCTGTTGAACTCCTACTCTTCTGTATATTCCTTTTTCGATGGGCTTGAAAACCTTCAATCATTCCTCATCTTTTTGATTTATCTGCTCATTCCATCAATCACGGCCTCCTTTGCATTTCACCATCATTTGAAATTGAAACTCATTATAGCAACACCCACATTCAATCTCCTCTTCTAGGGCAGGGCATTCCTCATTTGAATTTGTCTTGATTCTCAAACCACTCCTGTGAATCAATTTTGTTTTGAAAAAATGACTGTTAGGAATCCATTTTGAGCTGGTCTCCCTTTTTTTAGATTTTTTGCTTTCCTAAATGGTTCATATCTCGTGCTTCATCTTGTGCCTACTCTAGAACCCCGTGTTGCATAAAATGGTCTATGGCGGATTGTAATACAATTTCCCATGAAAACTGCCTCCATGCTTTGACATTCTACATACATATCTATCAAGGCACTGGCAACTACAACATTTGATAAAAAAAATCTGCTTTCAACTACATTTTGATGGATATTTACACCCTATACCAAAGCACCCATTTTCACACAGGCTGGGAGTACGCTTTACAAGTGCAAACTGATCAGGTTGAAAACCTATTTGTTGCATATGATGAAACAATATGATAACCTCATGGGGACATCCACGCCTTCTATATGCTCCAATCTATTTCATTCTCTCATGTGGTCAAACACTTTACGACTATCTATCGTACTTCCGTATTGATTTTCATGTAGAGCCTCTCCTTCATCATAGTGTTGTGAGATTGAGATGAGGAGTTGATGGCAATGACATGTTATGATTATGATTGGAGAGTAGGAAATGTGCAGTGTTATTTAACAATAATTTCACTTGCTTGCATTGTGGCAGTCAACACATACTCAAAGTCTCTTAACAACTCTAATAGTTGTTTCAAGTTTAAACAAACCAAATGTGATTGCAAACCAAAAATGTCCCTGTGATTTCATTTTATACAACATGGTTGAATGCCAAACTGTAGTAAGAGCGGTGAATGGAAGCTTTATACCATACAAATGCCAATTTGTGGAGTCTGGCTTTACACCTGCCATTTGCATTTGCTTGAAATTTTCTAAAGCTTTTTCAACAAATCCATTTTGTCCTGCAGCCATTGCATTTCATGAAACCACAGTTCTTTGAGGCATTTTGTCAAACAGTTCACGGGTCTTCTCTATGCTTCCACATTTTACATACATGTCAACTAAATGGCATAGATTTATGCAATGAAGAGTGCCTTCTAATATATACTACAAATAATAATATTAATATATATTATATGAATTATAAATATATAATATATTAATATTAATTTATAATCAATATGTATAAGTTCATATTAATATTATATAATAATTATATTATAATATATATTACTATAATATAATTATATTAATTATATAATATATTTATTATTAATTATATATAATATATTTGCATTAATATAATTAATACAGAGAAATACTAATGTATAAGCATGTTTTAAATCAATTATAGGCTTGCTAAGATGTGACATAGTATTTTCAAGCATGATATATCAAATTCTAAGTGAGAATCCAATATAACACTTAGGAAGGCAATCAAATGCAATGCTAGCATAGCCAAGTTTGAATCTAGCTAGGCATAGCAATTAAAATATCAACATTTCCACACTGGCAGATCCAACATGTTTACAATGAATCAAATTCAAACATTCTTTTACAATCATCATTTTCATAAGAATAAAGTAATAAGTTATAATACTATAACATGATTCTTTTGACAAATCCAATTATCACTATCATCACTTCCAACCATAATTTCAATATTGGCAAGAACTTGGACGCAATGTGTCTCTTGTTTATATATGTGTTTATTAGCCATCTAATAACACCTTTAGGTGTTTTTAGTAGTTTACAATAATTTAAAAGATTTTGATGAATAATAGACATGAGATTTCACAATCCATGATAATTATATCTGAGTGTTTCAGCTTTAACTATGTAAAAGTTTTTTCCTCAACGTTTGGGATCACACCATCAAATAGTAGAGAGCAAGAGAATAGAATTAAAAATGACAAATTTGGAGAGGTGAAGAGGCCAAATTATCTCATTTACTTTGTTTACATTGTTCTTGTTGTTATTCATTTATAACTCTATGAATATGGGTTTATGTTTGTGTATGTACATTCATAGGTGTTTAAGTAGGTGTGTGTGTGTGTAGGTTTATGTTTGTGTATGTACATTCATAGGTGTTTAAGTGTGTGTGTGTGTGTGTGTGTGTGTACATTCATAGGTGTTTAAGTGTACACATACACTTAAACACCTATGAATGTACACACACACACACACACACACACACACACATATATATACACACACACTTAAACATACATTCATAGGTGTTTAAGTGTAGGTGTATGTACATTATATACACTTAAACACCTATGTGCATGAATGAATGTTACATGCACAAATATAGTAACCTTAGTAGAGTTGTAGTACTATAATCAAACCTCATTTTATGGTTGAAGTGTATATGAATGTACGTACAAATATATATATATATATATATATATATATATATATATATATATATATATATATATATATATATATATATATAAGTGTGTGTGTGTGTGTACATTCATAGGTGTTTAAGTGTAGGTGTATGTACATTATATACACTTAAACACCTATGTGCATTCATGCACAAATATAGTAACCTTAGTAGAGTTGTAGTACTATAATCAAACCTCATTTTATGGTTGAAGTGTATAATTCTCTGCAAAATCTACAACTAGCCTGATGGTATGAAGAGGAAATGTATATTTACATAACTTGAATTGCAAGTCCGACTATCGAGCTCTATGTGTATACCTTGCATACTCATACACTATCTTCTCTCAAAAGATAGCTATAAATTTTAACAGTCTTATTTCATCACTCACTAATTCACATCTCTTGACCTCTTTACCATATTTTAAAGTGTATGTCACTGACTTATATTTTTGAAAACTTACTAGTTCATTTCTAATTGCATGTGTATTCTTTATGTGTACATAATTTTTTAAACAATTTAAACCATCACAAATATCACATGTTCCATTTAAACATATTTTTTTTACAAAAAACAAAATTGTCCATCTACTCTTTCACAAAAACATCTTGAAATGAAATCTCTTGTCAATCTAGGTGGAGCCTCTATCATACACTCTTGTAAAATATTGTTAGTATACAAAGCAACATACACTGTATATGTCAAAAAACATCATAATGTATAGAAAATTCAATGCGGACCCTCCAAAAACAAGTAGTGCACGTGTGATTTATTTTACCATAAAAAGTTTTACCATTTCAAAATACCTTTGACTAATTTTTAGTTGAGGATAACTCTACAAATTTAGAGAAAAATTATGTTTGCATCATTTCTAAAAGAAATTATGTGACTCATAATTTTGACAACAAATAATTAATACAAAGAAATACTAATGTATAAGCATGTTTTAAATCAATTATAGGCTTGCTAAGATGTGACATAGTATTTTCAAGCATGATATATCAAATTCTAAGTGAGAATCCAATATAACACTTAGGAAGGCAATCAAATGCAATGCTAGCATAGCCAAGTTTGAATCTAGCTAGGCATAGCAATTAAAATATCAACATTTCCACACTGGCAGATCCAACATGTTTACAATGAATCAAATTCAAACATTCTCTTACATTCATCATTTTCATAAAAATAAAGTAATAAGTTATAATACTATAACATGATTCTTTTGACAAATCCAATTATCACTATCATCACTTCCAACCATAATTTCAATATTGGCAAGAACTTGGACGCAATGTGTCTCTTGTTTATATATGTGTTTATTAGCCATCTAATAACACCTTTAGGTGTTTTTAGTAGTTTACAATAATTTAAAAGATTTTGATGAATAATAGACATGAGATTTCACAATCCATGATAATTATATCTGAGTGTTTCAGCTTTAACTATGTAAAAGTTTTTTCCTCAACGTTTGGGATCACACCATCAAATAGTAGAGAGCAAGAGAATAGAATTAAAAATGACAAATTTGGAGAGGTGAAGAGGCCAAATTATCTCATTTACTTTGTTTACATTGTTCTTGTTGTTATTCATTTATAACTCTATGAATATGGGTTTATGTTTGTGTATGTACATTCATAGGTGTTTAAGTAGGTGTGTGTGTGTGTAGGTTTATGTTTGTGTATGTACATTCATAGGTGTTTAAGTGTGTGTGTGTGTGTGTGTGTGTGTACATTCATAGGTGTTTAAGTGTACACACACACTTAAACACCTATGAATGTACACACACACACACACACACACACACACACACACACACACATATATACACACACTTAAACATACATTCATAGGTGTTTAAGTGTAGGTGTATGTACATTATATACACTTAAACACCTATGTGCATGAATGAATGTTACATGCACAAATATAGTAACCTTAGTAGAGTTGTAGTACTATAATCAAACCTCATTTTATGGTTGAAGTGTATATGAATGTACGTACATATATATATATATATATATATATATATATATATATATATATATATATATATATATATATATATATATATATATATATATATATATATATATATATATATAAGTGTGTGTGTGTGTGTACATTCATAGGTGTTTAAGTGTAGGTGTATGTACATTATATACACTTAAACACCTATGTGCATTCATGCACAAATATAGTAACCTTAGTAGAGTTGTAGTACTATAATCAAACCTCATTTTATGGTTGAAGTGTATAATTCTCTGCAAAATCTACAACTAGCCTGATGGTATGAAGAGGAAATGTATATTTACATAACTTGAATTGCAAGTCCGACTATCGAGCTCTATGTGTATACCTTGCATACTCATACACTATCTTCTCTCAAAAGATAGCCATAAATTTTAACAGTCTTATTTCATCACTCACTAATTCACATCTCTTGACCTCTTTACCATATTTTAAAGTGTATGTCACTGACTTATATTTTTGAAAACTTACTAGTTCATTTCTAATTGCATGTGTATTCTTTATGTGTACATAATTTTTTAAACAATTTAAACCATCACAAATATCACATGTTCCATTTAAACATATTTTTTTTACAAAAAACAAAATTGTCCATCTACTCTTTCACAAAAACATCTTGAAATGAAATCTCTTGTCAATCTAGGTGGAGCCTCTATCATACACTCTTGTAAAATATTGTTAGTATACAAAGCAACATACACTGTATATGTCAACAAACATCATAATGTATAGAAAATTCAATGCGGACCCTCCAAAAACAAGTAGTGCACGTGTGATTTATTTTACCATAAAAAGTTTTACCATTTCAAAATACCTTTGACTAATTTTTAGTTGAGGATAACTCTACAAATTTAGAGAAAAATTATGTTTGCATCATTTCTAAAAGAAATTATGTGACTCATAATTTTGACAACAATTCTTCTTTTTACAAAATCTATTTGATTAGGTGATACTCTTGTGTTATTTTTCTAAAATTCTTCAATTAAGAATTTAAGGCTTCAACTATGACTTTATCTTTCTGAAGGAGTCTATTAGAGAATGTCCATAGTTATTGTTGTTTAGGTTCTCAATTCTTTCACGCCTCCCAATGACTTTCATTAGTGTTTTTCTATTTATTTTTAGTGCTCTACTTAGTTTCCTTATTAAACAAGATTTATTTGTTTGATTACTTACTATAGTTGATGTAATTACACACTATGTAGCATTACTATCTTTGGTGTGTGAGGTTGAACCCACCATTTGGTATGCATTGATTATATTTTTATAATAAATGTTTCACTGTTAGTATTCAATGTTCTTAAACTAAGGATCTTCATGGTGGGTCTAAACTTTAGATTTCTCATCATTTCAATAAATAATTGACATCTTCCTATTTTATTTTTGTTACACGTCGTTAGATTCTACAAGGAGTAGGAATTTGAGCTAGGATCTATTGTTAATCATAGATCACATGCACTCTAGTCGACAGATGATCAAAATCAAAATAGATGAATGGAGAGATTATCTTGAAAGAGAGAATTCAAAAGACAATACAACAAGAGAATTTAAACAATGCTCGCATTACTCTCACTGACTAGTAGAGGTGAGAGGTGAGTGTTGTATATATAGAAAATTAGAGGCATATACATCCAAGAGGAGTAATAACTCCAACTACCTATAATAGGCAAGAATTTTACCTATTTGGTAAATGTTAAAATACATGTTTGCACCTACTCAGATAAAGACAAATAAATAGATATGAGAGGTGACATATAAATCTATTTAAGAGGGTGTGAGACTTGAAACTACCCAAAAGTGGGTGAGAGAGACACATGTAATTGATGAATTATGCCATGTTTTCTTATCATAACCACACCTAAATAACATACACAAGATTAATAATATGTGTAGGAAAAAAAATATCCCCTAACATAAAGAAAATAAATAACCTACACTAACATACATCGTGTAACATTACTATATTTGGTGCATGAGGTTGAACCCACCATTTGGTATGCATTGATTATATTTTTGACAATAGATTTTTCATTGTTGGTATTTGATGTTCTTCAACTAAGGATCTTTATGGTCAGTCTAAACTTAAGATTTCTCATGATTTCAACAAACAATTGACATCTTCCTATTTTATTTGAGTTTTCAAAAAGAATTGTCCATATTTTATTAGCACTTTTTTACACATGTACATTCAAAAATCTTATCACTCATTGGTTTTAAAATGTTCTCATCAATTTCAATTAAAATCTCAAGTTTTTTACATAAAATTCTAGGCAGTGCTCTCAATGGTAAACTTGATTCATTGGATAAATTTTATTCATTACACAAATTTTGTTTGTCTTTGGTAAATTTTATGTGTTTTCAATAGGTTGATCAATTGGTGTAACATCAAAATTTATATTTGAAATTGCATCATCATTGATTGGTTCATTATTTATTGATTCAATTGATGTTTGAGGATTTATTACAATATAAAATTGATATGGTAAAGATGATGCACTTTCAACTTTGAGGTTCAATTTCTTAGTTGTAAAAAGTTTTTGCATTTGTTGTCTTTATTTTCTAATTTTTTCTCTTTCATGGCTCCAACGGATGCTTCTAGATCTACTTGAATTGGCAAAGATGGTATATCTTCAACTTTAGAGTTTAATTTCTTATTTTCATGAAATTCTTGTTGTGTGGTTACACAACACGGCCCATTTTGCCCTAGCAAAATAGGGACCCAACTTTTTACTTTCATTTGGCTTGTTTGTTTCCCTTTACTTTTGGGCGATATGGTAAAATCGGTGACAAGTGTATGTCAGGATCTTATCCTGTGCATATCAGGACCTCAAAGTCTAGGTCCAATTTCCAAAGTGCAAATTTTCCCTTTATGAAGCCTGCCAACTGAAAGAGATTAAAATTCTAAGCGGGTTTGCCTTTTGCAGCATGCGGTAATTCCTTAAAATAGAGAAGTTATTCATAGTCAAAGTGTTGGTCAACGGTCATGTGGATATTCATTTTTACACTTAGATGTCCTCACATTTGCCAATATCCATACATTCGCCAATGTCCTGACCCGATAAATTGCTAAGTAAAGAGCAAAAGGTCACTAAAAACCTTAATATCCTAACATTCGTAAATGTGTGCACGTCAAGTTTAAACCTGAAATACAGTAAACTGTCATGCGCATAATCGCATAGTGCGAATATTCAATTATAATATCCTGACCTTTTTTAATATCTGGACATTCTCCAATATGCGGACATTCAAATATGCAGACATTCGTCAATATCCTCACATTCACTAAGTGCTCACAAAAGCTAATATCCAGACATTCCTCAATGTCCAGACTTTCCCATGCATTCGGATGACATCATCTGTATCCTTGTCTGAGGTCTGACCCGGCAAAGTTCGTACACGTACATGTCACATGTCATCCATCGCCCTCTGTAGGAATACCTTTAGATCTCCAGCGAAGCGGTGAAATGACACGTCAGCTTCACGTGCCCCACAAGGATCCAACTTCGTGACCTACGTTACGTGGCATTTTTTCACGTCCTTGCGGGAGACCTTTTATGGTTCCAGCAACCTAGCAAATTTTATTTCACATATGCCACGTAAGCGTGGTGGGGCCTAACACACGTCCCAATATCTATATCCAGATGATGTCACGTCATCTCGACCTTATAAAGGGTTTTAACTCAGCTTACGTCATATGGATATTTACCTGCATGGATATTAACTTTCAAGGATCCATATGTCTTATTCCTAATATCCATATCTGCATGACGTCACTACGACCCAAATTAAAACAGAAGCCATATCTAGATGATGGCACATGGACATTTCATCGCATAGATATTTCACACTTCACTAATAGCTTGACATAGTTTAAACATAATCGGGGCCCAATAATATATTTTTGTTCAATGATGGCTGACCCGATCGTCATGCTGACATCATCAGGATATCCGGATATCTTGGTATCACATTCGAAAATCCATGTCCTAATATCCTGACTTAATATCCAAATCCTGACATCCTAATATCCGGATATCTACATCTGGACCTCCTCTCTTAGTGAATGATATGCACATTTTCTTGCTAAATGAAATGAACTAAAAGGATTAAAAGTCTGTAACTTTGATGCAGGATATAGAAGATGATTAAGGCTTGGAAGATGTTATGCAGATCATCTAAAAGAAGAAGCTAGATGCCAAACAAAGGGGGCGTAAACCATGACCTGGTGTGGACCAAGTCAAAGATGCGGGGAATATTCTCCTGTGCCAACTGTCCCCCACCAGCAATTGCCAATTGGCAATCACGTGCTCTCAATCTGGGCCGTTGATTATTCTGAGAGAATCATGATCATTGGATCAATTATAATTGTTTTTGACCTTTGTTCTATAAAAGGGCCATGACTTGTCATTTGTAGAGGGAGACAATTATTTTTCATATCTAGCCAAAGGTTGAATTGTTGAAGTCAATGAGATCAGATTACTGGGACTAATGGAGACTAGATTGTTGATACTATGGGAGGCTGAATTGTTTCAATTATGAGAGCATGTTGTGATGTTCTACAACCTGGTGAATTCTCTCACATGGTTCTTTCTCCAGACCATTGTAAATGTACTTGTTCTAAAGTATAACTGATAAAGATGAAGCTATAGATTACATCCTGATTGTAAACCTTACGTAATCTTTTAGTTGATTTCTGGATGTGTAATGGTGAGATGTTGCGTTCAATAGAAGTACTTTCATTTTATTACACATTGTTGTCAACTTTTCCTTTGAATATTTGCACTAGATCATGCAGATTTGTGGACTGTCCTGGTGAAACTTATGATTTAGTTTCACTTCTCTTCATTAGTGTATCAGAGCATGTATGTGGATCATTGGTCACAGTCAAGTAATTTTAGGAATCTCGATCTCTAAACCTTATTTTCTCATTTTCAATTTCATAATTAACTTTTGGAACAACTGCAAATAATGATGAATTATAAGCAGAAATGAGTAAATATATGCTAAATAGTGACAAATTTGAAGCATATACAGTGAATTATAATAGATGCTAATACATTTCATGCAAATCATTACAAGTATCGGTAGAATATCTGTTGCAAAGTATATTATCTCAATAGATTTGAAGTGCATATGTGAATATTAGTTCAGATAGAATTAATATCAGAAGAGCTAATTGAATCTAGAAATATATTTAGAATTAGTATAAATCAGAAACAAATTCCAGTGAATTATTCCATGTTAGGATTGAATTGATGACTATTTGTTTTAATCCTGACTTGGCAAAGTAAGATTTGACAGAATTATTGCAAATTTGTGTAGAGCAAGTATAAATGATAGGATATTTGAAGGAATATTGAATAAATTTGTAGGAATTACTGAAGTACTAAGGCCCCAAACTGATTAACAACAACACACATCAACCTCTGAGTAACGTCATATCATTATGAACTAATGCACAGAGACTTGGGATCATAAATTCATTTTGAATTTATTGTATCTTTCAAGATAAATAAAGGTTTGTTGTGTAACTTTTATTTATTGTTGTTATGACTAACATCATCATCAACAGAATTAATGCTAGAAGGACGGCCAGAGTTGTCGCTTCACAATTTCTGCAAAAAAAATTCTAAAATATCCCTTCCATAAGGACGACTGATTTGATATTTGAAAGGAGTGACTTTAAAATTACAGTCCATTACACGCCTCTCTCTTCTAATGCAATCAACAAAATTGGTGCTAGAAGGAGGGCATGTGACTGAAAGCTTTGTATTTCTACAAATATTAAATAAATATCTCATCATTTGAGTTTAATGACTACAAATATCTCTCATTTGAGAGGATTTGAGTGTATCTTTGCAAAGATCCATCTCAAAACTTCAAAGATTAACCTAATTTCCTGAGCTTTCAAGTTCTTATTCTAAGATATGTTTATATCTCCTTAAATTTCAAAATTCTAAAAAAATTGGACACAAGGTCTCACTTTCAATGGATTTGTATGAAGATCCTAACCTTAGGATCCCTCCATTTCATAGAGGATTATCTCAAAGATCACATGAGGAAGATAACTTTCAAGTTAATATTTCTTTCTTGCAAGGAACTTTAAATAGGAAACTTTATCCCCAAAGTTTATCTAACTTTGGTTTATCCAGAAGATGCAGGATACACAATTCTACAAAGCACGATGAAGTTAGTTGTTTGACTTTCCTCACAAGGTTAGATTTAGCTTTAAAAGAACTAATTCCTTTCAAATATGTGTATAGGGCTGAGGTTTGGCAGAAAAATGAAGGAATTTTGGAGCAATAAGAAGATACATCCCCTGAGGTCATGAGTTATCCAAAAAATGCAATAGCTGAACCCATTATAGGAGATAAGGATCTAATAAAATATCTTTCCTTGAATCATTTTATGGTAAAGGTGAGAGTTCTCCACTTCATATGAATGAAGCAGAACATAGGTATGAATCTTTTGAAAATTGTAGAAAAGAAAGTGCACCTTGCTTTCAGTCATCATATAATAAATCAAGAGGATTAAATCATCCTAATACACTTGATAAATATATTAAATTATTAAGAAATACTTGTCAGGATAATGTCTATGGATCTAATTCTAATAGTTTTGATGAGGATGATTGGGTAATGAAGTGTAAATAGGTGATGAAAGAATTAAAATGCACAGCTGCCGAAGAAGATTCTATAACAACAACTCGAGGATTCATGGAGAAGAAAGTGAATACTAATTTATTAGTTGATTTCTTAAAGTTGAATGATCAATTATAAAACTGTTGCAGGACAATGGAACTAGACACTCTACTGGATGGTAGAAGTGAACTATTTGAAGAGCAATTTATGAAAATTGAAGATACAGAAAGTTTTGTTGTTCCTATGCATGATCAGATGTCAATCTAGTGCCATTTCAAAAATGAAATAGGGAAGTATTCCTATCCATCAAATGGTGTTTCACCTTTATAATTAAATGATTTAGAAGTGATAGATTTATGCATATCAGGTTTTAATGATGATGAGGATACTCATCTAAGTGCTGATGTGCATGAATTTAAAGAGAACATTGAGGTGTTTCCTGAGCTCAAAGATCAAATAAGCATACAGAATGAAGAACTAGAGTTGGATAAAGATAAGGAAATAATCCATCAAGAGTCATACATCCTTCAAGTTGAAGTGAGACCAGACATTGAGTCAAGGAATGAAAATGCAAAGTCATCGAATGGAATATTAGCCTGCGGCAAACATGCGTGTCCAGTAGAACAGGAAATGCACCAGGTTGTATTTTTCCTTTCCCCAGTGAATAATGTTAAATATTATTTTGATTATGGAAATTCAGGGGATAAGACATGTCAATGGATCAATCATGGACATAATGAATTTCCTCAATTGCTGGTCATTAAGGATTATTCTGTTAAATACAGTGAATTTAGAATATAAGAATATTTTTCAGAATACAAGGATAATTTTGCTAGGTTTAGAACCATAACTAATGCCCTAATGCTCCTGCATAATCTAAGGAAGCATGCAAATATAGGTGTTTTTGGGCCTTACCCTGGCTTTTGTTTGCCTTGTAGTGTATTGTATATAACCTGGTCAGGTAGTTGTTCTTTTTTCTTCTTTCCTTTCTGTCCCGCTTTGTTTGCTTTTGTTTCTCTTTTGTACAGTTGCTTGTATAGTTTGCTTTTGTGTGCTTTGCTTTGCTTGTGTGTTGTTGAGTCCCTGTTTTGGTCAGGCACGATAGTGCACCTTTCCACTTTAGAAAACAAGTGAAATTGTCAGAATCCAAGAAATGAATACAAATTCTTACATAGGTTGTAACTCATGTCAGTTTAGGTACCTCTGATTAGGCTCATGATATCCTATTCATCAGTGGTAATTATTTTGTTCAAGGAGATCCTCACATAATACACCTAATAGCCTTGGATTTGTTGAACATGCTAGTGTAGTGTTAAGTGAAAAATCTAAAGGTTTGCCCTTGCTACCATAGCAATTCTCAACCTAAACAACAAGTGTCCACACCTTGCAAACGTGCTTACATGATCACATCTTATGAAACAATCAAAAAAGAAAAAAGAAATATATTGAATATCAAAAGGAATAATTAGGCCATCCAAGTAACTCTACCGGGGTTATAGATGCATGGCTGGCAGTGGGGCTCTACTTGGGAGAATTGCAAAGATAACCTTGCTGGGACTATGGACGCCTGCTGGTAGCAAGGCTCTATCCAAGTTGGCTATGAGGGTTAAATCAAACTATGTAGCTTAACACTTGTCATTGGTGTTTTCAACCTGTCTTCAAGATGAAGGAAATGAATCACATGCACACACCTAATTCCTTCTCATTACATTGTTATATTGATGAACATGATATCATTCAGGAAGGTCAGGATGCTTATGTTTGATAAGAGTTAGAACTTTATGTCTTAATTTGTCCTCATCTCTTGAATTATTTGTATTTTAGTTGTTTTCTTTGGTGGCAAGTTGTGTGGTTACACAACATGCTCCATTTTGTCCCAGCAAAACAGGGACCCAACTTTTTGCTTTTGTTTGGCTTGTTTGTTTCCCTTTGCTTTTGGGTGGTATGGTAAAATCGGTAACAAGTGTATGTCAGGATCTTATCCTATGCATATAAGGACCTCAAAGTCTAGGTTCAATTTCCAAAGTGTGAATTTTCCCTTTATGAAGCCTGCCAAATGAAAGAGATTGAAATTCTAAGCAGGTTTGCCTTTTGTAGCATGCGAAAATTCCTTAAAACAGAGAAGTCATCCACGGTCAAAGTGTTGGTCAATGGTCATGTGGATATTCATTTTTACACTTAGATGTCCTCACATTTGCCAATATCCAGACATTTGCCAATGTCCTAACCCAAGAAATTGCTAAGTAAAGAGCGAAAGGTCACCGAAAACCTTAATATCCTGGCATTCGTAAATGTGTGCACGTCAAGTTTAAAACTGAAATACAGTAAATCGTCATGCGCATAATCGTATAGTGTGAATATTCAACTCTAATAGCCTGACCTTCTTTAATATTCAGACATTCACCAATATGCAGACATTCATTAATATCCTCACATTCACTAAGTGCTCACAAAAGCTAATATCCGGACATTCCTCAATGTCCAAACTTTCCCATGCATCTAAATGACATCATCCGTATCCTTGTTTGAGGTATGACCTGGCAGAGGTCGTACATGTACATGCCACATGTCATCCTTCGCCCTCCGCAGGAAGTCCTTTAGATCTCCAACGAAGCGGTGAAATGACACGTCAACTTCACGTACCCCACAATGGTCCAACTTCGTGACATGCGTTACGTGGCATTATTTCATGTCCTCGCGGGAGACCTTTCATGGTTCCAACGACCAAGCAAAATTTATTTCACACATGCCACATATGCGTGGCGGGGCCTAACACGCATCCCAATATCTATATCTAGATGATGTCACGTCATCTCGACCTTATAAAGGGTTTTAACTCAGCTTACGTCATATGGATATTTACCCACATGGATATTAACTTTTTAGGATCCATGTGTCTTATTCCTAATATCCATATCCACATGATGTCACTACGACTTGAATTAAAACAAAAGCCATATCTGGATGATGTCACATGGACATTTTATCGCATAGATATTTCACACTTCGCTAATATCTTGACATAGTTTAAACAAAATTGAGGCCTGATAATATATTTTCGGTCAATGACGGTTGACCCGATCGTCATGCTGATGTCATTAGGATATCCAGATATGTTGATATTCACATCTAGGCATCCATGTCCCAATATCCTGACTTAATATCCAGAGGCTGACATCCTAATATCCGAATATCTACATCTGGACCTCCTCTTGCAGTGAATGATATGCACATTTTCTTGCTAAATGAAATGATTTAAAAGGATTAAAAGTCTGTATCTTTGTTGCAGGATATAGAAGCTGATTAAGGCTTAGAAGATGTTATGCAGATCATGTAAAAGAAGAAGTTGTATGCCAAACAAAGGGGGCGTGAACCAAGACCCAGTGTGGACCAGGTCAAAGATGCATGGAATATCCTCCTGTGTCAACTGTCCCCCACCAATGATTGCCAACTGGCAATCACGTGCTCTCAATCTGGGCCGTTGATTATCCTGAGAGGATCATGATCATTGGATCAATTATAACTGTTTCTGACCTTTGTTCTATAAAAGGGCCATGACTTGTCATTTGTAAAGGAAGCCAATTATTTTTCATATCTGGCCAGAAGTTGAATTGTTGAAGTCAATGAGATCGTCCATTACTGGGACTAATGGAGACTGGATTGTTGATACTATAGGAGGCTGAATTATTTCAATTATGAGCGCCTGTTGTGATGTTCTGCAACCCGGTGAATTCTCTCACATGGTTCTTTCTCCAGACCATTGTAAATGTACTTGTTCTAAAGCATACCTAATAAAGATGAAGCTATATATTACATCATGATTGTAAACCTTACGTAATCTTCAATAGAAGTACTTTCATTTTATTACACATTGCTGTCAACTTTTCCTTTGAAGATTTGCACTGGATCATGCAGATTCATGGACTATCCTGGCGAAGTATGATTTAGTTTCACTTCTCTTCATTAGTGTATCAAAGCATGTATGTGGATCATTGGTCACAGTCAAGTAATTTTAGGAATCTCAATCTCTAAACCTTATTTTCTCATTTTCAATTTCATAATTAACTTTTGGAACAACTGCAAATAATGATGAATTATAAGCAGAAATGAGTAAATATATGCTAAATAGTGACAAATTTGAAGCATGTACAGTGAATTGTAATAGATGCTGATACATTTCATGCAAATCATCACAAGTATCAGTAGAATATATGTTGCAAAGTATATTATCTGAGAAGATTTGAAGTGCATAAGTGAATATTAGTTTAGATAGAATTAATATCAGAAGAACTAATTGAATATGGAAATATATTCAGAATTAGTCTAAATCAAAGACAAATTCCAGTGAATTATTCCATGTTAGGATTGAATTGATGAATATTTGTTTAAATCCTGACTTGGCAGAGTATGATTTGATAGAATTATTGTAGATTTGTGTAGAGCAAGTATAAATGATAGGATATTTGAAGGAATATTGAAGAAATTTGCAGGAATTACTGAAGTACGTAAGGTCCCAAACTGATTAACAGCAACACACATCAACCTCTGAGTAACATCAGATCATTATGAACTAATGCACGAAGACTTGGGATCATAAATTCATTCTAAATTTATCATATCTTTCAAGATAAATAAAGGTTTGTTGTGTTGCAAATTTTATTTCTTATTGTTACGACTAACATCATCATCAACAGTTCTCACATCCATTCTCTTTTCTTCACATCCTTGACTTCACGCTCCTTTAGTGTTTGCATTTTTTCTCGTTTCCTTGACATGATGTTGAATTCTATATCAATATAACACAATTTGTCAAAATAATAAAAATAATGATTGATAATTTATCAAATTCAAATAAAAAATATGCAATTAGAATGTTTTATGTCAATGCAAGACAAAAAAAACTAGTTAGTTTTGTCGAACAATTTTTTAAGTTCTTCAAAATATGAAATAATGATTGATAATATCAAATTCAAATAAAAAATATGCAATTAGAATCTTCTATGTCAATACAAGACAAAAAAAATAGTTAATTTAGTCAAATAATGATTGTAATTCTTCAAAATAATAGAAAGTGTGATTGTATGTCTAAAAATATGTAGAGTACATGGAAAAGTAGAGCGTGTAGGTTTGAAATCATGAGTTTCTTCTTTTTGCAGACTATTGCTCTATTTTTCTATGTCAATCAAAACACTACACGTTATAACATGCATGTGTTATAATGTGTATGCATTTTATAGGTATTTCATAATGCATGCACACTATAACATATCAATCAAAACACATGCGTGTTATGACATAAACACATTATTAAGCATACATGTTTTATAGACATTTCATAATGTGTGCACATTATAACATGCACACATTATATCTTGCTTTGGAAATTCCAACCCTAAGGGTTGAATTATCCTTGGACATCCAACTCAAAGGGTTGGACCTACATGTGAAATTTCCAATTATGTGTTTTGTATAAAACATACATAAACAAGCAAATGTCAAGCATGCTCTCCACTAGGTTTGTATATTTTCATCTACATTATTATGAAAAATACCATGACGACATCAAGCTCTCTATTACCTTTCTAACCATATATGTTTTTCTAAAGTTCAAGTACATTAAGGTTTTCATCTTCAACTTCATTTGCTAGATGGGCGGACCAAAAATGACTCCAAAAAAGCTATACATAATTTTTTTGCAAAAAAATTATGTATAGCTTTTTTGGAGTCATTTTTGGTCCGCCCATCCAAATTTGGAACAAATTACATTTTGACATCCTAGACTCCATTCTATACACATTCTGAACAAATTGATTTTCGATTGATTTTCTCAAAATCAAAGGGAGATCACACTTAATTTTCTATTTTTAGGATGTGTCCATTTTGAAAATTAGTAAAAAAATCATATATTCATTGAAAATTTATTAGAAAAATTAGGCATAAACTACATGATGTTAATAGAGTTAATGCAGGCATTCATGTCAGGTGTTAGTGCCAGGGGATGAGGTCCCCCGTGTTGTGGCCTCACCGGTTCATAGCTCCAATCAAAAGTGATTCATCTATCCTAGAAGGGCGAAGCTAAAAATTCCCCATTCACCGATAAATAAAAACTACGTGATGTTAACTAACTTTTCACTAAAGGGATTTGTGAAATTACTTTAAAAAAATTGTGAAATTACTTTAAAAAATTAACATTTTAGGGGGAGCACAAATGTTGCTATGTGATATTTTTTTGACAAAAACAGGGCCACCTTGTGTGCTCTCCCTATTTGACCCTCTTAATCTTCACTATTTAAAAAAATGTTACATCCCAAATTTTGGCTTTGATTTTACTATTTACTTTTACATGAATAGAAGTGAATTTTATGGATAAATGTTTAGACATTATGATATAATGTCAGAGTAAACCATTGATTTCTTAAATATCAATTCATGTGATTAAGTATAATACATGTGATTGAATAATTCAAAAATTTACATTATGAGGCTTTGATTTGTTATTCATAAGATTTGTGAATGGACTAACGATGCACTAATCATGATTTGGTGATTGCAAGTTGTATTCAAGAAAATAGGTTTCGACCACTCTTTAAGAAAGAGAGAGTATCTTCTGAGGAGAGGAGAGTAGACATTTGGTTTTGAACAGTTCATTTGTCATCTGAGTATAGTGTACCTTTAGTTAAGTGAACCCTTGTCGATTAAGGTAAGTCGTGCTTAATCAAGTTGGTTTAAGTTTATTTCTCAACTCGACAAGTTGTCGATGTCAATTAGAGTCTTTTTAACGTTAGCTTAGTCATTTTGTGACTAAGGCAACTTTATGTTGAAAACTGTTGCAAGTATGAGGTGAACTAGTGTTGTCATTGATGTCAACATACTCATATTGCATTAATAAGAAGGATTCGATGACCAGTGTGCTGAGGATATTGAGAAAATTAGCCTCAGTCAGGAACAGTGAAGAACAGTGATGAGAAGAAGACAAATGTATGGTATAGGATGTGAACCGGAGGATGCAGATTAAAGGGTTTGTAGATATGAGTCTTGAGATGCTTCAGTTAAGATTTCAGAGGTCCACATGAAGATCGGAAGGAGTTGTGGCTGTCGGTGTGGAACCGGTTCCGGCAAGTGTTCAGAGGTGACAGAGGATCACAGAAAGGTCCGGTGAGGTCTGAAATTGTATAATCCTAATCTGCGGATTGGAAGGAGTGTTTGGGATGTCCTTGTGATGTGTCATCTTGAGCTGTGTATGATTTGGAGGTCCGAAAGTACCTTTTGCATTGTGACAGTGGCGACAGACTGTGTTCTTGAAGTTTCGAATCAGGAAGAGAAGAGATTCCAATACATAGAGAAAGTGTGGATGTACCTGGTCATTCAGGCAGGCTTGTGAAGGTTATTGGATCATGTTGAGGTTGTGTTGTTGGTCCGCATTGATAGTAGAGCCCAGAATTGAAGATATTCTTCCAGATGAAGTTCTTGTTCCGACTAGCCGACCGGATGAGTTGTTCATCCTGCGAATGTTCTTGTGGTGGCTGACTGGATGTGTTATTCATCTTGCGGATATTCTTATGGTTGATTGCTGACTTAGATGATTGTTCCTAAGTCAATGTCTTGTATAAATAAAGGTTTGTGAGTTCATTTTGAAGTGTGGATTGTGTGGATGAGAGTGGTGTAGCGAAGAGAAGTGCAAAAGGCAAAGCAGAGGTTTTGGGCTTAAATGGAACTGATCCGAACATGGTAAAGATGTCATTCTCAGGTTCAAGACTGTGATTCTTATCACTTTGTAGACAGTGTGTCTCCTTGTAGGCAGTGGGCCTCTTTGTGAGCAGTGTGCTCGGGCAGTGAGCCCTAATTGGCAAGTGCCATTCCTTTTCTTATTCTTTTAACAGAGAATAATCCTTGGGTTAATCACCCCATGGTTTTTCCATTAACCGGGTTTTCCACGTCAAAATCTTGGTGTTCAATGTGTTGATGTTTATCTACTCTTAAGCTTGTGCGTTTTACTTTCATGGATGATTAATTGATATGCTGTTAACTAACAAGATGAATCAAGTGTTTGAAAAAGATAAGCAAGATTTTATACAACTGATTCACCCCCCCTCGCAGTTGTATGCCCTAGAGTCAACAATTGGTATCAGAGCCAAGTTCCTCTGAAAGGAGCTTAACCGCTTGAGGAGATCCAGGATGTCGTCATACAAAAAAGATAGTCCGAAGTTCGATGGAACCAATTTCACTCTCTAGAAGGGTCGCATGAAATGTCACTTGGAATGTATGGGAAAAGCATACTTGGCCATGGTTTCAAAACCATATGTACCTCCACAAGGTGGTCCGACAACTCTGAATGAAATCACAGATGCTGAAAACAATCTGCGAACCAAGGAAGCTCTTCTAAGCACATTGAATGACTCAGATCTCTCAAATGTTATTGACCTACCAACTGCATATGAGATCCTGACTAAACTGGAACTTCTGTATGAGGGAGATGAGTTTGTCAAGAGTGCAAGGTTGCAAAGTCTGAAAGGGAAATTTGAAAGATTGAAGATGAGAGATGATGAAAACATCACTACTTTTATGCCAAGAGTGAATGAACTTGTGTGTGGAATTAGAAATGCTGATGGAACTCTGGATGAAAATGAGATTGTTTGCAAAATCCTCAGATCCCTTCCTGCTGCCTACAAAATCAAGGTTGCTACAATTGATGAATTCAGAGCCCACACAACTGTCACAAGAGAACAATTGGCTGGCAAGCTAGCTACATTTGAAATGACCGAGTTTGGAGATGATCCTCCCAAGACTGAATCTGCTTTCAAAGCCAGTGCCTATGTGAAAGGCAAACAGAGATTTGATCCGGGAGAAAACTCTTCAAGGAAGATGTCATGGTATGATCAAGCAAGAAGAGACATGGAAGAAGAAGAAGCAGAAATAGCTCAACTTGAAGCCCTCATTGCAAAAAGACTACCAAGAGGATCCGGTAAGTATGAAGGAAAACTACCCTTTAAATGCTTTAACTGCAATAAGATTGGTCATTTTGCTTCAAGATGTCCGGAAAGATCTGCAAGGACTAATACTAACAGACAAAGGCTTCAAAAGAACTGCTATTATGTTCATGAAGAAGATGACAATGAAGGAGTAACAGATGATGAATCAGAACTAGGAAGCAAATCCGGAAATGAATGGGTGTTTATTGCCATCAAGGAAGAGGATTCAATACTCTCTGAATCTGTCAATCACAAAGTTGTTGAAAAAGCTTTGGTTGCTTAAGTGGAAGAAAATGATGATTGGGTTATTGACAGTGGATGTTCTCACCATATGACTGGTGACAAGGATAAGTTCTTGGATTTGGAAAGGTATGAAGGAGGAATGGTAAAGTTTGGTGACAATTCTGCTGGCAGAATCAGAGGTAGGGGAACTATTTCCTTTGATGGAAAGAGCAAAACAGGTAATGTACTATATGTTGAAGGATTGAAGCACAATCTTCTTAGTGTTGGTCAGTTAGTAGACAAAGGCTATGATCTCCGGTTTAAGAATGGAAAATGCAGAATCTTTATAAGCTCCGAAACTGAAATTGCATCTGGTACTCAGACAAAAGGTAATATCTTTCATCTGGTTGGTTCAAATAAAAGTTGTCTGTTTGTTCAAATTGATCAGAGTTGGTTATGGCATAGAAGAATGTGTCATGTAAATTTTGATAACATCATCAAGATAAGCAATACTCAGGTTGTAAGAGATCTTCCAAAATTGATGAAACCTACAAATAGTTTGTGCAAAGAATGTCAGCTAGGTAAACAAAGCAGAGTCTCCTTCAAAACCAAAGATCAGTCCTCTACCGGATTGTTGGAATTGATACATACTAATCTCTGTGGTCCGACAAGAATCAAGAGTCTGCAAGGTGATAGATATTTCATGTTGTTAATTGATGACCATTCCCGGATGATGTGGGTTACCTTCCTAAAAGAAAAATCAGAAGCATTTGAGAAGTTCAAAATCTTCAAAGCTATGGTAGAGAATCAAACCGGATTGAAACTGAAGTGTCTAAGGTCTGATAGAGGTGGAGAATTTACATCTGGTGAGTTCATTGACTTTTGTGAGAAGCAGGGTATAAGGAGACAATCGTCTGCTCCTAGGACTCCACAGCAGAATGGAGTAGTTGAAAGAAAGGACTCCACAACAGAATGGAGTAGTTGAAAGAAAGAACTGGACCATCCAGAAAGCTGCCAGGACAATGATGTTGGAAGCAAATGTTCCTCAGATGTTCTGGAAAGAAGCTATCCGCACTGCAGTCTACACTCTAAATCGAGTTCAAATCAGAAACAATACCGGTAAGACCCCCTATGAACTCTGGTTTGGCATCACTCCTACTGTGAAATACTTCAGAGTATTTGGTAGCGAGTGTTATATTAAAAGAGATGAAGATCTAGGAAAGTTTGATGCTAGAAGTGATGAAGGAATTTTCTTGGGTTACTCCACTCAAAGCAAAGCATACCGGTGTTACAATAAGAGACTGAGGAAGATGATAGAAAGCACTAATGTGAAAGTTGATGAAGGAATTGAGAAGCCATCAAGATTTTATGAGTTTGATGAAGATGACCAAGACCGTGTTCAGGTTCAAGGAACTCAATCCTCTCCGGTAAGTCAGAGTCAGCCTGATCCGGTAAATCAGGAAGAAGAGATAGGTTTGAATGAGCCTGATCAAGAAGCAGCAGTGCAGGATACTCCCAAAATTCCTAGGTATGTAACACTGAACCACTCTGAAGATCATATCATAAGTGACAGAAGCAAAGGTGTGCAAACTAGAAGGAATGTTGCTCAATATCAGGATGAATGTTGTCTGATTTCAAAGATTGAACCTAAAACAGTAAATGAAGCTTGCAATGATGAAAACTGGACCAAAGCAATGAAAGATGAATTAATGCAAATTGAGAAAAATCATACTTGGGATCTTGTTCCCAGACCTAGAGACAGGAATGTGATTGGAACCAAATGGGTCTTCCGGAACAAATTAAATGAAGCTGGTGAAGTAATCAGAAACAAAGCTAGATTGGTCTGCAAAGGCTACTCTCAAATAGAAGGAATTGATTTTGAAGAGACCTTTGCTCCGGTGGCAAGAATTGAAGCAGTCAGATTATTTCTTGCATTTGCTGCCTTTAAAGACTTCAAGGTATATCAGATGGATGTCAAGTCTGCCTTCCTAAATGGTGATCTGGAAGAAGAAGTTTGCATTGAACAACCGGATGGATTTCAATTGTCTGACAATGATGATATGGTCTGCAAGTTAAAAAAGGCATTGTATGGATTAAAACAAGCCCCAAGAGCTTGGTATGAAAGGTTGGATAAGCATCTTGTGCAGATTAGATTCAGCAAAGGTACTGCTGACAGTAACTTATATTTCAAAATTGATCATGAAAACATTTTGATTGTTGAAGTGTTTGTGGATGATATCATTTTTGGAGGAAGAGATAGTATGTGCAAAACTTTTGCAAATCAGATGAAAAGTGAGTTTGAAATGTCTATGCTTGGTGAAATGAATTTCTTCTTGGGTCTGCAAATTACTCAAACAAAGAAAGGGATCTTCATTTCTCAGACCAAATATGTGAAAGAATTGTTAAGGAAATTTGGTATGGAAGATTCAAAGCCAATGAACACTCCCATGGCAACCGGATGTAAGTTGAGCAAAGATGATGACTCTCCAAAGGCAGATCAAACAAAGTATAGATCAATGATTGGCGGATTGTTGTATCTCACTCAAACCAGACTAGATATAATGCAGGCTGTTGGTCTTGTGGCAAGATTTCAGGCTGATCTTAGAGAATCTCATGTTATGGCAATCAAAAGAATTTTTAGGTACTTGAAAGGAACAGCTGAGTATGGTCTATGGTACCCTAGAGATCCAGATTTCTCTCTTCATGCTTACACAGATGCAGATTGGGCAGGAGATGTGGATGACCAGAAGAGCACCAGTGGTGGAGCATTCTTTTTGGGGAAGAGATTGGTCTCTTAGCTAAGCAAGAAACAAGATGCAATATCTCTGTCTACAACTGAAGCAGAATACATTGCAGCAGCAGGTAGTTGCACTCAAATCTTATGGATGAAGCAGATGCTAAGAGACATTAAAGTTGAAAATGAGGAGCCTATCACAATTTTCTGTGATAATTCAAGTGCAATTAATATTTCCAAGAATCTGGTATTGCACTCTAAGACTAAGCACATATCTATCAAATTTCACTTTTTGAGAGAACAAGTGAACAAGGAAGAAGTCAGGTTGGAGTATGTTCCCTCCAAGGATCAGATTGCAGATATCTTTACTAAACCTCTTCCCAAGGACTCTTTTGAATATCTCCAGGAGAAGTTAGGGGTCATGGCCCCTTCAGTGATGAACTAGGATGCACTGATGTGCATCAATCCGATGGATATCACAGTCATATCTTGTGATCCGGATTGATGATGGGGAGCTGCTACTAAGGGGGAGCTGCTACTAAGGGGGAGCAGCTGGTATGACTCTGATGTGTTAAAATTGCAAGTATGAGCCCTTTGCCATTGATGTCAAAGGGGGAGAGAAGACATGTGAAAAACAAGTAGCTGATGATCAAAGGGGGAGCAGTAAATGAGGAGAAGACATGTTGCTGATAGGGGGAGCTGTGACAAAAAGGAGAAGTTCTTGTCTTGATGGTTTTTCACATCATATGTTGCCATCAATGACAAAGGGGGAGATTGTTGCAAGTATGAGGTGAACCAGTGTTGTCATTGATGTCAACATACTCATATTGCATTAACAAGAAGGATTCGATGACCAGTGTGCTGAGGATATTGAGAAAATTAGCCTCAGTCAGGAATAGTGAAGAACAGTGATGAGAAGAAGACAAATGTATGGTATAGGATGTGAACTGGAGGATGCGGATTAAAGGGTTTGTAGATATGAGTCTTGAGATGCTTCAGTTAAGATTTCAGAGGTCCGCATGAAGATCGGAAGGAGTTGTGGCTGTCGGTGTGGAACCGGTTCCGGCAAGTGTTCAGAGGTGACAGAGGATCACAGAAAGGTCCGGTGAGGTCTGAAATTGTATAATCCTAATCTGCGGATTGGAAGGAGTGTTTGGGATGTCCTTATGATGTGTCATCTCGAGCTGTGTATGATTTGGAGGTCCGGAAGTACCTTTTGCATTGTGACAGTGGCGACAGACTATGTTCTTGAAGTTCTGGATCAGGAAGAGAAGAGATTCCAGTACGTAGAGAAAGTGTGGATGTACCTGGTCATTCAGGCAGGCTTGTGAAGGTTCTTGGATCATGTTGAGGTTGTGTTGTTGGTCCGCATTGATAGTAGAGCCCGGAATTGAAGATATTCTTCCGGATGAAGTTCTTGTTCCGACTAGCCGACCGGATGAGTTGTTCATCCTGCGAATGTTCTTGTGGTGGCTGACCGGATGTGTTATTCATCTTGCGGATATTCTTATGGTTGATTGCCAACTTAGATGATTGTTCCTAAGTTGATGTCTTGTATAAATAAAGGTTTGTGAGTTCATTTTGAAGTGTGGATTGTGTGGATGAGAGTGGTGTAGCGAAGAGAAGTGCGAAAGGCAGAGCAGAGGTTTTGGGCTTAAATGGAACTGATCCGGACATGGTAAAGATGTCATTCTCAGGTTCAAGACTGTGATTCTTATCACTTTGCAGACAGTGTGTCTCCTTGTAGGCAGTGGGCCTCTTTGTGAGCAGTGTGCTCGGGCAGTGAGCCCTAATTGGCAAGTGCCATTCCTTTTCTTATTCTTTTAACAGAGAATAATCCTTGGGTTAATCACCCCGTGGTTTTTTCCCTTAACCGGGTTTTCCACGTCAAAATCTTGGTGTTCAATGTGTTGATGTTTATCTGCTCTTAAGCTTGTGCGTTTTACTTTCATGGATGATTAATTGATATGCTGTTAACTAACAAGACGAATCAAGTGTTTGAAAAAGATAAGCAAGATTTTATACAACTGATTCACCCCCCTCTCAGTTGTATGCCCTAGAGTCAACAGAAAACGTCATTCTTCGCATTGTAAACGAGATTACGTTTGCATCTGCAATGACGTAGCTGGAAGAAATTAAAAGTGTGTTTCTTGTTATAGTTTTAACGTTGAATTTCATATTTTGTCTAATCGAAATCAACTTGGTATTCTTTTACACGTGAAGGGGGGATATTCTCAACCCTATCACATTTTGTGCGTAACGTATGAGGCAATGTAAGTATACATGCATTCTCATAGTCCCTAATGTTTTTAATACCTATGTTTTTATATTATTATTACGTAAATATCTTGAGTAGAGAGTACGAGGTTGTTAGTGGGTTTTAAGAGTTAAAAACCCTCTTTAATGAAGAAGCGTTCTCTCATATTCTTTTTGACAACATATGATACTATATTTAGGGGTCATTGAATTCAAAAGGAGTGGTATTTAATGACCACATTCCCCTCTATTTGCATGCTCGACCTAAGAGCATTTGAAGGCTTATGTATAGGAGAATATCGGGGCATGGAGGAGTTTTAAAACAACTAGATACTCTAGTTGTTAATGACTTAAGTGGAGTCTTAAATGGACTCAAGGCATGAGTTGATAGGGAATATACTGCATAGTTATTGAAGAGAATAGGATTGTTATCAAGGAGAATAGCATTGTTATTGAGGGGAATAGCATTGTTGTCGGGGAGATAAGCGTAGGTCGACGTAGGAAAACCAACTGAGTCGTTAGGATACTGTCTAAATCTTCACCGGAATTGTATTTGTGAGGCGTGCAGGTAAGAGCCAACTCCTTTTTCTTATGATTTCTTCATATATATATATGGAACGAAACTCTTTTGGACATCAGAAGTACATTTTCTTATGAGAACATAAAGCTCATTGTGAAGATTAGACAATATTATATAGGCTTTAGATATTAGTAGCTGTGAGTTGTATGTCAAATTTTAGTTAACCAGAGATGTCTGCAATTATGCAACAGAAGATATAAGTGTGTTTATGTATACTTTATACGTAGAGAACTATATTTTGTATTTGATATATGTGGATAAGTCATGGTTTCATCTTTCTATCTATGTTTAGACGTAAATATTAGTACTACAACTTATCCATTGTGATTACAAACACTCGTGTGATAATGAGAACCACGAGTATATATATTAGTTTTGTGAAATAGAAAACACATTGTTTTTACGTAAACATGGTATGGAAAATGTTGCCAAGCTTGTGGATTTATATGTTTAGTTTTCAAGTATTTCTCGAAACAAAATAAACAACAATGATCAGTAATATCATAGTATATAAAAGAAAGAGCAATCTTGGACTTTGAAATTAAGTTGATAGCAAATTGAAATAGTTTTTTTTCCTTTTTAGAATCAAAACGAACTTAGTCAAAGATTAAATATGATTAGAACCTTTGGTTTTGATATAACTAAGAATATGCTCGTATATTACTAGTAATAGTTTGAGAGATTAAAAACATGACCTCGTAGTCAGAAGAAGACTAGAGGTTATTCTCTTACTTACGATATTATTACTTTTCACTTTCTTTTGAAAACAAGTTTGTTTGTTATTCTATTGTGTTGGAATAGGGAGGATAAAACCCTAGATCTGACCTAGAAGAGTTAGAAATAGTTGATAACTCCTCTTTTTGGTTACAACCTTGTTTAAAGCTATTTTATGTGGATTGACAACGAAGGGTCTAAAACCCTAAGTTTAATATTGTATTAGGCTTGTCTAAGAAAGTTTGTTTTTAGTTAATGGTGATTTTGCTTGGTAGAGAATCCAAATTATTTTATTACAAATTGACTTGAGTTATGGACTCAAGGAGTAGAAGTTGATATGTCATAGACCTCGATTTGTGCAAGTATGTAAAGAGGTACTCTTCAATGAACAGTCAATCCATAATGTCTTACAATATGATAGACAAGGTCATGAGAATTAATCTAAGTCGGGTAGACTAGAATTTTGAGTTAGATAAGACTCTATTGTTAAACAACTTATCAATAAACCAAGTTGACCAAGTCAAACTACAGGATGTGATAGTATCCAAGTTGAGTTAGAGGTGGGTGGACATTATGACTACGTTTACTTTAAACATCTATTTATATAGAAACTTTGGCCAAAGTAATGCATACGTCTCTGCATGCATTAGTCAGTTCACTGTGTCCAGATTTCATAACCTAACGGTATGATCATACTTAGCTAGAGGATTGTCTAGAGTTGTGTGATCGACAGTATTATGTAGGATACAACACCAGTACTCAGATGTCAAAAACCAGTTGGTTACCTTATGTCTATACTGTTTGGGAAGGGTAGGGCTACTTCTAGTTGGAAGGTGTGGGGGGGACCACCGATCTGTGGTTGGAGGTAAAGCACTCGGAAGATGCTCTCTCTCTCTCTCTCTCTCCAATAGAAGACTTGCTGAGACTTGTGATATGAATTTCAGAATTCCAAATGCAACATACATATTTGATATGTGACTTGTATTTCATAAAATACGTAAATTTTATCAAATGCAGATTATTGTAATTGAAAGACGAAATGTTGATTTTGAAAATTATTACATGTTGTATATACAAAAAAGATGGTTGGTTTATATGATGTATTTTGGTTCCTTGAGAATATTTTAATAAAAAAAAAAAGTTCAATATTTTTCACTTAATGATTTATATGTTTATTTATCTCTTGGTAAATCTTTGATTTAAGCCTTGTTTGAGAGTTAGTATGTTACAAAAAATATAGTTTAGAAATTAGATTTTGAACACTACTAATTTTGTTCTTGTCATGCCTTCAAATTTTGAGGGTGGGTATCTTGAATTTCTTGTCCAAGTTCAATTTGTATTGATTTCAAGAAAAAAGTGGCCACTTTTGACCCCTCCTTTGGCCCCCATTTCTACGCACATACCCAAGGAGGACATTCTTTTCATTCTTAATCCACTTGCCTTATATTACTCACTTCCTATGAAGGGGATAACATTGTTGGACCCTAATAGACATGAATTGCTTAACGATGGATTATTTAAAGTTTTATTTTCTTGCAAGTGGGAATGTTATTTGTTTTAACAATGTTGTAATGGTTGGAAATTTGGAATGGTAAAGGAAATTTTAGATTAAGTATACAAAATAATGGTTTTGAAAACACTTGTTAGCATTTTATTGAGTTGATTGATAATGTCATATAATCAAGTGTGTTATTAGCCAATAAGCTATTTAGTGTGAGCTTAGGTCCCAAAATGGCCAGAAATGTTGTCTCATGCCAGTTTGTTTTATTTTTTCAACTTCGCCAGATTTTTTGTCACTGAACTAGGAAAAAAGTCTTATTGTTCATAAATGAAGATTTCAATTAGATCGTAATACTAGAAAGTTACACGACATTGAATAAAATATAGTGTAAAAACTACTAGATAGTTTGTCTCGTGCTAAAAATAATCATGTTGATAAAGTTTCATGTCGTTTAAAGTTAATCGACCTAGTGTTTCCTAGCTATACAACGATTGTTGGTATCTCCTACGCACTATCTAAAAGATACCACTTGGAACAAATTTATACTTCTACAATAATTTTCTTGACTTCAAATACCTAATCATTGACCTCAAAAACCACTCAGAATGCCTCCTGAATGAAATCGGAGCATCTCCTTCACTCTACAAGTAGCTGGTTGTGTGATAGGTGAAAAACGGATCTGCAAACATAAACCAACGAGGAACATAAAGAAATAAAAATTACCTCCTTTGCACAAACGAAGTCCCTACACCGATTGAACGAATTGAAATGCACCCTATTCCAATTGATTGCTCTTTGCTTTTTGATGTGGATTGCTCTATAATTGTAACATAAATTTGATCTCCAAAAAATTATTACGACAGCATAAATTTATTTGAACAAGAGATTATCAGAAATGGAGAAAGAGACTTCTTTTTATAGACATGTGAGATATCAGATCTAAGGTTGAGAATGATTAGAGAGATCAACAGTTGAGGAAGGTTGAGAGAATGTGCATGAATGAGAGAAGGACAAGTGTCCTGCCCCTCTCATGCATCAAGGGAGTTAATAGATCTGATTAGGGAGTTGACTGAATAGATTGATCAGTGTACTGAGTTGATTGATCAATGAACTGAATTGATTGCTTTGTTGACTGAGCTGATTGATTCTTTAACAAAGATTGACTAATTAGTTAACTGATTTGATTGCTTAGTGAACTGAATTGATTGTTTTGTTGACTGAGTTGATTGATGAGTCAACTCTTTTGATTGTCTATTAACTGATTGTGATTGGAGGAATTTATGGTGGGTGAGGATAAATGGGAAATTAAATAAATAATTATTTAATTTCATGTGCACATGGGGTAATTGAATTAAATATTAATTTTAATTCAATTTGGAGGAAATAGATTAATTAAATAAATAATTTGGATTTATTTATTTGATTTGGAGGGAAATTGATTTAATTAAATAATTAGAATTATTTAATCAAATATGGAGGAATATAAATTGAATTAATTAAATAATTGGAATTATTTAATTAAATGAGGAGGAATAAATTGAATTAATTAAATAATTAGGGTTATTTAATCAATATAGAAGATAAAATTGATTTAATTAAATAATTAGAATTATTTAATCAAATAAGGAGGATAATTTGGATGCTGATAAGGGCGTGGTTCGGTGGTTAAGTCGCTTGGTTGTAGTGGCGGCCACCAGAGTTCAAACCCCCGTTGGGCCAACGAGCTCACAGGCTTTATGCCTTCGCTGGGCCAACGAGCTCGTAGGCTTTATGCCTTCGCTGGTCCAACGAGCTCGCGGGTTTGAAGTGTTCTTCCTAGGGGATGAGGTCCCTCGTTTTGTGGCCTCACCAGTTCATTGCTTTGGGCAAAAGCATTCGCGTGGAGCCGAAGGGCGTGTCGCACCAGCGTCACCGGTCACGTTAAAAAGTTTACCAGACGCTTTTTTTTTTATAAAAAAAGGAGGATAATTTGGATTAATTAAATAATTGGGGTTATTTAATCAATATAGGGATGATAAATTGGTAGATGAACTTAATCAAATAATTAAGAATTATTTAATTAATCTAAAGTATGGCAGGTGTATGTATGATATGGAAATAGGTCAAATTTAGGTGTCTACATTTTGCCCCTTTGATATGGTGTTGCGAAGTAACATCATTTCAAAGAAGTTTAAAACATAGGCTATGTTGGATAGAGGAAGATATTGGTTTAGAAGAATAATATGATTGGATTAGAAATGATGATGCCCCAGTTGGGTAGAAGAAGTACCTAGTAGATTAATTAATAGGTTGAATTATGCCCCCTCGAGAGGACAGATGAATTGGAAGAATATGGGTGTGCTCTCGAAATGAATGGATATGAAGAAAATAAGGAGATAGAAGATGGAGAACAACATAGAGAAGAATGGAGAAGATACAAGGATGGATGATAGAATGATAGACAAATGATTGACACATGATTGTGAATCAAATGATGAGGATAGAATAAATGATTGAATGGGAGAAGTTATGCTAGTATGTATAATAGAGCAATCCTTTATTTTGATATAGCATATGGATATTATGCACCAAGGTATAAGAACCAGGGTGACCATGTATCTAATGCATAAGACAGTTGACTCTGCAAACAAATGGTTTGAGTTTATTTCCACTAGGTATAATAGAACCTTGTCAGATAAGTGAAGGGAAAATAGTCTTAGCGTAGAATAGTCTTAATACAAAGAAGGTCTTTGTAGAGCCTTAGATGTAAAAAATATTGATATGCAAGATGTTAATCCCATCACACACAAGATAGATATTAGACCTAATAGGATAATAAAGTCATCCCTCAAACACAACATAAGAAAGCAATGACTATGCCCCAATCCATACTGTTGTCGCCACATACCAAGATTATAGATAAATCAAGATAGCTTTGACTAAGTAGTTAGATAGGAGAAAAAGAGAAATCAAAAGAAAAAAATGACTAACTGATAACACAGATAGACAACCTGTTAGATTTAGGGCACACAACTAAGAGGGGGGGTGAATCAGTTGTATAAAACTTGCTTCTAATTCAAACACTTAAATCCTCTTTGTTATTTAATAGCATATCAATTAATCACTCATGAAAGCATAAAGCATAAACACCAGAGTAGATACACATCAACACATGAGACACCAAGATTTTGACGTGGAAAACCCGGTCAAGGGAAAAACCACGGGGTGATTAACCCAAGGATTATTCTCTATTAGAAGAATAAGAAAAAATAGATGGCACATGTCAATTAGGGCTCACTGCCCGAGCACACTGCTCACAAGAGGCACACTGCCTACAAGAGACACACTGTCTACAAAGTAACAAGTATCACAAACTTGAACTGGAGATTGACATCTTTACCATGCCTAGATCAGTTCCATTTAAGCCCAAAAACTCTTGCTCTGCCTTTCGCTCTTCTTCTTCGCTATGCCACACTCATCCGCTCCAAGACACACTTCAAAATGAATTCACAATCCCTTATTTATACAAGGCATCGACTTAGGAATACTCATCTAAGTCGACAAACACTTATAAGAACATTCACAAGACGTGTAATATATCCGGTTGGCCAGTCTCAAGAAGAACACAAATATCTGTGGTTATTTTTCAAATGCAAACTCTAACTTCAATGCGGACTGCCAATAAGAATTGTACATGATCCAAAGATCACCAAAACCTTTCCTGAGTCATCAAGAACATCCGCACTTTATCAGCTTACTAGAATTCTTCTCTTCTTCATCCAGAACTTCAAGAGCACAGTCTGTCATCACTGTCATAATGAAAAAGGTGCTTCCGGACCTCCAAACCATGAACAAATCTAGTTGTCACTTCACATGAACTTCTTCAACACTCCCTCCAATCCGCAAAATGGGATAATGCAATTCTGGAGCTCACCGGACCAATCTGTGACACTCTGTCACCACTGAACATCTGTCAGAACCGGTTCTACTAGAGCAGTCATAACTTCTTCAGATCGTTATACGGACCTCTGAAAACTTGACTGGATCATCTCAAGACTCATATCTACAAACCCTTTAAACCACATCTTCTAATCTTCATCTTATCTTGGACTTTTACCTTAATGTCATCATTGTTCTTCACTGTTCCTGATTGGGACTAATTTTCTCAATATCCTCAACACACAGCTCATCCAATCCTTCTCATTAATGCAATATGAGTATGTTGACATCAATGACAACACTAGTTATCCTCATACTTGCAACAATCTCCCCCTTTGTCATTGATGGCAACATATGATGTAAAAAACCATCAAGACAAGAACTCCTTTCTGTCACAGCTCCCCCTATCAGCAACAACTCTTCACATGTCTTCTCTTTCTTTACTACTCCCCTTTTGATCATCAACCACTTGTTTTTCACATGTCTTCTCTCCCCCTTTGACATCAATGGCAAAGGACTCATACTTACAATTCTAACACATCAGAATCATACCAGCTGCTCCCCTTGAGTAGCAGCTCCCCATCATCAATCCGGATCACAAGATATGACTGTGATATCCACCGGACTGATGCACATTAGTGCATCCTAGTTCATCATCGGAGGGGCATTAACCCCTAACTTCTCCCTGAGATACTCAAAAGAGTCCTTGGGAAGAGGTTTAGTTAAAATATCTGCAAGCTGATCCTTGGAGGGCACATACTCCAATCTGACTTCACCCTTGTTCACTTGCTCTCTCAGAAAGTGAAATTTGATAGATATATGCTTGGTCTTAGAATGCAATACCAGATTCTTAGAAATATTTATTGTACTTGAATTATCACAGAAAATTGTGATAGGCTCCTCATATTCTACTTGAATATCTCTTAGCATTTGCTTCATCCACAAAAGTTGAGTGCAACTTCCTGCTGCTGCAATGTATTCAACTTCAGTTGTAGACAGGGATATTGCCTCTTGTTTCTTGCTTAGCCAGGAAACCAACTTTTTTCCCAAAAAGAATGCTCCTCCACTTGTACTCTTCCTATCATCCACATCTCCTGCCCAATTTGCATCTGTATATGCATGAAGAGAAAAATTATGATCTCTAGGATACCATAGACCATACTCAACTGTTCCTTTTAAGTACCTAAAAATTCTTTTGATTGCCATGACATGAGATTCTCTAGGATCAGCCTAGAATCTCGCCACAAGACCAACAGCCTGCATTATATCTGGTCTAGTTTGAGTGAGATACAATAATCCTCCAATCATTGATCTATACTTTGTCTGATCTGTCTTAGGAGAGTCATCATCTTTGCTCAACTTACATCCGGTAGCCATGGGAGTGTTCATTGGCTTTGAATCTTTCATTCCAAATTTCTTCAATAGTTCTTTCACATATTTGGTCTGAGAGATAAAGATTTCTTTCTTTGTCTGAGTAATTTGCAGACCCAAGAAGAAATTCATTTCACCGAGCATTGACATTTCAAACTCACTTTTCATTTGATTTGCAAAGGTTTTACACATACTGTCTCTTCCTCCAAAGATGATATCATCAACAAATACTTCGACAATCAAGATGTTTTCATGATCAATTTTGAAATATAGGTTGTTATCAGCAGTACCTTTGTTGAAACCAATCTTCAAAAGATGTTTGTCCAGCCTCTCATACCATGCTCTTGGGGCTTGCTTTAGACCATACAGTGCCTTCTTTAATTTGCAGACCATATCACCATGCTTAGATAACTGAAATCCATCCGGTTGTTCAATGTACACCTCTTCTTCTAAGTCACCATTCAGGAAAGCAGATTTGACATCCATCTCATACACTTTGAAATCTTTGAAGGCAGCAAATGCAAGAAATAGTCTGACTGCTTCAATTCTTGCCACCGGAGCAAAGGTTTCCTCAAAATCAATCCCTTCTATTTGAGAGTAGCCTTTGCAAACTAATCTGACTTTATTTATGATTACTTCACCAACTTCATTTAGTTTGTTCCGGAAGACCCATTTTGTTCCAATCACATTCTTATTTCTAGGTCTAGAAACAAGATCCCAAGTGTGATTTTTCTCAATTTTCATCAACTCTTCCTCCATTGCTTTGGTCCAATTTTCATCATTACGGGCTTCATTTATTGTCTTAGGTTCAATCTTTGAAATCAGACAACATTCATCTGAATTTTGAGCAATTTTCCTTCTAGTTTGCACACCTTTGCTTTTGTCACCTATGATCTGATCTTCAGAGTGGTTCAGTCTTACATACCTTCGAACTTTGGGAGTTTCTTGCACTTCTGCTTCTTGATCAGGCTCATTCAGACCTATCTCTTCTTCTTGATTTACCGGATCAGTCTGAATCTGACTTTCAGGAGAGGATTGAGCTCCTTGAACTAGTACACCAACTTGATCATCTTCATCATACTCACAAAACCTTGAGGGTTTCTCTATTCCCTCATCAACCTTCACATTTGTACTTTCTATCATCTTTCTTAGTCTCTTGTTATAACACCGGTATGCTTTGCTTTGAGTGGAGTAACCCAAGAAAATTCCTTCATCACTTCTAGCATCAAACTTTCCTAGATCTTCATCTCTTTTAATGTAACATTTGCTACCAAATACTCTGAAATATCTCACAGTAGGAGTGATGCCAAACCAAAGTTCATAAGGAGTCTTACCGGTATTGCTTTTGATTTAAACTCGATTGAGAGTATAGATTGCAGTGCTGACAGCTTCTCTCCAAAACATCTAAGGAACATTTGCTTCCATCATCATTGTCCCGGATGCTTCTTGGATGGTCCGGTTCTTTCTCTCTACTACTCCATTCTGCTGTGGAGTCCTAGGAGCAGATAACTGTCTCTTTATACCATGCTTCTCACAAAAATCTATGAATTCACCAGATGTGAATTCACCACCTCTATCAGACCTCAGACATTTCAGTTTTAATCCGGTTTGAATCTCTACCATAGCCTTGAAGATTTTGAACTTCTCAAAAGCTTCTAATTTCTCTTTCAGAAAGGTAACCCACATCATCCGGGAATGGTCATCAATCAATAAGATGAAATATCTATCACCTTGCATACTCTTGATTCTTATCGGACCACATAGATCAGTATGAACTAATTCCAATAATTCGGTAGAGGACTGATCCTTGCTTTTGAATGAGACTCTGCTCTGTTTACCCAGCTGACATTCTTTACACAAACTGTTTGTAGGTTTTACCAATTTTGGAAGATCTCTTACAGCCTGAGTATTGCTTATCTTGATGATGTTATCAAAATTTACATGACACATCCTTCTATGCTATAACCAACTCTGATCAACTTGAACAAATAGACAACTTTTACCAGCACCAACCAAGTGGAAGATATTACCTTTAGTTTGAGTACCAGATGCAATCTCTGTTCTGGATCTTTCAAAGATTTTGCATTTTCCATCCTTGAATCGGAGATCATAGCCTTTGTCCACCAATTGTCCAACACTGAGAAGATTGTGCTTCAAACCTTCAACATACAGCACATTACCAGTTTTGTTTCTTCCATTAAAAGAAATAGTTCCTCTTCCTCTGATTCTACCAGCAGAATTATCACCAAACTTTACCACTCCTCCTTCATACCTTTCCAAATCTAAGAACTTGTTCTTGTCACCTGTCATATGGTGAGAGCATCCACTGTCAATAACCCAATCATTCTTTTCTTCAACTTGGGCAGCCAAAGCTCTTTCTACAACCTTATGATTGACAGATTCAGAGGATATTGGATCTTCTTCCTTGATGGCAATAAACACCCATTCATTTCCGGATTTGTTTCCTATCTCTGATTCATCATCTGTTACTCCTTCATTATCATCTTCTTCATGAACATAATAACAATTCTTTTGGAACCTTTATTTGTTAGAATTTGACCTTGTAGATCTTTCCGGACATCTTGAGGCAAAATGACCAATCTTATTGCAGTTGAAGCACTTAAAGGGTAATTTTCCTTCATACTTACCGGATCCTCTTGGCAGTCTCTTTGCAATGAGGGCTTCAAGTTGAGCTTTTTCTGCTTCTTTCACTTCCATGTCTCTTCTTGTTTGATCATACCATGACAACTTCCTTGAAGAGTTTTCTCCCAAATTAAATCTTTGTTTACCTTTCATAGAGGCACTGACTTTGAATGCAGATTTAGTCTTGGGGGGATCATCTCCAAACTCGGTCATTTCAAATGTAGCCAGTTTGCCAGCCAATTGGTCTCTTATGATAGTTGTGTGGGCTCTGAATTCATCAATGGCAGCAACCTTGATTTTGTAGGCAGCAGGAAGGGATCTGAGAATTTTGCCAACAATCTCATTTTCATCCAAAACTCCACCAGCATTCCTAATTCCACACACCAACTCATTTAGTCTTGGCATAAAAGTAGTAATATTTTCATCATCTCTCATCTTCAGTCTTTCAAATTTCCCTTTGAGACTCTGCAATCTTGCACTCTTAACATACTCATCTCCTTCATGCAGAAGTTCTAGTTTGATCCAGATCTCATAGGCAGTTGGTAGGTCAATAACATTTGAGAGCTCTGAGTCAGTTAATGCACTTAGAAGAGCCTCTTTGGTCCGTAGATTATTTTCAGTATCTGTGATTTCATTTAGAGTTGTCGGACCACCCTGTGGAGGTGTATAAGCTTTTGTAACCATGGACCAGTACGCCTTTCCCATACACTGCAAGTGACATTTCATGCGACCTTTCCAAAGAGAGAAGTTGGTTCCATCAAACTTCAAACTATCCTTCTTGTATGACGACATCTTGGATCTCCTCAAGCGGTTAAGCTCCTTTTAAAGGAACTCGGCTCTGATACCAATTGTTAGATTTAGGGCACACAACTGAGGGGGGGGTGAATCAGTTGTATAAAACTTGCTTCTAATTCAAACACTTAAATCCTCTTTGTTATTTAATAGCATATCAATTAATCACTCATGAAAGCATAAACACCAGAGTAGATACACATCAACACATGAGACACCAAGATTTTGACGTGGAAAACTCGGTCAAGGGAAAAACCACGGGGTGATTAACCCAAGGATTATTCTCTATTAGAAGAATAAGAAAAAATAGATGGTACATGCCAATTAGGGCTCACTGCCCGAGCACACTGCTCACAAGAGGCACACTGCCTACAAGAGACACACTGTCTACAAAGTAACAAGTATCACAAACTTGAACTAGAGATTGACATCTTTACCATGCCTAGATCAGTTCCATTTAAGCCCAAAAACTCTTGCTTTGCCTTTCGCTCTTCTTCTTCGCTATGCCACACTCATCTGCTCCAAGACACACTTCAAAATGAATTCACAATCCCTTATTTATACAAGGCATCGACTTAGGAATACTCATCTAGGTTGGCAAACACTTATAAGAACATTCACAAGACGTGTAATATATCTTGTCGGCCAGTCTCAAGAAGAACACAAATATCCGTGGTTATTCTTCAAATGCAAACTCCAACTTCAATGTGGACCACCAATAAGAATTATACACGATCCAAAGATCACCAAAACCTTTCCTGAGTCATCAAGAACATCTGCACTTTATCAGCTTACTAGAATTCTTCTCTTCTTCATCCGAAACTTCAAGAACACAGTTTGTCATCACTATCATAATGAAAAAGGTGCTTCCAGACCTCCAAACCATGAACAAATCTAGTTGTCACTTCACACAAACTTCTTCAACACTCCCTCCAATCCGCAGAATGGGATAATGCAATTTCAAAGCTCACCGAACCAATTTGTGACACTCTGTCACCACTGAACATTTGTCGGAACTGGTTCTACTAGAGCAGTCATAACTTCTTCAGATTGTTATGCGGACCTCTGAAAACTTGACTGGATCATCTCAAGACTCATATCTGCAAACCCTTTAAACTGCATCTTCTGATCTTCATCTTATCTTGGACTTTTACCTTAATGTCATCACTGTTCTTCACTGTTCCTGATTGAGACTAATTTCCTCAATATCCTTAGCACACAGCTCATCCAATCCTTCTCATTAATGCAATATGAGTATGTTGACATCAATGACAACACTGGTTATCCTTATACTTGCAACACAACCAACATGTTTTCTTGCCAAAAGTGGGTATTCCAAAAAGATTTGAGGCCTTATCGTAGGAAAGATGTATCCGTTAAAGGCTTTAGATCCAAGATGTATGGATATACCTAGATATAAGCAAATGATATGCAATGACGTATTACTATTTTAGGAGTACTCTTTTTGTTTCAGATTTGATAAGCACTTTTAACTTTCACAAGGATACATAGTTTATTTTTGCTTGAGTTAGTCATGTCTAGGTGGTAGATGGGTAGTATGGATTGTGGTAAATGGATGAAGTGAGAAAGATGAATTTATTATGGGTTGAGATGGAGGATGGGGTGAATCGTATGTGCCTGAGTACTGGATACTTCCTGTTAGCTATCGTTGCACCAAAAGATCGACCTTTTAATGCTCGATACAACCACTTGACTTAACAAGCACGGGAGGCGGTTAAGCCCTTGTCGCAAATCACTGCAATGCTGCGCTGAACAAGGAGACTAAGGGCCACACCTTGCAACAATCCCCCCAGTGCAAGCATAGGGTTTGAACCCATGACCTCAGCTCTGATACCAATTGTTAGCTGTCGTTGCACCAAAAGATCGACCTTTTAATGCTTGATACAACCACTTGACTTAACAAGCACGGGAGGCGATTAAGCCCTTGTCGCAAACCACTGTAGCGCTGCGCTGCGCTGAACAAGGAGACCAAGGGCCACACCTTGCAACACTTCCTTCATATTCTAGACTGCCTACATACCCTGTATCCATGAGATCAAGGCACATTATGATGATGATGATGATGATATGTAGTTCTGGGTAGAGTGATGAATGGGTCGATTGATGAGGTGTGATAAAAGTAAGGATGGATGATGAAAGTGTTAGGTGATATTGTTGGTAAATGATGAGAGTGTTGATTGATGATGAGGGAAATTGTGAAAGCTACCCTTGATGTAAACGAGGGTCCATTCCTAGCCTTGGGTTAAGGAAACTTGCCCCCATTCCAGTAAAGGGTTTTATTATGGAGAAAGATGACTGACCATGGATGGACTGACTATGAGTGAAACTGACGATGGATGAAACTGACTATGGATGAGACATGGATAGAATGCTTGACACTAACCAATTCCTAAGCCATGATAGATTGATAAATGGGAAAGTGATGGTTAACAAGTTTTATTATGGATGGATGGGTTTTATTATGAAATGAGATGGATAGATGGGAAGATCGAATAGATGGTAGTGCTGACACTTACACATAGTGCTTGTTTGCTAGGTTTTCACTATGGTACTTATCCAAGGCGCCTATTTACCAGGTTTTCACCAGAGGATAAACTTTTTTTTTGTTATTTTTCTTTTTTTTTTTTGTTATTTTCTGCTAAGATATTCCCTAAGGACCAAGCATAGAATTTCTTGAGATGAAAACTATTGATGAATCTTCATCAAGAGGAATTCCTTCAGGTGTTTCTAGGGAGTATGCCCCTAATCCATATGCTGATATGATGATGAAAAGGCCCAACTAGTTAGGTTCAAACTTACCTTTCTTTTCTCTATCTTGCAAGTTTCTCTAATTTTCCTTCAGGACTAGATCACCTACTTGGAACCACCTTTCTTTTATTTTCTTGTTGTAGCTACGGCGTAGTTAGTTTTGGAAGACCTAAAGATAATTTAATGATGTAAGGCACCTTTCAGCTAGAATCTCTAATTCATGTAGCCTAGATACTCTATACTCTTCTCCATCTATCATATGTTGCAGGGAGATACAAAGTGATGGGATCTCGACCTCTATAGGTAAAACAACTTCTATTCCATATACCAAAGCATAGGGTGTGGCTCCAGTTGGGGTTCATATGCTTGTTCTATAGGCCCAGAGGGTCAGATTAAGTTGGAGATGCCAATCACAACCAGCTTCATTGATTGTCTTTTTGAGTATTTTGAGGATTATTTTATTCGAAGCCTCAGCCTGGTTGTTGCTTTGAGGATAGTACGACGTAGAAAACTGATGTTGGATATGGTATTATGTGCATAAAGCACAGACATCTTGGTTTTTAAAAGGTTTACCATTATCAGTTACTATAGCCATGGGGATACCATGCTGGCAAATGATATAGTTTAGGATAAATTTAGCAATTTGCTTGCCAATTATGTAGGTCATGGGAATAGCTTCCACCCACTTTGTAAAATACTCAGTGGTGATAATTATGAATTTATGGCTGTTGGAAGAGGAGGGATGTATCTTACCTACAAGGTTGAGACCCCATTGTGAAAATGGCCACGGAGTAGTCACTGGTTGTAGTTGATGAGTAGGTGCATGAATCAAATCTCCATGTTGTTGACACTGAAGACATTTCTTGGCAAACTGGTTGGCATCTTGTTCCATTGTGGACTAGAAACATCCTGTTCTGAGCAACTTCTTTGCTAGGTTGGGACCGGTGGAATGTGCTCCACAGATATCCTCATGTATATATCTTAAAGTGGTTTCAGCTTCTTCTAAGTTTAAACATTTTAGGAGGATATCATCGAGATTCCGTCGGTATAGTGTATCTCCTAGGATAGTGAAATGAGAGGCTTGACGAATGAAGGTTTTCTTTTGGGTTGATGTTATATCGGATGGGAGAGTGTTGTTATGAAGGTAGTTGTATATATCCTGATACCACGTTGAGTTGGGACCAACAAGGTCATAAATGATTTCAATTTGCAGAATATCAATAGATGGTATCAGCAACTCTTCTACCAAGAACTCACAATTCTGTATGCTGGTCGACATGTCTAGAAGAGACCCAATAGTTGCCATTGCATCAGCAACCTTATTGTTAACTCTTGGGATCCGATCAAAGGAAAGACTGCAAAAATGTTGTTTATAGTTGTCGACCATTTTCTTGTAGGGCATCAACTTGTCATCCTTAGTTTGATATTCGTCTATGACTTGACGAATGACAAGTTGAGAATCTCCATAAACTTGAAGTTGTTTGATGTTCCACTGGATATCCATTCAAAGACCTGTTAACACTGCTTCATACTCGACTATGTTGTTGGTACATGGGAAAGCAAGCCGATATGATTTAGGGATACAATCACCTTGTGGGGTGATGAAGAGAATCCTTGCTCCTGAACCATGCTGAGTGTATGATCTGTCAAAGTATAGTTTCCACTCGACTGGTGTAGAGAGGTTAAAGATCCCTTCATCTAGAAACTTAGATAGCATGGGGTGTGTATTTTTTAATGGTGCCTCAGCTAGTTGGTATGCGATCACCTGCCCTTTGATAGCCTTTTGGTCCACATATTTGATGTTGAACTCAGTTGAGATCATTACCCATTTCGCGAGGCATCCTCTAAGAGTTGCTTTGGAAAGCAAGTATTTCAAAGGATCAACCTTGGATATAAGCTTTGTATGTTGGTTCAACATATAGTGCCACAACTTTTGGGAAGCAAACACTACTGCTAAACATGCTCTTTCCATAGGGGTATAGTTGAGCTCATATCCTACTAGAGTGCGACTGATGTAGTAAATTGCTTGTTGCTTGCCTGAGTCATCGTTTTGTGCAAGAAGTGCCACCAAGGCTGCTGATGTAGTGGAGATGTAAAGCACTAGAGGTTTCCCTATTACTGGAAGCATCAACATTGGTGGTGAAGCAAGATAAGCTTTAAGCTGTTCAAATGTATCTTGGCACTTACTGTCCCATTTTAATGAGACATCCTTGCAAAGTAAGTGCAAGAAGGGTTGACATTTATCCGCCAGTTGTGAAATGAACCACCTGATGGACTATAGCTTTCCCTGAAGACTTCTTAGCTATTTAAGGTTACTTGGAGGAGACATTTCAACAATAGCTTTGACCTTTTCAAGGTCGACCTCAATGCCTCATCTTGATATAATATATCCCAGTAGCTTGCTAGATGTGACACCAAAGACACACTTCTTTGGATTTAGCCTTAGTTGATATTGCTCTAGCCAATCAAATATCTGTTCTAACACTTTCAAATGATCTACCCTTGTAGACTTACCTAAGAGGTCATCAACATAATCTTCCATAATGGTATGAAACAAATCGTGAAAGATTACCGTCATCACTCTTTGGTAAGTAGCGCCAGCATTTTTGAGGCCAAAAGGCATGACCTGCCAATAGTAGTTGCCCCAAGGACATATGAAAGTTGTTTTATCTTGGTCATCAGGTGCGATCATGATTTGGTTGTAGCCAGAAAAATCCTCCATGAGGGAAAGCATTTCATGGCCCGCCATTAAGTCCACGATGATGTCGATGTTGGGTAATGGGAAATTGTCCTTGGGACAGGCTTTATTCAAGTCTCTGAAGTCTTCACAAATGTGAATACGCCATTCGGCTTAGAAAAAGGTACCAGATTTGAAACCCACTCTGTATAATCCACAGGACGTATGAATTTGGCATCTAATAGCTTCTCAAGCTCAACTTTGACCAATAAAGCAATCTGTGGGTGCATCTTTCACAATTTTTGCTTGACTGGTTTAGCTCCTGGTAAAATTGATAAATGATGGACTACTAATGTAGGATCTAATCCTGGCATGTCAGCACAAGTCCATGCAAAGTTAATTGCCCTTTTCTAAAAGAACTTTGTGAAGTCCTTATGTTCCTGTTAAGACAAAGAAGTTGCTAAGAATGCAACCTTGGGGTTTTGGAACGTGCCAAGATTTATTTCCTGTGATTTCTCCACCAACAAAGAAGATTTCTCCTGATATTTTGATGGCGAGGGAAGTTCAAATCTTTCATCCTCAGGCACCTCAGAGAGCTTTTCACTATTGAATGTGTCCTTTCTTTTTACTATTTTTAGATCGGAAGGTGCCTCAAAGAGGTTTTCACCTAAGGATTGATTTATTTATTCATATTTTTGTGACTGGAAGATTTGGCATTCTCCCTGAAATATGCGATAGGAGAGAGATCCATGACAAAACCTGCTTTATGGTCACCTTGGGGTATACCATCTCGAAGTCCCAGAAATTCTGCAAGTGCTTCATCATTTTGAAAAGTGTTTAGGACAAGAGGCCCTTGTTGGTCCCAATCAATTAGGTTTGGATATTCAAGAGAAATGGTTTGTGTTTTGGTTGTAGAGGTAAGGGATAAGAATGAGATCATGAAGATGGAGGATCCCTTAAACATCAAATCTATTGAACCACGTTATCCAAATTTGTCAAATCACTTCCCAAAATCTTCTAGCTCTGATACCAATTTGATGGAAAGCAGGGTGGTTGAATACAAACCAACTCAACAACACAATCTTTTCAAATTTAGAACGCTCACTTAGTGGGTTTCTCTCACAATCTCACCATTCTCCTTATAACACTTGAAACTGGGCTTTTCCCACATAATTTTCAAACCAGACCTCATACCCAGAAACTCATTACAGATTTGGATACCCTTTTTGACATTTGGGAACATATCAAATTTGCAGGTATGAGTGTTTTGTAACACAAGACTCAAAAATTTACTATACCGTTCAGCATTAGGCTAATTAGGACAACAAATGAGCTTTTTCTGACACAACTTTCAGGGCAGACCTCAAACCCACAACCTAAAGACTGTTTTGAGTACCCTTTTGGAACTTATTCAAGATATCCAAGACTTGGGTAGGGTTTTTTTGTAATGCAAGGCTCTAAAATTGACTGTTCTGCTTGACAAAAGGCCTAATTAAGCTTACTTGAATGGTTTCCAATTAGGTTTTCAAATCCCATACCCCAAATCTTCATACAAATGGCTTAGACATGTCAAATATAGTCTACCTAAACATTTCCCACCTCTTCAAACAATTTTCCAAGAGCTTTTGTACAAATCCTAACTCTTATGCATCTTTTATGCCCAAAACATGAGGTTTTCAGACTAGTCTGGAGAAAATTAGCTGCCAAATGCTCAAATCTTAATGAAAATCAATGAAATCAAATGAAAAAAAGAGTAGACTCAAACCTCTATTAACTCCAATCGGTCTCAGGTCATGGCACGACCATACAGAACCATACAAGGTGCTGGAACATCAATTAGCGTTTAGAAAGGCAGAAACAAAGTTGTTTTTTTAATTGAATTTTCACCAAAATACAATTTACCCCACCTTGGTTTCAATCCCCAAGGCTTATTAAATCATATTCCAATGGTCCACAACTAAATTTTTGAATTCCAACTGACCAACTAACTTCATTTACAAAAAGGTGACTCTTCATATTCCACAATTTTGCAACTTTTGACAATTTTGACAATATTTACAAAATGGACTCCAAAATGACTTAAGATACCTTACAAACATAAGAAATGGTCTTCAAGACCTTATTATATGCAAAATGACTCAACTAGACCAAAATACTAATACTTAGTAACTTTTTTCACATTAAGACCTATGGTGTCTTGCACCATACTCCCCGAGCAAAAGAAATTTAAGTTCCACCTCAAATATGGATCTTCTTTCTTGTCTTCCAGTTCCTTTACATGCGTGCTTTGTTTTCATTTTGGTGGATCTCAAGTTCATTTGTATCTATTGGTGCACTTGTGCTTTTTGTCCAAGAACATGCTTCTTGAGCCAAGGTCAACTTGGTACAATGTAGCCATGTGATTTTGTTTGTTTTCTTGTTCTAATTGTAAATTTATTTTCTCTTTCATCCACTTTGTCTTCTTTACCTGCATAGGAAACAAACATATTAAAGAAATCATATTTTTCTTCTTCATACCTCACTTCTTCATCCACCTCATGTTGTCTGCCACACATTCTTTTCTCTTCATTATTCTCTAAATTCTTTGGCTACACCTAAACCATACTCAACCATTCATTTTCATTTTTGAATTTCTCATCCATTCTTCCATCAACATTCTCAACTCTCGGTTTTTCTCCTGAGAACCATGCTATCTCCTTATCCTCCATAACTATCTTCTCTCTTTGGACTATCCTTGAGTCCTCTACAACTTCTTTTGTTGCCTCTTCTTCTTCTTGAACATCACCCACTTGAACATCAATGTCACTATTGCTTTCATAAGTTTGAGCAAATTCAAAAGAAAACTCTTCCATTTCTCGTTCAACTGATTTTTCAAACGTGTTATTTTCAAAATTTGTTACCTCAACCATTACCTCATTTGGCTTTGCTTCATATTGTTGTACTGTTGTCTTCTCACTTAACAATAAGCTTTCAATTCCTATGCACTCATCCTTCAAGGCTGTTAATGCAAATTTCATCCCATCTTTGTCCATAATGTCATGTGTTGTTTTTTCTGTTATACTTTGTTGCGCTGCTATAATGCCACAACCTTCCAAACACAAGGTGACATACATCCAAATGCATAATATCACAAACTATTTCATCCTTATAACCACCTATGTGAAACTCAACTTTGCATTGCTCATTTACAATTACCTAATTTCCAATTTGAAGCCAAGTCACTGAATAGGGTGTGGGGTGTTGTATTCTTTTCAAACCCAATTTATCTACCATGTACTTAGAAACAATATTATCCATGCAGATATTTGAAATCACAACTTGACAACATTTACCTTTGGACTTGCAGGTGGTTCAGAATAAGCTTTCCTTTTCCATCTTACTTTCTTTCTTGGCTACAATTTCCTCCTCCTCTAGCTTCTTAGCCAACTTGAACAATTTATTTAACAATGATGATGTCATTTTCTCATCTTTCTTCTTATTAAGAGCCATCCTTAAACATCAAATCTATTGAACCATGTTATCCAAATTTGTCAAATCACTTCCCAAAATCTTCTAGCTCTAATACCAATTTGATGCAGAGCAGGGTGGGTGAATACAAACCAACTCAACAACACAAGTTTTTCAAATTTAAAACCCTCACTTAGTGGGTTTCTCTCACAATCTCACTATTCTCCTTGTAACACTTGAAACTAGGCTTTTTCCACATAATTTTCAAACCAGACCTCATACCCAGAAACTCATTACAAACTTGGATACCCTTTTTGACATTTGGAAACATATCAAATTTACAGGTATGAGTGTTTTGTAACACAAGACTCAAAACTTGACTGTATTGTTCAGCATTAGGTCAATTAGGAGAGCAAATGAGCTTTTTTTTGACACAAATTTCAGGGAAGACCTCAAAACTACACCCTAAAGACTGTTTTGAGTACCCTTTTGGAAGTTATTCAACATATCCAAGACTTAGGTAGGGTTGTTTTGCAATGCAAGGCTCTAAAATTGACTGTTCTGCTTGACAAAAGGCCTAATTAGGCTTACTTGAATGGTTTCCAATTAGGTTTTCAAATCCTAGACACCAAATCTTCATACAAATGGCTCAAACATGTAAAATATAGTCCACCTAAACATTTCCCACCTATTCAAACAATTTTCCAAGATCTTTTCTACAAATCCTAACTCTTATGCATCTTCTATGCCCAAAACATGAGGTTTTCAGACCAGTCTGAAGAAAAATGGCTGCCAAATGCTCAAATCTTAATGAAAATCAATGAAATCAAATTAAAAAGAGAGTAGACTCAAACCTCCATCAACTCCAATTAGTATCAAGTCATGGCATGACCGTACAGAACCGTACAAGGTGCTGAAACAACAAATTAGCATTTAGAAAGGCAAAAACAAAGTTGTTTTTATTGAATTTTTACCGAAATACAATTCACCCCACCTTGGTTTCAACCCCCAAGGCTTCTTAAATCATGATCCAATGGTCCACAACTGACTTTTTGAATTCCAACCGACCAACTACCTTCATTTACAAAAAGGTGACTCTTCATATTCCACAATTTTGCAACTTTTGGCAATTTTGACAATATTTACAAAATGGACTCCAAAATGACTTAAGACACCTTACAAACATAAGAAATGGTCTTCAAGACCTTATTATATGCAAAATGACTCAACTAGACCAAAATACTAATACTTAGCAACTTTTTTCACATTAAGACCTATGGTGCCCTGCACTAGTAACTTTCGTACCATGGTAGGGGAATTTCAAACATTGGCGATAGGTTGAGGGTACAGCCTGCATGGTATGAATCCATGGGCGACCAAGGATGATGTTGTAGGGGAGGATGAGGTCCATTACCTAGGACCAGGTTTCCACTAAGGTCGGCCCCACTGATAGGTAAATGAATGACCCCCTCAGATTCCTTTTCGGCGTCATCATAAGCCTTGATTGTCATCGTTTTTGACGAATCAATAGCATCAGTAGAATATCCCCGTTGTTTTAATATCTTTAAAGAACATATATTGATACCAACACCACCATCTATAAGGACTCTCTTGACTTTGCGTTGGTGGATGTACACTTCAATGTGTAAGGCTTCATTATGCCATGAGTTTTGGAAAGGGATATCTTGTTCTGTGAAGACCAAGTGATGTGGAGAGGCGATGTGTCCTATCATGACTTTGAATTGGACAATGTCAATGTTTTTAGGGACAATTGACTCTTTGAGGGCTTTTTCAAGGATGTCCCTATGCTTAGGCGAAGTGCGGAGAAGATCAAGAATGGAGATGAGGGATGGAGTTTTACCCAAGTGATCGAGTAGGTTATACTCTAAAGCAGGTTGACTGTTTGAGGTTGCTCCACAAAGGGCAACACGACCTCAATGGGTGGTGACTAAACAATTAGAATCTTTCCCTTTGATGGTAAGAGTGGATACTGTACTTTCACTAAAATGACCAACAACTGAATCATATACTCCTAACAAATTATTTACACCTTTACCTTTATTGTTGGCATTGTTTCCTTTTTCGTGAGGAGGGAATGGATCGTCATAAATACCAAGGTCTTTATTTGTTTTTGGTGGAGGAGCGCCATCAATGACAACTTCTCCATGATCAATGAGATTTTGGATGAGGGTTTTTAGTTTCATACATCCTGGCATTTTGTGTCCTTTTGTGCGATGGAATTCACAGTATTCCTTGTACTTGTACCATGCAGGTTTAAAAGCCAGTTCTTCATATTGTCTTTCTTCTAGTAACATGATTAAGCCATTTTGTATCAGTTTCTTGAGGACATTTTTTATGGGTTATCCTAAGGGAGTGAATTTGCATTTGGTTGCAAAGTCCGGTTTTGGATTGTCCTTGAAAGGGGTGGAATTGTCATTTTTCTGTGTTTGAAGGTTTAGAGGTGTTTGGACTATTTGAACGTGTTTGGCATCCACCACACCATCTCTAACAACATTCTTGTTTTTAGCCCAAAAGTGGGTCTTATCATTAGATGTAGGAGTGTTGTCTTTAGTCTCTCTGAAGATTTTCACAAGTCCCTTAGCGATAAGGGCCTTTTCTATGTTGGTTCCTTTCGAAATGACTTCTGCAAAGGAGCTAGCACAGTGCATTTGTAATTGAAAGCCAAGTTCTTGGTTCAAGTTTTGTACAAATATGTGTACTAATTGCTTTAATGGTAGAGACCAAGGGAATTTGCTAGCCATACTTCTCCATCTTTGTAGGAAGGAGACAAAGGTTTCACCATTTCTCTATTTTGTATTACACGAGTCTGTAATGGTGACTTCATGTTCAATGTTGAAAGAAAAATGGGTTACAAATTTCTCAGCTAGTTCACTGAAGGATTTGATGCCCGGAGGTAAATGTGAAAACCATTCCATGGCTTGTTCTCCAAGACTTCAAGGAAAGAGACGCAGGAGATAGGTATCATTGTGAGCAACCTCTAAACAAACCATGTAGAATTCCTGTAAATGCTTTTGAGGATCGCCTTTTCCTTTGTATCTGTCAAATTTAGGTACCTCAAAGTTTTTAGGAAAAGGGAGCATTGGGATAGTGCGATCAAACAGATAAGGATAAACTTCCTCAAATGAGAAAGTCTTTTTGACATTGTCGAGTGTAAGATTGGAAAGTTGTTTTTGCATTGTTTTGATTGTGAGTTCCATCCCAGATGGTGGCAGTGGCAGTTACCCAGCATCGACATCATCGTGGACTTAATGACGGGCCATGAAAAGCTTTCCCTCATGGATGATTTTTCTAGCTACAACCAAATCATAATTGCACCTGAGGACCAAGATACAACAACTTTCACATGTCCTTGGGGCAACTACTATTGGCAGGTCATGCCTTTTGGCCTCAAAAATGCTGTCGCTACTTACCAAAGAGCGATGATAGTAATCTTTCATGATTTTTTTCATACCATTATGGAAGATTATGTCGATGACCTCCTAGGTAAGTCTACAAGGGCAGATCACTTGAAAGTATTAGAGCAAATATTTGATCAGCTAGAGCAATATCAACTAAGGGTAAATCCAAAGAAGTGTGTCTTTGGTGTCACATTTGTCTTCTGTATCACATTTGTCTTCTAGACCAATTAGTATCAAACCAACTAGTGAACAAACCTACCTTCAAAAGGGGACTTCCTTTTAAGAATAGCCAACTTCACTATATCCTTATCTTGTCTCCCTTAGAAGTCATTAGTCTATTTGGAGGTAGATTTAATCAAAAAGCCAAAATCTGTTGATCTAGATTTTATAACTTTTAACCAAGCCAATCATTCACCCAAATCACATGCCTACCACTCGATCAAAACAAAACCAAACCATAAAAAACACTCCACATCCGCCGCAAGGCAATCTTGAGGTACCTACCTCCGTAGTAGCCATTGATGCATTAAAGTTTACCATGGGCATGGACTCTAGTATCTTTGTTCCTACAGGGTATACCGCAGGTACTTCTTCATCCCCAAATCCCCATCAACAAACACATGAAGAATCCCTCGAACTAGTGATGACCTACAAGACCCCGCGATCTTGGAAAATTTTGGTAAAATGTTGGAGGAAAATCACGATCATTATTTCCATCTACTTGCTTGAAAAGGAGCTAAATTGCCTTAGGATTTTGATACTTCTCAAATCCGGGAGAGGGATATCTTTAGCACCTCCATGACCATTAGGAGTGGAGGTCGTCCATCTTCATTACCCACAACATCCGCATTACCACCTTCTTTTCCAATTGACAATCTCCCATTCACAAACATGTTCCACAAAACACCAATTGAACCACTCATACAACCATCATACATAGGTGTCCAACACCATTCTCATATGTCACATCAACCGTCTTCTTCAAGTCCATCCAGACCCTCTCCTAAATCACTAAAATGACCTTCTTCTTGTCCAAGCAATCCGATTTTTAAATCACAAAAGCCACCTTCTGCAAACATCACAACTTCAATCCCACACAATCCCTCTACTTATTCATTGCAACCATCATCTTCTTCTATCCCACACACCACCTCTACTGATCCACCACAAACATCTTCATATATTCCCAATAATGTTTGTGCGAATCCTCCACAAGTATCTCACGCTCACTTTTCCATAGCCAATGTACCCATTAATCCATTCCATATCTATCGACAACCACCATCCAACTTTCAACAACCACCTTCCAACTTTCATCAACCACCTTCCAACTATCAACAACCCCCATCTAATTATCAACAACCACCATCCAATTACCAACAACCACCATCCAACTATTAGCAACCTCTAATAACCTATCAACAACCACCTTCTTCTTCCATTAATCAATATTATACACCACCACCGCCACCATCCGTGATGGAACTCACAATCCAAATAATGCAAAAACAACTTTTTGATCTTACACTCGGCAACGTCAAAAAGACTTTCTCATTTGAGGAAGTTTGTCCTTATCCATTTGATCACACTATCCCAATGCTCCCTTTTCCTAAAAACTTTGAGGTACCTAAATTCAACAAATACAAAGGAAAAGGCGATCCTTAAGAGCATCTACGAGAATCCTACATGGCTTGTTTAGAGGTCGCTCACAATGATACCTATCTCCTACATCTCTTTCCTCGAAGTCTCGGAGGACAAGCCATGGAATGGTTTTCACATTTACCTCTAGGAATCAAATCCTTCAGTGAATTAGCTGAGAAATTTGTAACCCATTTTTCTTTCAACATTGAACACGAAGTCACCATGACAGACTTGTGTAATACAAAATAGAGAAATGGTGAAACCTTTGTCTCCTTCCTATAAAGATGGAGAAGTATGGCTAGCAAATGCCCTTGGCCTCTACCTAAGAAGCAATTAGTACAAATATTTTTACAAAACTTGAACCAAGAAATTGGCTTTCAGTTACAAATGCATTGTGCTAGCTCCTTTGTGGAAGTCATTTCGAAAGGAACCAACATAGAAAAGGCCCTTATCGCTAAGGAACTTGTGAAAATCTTCAAAGAGACTAAAGTCAACACTCCTGCATCTAATGATAAGCCCTGCTTTTGGGCTAAAAACAAGAATGTTGTTGGAGATGGTGTGGTGGATGCCAAACACGTTCAAACAGTCCAAACACCTCTAAACCTTCAAACATAGAAAAAGGACAATTCCACCCCTTTCAGGGACAATCCAAAAATGGACTTTACAACCAAACGCAGATTCACTGCCTTAGGAGAACCCATCGAAAATGTCCTCAATAAATTGATACAAAACAACTTAATAACGTTACCAGAAGCAAGACAATACGACGAACTAGCTTTAAAACCCGTGTGGTACAAGGACAACGAATACTGAGAATTCCATTGCACAAAAGGACACAAAATGCCAGGATGTATGAAACTGAAAACCCTCATCCAAAATCTCATTGATCACAGAGAAGTTGTCTTTGATGGCACTCCTCCACCAAAAACAAATAAAGACCTTGGTATTTATGATGATCCATTCCCTCCTCACGGGAAAGGAAACAATGCCAACAATAAAGGTAAGGGTGTAAATAATTTGTCAGGAGTATATGATTCAGTTGTTGGTCATTTTAGTGAAAGTATGGTACCCACTCTTACCATCAAAGGGAAAGCTCCTGATTGTGTAGTCACCACCCATTGAGGTCATGTTACCCTTCGTGGAGCAACCTCAAACAGTCAACCTGCTTCAAAGTATAACCTACTCGATCACTTGGGTAAAACTCCATCCCTCATCTCCATTCTCGATCTTCTCCGCACTTGGCCTGAGCATAGGGACATCCTCGAAAAGGCCCTCAAAGAGTCAATTGTCCCTGAAAACATTGACATTGTCCAATTCAAAGCCATGATAGGACACATTGCCTCTCCACATCACTTGGTCTTCACAGAATAAGATATCCCTTTCCAAAACTCATGTCACAATGAAGCCTTACACATTGAAGTGTACATCCACCAACGCAAAGTCAAGAGAGTCCTTACAGATGGTGGTGTTGGTCTCAATATCTATTCTTTAAAGATGTTAAAACAATTGGGATATTCTGTTGATGCTATTGATTGTCAAAAATAATGACAATCAAGGCTTATGATGACACTGAAAGGGAATCTGAGGGGGTCATTCATTTACCTATCAAAGTGGGGCCAACCTTAGTGGAAACTTGGTGTCGAGAACTGGACCTCAACCTCCCCTACAACATCATCCTTGGTCGCCCATGGATTCATACCATGCAGGTTGTACCCTCAACCTATCACCAATGTTTGAAATTCCCCTACCATGGTACAGAAGTTACCATTCCCGACGATCTAAATCCTTTCAAAATTTGCCACACCATGCAAGGTAGATACCTGAATTCCAACCAAGTACCCAAAAATGAAGCCACTCATTCGTCATCCTCCTATGTCGATCCATCCACTTTATCTACCAAATCTCCTAAGAAAGACATACCCGAGGTCAAGGTTCAGTACAAGAATGTTGGGTTTGGTGAATATGACTTGCAGAACTCTTGCTATGTAGGGAACTTGCCCTCATCGCCAAAGTCTTATGGCAAACCTCCTGTGGCAAAAGCAAGCAAAAAGAACGCCATCAAACATCTTAGGAGGATACCATCGAGACTCTGTCAGTACAATGTATCTCCTAGGATAGTGAAACGGGAGGCTCGACGAATGAAGGTTTTCTTTTGGGTTGATGTTATATCAAATGGGAGAGTGTTGTTATGAAGGTAGTTGTATATATCCTGATACCACGTGAAGTTGGGACCAACAAGCTCACAGATGATTTCGGTTTGCAGAATATCAACATATGGTATCAGTAGTTGTTCTACCAAGAACTCACAATTTTGTATGTTGGTTGACGTGTCTAGAAGAGACCCAATAGTCGCCATTGCATCAAAAACCTTATTGTTAACTCTTGGGATCTGATCAAAGGAAAGACTTCAAAAATGTTATTTATAGTTGTCGACCATTTTCTTGTGGACATCAACTTGTCATCCTTAGTTTGATATTCATCTATGACTTGATGAATGACAAGTTGAGAATCTTTGTAAACTTGAAGTTGTTTGATGTTCCACTGGATAGCCATTCGAAGACCTGTTAACAATGCTTCATACTTGGCTATGTTGTTGGTACATGGGAAAGAAAGCCGATATGATTTAGGGATACAATCACCTTGTGGGGTGATGAAGAGAATCCTTGCTCCTGAACCATGCTAAGTGTATGATTTGTCAAAGTATAGTTTCCACTCGACTGGTGTAGAGAGGTTAAAGATTCCTTCATCTGAAAACTTAGATAGCATGGGGTGTGTATCTGCTAATGGTGCCTCAGCTAGTTGGTATGCGATTACCTACCCTTTGATAGCCTTTCAGTCCACATATTTGATGTCAAACTCAATTAAGATCATTACCCATTTCGCGAGGCGTCCTATAAGAGTTGCTTTGGAAAGCAAGTATTTAAAAGGATCGACCTTGGATATAAGCTTTGTATGTTGGTTCAACATATAGTGCCGCAACTTTTGGGAAGCAAACACTACTGCTAAACAGGCTCTTTCCATAGGGGTATAGTTGAGCTCATATCCTAATAGAGTGCGACTAATGTATTAAATTGCTTGTTCCTTACCTGAGTCATCATTTTGTGCAAGAAGTGCTCCCAAGGCTGCTGATGTAGTGGAGATGTAAAGCACTAGAGGTTTCCCTATTACTGGAGGCATCAACATTGGTGGTGAAGCAAGATAAGATTTGAGCTGTTCAAATGCATCTTGGCACTTACTGTCCCATTTGAATGAGACATCCTTATGGAGTAAGTGCGAGAAGGGTTGACATTTATCTGTCAGTCGTGAAATGAACCGCCTGATGGACTATAGCTTTCCCTGTTCAAGAGTTCTTAGCTATTTAAGGTTACTTGGAGGAGACATTTCAACAATAGCTTTGACCTTTGCAAGGTCAACCTCAATGCCTCATCTTGATACAATATATCCCAGTATCTTGCTAGTAGCTTCATTTTAGTTCACTAATCAATCAAATCAGTTAACTAATTAGTCGATCTTTGTTAAAACTAATCAATCAGCTCAATCAACAAAGCAATCAATTTAGTTCACTGATCAATCAAGTTAGTTCACCGATCAATCTATTCAGTCAACATTTTTGTAGTCTTTCCTTTGATCAGATCCCAAGAATTAACAATAAGGCTGATGATGCAATGGCAACTATTAGGTCTCTTCTAGACATGTTGACCAACATATAGAATTGTGAGTTCTTGGTAGAACATCTGCTGATACTATCTGTTGATATTCCGCAAACTGAAATCATTTGTGAGCTTGTTGGTCCTAACTCGATGTGGTATCAAGATATATACAACTACCTTCATAACAACACGCTCCCATCTGATATAACATCAACCCAAAAGAAAACCTTCATTCGTTGAGTCTCCCATTTCACTATCCTAGGAGATACACTGTACCGATGGAGTCTCGATGGTATCTTCCTAAGATGTTTAAGCTCAGAAGAAGCTGAAATCACTTTAAGAGATATACATGAGGGTATCTGTGGAGTACATTCAACTGGTCCCAACCTAGTAAAGAAGTTGCTTAGAACAGGATATTTCTGGCCCATAATGAAATAGGATGCCAACCAGTTTGCCAAGAAATGTCTTCAGTATCAACAACATGGAGATTTGATTCATGCGTCTTCTCATCAACTACAACCAGTGACTACTCCATGGCCATTTTCACAATGGGGTTTCGATCTTGTAGGTAAGATGCATCCCTTCTCTTCCAACGGAGGATACCATAATGATCACGATTTGCCTCCGAAATGTGATGTACTAGGCGTGCCAAAATGTGATAGGTGAAAAATGGATATGCAAACATAAACCAACGAGGAACATAAAGAAATGAAAATTACCTCCTTTGCACAAACGGAGTCCCTACACCGATCGAGCGAATTGAAATGCACCCTATTCCAATTGATTGCTCCTTTCTTTTTTATGTGGATTGCTCTATAATTGTAACGTAAATTTGATGTCCCAAGAATGATTATGACAACATAAGTTTACTTGAACGGGAGATGATCAGAAACAGAGAAAGAGGCTTCTTTTTGTAGACATGTGAGATATCAGATCTACGGTTGAGAATGATTAGAGAGATCAATGGTTGAGGAAGGTTGAGAGAATGTGTGGGAATGAGAGAAGGACAAGTGTCCTACCCCTCTCATGCATCAAGGGAGTTAACAAATCTGATTAGGGAGTTGACTGAATAGATTGATCAGTGAACTGAGTTGATTGATCAGTGAATTGAATTGCTTGCTTTGTTGACTGAGCTAATTGATTAGTTAACGAGGATTGACTAATTAGTTAACTGATTTGATTGCTTAGTGAACTAAATTGATTGCTTTGTTGACTGAGTTGATTGATGAGTCAGCTCTTTTGATTGTCTGTTAACTAATTTTGATTGGAGGAATTTATGGTGGGTGAGGATAAATGGGAAATTAAATAAATAATTATTTAATTTCATGTGCACATGGGGTAATTGAATTAAATATTAATTTTCATTCAATTTGGAGGAAATAGATTAATTAAATAAATAATTTGGATTTATTTATTTGATTTGGAGGGAAAATGATTTAATTAAATAATTAGGATTATTTAATCAAATATGGAGGAATAAAATGAAACTATTTAATAAGGAGGAATAAATTGAATTAATTAAATAATTGGGGTTATTTAATCAATATAGAAGATAAAATTGATTTAATTAAATAATTAGAATTATTTAATCAAATAAGAAGGATAAACTAGATTAATTAAATAATTGGGGTTATTTAATTAATGTGGAAGAATAAATTGAATTAATTAAATAATTGGGGTTATTTAATAATATAGGGAGGATACATTAGTAGATGAACTTAATCAAATAATTAAGAATTATTTAATTAATCTGAAGTATGGCAGGTGTATGTATGATCTGGAAACAAGTCAAATTTAGGTGTCTACAGGTTGGTATTCCAATGGATCTAGACGATGCCTACAAATGGATTATCGACATCTAAGATGATATCCTTGAGCTTGTAGATATTTCAATGGACAAATTCAAGAAGGTAAGGAAAGGCGATAAGCCATGTAGTTTGGATGATGTGGAGAGTAGTTTTTGGTAAGAAAAGGATAGGAGTAATAGGAGAGAGGTTTGGGGTTTGAACATGAAAGTCTCTAGGTTGGAAGGTGGCTCTTTTGGCATGAAGGTGGTTCCCAAGGATAAGAAAATTGTGAACAAACATCTAGTCATGTGCCGTTTCATTTGTTGGAGACATTAGTCATCTGCATGATAGGTATAATATTTTTGTGGATAAAAGTAATACATCATTTAAGCACTAGGGATTGCAAACCACTGAAGATGGAAGCAAATAAATTCATCCTTTAGAGGTATGATGTTGTAGTCAGCTAAATAAAGATCGTATTTGGGTTAATTTGTCTAATTAGTTGGTAAAATTAAGACTGTTCTATGGTTTTTTCCTTTCTTTTGTAAATTAACCCTCATGACAAGTATAGTGTGAAAAAATGTTGAGCAAAATTAAGATTGATATTAGTTTTTTTCTTTCTCCTTGATAAATATTAGGCGGAGTCTCCCAGATAAGTTTAGACTGCACCACATTTTTAAGGGTTGTAAACATGGATCACACCTAAATGTAGCTCATAATCATTAAACCATAATATTGCCTTATGTACTTGATAAATCTTGGGTGAGAATAGGTTTTATTTTTAATATATTTTTACATTGGATAGGTAAATCATTATGACACAATGTTGCCACATGTTTTTGATAAATATTGAGTAAGGTAATAGATTGTTGCACTATGCTACAAGAGGGGATCACATTCTTGAGATTTGTAAACATGAATAATACTGGAATATACCTCATAATGATTACACCACAACCTAGCCATATCTTGGCTACTATTGATGCATTTCTTATTAAGGTGGAGGGAGCTTAGATCATTCTTTTATGCGAGTCCATTACTATTAGGCCACAACCTTTTGGATATAATAAAGATTTTATGTTAGGTTAATTTGTACAAGTGTTTTGAATTCAGATTTTTTGTTAAGTAAAATTGTGTTAGTTCAAGGAATTTAGATTGTTATAAGTAAATATGTGTGGGTATTTATCATTAAACAAAGTTGTGTTAATAAACACTCTAAAAATCAATGACCCCTTTGGGATTTTATTTTAATTTCTTGAATCACCAACATATGATTTACAAGGAGTTGATGATGGTTTAGGGTTTGGTGTTGTTTTCTATGCTCTTGCCAGTCATGGTTGACTTTAAGGTGGGCCAAGGCCCCCTTCTCCTTATTTTAAGCATGCAATCAACCTTTACGATCTACCCTTTTTATTTGCTTCCAATTGGTTCCTTCTTGCACCACATTCTTAAGGGTTGTAAACATGGATCACACCAAAATGTAGCTCATAATCATTACACCACAATATTGCCGTATGTACTTGATAAATCTTGGGTGAGAATAGGTTTTGTTTTTAAGATATTTTTACATGGGATAGGTGAATCATTATGACATAATGTTGCCATGTATGTTTTTGATAAATATTAAGGTAGTATACTATTACACTATGCTATAACTAGGGATCACATTCTTGAGATTTGTAAACATGGATAATAATGGGATGTACCTCATAATGATTAGACCACAACCTAGCCATATCTTGGTTGCTATTAATGGATTTTGGGTGAAAGTTAAGAGCTGTGTCACACTTTCGACCAAATAAATAATTCTAAGTGGAAGGCTTCTGGGTAGTAGGAAGTCACCCAACACCTTTCCACCTGAAACCATGTGGCACACATGTGGTGCCTACATGGCCACAAGTTTTTGGGTGGAAAGGTGTCAGGCTTTAGTTTACTGCCCGGTCACATTTCAGGCGGAACTTTGAAAAAAAAAGAAAAAAAAGTGGAAATGTCATTTTCACCTGGATTCTTGTCGCTTTCAAACCCTTCCACCTGGAGCTCATGACCCCACAGAAGGTGCTAGCGACCCCACCTTTCCCTGCAACAGCACATTTCCCTTCTTGCCCACTATTGCAGGTAGTTTTTTTTTTTGTTTTAAATACAATTAAATAAGATTTTATAGTTTTAAGGCATTTTTTGTTGTCAAATACAATATTTTAAAAAAAAATGTATCATATGAAAGGAGAGATCTTGGACAAACTATCAAAATTTATATGGGATTATGATACATACATATACATATACATATATATATATATACATATATACATATATATATATATATACATATATATATATACATATACATATATAAATTATATAAAAATATATATATGTATATACATATATATATGTATACATATATGTATATATATATATGTATATATGTATATGTATATATGTATATGTATATATGTATATATATATATGTATATATGTATATGTATATATGTATATATATATATATGTATGTATATATATATATATGTATATATATATATATATATATATATATATATATATATATATATATATATATATATATATATATAGTTTTTATATAATTTTCTTATACTAAGGTATGTTATAGTAATTTAAAGGCACCATTGAATAGATAACTATTATAAAAAAATTGCTTGACAACCAAGATCGACTGTCAAATTTAGGTCCCATAAAAATCAAATAACAGACGAACAAACCAAATTAAAATTGTAAAAAAACAAAATAAAACCCTAAAAATGAAACTAAAACCCTAGAAATGAAACAAACCCTAAAAACAAAATTAAAACCCTAGAAATGAAACTAGAACTGTATAAACAAAACTAAAATCCTACAAATGAAACTAAAACCCTAAAAACGAAACAAAAACCCTAGAAACAAACAAAAATTCTAGATTAAAAAAATAACCCTATTTCACACCTTTCAAAATCATACGTGGCAATTTCAATCACTCCAAAATCATATGTGGCAATTTCGAGTCACTCTTATTTCAAAACCCTAGAAACAAACATGCATGAGGAAGGACATTATTATTTATAGATTTGTAAGTGGCATATGACCTATACCTAATCTAATTCTAAGTCCTTGTTCCTTAATAGTATAAACCTAACCCCTACATTTGTAAATTTATATCTTAAGTCGCTTGGTTCAAAAGGTTTTGCAAGTGTAATCCTAAACCATGTTTAGAACTAGGTATATGTGAAATTGATCACCATTTTCCTAAATCAAAATTAATCATGGGCCCAAACTAACTTTCCTCCAGGTGCATATGAATTAGAATTGTAGGTGTCAGTTCAAATTAGAAAAGAGCACAAGTTTGTTTGAGACTATGATTCATACAACACAAGTTGAAAACTAGCCTATTGGCTCTTGATAGAAATGGCATCAAACAAAGCATAAGTGAAATGATAGTGGCCCCCAACAGTGTTGTGATGGAAATAAATGATATATGTTTTGAGAAATATGGAAGCTTGGTTCGTGGACTTGCAATTGTAGTACATAAGTGGTGTTGTTTCGCTATTTTACATAGATGCTTTTGGTAGCCAAATTATTCATTGAGTTTGAAATGTTGTTTGTACTAGCATTATGGATAGTGTAAATAGGATGTAAAATCAAACTGATGAAATGTTCATTATTTTTACAGTTATATGTTAGATTTTGGTTCATTGTTCTCCTAACAAATGTGTGTTGGAAGAAGAAACTTTATCTTTTCAACATATGTACATGATTTTTATGGATTAGAAATAATAATATTAGAATAAATCTTAGATACACAATGATCACATTGAAAGTAGATCCAAGTTGTTCATTTGAAAAGAAAGTACATGCTTACTGCAAATGTCACGCTTTTATTTTTCTTTGTTATATCATTGTTAAAATTTAAATGCATCATATAATACATCTATAACAAAAAAATAGTTACATATGAGTGACATGTCTAATAGTCTCTAGCCTTAAAATGAAAAGAAAAATAACACATCTTAAATCAATTAGTGATCAACTTTCACTTAGAAAAAACTTTCAATGTTACATGGGTAACTAATTACTTGGTGGAGTAGGTGTCACCTCTAATAGAGATTTATAAGCATATTTGACTAGGCATTCTTCGGTGACCATAATTAATTATTTGAGCACCTGAGCTAGCAAGGAATTATTGCAATATGCCCTAATAGATTCAAAATATTTCTTGATTCACACTGTAACTGTAAATATAAATGCAAATGCTCCCCCAAGATAATGAAGATAATATTATTGTTTGTGTCTAGTATCCTACTTCTATATTATAATGTGTTTCTCAAAATGACTACATTCCTAAATTGTACTTTCATGTTCACTTACAAGAGATTCCTATGAAGTAGTCTTATATAGATTAATGTTAAAAGCATTTTTTATTTTATTTTCTACATCTCAACCTAAATTTTGTTGAGAGTGATCCCTAAATATGAGAATGAATATTACAAATATAGATAATTATCTTCAATACATCTATCCAAAAAAGCGAGGAGATATCACATTTACTTAAGATTTATTTTATTTTAATTTAGTATTATTTTATTTATTACATATTAAATAGAAAAACATAAAAAGGCTTCACTCAATTAGATATAAATATCAAATAATAAATATTCAATTACTAAAAGCACCAAAACTGCTACCAAATAGCTAATAAGCAAAAATATTTGTAGGCCTATAGCCTTATAGTTAAGTATATAAATTTATATTTTTATTGGAAAATCATTAAGGCTATAAATACTATAAGTATTAAAACTCTTCAATGAGTCCTTAGTTGCATTCTTGCAAGACTAAGAGTCTATGTCTTCCTATCATTCTACTCAAGACTCAAGATTTAAGCATTCTATGAACTATAAGTCTTGTTTTTACTCTAACATGAAAACATTAAATTTCATCAAAGTGCTTCCATACTCTTTCTAATAATAACATCTATTTGAAACCAAATCCAAAAATCACTCAAAAAAATTATCAATCCTAATTTTAATTTTAATATAAAGAAATTCAATTATTTTTTATAAATAAAAATAATGGAATGTTATTAAATGAATAACCACATGAACTCAATCATGAAGGAATCATTAGAGAACACTATGGCCTCCCATTTAGCCAATAAGAAGTGGCATATCTAGTGGTGCCCCAAAGTCATCTACTAAATAAATTCCAAGCAATCAAGATAGCTGAAATTGCAGATTCAACTTTTGGTGAATAGTACAAGCTATAGGGTGACTGAAATCACTACATTTTAATGAAGTTTTAGTTTGGACCTAGTTAATTCACCTAAGCATTTATTTTATTAAATATTTAAACTCAACTATTTCACCAGAGTATTCAATGCATGATTAGATCTAATTTTCCTAAAGTTTATAAGTTTAAAGACATATCTAAATTGATTCGCCATTGATATTACATACAACACAAGTTGAAAACTAGCCTATTGGCTTTTGACTAAATGGCATCAAACAAAGCATAAGTGAAATGATAGTGGCCCCCAATAGTAAAGATAAAATAAAATAATTGAAAAGAAAGAAAAAATAGGAATAGAACAAAATGGTGTGTTAAAATGTAGATTCCTATGAAATCACTTTATATCTAGTAATTTGGGAATTTGAAAATAATAAAGAAATAATAAAGATAGGGTCTCAAGGATCCAAGAGATGGAAGCAACATGGGCTCTTAAGCCTACAAACAAATTTTAGAAAAAAAAGCATCTACAAAACACCTATAATTCATAAATTGAAAATTTATGAACATGGATTTAGAAAATGATTATGATTATATTAAGAGTTGTAGAGGAAAAAAACATCTACAAAACATCTACAATTCATAAAACTTAAAATTATGAACATGTTTTTAGAAATTGATTATGATTATAATAAGAATTGTATCTAGAAAAGATAATTTGTTGCTTGACGGAGTTCTTAATAGATATTTGCCTTGAAGACAATTAGTTGTTAATTTAAATGTGTAGATTGAATGTATTTAATTTTTAAATTTTAAATGTTTTTAGTTTTGTTAATTTAGATGTGTAGATTAAATGTATTTAATTTTTAAATTTTAAATGTTTTTAGTTTTGTTAATTTAAATGTGTAGATTGAATGTATTTAATTTTTAAATTTTAAATGTTTTTAGTTTTGTTAATTTAAATGTGTAGAATTATGTGTTTAATTTTTAAATTTTAAATGTTTTTAATTTTGTTAATTTAAATGTGTAAATTGAGTGTGTTTAATTTTTAAAGTTTATTTATGTTTTTAAATTTTATTAAATTTTTATTTTATAAATTAAATGTATGCAATTTTATTTTTAAATGCAGATTTGCATACACATGTACACATTGTTTCATAGATCATGGATGATCAGGGTTCTCATCATAGTGTTGATATACATAGTGCTAATATTGTTGATGTACATAGTGCTAATATTGTTGATGTACATAGTGCTAGGAGTGACTTGTATGCAGGCACTCTTGATAGACTAAATAATGCTTTGACACATTTGGATTAGACGATCCATAGTACACCAAACCTATCTAATAGAGACAAGTTGGTGGCTATCCGAGTTTAGTTTAGCCATATGATAGAGATTGTCAAATCATATAACCCATATGATGATGTCAGTATTGAGGATTTCTATGTGTCAATTGCTAGTAGTGTTACTAAGGATTGTGAAATGGCTAGCAGTTAACTAACAGGGTCGTTTCATTAGATATGGTTCATACAATGTTTCCACACTATATTGGATGAGATAGAGTTTGAGGCTATCCCATGGCCAAGTGCAAAGATCTTATTGTTGGACCACTTATATGCCCTAAGTGGTTGGCAACACATTGTTGATGGCCACATAATGATGAGTTGCCATTATATTTTTGCTAAAAATTAGATGTCGCAGTTCATTTACGTCTTGATGTTGATTACACATCTATCCCTGCTCATGTTGGATAGGGTCTTGGGAGGTTTTTTGATAAACCTCAATTTAGACATCCTGAGTTGCCACCGCCCATTGATAAGAGGGCATTAGTCGATCCCAACCTTTTGGTACTTCCCAAAAGGTTGAATCTAGGACCAGCAGCCGAGCTGATAGTTGCATCATCGAGAAAAGTCATTTTTCAGAGTTTAGGTACTACTGCCAGTGAGATTGACCACTTGGCATCTGACCGTGTTGGTACAGATATATCTTGTGCCCATGCATTGAAATTACTTCAGTTGATTCGACTTCCACCAGTTATGATCCTTACATCCGTGCTAACATAGTTTCACCACACGATGCAACACAGACTAATGGAGAGGGTGCACTACATAGATTGAGTACATGTCTTGCATAGGATCTATTAGCTACGTATGAGTTTATCAATTCAGAGTACGAGATCCCTCTTGACTCTGTGGCTGCACATGTTAGCCATCACAGTGATCACCGAGCTACACATAGTCACACAACCACACAAGGCTACATAGGGGGAGATCATGTTGATCTAGGAGGTCAGTCTATAGCGCCTTCACAGCATATTCCACCACATCCTGATATTGTTAGTGTAATGCCCCCTCGTTTTTGACTTGTGATAGCTATTAGTTTTACATTACTCTTTGTTTGATCTGAGATAGTTGTTAGTTTTTCTTTTACATCTAGACAGGTCTGAGACATTTGAGTTAGTGAGACTATGGTTATGCTTATTTTGGTCATGATAGACTGATTTAGTTATGTCATGTGATATGAGTTTATGTGGACATTGTTGTTATTTCAGTTTTGATGAGATGAACATGTTTAGTGATGGTTTATATTATCATGTTTTATGCGACTCATTGATATCTGATGTTAATTATAAATGGATATAGTTTTGTTTCAGAGTAGGGATGGTGTAGTACTACTCGGTTCGAGCACCCTACTACGCCGTGATTCTCTGACTCTGTGTGTGTTTGATATATATATATATATATATATATGCAGTTGATCATATACAACCCATTATTCTTACGCAGGTTGCAAGTACTGAGCCTCGACTCCACCTGACTTAGCAGGTCTAAGCGGGCCTACACCATGGATAATGTTGACGGAGATAACATGAGGTTTATTCCCTAGGTCAGTTCAACCTTCAGTTGGTTAGTCGTCATGTGGTTTGAATGTTTCTGTCAGGTTTTGGGTAGTTAGCCCATGTGTATCTGGGTAATGTGTAATGAGGTAATGTTGTATTAAGAATATTAATAGTTTGTCGAATATTATGGTATTTTGCTTTAATTGGAATATTATTTAAGTAAATTCTAATATAGATTAAATGGATTATGTTAATGATTTTTTTTAGTATCTATGTCATAAGTTAATATGGTTAATTAATATATCGTTATTTGAAGAATAATATTGGATAATAATTTAATGATTTTGGATAATCATTTATGATTGTCTTGTTGTCGAATATGTTTTGAGATATGGAAATTCTATGTTAAGTAAAAATTTCAAATTCCTCTAAGTTAAGGGGATTGTGTAACAAATTTGGGGGGAGTGGGTATTTATGACGGGGGTTATTTTTGTTTTGGGGGAAAATTTTTGGGAGAGGAGGATTCAAAGGATTGTTTTCAGAGGAAGGAGGAGAAGTTCTGATAGAGGATTCAATTTTTGGAGTGTGAATAGTCTGGGTATGTCCAGATTGTTTTGTAATAGTTGATTTTTTTCTTTTGAATGGATCTCTTTTCCTGTTCTTATCATGTTCTGAGAAATAATTATAAACTGGATCATTCTCCCTGAGCATTTTAATCTTCGCATATTTAACCTGTACACATTTATTTTCCCCTTGAGAACGACTCTTCAATCCTGTAATCATTTCATTTCTTTTGAGGTTATCCTTCAATTATCCGTTGAATTTTTTTGCTGAATGTGTTGAAGGTAATAGTGTTGTTATGCTTATTCTATGTCTTGCCTGTAAGTTACTTGCATCTTCTCTTCAAATGCCTGCCTGAGCATCATCAAAAAACCTTGCACTCCAACTCTCCCTTTTGTATCGAAGGCATTCTGCAAATCTGAAGTCACGTTCTCTCTGTATGATCTCTTTTTTAATATGCCAGAATATCCTTCTTAAATGGGCTTTTGATATGAGGTCCTTCTTGGCATTGCACCAAGGGTCATTTCATTTACTATTCCAAATTCCTCTTCTACTTCTAATAATGTTACTTTTCTGCTTCTTTGATCCCTATGTGCTGCTACGTCTGAGGATCCTTGCTGGTCGTTTTCCATGCATCGACTAAATGATGGCATTTTGAGTCTCAATATTGTTCTTCTACAAGATTTACCCTTATCCTTGAAACATATGTGTGACACAGGAGCAAAGACACTGTTTATTTTCCCTTATGGCCAACCTTAACCGTTTATCATAATGACTTCTTCGTTAGTTAACGGCTAGTTTGTAGTAAATCACAACATCGTGGTAACCGATTAGCTTAAGTTTAGAATGTTTCTAATGCCTATACAAGCATATTTGTTTTGTGCATATCCTACTTTTATTGTTTCCTCTTTGGTGTGTGGGTCTCCTATGACTGCATACGCGATCCGTCTCCTATATGAAGTCTGTGCAGTCTTATAGGTTGTAATTCAACCTTTTCCAGGAATCGTTTTAATCCCTACACTTTTTCCATCAGTCTTCTTATCATAGAATTATTTGCACCTGCCCTTTCCCCACCTCTGCATATATGTTTGAGAGAAGAACATAAGATCTATAGTGTTATCAAGGTTTAATTAATTACAACATTAATACTCCTAAGGCTATACTTGTTGGCGTTCCAAATAGGTTGGCTCTCATCCATCTTGGTTGCGTGTGTTCAGGAGTCAAACTAAGCTTATGAGATTTAGATGCGTTCCAGTGTGCTTCATTAATATGACATCCCTGCACATTTTCTCTCAGTTTAACCTTGCAGCTACTGTACCCCTTGAGTTCGTGTACTGTTGAATAGTTGCCACGCCTGGTGTAAGTTGTTCCATCTGCTTAAGCATCCTCAACAATCTTGAGTTCCCTATGGTATTATCTATCTACAGATAGAAAACCAAGTCATTAATGTTTAAAACTTAAACAATAAACTTACCTCAGTCTTCTTTTTGAGCATCGATGCCCATATTGATCTCTGTGACTGTCGTCATATGGCCTTCCTCTCATACATTTGATTAGCTCTCCTCAAGCCTTTAATGGTGTTTCTGTCTTCTTTGTGTATCCAATGCTTTTGAAATAACCTTGTGTGTGCATTCATTTCAGGAAGTTTTGGTTAAGTTTCAAATAGAAAGATTCCACATTATGCTCAAAACTGTAGTTGTAACAGTAGTGATCGATGGTTAGTTATGATTACTAAGATTTATTGCCTCATTAATCATTTTTGTTTACATTCTTTTAGTGTTTAGAAGGCAATAAATTTATTAGTATTAATTAATTCATTTTAATAAAAGCAACGTTTTGGTTATCTCTTTATGGAAGAGAGTTGAGTTTGGATATTTAAATTCGTAGTCAGTATATATATTTATCATCACAATATTTAACCATTCTTATACATTGCTCACATTAATAGTTAGACCTTTAATTGTTTTCTTTTAATGGAATGAAACTATTTTAATATAATGTGCTCTAAAACACTTATCTTTCTATCAATTTCTTTTCCCCTTATGTTTATTGGATAAGACAAATAGTTTTAATTAGTGGATAGGTGGATAATGAGTCCAAATAGTTCTTTTTTAGTAGGATGATTTATTATTCTAGGATCTTATAGAATGATAGTTTTATAGGTATTAGTCATACTCATGTTACCTTGTATAACTGAATTTGTTAGTTATGGATTGTTTAATGCTTCCTTGTGACATAGTATTAGCAAGAAGATCATAAGCAAAGGTATTAGTGGGATTTGGATTATTGATGCAATTAATAGAAGTAATAATATGTATTATTTTATAGTCCTTATTTGCTTACCAGTTTCATTGGCATTATGGTTTGTTGAAGTCCTTGTCATTAGTGCAAGTTAATAAATTAGGGTTTTTTGTGAAGCAGTTTATTATGGTATGTGAGTCTTATAGTTTCAGTTTTATAAATGGGTTAATACTTTGTAGTGTTTCTATGTTTATAGATGATGCATTTGAGTGTAAATCAGACCTATCTGATGGTCATGGGTCAGTTAGTATCTGTAGTGGTGTTGAAGGAATTATTTTTTGGATTTATTTGTCCTGAGTCATATGAGCTTAAGGTATGCCATAATCGTCTCAACCTTTATTTATTTAGTGGGAGATAGCTTGTTGTATCTGTTTACTGATTCCAAAGGTCTAACCGTTGGGTATTTAATTTGATACTTGTGTCATCCTACTTCTTGATGTATTGTTTGAGGTTGAGAAGGACAATGGGACCTTTATTGTGGTGGTCTAGTGAATGGCTTGTGTAATGAATCAGAATCTATGGTAAACCTTGTCCTTGCATTTTGTGGTTTTGGTTGATTGGTCAGAGATTGCTAGGAGATTGGCTTTCATGGTGGGGCCGGTGCCAGAGGGGTCGCCTGGGTAACCCCATGGAAGTTGTAAGTAAGTGATAACTTAATAAATTAATTAGGAGGGTTGGGGTAGTAAACCACATAACAAGATAAGTAAGAATACCTCACCCATGCCTTGAGTGCTTTCACATGCTAAGGATGGGATGAGAAGGCCTGGTTGGAAAGGCCGACCTCCTCGTCTTCATGAGAGGACATGTTGGCTTTGCATGTGTCACCCTATGGGGCCGGTGCCTAGAGAGAGGTTGCCAGGGTAACCATAGATGGGGGCCGACTTCTAGTGAGAGATAGCTTGGGTAACCCATGCTAGGACCATGCAATGACACTCTCCTTATGCAGTTCAGTTACTTCCTTTTTATCTTTGTCGTTACCTTTGGAGTGTTGACTTGTCTTCATGGCTGAATTTAGCTTGATGTTTTGATTATCTTGTCTTGGTGAGTACTATCATGTCTGTGCAGTCTTGTTATCCTGTTTGTCTGCATGGAGTTTGGTTTTGGTTATTGTGTTCATGGTTGCAACCTAGACCTAGTGGAACCTCATTGTTATCTCCTAGCTCGGTGGGGTGGACCTCGGGGTTCCACATGGTTGGGAGGTAGAGCTATCCATTGGTCTTTTCAGATGTTCAGTTCAAAATCAGAGCAGAAGTGTTCCAGTTCCCGTTTGCTCTTCATCTTCAAGTTGTTGTATACTTTCATAATAGTTTTATTTGTAAACCGATGTAATCAGTCTTGCAACCTTGTATTGAAATTTGTAATTATTCATTCCTGATAATGTAAGATGTATTATTATTCTATTGCATTGAGATGCAGATTCTTATATGGTTTTAATCTTACCTAATGCGGTTATGTTCCCTAGAAGTGTTAGCTGATCATTTCATTGAATATTGTTATTAGTGCAGTTATTTCTAATGTATAATGCATTTCCTTGTTTCAAAAAAAAATATTTCTGTAAAATTGTTGCTTGTTAGTCTAGCACTCTAGGGTTGCATGGCGGGGCATCACAGTTAGTCCACATTTTCCACCAGGATAATTCCGTGGACTTTTGTTTGATGATGTTGCGATGACCCTCAATTCATCTGACCTTAGTGGGATTGGGAGGGTCATCCATGGAGCTACATAGGTTGCTGATGACGGGGTATATATTAAATTTTGTGTTTAATCTAGTGTAAATTTGTTATAAATTATATTATTTAAATTATAAAATTTAGTTTTGCATCATGTATTTAATATTAAAATCAATCTTACATTAGGGACCGACTAGAGTGGTGGGACATGACACTGTGCAACAGACACCAAATGTGGTTGAGAGATGCAAGGTAAAGTATTTTATTGTATACAATTTGAACAAGTACTTGAGATTCCATATTTTTTTAATATATATTTAATCATAGCAAAATAATTTTTATGTTAAGAGATCCACACATGACTCAGATATTCATAGATGGATGGGATCTACACAGGGTTCAAGACAGGGCTCAACTCATCGTTTTAGTCCTGGGTTGAGTGAGGCCCATTCTGCGTATAGGAGGCGCTTATAATGTTGCTAGACTATTTGTTTGTTATTTAGATCGTGCTTATGTTTGAAACAAACTTATTTATATTATGTAGCACACATGGCGTGTCTTTATATCATGCACATACTTGCATTTACATGTTTAGTTATAGAGCTATGTTATGTTTTGTTTGTTATTTGTCACATGTGATCTATACATTATATGTAGCATCTCTAGCATTTCTTTATATATGATACACATGCACATTTAGATGTTTAGTTATAGAGTTATGCAATTGAGTTTTTATTTGATAATTTTAATATATATATGTTGTACATTTATATTTGATATATATATGACCTGAACTTATATGTATGTTTCAATATAATTTATGATATATCACAATATAAAATTTATTGATTTAAAAGTAATTTGACATGTACAATTTAAGAAAGTAATATATATATTTCAAATTTAAATTTATCATTTATGACAAAAATGAAATTTAAATATTGATCAATTTATTTCAATATTATCTATTTAACATGTATGTATATACATTGTGCTTGTAATATATATCTTTCAATATATCTTTCATAATATATCTTCATTTACATAGTTGAAAATTAAATATCTCTTCATTAACGTCCTAATTGAAAAATTTATTGACTTCTAGTCACTTTAGTAAGAAAATAAGCCACTTTAAATTTAAATTTAAATTTGTTGACTTAGGAATAAGAATAGATTTAGGACTTCCAAAGATTATAAGATGACAAACATTGTGAAATTAAATTTGTTTATAATTTTAGTTGGACATTATTAATTATAAGATTTAAATTACTTTATTTAAAATTACAATATTAATAGTCTAAGTCAAAATAAAATTTGTAACTTAAATAATCTTCCTTACATAACTTATAACTTCACCAAACAATTAGTATACAATTGAGAGATGCAAAACTAATGTTTTAAGTGGTTAGTTTAATCAATATAAACACACCTTTGTATTTATTATAAATATGGGATACAACAACATGCTATAATTACAAGTGTAAGATACATGTTAAAAACTAAACAATACTTTGCTTGAATCTAAATTGAATATTGTATAATTACAAAATGCATTCTGATTATACCCTTTAAGTAGCCCTTTAGATGGATCTAATGGATGAGTAGGTTGAAGAGTGATTATATTAGAATTAAGAAAATTTTGAAGCACATTTACAAAGGGCTTACTCAATTTTGTTAATTGCTTGAAATGTTATGGCTTAAAAGTAATAACATTAGAAGCATTAGCCACATAATTGGTATTAGGCTTATTCTCTTTCTCAATGTTACCATTTTAAAAATTACGATGCTTTTGAAACTTGCAAGGGTATGAAGTCATAGGAGGCACATGAGAAGAACCATGTTCAATACATTATAAGACAACAATTTCAATTCAACATTCTTGACATGAGCGCACAAATCCATGAATGCAACATAACTATTCAAATATACATTGTCCTTACAATTAGCAATAAAAATCCCTAAACAAAGATACTTTGTAACTTATCATTATAGAGTTGATCTTTAATTTTAGCACATAAAAGACTAAAATCTAGTTAATGAATCATTAATCCTTTCATTAGGTCCTTAAGCACACTTAGACATGAATCATAAATTATAGTCTTCAAACCCATATTCACATAGAAATGATTAAGAAAAGATTTGGCCAAATTAGAAAAATAATTAATGGAATCAATATAGTAAAGAATGAAACTATTATATAGCATAGTCCCTCAAAGTACATGGAAATTTTAATTACATGTTAAGCCCTTTAGGAATTATAAATTGTTGTAAATTTTAATACATTGAACATATTTAATACATTGATGCACAACAAAAATGATGTCTTGCTTCACATGTAAATCCTTGTAACAAGGACTTGCTAATTAATACTGTATACACCTAAAAATGGCTAAGTCGAATTAAATAAATATTTTAATATTTATTTTAATTCCCATTCTCCTATCAATTAAATAAATATTATAATTTATTTGATCGATTCATTATCCCAAAATCAAATAAAAATTAATTTATTTAATTAAATCCCCCAATTCTTCTAATGTCTCATATAATTAAATAATCCTAAATTATTTAATTAATCCCAAATTCCTCTATCCCTATGTCCTAATTCCATAAATTTCACATCACCTTTCCACCTCACCTTTTCGCCTCACCTTGTTGCACATGTAATTAAATATTTTAATATTTAATTAGCTAATATTCCCTCACCCACATGCCCTATTTCTCCTCCAGTCTAATTAGTTAATTCATCAATCAAATCTATTAACTAATTAGTCAATTGAGTTCACTGATCAATCTATTATGTTGACTCCCCAATCAACCCAGTTAACTGATCAATCATCTCAGTTAACTCCTTAATTTATTCTATTGACTCCCATAACTCATGAAGAAGGCTTGGACACTTGTCCTCTCCTAATTCACGCACATTCTATCAAGTCTTCTCAACCATACACCTCACAAGCAATTCCTCCAGTCATGGATCTATTGACACTTGGATTTGGTCTTCCCTCAGCCTATATAAACAAGGTCCTCATACCCATTTCATATCCAATCTAAGCTTAAGCAATCTTACTCTGCAGGAATCATTACAGCATGCCTTTGGCAAAGTTATCATCCATTTGCATTACAAATCCATTATCATCATCATGTCTCCATTATCAATCACCCATATCCATTATAGTTGCATTGTAGTTTAGTCTCCATTGCACATTCCATATCACAACTGTTATGTTCTTGTCATCTTCAACAACAAGGAAGCACACACTTCTGAGAGCTCCATTACCATCAAGATCAAGAGGAGATAGGCGAACAATGGAAGCATAGAGGTAAAATAGTCTTTGAAGGTATATTCTTGGTTTACTTGTGTTTACATCACTTTCCATTGAGTTATTGGATGATTAGTTGTTTAACACTATTGTTCACATTTTCTGATAACATTTATGGTGCCCACCGTGGGGCCTTGCCCCATTTTTAACTTTGATTTGAGTGTTTTGTAGAGGTTCTGTCATGACAGGTCATTCCTGCGCCTACAACTTCTAGTTCTGCGCATTCAACACTTTCTGCATCACATTCAATATTTATGTGCATCTGACATGTCCTGCTATGCATCTGACACATTTCTCTGCACTTTTGATCTTCCTACACATACACAACGCAGTCCTGTGCATTTGATACGTTCTATTGCGCTTTTGATTCTTCTGTGCATACAAAGCGCAATCCTGCGCATACAATCATTATTGTTGCGCTTTTGTAAACCTGCACATATGAATTGTAGTACTACGCATATGACCTGCAGATCTGCGCATTTGATTTGTCAGAGAAAGTTGTAATGTTTTTATCAGATCTTCCGTACTAACTCTCATTTGCAGGTGTTAGGAGATGGACTTAGTCATTTTAGCTGCATTATTAAGCCACCTAGAACTAATTAGGAGAGAGAGTAACTTAATATGTTCATGCAAATCATCACATAGATATAACTAGGAGGAAAGTAAATCATTTTGTTGCATCACAACTTGCATCTAGTCCCAACCTAGGGGTTAAAATTGAACAATTTCTTTATGTTTCTACTATCTTGCACTACAATCTATCACATAGCTTAATAGGGGAAAGTAACACTTGTTTATTTCTTCAAGCAACAATCTACACCTAGATTTGTTAGAAGGTTAAAATAAACAATCTTTTCCAAGTTATTGCTATCTTGTTATAAATTTTTGTGCTTGGTAGAGTTAACACATTTAGTTATTTTTCTTTTAACTAGGGGGATAAAGAACCAGTGTTCTTTGTGTTTTCAGAATGATAATAGGCCTATGCTCTCCCTTTTTCTGGGTGACCAAAATGCCAAACTTATCATTTTGCATGTTTAACCTTTAGAGAGGCCTGCCCTTGGAATTCCTTCCTTCCAAGTGGGATGACCTTAAGTGCTAATGGGCTAAAGCCAAGCCACCTCCAAGTCACTATAAATAAATTGTGTTTGTAATGAAAGTTGCAAGCAACAGGTGCCACTATGTTACACCGACCAATGTTTCCCCCAAAACCTTGTGGAGCGTAACCTCTGCATGCTGGGAAGCCTCCTTATCGGAGCGAATGGCCGCATGTGTTACCACCCGAACAGATGCCTTGACAAAAGTCCTTTTGATCTAGTAAGCCAAAATCCCCTATTTGGTGACACAGGAGGAGGAACCTCTAGAGACGTCCAACGTCTTACACTCATTTAGTGTAGAGACATAAAAGTTCAACTCTTCGGAGGAACTATAACTTGGTATGCATGAGAAGTGAGTGCTGTGGAGGGGAGTCGGTGCTACCAAGTTACTAGTTGTCCGCCTTTATGCAAGTGGCTGGTATAAAAACCAAGTTGGAATTCATCAAATGTTGTCCTTGCCAACCTTAGGACTGTGCTTGCTTTTTCGTCAAAAAATTGTAAAAACAACATGGAATCTTCTTGTTTGACGTGTTTTCTTGCAATTAATTGATACAAATCATCAGCAAAAATACCAGACTTGCTTCAAGAAACATTGTGAAAACAAGCCAAAATTGAGAAAATTGAAACCAAAAAAAACAACACTACCTGCAGTTCTATGCATTTAAACCATTCTGCTGCGCATATGACAAGTTTTGTTGCGTATTTAATCCTGCTGCGCAATTGACCCATTCTACTGCACATTTGAGACATTTTGTTGTGCATACAATACTTTTGCGCATTTGACGCACAGAGCGGTGCATGCAAACCACAGTACTGCGCATTCAAAAATTAGAGCCTTTCAACCAGACTTGCGCATTTGACATACATAGCTGCACATTTGACCATTTCTCCTGCGCATCTGAAGCTGCGCATGCAAAACAGAGAGCTATTTCATACACTTGTGAGAAAAATTTAAAACAATTCTGGGTACCCATTATTGCATAGACCTTGTTTATGTTCTTAGGAAAACCATACAAGTCCGTTTCACATCCTTTTTCCTAAAAACATTTCCATTTTCCATATCATCTAAAGCAAAAAAAATCAAACAAAGAAAACCAAGTTTCCTACTAAGGTGTCATTAAGATCTTCCAAAACTCAAAACAAAAATCTAGTTAGTTTCATAACAAGATATATCATCCTTCATCTCGGAACTACACTAGTGTAATCTTGATAAAAGTAGTCCATATCGATAGCGGTGATCAACTCTCCCTACTTTGACTATCTTTTTCCTCAAGAGCACATTTGTTTGAGCAAACAATAGATCAAAATCTGAACCTTAGGAAAAATCTTGTTGTCTTAACTTTTTCACAAGCATTTTCATCCAACATTCATCTACATCAAATGGTTTTTATGGTTGCAACTAGATCAAAATCCAAAGAAAAGCAAGATATGGATCCTTTGAACAAAGACATACCATCTTCATCTCACAGTGATGGAGAGGAAAAAATCCCATATGAGGACGTAATTGATACTATACAAGACTCAAAATTTCAAAAGATGATGGACAAGGTCCTAAACATGGACCCTCAAAAGTATTTCCTTATGCTAGCACAACAAGGGACAAAACTTCTGGCAAGACACCACCTCTACGAATGACATGGAAACTCCCAAGATCACACAAGAGGTCCCCAAAATAGACAAGACAAAGGATACCATGAACCCTCTAGACTTATTGACTCAACAAATCCAAGTCTTGCAGCAATAGCTCTCAGACATTCAAACTGGAGCATCCTCCAAGCACTACTCTCTAGAAGATATTTCACCATATCCTTTTGACAAAGGCTTGATCATGATACCTTTCCCCTCAAAATTTGAGGTACCAAAATTTGACAAATATCGAGGAAAGGGTGATCTGAGAGACCATATCAGAGAATTTAGTGCAGCATGTCTCAAAGTCACCCACAATGACACCTATCTCATGCGACTATTCCCAAGGAGCTTGGGAGGACAAGCTATGGAATGGTTCTCTCATCTACCTCCCGGCATCCAAAATTTCAATGAGCTAGTGGATAAGTTTGTCACTCATTTCTCCTATAACATTGAGCATGAAATCTCAATGTTAGATCTTTGTAACACAAAACAAAAGGGTGGAGAATCCATCACCGCTTTCTTGCAAAGATGGAGACAACTAGGTAGCAAATGTCCATATCATATGCCAGAAAAACAAATGCTTGAGATGTTTATACACAACCTAAATGCTGGTCTTAGCTACCAAATACAAATTTAATGTCCTACTTCATTTAATAAGGTCATTGAAATGGGGTTACTGATTGAAAAATCTTTGATAGCCAAAGGACACATCAAAATCTACAAGGAAACCCCTAGCTCCAATAACAACACGGACAAGCTGAGATTTTGGACCAAGAATAAAAACATTGTCAACGACGGTGTCGTGGATGCAAAATAAGTAATCCCAAAACAACCGATCTTTGACTTGTCCAATCCACAAAACAAGCCCCAAAATAATGCGTCATGACCCTCTAACTTCCCTCCTTGATGAAAGTTCACACCTTTGGGAGAATCACCGGAGTCACCCCTGCGGAAACTCATATCAAACAATGTTATAACACGTCCAATGGCACGTGATTACAAACCTAAATTCAAACCTCCTTGGTGGAAAGACTCAGACTTTTGCGAGTATCATCAAAGCAAGGGACACAAGACCAATGACTGCCAAAGCCTCAAAAACTTACTTCAAGACTTGGTAGATCAAAAAGTGGTCAAAGTTAAGGGACAAGGATCCAATAAGGACCATTTGGCATACCATAATCCACTTCCCAACTATGAAGAGGGAGGTTCTTCAAACCAAAACAATAACAGGGGTAACAACGCAAACTATACAAATGTGTCTTATGATTACATTGTTAACCACGTTTCTAAAAGTGATGCGCATATCAATGTCATCACTATAAACAAAACCCCCAATTGTAACTTGATCACCCGCGATGGAAACATTACTCTTCAAGGGGCTCCATCCCAAAATCCATCCATGTCTAACCAATACAATGTCTTAGAGCAACTCCACAAAACACCTGCACACATTTCCATTTTGGAGCTCTTGTGTCTAGCCCCATCCCACAAGACCATCCTCGACCAAGCTCTCTCAAAAACCACAATCCCAACTAATCTGGCAGAAGAGCAATTCCAGGCCATGGTAGGCCACCTAACCACAACTTATTTCTTGACCTTCACTGAAAAGGATGACATGTCAAGCACCCAACCACACAATGCATCTCTCCACATCGAAACCTTTGTCCACAAGCATAAAATAAAAAGGGTTCTAATTGATGGAGGAGCGGGTTTAAATATTTGCACCTTAAAGCTACTCCTTGCATTGGAGTTTTTAGAGAATGCTATCGATCCTAAAAAGAAAATCACCATCAAAGCTTACGATGAAGAGGAAAGAACTTCAAAGGGAACCGTTGTTTTACTTATCAGAGTGGGAATTGTAGTAAAGGATGTGGTGTGTCGAGTGCTTGACATGGAGCTTGCATATAATATTCTCCTTGGAAGACCTTGGATACACGCAATGAAGGCGGTGCCATCAACCTATCACCAGTGTATCAAATTCCCACATGACGGCCAAGAAATCACCATCCAAGGCGATCCCAATCGATTTCAATATTACAACTCCATACAATCTAAACCTGATGTTGTGATTCCCAATAACCGTGCCTCTATTTCATCCTCATCCCGTATTGACCCAAAATCACTACCTTCTTCCTCCAAGGCATCCAAACTCAAGGTCAATCTCAAAGACAAGGGTGTCGAAGAGTATACCATTGCACAATCCTTTTGCCTAGCATAGTTACCACTCTCTCCCAAATCCTATGGAAAACCTTCCATAAACAAGCCAAGACTCTGGAACCTCCCAAAGGTCCTTTTGTTAAATAGGGAAGCTTATCAGATGAGAGTGGAGAAAAGGACATCCTATAGTGGCTATACAAGGATGAAGATAGTCAAACCAACTCACATGAACCACAAGGCCAAATGCAAACTGAATAGTATGGTCAAGGGTTCTCTATCTTGCAAAGGATGGGGTATGATGGCCATGTTCCCTTGGGATTGAGAAAAGATGGTATCATTGAGCCTATACAACCTTCTTCTTTAGCAGCCCGAGACACTACAGGGCTAGGCTACATAGGCAAAGCAAAGACCACGGGAAAGGAGAAGAATAAAGGAAAACAAAAAGAAAAAACCTTCTACTGACCTAGTAGAACAAATCCACAGGTTACAAGCATGGAGTGATACAGACTCCAATGAATATGAGTGGGATAGTCTCTCTGATTCATCTTGTGATGAAAAAGACATTGACGTAGTCCAACAGTATACCTCAACCCAAACAACTCATGAGAGACAAGGCTCATCGTCTAGACCTCTAGAGTTTGATCCACATAATAACGATAGTGAGTTTCATGAGGAACGAATGATGTACCCCTTGACATATCAACTAGTGGAGAGTACCATCGCAGGCATTGTTGATGCTTACAATAATCATACCAATTCCTCCATCTTGACCATCACTAGCCACGAACCAAACCAACCTGATTAATTGTTACCATTGTTACATCCTGAACTCATAGATTGGGACTTACAAGACTCCACCCCTGAGCTAGACACCTTTCAGAATGATGAAGCCATCGTCGACTATCTAGAACTTAGAGAACGTATATCTGCAGGGGACCACAGAGCTGGCTATGCCATAGAACTCAACGACAAGGCTTATTTTGGTGAGAGTGCCAAGCCTTTCAGTCTCAAAATGTAAAAATGAAAGATAGATCTACGGTGAAAACTGCTCTGCGGCAGTGTTAGATCATGAAAATAGTAAAAAGATGCAAGACATATCCAATGGTGAAAACCACTCTAAGGCGCCGAAGGATGAAAGGCTTGACACTCTTCCCAATCTAACACATCAGGAGAGATCCACAATCTTGATCAAACCAGCAGAACCAGTCAATATCGACACAGAGGAAAATCTAAGGATAACCCACATGGAAAAATCATTATCAGCACAAGAGAAGCCAAAGTTCACCAAATTCTTCAAAAGGAAACAAATCAAATTTGCTTGGTCATATGTGGATATGCTAGGGCTAAATCCAAATCTCATAATGCATCACTTGTCAATAGCTCCAGGAGCTAAGCCAATAAGACAAAAACTGTGAAAAATGCATCTGCATCTCACCCTCATGGTAAAAGAAGAATTGAAGAAGCTGTTAGATGTGGGGTATATCCATCCCATAGATTACCCAGAATGGATTTTAAACATTGTGCTTGTCTCCAAACCAGATGGAAGGATTCGCCTATGCAATGACTTCAGAGACCTGAATAAAGCTTGTCCAAAAGATGATTTCCCTTTGCCCAACATTGACATTATTGTAGATCTGATGGCAGGGCACACTATGTTGTCCTTAATGGATGGTTTCTCTAGATATAACCAAATCAAAATTACACCAGAGGATTAGCACCAAAAAAACATTCACATGCCCATGGGGTACCTACTGTTGGTACATCATTCCGTTCAGACTAAAGAATGCGGGGGCAACATACCAGCGGGCAATGACTACGATCTTTCATGACATGATGCACACAATCATGGAAGATTATGTAGATGATATCTTAGCAAAATCACTCACAAGAGAAGGACACCTGACAGTATTAGACAAGATCTTCACAAGATTGGAACAATTTAATGTGTGCCTCAACTTGAAGAAGTGCGTATTCAGAGTCACATCCAGTAAACTTCTAGGATACATAGTGTCTGCCAATAGAATCGAAGTAGACCTAGCTAAGGTAAAAGCCATCATGGAAATGCTGCCTCCCAAAAATCTTAGTCAGTTGCGATCTCTATAGGGAAAGCTACAATCTATCAGAAGGTTCATCTCTCAACTAGCAGATAAGTGTCATCCATTCACACATCTCCTCCATAAGAACATTCCCTTCAAGTGGGATAACTCATGTGAACAAGCTTTTCAACATTTAAAGGAGTATCTAATGAAACCACCTGTATTGATGCCACTAATCTAGGGCAAGCCATTGCTGCTTTACATCTTAGCTACACCAATAGCTCTGGGAGCTCTGCTTGCACAACAAAATCATGAAGGAAAGGAACAAGTGATCTACTACATCAGTAGAACACTAGTAGGTTACAAGTTGCAATATACACCAACTGAAAGAACATGTCTTGCTATTATATTTGCTTCACAAAAATGGAGACATTACATGCTCTCACACTCCATCAAGCTCGTAGCAAAGATTGACCCATTAAAATACTTGCTCAAAAAAGCTACCCTAATAGGTAGAAGATTAAAATGGGTCATGATACTCAGTGAATTTGACATTGAATATGTAGATAGACGAGAAATAAAGGGGCAAGTGATTGCTGATTAGCTGGCGGATGCACCTTTAACAAGTGACAACCCATTAAATTTTGAATTTCCAGATGAGTATATCTTTAGCATCACAACAACAGCCTGGAAACTATACTTTGATGGATCATATACTCAACATGGGTTCAGAGCAGGTCTCTTGTTGATCACACCAAATGGAGACACCATACCAAAGTTGTACAGGCTACTCTTTCCATGCACTAATAATGTGGCTGAGTACGAAGCCATGCTCATCGGTATCAAGCTAGCACTAGAATGGAAAGTGACAGAACTTCATGTGTATGGCGACTCACAACTCGTCATTAACCAGGTGAACAATGACTACCAAACAAAGGATGAGAAGTTAATACCATACAAGCATATTGTAGACGACTTCAAGGAATATTTTGTTGTCATCTCTTTTGAGTAGATACCAAGGTTGGAGAACAAAGCAGTAGATGCCATGGCAACGATTAAATCTCTCCTGGATATCCCAGAAAACCAATCATGTTATGAGTTCTTGGTAGAGCCAGTGTCCCATCCTGCATACGACACCCCTGAATCCTACATCATTTGCCACATTGTAGGATCAGATTCTCCCCTATATGGAAAAGTATTTGCCTATATAAAAGAAAACACCCTACCACCTGATCTCTCAAGTAACCAAAAGAAAACCTTCATTTGCCAAACATCCCATTATGCCATTATTGCCAACACCCTGTATCGAGGAGGTCTAGATGGTACTCTCCTTAGGTGTCTCGATAGCAAGGAATATCAAACCGCCCTGAGAGAAGTACATGAAGGTATATGCGGGACCCACTCTAGTGGTCCTACGTTGGCTAAGAAACTCATTCGTATGGGATACTACTGGCCTATTATGGAAAAAAGACTCATAGCATTTTGTAAAAATATGCAACAAATGCCAGATCCACGAGAACTTGATCCATGCACCAGCACAGGAGCTACAACCTTTAACAACTCCTTGGCCTTTCTGTTAATGGGGACTCGACTTAGTGGGCAAGATACACCCTCCATCATCTAGTAGCCATAAATTCATAATCACCGCCATTGAGTGCTTTACAAAGTGGATTGAAGTTGTACCCCTCACCAATGTCACAGGCAAACAAATTACCTCTTTCATCTTGAACTACATCATTTACCGCTATGGCATCCCTGTATCCATTATCACTGATAATGGAAGACCATTTAAAAACCAAGATGTCAAAGAGCTATGTGACAAATTCCACATCCAACACCACTTTTCCACCCCATATTACCCCCAAGGAAACGTCTAGGTAGAGGCATCAAATAAAACCATCTTAAAAATCCTAAAAAAAATTATCAATGATGTGGCCGTGATTGGCACATCTAATTGAATCCCGCATTGTGGGCGTATCGCACAAGTATCTACAGACCCACAGGTGCAACTCCATATTCCCTCGTCTATGGCTCTGAAGCCATCTTGCTCATTGAAGTCAAGATCCCATCCTTGTGAGTTTCATTAAAAGGCCTCATATTTGATGAAGAATACAGAGTTTCCAGACTTCAAGAGTTAGAGCTGCTCGAAGAAAGAAGACAACATGCCTTTAACCATCTCAAGACTTATCAACAAAGGATGTCCAGAAGTTACAATCACCAAGTCAAACCCCAGGTATTTCAAGTTGGTGATCTAGTCCTCAGAGAGAATCCCAGGAATCAGCAAGACAGAGAGAAGAAAGGTAAGTTCAAATCCAACTGGTTGGGTCCTTATGTCATCATTGTTGCTTATGGATTAGGTGCTTATTAATTGGCTACATCAGAAGGTAAACTGTTTGATGATCCCATCAACAAAATGCATCTTCGCAAGTTCTACACCTAAACCCTAATGCAAGGGATCAAAAATAGCAAAAAAATAGAAAATATCAAAATACCAAAAAAATAGCAAAAAAATTAGAAAAATGACAAAAATAACAAAACAAATCGTCCTCTAGTGAAAACCTAGTAAACAAGTGCCTTGGATAGATACCATGATGAAAACCTGGCAAACAGGTGTCGTGTATTTTAGCTATCGTACTTGAATAAAAATAAGTGGTGAAAACTTGGTAAACTGGCACTCCTTGTGATAAAGTCACCTCCTCCATCTTTTCAGACCTTGTTCCTCATTCATCCCTCCTAACTACATCCACCCAATCACATCGAGGTACCTACCATGGCTTGTTGTTCGCTTGTCCTAACCGTCTTCTCCCATTAGGCTGTCGATCCAAGCTTGCATCCATCTTATCATCCGTCGTACACCAATCCATTGAACCATTATTGAACCACATCACCTTTGAGCTATCACATAGGCAAGGCCATCATCGATGTGCCCCCGAGGCTTCCCATCCATTCCATCCCATATCACCCATCCTTTTGTCCATCCATTTCCACATAATTCCCATCACCTAGGTCTTAGGTCCACATGGTCCACACCTCAAACTACGTTGCCTCTGCGTCGTCATGTAGGCAAGGCCATTTATCAATGAGCCCCTGAGGCACTAGGTCAGTCTCTTAGGGTCCATTTCTCGTGTCTATTGTCAACTCACCCATAATAAATTGATCCTTTGCTTAACTGGGGGCAAATCCTTGACCTAGTTAGTGAATGGGATTCTTGAATGTCATGCACCTCAGAGGATAACAATAAGGATTGCGATACTATCACCAGACATCAGGCAACATTACACAAACACTTTTTCAACATAACACTTGACACAAGCACTAGACCTATAAACAAGACACAATGGAACTCAACCACCATGATGATTGTATCTATTTTCGTTACAAGAAAACATAACTATGGCAAGAAAATTTGTGCTTATTAAAAAGGTTTAAGTCGTAGAGTCTTGATTTTTGTTATTATGTCTTTCTATGCTACTCAAGGATGTCAAAAACTAGAGGAGCTATTATGGGGGAATAATTATCTTATTTGTTCAAGTTATTTGTAGATCAGCCTTTAGTAATGTGATGACTTTATCTAACGACATGATCAACAAAAGATCATCGAGGACATTAGGGGTCTAAACATGAAACATGTATAATCCTTGTTTGTTGACATGCAATAAATACTCAGGTCATCTTGGTTCAATTTTGACTAGATGCTTGTATTAACTTGCTATATCAAAATCCATGTAAGTAATACTCAGGTCATCATGGCTTAATTATACCTAGATGCTTGTATTTTCTTACAACATAATAAAAGCTCAAAGATGAAACAAAGTATTTCAAAAACTTGTATACGAAGATGACATAATCCACATCCATACATACCAAATTTGCATTTCACCTCATTCATAAGCATTCCATAAATACCATTTATCTAAGTGTCAAAAGATCCAAGTCCTTTCTAACAGTTTATCCAATTGTATCTTCTAGATATCCATGTGATCCATTCATCCTTGTCCAATCAATCCAAGCAATGATCCAAATGCAAGTCCATCTTTAATCCATACCAATCGAGTAAAGTCAATCTTGTCAAATTATCCAATCGCAATCAGTGGTCTTGATCCTAATATTGTCGTAAACAAAATCAATCCATCATCATTGACGGTGGGATATATCTTTCCCACATCTTTGTGTTGATCTAGGGATATATCCTTCCACTCAATGACAACACTATTGTCAATCATTATCGATTAATCATTGGTTTACATCTTGACATGGGCAATACCTTGTTTGTTCTTGTATCATTTGTGCATACTTGCTTGCTTGCTTATGTCTGTTATCATTTTATCTTGCCTAGCATGTCATTTAACTCTTTCATCCATCCCTTATCTTGCATCCTCCATTTTCTTCACCCTAACCTGTCATTCAGCCTATCTCATCGTGAGATCGTCCGTCATCCTGTCGTTACATTCTTCCCGTCCAATCTCCCGAGGGGGCATCCTATCGTCAATAACCTGTACCAGGGGCAAACTGGGGCATGTATCAATTGCAACAAATTTTTATTCTTTGAAACAATGTGATAAAACACATTGCATCAAAGAGGGGCAAAATGTATACACCTAAAAATGGCTAAGTCGAATTAAATAAATATTTTAATATTTATTTTAATTCCCATTCTCCTATCAATTAAATAAATATTCTAATTTATTTGATTGATTCATTATCCCAAAATTACATAAAAAACAATTTATTTAATTAAATGCCCCAATTCTTCTAATGTCTCATATAATTAAATAATCCTAAATTATTTAATTAATCCCAAATTCCTCTATCCCTAAGTCCTAATTCCATAAATTCCACATCATTTTCCACCTCACCTTTCTGCCTCACCTTGTTGCACATGTAATTAAATATTTTAATATTTAATTAGCTAATATTCTCTCACCCATGTGTCCTAATTCTCCTCCAGTTTAATTAGTTAACTCATCAATCAAATCTGTTAACTAATTAGTCAATTGAGTTCACTGATCAATCTATTCTGTTGACTCCCCAGTCAACCCAGTTAACTGATTAATCATCTTAGTTAACTCCTCAATCTATTATGTTAACTCCCATAACTCATGAAGAAGGCTTGGACACTTGTCCTCTCCTGATTCACTCACATTCTCTCAAGTCTTTTCAACCGTACACCTCATAGGAAATTCCTCCAGTCATGGATCTATTGACACTTGGATTTGGTCTTCCCTCAACCTATATAAACAAGGTCCTTATACCCATTTCATATCTAATCTAAGCTTAAGCAATCTTACTCTGTAGGAATCATTACAGTGTGCCTTTGGCAAAGTTATCATCCATTTGCATTACAAATCCATTATCATCATCATGTCTCCATTATCAATCACCCATATCCATTATAGTTGCATTGTAGTTTAGTCTCCATTGCACATTCCATATCATAGCCATTATGTTCTTGTCATCTTCAACAAGGAAGTACATACTTCTGAGAGCTCCATTACCATCAAGATCAAGAGGAGATAGGCGAACAATGGAAGCATAGAGGTAAAACGGTCTTCAAAGGTATATTTTTGGTTTACTTGTGTTTACATCACTTTCCATTGAGTTATTGGATGATTAGTTGTTTAATACTATTGTTCACATTTTCTGATAACAAATACAACTACTCTACAATGATCAAAGAGCTTCAATGAAAGCATGTAGGAATCTCTAGAAATTGTAACATTTTCACTATTGTGAACATATTTAATACATTGATGCACAACATAAATGATGTCTTGCTTGACATGTAAATCCTTGTAGCAAGAACTTGCTAATTAATACAACTACTCTACAATGATCAAAGAGCTTCAATGAAAGCATGTAGGAATTTCTAGAAATTGTAACATTTTCACTATTGTGAACATATTTAATACATTAATGCACAACATAAATGATGTCTTGCTTAACATGTAAATCTTTGTAACAAGGACTTGCTAATTAATACAATTACTCTACAATGATCAAAGAGCTTTAATGAAAGCATGTAGGAATCTCTAGAAATTGTAACATTTTAACTATTGTGAACATATTTAATACATTGATGCACAACATAAATGATGTCTTGCTTGACATGTAAATCCTTGTAACAAGGACTTGCTAATTAATACAACTACTCTACAATGATCAAAGAGATTCAATGAAAGCATGTAGGAATCTCTAGAAATTGTAACATTTTCACTATTGTGAACATATTTAATACATTGATGCACAACATAAATGATGTCTTGCTTGACATGTAAATCCTTGTAACAAGGACTTGCTAATTAATTATACAACTAGTAAATCCTTACATGTACCTTGATGATAAGAGATACATGTAATTTACATACATTTAACTTAGCTCTTGGTACATATAATTTGGATCCTCTTTATCCTTTATTATCTCTAAAATCTTTTCATGGTCTTCAATACTCAACTTCCATTTTTGTTGGCTATGTCCTATTTTTTCGTAAAGTTTTCAAATTTAACCGTGTTGCTATGACTAAGTGACTCTAATGTAGAACCTTTTGTCCTAGCAAATAATCAACAAATATAATACCACTTTTATCTATCTTCATTTGTTGATAATAAGTACCTTCAACCACAATAGATCCAATGGGATACTCTTTTCCATCGCCATCTATCATGGATTCTATCAACTTGTATTTTGGTTGTGTGCATCTGAGTAGATACTAATCTACACCTTTGGTATTATCAGGATCTGCAATCACAACAAAGATATCTCCTATAACAAATACATAGATTTGAAAGTCAATTAAAATACTTAGTTACTTGGACAAATACAATTTCACTAAAATAATCAATATACATGTAAATAACATTTACATGCAACAACTAGATTAGATACACGTTCAAAATTAGCTGAACATAAAGGATCATGGAGATCTATATTATCATTATCTTCATAACGAGACACTGAAACTAATTGTTTCATTTCCCATTCTGAAACATATCCATCAATAATATGTTGACATTGTAGAGCATTTGCATTGATTGTAATGCACTCAACACAAAACATGATTTTTCTCTAATTTGGATTGCAAGTGGTTTGCTATGTCCAGTAGTCATCACTTGATGAAGTCTTCTAATACCGATAATTTTTTGACAATTATAAGGATTTGAGTGATCGATATCTACAATCATGGAAATTTAAATTTGTATTCAAAACATGTACATGTACTAAACATAAATAAATGTAGATGCAAGAATTACAAGAAATACCTTTGACTTCCCAAAAATAGCGTTTGGTACTTATTGAGCCACTTTTTCCTTCACGAGCCCCAACTGAGTCTTACACCATTCAACAATTTCATTTGGACTACGTATGGTGTTACTGGTAAGCTCATGTTGGAAAAGTGCATGCTTCACACATGCACCAGCTCCGTCATGCTCACCTTTTCCATGTCCACTTTCAAAAAAATCCACACAAATTTTATGGTACATCTCGCATGTTGTTAGCTTAACCAATTAAATGCTTTTGCAGATTTGAATTGTCCTATAAAGTAAACAAATGAGCATTAAAAGTTGGAAATAATTTAAATTTTTTGAAAGAAAATAAATTCAACACTAATCAGCACATCCATCTGACCAAATCAAGTGACTTGAAGCATGTATGCCACGTTGTCTCAAATCATAAAAAAAATTCTAAAATAATGGGCTACATGGCTTCTGTCATGACCAGTATCATCACTGATATAAAAATGAACCTCTTTGATGATATTTCGTTCATGCGGGTTACTTTGTAAACCATCCACTTGAAACTCAGCATGTCTTTAACAAACATGTATGAAGATTGCAACTTACCCTAAATGATAATATTGACTTTGAATCTCTGTTCAAGGACTAAATGTATAGTTCTCAGCAAAATGGACACAACTGAAAGAATACAACCTTGTGGAAAACAATTCTTTGACTCACGAAACTGATTTACCTACCATCTTGCACCATGACAATGTTGGATATGCGGATATATGAGACTATAAAATTTGTTCAAAAACTCATTGTAGGACAATTCAATTTCTTTCAGAATAATTTTTTTTATTCAACTCCTGACCTCGTTGTGTATTTATCATATTCAAATCTCTTCCACATAATTTCCATTGATTGATCAATATTTTCAATTAGAGCAAGATTAGATTCGAATCTCCACAATTTACATAATTATTTTTGATACATTGCACATTGAATTCATCGCAACCTTCTATTTTTTCACATAATATGGACTTCATAAATTTTGTTGTACTTGCATGGATGATAACATTTGGATGAGTCGTTGCTATAAATTGTTTATATGATTGAAGGTGTAGATGGAATTTAACATGATTCCAACAACAACAAGTTTCACACACTTTATTTATGCGTACAAAACATGGACACAATTTTTCAAACACCCTTTGAGATATCTTTACATGTGGAAATTCTTGTTTGAATGCTTCAAAACATTCACTCTATGTTGTATCTACAAAATGTTCTGGATGAGGATATTTTTTACCATCTTTACCTGTTACTTGTATAGTATCCCTTCTATGAGAGGAAACACAAGAGTGGTTGATCCAATATTCAATGACTTGTTTCTTCACATCTTCTGGGATTCTATCTTTTCTGGGAACCCTAACAATATTTACCCAATTATTTTCTATGTTTTCATCAAGCTTATTTCTCTTTGAAAAATATCTGTGAACAGTTTTCCTGGATACATGTAGTAACTTTCCAATTACTTTCACCTGTCTCATATGTGATAGTTTTTAACTTGAAATCACAGTCATCAATGCCCTGCATGCCGCACTTAAATCACTTGTTCGACTTGTACTTTGAATAGAGTTCAAAGCTTCTTGTGAGTTTTCAACTATTATCTATTTTGCTAGATTTGTTTTTTTCTCTTTATTATCAACCCCTAGCAACTCCAAAACATGGGTCGTTTCTTTTCACCTAAATAACTTAGCAAATTAATTGTGCTCTTCCAATTAGAGATTTGTCTTCAAAAAATTCATCCCAAATTCTTTTGGAATGCAATTTTATTGTACTTTCAAGTAACATGTCCTCGAGTGAAATCTTATTGAAAAGAACATCGTCATCTAAATCCTCTAGATTTTCCATATCGTTAAAATAAGTTGTGTCATCAATTTCCTCCTCAGTCACAATCTTTTTTGCACTTTGTTCAATTTCTTCTTCAATTTGTTCAAACCCAATATGTTCTTCCTCTTGTTCATTAGTAATTTGAACTTGTGCTTCTTGACTATGTTCAACCAATCCTTCTAAAGTTGAATTTCTCTCATTTCTTCTTCTTAGATTTTTATCTTCATCAAACCTTCTTCGATAAAAAATCCTTGATGTATTCCTTTTGTTCCCCATCACAAATTACCTTTTAATTCACCTGCACAAATATGTATATGTGACGGCAAGGTCAACTAGTGTCCAAGCGGTAAACTTATAGCTTGTATATTATGGTTTAACTAATACAATGAATGGTCTTTATCTAAGAGTTTGAATAAATTATTTGAATGTTACACACTCATGTTTAAGGACAAATTAAACTTAGGAGACTTCTAATATTCCTACATGATTCTTGTTGTTAGGTGGAATGGTTGTACTTGACTACGTCACAAGGAAAGTCTAAATTAGATGAATACATAGTCATTTTTGGTTGACACATTGCTTGATTTAACATATGGATTTAAGTATTTAATGAATGGTCTTTATCTAAGTTTTAATAAACTTCTTGAATGTTGCACTCACATGTAATGACAAATTAAACTTAGGAGAGGTGTCTAATATTGAGATTGGGATTGTCAATTTGAAGAACTCCTTTCAGTATAAATTTAGGTTTGGGATGAACTTCACACAAAGGAGGGGACATAGATGTTGTAGGTTCCATAATGAATTTATCAAACCAACTTTGATGTTTGTATGTGGGTGTTGGATCTAGGATTAGGTGATGTCTTGGATGTGGATGAAGTTTGATTTATATATAGGATGATGTCCATGAAATTGGATTAGAATAGTGGATTATGGATGGAAAATGGATAGAGGATGGATTATGATGTGGATTAAATGGATCTAACAAATGGATGAGAGATGAATAGGATTGGATTAGGATAGTGGATTTTGATGTGGATTATTAGTGACAAATGGGTGAAAGATGTTTAGGATAAGGATGAATGATAGGATTGGATGAGGAATATGTATTAGATTTAGGTTTTGGTTTTTCAAATTTGTATATATAACTCTTTTACACAAAGGAAGAGACAAGAAAAACAACCTATGCTACTCAGGTGGGAGTGTTTAGTCTGTAAGCTCACCAATATGCTAATCATGTTCGTATATAGTGTCAGCCCAATGTTTTAGACTGCTAACTATGGAGGATTGGGACCGTACCCGTAGCCCATTATACCGTCTCCAAGAATGCACAGGGTGAGTAACTTCTCGGGGCTAACCGCTTACTGGTGCATCACATGTTACAAATGACTAATGGCTTCCTAATCTCTAGGTTTAAACAAGGCTCAACTAAGGGAATCCTCAATATACATTATGGTATGTGAGGCCCAAATCCGTGATACAAGGGTGTTGTCTCAGGCCTGAGTATTGGTGGGATGAAACCACCTCACTTCATGGTGCACTTAAAACACACAACCGCTTAGCCAAAAAATGACAGCTCCTCCTTGGAATTTATATAGCCCACTAGAACACGGGCTTTGGCCAAGTGCTTGGTGATGAAATCCAAGTCGCTTAAACCCTTAAAAAAATCCACACCGTTTCTAATTTCCAAGATTGTCTTATGACACGAGGAAATAGCATATGTGAATATGGACTTGGGAAGTTCACATAAACAAACATGGATGATGTAGATCTAAGATTGTTAATTGTACTTTTAACTTTATTTTTTGTTAATTTGTATTGCATATTTTTTTTAGAAAAATCTAGGAGTCTTTTTGTATAGTATTTATCAATTTTTATAAACCCTAATTAACAAAATCAATCAAACCCTAATTAAAAAATATCAATCAAACTCTAATTTAAAAAAAAATCAAACCCTACTTTAAAAATTCAATCAAACCCTAATTTAAAAAAATAAATCAAACCCTATTTTAAACAAATCAATTAAACCTTAATTAAAAAATTCAATTAAACTCTAAACTAAACAAATATCATTTAACAAAAATCACATTACAATAATAAAATTATACTTATTCTTATTATTGTTTAAAAAAAATTTACTTATTAATGTTTACTTTTTATTGTACTTGTATTGCCTCTGTATTTTTTTTAATTCTGTCATTACACTGTATGAGATCATGTACCAAAAAATAATTACTTTAAAAAATTAATTATATAAAATAGATTCGGGCAAAACCTTATCACTCGATAAGGGCTTGTCCCTATAGAATCCACCCCGTACAGTTACGCCTGGAACCTTATTGGGTGGAAATGTACAGCCCGGTAAAGTTTCGAGTATAACTGTCTATGTGGCATCCTATGTGGCAGTCCACCCCCTTCCCACAATTTTCAAAAAGTTTCATCTTCTGCTACAAATTTCTCCCATTAAAATACATTTTTTAAAAAATTGACGAATACCCTTTTGTAGTGCTCGAAATGTAGATTATAGATTTTTTTTTCATATTTTGATTAATTCTATTATATATATTTTTATATTTATTGTAAGTAGGGTTTTCCCATCAAACATGAAGCTGATTAGAAATTAAAAATAAATAGGAAAAGCATATTCAAAAAATTGAAAAATATATATGGTTCACTAGAGGAGGGAATCCTCTCCAAGAGAGTATTTTTTTTAATTATATATTGTAAAAAAGTTGATGTCCCATGGAAACTACTATGTTATGATTAAAATTGACTTTAATTTTTTTTTAAAATTATTTATCAATTTTTTTTTTCCATGCACTAGATATTTGAGTTGGCTAATTAGGAAAAAAATTTAAAGAAAAAAAAATCTGATATTTTTCTTGACTTTCCATCGATGTCACCTTTTTTTGAAAAATATCAGCATTTAAAATTCATTAATTAAATTTAAAAAAAAAAAATCTACGTATTTTAAAAAAATTTAAAAAATTATAAGCATAAACTAAATTAAAAATTCTACATTTCATTAGTTTATGTCATTTTAAAATTCAAAACATACATATGGCTTTTTTGACGTTTAAGTTGGAAAAATATGTTTGTGTTGGCCATTCCCTTTATAAAAGTGTGACACAGTTTTGAACCTTCACCCTTTCTTATTGAGGTGGAAGGGATGCACATAGGTTATGGTTAAGTAATTTGCATAACTGAATGATGTAGGATTTGTTCTTGATGAGCTTGCTAATCCCCTTCCTAGAGGAGATCCAATCCAGAAACACAAATGTTGACTATTAAAAGCCCAATTCTAGCCTCACTTGATTGTTTTCATAGATTGTGTGGCCAAAGATACAACATTTTCCCCATGACCATACTTTAGTCTACAAATTCTTAGGAACTTGTACCACTCTCTTCTTTATAGAAAATTGGACTGGGAAAACATGACAACCACTAAGTGACCTAGAAATCTCTCTTGTGGCCAATGGACATACCATAATGGTCTTCAACAGGATGGAGGACAGGACTAGAGATTTTGAGGGAGCTTCCTATTTTCACAAGCAAGTCTCATGAAAGCCTTTCACTACAATTTTGATCCCAACGAAGAATTTCCTTCCAAGATACAAGTATAGAGTCTTTTGTTTATGCTCTCCTTGATTTTTTGGAGTGAAGGTATCTTGAAAATGACTTTAGATACCCTTGGATCCTACCTAGAGCTCTCTAGCTTAATCAAAGAAAGGAAAGTGATGGCTTATGTTCACATCTATGTGGGAATGAACCTCTCCAAGCCTCTTCCAAAAGCCAATGAGATTCATCTTGGATAAACAATTTTGGAGTAATCCTTAGACCATGATTCTCTCCCCTTCGAATGCAAAAATTTCCACCAATATGGACACCTAGGTCATGATTGTCCCTCTAAGAGTAATCCTTCCAGCATCCTCCCTGGATATGTTCTTCCACAACTATGGTGGCCTTTGAGATTGGTATTTCTTATTGAGTTTTTATTCGATATTTATTGATCCCATTCAAATGGATATTTAAGCCTTCATTTAAAGTAGTAATTCTTGGAAATATTTTGGTTTAATTTGTCAAGGGTTGGCAATTTATTTTTGAAATTATTGTTTCTAAGGATTATTTTGCAATTTTTTTTTAAAATGACATGTTTTTGAAATGGGGGCCATGTGCCCCTATGCCCAATGAAGAGGTCGTCCCCCCATTTACCTTTTATTTATTTATTTGCCTTGTAGGGTATAGGAAATGTCTTTTATTCCTTAATTTTTTTTTGTTGACGCACCCAGGATCCTGTACTGCAAACCAAAACAACCTTCACCAAACACTGAGAAGCAACACGAGAAGCTATTTCACCAACAATGAATAAAATACATTAAGATGACATATGTTACAATGTACAACTCAAAAATAAATAGCCGGGTAAAATGAGGTACGAGAATAACAACCTCCAACTACCTCAATGATAAAAGAAATAAATGCACCTAAACATTATTAATCTAATAATGTAACTGTCAGGTAGCCTAAGTAAACTTAAGCCTACTCTAACACCCCCCCTCAAGTGCAACTTAGGGAGATTATTACGCAATATGAGATGCAAAATGGGTCCCGACAACAAGGCCATATTAGGTACCCATGTACAACTACAATGCAATGAAATGCAGTCTCTCACAATTAGAGAAAAGGAGAAAAACCCTGTGGGAGAAAACTCCTCTCCAAAAGAGAGAAAAATAAAAAATGATGAAAAACAAAAAGTGAAAGTGTTAGCACTCATTTTGACCTAGGGTTGATTTGTCATGATCAGGGGGTTTCTTCATTTGAAGCCTTTATCTTCTTGCCCATTTTTTCTAAGTGTTGGACCTCCTTAGCATTTTTCAGCTGCAGCATCATATTTTCCTGAGGAGGAGGTCATCATCATCATCTTGTCTTCGATGATGGTCTGCATCATCATGTTCTTCGTCGACTGGTTTTTTCATCGTCATCATCATATTCAGTTATCGGGTGATGTTTGGTTTTTATCCTGATGATGCTGATGAGCTACAGTGCACCCTGATCTGCTTGCGAGGGTGATTTTTCAATGTATCCGGTGATCTTCCATTTATCACCTTGCCCAAACATGATGATGATGTTGCCCCATTATCTTGAAGGGGTTATTCTCTAAGTTGTTCGACCTAACTTGTTTTTTCTTAAGGGTCGTCGTCATCATCATCATATTTCCAGTTATCATCCTGCTGCTTGCGGAGGTCATCATATTTTCTGCCTTCATGATATTTCGCCGGGGTGATATTTTTATCATCGGGTGATCTTGGTTATGATCATCCTGATGATGTTGTTGAAGAGTTCTAATTGCGACCCGATATTCACTAGGGTCATCATATTTTGAACGTCAGGATGATCTTAGTCAATATCATCCTGATGATGTTGTATCACTTTTTGTTCTTTGTTTCTCATCCTGATGATGCTTACGTCATCCGTATATCAGGGTGATATCCGGTTCTCTGCCTATCTGCATCATGATATTTCTGAATGAGGGGGTGATATTTTCATATCACCCGGATATATGTTTGTTCGAGCATCATGATGATGCTGATATCAAGGAGATATCCGCCTGCCGGCTTCGTGCGCTATCTAGAGGGGGTGATCTTTTCGAGCATCATCATATTCATCTATCGCCCCGATCCTACAGTGGAGCTACAGTGCAACCTGATATTTGTGCATCAGGAGGATATTTCCAAATATCAGGTTGTCTTCCGAATATCATGATGATGTTAATATGATGATGACGTCATCAAGGTCCCGGGGGGGTCATATTTCTAACACTGATCATCTTGAAGAGACCTCCCGATATTTGCAAACATGATGATGACGTCAGCAGGATATGATGATGACGTCATCAGGATGTTCATCGGCCAGACTTTTGGAATAAGCTCAGCAGGAGGATGTTCCTCCGATGGATCAGGTTGTGCCGATTATCATGAAGGTTGTATTTCAAATATCATGATGACGTCAGGGTGATATTTCGAACAACATGATATCATGCTGCTGGAGGATGATGATGATGAGGTCTATACTAGTGTCGTCAGGAGCAAAAGCACCGACATGATATATGCTCATGACCTAGTATATAAAGTGTTATTGAGGTCATCGCGGGGTGCATGTGGGATATTGATATCCTGCATTTTCAAATATCATGATGATGAATCTCGGCGGGAAATGGTTGCGATTGCAGATTTGATGATCTTCCCAAGGCCGCGGGTTGGTGCGCCATTAATGGCGATTGTTGCAGAGGTATGGGCGATGGCGTGGATGGATCCTGTACCCGACTGAAGATGTACATCAGCGGATGGTGGCGCAGGGCTCGAGAAATCTTCCTGTCTCCTCCCCTACCTGCTGCATTCAAGTTTGGGCGCCAATCTGGTTGTGTTGGAGCGCCATTTTCGTGATACTGTGTATCTGGCGGGATTTTTGGTCAACATTGTAATTAATTGCTGAGCACCTACCTGGCTGTTATAAGCAGGTGGTGTTGCTCATTTGAAAGGTTGTTGAAAGTTGAAGATTTTTGGCTCTGTAATGCATAACAAGCTGATCTGGTTGTTCTGTACAGCTTACCTGTGAGTTTATGTATCTCTTGTTGTTTGTTTTTGGCATGAACCCACTGATTTCATGATTAAACTTATATGAGAAATGCTATCTTGGCATGTGTTGTGTTAATTCTGTCTCCAGTATTGCATGTATTCTTCTTCTGAATCTGGATGTTTGGTAATGTTTAGATTCTAGAGCATAGAGTTCCTGTGTTGAATGTTTGATCTTTTAACTTCTGCTCAAGGGGTAGATTAAACTGTTTTCAGGTTGAACATTGGGAAGGATATACTGCAGTAGGGATACCATAAGTAGAGATAACCTAACACTTTGTATTGGGAGGTACCTGTAAGGCAGGTATCACATATATCCCCTTGAAATCTAGTTTTAGCTGTTCATGCTGATCATTCACAGGTGTATGTCTACTGACTCCAGGCCCTGGATAGGCACCAATCATGCTTTGTTCTTGTGTTATAACCATGTCCAGCTTTGCATCCACACTTAAACTCCAAATCAAAATCTAAAACAACCATTAGGACATTAGAGTTAGTTTTAGGATCCTCAGTCCTCTGTCTACAACTGCTAATAGGCCCAAAGCTAGCCCCTTTGCTCTTATCATTCAGTTTTGGTCTACTCACAGGAGGACTCATCTGCTTTCTGTCAACATCCCAGCCTTGCATGCATATCCTCATGGATGTTGAGTAGGGAATACCCCCCTAGGTCTTGCAGAGCCTGAAGAAGAAGAGGAGATAAAATATAGAGTCTATCTCCTACACTGTTGACCCCCTGGCCCAGAGATCCTGTTGATCACTGATGGCTACCTTGTAGGGAAATCTGGGAATAAGCATCCAGCCTGGGAAAAAGTCAACAGAAATTGGCGACTCCGCTGGGGAACCTTGTGAAAGAACCCTGGTTTTCAGAAGAAAACAGTTCCTAGTAATAGGTGGTGACTCCGAAGTAATCTCCCAACCGGTCAAAGTAAAATTTATATGCAGGGGAGAAGATCCCAACAAAACCCTTTATTTGAAGAGTTACCATTCACAAAAAGAATGATGTATAGAAGAAAGGGAACTGTCTCAGTTAGTCATGAGGGTTCCCCCAGAAAAAGTGATGATACACAAGATAACCCTAGGCCATCAGGACAGCATGCACCTTATTTTTCAAATGCAGAAGCTGATATTCAAGGTGCATATGAGAGGCAACAGGGTGGTAGCATGAGAATGAGGTCAGAGGTGTTCCAAGAACGCCCTTTTCTAGACCCAAGTGAAAGGTTTGAAGAGGCAGAGTCTCTAAGGGATGATGAAGATGATGACCCAAATGGTATGAGACCATCTACCTCCAGACCTAAGGATGAACAATTGGCTGAAGAAATCAAAAGTCTAAGAGCAGAACTAGAATACCTACAAGCCATGAAAATCAGAGATGATATAAGACAGAAAGTGCAAGCCTTAAGAACTGCCCAAAATGATTCAGTTCCTACCCTAGAGAATGCAAATATGCAAAGACATCAGCAAAGATATGAAATGCGACATCAGCATCATGATGACAGACAAAATGTGAATGATGCTAGGATACCACTGAACCATGCAGGAAACCAAAATGCAAACAGAAATGTTAATGTTAATCAGCCAAACAGACAGCCCATGCAGCTAGATAGATTCAGGCAGCTGGTGTTTGATGGTATTCCTGGGTATCCTAACCCCATTGACAAGCATCTGAGGCTGCAAGTGCCTAAGTTTTCAGGAAACAATACAGTGTCAGGAGAAGATCATCTAAAGGCCTTCCAAAATGTCATGGATAATTTTGAGGTTGAGCATGAGGATGTTTTCATGAAGTCATTCATGCAATCCTTAATAGATGAGGCAAGAGAATGGTACAGGAATCTGCCTGACCGGAGTATTTCATCATGGGATGATTTTAAAAGGATATTCAAGGAGCAATTTGGTGATAAAACTGACCCTAGCTTTTTTGTAAATGAGTTCACCAGTATCACCAAAGGGTCAAATGAGCAGGTTGCAGACTTTAATGCAAGATTTACTAAAGTGTTGAACAAATTGCCACATCACATGAGGCCAAATGAACCAATGTGCATAATTTTGTATATCAATGCCTTTGATGCAAAGACTGCATATGGACTAAGAGATAAAGGTCCTGCCACTCTCAGGGATGCTTTCAGAATTGCAGTAAATATTGAAAACAATAGGAAAGCATCAGGCAAGACAAATAGAAGGGATGATGTAAAAATTCTGCAGAATCCAAATAAGCCTCAGAACACTCAAGGTAGTACATCTGCTCCTGAAGATAAGATAGACAAACTGGCAAATGTTGTTAAGGACCTGAGCTATAGATTAGCTAGAAGTGAAAAAGGGATGGGTCCTGATAGGCAAGTCTATCAAAGGCAGGAAAAGAGGCCATCATTACATGATATGCCTTATAACACCAATTGGCATGATGGTAAGCCTGTATTCCCACGTAACAACACAAATCAGAGGGCTCAACATGTCAAGGAAACTCCTGATCCCCTGAAGAAAACTATAAATATTGCTGATGATGCTCCGTGGTGTATAATTTGTCAGATGCCACATTCACAGTCACAGTGCATGATTGCCCAATCTTTGTATGATAATGCTACATCTTGTAATGAGTGCAATGAGCCACATCATGTGCAGGATGATGATGTTAACATGATGTCCGTAGGCAATGGATGCACTCTGTATGATGCTGATGACAATACAGATCATCAGGTTCAGGCCTGCCAATAGTCCCCATATGATGAAGATAATGAAGATGACTATGTGTACGCTCAGAACTCACACAATTTTCTGAGTAACCTACAACGACCTTCTGATGAGGAAATTAGAGCCTTCACAGCTGCAGCAGTTGCTCAAGTCAAGAGCAACTACAACCTCAGAGGTAGAAATCAAGTAGGCAGCCCACATCAACCAGAGGATATTTCTGCAGGTCAGCTGGTGCATGGTCATAAAGGAACTGAACCACAAAAAAGGCAGTGGGTAAATAATAAACAGAACTTTAGACACAGAACAGGTCATGATTTTCAAGGACTAGAAAACAAAACCCCTCAGGCTGAAGATCAAAGTAGAGGTTCCCAAGACAAGAATGATGATCAGGGAACTATGAAAATGAAAACTAAATCAGCTCAGGATAAAAGCAAGATTGTGGAGCAAGCTACAACTGTTGTACAAAACTATGCTCCATTTGATATAGCCCAGATCCTCTCTCAGGTAAAGGTCTCTGTTCCACTTATGGAACTCATGAAAGTGGAAGAGATTAAGAATAAGACAATATCCCTAATCTCAGGGGTACCTTTTCAAGCTAAGCAAAATGATCAGACCCAGGGTGAGAAACATGTCATGTGTAATGAAGAAGATGAGACTCCTGAAGTCTATTTAGGAATGACCATGACAAAGTGTCCTTCACAGGTGGAACCATTTTATGTTTCCCTGGTCATAAATGGTAAAATAATTAGAAATTGTATGCTTGACTCTGGAGCATCCACAAATGTCATGCCTTTGGCTATCATGCAACAAACTGGACTAAAGATTGACAAGGCATGTGGAAAGTGTTATGCTATGGATGCCAGAGAGGTACCAGTTATTGGAATCATGAAGGATGTAGATTTCAAACTGGCAGCATTTCCTGAAAAAAGATACAAAATGAATATAACAGTGGTTGACATCAAGCCACAGTATGGTATGTTGCTGTCAAGAAGATGGGCAGCACTAATTGGTGGGAGTATGCAGCTGGACCTGTCATATGCCATGATTCCAATGAATGGCAGGGATGTCAAGTTAATCAGAGAGCAGAGATCATCAGAGACAGTGGAAGACCAAGAAGCAAATGAACAAGTATGCTTTGTAGACACTGACTGTGATAACTTCAAGGTTGTCTCAGATGATACAGAAGATGAAAAGAAAAATGTCTGCATTGAAGAGCTGGATCAGCAAGGCTTATGGACCATGTTTTTTGATGGAGCTTGTGCAAAAGAAGGCTCTGGAGCTGGAGTTGTTTTCCTGTCTCCAACTGGTAAGCTCCTCAAATTCTCTTTCTTGCTGAGGTTTGATTGCACAAACAATATTGCAGAATATGAGGCTTTACTCCTAGGCCTAAATATTGCTCTCAAACATGGAATTAAGATGTTAAGAGTATTTGGGGATTCTGAGCTGATTGTATCCCAAATCAGAAATAAGTATGCTGCAAAAAATAAAAGACTGAAGCAATACAAGCATGCTGTTTGGGATACTATTGAATTATTTGATGCATTTTCAATTGGCTGGGTAGAAAGGTCAAAAAATGTTATGGCTGATTTCTTAGCCAATGTTGCAATAAGGCCAGATGACATCACTCTGTCAGGTGTCACAGATGTAGAAATTAAAATAAGGCCTGCCATACCAGAAAACATATGCAGTTGGCAAGTTTTTAATGATGATAGGGATTTGCTGAAATTTTTGCACTGCGTAGATGAGTATGAGAACCAACAGATTGATTTCCAAGCTTTTGTTGAAACTGTAGATGGAAAAGAGACTCTTGTGGGAAAAGAAATCATTCAGTTGAGGACTAATAAGATCCCTAGAGGGTTGGTAGCTTTGGAAAGAGTTTTTGACAGTAGAGACAAAATGGTCACAAAGACATCCCCCACAAATAAGGAGGATTTAGAAGAAATAAATTTGGGGACATCTTAGGCCCCTCAGAAAGTATATATTGGTAAACAGCTAAAACCACACATTAGAAGTATGCTGATTGCATTACTGAAAAAGTACAAACATGTTTTTGCTTGGTCATATGAGGACCTAAAAGCTTATAGGGAAGACTTATTCCAGCATGAGATCCCATTGAAGCCTAAAGCTAAGCCATTTAGACAAAGGCAAAGGCCTATTAACCCTACCTTAGCTCCCAAGATGCAAGAAGAACTCAAAAGGCTCAGGGAAGCTGGAATAATTGTGTCGATCAGACATTCAACTTGGGTGTCTAACCTTGTCCCAGTCAGAAAAAAGAATGGTGATATTAGGCTTTGTGTTGATTTCAGGAACTTGAATGTATCCTCTTTGAAGGATAACTATCCACTGCCTAATATGGAAGCTATGTTGCAGAGAGTGACTGGTTGTGAACTCCTATCCATGATGGATGGATTTTCAGGATATAATCAGGTAAAGGTAAAGGAATCAGAACAGTATAAGACTGCCTTTACCACTCCATGGGGGACATATGTGTATGTTAGAATGCCATTTGGACTAACAAATGCAGGTGCTACATTTCAAAGGGCAATGGATGTTGCTTTTGCAGGGCTGATTGATTCAATCCTGGCTGTGTATCAGGATGACCTGACTGCCTACTCAAAGAAAGAGGGGCAGCATTGTATGCATCTGGAGCAGATTTTCATAAGAGCACTAGAATATGGTATTTCTTTAAACCCAAAGAAGTGTGCCTTTGGAGTAGTTGAAGGAAAGCTTCTGGGACATATTGTTTCCAAGGATGGAGTCAGGATAGATCCAGACAGAGTGGCAGCTATTGACAGGATTCAAATGCCAAAAACTGTGAAAGGAGTTCAGTCCTTCTTTGGACAAATAAATTTTGTTAGAAGATTTGTTCCCAACTTTGCAGAAACTACAAGGAACATCTCCAAGATGATGAAGAAGGATGCAACTGTCAGCTGGGAAAGGGAAGCAACATAATCATTTCAGAATATCAAAGAGGCAATCAAGATGGCCCCTGTTCTTAAATCTCCTGATTTTTCTAGGCCATTCCAAGTGTTTTCATTTGCTTCCTTTCATACTGTTGCTGCATGTTTGTTGCAGAAAAATGAAGATGGTTTTGAACAGCCCATCGCTTTCTTCAGTATGTCCCTGCAGGCCTCTGAGTTGAAGTATGATATTATGGAGAAACAGGCATATGCACTGGTCAGAGCCATCAAAAGTTTCAGACCATATCTGGTAGGGTCATATATCATTGCATATGTACCTCATGCAGCAGTCAAAGACATATTCACTCAGCAGGAGGTGACTGGGAGAAGGTGCAGATGGATAAACAAACTGCAGGAATTCAACATAGACATACAAGTTACTAAGTTGATAAGAGGACAAGGATTAGCCAAGATGATGGCACAATCAAACTTGGAAGCATGCCAAGTTAATGCAGTCCAAGATGAGAATGTAAGTGTATCAGGATCTGAATGGTACAAGGATATTGTCTATTATTTGCAAAATCTGAATTGTCCTTCCCATTTCAGTGACAATCAAAAGAGGACTCTGAAGCTACATGCAATCAGGTATGTTGTTGTTCAAGGTGAGCTGTACTGGAAAAACCCTGATGGTGTGCTGCTGAGATGTGTGGATGAAGACATGGCTAACAATGTTTTGATTGACATGCATAAAGGATTGTGTGGTGGACATTATACTGCCCAAACAACAGCTCATAAAATTCTTAGGGCAGGATATTGGTGGCCCACTCTCTTTTCAGATGCACAAAAGTTAGTAAGGAAGTGTGACCCTTGCCAGAGATTCTCAGGAAAGCTGAAATATGATGGTGCTTTACCCCTCAGAGCTGTACCTGTGGATGCTCCATTCCAGCAATGGGGAATTGACTTCATAGGGGAAATTGCAGACAAATCAAGTGGGGGACACAGTTGGATTTTGGTGGCAACTGACTACTTTACCAAATGGATTGAGGCCATTCCAACTAAGAGAGCTACAAGTAAGGTGGTGACAGATTTCATACTAGAGAACATCATCATCAGGTTTGGAGTACCATTTAAGATAATCACTGATAATGCTATGTGCTTCAGATCAGGTGAATTTGTTGATTTTTGCAACAGGTATGGGATAAATCTATCATATACATCACCATATCACCCACAAGGAAATGGTCAAGCAGAATCAAGCAATAAGAGCATCATGAAAATTGTCAAGAGGATACTGGACAAGAACAAGAGAGCTTGGGACTCAAAGTTGAATTTAGCAGTATGGGCTGACAGAGTGACGGTGAAAAGGGCTATTGGGAAGTCACCTTTTGAGCTGGTATATGGTACATCAGCTAGACTGCCCATAAACAATCTCCTACCAGTTTACAGATTCATTCAGGAAAATGATGAGGACATTGAACATCCCATGACAGAAAGAGTGAATCAGCTGGTTGCATTGGATGAAGACAGAAGGAGAGCCCACCAGATCAATCTCAAAAGACAACAGGATATGAAATATCAGTTTGACAGGAGAACTACAAAAAGGAAGTTTCAAGTCAATGATCTGGTGCTTATTTGGAATGCTAAAGATCAGGAAAAGGGTAAACATGGTAAGTTTCAACCCTTATGGATGGGCCCATATCAGGTTTGCAATACTCATGGGGAGGATTCTTATTTCCTCCAGGCCCTAGATGGTGAAATTCTGGAATTGCCTGTGCATGGCCAATTCCTTAAGTTCTATTTTGCATGAATAGCTGGTTGCTGTGCACATTTGTAAAAATATGTATGTAGTGTAAATGCCTTGTACAGCTCGTGTTTTTTGGCTTTTTGTCAGGTCTGCCCGGAGATCTGGTTCTCGCTACAGGTTTTCACCTGCACGTCCCCATTCGGAGCCACTGTTAGCACTCATTTTGACCTAGGGTTGATTTGTCATGATCAGGGGGTTTCTTCATTTGAAGCCTTTATCTTCTTGCCCATTTTTTCTAAGTGTTGGACCTCCTTAGCATTTTTCAGCTGCAGCATCATATTTTCCTGAGGAGGAGGTCATCATCATCATCTTGTCTTCGATGATGGTCTGCATCATCATGTTCTTCGTCGACTGGTTTTTTCATCGTCATCATCATATTCAGTTATCGGGTGATGTTTGGTTTTTATCCTGATGATGCTGATGAGCTACAGTGCACCCTGATCTGCTTGCGAGGGTGATTTTTCAATGTATCCGGTGATCTTCCATTTATCACCTTGCCCAAACATGATGATGATGTTGCCCCATTATCTTGAAGGGGTTATTCTCTAAGTTGTTCGACCTAACTTGTTTTTTCTTAAGGGTCGTCGTCATCATCATCATATTTCCAGTTATCATCCTGCTGCTTGCGGAGGTCATCATATTTTCTGCCTTCATGATATTTCGCCGGGGTGATATTTTTATCATCGGGTGATCTTGGTTATGATCATCCTGATGATGTTGTTGAAGAGTTCTAATTGCGACCCGATATTCACTAGGGTCATCATATTTTGAACGTCAGGATGATCTTAGTCAATATCATCCTGATGATGTTGTATCACTTCTTGTTCTTTGTTTCTCATCCTGATGATGCTTACGTCATCCGTATATCAGGGTGATATCCGGTTCTCTGCCTATCTGCATCATGATATTTCTGAATGAGGGGGTGATATTTTCATATCACCCGGATATATGTTTGTTCGAGCATCATGATGATGCTGATATCAAGGAGATATCCGCCTGCCGGCTTCGTGCGCTATCTAGAGGGGGTGATCTTTTCGAGCATCATCATATTCATCTATCGCCCCGATCTTACAGTGGAGCTACAGTGCAACCTGATATTTGTGCATCAGGAGGATATTTCCAAATATCAGGTTGTCTTCCGAATATCATGATGATGTTAATATGATGATGACGTCATCAAGGTCCCGGGGGGGTCATATTTCTAACACTGATCATCTTGAAGAGACCTCCCGATATTTGCAAACATGATGATGACGTCAGCAGGATATGATGATGACGTCATCAGGATGTTCATCGGCCAGACTTTTGGAATAAGCTCAGCAGGAGGATGTTCCTCCGATGGATCAGGTTGTGCCGATTATCATGAAGGTTGTATTTCAAATATCATGATGACGTCAGGGTGATATTTCGAACAACATGATATCATGCTGCTGGAGGATGATGATGATGAGGTCTATACTAGTGTCGTCAGGAGCAAAAGCACCGACATGATATATGCTCATGACCTAGTATATAAAGTGTTATTGAGGTCATCGCGGGGTGCATGTGGGATATTGATATCCTGCATTTTCAAATATCATGATGATGAATCTCGGCGGGAAATGGTTGCGATTGCAGATTTGATGATCTTCCCAAGGCCGCGGGTTGGTGCGCCATTAATGGCGATTGTTGCAGAGGTATGGGCGATGGCGTGGATGGATCCTGTACCCGACTGAAGATGTACATCAGCGGATGGTGGCGCAGGGCTCGAGAAATCTTCCTGTCTCCTCCCCTACCTGCTGCATTCAAGTTTGGGCGCCAATCTAGTTGTGTTGGAGCGCCATTTTAGTGATACTGTGTATCTGGCGGGATTTTTGGTCAACATTGTAATTAATTGCTGAGCACCTACCTGGCTGTTATAAGCAGGTGGTGTTGCTCATTTGAAAGGTTGTTGAAAGTTGAAGATTTTTGGCTCTGTAATGCATAACAAGCTGATCTGGTTGTTCTGTACAGCTTACCTGTGAGTTTATGTATCTCTTGTTGTTTGTTTTTGGCATGAACCCACTGATTTCATGATTAAACTTATATGAGAAATGCTATCTTGGCATGTGTTGTGTTAATTCTGTCTCCAGTATTGCATGTATTCTTCTTCTGAATCTGGATGTTTGGTAATGTTTAGATTCTAGAGCATAGAGTTCCTGTGTTGAATGTCTGATCTTTTAACTTCTGCTCAAGGGGTAGATTAAACTGTTTTCAGGTTGAACATTGGGAAGGATATACTGCAGTAGGGATACCATAAGTAGAGATAACCTAACACTTTGTATTGGGAGGTACCTGTAAGGCAGGTATCACATATATCCCCTTGAAATCCAGTTTTAGCTGTTCATGCTGATCATTCACAGGTGTATGTCTACTGACTCTAGGCCCTGGATAGGCACCAATCATGCTTTGTTCTTGTGTTATAACCATGTCCAGCTTTGCATCCACACTTAAACTCCAAATCAAAATCTAAAACAACCATTAGGACATTAGAGTTAGTTTTAGGATCCTCAGTCCTCTGTCTACAACTGCTAATAGGCCCAAAGCTAGCCCCTTTGCTCTTATCATTCAGTTTTGGTCTACTCACAGGAGGACTCATCTTCTTTCTGTCAACATCCCAGCCTTGCATGCATATCCTCATGGATGTTGAGTAGGGAATACCCCCCTAGGTCTTGCAGAGCCTGAAGAAGAAGAGGAGATAAAATATAGAGTCTATCTCCTACACTGTTGACCCCCTGGCCCAGAGATCCTGTTGATCACTGATGGCTACCTTGTAGGGAAATCTGGGAATAAGCATCCAGCCTGGGAAAAAGTCAACAGAAAGGAAGGAGGAATCATCAAGACCCCCCAAGGACAACTTCCTTCACCCCTAACATCGACCACAACAAAATATAGCAAGGAGATGCCAAAGGTTTAGTGAAGATGTCTGCAACCTGCTACTCTGTAGACAAATACTCCAAACTGAGAACACCCTCCTGAATGAGTTGTCGAATGAATTGCATGTGGATCTCTATATGCTTAGTGCGCTGATGCTCCACTGGGTTAAGAGAAATATGAATGGAACTCTAATTGTCAGACCAAAGAGTAGTGGGATGATCAGTAGGAAAGCCAAACTCAACCATCAACTATCGAAGCCAAAGAACCTCCTGACTAGCTAAGATTGCTCCTCAATACTCAGCCTTAGTTGATGATAATGCAATAGCAGTTTGCTTCTTGCAAGACCAAGCAAGCGGACTAGAACCAAGACAAAAGACAAAGCCAGAAGTGGACTTCTGACCATTAACATCACCAGCCCAATACGAATTAGTGAAGCTCACAATCTCAGTAGCTCTTGATGTGTAGTGAATGCCAAACTGTGTAGTGCTTTGAATGTACTGCAAGATACATTTGGCTGCCTTCCAATGACTCTCATGAGGATCTTGAGAGAAACGAGAGACAAGTCCAACTTCAAAGGAAATATTAGGATGACTATGTGTTAAGTACAAAAGGCTGCCAACCAAGTGCCAATACAAGGTAGAATCAACTGATGGAGTTGTGCAAGTGGTAGATAACACAACACTTGACTAACAAGGAGTAGGGGCTGGCTTGCAGACAGCCATCCCAAATCTTTGAAGCAAATCAAGAGCATACTTCTACTAAAAGATAGAAATACCAGTAGAATACTGATGAATATGAAGACCAAGGAAGTAATGCAACAGACCAAGGTCAGTCATATCAAAATGCTCCATCAAAGCTCTCTAAGTATCCTTAATCATGGCAGGAGAACTCCCTGTGAGAATCAAGTCATCCACATAAAGAACAAGAATAAGTAGACCCCCCCATGTCTTTGAATATAAACTGTAGGATTATAGATCTCCTCCTGAAGATCACTGTGTAGGAAAGCACTCTTCACATCCATTTGATACACTGACCAACCCTGAGATGCAACAATGGAAAGTACAAGATGAACATAATCCATCTTGGCTACATGAGCAAAAGTCTCAGAATAGTCAATACCTTCAACCTGAGAAAAGCCCTTAGCCACTAGACGAGCCTTATACTTATCTTGATAGAGCCACCAGCTACAAACTTGGTATGATACAACCACTTGCATCGAACCAACTTTCTTCCCTGAGGAAGAGGAACTAAATCCCAAGTATGATTCTTCATTAAAGAAGAATACTCCTTGATCATAACACTTTCCCATTCTGAAACATTTGAAGCATCTGAAAAATTCTGAGGATTAGTAGAAATTGCACGATTCACAAGATTGATACCTGATGTTCAAGAACAAGTGCAACATGTAGCGATGGGATCACCTACAAGAGAACTGACATCCTCAAGAAGTGTACGAGCCCATAATGGTCTTGTGGGTACAAGTGGAGGAGGAGATGGAGAAATGTCAACAACAAGATCAATACCATCATCATGAACATCATCATCATCATCTACAGGAAGCAAAACATCATCTAAAGAAGAAATCAGAAGAAGAGAGGAAGGGGCCTGTGATGGAGAATCTTTCAGTGTAATAGACTCATCAAAATGAACATCACGATGAAAATATACCTCTCGAGTGATAGGATCAAACAAACGATAACCCTTCACATCCAACAAAAATGAACCACTGATTTTTCTTCTCCATTGCTTTACGCCTCCCATCTAGAATGAATGTCCATGCATCACTGCCAAATACTCTAAAGAAGGACACCTTGTTAGTGTGAATAGGGTTACTAACAAGCTTAACCTAGTGTGGCCGAGTAGAAGAATATAACCTTACGGGAGATGGCCAATTGTATGCTTCATTCTTGGTCCATGGCTCCAGCATTTTGGGCAGAGGCTATCAATTGTGCCAACTACATTTAGAACCATATGCCTCACAAGGTAGTGCAAAATATGACTCTTGAGGAGGCTTGGTCTCATGTCAAGCCCAAGGTATGTTAGATTTCTACCCAAGAATGCAAGTGATTGAGAGAAAGCAAAATAGAAATCAGATATGAGCTAAATAAACTGTATTCAACTCAAGAGAATGCAAAGCATTACAATAGAATGGGGTGCTCATATGAGAGCAAGAGGTGGGTATATATATGATATTCCACCCAAGAGACTCAATACACAACCAATGTGGGATAAAGTGAAAAAGTCCCTAAGTAAGCTTAACCTAGTGTGAAAAGAGCTAAGGTGGTGAGCAAGCTAAGAAAGAGCTAGATAGCAAAGTAACCCTATTCATGCATCACAAGCTTATAATGAATGTCCATGCATCACTGCCAAATACTCTAAAGGACACCTTATTAGTGTGAACAGGGTTACTTTGCTATCTAGCTCTTTCTTAGCTTGTTCACCACCTTAGCTCTTTTCACACTAGGTTAAGCTTACTTAGGGACTTTTTCACTTTATCCCACATTGGTTGTGTATTGAGTCTCTTGGGTGGAATATCATATATATACCCATCTCTTGCTTTCATATGAGCACCCCATTCTATTGTAATGCTTTGCATTCTCTTGAGTTGAATACAGTTTATTTAGTGCTCATATCTGATTTCTATTTTGCTTTCTCTCAATCACTTGCATGCTTGGGTAGAAATCTAACATGGTATCAGAGCGATTGTGAGTTGTGGGTTAGCATTTTTTTTAGAAATCTGAGAGTGTAGAGTTGTTTTTCGAAGCACATGAGTATGCTCTTCTCTTGTATCTTCGGATGATCTAGAGAAACAGAAAAGTGTGGAGAAAACTCTAGTTTGTGAGTTGTGGGTTTTGAAGCACATGAGTATGCTTTTCTCTTGCATCTTCTGATGATCTGGAGAAACAGAAAAGTGTGGAGAAAAAAACTCTAGTTTCTGGGGGGGTTCATATTTTGACTTGCCAGTTGCAAGTTTTTTTCATAGCTTCCTCAAGACTCCTTGAGCTAAAATCTAACAATCGGCTTGTATTTTATTTATTCTGATCAATCTTGCAGGTTGCAGCATGCCTTTGTTTGTTTTAGGTAGCTGATTCAATCTATGCATGCCATTTTTTGGTGCTAAACACGTTTTTTTCAATTAGAGTCACATTTTCTGTAGATCACAGAGAAAAACGCCTTCTAGGTTTTGTTCACAGCATCGAAAAACTATCTGGGTATCTGTTAGTTTTTGCATACAGCTTATATATTTTGCAGAAATGACATCAGAAAGCTACATCAAAACCCCTCTCCATTGGCATTTTGGAAATTGCAGTTCAATTTCCAAAGGCTGTAACTCGGGCTCCTAACCTCCGATTTGTGAGATTGTTTTTTTGATTTTGGCTAATTTTTCGTGCTCTACATGCTGGTTCAAATAATTTCTGAGTTTGGTACATGAATTTTCTAGAAATTATGTTTTCTTGTCAGATCTGACAGGCAGTTTCAGTTTTTTAGAACTTCAAATAGCTATAACTTTCACATATGATCTCGGATCAAGGTCATTCTTTTTTTGAAAGTTAATATTTTTCTGAGCACTACACAATGGTGCTATTTTTATGTTCTAATTCTAAGATATTTCTATACTTTCAGTCTTTGGGTCTATTTTTGACATTGTAAAACTATGAAAAATTCTACTCCAACATTGTAAACGCACATATCTAAGGCCATTTTTATTCATGGAGGCTGATGTGAACATTCATCAGTGCATGCACTATTTCCTTTCTTGCATGCATTAGGTTTGCATTTTCTTTGCACTTCATTTCTGTACTAGATCACTTCTCAATCAACTGTTGCTTCATAGATTCCAGAGTTGTGCCAGTTGCGAGTTTTCCAGTGTTCCTTGGCATCGGGTCTGCTGTTGCTTTTTCATGATTCTGACTTGAGTCCTTGAGTGACTCTAATATGGTTTCTAGCAAACAAAAGTATCTTTCCTTGCTTGCCAGATTAAGGATTCTAGTGTTACTCCACAAGTGTGCTTCCAGTGCTTTTTGTTGCAGCAGGTTATCTCATTATGGGGGGGTTGTATGATCTCTCTTATCATCCTTTGTGTGGATAGAGATTGATTGGATTTGTGATGGATATCATTGTTGTCTTTCATCTCTCTTTTGGGGAGGAGTTTTGTCCCATTGGGTTTTCTCCTTTTCTCCATTTGTGAGAGATATCATTTGCATTTGTACATGGGTACCTAACATGGCCTAGTAGCTGGGACCCATCTTTGCATCTTTTTGCATCTTTGCATTTTGTCACATTTCCCCCTAAGTTGCACTTAAGGGGGGGTGTTAGTGTGAATAGGGTTACTTTGCTATCTAGCTCTTTCTTAGCTTGTTCACCACCTTAGCTCTTTTCACACTAGGTTAAGCTTACTTAGGGACTTTTTCATTTTATCCCACATTGGTTGTGTATTGAGTCTCTTGGGTGGAATATCATATATATACCCACCTCTTGCTCTCATAGGAGCACCCCATTCTATTGTAATGCTTTGCATTCTCTTGAGTTGAATACAATTTATTTAGCTCATATCTGATTTCTATTTTGCTTTCTCTCAATCACTTGCATGCTTCGGTAGAAATCTAACACTTTTTACAACTAACCTGGCCTTAAATCTTTTCTTACCTCCATTTTTTTCTTTCAGCCTGTAAACCCATTTGCTTGGTAAAGCCTTTTTACCTGTAGGTAACTTACATAATTCCCAAGTCTGATTTTTCAACAAGGAGTCCATTTCTTCTTTCATTTCAAGCTCCCACTGAACCTTTGTATCCACCTGCATACCTTCATCATACCCTTCTAGTTCACCAGCATCTGTTAACAAAATAGAATACAAAGAGGGAGAAAACCTTTCAAGAGCTCTACTTATCCTTGTTGACCGTCTAACATTCACCGGAGTTTGTGGTAGTTCTTGTTGCTGTTGCAGAGCATGAGGAACCATTGGAACATTACTATTTGGAGTATCATCCGGCACCACATAATCCTTTTCTTTCTTCTTATGCTCATGCAACTGATCTTTGTACAACACCTTCTCATTGAATACAACATCCCTGCTTCTCACAATTTTCTAATTTTTAAAATCCCAAAGCCTATAACCAAATACATCAATGCCATATCCAACAAAAGTATATTTTTTTGATTTTGCATCCAGCTTGGTTCTATTTTTAGAATCTACATGTGCAAATGCTTCACATCCAAAGGTTTTGAGAAAAGAATAATTCACCTTCTTGTTTGTCTATACTTTCTCTGGTATACCACAGCCCAAAGGAACTGAAGGACCTCTATTAATTAAATATACAGTAGTGTTGACAGCTTCTGCCCACATGTTTAAAGGCAACCCAGCATGCAATCTCATGGTCCTTGCATGCTCCATTATTGTCCTATTCATACGTTCAGCCACTCCATTCTCCTGTGGAGTCCCTGGAACCGTTTTCTGCCTACGAATTCCATTAAAGGAACAAGAATCCTCAAATTTTTTGCTACAATACTCACCACCGTTATCAGATCTAAAACATTTTAATCTTTTACCTATCTCATTCTCAACCAAGCTTCTCCATTTCTTAAATGTTTCAAATACATCAGATTTTTGCCTAAGGAAATAAATCCATACCTTCCTAGTTGCATCATCTATGAATGTAACATAATATCAAGAGCCACTGAGAGAAGATACCTGAGCTGGTCCCCATACATCTATATGCACAAGTTCCAACTTTTCATCTTTCTTTTGCTTCGCATCTCTGAGAAAACTGACTCTATTTTGTTTGCTATACACACAACTTTCACAGAAATCCATATTAATACATTTTAGACTTGGTAAAACCTTCTTAGAATGAAGTACCTTCATACCTTTTTCACTCATATGCCCAAATCTGTTATGCCACAGTATTGTCTCAGAACCTGCAGCAACTGTTTCAGTCTCTTCCTGCAAACCTGCAGCAATTATTCCTAAACTTGTTTGTTTTTTCTCTACAACAGCTAAAGTAGAAGGAATAGTATGACCTGTGCAAAGATATAAGGTGCCTACTTTCACACCTTTTGCTACTATTAAGGCACCTTTTGAAACCTTCTAATTTTTATCAGTAAATGTAACAATGCAACCTTCTTCAACTAGCTGCCCTGCTGAAATTAAATTCCTATTGAGCCTTGGAACGTGCCTTACCTCTTGTAGTAGCCAATGATTCCCATTCTACAATTTAATCTTAATTCTTCCCTTTCCAACAATCTGACAGGGTTCGTTATCTCCTAAATAAACCAGCCCAAAATCCCCTTGGACATAATCAAGAAAATAACTTCTATGGGGCATAGCATGAAATGAGGTCCCTGAATCTAAAACCCACGAATCATCAACATTATCTAGGGAAAGAATCAAAGCATCATCTTCAGACTTATTACTTACCACATTTGCCTCCTTATTGCCTTCTTGTTTGTTTCCTTCTTTATTTTTCTGAGACTAACAATCTTTCTTCAGATGACCTAGTTTCCCACAGTACCAGCAATCATTTTGTCCTCTGGTTTGGGACCTCTTATCCTTTAATTTTCCTCGTGACTTCCCATGACCTCCAGAACCTTTTCCTCTCTCCTTTGATCTGCCCCTACTTTCTGCATTCAAAACACTGCCTGATGTGGATCCACCTGAGCTTTTCCTACGAATTTCCTCACTTAGAATAACACCAACAACATCATCAAATTTCAGGGTATTTGAACCAGAAACAAAGTTACTAACCGCCATTACCAAACTATTCCAGCTTTCAGGCAATAAACATAATATCAAGAGAGCTCTAACTTCTTCATCAAATTTTACATTTACAGAAGTCAATTGACTGACAATCGTATTAAATTCATTTAAATGATTTCTCATAGATCCACCTTCAACTATTTTTAGATTAAACAAATGCTTCATGAGAAATACCTTATTTGAGGCTGAGGGTTTTTCATACAATTTAGCCAAAGCTTTCATCAGACCATCTGTTGTCTTCGCTTCCGTTATATTGAATGTCACCGATGGTGCCAGGCACAACTGAATGGTTCCTAGTGCCTTTCTGTCAAGAAGATTCCAATCCTCATCAGTCATTGTTGCCGGTTTCTTGGCTACTCCTTCCAACGGCATCCATAAATCCTTTTGATAGAGGTAATCCTCCATCTGCATCTTCCATAACTGATAGTTCTGCCCATTGAATTTATCAACCTTCAATTTACCCTCATCCGCCATTGCTCCCACTCAACTGTGAGACCTTTCTGCAGACAATAATCAAACACAACCCACTCTGATACCACTTGTTAGGGTTAGCCGGCAGAAGATATCAATTAAATGCAAATAAAGATTACACAGAGGAATGGAAATACACAGAAATAATAACAGCGAGAGACAAGTTTTATTGTGGTTCACCCAAACTCGGGCTACATCCACCAAACAGAGAGTCCAATATTATTATCCAGTAAATCAAACTGATTACAACCAGCAATCCCTGCAACTCAATACCGCTGCAAAATGCTACAATACAATATCAATAGAAACCCTAACCCTTAGTTGCTTTTATCAAGCTTTTTGTCGGTTACAAAAATAGGGTTTTCTTATGTCGGCCAATGAAAAAATAACTCCCAGTGCCTTTATAAAATAATAAAAACTGTGTGAGGTTTAGGGGGCATTGCCTCCGAGCCCCCACGGGGGCGCTGCCCCTCAACCCCGCCCTGTATCACGACAGGGAGCACGCCAGGGGTGCTGGCCCTGGACCTCGTAGGAATTTGGGGGGAAACCGCGCTGATAAAAGTGGGAAAAATTTAACCTCCAAGTCTTATTAGGCTCCATATAATAACAATTAATAGTTTTAAAAGTGTTCATTTGTTCAAAACAAATAATTAAGTTTGTCATCATCTATTCACATACATGAACATGAGACAACTCTAATGTGTGAGTATTAAGAATAAACGCCTTGAATCAAACTTATAAACTAGCACTTGCAACAAGAGGTGCAAGGGAAGTGTCGATAGGAAGGTCAAGGGAACGTTAAGAAGATTAGGAGGAATCAATGTGATGAATATCTAGAATACATGTTTGTTAAAAACCTTTGCAATGATTTCATCTGAATCAGTGTGATGAATATCTAGAATACATGTTTGTTAAAGACCTTTGTAATGATTTCATCTCCAGATGAAGAATTTTATTTGACAATTGATGAGAAAGGCATCAGTAATATGAAAACAAAACGAAAAAAAAAAATCTTTTGGATAGAAAACATGTAGTCTTGCCAAAGAAAAATCTCTAGTGTTCTATGAGGAAGAATGAAGATAGCTAGAAGTAATTCATAGGGATAGAAGATAGTCGAGGATTTTAATGATTAGTACCCAACAAATTTTTTGATTTAATATAAAAATGAAACAAATATTAAAGACCAAATTGTAAAAAATTGTTAGAATAGGCTTAAGTTTACTTAGGCTACCTGACAGTTACATTATTAGATTAATAATGTTTAGGTGCATTTATGTCTTTTGTTGTTGAGGTAGTTGGAGGTTGTTATTCCCGTACCTCATTTTACCCGGCTATTTATTTTTGAGTTGTACATTGTAACATATCTCATCTCAATGTATTTTATTCACTGCTGGTGAAATAGCTTCTCATGTTACTTCTTAGTGTTTGGTGAAGGTTGTTTTGGTTTGTAGTATAGGCTCCTGGGTGCGTCAACATGGTATCAGAGCAACTGTGACTGCAACCCCTTCCTGCTCATTGAGTTTTCACCAGGGTTGAGATCGATTTCTTTGCTTTGTAAGTGTCATTTCATTGGCACACAAAGCATCAATATCTCCAACATTGGTTTTTTATTGCTGGCTGGTCACGTTTTGAGCATAGGCAAAGTGAAGAAATCAAAATTGGTCTGGTTCTTTGCATCCCTGTGAACGCCCATTGATCGAGCCTTGGTTCGGAGATATTTTGTGTCAATTTTTAGAACATGGCGGTCTCTACTAGTGTTGATATGGTGGACTTGGGTAGAAATGAGGTTGCTCGTGTTGCAAGAATTGCCTTTTTCATTAGAGATCTGCAGCGATAGCTCACAGGGGAGAATCGTGTCGACCGATTGTTTTCTTTTGGCCGATATTATACTTTCTTTGATTGCTGGCGCAGGCATTTTCTTCTGTGCATCAATTTGTTTCCTCTTTATAGATATATATTATTCTGGGAAAACTTTATATATTCCAAAGTTTGGCAGAAATATTTATTTAGGGTTTTTTTATCAGCGCAATGATTGGTGAAGTGGGCCCAACATTCAATTTTTTTCATTTTAACAGGGACTTTAGTCCCACATTGGTGGTGAATGGCAGATTTGGGCTATTAAAATAGTTGTTCTATCCCTTATTAACTTTGAGCAAGGCTCATGTGGCTTTGAGCATTCTCTTGTGCATGAAGTGCTACACAACATGCCCACCTAGTGATTTGCATACTTGTGGAAACTTTGTGATTTGCCCAATTGGAGACTTGTCTACTCCTTGTCCAGCTTGGTGATTGGTGATGTGGCATCTACATGGTGTGGGTCACCCACCACCTCTCATCTATCGAGATTCTGGGCCCAAGGGGCCCCATTTTTTTTGTCTCTTCATATTTTGTGGACATATTTTACAAAAAGATGCTACAACAAACTTTGCTATGGATGAGGTATTTTCTAAAAAATTTGCCATTTTTTGACAATTTAAGTAGGTTGAAGTTGCAAGTTGTTTCAGTTACTTCTTGGCAAATTTGGTGTTGGAAGTTGCAAATTCAGTTTTCATTCATTTTGGGGGTGTATATTACATTTTGGTCCTGTTGTGTTCCCTTGTTCATCATGTCGCACCCAAGGATTGAATTGCTCACTCCACACAACTATCACACATGGAAGCTCAAGATGTCACAATTATTGCAATCTAGGGGTCTTTGGCAAATGTTAGATGTTGATCAACCTGAGTTCACTAAACCATTTGAACATTTTGTTCATAGAAACAAAATGGATGAGGCTAGAGGACTCATAGGTCTCCATGTGTCTGATAATTTATTGTTTCATATTGTGGAGTGTACAAAGACACCTAAAGCTGTGTGGGATAAGTAAGGTCAATCAGTTCAAGATCTTGCAACTTGAAGCTGATCTCACCTCTCTCTCTCTCTCCAGATGCCTTCCCCACTATTTAGGATTTCCTTGCCCGATTCAAGTTGATTTTGTCGCAATTAAAAGGATGTGGTCATGCCAAAAATGATAAAGAGTGTATTTTCTTGATCTTGTCTTAGTTGAGAGGTCCTTTTCAAGTGTTTTCCTCTACCTTCTATTCTACTATGGATGCTATGGGAGAAGATCATAAGATGCCTTCATTTGAGAAATATTGTGATTGATTGACTAGGGAGCAGGCCAAGTTGATCTAGATGGATGCTCCTCCTAAGAGTCATGCTTTGATGGCTCAATCTTCCAAGGGCAAGGGTAAGAACAAGAAGAAGCCCAAGACAGATTCATCTATAGGTGGTGAGCCTCCCTCCAAGCCTAAGGTGAAGAATGATCAGAAGACTAATCCTCCACCTCCTCCTCCTTCTAACTCTGGGGAGTCATCCTCTAAGTCTAAGAAGAAGAAGGAAATTTGTTCCTTTTGTGGAAAGTCAGGGCATAATGACGCACATTGTTTTGAGATGTTAGTAGCATTAGAGGAAGCTATGAAGAAGCACAATATTGCCATGCCTAAGTCTTCTTCCTTGGGAAAAGGGCAAGATCTCATAGCAAGGGCTTCGTCCTCTACCAATAATATTTGGATTCTTGATTCCGGTGCTTCACATCATATGACTCATGTTAAGGATCTTCTTGATTCTATTTCCTCTTGTAGTACTTCTCATATTGCTGTTGGGAACTCTTCATAGATTCTGGTTGTAGGAACAGGCTCAGTTTAGATGCAGGATGGTTGCATTGATGATGTTCTTCTTGTTCCTGATATTTCATAGTATCTACTTTCTGTCTATCAGATTTGTGATCATGGTGATGTGAAGGTAGTTGAGTTTTCTCCCACTGATGTGACTATTCGAGAGTTGTGGGACACTAAGAAGGTTGTTGCTACAGGGATAGTTGATGATGTAGCCTGTTTGTATAGCTTTGATGGATTTGAGTCTTCATCAGGATCATCCCTTATTGCTCATGTAGATTTTGTGAGCAAGCTTTGACACAAATAGTTTGGGCACCTGAATTATAGATATCTTCAACAGATGAGCACACAGAATTTGGTGATTGGTATACCTAAAATCTCTTGTTCTAATGGAGTTTGTCAAGGTTGTGTTCTTGGAAAACATAATAGGGATCCTTTTTTGAAGGGTATGGCCACATGTGCTTCGGCACTCCTTGAGTTGGTGCATAGTGACCTTATGTCATTCCCAACTCCTTCATTTTTAGGGGCTAAGTATGTGCTCACCTTTATTGACAAGTTTTCTCGGCACACATGGGTGTACTTTTTGAAGTACAAGGATGAGGTTCTTCAAATTTTCATGACCTTCCTTGCATTTGTGGAGAAGTAGTCAGGGCATTCCCTTTAGAAGATTCATATAGATAATGGGAGAGAATATGTCAATCAGGCATTTCATGGTTTTTTTCATGCTCGAGGTATTCTTCATTAGCATACAGTGCCATACACTCCTCAACATGATGGTGTGGCCGAGTAGAAGAATATAACCTTACGGGAGATGGACAATTGTATGCTTCAGTCTTGGTCCATGGCTCCAGCATTTTGGGCAGAGGCTATCAATTGTGCCAACTACATTCAGAACCATATGCCTCACAAGGTAGTGCATAATATGACTCTTGAGGAGGCTTGGTCTCATGTCAAGCCCAAGGTGTGTTAGATTTCTACCCAAGAATGCAAGTGATTGAGAGAAAGCAAAATAGAAATCAGATATGAGCTAAATAAACTGTATTCAACTCAAGAGAATGCAAAGCATTACAATAGAATGGGGTGCTCATATGAGAGCAAGAGGTGGGTATATATATGATATTCCACCCAAGAGACTCAATACACAACCGATGTGAGATAAAGTGAAAAAGTCCCTAAGTAAGCTTAACCTAGTGTGAAAAGAGCTAAGGTGGTGAACAAACTAAGAAAGAGCTAGATAGTAAAGTAACCTTGTTCACACTAACAAAAAGATTTGCGCAAAAAAAAAGGCATTGATTTTGATGAGATTTTTTCTCCGGTTGTTAAGATGACTTCTATTCGTACTGTTTTAAGTATTGTGGCTGCTGAAGATTTGCATTTGGAACAATTAGATGTGAAAACTGCCTTTCTCCATGGTGATTTGGAGGAGGAGATATATATGGAACAACCCCAAGGATTTGAGGTCAAAGGTAAGGAGAAACAGGTGTGCAGATTGAAGAAGAGTTTATATGGCCTGAAACAAGCACCTTGGTAATGGTATTTAAAATTTGATAGTTTATGGCTAAGCAAGGCTACAACCGGTGTAATTTTGACCATTGTGTTTATTTTAAAAGGTTGGATAATGACAACTACATTATTTTATGTTTATATGTTGATGACATGCTTGTAGCTGGGTCTAACATGGATCACATAAGAGAGTTAAAACAACAGTTAGCACAATCATTTGCTATGAAGGATTTAGGGGCAGCAAGACAAATCCTTGGTATGAAAATTTGCAGAGATAGGAAGAATAGAAAATTGACTCTATCTCAGGCTAATTATGTTGAAAAGGTGTTGTAGAGATTCCATATGGAGAATGCAAAAGCTGTCAGCACATGTTTGCCTAGTCATTTGAAATTGACTAAGGAGATGTGTCCTAAGACACCAGAGGAGGAAGTAAAAATGTCCAAGGTACCATATGCTTCAGCTGTAGGAAGTTTAATGTATGCCATGGTATGCACGAGACTGGATATTGCACATGCTGTAGGAGTCGTAAGCAGGTATATGAGTCATCCCGGATTGGAGCATTGGAATGCGGTAAAATGGATTCTCAGATATTTGAGAGTTACATCCAATAAACACTTATGTTTTGGGGGCTCTAATATTGATTTAGCAGGCTATGTAGACTCATATTTGGGAGGGGATATTGATACCAGACGGAGTACTACAGGTTATGTCTTTACTGTAGGTGGGACATCAGTGAGTTGGATCTCACAGTTGCAAAAGGTGGTTGCTTTATCCACCACAAAGGCAAAGTATGTAGTTGCAACAGAGGCAAGCAAGGAGATGATATGGCTGAACTCTTTCATGGTAGAATTAGACAACCAATAGGCTAACAGTTATTTGTTTACGGACAGTCAGAGTGCCATACATCTTGCAAAGAATTCTGCCTTGCATTCAAAGACCAAGCACATACAGTTGAGGTATCACTTTATTTGGTCAGTGTTGGATGATGGACAGTTAAGGCTAGAAAAGATACATAAAGATGAAAATCTAGCAGATATGTTTACAAAGGCAGTGACAAGGGAGAAGATGAGCTCCTCTTCAGCTTCAGTTGGTCTTCTAGACTGAAAATAACAAAAATAGAACAGTAGAGTCCAGGGTGCTTATTTCTAGTGGGAGCTACAAATTTAGCGGTGTTATGATCAATCACCAAGTGGGAGATTGTTGTTATATGGAGCCCAATCAGACTTGGAGGTTAAAATTTTCCCACTTTTATCAGCACGGTTCCTCCATATTCCTACGGGGTCAAGCGACAGCGCCCCTTGCGAGGTCCAAGGGCAGCGCCCCTGGTGCGCTCCCTATCACGATACAGGGCGGGGTCGAGGGGCAGCACCCCCGTGGGGGCTTGGGGGCAACGCCCCCTAAACCTCACACAATTTTTATTATTTTATAAAGGCACCGGGAGTTCTTTTTTCATTGGCCGACATAAGAAAACCCTATTTTTGTAACTGACAAAAAGCTTGATAAAAGCAGCTAAGGGTTAGGGTTTCTATTGATATTATATTGTAGTATTTTGCAGCGGTATTGAGTTGCAGGGATTGCTGGTTGTAATCGGTTTGATTTACTGGATAATAATATTGGACTCTCTGTTTGGTGGATGTAGCTCGAGTTTGGGTGAACCACGTTAAAAGTTGTCTCTAGCTGTTATTATTTCTGTGTATTTCCATTCCTCTGTTTAATCTTTATTTGCATTTAATTGATATCTTCTGCCAGCTAACCCTAACAAGTGGTATCAGAGCGGGTTGTGTTCGATTATCGTCCGCAGGAAGGTCTCACGGTTGAGTGGGAGCATCACGGTTAAGTTTACTTAGGCTACCTGACAGTTACATTATTAGATTAATAATGTTTAGGTGCATTTATTTCTTTTGTTGTTGAGGTAGTTGGAGGTTTTTATTCCCGTACCTCATTTTACCCGGCTATTTATTTTAACCAAGCCGATTTTGATTTCTTCACTTTGCCTACGCTCAAAACGTGACCAGCCAGCAATAAAAAACCAATGCTGGAGATATCGATACTTTGTGTGCCAATGAAATGGCACTTACAAAGCAAAGAAATCGATCTCAACCCTGGTGAAAACTCAATGAGCAGGAAGGGGCTGCAGTCATAGTTGTTCTGATACCATGTTGATGCACCCAGGAGCCTATACTGCAAACCAAAACAACCTTCACCAAACACTAAGAAGCAACATGAGAAGCTATTTCACCAGCAGTGAATAAAATACATTGAGATGAGATATGTTACATTGTACAACTCAAAAATAAATAGCCAGGTAAAATGAGGTACATGAATAACAACCTCCAACTACCTCAACAACAAAAGAAATAAATGCACCTAAACATTATTGATCTAATAATGTAACTGTTAGGTAGTTTAAGTAAACTTAAGCCTACTCTAACAATTTTTTACAATTTGGTCTTTATATTAAATCAAAAATTTTGTTGGGTACTAATCATTAAAATCCTCGACTATCTTCTATGCCTATGAATTACTTCTAGCTATCTTCATTCTTCCTCATAGAACGCTAGAGATTTTTCTTTGGCAAGACTACATGTTTTCTATCCAAAAGATTTATTTTTTGTTTTTTTTTGTTTTCATAATACTGATGCCTTTCTCATCAATTGTCAAATAAAATTCTTCATCTGGAGATGAAATCATTACAAAGGTCTTTAACAAACATGTATTCTAGATATTCATCACACTGATTCAGATGAAATCATTGCAAAGGTCTTTAACAAACATGTATTCTAGATATTCATCACACTGATTCCTCCTAATCTTCTTAACGTTCCCTTGACCTTCCTATCGACACTTCCCTTGCACCTCTTGTTGCAAGTGCTAGTTTATAAGTTTGATTCGAGGCGTTTATTCTCAGTACTCACACATTAGAGTTGTCTCATGTTCATGTATGTGAATAGATGATGACAAATTTATTTATTTGTTTTGAACAAATGAACACTTTTAAAACTATTAACTATTGTTATATGGAGCCTAATAAGACTTGGAGGTTAAATTTTCCCCACTTTTATTAGCACAGTTTCCCCCCAAATTCCTACGGGGTCCAGGGGTAGCGCCCCTGGCGCGCTCCCTGTCGCGATACAGGGCGGGGTCGAGGGGCAGCGCTCCCGTGGGGGCTCGGGGGCAACGCCCCCTAAACCTCACACAGTTTTTATTATTTTATAAAGGCACCAGGAGTTATTTTTTCATTGGCCGACATAAGAAAACCCTATTTTTGTAACTGACAAAAAGCTTGATAAAAGCGACTAAGGGTTAGGGTTTCTATTGATATTGTATTGTAGCATTTTGCAGTGGTATTGAGTTGCAGGGATTGCTGGTTGTAATTGGTTTGATTTACTGGATAATAATATTGGACTCTCTGTTTGGTGGATGTAGCCCAAGTTTGGGTGAACCACGTTAAAAGTTGTCTCTCGTTGTTATTATTTCTATGTATTTACATTCCTCTATTTAATCTTTATTTGTATTTAATTGATATCTTTTGTCGGCTAACCCTAACAAGTGGTATCAGAGCGGGTTGTGTTTGATTATCGTCTGTAGGAAGGTCTCATGGTTGAGTGGGAGCATCACTGTTAAGTTTACTTAGGCTACCTAACAATTACATTATTAGATTAATAATGTTTAGGTGCATTTATTTCTTTTGCTGTTGAGGTAGTTGGAGTTGTTATTCCCCTACCTCATTTTACTCGGCTATTTATTTTAACCAGGCCGATTTTGATTTCTTCACTTTGCCTACGCTCAAAATGTGACCAGCCAACAATAAAAAACCAATGCTGGAGATATTGATGCTTTGTGTGCCAATGAAATGGCACTTACAAAGCAAAGAAATCGATCTCAACCCTGGTGAAAACTCAATGAGCAGGAAGGGGCTGCAGTCACAGTTGCTCTGATACCATGTTGACGCACCCAGGAGCCTATACTACAAACCAAAACAACCTTCACCAAACACTAAGAAGCAACACGAGAAGCTATTTCACCAGGGGTGAATAAAATACATTGAGATGAGATATGTTACAATGTACAACTCAAAAATAAATAGCCGGGTAAAATGAGGTACGGGAATAACAACCTCCAACTACCTCAACAACAAAAGAAATAAATGCACCTAAACATTATTAATCTAATAATGTAATTGTCAGGTAGCCTAAGTAAACTTAAGCCTACTCTAACAATTTTTTACAATTTGGTCTTTAATATTTGTTTCATTTTTATATTAAATCAAAAATTTTGTTGGGTACTAATCATTAAAATCCTCGACTATCTTTTATGCCTATGAATTACTTCTAGCTATCTCCATTCTTCCTCATAGAATGCTAGAGATTTTTCTTTGGCATGACTACATGTTTTCTATCCAAAAGATTTATTTTTTGTTTTCATCATACTGATACCTTTCTCATCAATTGTCAAATAAAATTCTTCATCTGGAGATGAAATCATTACAAAGGTCTTTAACAAACATGTATTCTAGATATTCATCACACTGATTCAGATGAAATCATTGCAAAGGTCTTTAACAAACATGTATTCTAGATATTCATCACACTGATTCCTCCTAATCTTCTTAACGTTCCCTTGACCTTCCTATTGACACTTCCCTTGCACCTCTTGTTGCAAGTGCTAGTTTATAAGTTTGATTCGAGGCGTTTATTCTCAGTACTCACACATTAGAGTTGTCTCATGTTCATGTATGTGAATAGATGATGACAAATTTATTAATTTGTTTTGAACAAATGAACACTTTTAAAACTATTAACTATATTATTTTCTTATGAATTAAAATAATATCTAATATTGCTAACTTTGATGTGGATTATCAAATATGACCAAAATAATAATTTTGCTTTGAGAAAATTTGTGTAATTTTCAATAAAATTATTAACCTTTTCATTACGTATATAGATTATGACTGATTTTTAAATTTTTACTATAAAAATTATACTTAAATATGTGGTATTAATATTCGATATGTGATGTCAAAGGGGTAACCTAGTTACCTAAGTGATTAAGTCATTGAGTTTTCATTGTGAAGATATAAGTTCAAGTCCCTAAAATAAGTTGTATAAACTAGCACTTGCACCCATAGGAGGTTCAAGGAATACGACGTGAGACAATTTTGAACACTATAATGCTCACATATAAAAGCCTATCCGCTAATTAAATAAAATTAGGTTAATTTAATAATGATTATTAATAAGAATATGTAATTGTTAGATTCATAAATACTGAGATTATTCTTTAATTCACTTCTTTTAATGAGTTGGTATTTCCACAATTTATCATTTTAAAATATTATTCTTTAAGACTCAACTAGTGTAGGACAATGCAAATGCAAAATTATTTGAAATGCATGTTACCTAAAGGAGTTGCAAGGAACTCATACAATAAATATACTACCATAAATTAATTAGAAAACATACAAGATGATGAGTCAACGGTCTTCCCGGCTGTTGGAGTGCATGAAAGGAAATAATTTGCCTCAAGAAAAAACCAACACCCTTTTAAAAAACCCCCAATATCGTTAATTGTACAGTCAACAGTAATAAACACCCTGGCACAATTCATGAGCACATGAATATTTCAATAAAGACCAAAACACGTCATTTAGTACTCCACTTCTTATTCTGTGGTGGAGGGAAGAGCAGAGCCGAGCAGATCAGATGGGGAAGTGGGGAGTGTTGTGTTTTGGAATGGCGATGATGATGATGATGATTATGCAGGTGGAAGGAGACGGAAATAAGATGTTCAGAGTGGGAGGGTTGGATGCATGGGCCTTACCCACTGCTGGAAGACCTGACCTTTACCAAATCTGGGCAACCGACAACAAATTCAAAGTTGGGGATGCGCTTTGTATGTATTTCTCTCCTGTTTTCCCCCTCATTGATTTCTGCAAGATTTTTTTAATAAGGAATGGTAATGTTGGATTTGTGTATTCGTTTGCATATTGGGTCAATCTATAATCGGATCGCTTTTATTGGGTGTAGATCTGATGATGATAATAATAACTCGTATTGATATAAATTGGTCTATCCGTTTGTATATTGGGTCAATCTGTAACTGGATCCCTTATATTGAGTATAGATCCGATGATGATGACGACTTGTATTGATATACTAGGGACTAAATTGGTCTGTATGATTTCTTTGAAGTGTATAGACAATGCAACTCATCAATGAATGGTACTGATGTGTTTGTGTAGGAATTTGTATATTAGCTCAATTTATAATTGGATCTGGATATTGGTTGTAAATATGATGATGAGGGCAATTACTACATTTGGCATACTTTAGACTAAATTGGTCTGTAGGATCTATCATAGCCTATAGACAATGCAGTTTATCTATATCTTCGTCAAGCCTTTGATCATTGAGTTTTCTTTGCTGTGCTAGCAGTGTTTCTGTATCCTCCAAGTCAGGATTTGGTGGTTCAAGTTGGAGAGGAAGCATATAGCAAGTGTGATATATCAAGTCCCATTGCAACATTCAATGATGGCAACTCTTACTTCAGCTTCAATTACTCTGGCTACTTCTACTTCGCCAGTGGGAAGCCGGGAAACTGTGCCAAGTCCCAGAAACTTGCGGTTGCTGTAGCGGATGCCAATGGGGTTTTGCCTCCACTTCCGGCACCCTCATTCAATGGGGGACTGGGGCTTAGTCCAGATACTGCTATTGCTGGCATTCCAGCTGCAAGTGCTACTTCCGGTGCCAGTGCTACCTTGATGCACCCTGCAGATTCTCTTGCTTTCATCATTACTCTAGTATTTGGGTTGTATATGCTTATATTTCAGATTTAGGATTTGTAATTGTCAGGTTTCTAAGTTCTTTTGGTGACATTGGATTGGGATAGGATAGATTAGTATATTGCCTTTAGGCACATTTTTACTGACAGATCAATAAATGACATACCAGTTGGGTTTAGAATCTTCATTGTTTTGCTCCACATTAAAGCAGCTGCCCTGACATGGGTAGAAAATCCCAGCAGTTCCCCGGGTGAGATTTGAACCTTGAAATGGGGAGACAGCCCAGAGGTTCAGGGCAAGATTTAAATCTGGATAAATTTGAACCAGGGTCATCATTGTGGTAATGCTCGGCCTTTTACCATTGAGTCACAGCAGATGGACCAACTTACAACATCGTTATTGAGAAGGGTAACTTCAGATGATGGTGGCAGTGGGATAGGATTGATATCCTGCTATGCTGTATGAGATGAGTGATTTCCAAATATAAAATAAAGGCATTCTTTCTCTAGTTATATATCTATTTGATTATTAGAACTTGCTTGGAAAGATGCAGGGTATTTGCTGGGTTCTGTTTTTAGGGTTAAAATGAAGGATGCTTTGTGTTATTCTTACTTTCAGCCTTAATGTTGCTTTGTATTATGCATTCTAGTAAGATCCAGAGACAAAACTAGCTGATAATCTGCAGGAGTAAATGGCTTAAGGATTTCAAATGGTTCACATGATATTACGGCAACTTAGCCACTTTGCCAATCTCTTGCTCAGTTTGATGAGGTTGAATTTTAGGAAAGCTCCCCTACCTCTTCCTGAAAAGGCAAGGTACTCTGTTTCATGTAATTTCGCCACTTACATACATCCTCAACATGCCCCAGTCACTTACGTGGGTTGCCCTCTCCAGAACTTTGATGTCAATCTCTGGTATCATATCCTTGAGAATATGGTGCATAGTCATTTTCTTGGCTAGGATCTCTAAAATATTGTATCCATCATGAGTTTAATGCACTTGTTATATTATATGCTCATTTGTTTCTTACAAATAAGAAAAATGCCAGGGTACTCCCCTTCCCATCTTCCATTTGCAATCCAAGTATAAATCAAGATCAGTTTCCATGATTGCAATATTTTTATCATTATGTAAAATAATATCTCCCTCTCCCATGTGATTGCAATTTTTGTTTTCTCTACTTCTGTGCTCACTTTATCCAACCTCACAAATTGTGAGATAAAATCCTTTCTATGCGGTTTGTGGCAAGTTAAAAGGCATTGTCCCCCAATTGATTACTATCAGATCATTAGTTGGCATTAGGGTTTACGATGTACATAATTATTAACATTTAAAGGTGTAATCAAATGGTTGATTGGCACAAATATTTATACTTAGTGGGTCAAGCATTGTACATTTATATTTCTTTGGCCCCACAAAGTATGAATATTTGTGTTTTTCAACCATTTGATTACACCTTTAGGCATTGTTTCTAGTTTAAAGGTTTTGACTTGAACATCAATACTTCATCAAACATTTTCAAATTACAATTATAATATCTTCGAGTAAGAAATGTTGCTCTATATCACATGTAGGGGCTATGTCGCATGCACTTTTTGGACCTAGACCATGCCAGAGCACTCTACTTAAACAACATCTGGTTTAATGGTCAAATAGTTAATAGCAATTTTACACCTCATCCACACCAAAAAATGGTAAATATTTATCCTATTTTATTGGCCAAAATTGACTTTTCGTTGTTGAACTGAATAATGTTTAAAAATAGCCATGCCAGAGCTACCCTCCATTACTAATCATGGATTATTTATGGTTAGATGTATGCTACATATAGGCATGGGATCTTGATTTTCACCGGGAAGGAATCTCTAAATCCAAATATCTAATGTGGGTTGAACTTCCCTTCCTCAATCTTGCATTTCGCCCATTTTTGCATGATATTGCATCACAACTAGGAAGGGTTATTTGGTGCAAACCTAACTCTAATATATGGGTAGTCTTAAAGTTCAACGTAGATCTAGGTACAAATCGATCTCACTTAGCCACTCCCTGAAACCATTAAGCTAGTGGGTCCTATAGGTACTAAAAATACGCATGGGCCTACATGGTAATTCGATGATGAGTTGTAGTCCTAAACACGTACATGTAAGCGTGTAAATATGACCTCTCAGTAGCATTCTTCTTGGAGACACGTGTCTTTGTTTGTTTTTCACTTTGTCTGTGCTTTTCTATCCTCCAAGCTAACCTTCCAAGGTCTTGCACACTGTCTTCCTAGTCACCTAACCCATCTTCGACAAATTGCTATTGTCGCTTGCCATCTTTGAAGACATGACCAATTCACTTCACTAGAGGGGAAATCAATCTTCCCTAGATAATTCACTTCACTGTTATTAAAGTGCATTCATATTTCAATTCTTAGATAATTACATCACTTTATTATTCATTTAGAAAAACGAACCTAAAAATTATCTTGCATTCATATTAGTTGCATTCATACAAAAATACAAAAACATTAGGAAACTTGGGAAAACTAAACCCTTGATTTCATCACAAGGTACAATTCAAATTCGAACAAGGTCAAAGCCTCGATTTCCTCACAAGGTACTGTTACCTATTTGTGCACTTCAGCCCAGAAAGGTAAAGCTGGGACAAAACTGTTTGTTTTACCTTGAAGAGGGAGATAGATACAAATAACTGTTACAAGAGTCCAAAAGAGACCTACAAGCAAAGACCCTAAATCAGGTGTCTAACACAGGAGGAAAGGAAGAAGACTAATGTAGGGAGCCAAATAGAAATGGGAAAGACACCCTATAGGAGTAGGAGACATTCAAAAGCAGGCAGGAGGGGAAAGTAAGCTACAAGTTTCAGATTGTTTGAAATCTATTCATTACAGTTTGTTCAAGTCTCAGATGATAAAGGTACATAATTTGTTAAATTCACTTATGATTATAAGCAACTGTAATAAGTAATAAATTCCAGATGTATTTTCCTTATGCAATTGATAGTTTTACAAAAGAAGAACAATAGACAAATTATTGCACAAAATAACTGTTTATATTCACAAGGAGAATATGTGTTCAAAGTTCCCACACAAGCCGTGAGAATTGACTATAAATGATGAAATAAAAAGAGCACATATACATCTGAAATAAGAAACATAGAGAAGGGAAGGGGATCCGTCATTGCCTGTGAAGACGAATCCCCTAAGTTTGTAACTGCAACATCTTCAGATTCTCCAATTTTGTCTTCAGAGGTATCTGCAAGAGGAATAAAGAAATATGTCAGAGCTTGGGATACCTTCACTCATATATGTAAGAACATCAAATGTACATGTTATCTTTTCATAAGCATCAAAGTAGGAAATGAAAGATATAAAGAACCATCCAGATGCAAACATACAACCACAAGAAGATGCAAGAAGTGAAGATCATATAATCAGAAGAGAGGCTCCTTGCCTCTATATTTTTCTCTAACTTGTGTTATGAGTGTGTAGGTAAAAGAAGAAGGACAATTTAGGACTGTTCCCAGGCTACAGGACAATCATCAAATGAAGATAACAATCATAGCATGTTGACAGTCACATAAGGACAATCATATCAAACCATAACAAGAGTCTCCAAAATTTCATCAAGAAGCATTCAAACTTAAGGAGAGCATAATAACAATCTTTTTTCTAATAGATCAGTCACTTGTCAAGTAGGGTGATAGTCACATGACTGTCTATAGTCATCACTAGACCAAAAAGGCAGTCATCAAAAGATCGATCAAGACAGTCATCAAAAGACTAAGACAATCATCAAAAGACTATGTAGAATCTACAGGGGTCTAGCATAAGACAAAGTTGCAAGAAGGTGTTGGATTGTTCAAGTATATGCAAGTAAAGCCATCTTTTGAGCAAAGGAACAATCAAGAAAGGCCATTAAGGGATAGTCATGTAATGCCCCTCGCTTTTGCTTGTGATAGATGTTAGTTTCATGATTCCTATGACAATTCTAGTATAGATGATAGTCTTACAGTGCATGTTTACAGTTTCGAGATATTTTGATTTCCATGTTATGGTTTATGTTCTCCTTGATCTTGATGGACACTTGGTTATCATGCGAGCTAATTATGGATCTATGTTAGGATGATGCTTGATTACTTGTACTTTGTGCCTTCATAGTTCGATGGACATGATTATAGATTAGTGTTATTTTATGTTTAATGTGTTGTTCGATCATGATTATGATGTATGACTGGTATTGGATGTAGTTATTTAATGATGTGTTACTTGAACGGAACAGTGTTGCATTACTCGTGTCCGAGTACCCTGCCACGCTGCGACTTCCGTTCATTATGTTTGTGATTACATGGTTATATATATATATATATATATATGCACAACCTTGTTGTTCGTTGCAGGATGCAGGTACCGGGCATCGACTCCACCTGAATTACTAGGTCTGAGCGTGCCCTAGCCAATGGAATTGTGGATTGGAGTTGACATGAGGTTCCCTATTTAGTCAACATCCTCAAGGAGGATGAGTTTCCAGTGTTGTGCCTGTCGTCACCGTCAGTGGGACTGTGTCATCATTTTGTCGTCATGTCCTGTGGCTTCACTTGGGGTCAGGTATTATCTTGGAAGTTAGAGTATATCCAATTCAAGTGTCAATTTATGCATGGTTAGTATTTCATTAAAATAGGGTGAAAATTAAGCTAACATGAAATAAATAGGTGCTACGGGAATTATGTGTTGTGATTATGTAAAAACGATTTAATTGTGTGGTAATTGGTAAATAAATAAATTAAACTAGATAAATGTTTTAACGAAATATTAAATTGCAAATTGTAGCGGATTAAAATTAAACAGAAAACAAAATGCATATGTGAAAGTGAATAAACATCTATTACGTTGATAAAATAAATCTAAGTTAAAGTAATTGTGTGGTAAATTTGGGTTACGGATATTTTAATGGTAAAATGAAATTGATAAAGGGTAACATGACCATATTTTGGAGGGAGAGATCCGACCAAATCCACCAAATTTATATCGGATCATGATGATGGGTTTAATTAGTTTCTTTATTGAATAGATATTTCTTATATAAAAAGAATTAAATCAAGGCAAGAATTAATATAAGTGCTTCTCTAAGGATAAAAACATTGATTATCCTTTGACTTATGGGTTTGTTATTGCCATCACTATTACTATTATTATTACTATGATTATTTAGGTACATTAACAAACATAATCAGTTTCTGATATATAACGATAACATTTTTAGGTTTAAAAATTAGGGTTGTCATATTTGGGGATATGCAAATTTATATCAAGTGCCGTCATTTGTAAAATTGAGGAATTGGGAGTCTCGGATACAATTAATTTTGCACCCCACGAGAGAGTGGGTTGTGGGGGAAAGGAAGGAATGTCTCTACATTTACTCGAGAAGTCCATTCTGGGTTTTGAGAAAGTGGGATGTCAAGATGTCCCCGACATTTATCCGGGGAGCTGAGCCCTGGTTGGGGAGAGTTTTCTAGAAGAGAAGGAAGGAGGGGCTTGCAGAGGGGAGGAGATTTTGGGAAAAGCTTAACAAACTTCAGGTATGTATCTGTGTACGTTTTATGCCCTTTTACCTATGAAAATTAATAGAAATTAGTTTAATTGTGTTCCTCCATAGATGGGATTTAATAAGGTTTTGGCGTTAAATTCCTAAAGATAGACGTGAAATTCTCATGGTCTCCATCTTATCTTGCTTTGGAAACCTGACACAAATTTCCATTTTGCTTGAGATTCAATGGAATATAATTGTTGCCCATTCACCACATTTGTGCATTCAGCACAGTTTTGATTGTGTTTTAATGTCAAGATTATGCTACCCTAGAATAGCCTACATTGTCTTAAAGATTGCAGAAATTGCCTCACTCTTGTCTCTCTGCCTTTTTGTTTAAATGCTCTATGATTTTTTGTTTGCGAATCTGCCTTGTGTATGTACCCTGCAATCCATCTATCTAACCATTTGTACACATCCGGCAATCACAACATTGGAATCATTCTACTATCCTATGATCATCATTGTCGTGCACTCTGCAATCTCTTGCGTAAATCCTGCAACCATTCTTTGGAGTGGTGTGAAGAGGGTAGACGTATTGTAATATCTGTTATTAGTTTCCTACTATTGATAATGCTTGGCCGGTGTGCACAATACCTTAGGAATACGCATTAATTCCTTGACTATATTTAATAATATGCACCAACGTAATTGCCATATACCACAAATAGATGAGCGCATCACGTAATGCAAGGATTTCGTCACCCCATCAGAATAACTTAATGTTCGAAATTTGGCTTCAAATTATTAAAATTCAGTGCAAATGAGAGGAGGTGTTAATTAGACTTATCCACATAGAAGGGCGTCCTCATCCTCTGTCTTTCATCGATCCCCTTAGTTATCCAACTCCATCTTTTGGTCATTATTAATACACCTTCTCCTGTCAGCGAGGCAACGTTTGGAAATGGACAACTTGATGCATCCAACTTACCACCCTTTGGCTCGCGTGCGCAGGCGGAGAGAAAGTGGCAAAATGGAGTAGCCTGACCTCTCTCTCTCGCTGACTGCTGAGGTTTAAAAGTTCCAAGTTTTTTTTTTAACGAATCCATTCTGTGAATCCTGTAACCACTGTATTCGAAGATTTCTCTTGCTGCGTTTTGTCAAACAGTGCACGTGTTCTGCCAGTGTGTCCACTTTGCATTCATGTTGGTTTGAGCACTCCCAACCGCATCTGCTAGAAAGGCTACCACTATCTTTATGCATTTTGGGATGTCAATTGCCGTTCTTATCGACCCACGGCACTGGCAGAAGGGATGGGATTTTTATGTGTTGATCCAGCGACTGCTGTCCTCACAATCCGCTTGTAGAATGGACAATGGCATGTACAGTTTAGAAAGGTTTCATAGGGTGTACATAACTAATGTGGACGTTAAATTAAAAAAAAATTTAGTCAATATATATATTGTAACTGGCCGTGTAAGTGGGAGAGCGCCGAGCTGTCTTGAGTTGCAGCCCCATTCACTAGTCGTCTGTTCATCGATCCTTCATCTCTGACGTTCATAGTCCGTAATGTTTTATGCACAGTAGGAATTAACTGCAGTATACCTCTGCCGGCTATTTTCCTCGTCAAACCTATCCCATCTAAGCCATGTGAGAATCAACATCTCAGTAAATGATGTGTATGCGTCGTCTTGCCCTATCTGCAAATAGAGAGCTTAACCCCAACCACTTGCTGCGCCATGATGAGACCTGTAGTTACCCCGCTATTTAGGGTTTCAAGAGACAACACATGCATATTGTGTGATGGTTAGTTTTTCTTTATCAAATTACCAGCTAGTTAAGAAATTGTTTGGTTATTTGGATTAGGTATTATATTGTGGTTTTTAACGTGTCAAAAGAAGGTAATCTTTTACTCACTGAACCTTCCATTATGTATGTAGGAATTAATATCCAAGTATAACATATTCATGGCGAATCTAACTACCTCTAAAAACAAAGTAAGAATAGATATTGTTATTGATAAATGATGATGTAAATCTCCTAAAATATTTAAATGGGTATTGTATGTAGATAAAAGTAACTTACTAATAATAACACTAGTAATTATAATTGGTTTGTTATAAATTAGTATAGTAAAGTTATTTGATTCTGTTAGATTAATTTAAATAAGAATTCATACATAGTTAAATTATTCAATTTGTTAGAGTAGTGGAAGTATATCTACATATATGAATATATATATATATATATATATATATATATATATATATATATATGATGGAAATATTGAATTATGAAATGAAGTAACGTAGTTGTAGATTGATACACAAGTTCATCAATTATTTGATAATGATGATTCTGTTAATTGGCATCGTTTTCACTTTAATGTTTAGATAGAAAATTAATAAATAGGTTTGGATTTATAAGTGTTGTAATTGGACCTATAAGTATTCGTAAATTGTCGTTTACGTAGAAGTAATTAAATGGTCCTTTTTACCTTAAGTTAAATAGGCTATTACAATAGTTAGGTTTTTTTATTTATTATCTGGGTACAAATAAATAGGAAACCTCGAGTTACCGCAAGAGTTGAATTTAGATTTCAATGTAATTATTTAATTTATTTGTCTTATAACAATGACAGTAGTGGGTCATTTTAGTTAGGATAATAATATTATATCCTTGTAAATCAAATAAGTAACTATTTTAATAAGTAATTGCAAATAGCAAACCTTGTTGTAATTATAGATTTATTCCGTAATAAAAATACAATCAAATGATAAGCTACTTTTATATGTCATTATACCATCGAAATAATTTGCCTATTGCAGTTTGCTATAGTGGATTAGTTGTAAGAAGGCATAATTTGATCATAAGTATAATTGATTCCCGTAATATGTTAATTCAATTTGTGGGTCATTAATCCGTTCTTATAGTCTTGAGGGGGTTGTATCTTCCGTGTGGCTAGAGTTCCAGAGGCTTAGCTTGGAGATGTCTTGAATTCTTGTGTTGTGTTGATAGATATCTTGAGATCAGGATGTTACAAGAAGCCTTGTCGTCCCTAGTTATGTATAGACTAAATGACAAGTGAATGATAAATGCTCTTCTTGGGGATGTATTGTTATCCAATTGGTTTACTAGTCTTGTATCCAGTCTTGTGGTAAGTTATGGAACAGGGTGACATGGAGATCATAGAGTTGTAATGAATATGTGTTATTTTGGGCAAGGGTCTAGGAGTTCTGCCCTTATGATTTTGTTATGAAGAGTTAATGCCTTGCATTGTTATATACCTTTGATATAAGGAATGATGTTATGCAAGATGTTTAATGCCTTGCATGGTTCCTGTACCCTCATTGTTTTGATGTCTTGCTATGCTTGTTGAGTGAGGTTTTCTAGTTGTAGGTAAGGGAGTGGCTTCCACTGTGGGGGCCGGTGCCAAGTGGCTAGCCAGGGTAACCCACTGGGAGTTGGTAATTCAGTGATAACATAATAAAAAAATCTAGGGGTGGAGTAGTTTCCACACTAACAAGATAATAAGATTTTTCCTCACTCATGCCTGTAGTGCTAGTTCAGACTAAGGATGAGGGGAGAAGGCCGGGATTGGCAGGTTTACTTCCTTGTCATCACGAAAGGGAGGTTGATTCCGCATGCATCATCCTATGGGGCCGGTGTCTAGAGAGAGACTGCTAGGGTAACCATAGATGGGGGCCGATGTCTAGAGAGAGACTGCCTGGGTAAACCATGTTAGGACCATGCGATGACACTCTCCTTACTACAGCCTAGCAGTCCCTAGTTGTACTCTTCCCAGTTGTTAAATGTTGCCTCTGGATGTACTGTTGTGTTGTTTAGATATTGACTTGTGATGTCGGAGTCGTGTGTCGCCTTATAGTCTACTGTCTACCTGACTGTATGTTGTAGTGGGAACCTCATGTTAACTCCTAGCTCGGGGGGTGGACCTTAGGGTTCCACATGGTCGGGTGGAAGAGCTTATTCCATTGGTTTTTCCCTTGCCGTTGTTCGTAAGCAAAGGGAAATGTTCCTCGTGCTTCAAACATCAGATCTTGTACCTATTTATGAAGACACTTATTATGCTCATGTTCTAGCCGGTGTATCAGCTGATTCAGACTGTATGTATTCGAATGTAATCAGAATAGTGATAATGTAAATTACACAATGATGTACTCATTTGTATAGACTTGGAATATGTGCATGTAATCTTGATTAAAGTTGAGTATCTAACTGATGTCACGAAATGGAGATGTATATGTATAATCAATATTGTAATAGAGTTAGAATGATTTGTCGACGTTAGTTAGTTATGCATGTAAATTATGTTGGTTATTTGTCAAGTAATGCAACCATGGCACCTTGGGAGACAAGTTGATAGTTAATGATGTGTATTGAACTGCTAAACCTTACTTGTTATTTTATTCAAAAAAAAATTTCCGCTTTGCTTGCTTAGATGTGTTGTCTTCTAAGGTGTTCATGGCGGGGCACTACAAGTCATGTCTCAAACCATTCTCACAGGGGCATGCCCCAAAAAACATCACCAACTTTGAGGAGATAGTCACTTATCCGATCAGGAGCCATAGAGAAAGAAGATAAACAAAAGTATCATACATTTTTTCTAGACAACAGTCATCTCTATAGAAGGTCTGAGATCATCAAAGTTTGTAATTTTCCTTTGCCTTCATAAAGGAGTGAGCTAGATAAAGAGAGCAGTCATATACAAAGGTAAGAAGTGGGACAGTGATTTCAGGCTATAGGATAGTCATGTCAGACCATGATAGGAACCTCTAAACTTTCACCAAGAGAGCAATAAACAGTGATGCTGACAGAGGAAGTCTATCTCTCTCAAAGAGGTTTGAAAAGTCATCAAGACTCAGGAATAACAGACATTGAGCAAGGTCAGAGAAGCAAGTCATCACAGGCTAAAGGAGTAGTCATCAACTGCTACAATAGGACAATCATCAAGCTACATGAGTAGCAGAGATCTCCATGGACAACATTATGTGGATGAGAATGAACTGTGATGCTACAAAGGAGAATATCATGCAACATATACAATGTGGTAAGGTTAGGGTTTTATTGTTTACTAAGTTGAAAGAGTTTCTATATTCATGAGGTAGCTGTATCAAAGACTGTTGAAGCTCTGAACTTCATTGGAGATCAAACATAAGGAAATGTATCTCAAGGAATGCATCCCAAACAAAGATCAACAGACAAAATAGCACAATGACTGGTATGGGTCAACAATAGTGCAATGGTGAGAAGATCTACCCAGGAAGGCCTTATCAGAGCTCAAAGAGTGCTGAGCCAGTTATAGGGAATAGCAAAAAAGTCAGGATAGATGGCCTAGACAAAGTTTTTCCACACACACACTATGGTGTTGACAGGGCTTGTTGATTATTGTCAAGGTGTTAAACACAGTAACCTTGAGAGAGTGTAAGACACAATGAACATGATGCAAGTAAAAGTATGTTGAGATCTGCCTAGTGTGAAACAAGACAACAGGTATGCATGGATAATGATAGTAGTGACAGGAAGCTAGCAGTCATCAGAAAATCATGTAGCAGGATCACAGTAATAAGGGATATGTAAGGTATACATGCATCAAAGGAAAAATCACAAAATGCTATAGGAACCTTTCAAAGAGCATACATCCCTAAACAAAGATCAAGAATCAATGAAACACTCAAGAAGATCAGGTCCTACAGAGGTCATTTGCAAAGATAGAGATCACAGTCTTAGGGACTTTCTACAGTCATCTTGCATAGGTCTATAAGAAAGCCATTCATCTTTCATGAAACCTTTATATGATTGTGCTTCTTTCATAAATGTCATTGAAAAGCTGTTCTTCTCAAGTCTGACAGAGATGAAGACAGTTTAGAGACTGCCAAGACCCAAGATGCCTGCAAGGGACAGTGAACATATAGCAGTGGGACAGTCATGAAGGAGGCTAACCTTTGACTGTCATCATGGTGATCAAACCTGCCAATAGTGCAAGAGATTAGTAGTGAAGAAGATAACATGAAGAACAATCTGCAAAAGTATCTCCATTCTAAGGATGTTTATCCTTTGAGTAAAGAGAGAAGACAAGTACATGGAGACTGCTGAAGTTGTGATCATGGAGATAACCAACATCATTAGAAGTATTTGAGGAATAAGTCAACAAACAATCCAAATAAATGCATGACAGGTAGGAGATCTTTGTAGCCTCTGCAAACCCTACAACACATTACACTGTCCTTCAAGGAAACCTTACAGAAAAAGAACTTGCATAAATAACATGATAGTGATCAAAAGATGCAGAGTTTATGCTAAAAAAAAGAACTTGCATAGGGTTTGCATATATTCCAAGAGTATCTCAGTTTAAAACTTAATAGAGAAAAGATTATGTTGAGTGGCCTTTAGAAGATAGTGGAAAAGCAGACAATAGAGTCTTTATAGGGCAGTCATAAAAGTCCTTTAGAACCCTAATCAGGACTGTAGAAGACAATGCATGAAGAACAATAGTATATACTGTGTATGATATATGAAGATCATCATTTAAGATTTTCAACAGGGCTTTAGTACCATATGACTAAGCAGAGCCTTCAAAAGATAGACATCTTAGAAACCCTAAGGGGTCATTGAAATAAAGTATCAAGTGCTTACCAGTATGAGAAAAACATATCATTGAAATCCAGATGGTTATGGCTCGTAGAGAAAGTAGAGAGACATAAATATCTCACAGTTTGCATAAAAAGATAGTATGTAGAGCAAGAAAAAGGAAGTTTTCATAGTTACCAGTGCTGAAAAGAACAAGAAAACGAATATAGAAAAGTCCACTGTTTTGATGCACTATTTTATTGAAAGAAAAGAACAACTAAATTATTTCACTGTTTTCTCAAATCAAGAGCAGGAAGAAACAACAGAGTTTTTCCCAGTTTTCAAAGAAAACCTTGGCTAGAGTTTATCATAGCAAGATAAATCTTTTCATTGTTTTCCTTTATATGTAGCAACAAAATAGCAAAAAGGGAAAAGACAGCTACTTACTAGTGCAAAAATAGAGCTACTTATCCAGTGCAAGCTGCAACAGGAATCTCCATCGCGGCGCTCCCTCAGACCCCTAGAGAGTAGAGTGTGGAAAAGTAGAAATCAAATGAGCTTAGAGTTAGGGTTTGAAACCCTATCCACAATATGGTGCCCTAAAGACTTAGTCAAACACTGATGCAAAAGAGCCTTCTTAAGTCTTTTATCTTTTTTGATAAATAAAATTAAATGATATCATAGCCCGTGGTAAACACTTCAAGTGTTTAGAGAAAGTTAGGAAACGATGGGAGCCCGTGGTCATTATAATGTGACACTTCAAATTTTAAGGTCTCTTCAAAAGGTGAAGTCAATAAACATAAATTATTAGCCCTTCTCCCTCTTTGCATGGTCAAAAGACCATTATAATGTATTCTACCAAATATTAAGGTAATAATTACTAAATATACTTTAATACTTGTTAGATAAACCCAAAATCATATTGTAATTTATGCTAACACTTATTATGGTAAGTCATAACTTTAATTACCTTTAATATTATTTAAAATAAACTATAATTACCCTGCAATCATGCAAAAGGGAGAGAGAAGAGAAGACCAAGTCAAACAGGAGTTATAAGGGCATGCAAAAGGGGGATTTTTTGCATTTTATTTGGACTTTTAGTCAAACCATGCTATTTTTAGAGATCTAATTGGTCAAGTGGCAAGATGAGGGGAGTTCAAGGCTAAAATAACTCAAGATGGAACAATTTTGAACCCCCAAATCTAGGCTTTTTTGCCTTTCTCACCCAACAACTGGGACTTTACTATTTTTGGTTGAGGACTTCTTTTCCAACCAATTCATGCATCAAAGGAGAGTTTAGTTTGAGTGGAGTTGACTTCCCATTGATTGGAGAGAGTTTGTATAGTAAAAGAGAAAGCATAGGATGCTTTTTTCTTAGTTCTTGCTTTGTTTTCCTTTGCACACAACAAAGAGAGCTTATGTATTGTAACTCATCAGATTAGATTATTTGATTTTTATATAGAGCAACATCATTATTTATAACATTTTCAGAGATTCTTGTAAGGTATTCCTATTATTTTCTCAATAAATTAGAGAGTTACCTTGTGAGATACATATGTTATGTTTGATTGAATGATTTTGATAAGGAGTTTCTCTGTGATTTTAAATGAATTCTCTTAAATTTCTATCTCATTCCTTGAAACTAGATACAAAAAGCAATTGATTTACACAGGTTGTAGGTTGTGCTACCCATTTTTTTGATTTTTATAGTTGTGAAAGCTTGGTTTTCCTTAAAAGAAAGTAGAAATATTCTAGGCTTCTTATGAAATATTGATGTGTGAACATTGGCCAAATCGAGTTGTGTAACCAAGTCTTTTAAGAGATAATTGTGAATCAGAATAGCAAGTTTAGAACTTATAACTCAGTGCATCACCTCCTAGGATCTAGTTTTGTAGTTTCATAACAATCCTTCTATCCCTTTTCTTTGCAAAATACATCAGATTTTGGAGATTGAAGGGAACCAACCCTCTTTGGAGGTTCACCTTCGCCATAGACAACCCATAGTATGAAGGTGATCCCATGTTTCACAGGATTGTTGAGCTTCGTGCTTGACAAGGGTGCAATCCTCGTGACAATAGTTTTTTGCATGCCTGGTGGGACTTATTGGACTATTATAGTCCATAAGTTCTCATTCATTGTTGATATTTGGTGTGTATATCAGCAGTATCAGCCTTTGGAGGCAATATTTCACACAACTAGCGACTCTACAAATTTAGATCTACTAGTACAAGCAGTCCAAGTGCTCAGAAGAAAACCAAGGATCAGTGAGGGGTGATTTTCATGCTCTTTTCCTTCGTGGGAAGCCTTCAAATCACCTGGTGACTCTACTGGTATGTACACATTTTTCTAAATCAGACCCTGGTTTTTCTTGCTTTAAAGAATTTTTTCATGAAGTCCCAACACATTTCCACGTTCTAACATGATAAAATATCAAGGAAAGTATGTTCCTTTACCTCATTTTCACAGAAATGCAGTTTTAGAGCCTTCTCCATACCCATATCAGATTGATAATGCTGCTGGTTTTATCCCAAATCGCCATGTAATAGCAGGATATCAACATGCTCATCATGCTTACCTCCCACCCACCCCTACTCAGCCTTCTTGGTAGCCTATTCATGCCTATAATCAGTCCCAAGAAGGCTATTTTTATCCTCACTAGCATGTTTATCCTCCTAGCCAACCTTAGGATGTTGAGACCATGAGCATTCGAGATATTGCGTTAGATTTAAAAAAATAGTTGGATGCCATTGAAAGAGAGCAAGAGTATAACATGCAAAATGTGGAGCTTGCTTATCAAGCCTATCTCCAGTAGGAGGAAATGGAGGCACAAGTAAGGTATGAAGAAGAGCATTTTTCTAAACAGGTTGCAGAAAAAGAGGAACAAATGAGGCAACTGATTATTTTAGAAATGGATTGATAGTATGTTCTTTTAAGGATGGAATCTCAGTCAATATCCTCTATTCCCAGCGTCATACAAACCCCTCTTACAACCATGGATCAACCCTTAAAAGAGGAGGTTTCAGGGTTCAAAATCCCAAGTTTCAATCAGGGAAAGCTTTTTGAATCAGCAAGTAAGTCTCCTCATTTTAAGATCCCAAGTTTTAAAGGTTCTCATCTTTTGCAAGAGCCCTTACAAGTGCAAAATCAGTCTATGATCTGTCAAGAGCAGCCCATTCAAAAGTCTATTCTTCCTCATGCATGTGTAGAGGATTTTGGTTCATGCTTGACACTGAATCCTTTACATTTTGACTCATTTGATGGTTTTTCTAATGTTGTTCCTGAGATGCACGAAAGTAGAAGGCAAAGACGACAAGGTGAAAATCTTCAATTGCAAAGACAACTTATACATGATTCATTAGAAAAGAAACTAAATGAAGAGGAAGATTCAGTCTCTTTGTTTGATCAGCTACCTAGTTTTATTAACAAGGATGAAAAGAGCATGCTAATGCTCACCTTACTAGTTGATTTGGAGCAGCCAGAAGACATTAGAGAACATGATGTGTTGCTGGTTCATGAAGACAAGAATGAGGATGAAGCCTCAATCCATTTAGAAGAACAAAAGGATAACCCTATTTTGGAGGCTAATGAGATTGTTTTTCATGAAGATAAGGCTTCCTACCAAGTTGAACAAGAAACCAAATTAGAACCTACACTTCAAGAAGATGCTCTTCTTGTCTCCTCAAATCTTCAAAAGAGTTGTTCTATAATTGAGGTTAGTACTCCTATACAGAAGAGTAAAGAAGAGCTTGAAGATGACTGTTTTTGGGATGAGCTAGATGATTTTTGTGCAAATTTAGATGTCAAACCGACATCTCAGGAAGAAGAGGTCCATAAACAGTAAGAGCATCAAGTGGAAATAACTATTTTTCCAAAGGTTTCCAATCGATAGGATGACAGAATAGTAGAATGTAAAAATCCAACCAACACTGTGTGTTTGAGTATGTGTTTATCAAGGGGATGTCCTATTCGACATCTAATCTAGTTAGAAAGCAACAAGGAGAAGCCATTACCTATCATGCTTGTTTCAAGGCATGAAGATGAGCAACAGGAAGAAAAGAGCAGCTCACTTGTCCACCTCAAAGTAGCTGTATTTTCAGTCAAAACAAGTGGGTATGTGCTTTTGTTCCCTTTCTCGAAGAGATATTACATAAGTTTATTGGATGCCCACCCTTTCCTCACCCCTTGTTGGCTGCTAACAAGCATGGAAAGCATTCTCAACTGATCAAGAAAGGAAACTATTTTGTAGAACCAGTTAATGGCTTTGTTTAGACAACCTCTTTCATTTGTTTAGTTTTAGGTAGGTGAGTTAATAAGTGCTGAATGCACATTTGCTTCAATTTTGTTTTTCCAATTCCAATAAGTGCTGATGCATAGTTTGTTGGCCCTGTTTAAGGTCAGTTTTGTCCTGTTTTCAGTTGTTGTGTCTTTGTGTTGTTGTTGTTCAATGTTTCTAATAGTTGAGTTACAAAGTTTTCTGAGTTTGTAAAGGCCTAAAAAGACTCTATTTCCCAATGGATATACTATGCAACTAGTCCTATAAGTTTTAGCAGGCAAAACTGACGTAGAGGTCGCTAAAAATGTTACCTATTTATGCACTTTAGCCCAAACAGGTAAAGCTGGGACAACACTATTTGTTTTACCTTGAAGAGGGAGACAGATACAAATGACTGTTACAAGAGACAAAAGGAGACCTACAAGCAAAGACCTAGATCAAGCGTCTAACATAGGAGGAAAGGAAGAAGACTAATGTAGGGAGCCATAAAGAAATGGGAAAGACACCCTACAGGAGTAGGAGACATTCAAAAGCAGGCAGGAGGGGAAAGTAAGCTACAAGTTTCAGATTGTTTCAAATCTATTCATTATAGTTTGTTCAAGTCTCAGATGATAAAGGTACACAATTTGTTAGATTTACTTATGATTATAAGCAATTGTTTTAAGCAATAAATTTCAGACTTATTTTCCTTATGTAATTGATAGTTTTACAAAAGAAGAATAATTGACAAATCATTGCACAAAACAACTGCTTATATTCACAAGGAGAATATGTGTTCAAAGTTCCCACGCAAGCCGTGGTTATTGACTATAAATGATGAAATAAAAAGAGCACATATATATCTGAAAGAAGAAACATAGAGAAGAGAAGGGGATCCGTCATTGCCTATGAAGAAGAATCCTCTACTTGTAGCTGCACCATCTTTAGATTCTCTAATTTTGTCTTTAGTGGTACCTGCAAGAGGAATAAAGAAATATATCAGAGCTTAGGATATCGTTCGCTCATATATGTAAGAGCATCAAATGTCTATGTTATCTTTTCATAAGCATCAAAGCAGAAAATGAAAGAGATAAAGAACCATCCAGATGCATACATACAACCACAAGAAGATGAAAGAAGTGAAGATCATATAATCAAAAGAGCGGCTCCTTGCCTCTATATTTTTCTCTAACTTGTGTTCTGAGTGTGTAGGTAAAAGAAGAAGGATAGTTCAGGACTGTTAGACCAGGCTACATGGCGATCATCAAATGAGGATAACAATCATAGCATGTTGACAGTCACATAAGGACAGTCATATCAAACCATGATAGGAGTCTCCAAAATTTCATCAAGAAGCATTCAAACTGAAGGAGAGCATAAGAACAATCACTTTTCTAATAGATCAGTCACTTGTCAAGAAGGGTGATAGTCACATGACTGTCTATAGTCATCACTAGACCAAAAAGATAGTCATCAAAAGACTAATCAAGACAATCATCAAAAGATTGTGTAGAGTCTACAGGGGTCTAGCATAAGACAAAGTTTCAAGAAGGTGTTGGATTGTTGAATCATGCGCAAGTAAAGCCATCTTTTGAGAAAAGGAACAGTCAAGAAAGGCCATTAGTGGACAATCATGTCTCAAACCATTCTCATAGGGGCTTCCCCCAGAAAACATCACCAACTATGAGGAGATAGTCACTTATCTGATCAAGAGCCATAGAGAAAGACGATAAACAAAAGTATCATACATTTTTTCCAGACAACAATCATCTCTATAGAAGGTCTGAGATCATCAAAGTTCGTAATTTTCCTCTGCCTTCATAAAGGAGTGAGCTAGATAAAGAGAGTAGTCATATACAGAGGTAAGAAGTGGGACAATCATTTTGGGCTACAGGACAGTCATGTCAGACCATGATAGGAGCCTCTAAACTTTCACCAAGAGAGCAATACATAGTGATGCTGACAGAGTAAGTCTATCTCTCTCAAAGTGGTTTGAAAAGTCATCAAGACTCTGTACGCTCAAAATCGTGACTCCGGTTGCCTGAGGCTGTTGTGTCAGATTTTAGCATGCACATGGACCCTTCCCTCCTTGCCATGGGGTGATCTGCCATGTCACTCTCGCTCACGTGGAATTATCCAGTCAAGAGGAGGTGAGACACGGCAGGGGTCTGGCTCGTTGGAGAGCTGGACTTTGCGGAGAGGGGTTGGCAAGTTTTGTGGCCTTTGTTGTTGTGTGCTTAGTTGTATGTTTCATTCGATTGTTGTTATAGTTGAGATAATCCTATGACCCGAAGGGTCACTAGTTTCTCTTCTATTTGGATTCCTTTGATTCCACCTCTGTGTGGGTAAGCAATTGTTCTTGTTGATGTCCTCTTGTCTTTGTATGTGTTGTAAGAGTTCTTGTTGTATCTGGGGTTGTCTAATTTCTTCTAATAAGAGGACAAATAGGTCTCTTTGTGGTAGAACAAGTGTTTGTTGTTGTGGTTGTGGATGAATCTCCTCGATCCCGTCACAAATAGCCTTTACCCACTCTCCTCTCACTCCTAAGCACATTCATGAATTAGGATAGAGGAAATTGTGTAATTGCTAATATTAACCAGATCTAGGGTTTTGTTGACCTAGGGTTTGACTTGTGTTTTGACTTTGTTTTTACCTTGTGATGAAATCAAGGGTTTGTTTGGGATTGTTGAACTGTGATTACCTCGTGATGGAATTGAGGGTTTGCAATTTTGTCTATTCTAGGATGTCTATATGCATGCAAGCTAAATGAGATGCAAAACATTCCTTTTGGTATTTTTTAGAATATTTTGAAAATAAAAGTGCTTCTAATCTATGAAAAGGAAACATGTGTGCAATTCTCTATGACTTTTCCAATGCAAAGTTAACCTATGTTTTTGGGTTTTCGATGATTTTAATGCAATCCATTCTAAAGAAAAAGGGAAAATGCTTCTTCTAACAATCTATATCTAGAAATATGAAAATGATTAATCTAACATGCAAGATCTAACTATCAAGGAAAAAATAATGTTTTACTGTTCCCAAGAGCAAATTTGATTCTCTAAATACTATTAATTGAACAAAAACAATGAAGGAACCTGGAAGAAATGAAGATTTGTTGACTCCACTACCCTCAGTAATCCTTGTGATAGGCAACCTCGAATCCTTTTGTGGTAGCAGGTGATCCTCTTGACAACAAAATGACCCAAAGAAGTAAAAAAAAGCTTTGATGAAGCTTGTATGAGCTCAATGAGAGCTTGGATTGAGCACAATGGCATAGAATGAAGCAGTGTAGCATTTCTTGGTTGAACAAATAAAGCAAAAGGCACCTTCATCCTGTGAGAGCATTTGAATGCTAAGTTGGAGAGCAAAAATTGGCAAGAGCTGTGTGCACAATGAATTTGCCTTCCTTTGTGCTTGAGGGAGGGGCTATTTATAGGTTTAGAAGAAGGGATTGATTGAAGAGTTAACTCATTTGATTGATGAGTTAACAAGAATAGATTGGGGAGTTAACAAGGTTGATTACCTAGTGAACTCAACTAATTAGAGAGTGATGAAGCAATGATAGCTTATCACTGGAGAGGAAATGGAGGTGAGGAAATGCATGATATTGATTGGAGAGTTAATTTGAGATCAAATAGAACTAATTATGCACGTGTGGGTGTATGAAATAGTTAACTCTATATTAGGGATTGAAAACCATGCAAACAAAGAGAAAAATAGGCAAAAACGGAGCAAAAACAAGAGAGAAACTTGAGTTTTTCCACGGCTTCAAAAACAGCAGGGTCGCCCCTTTTGCCAGTAGGGTTGCCCCTGGGTGACCCTAGGTCTCTCGGGGGAGATTTAGGCTAGAAAGGGTCAGATGCAGAAAAATAGGCTAGGAGATGGTAAAAGAGAGGAAAAAAAGGGTTCTACATCAAGAAATAGGTTAGTCATGTCGAAGAATCCAAATCTCCACTTGTGTCTATAGGATCTCCCAGGGGAGATTTGGAAATGATAGGCAAAGATTTGGATTGGTGTGATGAAACTGAAAACTGAAAGCGGGAGATGGATAAGGAGACCTCTAGAAGGCTTCTAGGAGGTGCACTAGAGGAATAACAAAGGGGAGAGGTGAAAACTCACCTACAAGACACTCACAAGGCTTAGGAGCAAGGTCGAAAGCTTAGAAAACACAAGTTGACAAGTGTCAAAAAGTGTCACAAACGGGGAGAGAGGGAAATCGACAAAGAAGAAACAACACAAGACAAGAAAAGAGAACACGTCATCAAGAGGCTTGCTGCTTAAAGGACTTTATTTCACTCTTACATGTACGTGACAAGGATTTGAATCATTATAGGGGTCCTCGTGGAGGCAGTGCATGATTTTTGTGTTTACATATTTGCCCCCTCGGGGACGGTAGTCTACATGAAAGGTAGGTACCGTTCCTGAACTAGGCCTTGTCAATTTTTTGCAATTCATACATGTAATAACTAGTATTAATCTGACATTTAAATATATCAAAACGAATAATGAAAATTGAAATGACGAACTTACCATGGATCAACTAGTTGCTTGTCTTTGTCGGTTTGGACCTGTAGGGATGAGAGCACCTAAAATAATGCATGCAATGGATGCATAAAAGCAAAGAACTAATCTAAAAATGCATAAATGAAACTAAGCTAAGGGCAAACAAAGCAAGCCAAATTGTGAGATCGGAGCAAAATGGCGACGTAATCGTTTGTGTGAGCAGTCAATAAAAAGATATCATCAAGGAGATCGTGAAGATGGCCGCCTCTTCTTCAGCTGTAGAGAATTAGGTACATAATCAGTGAAAACCCTTCTCTAAACCCTAGCTTGCATTTTGTGAAAAATCTCTAAAAATTATCTGTTTTTGATGATTTTCTCTATTGCTTTGTGTTCGTCTCATTGTTTAGAGCAAGATTGATCTTTCATTTTTTGAAATCGGTCAAAAAATGAGGTTTTTAGAGTGATTTTTGCTTGAGGGATTCGCTCCTAGGGTCACCTCTTTTGTCAGGTAGGGTCGCTGGGCGGAGATCTTGAAAACACTTGGGTCACCTGGGGGTGACCTTGTTGGACTAATTTTTGACTACATATGATGTTGTTTAACACTTTTTTCGCTTTGATCTGACATGATTTGGTCACTGTATTTACCTGTTTATTACAATTTTGAAGGTTTATATATTTTTTTTGTGTAAGATTTTTTACAGTTTTACAATTTTTAGGGATTTTATGAGTTTTACGAGATCTAATCTAAAAGTTCTCTTCTGATTTTGCAGGACATGCGTATCCGATGGAATGCCTGCCGAGAGCAGGGATGGCTCTGAGGGATGTTTACTTTATTGAGTACTGAGGATCATGCTATTCTGAAGAGGGAAGGCCTTGCTAGAGTTTGCCATGTACTTGTGATTCATTCTATATCCCGTATATGCTGCGACATTTTGACTTACTGGGATGCAGATAGAAACACATTTAGGTTCCCACAGATTTCTGGAGAGTGGACTATCACTCTATATGATGTGTATTACATTCTTGGGGTTCCTGTGATAGGACATCCTTTAACTCTTCCCATTAGCGAGTCCTATGAGGACAAGGCCTCTTGGGCTACATTTATGGGGGTTAATCACCCTGGGGACTAGACAGGAGTTCAGCTTACCTTCGTGCCACGACTTCACATCCCACTCTTGAGGAGGTTCCTGATTGGTTTGATTGCTTCAAGGTTGTTAGGAGACAAGGCCTCAGCTCGTCTGAGATGGTGTTGGGCACCCATCATTCATGAGATTGAGGAGGGCACAATTTTTGCTTGGGGACCGGATATCTTGGCTATGGTTTATAGAGATTTCTATCGGATTTCACGGCGAGGGGCTCTAGCCTTTAGCCACTCTTCTTTGATCATGACCTGGATATTTGAGCACATGAGGCCCTACTAGAAGCTTATTCCTCTTCCATATAGACAGTTACTGAGAGCAGCAAGGTGGACTCATATTGGTCATTTTGATGCTACTTTACCCACTGTTGCTACTCTTACTGATGAGGATATGATTTTTGATCCTTATCACAACATGGAGGGGGTTTGGGCCCGAGATGGTGAGATTAGAGAGTACTGTTGTGAGGTCTCGGAGATCATAGACCACAATGGTCTGGTTGAGGCTCATCGGGTTGATCGTGTCTTATAGCAGTGTGGCGGGGATGTCCCCGAGGACTTGCCCCCAGTGTCTACTTGTTACAAGACCGTACAGGAGATGGGTGAGATTGGAAATGTCATTTGGACTCCTTTGACTCTAGGCATCTTCATTACTAGGGTCTCTAGAGGAGGACGGAGGGGAGGGAGAGGGACTCCTTCCTAATCTCTGATCGTGACTGTTGATTAAGAGTCCACTGATGAGGACTACATTCTAGATAGTAACGATTCTTCAGATGAGGGCCTTCCTGAGGATGAGGATTTTGATGACATTGATGATTTAGATGATGTTCCTGATATCCATGAAGGTCCTCCTATTGTTCCTTGACCTCCTCATTTAGATGAGGTGATGCGTCAGCGTGACCTTGATTAGCAGCCTGGTGATCCACGTAAGTTTTCACCTATTTGTCTTCATTTATCTTTATCCTTTCTCTTTTCATGTGGAATTGACTTGGTCTTGTTTCAATTTGCTATTTCAGGCAACATCAAAGAGTGGAGGGACTTTGTTCATGAGGTTAATGTTGGATTAGCTTCTCTCTTCACTAGGATGACTCGCGATTGTCTTTTGGATGATCCTGGTGTGCCCCCTGCTGCGGGGTGATAGACTGACATCTTTGCTCCTGTCTACCATGGGTGCCATATAACTATAGATTTGAAGACCCAAGTTGATATGCTTAAGGGTGAGAACTAGGTATTCTGAGAGAAGGCTCATCTTAACTTTGGACAATGTGATGCTAGCATGGCTGGGCCTTCATAGTCGCATGCTCACAGTAGAGCACCTTATTCTCATAGGTCTCATGGAGCAACTAGTGGTACTTGTAGACAGATGAGCTGAAGTCCTGAGTGTTCTGTTGGAGGGAATCGCCCCTGACTTGATTTTCTTGAAATTTGTGCCCCCTTGCATGGGCAACCTCTACTTCTCCTAAGAGCATTTTGTCTTAGCTCTTTGATACCCTTGTGTGTAAACTTTAGATGTAGCTATGGAAGTCTAACTTTTTATGGTTTTCGCTTTATCAAATTAGTACTCATCTCTTGTGCATGTTTGGAGGGTTTTGGGAACTTTTTGATTATGTTTGACCTTTTCAACTCTTTTAACGATGCAAGTATGACAACAATGATATGTTTTTGTAATTTTTTGTGACATATATATGATATGCAGTTCACGATATGATAATGCAAGAACACAAGAAATGCTGAAATGAAACATTTACTTCTATTGACTGTCATGAGATATGACATTTGATTTTTTTGCTTTAAGACTCTTTTTCTAATTTTTGGCATGAATGCAATGTGGAATGAACAATGTGACTGCTCTTAAATACGATTTTGATTTAGGGGATTGCGAGTTGTCCTAGTATAAGAGATCTATCCAAGGCTGTGAGATGGGATTCAGGAAAACTCAAGTGGGGAGTGGAAATGAATATGGAGTGTTTCTGATTTCTAGACTTTGCTAAAGGCTAAACACTGATCCTTATCTAAATAGCACAAATTGATAAGCTTTCAAATTTAGACAAGCAACAAATTTTATAGGTGTTCGCTAGACTTAGATCATAAATGGAAAGCAAGATAGACCCAAGGTAAAGGATAAATGGGAAAGAACAAGGGTCCCTAGATAGAAGATGATCCTAGAGATTACTAGACTCTTCAGTTTTTCTTAGCTAGTGTGCGTGTGTGTTTTGTACCTTTCTTTCTCTATTAGAATGTCACCCTTGAGGCTTCGAGCTTAGACTAATCTCCACCAAGAGTACGAACATTCAACAATCTTCTCTCTTTCACTCTTTTTTTTGTATCTCTCTTTTTTGTGTTTTGCTTTTTTTTTTTGTATTTTCCTCACTTGATTTTTCTCATTTTTTTGGATTTTGACTTTTCAAGAAATGAATGCTTTTTGGAACTTTTGCTATGCAATGCTTTGATCTCTCAATTCTCACTTTTGACACTCTTATTTTGATCACTCATTTTTTTATTCACTCGTATCTTAGATTGCTTCCTTCAAAGTTTTGATCTTCCTAACATTTTTGGCCAAGAAACATAAGGGGTTGAGTGCCACCTAAAGTTTTTGTAATCTTGTTGGACTTCTCTACTACTAGGGAAGAATTGGGAAGGTCTACTTGCAAGCTTCCTTTGAACACTGTAGGTTTGAATATTGGATTTGTTTAGACCTAACATTTTGACTTATTAAGACTGGGATCAGTGTAAAGCTAAGAGCTAGGTTTCGATTAGAATCACTGGGAATGAAGGGGGACAATGACAGTTGTGAAAAATGGGGATCTCTAGGTCCTGAAAGGATAATGCATATTTGGGCAACATTAGACTCCTTACTAAAGGGAAAATAGTACAAGAGCAAGTCACAAATAGTAATGCAAGATGAACAGAATGATGCATAAATGCAAGAAACAAATTGTTTTTGACATTTTTAATTTTTATAATTTTTTTGTATTTTTATGTTTTTTTGATTTTTTTGGTTTTTTAGACAATATTTCTTGAGGTGAAAGGCATTGACTATTTTTCCAAATTCCTCTCCCTCCATTGTGCACAAGAGATAGGCACCATTTCTGATGTCTTCTTTAACCATGTAAGGACCTTTCCAGTCTTCCGAGAAAGCTCTCTTTCGTCTTCTTTTCTTATTTTTCGTGCTTCCTCTTCTTAAGAAAAGTTCTCCTATTCTGTAAGGTTTGTCATTTGAATCTATTGCTACCAACTCGGTGGTTTCTCTTGGCATCGTGAGATGAAGTAAGTCTCTAAAGGCATGTTGATGAGAAGGAGTCCAATACAAAACTCCATCACAATTTAATAGCTTTGCTAATAGGTCAAATTGTTCTTGCATGTAAACTTTCACATCAAGTCTCTCTTGGATTCTTTGCAAGAATTGGAACAATTCAAGAGGAGTTTGTGGCTCCCTTTGTTCATTAGGAGGGACAAAGATTATACTTGTCCTCCCATTTGGTTCTTGTCTTGTTGTTCTCAAAATCAGCTAAGCTCATTTTTATAGACAACCCCTACGAAACTTACCCATTTCGTAGCCTACACTCTAAGTTCGCAAATCGAGACAAGTACTCTTGGCCTCGTTGAAAGTCCTCTAACATCATTGAAATAGTTTATGACATTCCCTTAGGTTGATTTCTCGAAAACCGTGAAAGTCAACTAGGTTGTAAGCTTGTCAAAATATCAATTTTGGCTATTTTGGGGGTGTTAGGAAATTTTTGTCTTCACATGCAATAGCGAAAAAATTTTCTGCTCTTACATGTGCATTATTGTTAAACATGTGATGTCGGCCGAATTTGTCTTTTATAAACATGCATGAGCAACAAATTTTGCCACCCATGCGGGTTTCTTGTTATTTGATTATGTGCAAGAGCGGTTGAAATCGCCGCTGGAGCATATCTTTTAAAGTCTGTTGATGCCATGTGTAGTGGCGGGGTTTTTTGCCGCTTCGACAACACTCTAGTGCATTTATAGTGTCGACATTTTTTGCCGCTTGAGCAAATCCTGCAAGATCGACCAACTCAGAGTATGCATTAATGGCACTCGTGCCATGTTTAATGCAGGACCTTTGATCCTTTTAAAGTGTTTTATCTTGTTCTAATTTGCTTATTACTCATTTTAGAAACCTTTAAATGAAATTAAAATCTCTTTCACGCCAGATCTCTTCACAAAGCTCGCAGGGATTCCGGATCTGAACGATCATGATCTCTTCAGTGCATCTAGTGTTTTGTAGACCAGGTAAGTCATTATTTTATTTGTCTTGTTTTCGTTTCATTTTGAACACTAGGGTTTTGGTATTGATTGAATGCATTGTTAGAATGTGGCGATGTATTTTCCTCTCTTATTTTTGTTTAAAACCCTAGTTTTCATTTAGGTTTTGAAATACATTTTTAGAATGTGTCGTTGTTTTTTTGTCTATGTAAAACTTAGGGTTTTTGACCAGTGTTTTTGCCTTTTAGATGAGAGGCGGTAGGAACCACTGCCTTCACATTTCCTTTGTTTTGTGATTGACAGTTCATGTAGTGTCGGCATTTTCTGCCTCCCCTACATGGGCCTTGTATCGCTCCTTCACATGTAATGGTGGTTAAAGCCGCTGCCATTACACAACCATTTACTTCCTGATATGCGTTAGCGGTAGAAAACCTCGCTCTCACATATAGAGATTTCAAAGCATGTGCAACGGTGGAAAATTTTGCCGACTTTGCACATACATTAAAAAATTGTTCCCAAACATGCAAAAGCGGTAAAAATCATCGCCAATCCACTTAGAAATTTTCAACCTACCTATAGGGTCAGCACAATTTGCCGCCTTGACACTTGCAATATCTCCCTCTAATGCAAGGGCAGCAAATTTTGCCGTCAGTGCATTCGTTCTCTCAAATTTTTCTAACTCTGAGAGATTTTCAATTTTGCTTTCTCGAGCCCGCTTTTCTCCATTTTTTCGACCCGCTTGCACTCTAGTCCTTTCAAGCATATCCCTATAGTCGTGATCGTCAACATGCAATTTTCCTAGATTACTAGTATTTCCCCTAATTGCATGATCATGGCTTTTTGTTGCAGTTTCTTCTGCGGATTTTCTCTCTTCACCGACATCCTTCTGGTGTTAGGTTTTTCAGATGACTGAGTTGTCTCCAAAGAAGTCGAAAGTGATGAAGTATAAGTATCAGGGTGTTTTTCCAATCACCTCAGTTACTTCAAATGTTGATGATATTTGGGATACAGAGATCGGCCATGTGGACATGGCTGAGTTTTTGGAAAGAACCAAGTCTAATAATCCTAGTTCTGCAATGAAGAAGATTATTGACAACAACATTCATTTGGTGTCATCTTTCCCAGTGGCAGCTCATAATACAGAGTTTGTTCTTCAATGTGCTCAGTTCTACAATAGAGACACTAGGGCAATGGTGGATACAAATGGCAATGTGATAATCAAGTTGGATCTAGAATTCATTGATAAAGTTTTCATGTGTCCTGCTGTTACAAAAGTTATAAAACTAGATTTTACTAAAGTCCAAAAAGAATACGACAAAATTTTTAAGAAGGCTAAGAAGATAATCAATACTAAATGGCTTAGGACTTCAAGGTCAAACTTATCCAGGTGGCCAAGGAGTTTTCCCAGAAGTGATTTTGTAGAAGAAGTTGGTGATCTCATAACTCTTCTTAGCAGGATAAGGGGGCTGGCCTCTTCTTCACTTTTTCATGAGTGGATGTACCCTTTTATCAAGGTTATACTTCAAGGAAAACAAGCCATCTTTTGGGGTGAGAAAACCAGCAATGCTCTTCACGAGCAATTGACTAAGGTATCCACTACCTTCAAATTCTATATGACTTCTTACCTGGTGTATATAGCAGCCTCCATGAGGATCTTTCCAGGATTGACATCAGAAGGAGATAGGAGAGTGATTCATGTATATCAGTACTATTTTCAACTGACATTGAAGGGTTCTATCCACCACTTTAGAAGGGTAAATGATGCTTTCTTCGCAGTGTTCTTGTGTCTTTTTGACCCTCAACTAGAGAAAAGAAGAGTTTCAGATGAAGCTTGGTCAGTGGTGAATGATTATGGATGCATGTTCTTACAATTTCCTTCTTTCTCATATTAAGGGTTGGCTTTTTCCAAGGTTATCCTTATATGTTGCCAAGGTTTCCTTCAGACAAACTTGTTTTAATGGAATTATGTAGATAAATGATTGTCGTACATAATAAGCAAATGGAGCTCAAGAAACCAAGATTCAGATTTCTGGTTGAAATTGGTAGGTTTTTAGTATCAACTGCTGCAAAGGCTAGAGCCATGGAAACTGAAATGCAGCTAGTAACCATGAAACAATTCAAATGAAGACCAAGATTTGATTACAGGGGTGTGAAAGACAAGATCAAGAGGAAGACCCAGTTTCATGAACCAATGGTTGAAGACGTCTGGGTAGACTTGAGGACATAAGAAGATATCAGAAAACTAGACTATAACAAGTTATCTTTGGAACAGATTGAATATTTGGGATTGGCTGATATTCCTGAAGACCTGGTGAATGATGAAGAGTTGATTGATGCTAGATATAACACTGAACAGGTTGCTGGTTCTCCTCTTCCTCCTATCCAATGGTCTCAAAAAGAATTGACTTCTTTGAGGAAAAGGTTTGAACCTATATTGGCTAACACCAACAAGTGGTTAGCAGATAAGGGAATTGCTTTGAAAGAATTCCTTACGGGATCAGAGACTGAAATTCAAGAACAAATAGGTAAGAAGGTGGAGAATAGGATGAAGAACAAGAGTGACATTCCCTCTTCTTCCAAGCCACATAAGCCTAGGATCAAATTTATGACGAAGAAGTCAAAGGCTGTAGAGAAAGAGTATGAGGTAGAAGATATGGAAATTGAAAAATAGAATATTGATGAGCCAGCTTCCGAGGAAATGGAGGTTGAAAATAGATCGACAGAAGGACAAGGAGATGAAGTTTTGTCTCCACAGAAGAATGTACAACAGGAAACGAGAGTCTCTTCTCCTTTGTCTGACATTCCTATTTCAGTTCCCCTATCTGTTTCACCCATTGACATCCCCTCTTCTGACTCTCCATCACCTTCAAAAATAATTCTTGATAATCCTCAAACTACTTTTGATGATGTTCTTCGTTCCTTAGAGTCTATTCCTAGCTTGTCCTCCTCATCTTTTGACATTGGAGATGCTTCTATATTTGGTCACTTTATAATGAGTTTTGAACAGGTTTCTAATGTAAATGTGTTAGGTGCAGTTTTTACTAATACTCCACCTATTATTTCTACTTCTAGTGCTAGTGCAGTTCCAGTAACACCAATAATGGAAATAGACCCTAATGTGAGTACTTCTGTGCTTCCTCCATGGTTGTCGGCATATACACCTAAAAAAAAGAAATAAGCCATCTCTCTAGATGACTTTGATTTTAGTAAGCTGGTGCCTGCAAAGGCTAAGACCCCAAAGAAGCCAAAGATTCTTTCAAGAATGCTTGGGGACAAAGGGCACAAATTTCTGGAGATTGCAAGGCCTCCATAGGATGCAACCATAGAAAATTTTAGTATGAATGATTAATCTATCTCTAGGGTTGAGCTAGGCAAAATAACTCATGAAAGTGCAAAGACTGACATGTAGTCAACAATGGATATTCTAATTCAGAAGTTTGACAAAGAAAAAGAGATGAAGGATCATTACAAAGCAATGGTAGAACAATTGACTGCAGTGGTGAGGAAAATTACTTTGAATTCAAAATCAGTGACTCCTGAGGTCGTTTCTGTAGAAGATCCTATCATCCAGAAAGTTGAAAAGACTCATCTTAAGGGAAGAGTACTTGAAGAATATTTGGAAAGGATGCGCACACAAGGAATCTCTCTTCTTACAGAGCTAGCTGAGAAAATAGGCAAGATGGAGAAAATAAGGGGAGAACTTGATGATTTGATTGATGTTATTTCTCAGGATATTGAGCGTCTAGAACAGAATCATGATAAGTGGGTAGAGATGAGGAAGCTAAAAATAAGTGCTCTGATATCAATTGGTGTCATTCCAAATAGAGATTCATATACTGAGACCAAAGAGGCATTGACATATTAGAGCCGTGCGCTGAAAGATCTGATCAATGACCTAGAAACTACAAGGAAACTAAGTGATCAAAGTGATGTTAGTCTCTTGCACAAGTTGGAGGAGCTGCCCTGCAATATGGTGTCATAGCATAATTGATTTCTTTCTGCAAAAGAGATGATCAAGGAAATTGAAAATATGTTTCAGAAAGAGTTCGAGGACAAAACATTTTTAGTGGCCTCTGTGGCTAATATTCTTGATAATCAATTAACTTTGGATAATCTGAAAACCAAGTTAACTAGCCATGTAAAATCAATTACCACAGTCAGAGATGCAATAGTTAGAGCCCAAGTGATTTTCAAGAATACAGTTAGTTCAGATAGTCTTGGGATGCAAGCAGCGTTCACCATGTATGATTGCCACATGAAGAAAGAAGGCAATGCAAGTTGAAGCAGCTTTTTCATTACTTAGTTTATTTTCTACTTTTTAGATGTACTTTTGAAATAATTTTGGACATATTTAAATGTACGTTTCTCATATGTAATTACATGTAAAAACATAGGAAGTCCCAAATAAAAAAGGACTCCTTTGTTGAATAAGTCATAGTTAGTTTTTCTTTTCCTATTTTTGCTCTCGGTTTCTCTTATATATAAAGAGGACCTCCATTGTAATTATCATCTTTTAGTTATTACAGCGAAACTCTGCCAAATTGAAGAGCATTTTGAGACTTTGTGTTCAAATTGTAAATCAAATTTTATCAAGTGAATAGAAAAGCAAGTGATCGTTCAATCTTTGTGTTGGAATAACTTGTGGCGTATTGGAAATTGTTCTTATGTCCTTTTCCTAATACTAACTTATTTGCTTGATCAAATTGTAGTGTGAGTGAATAATCTGTGAGATGTTCTAAAGTTGATTGTGGAGACTTTGTGCTACAACAATTATCTTTAGTTTGTGATTTATGTTTTGAAGTAAAATATATTGGAAAGACTTTGAGCTGCTATTATCTTTTATGATAATATATTTTATCATAGCATTCGGTGAAGACTTTGAGCTGTACCTTATCCTACTTAGTTCTAAATTGTAAACCAGTAAAAGGAGCAATGATAGACTTTGTGTTCTCATGGGTTTCTTGGTTATTTAAATTTGTATTGTGAAAGTGCTCTTTTATATTGTAAACATCATTTCTGAAAAAAGAGAAATGGATGATATGGTCTCACCTCGAAGTTAGTATTTAGTGTAAATAAGTTTGTGATAGTTAATAGGGAAGCTCCCCTTGTTGAGAGGAGAGATTTTTCTTATTACACTATGGTTGATATAACCATTTTGTCTTCAGTTAGTTGAATACAAAATATTCACCCAACAAGTCTCAAGTCCATGGCATCCGATGTAACTTTTTGGGAGTTTAAAAATGACAAGGTCATCAACACCGATTGTCACTCTCATCTTCCATTCCTTGTGAAAGATACCTTCACTTTCCTTGTCTTCATCAAGAAGTCCCTCAACCATTTCTATTTGTACTTGAGGTGCTTCCCATTCACCGAGTTCATTTGATTGAACCGAGGCGGAGGTGGTTGGTTTTTCTTGTGGTTGTGATACCACGAACATCCTAGGTAGCATTCTTATAACATTGGTTGATTCATTATCGATAGAATGTGCCTCTTCCATGGGTATTACTGGTTGATGTGAATCCTCTATTGGTGTGAGAGGTTCATATGATTCTGTTTCTTCTGGTGTCTCGGGGACATGTGATTCACTTAGTGGTGACAATGGTGTGTAACCTTCCATCATGTCTTCCTCTGCATCTAAGAAAGCATGTGGGTCTGCATTTTTCAAATCTAATGTAGTGGTTTAAAAGACTGGTCCTTTAGTTCTATGAGGCTTCTCCCCTATGCAAGGAAAGAGTTTGTGTAAAAACAGTCCCAAGATAATAAAAATGGAACAGCAACAACAAAACAGAGAAGACACAGGGCAAACAAAGTTGAATAACTCAGAAATATATATTCATCTAACTTGCATTACATCCAAATGCCATGTACAGCAGCTCTCTCTAATCACATATATATAGCTACAGAATCTTTGAGACCTAGAAGCTTCTGGCATTCTAGATGTCTCTAAAATCCTAGAATGTTCTTTTCTAGAACAACTGGAAGCTTCTTCCTTTCTAGATAACCTGGAATGTTCTTTGGAAGACTTCCAGAAATATTTTGTCTTTTTCTAGACAATCTTAACTATCCTAACATCCCCCCTTAAGATTGGCTAGAGTAATAAAAGAAAATACAAAGGAGAGGGGAACATTATACTACTATCCCCCCTTAATGTTCACCTCTAACATACCAAGCATTCCTCTTAATTTTAAGAATTTGGCTTCAGTCATACTCTTAGTGAATATATCAGCTACTTGTTCTTCACTTGGACAAAATTGAAGATTGACAATAGATGCTTGAACAAGATCCTGAATGTAGTGAACATCAATCTCAATGTGCTTTGTTTTAGCATGAAAAACTGGATTATTGGCAACCTGTATGGTACTTTGATTGTCACAATACACAGTGCTGGCTAAACTTTGTAGAAAACCAATTTCAAATAGAAGATTCTGAATCCAAATTGCTTCCTTGCTTACTTCTTTTGCTGCTCTATATTCTGCTTCACATGAAGATAATGATGTAGTTGTTTGTTTCTTGCTGTTCCATGTAATAGGGCCTGATCCAAGATTGAAAACATAACCACCAATAGATTTTTGATCATCTATATCACCACCCCAATCTGAATCAGTAAATCCAACCAAAGAAAGTGAAGACTTATAGCCATAGTAGATTCCAAAGTGTATGGTTCCATGTTAGCCAAAAAATTAGTCTTTAAACAAATATTATATGAACCCTGTAGACAAATCACTTCTAGCATTGTATTTCTAGTTGAACCTCTAGCTGAATCTCTAGCTGAACCTAGAAAAAAAAATCTAGCTAAACTAGGCTCTGATACCATGTAAAAACAGTCCCAAGATAATAAAAATGGAACAACAACAACAAAACAAAGAAGACACAGGGCAAACAGAGTTGAATAACTCAGAAATATATATTCATCTAACTTGCATTACATCCAAATGCCATGTACAACAGCTCTCTCTAATCACATATATATAGCTATAGAAGCTTTGAGACCTAGAAGCTTCTGGCATTCTAGATGTCTCTAAAATCCTAGAATGTTCTTTTCTAGAATAGCTGGAAGCTTCTTCATTTCTAGATAACCTGGAATGTTCTTTGGAGGACTTCCAGAAATATTTTGTCTTTTTCTAGACAATCGTAACTATCCTAACAGTTTGTAGGCCTCTTGGATGTCAATCATGAGTATTTCTAGGGGGAATTGGAGTGGTCCATCCCGTTCGATTAACTCCATGATTTCAATCATTTTATCCTTGGGAACCATTTCCCTTTGCTTTGGTAGTGGCCCATTCTCTAGAGTTTTGATTTATGCGGTGTTTATGGTCTTTTCTAGAGTTTCCATTCGTTTGACACATATCGATTGAGGTATAGGATTTGGGATGGTTGACTTATTGGTAGGGAGTTCATAGTCTTTGGGAATACCTATGCATTTGTTTGACGTATTTGAGTAACATGATGAAAGGTTCTAGATCTCCCTGTGCAACATATACTTTCCCTAAGTGTAAAAATCAAACTTGAAACGTGGATGACACAACCTTCATCCTGTGTATCCATGGCCTTCCAAGAATCAAGTTATATCATGTGTCCTTATCTATAACATAGAAAGTGGTTGGAATGGTTTTGGGTCCCAAAGTCACTGGAAGAGTAATTTTTCCTATGGTGGCTACTTTTAGATTATCATATCTACTTAGAGTATCTCTAGAGGCAGTGATGTTGGTGTGTCCATAGCTCATCCTCTCTAGAAGAGAGAAAGGAACTATATTCATTGCGTCCCCATCGTCGATTAATGTTCATTTAATGCACCTATCATATATCCACACTTGAAGATATAGTGCAGGGTCCCCTTTTTTTGTTAACTCTACCTCAGAAGGCATCTGTTGTAAGTCAAAGAAAAACCCTGGATCTTCAAGTTCTGAGTTTGGTCGACTGAGATTGTAGTCCACATGATTGATTTTCTCACTAGGTGGTGGAGTAATTTGGTTGAGGTATTTTAGACCTATCGCTTGTAGTAACGCGAAGCGATGTGAAGGGGAGTTCCTAAGTAAATCAATGAACAAAATTTGTTCATATGTTCTCTTTAAGTCGTCTATGAGCTCATAAGGTCTAATGGGACCTAGTATTGGTTCTACTATTGAGATGGTACCCTCATATGCTTCTACTTGCTGATTTTCTTCCTCATGATCTTCCTCTTATTCTTCATTATGTATAATCTCAACCAATCCCATCAACCTAGTTTCTCCTTTTTGTCCTAGTTGTGGTGGGATTTTGGGGTTACTAATATGAGTTTCTTTGTTTTGATTTGTCATTTCTATATCTTTGTGTGCGAGGAATGGGTCCTAATAAATTCTCATGTTTACATTTTGTGGTGCTATTGGAGCTTGATTTTGTCTTATATCTTTGTTATCCGGTGTGACCTCCTGTGGGTTTAAGAACATTTCTATGAATAGATGTTGTTGGTCTTCCAGTAATCTTGCTATGAATCTGTTGTATTCCCTACAAGATTTTGTGCTATGGCCCCTTGTTCTATGAAGAGAACAAAATTGGTTCAACTCATACGGGGGTCTCTCATATCTTTTGTCATTTCCGTTCCCATTTCCATTGCGGTTCCAATGTTGGTAGTTGTCTCGAGGGTAGTACCTGTTGTTTCTAGGTCAATCTATGGCATTTACATTAGGAGGATAGTAATCTCTCCCATTGTAATCATCTTTTATCTTTTTGATTGGGCGTTGATCTGTCACCCTGTCTGTGGTTGCACTCCTATTGTTTTTGAGGATTTTAATGATAGAGGTATTGTTTCCTATTTCTTCCCTTATTAGCTTTTCGTTTGAACCATAGACTTTTCTACCACTGTCGATGGTGGCTTGGTCAATTCTTAAAGCACTTTCCAATGCTTCTTTGTAGGGTTTGTATGGTAATTTTTTAACATCTTCTCTCATGTCTTGTTAAGGGCATGCAAGAAGAGATCTCGATGATCCATGTTCGGAGCACTGGTTGAAGAATAGAGGACTTACCTCCATTGGGTGACAAAATGTGCTATAGATTCATTTGGTTCTTGTTTCATGGTAAGGAACTCTCTGATTCCTGTTTTAATGAGTTTGTTCATGTCGAATGCCATGACAAACTCTCCAATTAATTATCTAAATGAATGGATCAAAGCCTCTAGGAGACGATAATACTAATCCAAAGCGATGCCTTCAAGAGTTTTTAGGAAGATTTTTGCCACAACCCCATCCCAAGGGAGGAGTTCTCTTATGGCCATGGTGTAGGCTTTAATGTATGAATTTGGATCTCCTTCTCCTTTGAACTTCCAAAGATCTGGCAATGGCCAAGGTAGTTGCACACTTCTTATGTTTTGGTCTAGAGGCTCTTTCAAATATTTAAGATACGTTCCTAGAAAGACACTTTGAGATTGTAGGGTTGTTAGTAATAACCCTGTGGGTGGGTTTTGATAACCCATTGTCAGATTCATTGGATTGTTCTGAATAGGAGGGCTCCCATTCAGACAAGTATCATTACTAGCATGTCATGAATAATAATTGAGGTAGGGGGGATTTTGAGATGCCCCTTGTCTTGTTCGTAAGAGTTGAGTCTTCTTTCTGGAGCAGCTTGCTCTGCTTCTAGGATTCTGATTCTTTGCACTAGAGTTGCGATTAAATCTATAGGAGTCGCAACTCTAGGGGTTTCTTTATTTCTAGAATGTTCTCTTCCAATATTTTCATAGTGATGGGCTTCCTCACGTGCAATGTTTTCTTTTTTTTCTTCTTGTAAGGCAATCTTCAGTGCCTCTTAAGCGTCTTTGGTTTCTTGTAGATGTTTTTCCAACCTTTTAACCTCTTCATCAAGGTGGGTATTCGATGTGCTTGTGGAAGGTTGTTCTAGTCGATGTATCTCTGACCTCACCCTTCTTTCTTTATGTGGCACATTTGGTATGGCCGGGTTGTTTTCCCAAGCTGGGTTGTTGAAGGATAGAGAGCGCTTAGATTCTCTTTGATCTTGCTCATAGTCAGAATCCTCATAATTATAATAATTGGTGATTGGCGCGTTAGGATGCGGCGGCACATACCTATCAAATGAGGGAGTTTCTAGTTGTCTTGAGGGGATGTTCCCTAGGTTTAAGTTAGGTTCTATCATATTTGGGGGTGCCATAGACACCACAGAATAAATGGAACATATGATGGCATAAGTGATGGAAGTCGAAGTGGCTATGAAAAGCAATGAAAGAATGTTTTGAAATTGTTAATGAGATCCAAATAATTGGAACATGAACAACACAAACAAAAGTTTTTTCTCTTCATGTTGGGTTCACCAAAATATGTATGCTCAAAATTGTGACTCTGGTTCCTTGGGGCTGTCAGGTCAGATTTTTGCATGCACACGGACCCTTCCCTCCTTTCCACGGGGTGATCCGCCATGTCAGTCTTGCTCACATGGAATTAACTATTCGAGAGGAGGTGAGACACGGTGGGGGTCTGGCTCATTGGAGAGCTGGACTTCGTAGAGAGGGGTCAGCAAGTTCTATGGCCTTTGTTGTTGTGTGCTTAGTTGTATGTTTCATTCGATTGTTGTTGTAGTTGAAATAACCCTATGACCCAAAGGGTCACTAGTTTCTCTTCTTCTGTTTGGATTCCATCTCTATGTGGGTAAGCGATTGTTCTTGTTGATGTCCTCTTGTCTTTGTATGCATTGTAAGAGTTCTTTTTGTACCTAGTGTTGTCTAATTTCTTCTAACAACAAGATGACAAATGGGTCTCCTTGTGGTAGAACAAGGGTTTGTCATTGTGGTCATGGATGAATTTCCTCGATCACGTCACAGATAGTCCTTACCCAGTTTCCTCTCACTCCTAAGTACATTCGTGAATTAGGATAGATGAAATTGTGTAATTGCTAATGTTAACCAGATCTAGGGTTTTGGCCTAGGGTTTGACTTGTGTTTTAACTTTGTTTTTACCTTGTGATGAAATCAAGGGTTTGTTTGGGTTGAACTGTGATTACCTCGTGATGGAATTGAGGGTTTACAATTTTGTCTATTCTAGGATGTCTATATGCATGCAAGCTAAATGATATGCAAAACGTTCTTTTTGGTATTTTTTAGAATATTTTGAAAATAAAAGTGCTTCTAATCTATGAAGAGGAAATATGTGTAATCCTATATGACTTTTCCAATGCAAAGTTAACCTATATTTTTGGGTTTTCGATGATTTTAATGCAATCCATTCTAAAGAAAAGGGAAAATGCTTCTTCTAACAATCTAGATCTAGAAATATGAAAGTGATTAATCTAACATGCAAGATCTAACTATCAAGGAAAAAGCAGTGTTTTACTGTTCCCAAGAGAAAATTTGATTCTCTAATTACTATTAATATAACAAAAACAATGAAGGAACATGGAAGAAATGAATATTTGTTGACTCCACTACCTTTAGTAATCCTTGTGATAGGAAACCTCGAATCCTTTTGTGGCAGCAGGTGATCCTCTTGACAACAAAATGACCCAAAGAAGCAAAAAGAAGCTTTGATGAAGCTTGTATGAGCTCAATGAGAGCTTGGATTGAGCACAATGGCATAGAATGAAGCAGTGTAGTGTTTCTTGGTTGAACAAATAAAGCAAAAGGTACCTTCATCCTGTGAGAGCATTTGAATGCTAAGTTGGAGAGCAAAAATTGGCAAGAGCTGTGTGCACAATGAATTTGCCTCCCTTTGTGCTTGAGGGAGGGAGGTATTTATAGGTTTAGAAGAAGGGATTGATTGAAGAGTTAATTCATTTGATTGATGAGTTAACAAGAATAGATTGGGGAGTTAACAAGGTTGATTAGCCAATGAACTCATTTAATTAGAGAGTGATGAAGCAATGATAGCTTATCACTGGAGAGGAAATGGAGGTGAGGGAATGCATGATATTGATTGGAGAGTTAATTCAAGATCAAATAGAGATAATTATGCATGTGTGGGTGCATGAAATAGTTAACTCTATATTAGGGATCAAAAACCATGCAAACAAAGAGAAAAACGGGCAAAAACAGAGCAAAAATGAGAGAGAAACTTGAGTTTTTCTGCAGTTTCAAAAATGGCAGGGTCACCCCTTTTGCTAGTAGGGTCACACCTATGTGACCATGGGTCTCACAGGGGGTGACCCTAGGTTGCCTGGGAGAGATCTGGGCTGGAGAGGGTCAGATGCAGAAAAACAGGCTGAGAGATGCTAGAAGAGAGGAAAAAGAAGGGTTTTGCATCAAGAAACAGGTCAATCATGTAGAAGAATCCAAATCTCTAATTGTATCTTTAGGATCTCCCAAGGGGGATCTGGAAATAATAGGGGGAGATTTGGATTGGTGCGATGAAACTAAAAATTGAAAGCAGGAGATGGATAAGGAGACCTCTAGAAGGCTTCTAGGAGGTGCACTAGAGGAAAAACAAAGGGGAGAGGTGAAAAATCACCTACAAGACACTCACAAGGATTAGGAGCAAGGTCTAAAGCTCAGAAAATGCAAGTCGACAAGTGTCAAAAAGTGTCGCAAATGGGGAGAGAGGGAAATCAACAAAGAAGAAACAACACAAGACAAGAAAAGAGGACACGTCATCAAGAGGCCTGCTGCTTAAAGGACTTTATTTCATGCTTGTTTCTCACTTACATGTATGTGACAAGGATTTGAATCATCATAGGGGTCCTCGTGGAGGCAGTGCATGATTTTTATGCTTACAGACTCAGGAATAACAAAAACATAATAGACATTGAGCAAGGTCAGAGAAGCAAGTCATCACAAGCTAAAGGAGTAGTCATCAACTACTACAATAGGACAATCATTAAGCTACATGAGTAGAAGAGATCTCCATGGACAACATTATGCAAATTAGAATGGACTATGATGCTACAAAGGAGAATATCAAGCAACATACACAATTTGTAGGGTTAGGGTTTTATTGTTTACTGAGTTGCAAGAGTTTCTATATTCATGAGGTAGCTGTATCAAAGACTGTTGAAGATTTGAACTTCATTGGAGATCAAACATAAGGAAATGTATCTCAAGGAATGCATCCCAAATAAAGATCAGTAGATAGAATGAGCACAATGACTAGTATGGGTCAACAATAGTGTAATGGTGAGAAGATCTGCCCAAGAAGGCCTTATCAAAGCTCAAAGAGTGTTGAGACAATTATAGGGAATATAAAGAAATAGTCAAGACAGATGGCCTAGATAAAGTTTTACCACACACACATTATGGTGCTGATAGGGCTCGTTGATTATTGTTAAGGTGTTAAAACACAATAACCTTGAGAGAGTGTAAGACATAATGAACATGATGCAAGTAAAAGTATGTTGAAATCTTCCTGGTGTGAAACAAGACAACAAGTATGCATGGATAATGATAGCAGTGATAAGAAGCTAGCAGTCATCAGAAGATCATGTAGTAGGATCACAGAAATAAGGGATATGCAAGGTATGCATGCATCAATGAAACAATCATAAAATGCCATAGGAACCTTTCAAATAGAATACAACCCTAAACAAAGATCAAGAATCAATGAAACACTCAAGAAGATCAGGTCCTACAGAGGTCATTTGCAATGACAAAGATCACAGTGTTAGGGACTGTCTACAGTCACCTTGCATAGGTCTGTAAGAAAGCCATTCATATTTCATGAAACCTTTATATGATTGTGCTTCTTTCATAAATGTCATTGAAAAGATATTCTTCTCAAGTCTGATAGAGATGAAGATAGTTTGGAGACTGCCAAGACCCAAGATGCCTGCAAGGGATAGTGAACATATAGCAGTGGGACAGTCATGAAGGAGGCCAACCTTTGACTGTCATCATGGTGAGAAAACTTGCCAATAGTGCAAGAGAGTAGTAGTGAAGAAGACAACAAGAAAAACAATTTGCAAAAGGGAAATAAAGGTAATCTACTGCCATATTGTTTGTATCTCCATTCTAGGGATGTTTATCCTTTGAGTAAAGAGAGAAGACAAGTACATGGAGATTGATGAAGCTGTGACCATGGAGATAACCAACATCATTAGAAGTATTTGAGGAATAAGTGAGAAAACAATCCAAATAAATGCATGACAGGTAGGAGATCTTTGTAGCCTCTACAAACCCTACAACACATTACACTATCCTTCAAGGAAACCTTACATAAAAAGAACTTGCATAAATAAAAGGATAGTGATCAAAAGATGTAGAGTTTATGCTAAGCAAAAGAACTTGCAAAGGGTCTGCATATACTCCAAGAGTATCTCAGTTTAAAACTTAATAGAGAAAATACTATGTTGAGTGGCCGTTAGAATACAGTGGAAAAGTAGTCAATAGTCTTTATAGGGCAGTCATAAAAGTCCTTCTGAACCCTAATCTTATAGAAGTCAATGCATGAAGAACAATAGTATATACTGTGTATGATATATGAAGATCATCATTTAAGATTTTTAATAGGGTTTAGTACCATATGACTAAGCAGAGCCTTCATAAGACAAACTTCTTAGAAACCCCAAGGGGTCATTGAAATAAATTATCAAGTGCTTACCAGTATGAGAAAAACATATCACTGAAATCCAGATGGCTATGGCTCGTAGAGAAAGTAGAGAAACAAAAATATCTCACAGTTTGCATAAAAAATAGTATGCAGAGCAAGAAAAATGAAGTTTTCATAGTTACTAGTGCTAAAAAGAACAAGAAAACAAACATAGAAAAGCCCTTCACTATTTTGATGCACTATTTTATTGAAAGAAAGAACAACTGAATGATTTCACTGTTTTCTCAAATCAAGAGCAGGAAGAAACAACATAGTTTTTCCCAATTTTCAAAGAAAACCCTAGCTAGAGTTTATCACAGCAAGACAAATCTTTTCACTATTTTCCTTCATAAGTAGCAACAAAACAACAAAAAGGGAAAATAAAGCTACTTACCAGTGTAAAAACAAAGCTACTTATCCAGTGCAAGTTGCAACAAGAATCTCCATGGCGGTGCTCCCTTGAAACCCTAAAGAGCAGAGTGTGGAAAAGTAGAAAACAAATGAGCTCAGAGTTAGGGTTTGAAACCCTTTTCAAAATATAGTGCCCTAAAGACTTAGTCAAACATCGATGCAAAAGAGCCTTCTTAAGTCTTTTATCTTTTTTATCTTTTTTGATAAATCAAATGAAATGATATTATAGCTTGTGGTAAACACTTCAAGTGTTTAGAGAAAGTCAAGAAATGATGGGAGCTCGTGGTCATTATAATGTGACACTTCAAATTTTAAGGTCTCTTCAAAAGGTAAAGTCAATAAACATAAATAATTAGCCCTTCTCCCTCTTTGCATGGTCAAAAGACCATTATAATGTATTCTACCAAATATTAAGGTAATAATTACTAAATATATTTTAATACTTGTTATATAAACCCAAAATCATATTGTAATTTATGCTAACACTTATTAAGGTAAGTCATAACTTTAATTACCTTTAATATTTGTTAAAATAAACTATAATTACCTTCCAATCATGCAAAAGGGAGAGAGAAGAGAAGACCAAGTCAAACAAGAGTTATAAGGGCATGTAAAAGGGGGATTTTTTGCATTTTATTTGGACTTTTAGTCAAACCATGCTATTTTTAGAGATCCACTTGGTCAAGTGGCAAGATGAGGGGAGTTCAAGGCTAAAATAACTCAAGATGGAACAGTTTTGAACCCCCAAATCTAGGCTTTTTTGCGTTGCTCGCCCAACAACTGGGACTTTACTATTTTTGGTTGAGGACTTCTTTTCCAACCACTTCATGCATCAGAGGAGAGTTTAGTTTGAGTGGAGTTGACCTCCCATTGATTGGAGAGAGTTTGTATAGTAAAAGAGAAAGCATAGGATGTTTTTTTCTTAGTTCTTGCTTTGTTTTCCTTTGCACACAACAAAGAGAGCTTATGTATTGTAACTCATCAGATTAGATTATTTGATTTTTATATAGAGCAACATCATTATTTACAACATTTTGAGAGATTGTTGTAAGGTATTCTTGTTATTTTCTCATTAAATCAGTGAGTTACTTATGAGATACATATGTTGTGTTTGATTGAATGATTTTGATAAGGAGTTTATCTGTGATTTTAAATGAATCCTCTTAAATTTTTGTCTCATTCCTTGAAACTAGATACAAAAAGCAATTGATTTACACAGGTTGTAGGTTGTGCTACCCATTTTTCTGACTTTTATAGTTGTGAAAGTTTAGTTTTCCTTCAAAGAAAGTAGAAATACTCTAGCCTTATGAAATATTGATGTGTGAAGATTGCCCAAACTGAGTTGTGTGACCAGGTCTTTTGAGAGATAATTGTGAATCAAAATAACAAGTTTAGAACTTATAACTTGTTGCATCACCTCCTAAGATCTATTTTTTTAGTTTCATAGCAATCATTTTTTCCATTTTCTTTGCAAAATACATCAGATTTAGAAGATTCAAGGGAACCAACCCTCTCTGGAGGTTCACCTTCGCCATAGACAATCCACAATATGAAGGTGACCCCATGTTTCACAGGATTGTTGAGCTCCGTGCTTGACAAGGGTGCAATCCTCGTGACAACAAGTACACTTTAAATTCAATAACGAATCAAAAGAAAAACAAACCTTTGACCACAAGTCAAAGTTAAACAAAAGTTAAACTAGGTCAACACTTAGTCAAATGCGAACTCTCTCCCAAGAATTTCATGTACCCAGGGATTAGAGGAAGTTGAATCGAGGCTATTATTGAAGAGAGACGAAATCCAACCAAGACCACAACAAGCACAATAAATAAGAGAAGAGCAAGAACATGCTCTTAGGATCATTAAACAAAGAGATAACATTTAGTGACATGACCCTTTGGGTCATATAATTATCTCAACCACAACAGTCCTAGAGTGATATCGACATATAGTGCAATCCATACCAAGCCCACAGACTGACCAATCGCTCTTTACGACATTTTGCTTCCACATGAACAAAACCACCCCCGGGTCTCGCCTCCACTCGACTATCTCTTGCCAGGAGAGCAAGAGCGACTTGGAGGTCGCCCATAGCAAACAGAGGGTTCATGTGTGATATTGAGGCTAACTCATCCATGTTGTGTTTGAGTCACGTTTTAGAGCATACATATTTTGGTGAACCTGACATAAAGAAAAAATCCTTTTGGGATGGGTTCTTTCACATTTTTTCACATTTCACGATGTTTCATGCAAAAAGTCCAGGGAAATGTCCCATCGAGTGAAATAACATATTCAAAGAGGATCCAACAAAATCCCCACAAATTTTAGCAAATCAAAACACATGTGAACATTTGATCTAAGATCCATCAACATGATCAACCCATAATAAGCCATAGAAAAATGGCCACCCAAATGGACAATGAAGTGTGCTATCAAAAGAACTTATAAGAAGCTTAGGAGGTACAAAAATCACTCCATTTACTATATTAAGATAAAAGGGCCACGACATGTCAAGTGTCATCAAAAAGAACAAATAGGGTCACTCAAACCCCAAATAAAAACAATCCACTGCAAGGTGGCAAAACTCAAGAAACAAACAAAGCCTCACCTATAGACCTTGTAGCAACCTTGGTCCAAAAAATCAAGACGCTTGAGGCTAGGAGTGTTGAACAATATTGCCAAAGCAAAACTGAGGAAAAACCTAGGGCATAGGGAAATCATTTCATTAATAAGATTGAATCAAACCAAGGGGCAACACAAAATCCTCCTCATTTAAACTTCCATTCTCACGCCACACATAATGAAGCATTCATGGCCTCATCATCCAACATGATAAGTTTCAATCAAATAGGTGGTATTCCTATAACACAAGATCAATCACAAATGATCCTGGGACCTAATTTTAAAAATATAAACATGACACCATCTAGTCATACAAAATTTTCAAGATATCAACAATCTAGCATACCCTTTCAACAAGCGCAACAAGCTCCACCTGAAGGGCTAATGTTTGGAGGAATAATACGCTCCACACATAACCCCCTCTTAGGAACATACCTTGAGTATTTAAAGGAGCCTTTTGACTACAATATTCATTGGGTCATACTACCACATCCTCTCCCTAACCTTCCAAAATTTAAAGGAGAGTGTGATCCCGACTCTCATATAAAGGCTTACGTCATGGTAATGCGAGAACTCCTTCCTTGGGATAGAATGGTAGCAAAGATTTTTCCAAAGACTTTGGAGGGTATCACTTTAGATTGGTACTATCAACTTCCACAATCATCTATCCACTCTTTTAGGCAACTCATCAATCAATTTGTGGCTGCCTTCAACATAAACAAACTAGCCAAAAAAGGAATACAAGAATTTTTAACAATCAAACAAGAAGCCAATGAGTCAGTTGCACACATTATCACACGATGGAGGAAAGTTCTCTATTCTTTAACAAGTGCACCAAACATGGATCATAAGGAGTTTTGTGATCTCTTCTTACATACTCTCAACAATGACATACGAGAACAAGTCGAAAAACAACCTTATAAATCATACAAAGAAGCACTCGAAAGTGCCCTTAGAATTGACCAGGCTACTATTGATTGTGGAAGAAGGGAGTATGATATCAATGGAAGGTTGGTAAACTATAATAGAAAATCTTTGAAAAATAACCAAAAACATAGATGAATCAACAAACACTTCACCATCCAGAAACAACGATAATTATGACTACAATAGTCATACATATTGGGGAACAAAAATGTAAATAACTATCTCCTAAGAATCAACAAGCAGTCATACAACAATCATCATAGGCCTCAAGATTACAATCATGATAAATACTGCTCATTTCACAAGAGAAGGGACATGATATCAAGTCATCTCAGAAGTACAATCATTTCATATCAATCCTCCCACAAGATCAACGACAAGCATTCATGGACATATTCTCACAAGATGAAATAAATAGTCCCAAAATCCATTAAAACACCTTCGATCAAGACACCTTAGGCCTTGTGGAATTAGATAAAGATCAAGAAATTTGTGTCACCCAAGGATCAGAATGACCATATGACACCTTACAATTCAAAATTTTCTCACATGCTAGAACTTCTAGAGAATTCTCCTACACACAAGAATGTTGTCCTCAATGCCTTAGATCTAGGCCATCTAGTTCAAAACACTCCAAGTAAAAAGTGTTCTTGAACATTTAGTTTTGAAAAGTTACCCTCAGACGATGACATAGCTAAGTAGTGTGATCTTTCCCTCCATCTGATAGTCCAGGTTTAGGACTGGTGCAGGAGCACCCTGAGACACTGAGAATCTGGAGGATTCCATGCATATTCTGTTGTGTCCAAAATGTCATGTTGTAAGGCCTTAGCGCCATATTGAGTCATACATGGCCGAGTAATGGCATAACATGAAGTCTGTATACGTGTCATTAAAGGTTGTAACCGAACTAAAATAGATGTAACTAAACGACAGAGGTGGTTGTAGGGTGATTCGCCTTCCATCTTGTGTAACTGCCGATATGAGAGTCTTTATAGTAGGGTTGTTCGTTAAGTGAAAGAGAATAGAGAGAGGGAGAGAATAGACATAGAGTCTGAGAAGATTATTATATGTATATTTAGTCAGAGTAGAAGGAATAAAAGAAGTTCTGTTTGGTTTAATTACAGGAATGTAGATCGGAAGCATTCCACTGGTTGAGATTTCTTCAAAATCAGTGGAATGACTTCCTTAGGAGTAGAGTGTTTTCTGTTCTGTTAATTTTTGTGTTGTTTCTGTGTGAGTTGTTCGGGGTTTACAGTAGCAGACGTGGACATCAGCGTGAAACAACCCTGAGGAAACAGGTAGAAGTTATACCGATCAAGGAGTTTCACCAACAAAGGAGATCTCGCAGAAGGATTGAAGGTATCAGAGAGACAAGGGGTATCTTACACTGATCCATCACAAGGAAACGGTGTATCGGTGACTCTAGAGTAAGCTCCACTGATAGCATTCATCACACCGAAGAAGAGTAGGCCCATCAGCACATCAGCCCAAGCGTATAAACGTTCACCGATGACACAAGTCTCACCGAAGGTGATTATGATCAGTGTATCAGTGGAAGAACTTTCAAGTGTGCCGATAACAAATGTCTTGCTGACAAGTGAGAAGTGTGGAGTCTCTCATCGGCAAGAGTCACAACGTCAAAGTGACAATTTTGAAATTAACTGATGGTAACGTTCTCATCAATAGAAAGATCTTGGTCAGGCTACGCCGATAGTGGTTTGTCTCGCCGATTAGAGTCAACAATGAGGTGTCAGAGTCTTGGAGGTATCAGCCTATCGGCCAATGAATCTTTGAGCTCGCCGATAATATATGTCTCGCCGATAGTGAAGAATGAGGGTGTTTCGGTATGGTTTGGACCTTTTGTAGGGTATTTAAATATTGATTGAGCATTTATCTCCCTGTATTGTGGGTAAGATGGGTATTCACCCTGTTTTGAAGTGCTTCCACTATGTGCTCTACATCAAATTGGTATTAGAGCTGGCGAAAGGTCTAGCTATTGTGTATTTGTTTTCTGTCACTGAGAAAAGGAAAAGATGAAGAGTTAAAGCAAAATTTGTTTGGTTGGTGACCATTTTGAAAACATAGATCATAAGAAGTATTTTGAAGGTTGACAGTAGTTGCTAGATTGTTGCAGATGCTCGTGCCATCTAGTTGTGAGAAGGAATGAGATTCCTGTAGTGTGTGGGCAGACGATGATGAGGTCTATGAAGACCATTCACCAATAGAGATTTGGCTGGAAGAGGGTGCAGAGTGAGGCCACTGAGAGAGAGAGTGGTAGTGCATCTCCAGGATCTGCTGTTGGATGAGAGGAATGGGTCTGTGATGCAGCGTGTAGGATGGACATTTGATTGAGCATTGTGTTATAGTCATTGAGGATTTGATCAGTCTGAGAGTACTCCATTGCGAGGAGTAGAAGGAGCTTGAAGATACTCTAAAATGTTGATGGTAGTTTTCCATTGTTGGTTGGTTGGTCACTGTTCCATTGATATGAAGATTTCAAGCCTAAAGCTAAAGAGATAGAGTGAAAGATAAAGACTAGGACAAATAGAGATGCAGGAAAATAGTTTTGTTTGTAGGTACATTTCCAAGGGACTTGGAAATCTTTGTTGGTTGGTTGTATGGTGTAGGAGCACCCTGAGACACTGAGAATCTGGAGGATTCCATGCATATTCTGTTATGTCCAAAGTGTCATGTTGTAAGGCCTTAGTGCCATATTGAGTCATACGTGGCTAAGTAATAGCATAAAACTGAATCTATATACGTGTTGTAACCGAACTGAAAAGATTGTAACTGAATGACAGAGGTGGTTGTAGGGCGGTTCACCTTCCATCTTGTGTAACTACCGATATGAGAGTCTTTATAGTAGGGTTGTTCGTTAAGTGAAAAATGAACAGAGAGAGGGAGAGAAGATTGTTGTATGTATATTTTCTATGGAGAAGGAATAAAAAGTTCTGTTTTGGTTTAACTGCATGAAATGTAGATTGGAAGCATTCCACTAGTTGAGATTTCTTTGAAATCAGTGGAATGACTTCCTTAGGAGTAGATTGTTTCCATTATGTTGAGTTTTGTGTTGTTTTTGTATGAGTTGTTCGGTTACATAGTTGCAGAAGATTATAGACCCTACTATTCTGTTGAGTTTCTGGTTCTGTTCATTTGTTTAGTGTCTGCGTGAGTTGTAGAGTAAATGAAGTGTCATTGGTGTGAAACAGCCATCGGGGAAGTTTTTTATAGTTATATCGATCAATGGTGTCTTGCCGACAAGAAGTGTATCGGTACATCAGCGAAGCTCATTTCTAATGTGCCGATAGTGATCGTCTTCCCGACAAGTTAGAAGTATAGACTCTCCCATCGGGGAGAGTTACAACGTCATAATGCAGGTTAAAAGTCTCACCGAGGGTATTGTTCTTGCCGATAGATGAAGGTGGTGAATCTCACATCGGAATGAGTAGGATGTCGGTATGAAGGGATATAACGTCACCGAAAGTGGTTGGTCTATCTGATGAGTGTGGATTGAAGTCGAAGACATCGGTGTATCGGAAGATGAAGGAAATGTCCCGCTGAAGATCTGAGTCTCACCAACGAGTGCGGTCTGAAGGTGCCATTGGTATGTCAGCCAAGGTTTTTAAGTATTTGCCAATGAACAAAGTCTTACTGATCGGTGTGAAAAGTAGAGTCCTCCATCAGGGAGACTCATGAGATCGGTCTAAGAAATAGCAAGGTGGCCGATGGGGTCTGTTTCGCCGATAGTAACGAATGAGGGTGTTTCGATATGGTTTGGACCTTTTGTAGGGTATTTAAATATTGATTGAGCATTTATCTCCCTGTATTGTGGGTAAGATGGGTATTCACCCTATTTTGAAGTGCTTACACTGTGTGCTCTGCATCAAATGTGTAGTGATCGACAACAGGTCTGTAATCAACATAGTCTCTTTTCTTCTTCTTCAAAGAATGGTTTATGACGAAACTCAAATCACACGAGAAACTTCCATCCTTAGAATTCACAATAACCCAAACATTTGAACCATGGGTAAGGTCAATCTTTGAATCATATTGGGTCCCAAAACTCTCCCAACTAAATTTCACATCATCAACGAAGAAACCACTTACAATATGATCCTAGGAAGACCTTGGATCCATAGGATGAGGGGCATTCCCTCCACATTATTTCAAGAAATCCACTTCTCGCACATGGGACAAAAACACGTCATCAAAGGAGACCTTGATCCTTTTAGTCTTTATAAAGTTAAACAAATCAAAAAGAAGGGAAAGACCATGGAAACCACCAGTGACCCAAAAATCAACACTCTTGAAAAATGAGAGCCAAATTTTTTTTACAAATGTAGATAAGACTTCAAAATGTACAAGGGGGCAATAGGAGAATTCTCCTTTGATCCCCACTCAACAAAGTCTTATGTTCCATTCAACTTAGCATCCATTCCTATCAATCTAGACATGAGAATCCATACAGTCAAGACCACCACTAAGTAAAAAGAAGAACTAGAACCCACACAGAAACTAGGAGAGTCAACACCAATTCCAATTACCCCTCAAAAGTTCAAAACAAACATGAGAACTCAACAAGAACAAAAAATGACAAAGCTAGGGGGTAAATCATCAAACAATGAAACATGTGAGTACATAAAACTCCTCACTGAATTCTAAGACATTTTAACAGCAAGTCTTCGAGTGTCCTTGCAGAGACTTTCAAGTGAATTTCAGACCAAATTGGATAGGTCCATACGTAGTTAAGGGAGACATCATAAATTAAGCTTACCTCTTGTGCACATTAGAAGATGAAGAGTTCAGTATATCAAAACTTTGTAAAAGACTAGAAAACCCAAAAACATCAAATATCTCAAAAATCCATAAAAAATATAAAATTGTTGAAAAATCAAAATTTTGCATTCTTCATTTCGTTCTACCATGCATTTTTGTGAAGTGACATGTTCTTGTTTGATTTTCATCTTAGTAAGGAGTCTAAAGTTGCTTAGGTATAGGTTGACCCTATGATCCTTTAAGATCCCTTATGATCATGCTTACCACTTATCACTTCCCCTATTACATTTCCCAATTGTTCTAATCAAAGCCTAGCTTTTAGCTTCACACTAATCCTACTCTTAACGAACCAAGATGTTAAGTCTAAGAAAATTTAGTATTCAAACCTACAGTACTCAATAGAAGCTTGCAAGTAGACATTCCCAATTCCTCCTTAGTATAAGGGAATTCTAACTGGATAGTGAAACTTTTGGTGGTGTTCAGCCCCTTATATTTCTTGGCTAAAAATGTTAGGAGGATCATAACTCTATAGGAAGCAATAAAAAAATATTAGTGAATAAAAAATAAGAGTGAGAGATAAAAGAAAAGAAAAATAGATCATAAGAGAGAATATCAAAACAAAAAAATACCAAGAAGTATCAAAGCATCAAAGGAGTAGACTATCAAAACATAAAAATGCATCAAAACTATTAAAAAATAAGAGACTCAAGTGAGACATTGCAAAATACAAAAAAAAAGAGTGAGAAAAGATAAGATTGCTAATTGTTAGAACACATTGATATACTGAGAGGGGGGTGAATCGGTATATGGCAAAACTTAATCCAAAATAACTTTATCAACCAAATCTTTTTATTGCCTTAAACAAATGATAAAGAAAATTAAGCAATTGAAAGCACAACACATAAGCACACAACCATAACACCAAAATTATGTGGAAAACCCTAGAAGGGAAAAACCACAGTGAGTAAGCTTCTTGGATCTACTATCCAAATCTAGGCTAACAAATAATAAAATAGGTTTACAACAGGTTTTATGGGCTACAACCCAAAGGAAGCTACAACTCCTTGAAATACAATGCAACAACACTTACAAAAAGAGGCTACAACCTTAGTACAACACAAATGATAAATTCCACTGACCAATCACCTCTGCAACATCAACACCTTCTACACTGACACAAAACTTCAACACCTTTGCTCACACAAACACTGCTACCTTCAACACACTTCCACACAGACACAAACATAGACACACTCTCTTCCATACTCATACATACATCCTCGCACACTCTCACACCCTCATTCATTTCACACCAAACATTATCTTTCATTTATATCCTCCTCAAGCTTCAAAAATTTTCTCCTTTCTCGGCCAAGATGAAACGTGTAAACATGATATGTGCAACGAACACATCAAGTCGGCTTCCAAATGATGTAGAACTCCAAAGTGATTTAAACCAAGTGATAACCAAGACCTATTATTCATTAACACATTCTTCCATGTTGGCGCACACTTCCAAACATTAGGTGTAATCATCAAAACACTTCAAGTCAGCCCAACAACACTTATTCCTCCACAAATTAGCTCTAGACCCATAAACATATTGGAGAGGCCAATTAGCATAATGCAGATCACTTTACAAACATTATATGACTTGCAAATACATTTTCAAATATTCCTTTCATAGCTTCAAGCTATATCATGCTGATGCAAATCAATAGACATAGAGCCCGACATCACTAGCAAACACTAAACACACAATCTTGAGATAGAGCATTGAAAAATAGACCTGCGGTGCACTTCAACACCTGAAACCTAGAACTAGCAAACATACGGATCATCTGAACACATCCTCCAAACAACAATGCCACAAAGTGTAATGCGGTGAAATGTGGTGGTTTTCACTTTCTCCTTTTGGGAACCCTAATCAACAACATGATATGTCTTTGTTCTGCTGACTACAAAGAACCTCTATGATACATCATATCATTTGAAACTTAATTATGTCATACTTCTCATTTACATATGCCTATCCTCCAATCCGCACAACCCAATCTTCAAATGTGGAGAAATGCAGAGCATTTCTCTAACTCATCCTAACTGTAACAACTATTACCACTATCTTTACTCTGCTAGCTCTAGAATCTTCCGTGGTGACTTTCATGCTCTGAAATCAGGAACATAGATACATTACACCTGTCTCTATCTAACTTCCAAACTGCAAGGCCATATCTTAAAATATGGAGGAATGCAGAGCATTCTCCCGAGCTTCTTCAGTGCAAATTCCTGTGCCTTAAACTATCTGAAACTTTCTTACAAAAATAAAGCAATGCTTTTCATCAGGAAACAAAGAGTACAACATTAACCACATCAGAGAATTCGATCCAAACTTCATACACAACAATCACAACTCTTTGCAACATAAACAAGAAGTCACAACTTCTTCTTCATATCAACATACTCATCAACCTGTCAACTTTCATCTGTCTATGAACTTTAGTGTTGGAGTACAGGACAACACTGAGAGGGGGGTGAATCAGTGTTGCATAAACTTTTAACAATTCAAAACTTAACTTAAAGATATTGTGCAAAGAAACTCATTTAAAACATAGTCATCAAGATATGCAAACTAGAATACAAAAACTTAAATAAGGATGACCAAATAGATACAATTTAATCAACCATAAAGAGAAAACATGACAGAGGTTTTGATGAGTGGAAAACCCTCATAGAGATGAAAAACCACTCTAAATTGCCTCATTGGCTTAATCATGAAAATCACTAATTACAGAGGCTCACTGGCTGATGAATGCCTCATTGGCAACAAATAGGTCTCACTGACCATGTAAGCCTCACTGGCTACAATATGCCTCACTGGCAATATATACAACTTCAGATTAATAAAAAATTTAGAGGGTTTCTCTGTTTCATTACAATGCTCATAACCACATATCATTCTTTTTTAGTCTGAAAATCAAATTGCTCTACATATGTGCTCCATAATGTCTTTTCAATGTACTTGAATCACCTGCAATATCACCTCATATACTTCTCAATTCTCAGACAAAACATTTTCTCTTCCCCTTCTTTTTTTTCTCTTCAAAAACCACACATCTCATAACATAATTTTTTTTCCAAAACATATCTTAATCTCCATATGTCATTCCTGCAATTATATTTATTCACAAAGCACCTGCAATAAGATTATAAATAAATTGACTTTTGATATTCCTCTCCTCTGCATATTCATCTTCACCATTTCAACTCTTCAATAATATGCTACAATATTATTTTAATCAAACTACCTTCAGAGAAAATAAAAAATCACTTTCAGACCTACTCTCCATTTGCAAAAAGGCAAAAAAAGATTCTCGAAAGAAAATCTTTTAAAAACATCTCTTAGTCTTCTCATAAGCATTTAAAAAGCCACTAAAAATTACCTCTCCTTATATTAGAAAAAACAAACAACTCTCCAAATTGCATCTCTTAGTCTTCAAATTGCATAAGAGGGGAGAAAGAATTTAGAAGGAATCTCCTAAGAATAATTCTTTTAAAACTCTGATAAAATTGCCTTTTAAACATACTAAAAATAGTCTCTAAAAAACAAAGCACTACAATCACAATGCTTTTGACGGCCACAGACCCATCAAACGAGGAACTCAGGAGAGCAGATGTCTAAATTTAAATAGTGGCCTTTGATCTTCATTCGCGTGCCCATTAAACATTTAAAGAGGACCGTCGAATACCTTTTTGGCGCAAGGTTGACTGGTGCCATCGGTTGAGGGATCAAGAGGGCACGTCGACAGAATATACTAAGAACCCTTTGATAGGTCACTTTAAGTGACATGACCTAATTAGCAGGTCAAACAAAAATTAAAACAAAAAATGCATAGAGGAATGGCAGGCTATAATGCAAAGGATTTAGTAAACATTAGGAGTTGGTTTTAGATTTGGATCCCTAAAGAACAAATCTATCAAACCCTAACTTAAATCAAATGGTGATCTTAATGATTTTCATAATCATAGTCAACTGATACATAGGTCCTCAAGGAATAAACAAAAGACAGGCCCGCATACTCTTAGCATGGAGAAATAGAATGGTGAAGAAATGATGACAAAGTGTCAATGAACACTAACTAAAATGAACACACATAAGCTCAACTCATCAAAGCAAGAGTGCAATGGCTTTGCAGATACTTGAGGATCTTAACATGTAGACATAACTCTTTGAATTGACTTAAGAGCACTTAAATGAAATAGAGGGCACAAAGAGTCAATGATGACAACCAAGACATAACACAAAGAGGCTATCCTTAACAAGGTCTTCTTACTGTAGCAACTCCAAAAGCTTTGACATGAATGCCAAACATAAAGCTACCACCTGTGAAAGATATCACAGCACACATCACTGCTGCACAACTTCTTGTCACTATATCACCTTTTGATGATGACATGCTAGAACTTTTAGATGAAAAATTTATTCTCTACAACACCATGAATGTAATCCCATCAACACCATGACATCAAACATCTTACCAAACCACACATTGTCTCTGCATGCCATATGAAACATATACAAGAAGACTTCATATATACCAACTCTCCAAGTCTTTGAATACATCAACATTAAAAACACATTACCTATGATCAATATCTTGAAATCCTGTTCCACAAAGCATGAGATATCATTCTGAAACTTATCAATGACAAATACATTTTACATCCTTAAAGCATCATCCTTACCAACCTCATCACATGATCTCAAAAACACCTTGCATTAAACAATATCACATAGAAGCACTGAAGAACTCCTGATGTCCTGCCCAAACTTTGGCAAAATGAAAGGTTGCTTCAACATAACCATCATGAATACAATGAAGCATGGCATGGTATAATAAGGCTAGATGCAAAAAGTACTTTGACCAACATCTAACATCAATTGAGATGGAGAAAACATGAACACACCCTAGCACATGATCTAAACAACATGAACTAAGAACACTATTGAAACCATGAAGACCATGAGTTACACCAATATATATGTCCTGAACCAAGGAGCAACATCAATAAACAAGCATCTCCATCATAACATCATGAACACTGATTGAACTAACATGATCATGAAGACTAAACCAACATCCAACAACATAGCACCCTAAATCTACATGATATGAGTAACATCACCATGAATGAGTAACATATATGGATAACAAACATTATGGAGCACCTAAAGCATGACAACTATCTTTGCATCAACAACTCAACACCCTTTTGACATCAATGACAATCAACCTCCATCAATCTCCACCTTTGTCATTGATGGCAAAACTACATGATGCATGCTTTGTCTCTCTCCTCCTTTTTGACATCGGATGACAAAGGAAATTATCTCCCCCTGTGAAAAAATGACTCATATACATCATTAGCAAGATACTAACAAACTATGTTGATATCATTCAATTGCCTACTTACTTCTTGGATCACATGCACTATTACTGACATTGTTATCTCTTTAACTATACCACACAATGATTTCACAATAAATATGATTATTAACCTTGTAAGCATTTGACCAAATGCATATGATCACTATCCTTGTAAACATTGCCATGTGATCAAAAAACACAACCAAGAATTGAGATACCACCTACTCAAGTTATTGATACCACTGGTCTTTAACAAAAGATTGAAGGAACATATCATCTGTTAAAAAAAATTGTAGATTTTGATTTCACACATGTCCACTATATTTTCCACTATCATGCAGATCACCGTGTCTTCATCAAAGAAGAATCATCAATGAATGCATGTGGTAAAAGCACTAACATCCAAAGCATTGTGCACCTTATTACTTTCATTCTATCACACTAATTGCTATATGAAGCACCTATTGCTATCCATTGGGAAGCACACAAATGACAAGTATAGCATAGGCACAAAATGCATATGCAACAAATCTCTATATAACCCTCAAGATACCTCCAAACAATGAGATATCATTGCTACACACTACAAAACCACTGTCATCTTTCACTATATATCTCTATCCTGTTTGTCATCTAATTCACTTTAATAATTCAGAGGTAAGAGACATAGTACATCAAATGTATACATGATCATTGAACTCCTGCCAAGTAAAGTGTTGATACATAACAAAGTGAAATATAACAACAACAACATGTACACAATAATGACATTGAAATGCTTCTCAATTTTCTGCAACATACATGTCAAAACCAAACTTAACAAGCACCAAGTCTTATCACTCATCTTGCAACAATATGTAACATGAGATACTGCTTCAAATCCTTAGAGATAACTCCATAAAGTATGATGTAGATAAGATACCCAAATCAATGAAACATGAGAGATGAAGTATAAATGACCAATACAACTTCAACCAAACATTCCATTTTATGATGTCCTATCAGTCTGAGGTCATTATGAACAACCTTTGTCTACAATGTATGAGATTATCAAATGTTCTAATGAAAAATGAAGACCAAGACCACACCAACTGATGTCTTTGAAGCATGACAACACCAAACACCAACATAGATCAATTCTTGAACCAGACTGAACACCAGACATGACTCAATGCACTCATTGCATGAACATCATGAGGAAGAAATAACATCTTGATATTTTGATCCCATGTGAGGTGCACCAATATCACCAATGAAAACATACAAGCAGAATCACATTATGGTAAGATAATCAACACTAGAGACCAATATTTACCATACTCAAAATGTACCAAACATGCCTTGATAATGCTTCCTAGATAACTCTTCATCTGGACTTTCACCTTGGGGATAAGAGATAGATCATTAAACAAGTCCCCCTTTCTTCATGCTATATCTTATGCAATTGATGATGTGACTTGTGCAAGATGCACAAGTTTAGAATCTATCTTCTCTTTGCTTTGTTTCAGTGTCCAAACTTTCACAGGTCCTTTCTTTTGTTCAATTTTCTTATTCCAAACCTTTTCAGCCTCTTTCCTTTTCCAACTTTTCAAACCAGATGATGTTATTCTTCCATACATTCTGCAACGATATGCTTTGTGACCAGGAGAGTTGCATAAGTGAAACATACAAGATTAGTATTCCTTCTGCAATCAACTGCTTTGTGTCCAAAATGATTACAGGTATAACAATAACCAAAAAATGAATAATTATACCTATACATATATGCTTGCCTTGTTGGAGCAGTTCTTCTGAGATTTCTCTTTTGGTTGTGCATTTTGACAAAATCTTCTTTGGTTTTCACCTCAGCTTCAATCTTCTTTTTGCCTTCAGGAGCAGTAGCATGATAACTTAGATCAATTTTGCTTCTAGGAGTTTCTCTGCCTTTGGAACACTATCCTTCTTCATAACCTAGACTAGTAGTGTCCTTATGATGCTTTTGTTTGCCCAACAATTCATGCAACTTATTTATGCTTTCTTCAAACTCCTGATATTTCTTGGACAGAACCTTGAGACCTTCATAATATTTTCTCAGATTGACAATTTCAAGCTCTAATTTTAGATATTCAGTTCTTTTAACCTCAAGGTCAGATTTTATTACATCTATTATTCTTTTGGCTTCCTCAATTTTAGTCTTTAGACTGATAATCAATTTGTCAGATTCATCAACATGACTCTTTAAGCCTATAATTTGATTTCTTGCCTCTTCAAGATCAGAAGATACTCTTTCAAGATCTGAAAGTGCTTTGTACTCAGAATCTTTTTCTTGTTGTAGCTGCAACTCTAATCTATGGTTCTTCTTTTTATATTTCTTGATCTCACTCAGAGCACACAAGAGTTCTCCTTCAACATCAACCTCACACTCTTGTTCGTCATCATTCATAATGTGATCTCCTTCTTCTGAATCAGATTGGACCTCATCTCCTTCATGTGAATATCTCCTTTCATTGTCACTTTCTTCAGACACCAAGCTGTCCTATTCTTCAAGTGCACCACCTTAATAGATTCTTATCAATTCCTTCCACACATCCTAAGCTGTTTCACAATGCATAACTTTACAGGAAACTTCATTAGATAATCCAGATAGAATGGCCTTCTTTTCTATATGATTGCATTCATAAGCCTCTTTATTAATTGTAGTATTAGATGATTGAGAGGAAACAAAATACCCATTCTCAACTGACATCCACACACCATACCCTAAAGAGGATAGATAGACTTGCATTCTAATACACCAAATAGAGAAATCTGAACCGTCAAAGAAAGGAACTCCTAACTCAACTTGTGAGACATTTCTATCAATCTTTGAGTTTGGTATAGATGGCACCTTTTGACCAGTATGTGATTTGACACTTCTCTTGCCCTTATTTCTTCTACACTTTCCCATGGTACTCCACTATCAGGACCTACCCAAGCCTGTTAGACTTCTATAGGGAACCTGTGCTCTGATACCAATTTTTGGAGTACAGGACAACACTAAGAGGGGGGGTGGTGAATCAGTGTTGTATAAACTTTTAACAATTCAAAACTTAACTCAAAGATATTGTGCAAAGATACTCATTTAAAACATAGTCATTAAGATATGCAAACTAGAATATAAAAACTTAAATAAGGATAACCAAATAGATACAATATAATCAACCATAAAGAGAAAACATGATACAGGTTATGATGAGTGGAAAACCCTCATAGGGATGAAAAACAACTCTAAACTGACTCACTGGATTAATCATGAAAATAACTAATTATAGAACCTCACTGGCAACAAATAGGTCTCATTGACCATGTAAGCCTCACTAGCTACAATATGCCTCACTGGCAATATATACAACTTCAGATTAATAAAAAATTTAGAGGGTTTCTCTGTTTCAATACAATGCTCATAACCACATATCATTCTTTCTTAGTCTTAAAATCAAATTGCTCTACATATGTGCTCCATAATGTCTTCTCAATGTACTAGAATCACCTGCAATATCATCTCATATACTTCTCAATTCTCGGACAAAACATTCTCTCTTCCCCTTCTATTTTTCTCTTCAAAAACCACACATCTCATAACATAATTTTTTTGTGCCAAAACATATCTTAATCTCCATATGTCATTCCTGCAATTATATTTATTCACAAAGCACCTGCAATAAGATTATAAATAAAATGACTTTTGATATTCCTCTCCTTTGCATATTCATCTTCACCATTTCAACTCTTCAATAATCTACTACAATATTATTTTAATCAAATTACCCTCAAAGAAAATAAAAATCACTTTTAGACCTACTCTCCATCTGCAAAAAGGCAAAAAAAGATTCTCCAAAGAAAATCATTTAAAAACATCTCTTAGTCTTCTCATAAGCATTTAAAAAGCCACTAAAAATTACCTCTCCTTATATTAGAAAAACAAACAACTCTCCAAATTGCATCTCTTAATCTTCAAATTGCACGAGAGGGGAGAAAGAATTTAGAAGGAATCTCCTAAGAATAATGCTTTTAAAACTCTGACAAAACTACCTTGTAAACAGACTAAAAATAGTCTCTAAAAAAAAGCACTACAGTCACAATGCTTTTGACGGCCACATACTCGTTAAATGAGGAACTCAGGAGAGAAGATGTCTAAATTTAAATAATGGCATTTGATCTTCATTCGCGCGCCCATTAAACATTTAAAGAGGACCATCGAATAGCTTTTTGGTGCCCACGTCCTGCAAGGTTGACCGGTGCCATTGGTTGAGGGATCAAGAGGGCCAATTGGCAAAATGTACTAAGAACCCTTTGATAGGTCACTTTAAGTGACATGACTTGTATTAGCAGGTCAAACAAAAATTAAAACAAAAAGTGCATAGAGGAATGACGGGCTGTAATGCAAAGGGTTTAATAAACATTAGGAGTTGGTTTTAGGATTTGGATCCCTAAAGAACAAATCTATCAAACCCTGACTTAAATCAAACGATGATCTTAATGATTTTCATAATCATAGTCAACTGATACATAGGTCCTCAAGGAATAAACAAAAGACAAGCCCACATACTCTTAGCATGGAGAAATAGAATGGTGAAGAAATGATGACAAAGTGTCAATGGACACTAACTAAAATGAACAAACATAAGCTCAACTCATCAAAGCAAGAGTGCAATGGCTCTGCAAATACTTTAGGATATTAACATTTAGACAGAACTCTTTGAATTGACTTAAGAGCACTTAAATGAAATAGTGGGCACAAAGAGTCAATGATGACAACCAAGACATAACACAAAGAGGCTATCCTTAACAAAGTCTTCTTACTGTATCAACTCCACAAGCTTTGACATGAACACCAAACATAAAGTTGCCACCTGTGAAAGATATCACAACACACACCATTGCTGCACAACTTCTTGTCACTATATCACCTTTTGATGATGACATGCTAGAACTTTTAGATGAAAAATTTATTCTCTACAACACCATGAATGTAATCCCATCAACACCATGACATCAAACATCTTACCAAACCATACATTGTCTCTGCATACCATATGAAACATATACAAGAAGACTTCATATATACCAACTCTCCAAGTCTATGAATGCATCAACATTAAGAACACATTGCCTATGATCAATATCTTGAAATCTTGTTCCACAAAGCATGAGACATCATTTTGAAACTTATCAATGACAAATACATTTTACATTCCTAAAGCATCATCCTTACCAACCTCATCACATGATCTCAGAAACGCCTTGCATTAAACAATATCACATAGAAGCACTGAAGAACACTTGATGTCCTGCCCAAACTTTGGCAAAATGAAAGGTTGCTTCAACATAACCATCATGAATACAATGAAGCATGGCATGGTATAATAAGGCCAGATGAAAAAAGTACTTTGACCAACATCTAACATCAATTGAGATGGAGAAAGCATGAACACACCCTAGCACATGATCCAAATAACATGAACTAAGAGCACTATTGAAACCATGAAGACCATGAGTTACACCAATATATATGTCCTGAACCAAGGAGCAACATCAATAAACAAGCATCTCCATCATAACATCATGAACACTGACTGAACTAACATGATCATGAAGACTGAACCAACATACAACAACATAGCACCCTAAATCTGCATGATATGAGTAACATCACCACAAATGCATAACATATATGGATAACAAACATTATGGAGCACCTGAAGCATGACAACTATCTTTTTATCAACAACTCAACACCTTTTTGACATCAATGACAATCAACCTCTATCATTTAGTAGACAAGGTACAACTCTGTATATATGATACTGATCCATCTCCTTCACTTTAGAACTTCTCTGACCAATCTCACACCTTTGTCTTCTTCTTTGATCATCACAACATATACTCATCACTTTTCTCTTTGTCTCACAACAACTTCTGATTACATACTCTATTGTCTTCACTAATCACTATACTGCATTAATCTCCCTTTAGCAACTCTGCATCAATCTCCCTTATCTCCTTTTGGCATCTTTGTTGACATCACTAATCATCATTGATCAACACTCCACACTAGTATTGACATCAATGACAACACATATGAAACAATCTTCCCCTTTGGCATTGATGGAAACACTTGATCTGATATACAAATTTCTCCCCCTTTGACATCAAGGATAAAGGGCTAGTGGTCTTCCTTTGAATTAATCTTCTTTTAGCTCCCCTTGTCTACATTAGTCTTAATATTCTTTTACTGCTCCTCATCTTGTCAACTCCCCCTAACAACTTCATCCTTGTCATCCTTCTACCTACTTCCCTGAGAGGTAGCCTCCATCAATCCAGGGATTCAAATGTCTTGAATTGATCCCCCTGGACAGATGCACCATCTATGCATCTATTTAGAAGGAGGGACAAAAACCCCTAACTTCTCTCTGAGATACTCAAATGTGTCCTTAGAAAGTGCCTTTGTAAAGATGTCTGCAACCTTATCCTATGTAGGCACATATTCCAATTTGACCTCTTGATCTGCAACCTTCTCTCTCAAAAAGTGATACCTAATAGATATGTGCTTGTTTCTAGCATGCATCACTATATTCTTTGAAATATCGATGGCACTTGTATTATCACAAAGAATAGGAATGGGCTCATCATACACTACCTTTATATCCTTCAATGTTTGCTTTATCCACAACACTTGAGTGCACCAGGCTCCTGCAACTATATACTCTACTTTTGCTTTTGATAAGGACACTGAGTCCTACTTCTTGCTCAACCATGAGACCAATCTGTCTCCCAAAAAGAAAGCTCAACCATTGGTACTTCTTTTATCATCAACACTACCAACCCAATCTGGATCAGTATAAGCACTCAGGGAAAATTCATCACCCTTTTGATACCACAATCCATATTTTGGAGTGCTCTTCAAATATCTAAAAATTCTCTTGACTGCCTTCACATGAGTTTCTTTAGGATTATCTTGAAATCTTGCAACCAAACACACCACTTGTATAATGTTAGGTATAGTGGGCCTCCAATCATAGATCTATACAGAGTCTGATTAGCTTGAGGTGACTCATCATCTTTACTCAAATGGCAACCTATTACCATAGGAGTACTCACTGGTTTGCAATTGTCCATACCAAACTTCTTCAACATCTGATTCACATACTTTGCTTGAGAGATAAAGATGCCATTATTTGATCGAGCAATTTGGAGTCCAAGAAAGAATGACAACCCACCTATCATAGATATTTCAAATTCTTTTTGCATATCTTTAGCAAACTTCTTACTCATTTCATCATTTCCTCCAAAGATTATATCATCAACATACACTATAACATCTATCAAAATTTGTTCATCCTTAATTTTGATGTAAAGATTACTATCTGCGATACCTTTCTTGAATCCCTGCTAGAGTAAGTACTTGTCCAACATTGCATACCAAGCCCTAGGGGCTTGTTTGAGACCATACAAATCCTTCTTAAGTTTGCATACCATATTCGGGTCTTCTGATAACTAGAATCCATCAGGTTGCTCTATGTAAACTTTTTCTTCTAAGTCACCATTCAAGAATGTAGATTTGACATCCATTTGATATACCTTAAACCCTTGTGTGTTGCAAATGCAAGAAACATTCTGATTGCCTCTATTCTTGCTACTAGAGAAAATGTCTCCTCAAAATCAATTCCTTCTATTTGTGAATAACCTTTGCAAACCAACCTTGCTTTGTTTCTTACCACTTCTCCATCTTCATTCAATTTGTTTATGAACACCCACTTTGTACCTATCACATTTTTGTCTACAGGCCTTGGCACCAATTCCCAAGTCTGATTCTTCTCTATCTAATTTATTTCTTCTTCCATTTCTTTTATCCAATCTTCATCTTTATTAGCCTCATCAAAAGTTTTAGGTTCTACTCTTGATAGTAAAGAAAAGTTTACATGTTCATTTGCTCTTGCAAACCTTCTTCTTGTCTACACTCCCTTATTCTTGTCTCCAATAATCTGATCTTTTGAGTGATTCTTTTGAATATACTTGGCAGGAGTCTTGGTAGTCTTCTCTTGAGTTTCTTCCCTCTCTTCAACTTCTTCTACTTCTTCTATGTAGGCAGGTTCATTTGACCAACAATCTTCTTGCTCATTTGTGATATGATGTGACTCTTCATCAACTCTAACATTTGCACTTTCACCTATCTTCCTCAATCTTTTGTTGTAGCATTTGTAGGCTTTGTTCCTAGTTGAGTATCCAAGAAAGGTTCCTTCACCAGATCTTGAGTCAAATTTTCCCAGACCTTCATCTCTTTGAGGCAACATTTACTTCTAAAAACTTTGAAATACTTGATTGATGTTGGTCTTCCATAGCATAGCTCATAAGGTGTCTTGGTGCTGTGCACTCTTAGTTGTCCTCTGTTGAGAATGTAGACACCAGTATGGACTGCCTCTTTCCAATATGTATTAGGCAGCTTGGCTTCACTCAACATTGTTCTAGCCATCTCCTGAACTATTCTATTCTTTCTTTCCACTACTCCATTTTGCTGAGGAGTTCTTGCAATAGAATAATGCCTCTTTATTCCATGTTCTTCACAAAATTCCTCAAACTCACTTGATGTGAACTCACCACCTCTATTAGACCTTAAACACTTGATTCTAGCATTCATTTCATTTTCAGCCATGGACTTGAAAATCTTGAACCTACTAAAAGCTTCTGATTTTTCTAGGGTGAATCATTTTTGGTGGTTGGATGTGCATAATAGGATCTTAACCATGTATAATATTAAGATCAAAGGATTTCAAATCCCCAGTAGGTGTACTCTTTGTATGAAGGAAGAGGTGTTTGTTTCTCATCTTCTACTCCACTGTAAGTTCTCTTGGGAGGTTTGGGGTTTGGCCATCCAAAACCTTGGTATCTCTTGAAGCATGAACCATGATCTTCCCTCCTTTATCAATTGTTGGTTCATTCCTTTCTCCCACCCTATTTGCAAAAAACTATGGTCTTAGATTCCACTATTCTTGCTTGGGGTTTGTGGAAGGAACACAATAACAGGTTATTTAGGGACAATAACTACTGGCTGAAAATGTCTCTAACAACACTCTGAAAGTTGTGGAGACCCATCAGTAAGTGGAATATTCAACTCCACATTTGTAAGGTGGATAATTTCAAGAAGCTTGCTCACAAAAATACTAAATGGACCCCCCAGAGAAGGATGAATGAAACTTAATTTTGAGGGGGTTGCTAAAGGGAACCCATGGCCAGCTAGTGGAGGTGGGGTCTTGAGATTGTCTAAGGGGGGTCTATTGGGTGCTTATGCAAGGGTACTGGGGGAGAACTCCAATAATGTGGTTGAGGCTATGGTGCTTCTTTGGCGGGTGAAAGTTGCCCTGTCCATTGGTGTCAAAAATCTCCTGATTGAAGGAGATTCAAAGCTCATATTAGATGTTGTTCAAGGGAAAGTCAGGGTTGGTTGGATTGCTACTGATATCATCCAAGACACCAGACACCTCCTTCTAGGCTTTGATGCTATTGAATTATGGCATGTCTATAGGGAAGGAAATAGTATAGATGATGCTATGGCCAATTTGGGTATTAATCTATTCCCAAAGAGATATTGGAGGAACCCTAATAACCTCCCTAGAAACATTAGAGATCATATATGTTTGGAGGCTCAAAATTTGACCACTCAATGATTATCTTCAGATGGTTATCTTTGTTAAGTGAATATATTTTGATATATATTCCTAGAAGTTGTAGTGTGGTGAAGGAGGGGATTTTAGTGGTGTGGGGGGTGGTCGGCCTCATGAGTGGCATGCTGACATCTACTAGTTTGTACAAGATTGAGAAAAACCACATCATCCGTGACCAACTTAGCAGGTTCACGTGGCTTTTTCCAAGGTGGATCACGAGGTGATTTCAAATATTGGTGGCGCATCCTCCTAATGATCTCCAACATAGATATCATAATTATAGCAATAATGATATGGAACAGGAAGGAGCTAGTAAGGACAGTTTGAGTGAGGTGCATAACCATCAGAGCAAATTCAATAAGTGTAAGGACTCTTCTTGCATCTGTGATTCTAGAAAGACCTTTAGAATCATCAGCTGCCTCTAGTTATTCTTGCTTCTGCAGTGTGTTCTTCCTTGATGGGTTTGGAATAGACTGGTCATGGGGGGTGATAAGGTGAGAACAAATCCTATCTTGTGTGTGGAATTTAGGGTGGATAAAATGCTCTGGAGCATTTGTTAAGATGGTGGTCTTACTCCTTTGTTGGAGTGTCTCAATGGCTTTGATAAGAACCTGTCTGTGCAGTTCGCCATGTCCTAGGATTTAAGGATTGTTTAGGTGGGAGGGATTCAATTTGAGGTCATCGAGGACACCATAGACCAAGCCACGAGCTTATCCTACAACGAGAAGCACTTGAAGAAACAAACCAAGGTCCAAGATCATGAAAGCATGACCCTATTTTTTAAAGAAGGTGAAAAACCTATTAGACTACATGGTGGATTTGAAAGGGATAGTATCATGCCTCCATGGGAGAAGGTATGCTTTCTCTTGATGAAATATGTGACCGTCGAGGGTCATTTTAAATGTTTTTACCACTACTATTTCTCTTTGTTGAATCACTTTCACCACAAAGTTCTTATCAACTTCCCATTCTACCTGATGTCCTCACTTGAGTCCTCTGTTAAAGTGGCCAAAATGGTACATGCCATCAGCCCCAGTGTAGTTATCATTCCCCTGCATCAAGGTTTAATATTTTATCTTTACCAGTTCCATATTGCCCTTTGTCCTCCCAAACCTATCAGGGCCTGTTTGATTGAAGATGTGCAAGATGATCAACCCGGTGAGAACACCCTATTGAAAGGAAGCTAGGTGTACAGAAATCGCTTCCTACACTAATCTAAAGAAGAGAGATGAGTACAAATTCCTTTTAATCCTTACAGTTACAGAATGTTAAACACAACAATTAAGATATTGCAGCAATACACAACACAAGAATGTAAGACAGAAGAGAGAGACAAGATATAATGTGGGGAAAACCCTTATTGGGTGAAAATCTCCACAATCTAAAACCTGTACAATGTATTATCGAAACAACAAGGTTTACAACACACTTGCAATGCAAGTCTTTATAGGAGTCCTTGACACTCATATCTAGAGACAAACTGGTAGCATAACAGTACCTGTCAATCACATCATACATCTCCTCTCAAAGCACCTGCTTAAATAGAAGTTTACATGGCAAAAATGAACTTTCCTTGAGATGGCCATCCAACTTGGCCTCATGGCCCAAAACCCATGCCTAGGGACACTTGTCCAACATTGCAGCATGGTTATGACACTTGTCATATCACCCCATCCCAAAATGGTCACCTATTCCCAAGTTGGGCAATGACAGATGCTCTTACGCATCTTACGCCTATCATAGAATCTGTCATACTGAGAGTACTTACAGTTCTAAGAGAATCTGTCATACACTGACTAAAAATAGCATATTCTCTTATAACATGTCACAACCCTCCTTAGGGCACCCAAAGATGCCTTCTTCCAAGATGCCTTGTGACACATGTCTTCACCTGTCATAGAACATTCCATTTACGACTCTTACGCATCATAGATGCTGTCATAGGAATCTGTCATAACCGTTTCAGTCAAGATTCACTTACACACTAGTCAAAGTGCCGACACATGGAAAAATACATCTACCACTAAGTGGGATGCCTATCTCCTCATGTGAGGACAAAATTACATGTGGTCACCTTCCATGTAGGATGATACATCACTGTGCCAACTCCCACAAGATGACAAAATAGGATTTGTCTCCTAATTACACAATAGGCAATAAATAAATACATTACAATAAATAAATGCAAGGAATTACCAAGGTTAAGGCACCTTAATTCCCAACATTCTCCCAATTGTTGAGCACCTTGTAAGAGCCAATGGAAAAGACAGGATTTAAGTGCTATAGGCTGAGAGGCAATAGACTCCGAACACCATCTGAACTTTTTTGTGCCCACTGGTTTCATCAATGCATCTGCAACATTCTTCAAAGTGTCTTCCTTCTCCAAATTCACCTTCCCATCCTCTACCATGTCTCACATGAAATTAAATTGAACATCAATATGCCTTGTTCTAGCATGGAAAGTTGGATTCTTTGCTAGGCAAATCACACTCTGACTGTCACAACAAATCGTAATCTATTCTGCATCAACACCAATATTTGAACACAATCTCTTAAGCCAAATGGCTTCCTTGGAAGCATGAGTTGCTTCCATAGACTCATCTTCAGTCATGGACAAAGCAACCACAAGTTGCCGCTTACTCATCCAACTAATTGCACAACCAAACATAGTAAACACGTAAGCACTGGTGGATCTCCTGTTGTCAATGCCACCAACCCAATCAGAATCCACGAATCCATGAATACAAATTGAATGCAGAGGTCCTGTAGGATTACCATGATATCATATGGAATACTCGAAAGTACCCCTCAAATATCTGAACACTCTCTTTATTGCATCCTAATGTACCTGTCCAAGATTAGCCATAAATTGACTAAGGACTCCCATTGCTTGGGCAATGTCTGGTCTTGTGCAGACCATAGCATACATCAAACTGCCAACAACACTAGCATAAGGTACTTTGCTCATGTCCACCTCACTAAGAGATTGTGGACAATCATTAATAGACAACTTTGTCCCCAAAGAAATAGGAACACACAATGGTGTACAATCTGCCATGCTGAACCTATCCAAAATGGTCTTCACATACTTACTCTGGCTTAACCAAAGTTCTCTGTTAGCTCTGTCTCTTCTGGTTTCCATTCCTAGAATGTACCTAGCTGCCCCTAGGTTTTTCATCTCAAATGTACTGACAACTGAGACTTCAAATTAGAAATCATATTCTTACCATTCCCAATTAACAATATATCATCAACATACAATGCAATAATGAGAATGCAATCATTGTCAAATTTACAATACACACAATGATCTGATTTCGATATTAGAAATCCAACTGACAACACAAAGGCATCAAACTTCAAGTACCACATCCTAGGAGATTGCTTCAAACCATACATAGACTTTTTCAACTTACAAATCAAATTTTCTTTACCTTTCTCTATGTAATGCTCTGGTTGTGACATGTATATCTCTTCCTCCAAATCCCCATAAAGGAATATTGTCTTCACATCCATCTGCTCCACCTCTAAGTCATAAGCTGCTGTAAGAGATAACAAGAACTGAATAGATGTTAGCTTTTCAATGGGAGAGAAAATTTCACCATAATCAATTCCCTCCACTTGTGAGTACCCCTTCACAACCAGTCTGGCCTTATACTTTTAAACACTGCCATCTGCACCAAATTTCTTCTTGAACACCCATTTGCATCCAATAGGTTTCTGTCCTTTAGGAAAAGACACCAAGTCCCATGTTTTATTCTTCTCCAAAGAAGCCATCTCATCTTCCATGGCCTCCTTCCTGTCATTTGCATCTTTCATGCCCATAGCCTCTGTCACAGTTCTAGGCTCGTCAGTGTTAGTAAGCAAGGCAAAAGCACAACTAGAATCAAGCAATGAATAACCAAATCTATCAGGTTGCTTCCTTGTTTGTGTAGACCTCCTCAATGGTTGAGGTTGAGGTGCTGCTTCTTCTCCTAAACTTTCAGAACTGCTAGAGCTCTCCTCATCATCAGGTCTCATAGGGTTTGTCAGTTCAATCTTCCCAGGGGTAGAAGGAAATTGAACCACATCCTCTTTCTTTTCTATTTCTTCTGGCCATAGAACAACGGGAGAAGGTGTTAGCTCTTTGAAAATAACACTTCTACTATACAACACTTTTTCAGCCACAAGATCCCAAAGCTTGTATCCTTTCACACCGACACCATAGACAATGAAAATACACTTAACAACCTTGTTCTCCAATTTAGACCATTTCTCCCTAGGTACATGTGCATATGCCTCACAACCAAAAACACGAAGATGTCTAACTGAAAGCTTCTTACCAGACCACACCTCCATAGGTGTGTTACCAACCAGAGATGATGTAGGAGACCTATTTACCAGGTAGCAAGTAGTGGCTATAGCTTTAGTCCAAAACTTTTGTTCGAGGCTTGCTCCACTAAGCATACTCCTAGCCTTCTCTATTAGTGTCTTGTTCATCCTCTTTGCAACTCCATTTTGCTGTGGGGTGTATGGAGTTGTCTTATGTCTTTCAATCCCTTGCTCTTTATAGAACTTATCAAACTTTGTCGAATAAAACTCACCACCATTTTTAGTTCTCAAACACTTAATCTTTTTACTAGTCTAATTCTCAACAAAAGATTTAAACTCTTTGAACTGACTAAAGACTTCATACTTGCTTTTGAGAAAATAAATCTATGTCCTTCTACTGTAATCATTTATGAAAGATACAAAATATACAGATTTGGAAATCAAAGGAACACTAACAGGACCAAACACAACAGAATGAATAAGGTCCAACACACCAGAAGACTTGTGAGAACTAGAGTAAAACTAAACACGGTTTTGTTTCCATATATACAATGTTGGAAAAAGTTGAACTCGAGATTACAATCATTTAACCCCTCAACGAGGTTTTTATTTTTTAGGGTTCTAAGATCCTTCTCACCAATGTGGCCAAATCTCTTATGCCATAACATTATCTTTTCAGAAGGAAGCTTAACTTCCAAAGCATGAGCATCCTTGGGTACCCAAGATGCACTACCATCAGAATTTATTACAATAGATTTCTTCACTACTAGTTCAGATGGTGGGGATGAAGTGACTATAGCTCTTTTCTTCGAGTCATAAGAACTATTGCACTGTGAAGTGCATGCCTCCAGCTGAAACAAAGTACCTCTCTAAGTACCCTTTGCAAGAACCATAGATCCTCTAGTCATCTTGCATCCATCCTTCAAAAAGACAACCTACACACCTGCATCATTCAACTTACTTATAGAAAGCAGGTTCCATGCCAAGCCTAGGATGTGCATGACCCTAGTGATCCCCTTCATCCGTCCATCAGGGAATCAGATTGAGACTCTTCCACGACCAACAATCTTTAGATGAGAATCATCACTTAGGTACACTCTTCCACCGTTGAACTCTTCATACTTTGTGAACCAACTTTGATGCGAGGTCATGTGGAATGATGCACCAGAATAAATCAACCACACATCATCAGATGCATGGGTGGCCTGGGTTGCAATGAAGGCATCACCATCATCTTGTGACTTGTCAGAATCTGAATCTGGGACATTCTTCTTCTTCTTTTTCTTTTCCTCTTTGCATTCCTTTCAGAAATGCCCAATTGTTCCACAGTTCCAACAGAGAGCCTTGGACTTTCTAGGAGATTTGGATCTACCCTTCCCAGCTTTCTTGTCCTTCTTTTTCCCTTTCTCCTTGGGTCTTCCACGAATCGCAAGAGCCTCTTTGGCTACTTTAGAAGACTTTCTTTGCATCTCTTCAGATAAAAATGAAGATACCACTTCATCCATTTTGAAGGTGGATGTGGTGCTCCTAATAGCCATAACAAGATGATCCCACGAGTCTGGCAAAGAACAAAGCAAGGTCATACAATGATCCTCCTCCATATTCACACCAATGGATGTTAACTGTGCAACTAACATGTTGAAAGTATTCAGGTGATTTGCAATAGATCCTCCATCCTCCATCTTTAGAGAATACAACTTCTTTCTCAAAAAAGCTTGTTCACCAGGGATTTGGCCTGATAAACATCTCCTAGCTTCTTCCAAAGGTCTTTCGTGGTCTTCTCCTCATGGACATTTAATAGGACAGAATTAGCTAGACTAATTCTTATGAGACCCTTAGCCTTTTGATCTTTGAGATCCCAATCAACTTGTGCCATTGCGGTTGGTTTTACACTGGAAATAGTTTTCCATAGGTCTCGATCAACAAGCATGTCTTCCATCTTAAGTTTCTATAACTCAAAGTTTGTGCATTGAATTTCTCCACCTCTAATCTTCTGGATGTGCCTGCCATCACCTTCCTACAACAAGATTTTAGAATAATCTGCACAGACTCCCACTCAACCTAAGATTAGCTCAAAAAACCCTACCCAACAGCTAGAACCAAAACTGGCCAGGCTCTGATACCAACTGAAAGGAAGCTAGGTGTGTGGAAATCACTTCCTACACTAATCTAAAGAGGAGAGATGAGTGCAAATTCTTTTTAATCCTTACAGTTACATAATGTTAAACACAACAATGGAGATATTGGAGCAATACACAACACAAGAATGTAAGACAGAAGAGAGAGAGAGACAAGATATAACGTGGGAAAAACCCTTATCAGGTGAAAAACCCCACACTCCAAAACCTGCACAATGTATTATCGAAACAACAAGGTTTACAACACACTTGCAATGCAAGTCTTTACAGGATTCTTTGACACTCGTATCTGGAGACAAACCGACAGCATAATAGTACTTGTCAATCACATCATACATCTCCTCTCAAAGCACCTACTTAAATAGAAGTTTACAAGGCAAAAATAAACTTTCCTTGAGATGGGCGTCCAACTTGGCCTCATGGCCCAAAACCCATGCCTAGGGACACTTGTCCAACACTGTAACATGGTCATGACACTTGTCATATCACCCCATCCAAAAATGGTCACCTATTCCCAAGTTGGGCAATGATAGATGCTCTTACGCATCTTACGACCGTCATAGAATCTGTCATACTGACAGTACTTACAGTTGTAAGAGAATCTGTCATACACTGACTAAAAATAGCATATTCTCTTACATGTCATAACCCTCCTTGGGGCACCCAAAGATGCCTTCTTCCAAGATGCCTTATGACACATGTCTTCACCTGTCATAGAACATTCCATTTACGACTCTTACGTGTCATAGATTCTGTCATAGGAATCTATCATAACCATTTCGGTCAAGATTCACTTACACACTAGTCAAAGTGCCAACACATGGAAAAATACCTCTACCACTAAGTGGGACACGTATCTCCTCATGTGAGGACAAAATTACATGTGGTCACCTTCCACGTAGAATGACACATCACCGTGCCAACTCCCACAAGATAACAAAATAGGATTTGCATCTTAATTACACAATAGACAATAAATAAATACATTACAATAAATAAATGCAAGGAATTACCAAGGTTGAGACACCTTAATTCCCAACACCTACTTCTTGTTAAGGTTGGGGCTAGTCCTTCCAAGGTGGCTGTGGGTAGGTCCCTTGGGAAGAGTTCCCCTGTGGCTATTGGGTCCCTCCAAGATTCTATGGTCCACACTGCTGATACCCCGATTCCTCGGTCCCAAAAGAACAAACATAAAATTGCTAAATCTTCCGTGGATGTCAAGGAGAAGGATTCTACCCCTGTGGTCCCATCTGGTAAACCCTCCCCCTGCTGTTAACACCTTTTTTGGTACACCCAATAATTTTCCCCCAAAGGTTACTATCAAAGACTTGTGTGATCTTAAAAATAGCCCCACCCATTCTAGAGATAGGAAGTGAGATAGGAGTAAAGGTGGTTTGTCTATGACTGTGAAGCCAACCAAGAACAAAAAACACAAGAGTAATGCTACCTGGGCTGTGGAAGTGGAGACTAAGGATTTATCCCTTGAGGATAGCCATAAGGGTGATGACTGGGAGAAGGGGGAGGGAACTGCTTCTTAGGGGAAAGACACAACCCTTAAAGTGGACATGAAGAATAGTAGTGGTACTATCTCTAGGAGACCCAGTATCCGTCGTTCTAGTAGGTTGGTAGGTATAAAAATCCCTATGGTGAAAATTGTTGATTACTCGAGTGCCTCTGATCCCGAAGATGAGGTTGAATTTAAGGAGGTTAAACTGACTTTGGAACAGTCAAAATTCTAGGAGGGAGCTAGTTTACTTGAGGAACTTAATTCCTATTGTGATACGAAAGATGAGGATACTGAATCTGATCAGAATGATGTAGATCTGCTGGAAAAGGAAGTTGTGAGTCAAGATGTTTGTGGGAGTTGCAGTTAGGTCAAAGGTGAAATGGATGAGTTGAAAGCTAGAATGGACACTCTCGAGGACAAGATGAGAATTATGGCTGCTGTGTGCTCGAAGGTCACTCACCGGGATGCCACTTCCTTGGCAATTCTCTAAGACATTAAAGGGAAGAAGCATGGGTCGAATTCAAAGACTTTTGCTAGCAATGTTGAGCTGGTTGGGTTCCTCATGGAGGATTGGAACCAACTTCTCAAGTAGTTTTTTCCTTTGTTATGTTGTTAGTATTTGGTTATGGTACTAGTTTTATTGTATGAACTCTATTATGCGTAGCTACTATCAATGTACTGCTAGTCTGCTATTGGTGGCATGTTGGGTCTATTTTGCTACCTTTAGTGGCTTTTTGTTATAGGGATTTGCACTTGGTTTGCAGCTTACCATAATAAAAAATAATCTAATTCCAAGAATCCTTGGAATTTTTCTTTTATATTAAAAGTTATGCATTATAGTAAAATGTCACTATAAATAATAGAAAAATAATAAAATTTATTGTAAACTAAGTAAAAATGATAGAAATAAGTTTTGAATTTTTAAAAAATATAAACTAAATCTATAAGTAAAATATCACAAACTACTAGTTTACATCATCTTTAATTAGATTCTTGATAATTTGTTTAGTATAATTGACAAAATGTGTTAAATGCTAAAAAATGTTGATTTGTGTGGCCCAATAAGATTGAAAAGTAGAACAAACTATTATGCTTTCACCTATATGTGTATGTATGTATGTTTGTATATATATGAACTTATGTATGTAGGGTTTAGCCGGAGAACAAGGATAATGAGAAGATTTAGTTGAAGAACATGGAAATTAAAGAGACCATATGAGAAATCCCCTACACATACCAATTATGGAGGACTCATTGTTATTGCGGAAGTAAGTCTTTAACAGAAGCAACTATGTATTGAGAATATTCACTTGAATGATGAAGCTAGTTTGCACTGTCTACGAAAATTTGATTCATATTTTGTTTTCTATTTTGAAATGCAAATTTGATGGATTATGGGTATGAAATAAGGGGGTTGATTAAGTGGACTTAAGGGGACAAAGTAAGAGGAAGGAGTAAGGGGATGGATTAAGAGGATGAATTAAGTGGGCAGAGTATTCTTTGTTAAAAACAAATCTATTTAAAATAAGATAGAAAACAAGACGAACAAATAAAATAATTGCTCACATCTTTATGCATTTAATGCTTACTAGTCATTCTAACTACCAAAAAATTGTAGTGTCCTAATATTTTCCATTGGTGGAGTGGGCCATGTGGAATGCTATGTTTCTATCAACTTAGCTTTCACAATTAGGGTTTACATGTGTTATTTTCATCATGGTTTCCTCTCTCCATCTTTACTTCACTTGAAAGAAACTTGTCATCACTTAGAGAGAGGACCTCAAATCTCAACACTAGACCTTTATTTTTCATGATTGCACTCATAAATAATTATTGATGTGACCATGTGCAATAGAAACAAAGCCATGACACACCAATCAATTTCAACATTAGGGATTGATGGTACTATAAAATAGACAAGAAATTTAAACCCATGGACTCAGGAGTTCATTCCTCCTCTATACTCATACACATTTAGTTTCCTATCACTATATCCACTTCCTCCATCCTCATTTCTTTTATCACCAACAATGAATTTGCCCACACCCATCTCTTATAGTATCTACTCTCCTCTATATTTGTAGATGAATCACATTCCATCAATAACTCCACCTTATTTCCCTATGATGGTTTGCTCCATTCCTACTCATGAATTATGAATACTTACTTTTCCAATGAAAACATAATTGGTCCAACTTCCTTTGCTCTATTGAATATTAATTCCAACTAAGATTTGGGCTATTTATAGTGAAGCATTATCCAATTTATGTCATTATCATTTCAAGGCAATCAATTGAAGTTTGTGGAAAAACATTAAATGGCTTGGAAATGCAGTGCCACAAATCCGATCATTATCTAGAGTCACATCAATGTTTTTTAAACAAAAGTAATTTAAAACATAGGTGGAGGAGGGCTACCTCATTGTAGAGTAGGGCCCTACATTTGTAGTGGGGGATCATATGTTTTCATGTTTCCAATGAATCTATTTCATTCAAGTTTAGTTTGGGCGAATGTTTCAATTGAAATGATTACCATGTGGCTGGTAGTAGTTTAGGGTGAAATCAATTCACCTTAAACTTTTTTTGGGTGAAAATATTTTCCTTGAAACTGTTCAGTTGGTCTAAACTAAAACACAATTCCAAACTTTCACTCAATGGTTATGCTATCTTGACACCTATGAGACTTATCACAACATTATCTCATGCCTAAATTGCGCCTATGTACCTATGCTCATTGTTTACATATTATGTTTCCATATTGTGCGTTCATTGCCATATTGTCTTATTACAACAGGGGGCACCATGTGTTCCCCATGCTATATATGTGCCTTCGTTGCCATATCATGCTTCTAGAGCCATCCTTTTAGATTGAGGGGCATATTTCTTTTCACATTCTCTATTGTGTTAGCATTGCATATCCTTTTACATTGGGAGCATTATGCCTCCTCTATATCATTTTGCACTCACATGCTTGATTATTTTCCTAGAGCTATATTACCACATCAGGAGCATCACACCTTCCCTTATCCAATTATGTGTTCTTGCATGCTTTATTATGTACTAAGAACCACATTGATAATATCATGCCTTCCCCATACTACACCTAAATTATGCCTCCAGGGCCATTTTCACCTTATGATTTGCCCATATAAGAGAAAAATATTGATTATCTCCAATCTATATGCTTTACATGATTATGATTAAATTTTTACCTACTTGTTTATCATATGATGCTATCCATGACACTTACTTTTTGTGATTCATGTGCTTGCATTTAATTTTCATGTACTATTTTCCCTCTCCCCTAATTCCTTGCACACATATGCAACTAATTAGAGGGGGCATATATCATCACTAACATTCCTATGTTGAGTTTTCATATAGTGACTTATGTTATGCATAGACTCATCATTGTTTCTAGACAAATCTCAAGGATCACATGACATGGTAGTACCTGATTTGCCATGCCATCCTATTTCAACACGTCTTTCTATACACGAGAAATTCTCCTAACCCTACTCCTACATTTTCATTTTCCTTGACAATTAAAGAAAGCTTGTAATTTTACTTGTGAGACAAAAGCTACTCATTGCGCATTTTTTTCTCTATTTTGTAGGTTCCTATGGAGCACTGCACATACCAAGGAGAAGATGAAGACACTTGAATAAATCTAGCTGGGTCCATTACTTTACATGGACTCTAATATCCTTTTTATTTACTATACATGCATGAAATCTTGTGAGTGCTCATATACTTTGAAATACAATATTTGTTAAGGATTGACATGCACCTCATAGTGGGGGGCAAAATATAATGGTGAAATTTGCATACCCATGCTAGTTCCCATTTAGTTTTGGGTCCATTTTTAGATAATGTCTTAATATGATTACATAGTGGCATGTGACAAACTTCAATGCTAAGTTTGGCTCCTTCCTCGATCCATATCCACCCTCATTTACACTCACCTTCACAAACTTCCATACATTCAACTTTATCCTTGCCTTATCTACACCTATCCCCATACATTCACCTCATTTATTAGTCCACACCTCCACATATTTATTCTTGATCTCAAGATTTGACGTCTCCTATCTGTTGTGCCTTGCACAAACACCCCATTTCATTAAATGGAGGCCTGCCTCTTTCAATTTTTGGCTTAGAGTGTCAGCCCTGTCCTAGTTGGTTCCTAAGGTGTTCAAGGATGTATAACAAATGACCTAAATGAAGTCAAAGTCACATTTCTTGAAGATGTATAAGTTGCTTAGGTCTCCAAAATAACTGAGTCAAGTGATCTTCAACATAGAAAACCAAATCCTAAGGAGTCTTAGTGCTGAAAAGATTATCTACTGACCTTAGCACTAAAATCATAAGTCATTGACTTAGCGCTAACTTGCTTGACCACTACCTTCGCGCTAAATCTACCCTCCACTGACCGCACGCTAAAACTCCTTTTCACCAACTTTGTCCGAAGAGTCCAAATTCCCTGAAAGTCAGTAAGTGCTGAAAGTAGCACTGGTGCTAAAATATTATACCACAGACTTTGCGATAAAATTGCTTGCCACCAAATTTGGTCTGTGGAGCCTAGAAGTCATGCTAGGTCCAAGGTACCCCGATCCCGTACAAAACCCTAAATGTTCTCTGCAGACTGTGCGCTGGGATGGCAAAGGTACCTTCACATTAATGGCAGATTAGACAGGGAAAAATAATGTTTTGAATTCATTTTGAGAGCTCATTTTGTGAATAAACAAACTCTTTCAAGAGCTCTACAAATTACTTAAACAACGAGCAAATTCAGCGGCGGCAAGAATTGATCGAAGGCACATCCAAAAGCATTTTCTCTACCTTTGCAACTTTCTTGAAATGAGGTTAGGGCACCTTTCCCTTTGTCTTATTCTTTCAAAAATAGTGTTTCATGTATGATTTAGGCCTTGATTTCAAAGGGTTTTTGAGTTCGATGAAAGGGTCCAGTTTAAAGAGGGTTTTTCTGTGATTGTTTTAATTTGTTGAAAATCTCCCATTTAATCACTAGATAGACCCAAGGGCATGACATTTCCATTACTTAATTTTAAGCCTATTATGACCCAAACTTAGAGCCCAATAGACCCTAGCGCTAGAATTCCAAACCTATCATTTTGCGCTAAAACACATCTCACAATAACCTGTGAATTTGTGATAAAATCCATCGAAATCCTTGAAAATTTGTGTTGGTTATAACTCTTTTACTTAGGTGCTTAAAATGGTCCCGATCGACCTCTTGAATTGACTCCCTAAACATAAGTCAGTCGGCGTTGTGTAATTTTTGCCCCCTCTTCAAGTTAAAGTCTTAGCGCTAGATTCAGTCCTCACGAACTTTGCACCAAAAACCCCTCCCACTGACTTAAACTAATGAATTTAGCGCTAAAATTTAGGATGGCCAACTTGCACTAGAAAATGCCCACGCCGACTTTAGTCAGTTACCTTTGAAAGCTACGCTAAGTCAGATAAGTGTCAAATTCCCACTGTCATATAGAGAATAATCAACGCTAAATCGCACCATAACTGACTTGTATGGAAATCCGTCCTCACTGACTTTAGTTAGTCATTCCCAAAAACCTGCGCTGGTTGGAGGTAGTTAAAAATCGTGCCAAACTCAACATTCAATTGTCTTCATTTCTTGTGCTGAAAATCAACTTCCTTGGCCCCGTGCTAAGTCTATCAGGACCAAAATCAACGCTTTAACATAAAGAAGTCTAAGACCCCCAAATTCAGTGCAAATTATGTAAAAGGCCTGATTTCTTGAAAATTCCTAAGGTAATTAGGTCTGTTTGATCAAGATAAGTACCGCAGAGGTAAAAATAGGATGTTTTGAATGATTTTATTTGGATTTTCAAAGAAAGTAGCATTTATTGCATGATTTAAATAGGCTTTTAATGTTGTTTTACATTGTTAGGTCATGTAACGAATATTATACAGTGATATGATCTGCAAATCATTAACTTGTCCATTTGTAACTTAGAAAAGGACTTGGTATCTGTTTCATAAGGTAGAACTTGACTTAGGAATATGAGATCAGTAACTTATAGCTAAATCACCAAGACTTAGTAATCAAAGACCTTCAAGACAATCTTGACTCATTAGGTCTAGTCTTGCAGGTTAAATGTCTGCCCGAGCTCAAAACATGAAGTACGAGTTCAAGGGAATTCCTCCAGAGACTAAGATCACCTTTGCCTAGAAGAACATTGGAGATACTGACCTAGGTCATAGACCTAGAGGACTTCATACTTAAGGTATTTGGGCCAAACCCTACCCCCTGGCTAGAAAAGTTAGAGATAATGGCATTGCTGAGGCAGCTACATTCCCCACTTCCATACAGTGTCCATAATTGATAGTAGCATGTGCAGATAGATATGATACATTAACAAGAACCATTCAGACCACAAGTGGACAGATTTTGGTAGATTTGAGCTCCACATCACTTGCAGAGATTTTTGGAATACCTGTCTTCCCGATGCTCTCAATCCCATATAAGAAAGATGTTGACGACACTTACAAGAAAGATGTAGATAAGTGTAAAAAGTAGATCAATAATCATTAGATGAAACATAAGAGGTCTACAATAATTAAGCTGCCCCATACTTTGAATAGAAGTGATTTCCATGATGAGATTGGGGATTTGGTAACACTGTTGAGCAGAATTTATGGACTTCCCATTGCTTCTACCTTTGAGGAATGGATTTTTGCCCTTATTGAGGAGATAATACATGGAGATAAGAAGCTTCACTGGGCTCAAATCCTAAGTGACAACATGCACGAGGCCTTTGTGAATTTCAAGGGGAAGGAGGTATTCAGATGGACTTCCTACATTGTTTATGCCTTGGCAAGGAGAAATGAATATCCAAGATTATCCAAGTTAGGAGAAGTTAGAAATGGAGACCAACAATTGAAAGTTTACGAATGCTATACCCAATTGACTATCTCTCAATCATTGATTCATTACAAGAAAGTGATTGATGCCTTCACTATGCATATCATGAGGATACTCCAAGATAGCACTGCATTAAGGATATCTCCCGAAGCCATGAATGTCATACAACAATATGGGAGATGGTACCTACAGTTTCAAAAGTTTACTTACTTAAGGATCCAGGGCTTTACATGTACACCATATAGGCTACCTCGGTATCCAACAGACAAGACAATGCTCCTTGAGATGACTAGATAACTCTTTACCTGTGTGGAAAGGCTGAAACATTTGCATAGGATCAATATTAAATTCCCAATTCTATTGGGTAGAGATCATTATTACTGTACTACCTTAGGAGCAGCAAAGCACTCAGACAAAGAATTACAACTACTGAATCTTCATCCATATATGAGAAGGAAACATTTTGATCACCATGGGATAATGGAAAGGTATGTCAGTAAGAAATTGTTTCATCGAGATCATCTAGAGGACTTTTGGGTAGATTGTGTAGATGACTATGATGTGATTGGAAGGAATTCCTCTCGGTTGTCCTCGAAACGTATTAAAAGATTCCATATCATACAAGTTCCCAATCAGGTAGTAGAGGATGGAAACGTGGTTCAGAGAGGGCCATGGGAAGCACTACTAAATCAGCCTATTCGTCCTCCAAATTGGACCAATGCAGAAGAAAGTTCTTTAGACGAAGCAATGAGGAATCCCATCAAACTTAGTAAAATCTAGGTCAGAAGCCAGACTACAGTATTGACAAAAATGGGAGTGGCATTAACTTACACAGAGGAAGATTCAAAAAAGGAATCAGGGGATGGAGAAGATCAACCTCTAGAGGAAGCACACATAGAAGAGCAAGAGGTAGCAAAATACATTGATAGTGAGGAACATGTGCCTTTGGTAGAGAAAGGGAAAGCTAAGAAGACTATCCCCAAAGCACAGAAGAAAGATCTACCTCTTGCCACCTGGACTAGGACACCAAAGAGGAGAGATATGCCCAGTGGTGAAGGGGAGAGCTCAAAGGCTAAAAAGCCAAAGGTTCTAGCAACAGATGTATCAACTACAACCCCTGCTAACACCTCAGTTGCCCCTCTAGTTTCCTCATCTCTAGCTAGTGTCATCATTGCCTTATCTCCTCCACAAGTCACCTCATCTACTTCCTCTGCTCCAGACACATCATCAATGTTACCTCTGATAACAATGAATGTGAGCATATGTAGTTCTCCCACTTCACTTATTTCCTCTACTATCATCTCTCCTATTTCATCATCACCTCCCATCTCCACCATGTCCTTGCCATCTATTTCATCCATTACTGCCCCCACTTAGATGTCATTGCCAGCCATTTCCACAATCTTGGCACCTTCCTTTCCTCTCCCATTGCTTAGCTTTTCTTACCTATTTCTATCTCTTCCATTTCCTCTTGCCCTCCCATACCACCTTCACTATGTTTTGCTTCATTTTCAAATTTATCCCATGCTTACCTACCTTCCTTAGTTTCTCATTCTTTATCATCTATAAATGATTCTTTAACACATTAAATTATTTCATGGAGACTCACCATTAAACATGGTTGGCAAACTTGAAAAGGTTAGTGATCTCTAAGCTACCTTTTTGGCATTAAGAGGGGAAGAAAATCAAGAGAAGCTGTGTACTACAATTTTTGTAGAGATCGAGAGCCTAAGGTTTGGAGCAGATTACATTGAGGACCCAGACTCGGATGACATCAACCTAGCTCTGTCAGCACTAGTTGCATACAACAATAGAAAGGTAGAAGAAGACAAAATCAATTTGGAGGAAGATGAACAGTAGAATCACATACATGAATCTCATCATTTGTAATTAATGGTATATCTGGAGGGTCATGTGACCTTATTTTGTCTTTATTATTGACTTTTCCATATGTACAACTAAATGGGTATTCAAAATGTCTAGATTCAATGTATTTAGTGAATTTTGTCTTTTTTCCTACAAGACAAAGGGAAATCTGGGAATGAAAATAACTATTGTACTTCATTAAATTCTATGTAATTTGGACCATTGGTGTTGAGTTAATCTCCACCATTCATTCAAAAACTCAGTATGGAGCCTCTTCTATATAAAGGGCTACCATTTCTCTCATTGTAATAGTCTTGATCGTGAATTGTTGACACTCTACCGAATTTCTGATCAATACAAAAGTAAGTTACTGCAGTTTCTTATGGGAATTTGTCTCTTTGTGTTATCAATTTGGTTTCATGGTTCACATCTTGATCTGCTAATTAGTTTACTATGCTTTGCAATGTTAATGGTTTATTGAAGGTATTTGATGAATGTTCTAAGTCCATACTATTAGTTGCTTGCTGACTGTAAGTAGCTGTACATAGTTAGCCTGGACTGTTATTTTTTTGCTAAGTTCAATTGCATTACATTAGTTAGATCATGCCAGCAGTTGGGTATTTAAGGAATGTATGTAATCTAAAAATCTTGAGGCTCCGTAGAAGATAACATCATTTTTTGCAGTGCTGTAGCAATCTGTTAGCTTGGCAACACAGAAAGTGGTTTAATTTCAGAATGTTTGTCTACCATCCATAAGATTTGCATTGTGAATGCCATTTAGGACTTCTTTCTAACCCTTTACTCTTTTGCATTTTCTTTATCACAAATCGTTAGATTTAGGTTTTCAAGAAGCACCCATATTCTAAATCAGCATAAAGTATCATAGGGTTTTTTGCATTTTCATTGATATTACATTTACGAACCCTATCATTTTATGTAAGACCCCTTGTTGGCATAGCTAAACATATCAACTAAGTGATTCCTGCAAGCTAAGACCTAGTTGTATTATCCTTGGGGCAGTCGTATCTCAGATAGGATACCTTTTTTAAGAGGGGTGAGATACCTGTATTTTACCTATTTTACTGTGTGCTAAAAACACCATCAACAGATTTGGCGCGAGAAGGAGGGCTACCAAGTCAAAATTCCCACCATAGAATCAGAAAGTCTGGGGACTAGGCAAAGACACACCAGGTCCAGCTCAACTGGAGAAGAGCTGCGGTCTCTGACAGAATTTAGAAGAACCAGGAGAGATCAAGGAGTACATAGAACTTCAAGGGCTCAATCTGCTCCAAGAAACCTAGTTGCAGTCCTAGTCAATGTCCCAGCCATGGCCTTTTTTGCTACCAATAACCAGTCCCCGCTAAATTTTAATGCTTATCATGACATGTCCAAAAACCCTAACAAGTTCTGCTCAAAGTTTCACACCAACGACACTAACAGAACTACTGATGAACACATCAGGATGTTTGAAGGCAGTATGTTCATGCTTTAGGTACAACATGAGGACGTGGTCTGTAGATTGTTCCCCTACTCACTGCAGGATGAAGTTTATTACTGGTTTTCCAATCTCCCTTCAGCTTCCATTAATTCCTGGTTGGATTTGAAAAATGCATTCCTCAATCGTTTCAGGATGCCCACTACCCTTGCAGATCTTTATAGGTCTTTTGTGGAGATTCACCGAGCTTAGGGAGAATTGATAAGTTCTTTCAATAACCAATTTCAAAAGTCATATAGCCGCTTGTAAGCTCCCTATGCCCTTGCTCAGGCAGTAGCACTACCCATTTACTATGCATCCCTGGACATGCTTACTTCCATGTTCGTAAGTAGAGCTAACCCAACCCAGCCACTCCAGATCAAGCATATACTGAGGCTATTACTATGAACACCCAGTTAGGATAGATAGCAATAGGTTCATTGAACCACATAGATCCTGTAGCCATGCCAAAATAAATACCTATGATCAATCAGGCGTTGGCTAATCATACCCCAATGATGAATCCTATCCCAGTCCCTGTGGTAACGCAGGCCTTAGTGGTCCATCTTGGAGCCCCAATGGCAGAATTGCCTCCTACTCAAATGTCGTTCCTCTAGTCAGCTAAAGCCACCAAAGCCAAGGATGGCAAAGATGACATTAGGAAGTTAGTAGAACAAATGAAAAAAACTTACTGCTGAAGTTACTCATCTAAGAAATCAGAATGCCTACTTGCAGCAAAGGAATCAAAACCATAATCAATATCAGAATCAGAATTACTAGTGGCAAAATCAAACTTGGAATACTAGACCAAATAATGGTGGAGTTCCTTCACCATTGGAGAATCAAAATGCTGAAAGTCGTCCACTGGGTCAAGTGATGTTGGCCGAAGCAATGTTATCTTCATGGTGCAGACTTCACAATACAAATGCTCACTCTGAATTGGATTGCCTAGAGTTCCAAATAGCTTCTAGTATTTTTCAAATGGAGATCTAGAATGTAGAGGTACAAGAGAATCCTCTGACATGGTTTGAACTCATGCCAACTCAGAGGTATGACACTGCCCTTGTACTTGATAGTTATACATTTCCTTTCCAAGATGAAAATCATCTTGAGGAGGAAGAATGTGAGGAAGTGCATGCCTATCAATAGAATAACAAGACTCCATACAATCTTAGAAGCAATAGGCCAAAAGGTCCTTTCACCACCTCTATCCCTCCAAATAACTACCAAATTCCACTTGACCCCAAGGCCTCTAACAATCCTGAGCCTCCCAAGGCAACACCCCAGCCAATCCATCAAGGATCCACAACTAAAAATTCCCAAAAGACTAAAATAGCAAAGTTAGGACAATATGTTACCGATGAGCTCAAGAAAATGAAAGTCAGCCTGTCAGTCTTTGAACTGTTGAAAGTTCCGGAGGTTAGGACAACCTTTTTCCAAGACATGAGAGCAAGTGTTAAGATAGATCCTTCCCAAAAGGAAGTTCCACCAAAGGACAATATGGACAAAGGGAAAGATAAAGTCCATGTGACAGATGCTAAGTAAAAGGTCACATTGTATAAAGATAAATGAGAGAGTCCTCCTTTCCTCTTGACTCTTAGGATATTCAGGAAGAACCTTCATAACTATTTGGTGGACTCCGAGGCCTCTACCAATGTGATGCCTTTGTCAGTATGCAAGGCTCTAGGTCTCACTCTAGCTTAGAAATCTTCCAGGAAAGTTATGTAATTAGACAAAATTGAGGTCAATGTGATGGGCAAATTGAATAGGATCCATATGCAATTGGCATAAGATCCTAGGGTGCAACAATATATAGATATTCAAGTAGTTGATATCCCAGATCAGTATGGCATGCTTTTAAGCAGAGGTTGTTCTAGGACTTTGAACGGTTATATGGCAATAGACTTTTCCCATATGTGGCTGCCATGGAAAGGACTGGTAAATTAGATTCACATTGAAAGAGAGACAAAAATGAAGCATATGATCACATAATACAATTAGACCAATGAAATTTTGTTCTCAGAAGTAGACCTGGGGGTTTATCTTCCCCAAGTTAATCAGGTAGAAGAAATACTCATGCTGAATTGCAGTAAATTCTCTAATCCTCCATTTACATGATATTAAGAAAGTACAGAGGCATATGTGTAGTCAGACCAAGAGTCCTCCTTTGATAATGAAGAACCAAGAATATTTGAAGGATTCATAAATTTCATAGCTAAATTCATGAGTGACCAATTGGCTGTTGAAAGGAAAATACAAATGGATGAGTTGCTACTACCAAATTGGTGTCGCCTTCATGATGCCTCCCATTCTGAATTTACATGCTCACTCTGTCAAGAGGCAGTTAAACAAGTGCAAAAGCATTTGAAGATTCCATCAATCCCAAAGGAAAATCAAGCTACTACAGGTGCGGTTGGTCAGGAATCTCAGTCGGGTAAAAAGTAACAAACTACACAAAGTGACAAGGACAATGACTTTCACATTTGGACATTAAGATTTGACGGATCTAGGTGCAAGCAAGGATTTGGTGCAGGTTTTGAATTGATCAGTCCCATGGGAAGTTCATATTTAGCAGCGTATCGATTGTAATTCCCCTGTTCTAATAACATGACAGAGTATGAATCTTTGGTGTATGGATTGCTGATGGCACTTCAGAAAAAAAGTTAAAATTATTCAAGTATTTGGTGACTCTGAGTTGGTTGTCAAACAAGTAAGAAGGCAATATTCATGTAATGATAAGAGATTGAATAGGTATCGAAACCGTTATGGGATTTAATTGAATGTTTTGATGGTTTTAATATCCAATTGATCCCACGTAGACAAAATCACGTTGTTGATGCTTTGGCTCGGGTAGCTAGTTCTCTGGAGCCACTGTCCATGATAGGATTTAAGAAATTCACTATAGAATTAGTCTTAACTCCCTCTATACCAGACAATATCATGAATTTTTAGGTTTTCGAGGACGACAAGCATATAATTGATTTTTTTATCTCGTTAGATGTTTTTTCTACTCAGATAATAGACAAGGAGGAATTGGAGCTTGTTGAAATGGACTTAGAAGGAGTTCTCAACTTGAAGACAAACACTATTCCTCGAGTGATGGTAGAGTTAGAATGGTTGTTCAATTCATATAAGTTTGGAATCCTGAAGAAACTAAGAGAATCCCCTGGTGCGCAATGTGAACCTTACAATTTGGGGACTCCTGAAGATATCAAGAATGTTTTCATTGGGAAAGCCAGCACTGCTGAAGAAAGGACAAGAATTATCTGTGCATTAAGAGATTATCATGAAGTCATAGCTTGGAGTTATGAAGATCTTAAGACATATGACACTTCAATCATAACCCATACGATACCCCTTAAGCTAGGAGAAAAACCTTTTAGGCAGAGACAACAACCAGTTAATGCTTTGCTAGAACCATTGATTTTCAAAGAAGTACAAAAATTCCTTTATGCTAGAATTATATTTCCTGTCAAGCATTTCGCCTGGGTGGTAAAGTTAGTACCAGTGCGCAAGAAAAATGGGGAGATCAGAATCTATGTTGACTTCAGGAATTTGAATAGGGCCTTAGAAAAAGATAATTATCCGCTGCCATCCCTGGACAAAGTATTACAGATAGTCAATGGCTCGCAAATGATGTCATTTCTGGATGGTTATTCGGGTTATAACCAAGTAATTGTAGAGTATGAAGATAGACTGAAGACATCCTTCACATGCAAATGGGGAATCTATGTGTATCGCATGATGCCCTTTGGATTAATCAATGCACGAGCCACCTTCCAACATGCAATGGACATAGATTTGAAAGGATTGATAGGGAAATGCATCATTATATACATGAACAATCTCACTATATTCTTGAAGAAAAGGGAAGATCATGTGGCAGACCTACAAAAAATTCTGCAGCGATGCAAAGACTATGGGATCTCGCTTAATCCCAAGAAATATATCTTTGGAGTGACTGAAGGGAAGTTAATTGGACATGTGATTTATGAGCAAGGTATATCAATTGACCCTGATCGAGTCTAATCGATTCTTAAGATACAACCCCCAGCTAGTAAGAAAGAACCAAAATCATATTTTGGTAAGATCAATTTTTTTGCAAGTTCATCACCAGGTTCGCTAAGATTGTTCACCCATTGAATGCTATGTTGAAACAAGATACTAAGATAAAATGGACCCCAGAAGCTAAGTCTGCATTTTTAAAAATCAAATAGGCAATAGCCAATGCCCTAGTACTAGTTAGTCTGGATTATACACTGCCAATTTGCATTTACTTCTTTGCCTCTAAACATTCTCGTGCAACAATTTTGACACAAAGGAGAGCTGTTGACGATGAAAGACCTATTGCTTTTATGAGTACTGCTTTGAAAGATGCAGAACTCAAATATCTGAATGTGGAAAAATAAGCATATGCCTTAGTCAAAACAGTGAAAAAGTTCTGTCATTACATCTTAAGAAGCCAAGTGACTGCGATCGTGCCTGATGCAGCAATCAAGGCATTATTAATGTAAAGTGAGCTAGTTGGATGAAGAGGAAAATGGGTCACAATCTTGTAGGAGTTTGATTTAGAAATATAACCCCTGAAGCTAGTAAGAGGCCAAAAATTAACGAAAATGATGGCCAAAATTGGTCCAGGTTTAGTCCCTCAACAATATATGTTAGAAGATGTTTCCAAAGATGAATGGTACAAGGACATTATATTCTATGTTGCCTACCTCATCTAAATTCAATCCAGCGAAGAGTACTCAGATTAAAGAGTAGCAGGTTTATGATCAAGGGATCAATGCTATATAAAAGGAACCATGAAGGTATCTATTTGAGATGTCTGGATAAAATAGAAGTAACTTAGGTATTGACCAGTTTCCATGAAAAGTTTGGGACAAGCCATGGGTCGGCTCTTTCAACTACCAACCAGATCCTGCGAGCGGGGTACTATTGGTCTACATTGTTCAAAGATGTACACGCACGCATTAGAACCTATCACACATGTCAAACAACTACAATGAGAGAACGAAATGCTTCTACGCCACTGCAACTAGTTCTGGAGGTACAACCATTCGCATAGTGGGGGCTAGACTTCATTGGTATGATCAATCCGCCCTCTTCTGCGGGCCACAGGTACATTCTAACCGCTACTGACTACTGTACAAGATGGTCAGAGGCTCTCACGTGTAAGCAATGTACCACTGAGGTAGTGATTGAATTTATTGAAAAACACATCATCACAAGGTTTGGCTGTCCTTTTTCTTTGGTATGTGATAACGGCCCTACATTTTCTTCATTGCACTTTTCTAATTGGGCATTTGATTATGGGATTGTTTTAAAATTTTCATCTAATTATTATCTCCAAGGAAACAAAGTGGTTGAATCAACAAACAAAAACCTGCTTGAGGTAATTAAAAAACTACTTGATAAGAATCCCAGAGATTGGCATACTCAGCTTAGGTTTGCTTTATGAGCAGATAGGGTCAGACACAAGGCTGCACTAGGCACATCCCCTTATCACTTAGTTTATGGTGTTAAGCCCATCTTCCCCATCCATCTAAGAATTCATTTACTACAATTCATGCAAGATTACCTTGAACCAGATGATCAAATGTCATCTCGCTTGGCCCAGTTGCTGCACCTAGAAGAAAAATGTGATGCTGTTATAGAAAACTTTTCCAAACACCAAGGTGTAGTGAAAAAATGGTTCGAAAAGAGAGCTAAAATCAAAGCCTTCTGTATTTTAGACTTAGTCTTGTATTGGAACAAAGCCCACGAGAGGAAAGGTGAACACGATAAATTCGACAAACTTTGGCTAGGTCCATATCAGATTTACGAGATTCTTGGAGACAACACATACTGATTAAAGGGCCTTACTGGTGAAGAGCTCCCATTGCTAGTCAATGGGCAATTCCTAAAGCACTACTTCTAGGCCTAAGAGGCAACTTTGCCTTCTCTTAGTGTACATAGTTAGGTCGCTTGTCTGTTTTGGTTAGACTAGGTTGTTGATACGATAGTTCCCGCTTTCTACTTTTGCTTTTTGTAGCTGTTATATGTTTGTTTTCGCTTAGGTTAGTTGTTCTTTCTTGCTTTGCTTTCACTTTCTATCCTTACTTTGTTGGGGATCTCCTTTTCTTGAACGTGGCAGAAGAATGTGCAAACCAATAAGTGGTCCTTTGCTGGGTAAATAATCGGGAATATTTCTTTGAGAAGCTGAAGTTTTCTACTTAGGTCTTCCTGTGGGTTCCATGGTTATACTTGGATGGTATGATGTTTGTTCATGGGAAATGAGTCATTAGTTGGTGCACTTGAAGTATTTTCTAGCCATATATCTCTCACATTTAACAATCCTGAGGTGGCTAAAGGACTCTGGGTGATGTCGTATTAAGTGAAAAATCTAAAGATCGTCATCTCTACCACCATTGTGGATTTTGTTAGTGAGATTGGAAGGGTAAGCAGTATTGCATTGTACTCTTCCAGCAATAAAGTAAAAAAAAAATATAATCCAATTGTATCTAGCACACACTGCAACTCAATTGAGCTAATGGGTTTACAAGACAACTCCGTCGAGGCTATGGATGCCTAATCGGCAACGGGGCAATGTCAAGGTGGATGAGATGTATGTCAAAACTACGTAGCTTAATATGACAAATCTTGGATGATCTTAGTTGCTAAGGGATGGAAATTAATGCAATTGCACACACTTAGGTTTTTAGGATATGGATGGTTGCACCCTGCTATTGATTTCTGCTTCTTTGATAAGGTATCATGTTGTCTTGTTTGGCATGTGAGAACACATAGATTCTGGGTTTGAAACTAAATTTTATCTTTGAAATGCTCTGGAGGATTTCCTAGCAGAGTCGCCATTTGTTGTGCCTTGCATAGACACCCCATTTCATTTAATGGAGGCCCCCCTCTTTCAAATTTTGGCTTAGAGTGTCAGCCCTATCCTAGTTAGTTCCTAAGGTGTTCAAGGATGTATAATCAAATGACCTATCTGAAGTCAAAGTCACATTTCTCATAGATGTATAAGTTGCTTGGGTCTCCAAAACAACTAAGTCAAGTGATCTTCAACATCGAAAACCAAATTCTAAGGAGTCTTAGCACTGAAAAGATGATCTACCGACCTTAGCGCTAAAATCATAAGTCATTGACTTAGTGCTAACTTGCTTGACCACTACCTTCACGCTGAATCTACCCTCCACTGACCGCGCGCTCAAACTCCTTTTCACCGAATTCGTCTGAAGAGTCCAAATTCCCCGCAAGTCAGTAAGTGCTGAAAGTAGCACTAGCACTAAAATGTTATAACACAGACTTTGCGCTAAAATTGCTTGCCACCAACTTTGGTCAGTGGAGCCCGAAATTCATGCTAGGTCCAAGGAACCCCGATCCCATGCAAAACACTATATGTTCTCTACACATTGTGCGCTGGGCTGGAAAAGGTACCTTCATATTAATGGTAGATTAGATAGGGAAATATAATGTTTTGAATTCATTTTGAGAGCTCATTTTGCAAACAAACAAACTCTTTCAAGAACTCTGCAAATTACTTAAATGACGAGCAAATTTGATGGTGACGAGAAGAGATCGAAGGTACATCCAAAAGCATTTTCTCTACCTTTGCAACTTTCTTGAAACGAGGTTAGGGCATCTTTCCCTTTGTCTTATTCTTTCAAAACTAGGGTTTCATGTATAATTTAGACCTTGATTTCAAAGGGGTTTTGAGTTCGATGCAAGGGTCACTTTTAAAGAGGTTTTTTCTATGATTGTTTTAATTTGTTGAAAATCTCCTATTTAATGACTAGATAGACCCAAGGGCACAACATTTCCATTACTTAATTTTAAGCCTGTTATGACCCAAACTTAGAGCCCAGTAAACCCTTGCACTAGAATTCCATACTGATCGTTTTGCGCTAAAACACATCTCACAATTACCTGCGAATTTGTGAGAAAATCCGTCAAAATCCTTGAAAATTTGTGTTGGTTATAACTCATTCACTTCAACGCTTAAAATGGTCCCAACCGACCTCTTGAATTGACTCGCTGAACATAAGTCAGTCAGTGCTGTGTAATTTTCGTGCCCTCTTCAAGTTAAAGTCTTAGCACTAGATTCAATCCTCACAAAATTTGTGCCAAAAACCCCTCCTGCCGACTTAAACTAATGAATTTAGTGCTAAAATCTAGGATGGCCGACTTGTGCTAGAAAATCCCCACATCGACTTTAGTCAGTTACCTTTGAAAGCCGTGCTAAGTCGGATAAGTCTCAAATTCCCGCTATCATATAGTGAATATTCAGCGCTAAATTGCACCATGACCGACTTGCATAGAAATCCGTCCTCACTAACTTTAGTCAGTCATGCCCAAAACCCGCATTGGTTGGAGGTAGTAAAAAATCGCGCCAAACTGAACATTCAATTGTCTTCATTTCTTGTGCTAAAAATCAACTTCCATTACCCCGCACTAAAAAGTGTCTTCACCAACTTTGGTTGGCAAACTCCAAAACTAGCGCTAAGTCTATCAGGACCAAAATCCACACATTAACATAAAGAAGTATGAGACCCCCAAATTCACTGCAAATTGTGTAAAATACCTGATTTCTTGAAAACTCCTAAGGTAATTAGGTCTGTTTGATCAAGATAAGTACTGCAGAGGTAAAAATAGGATGTTTTGCATGATTTTATTTATATTTTCAAAGAAATTAGCATTTATTGCATGATTTAAAAATGCTTTTAATGTTGTTTTACATTGTTAAGTCATGTAATGAATATTATACAGTGATATGATCTGTAAATCATTAACTTGTGCATTTGTAACTTAGAAAAGGACTTGGTATCTATTTCATAAGTTAGAACTTGACTTAGGAATATGAGATGAGTAACTTATAGCTAAATCACCAAGACTTAGGAATATGAGATGAGTAACTTATATCTAAATCACCAAGACTTAGGAATCAAAGACCTTCAAGACAACCTTGACTCATTAGGTCTAGTCCTGCAGGTTAAATGTCTGCTTGAGCTCAAAAAATGAAGTACGAGTTCAAGGGAATTCCTCCAGAGACTAAGATCACCTCTGCCTAGAAGAACATTAGAGATACTAACCTAGGTCATATAGACCTAGAGGACATCAGACTTAGAGTATTTGGGCCAAACACTACCCCCTGGCTAGAAAAGTTAGAGATAATGGCATTGCTAAGGCAACTGCATTCCCCACTTCTGCATAGTGTCCATAATTGATAGTAGCATGTACAGATAGATATGATGATCCATTAACAAGAACCATTTAGACCACAAGTGGACAGATTTTGGCAGATTGAGCTCCACATCACTTGCAAAGATTTTTGGAATACCTGTCTTCCCAGTGCAATCAATCCCAGATAAGAAGGATGTTGAGGACACTTACAAGAAAGATGTGGGTAAGTGTAAAAAGCATATCAATGATCATTGGATGAAACATAAGAGGTCTACTATAATCAAGTTGCCCCATACTTTGTATAGAAGTGATTTCCATGATGAGATTGGGGATTTGGTAACACTGTTGAGCAGAATTTATGGACTTCCCACTACTTCTACCTTTGAGGAATGGATGTTTGCCCTTATTGAGGAGATAATACATGGAGATAAGAAACTTCACTGGGCTCAAATCCTAAGTGACAACATGCACGAGGCCTTTGTGAATTTCAAAGGGAAAGAGGCATTCAGATGAACTTCCTACGTTATTTATGCCTTGGCAAGGAGAAATGAATATCCAAGATTGTCCAAGTTAGGAGTAGCTGGAAATGGAGACCAACAATTGAAAGTTTACGAATGCTATAACCAGTTGACTATCTCTCAATCATTGATTCATTACAAGAGAGTGAATGATGCCTTCACTATGCATATCACCAGGATACTCCAAGATAGCACTGCACTAAGGATATCTCCCGAAGCCATGAATGTCATACAACAATATGGGAGATGGTATCTACAGTTTTAGAAGTTTACTTAAGAATCTAGGGCTTTACAGGTACACCATATAGGCTGCCTCGGTATCCAATAGACAAGGTAGTGCTCCTTGAGCTAACTAGGCAACTCCTTACTTGTGTGGAAAGGTTGAAACATTTGCATAGGGTCAATATTAAATTCCCAATTCTATCAGGTAGAGGTCATTATTCTTGTACTACCTTAGGAGCAGCAGAGCACTCAGACAGAGAATTACAACTGTTGAACCTTCATCCATATATAAGAAGGAAACATTTTGATCCCCATGGGATAATGGAAAGGTATGCCATAAAGAAATTGTTTCATCGAGATCACCTAGAAGACTTTTGGGCAGATTGTGTAGATGACTACGATGTGATTGGAAGGAATTACTCCTAGTTGTCCTTGGAACATATTAAAAGATTCCATATCATACAAGTTCCCGATCAGGTAGTAGAGGATGGAAATGTGGTTCAGAGGGGGCCATGGGAAGCATTTCTAAATCAACCTATTCCTCCTCCAAATTGGGCCAATGAAGAAGAAAGTTCTTTAGATGAAGTAATGAGGAATCTAATCAAACTCAGTAAAATCTAGGTCAGAAGCCAGACTGCAGTATTGACACAAATGGGAGTGGCACTAAATTACACAGAGGAAGATTCAGAAAAGGAATCAAGGGATGAAGAAGATCAACCTTTAGAGGAAGAACACATAGAAGAGCAAGAGGTAGCAAAAGACACTAACAGTGAGGAACATGTGCCTTTGGTAGAGAAAGGGAAAGCTAAGAAGACTATCCCCAAAGCACAGAAGAAATATCTACCTCCAGCCACCCAGACTAGCACAACAAAGAGGAGAGATATGTCCAGTGGTAAAGGGGAGAGCTCAAAGGCTAAAAAGCCAAAGGTACCAGCAACAGATGTATCAACTACAATCCCTGGTAACACCTTAGATGCCCCTCTAGTTTCCTCATCTCTAGCTAGTGTCGCCATTGCCTCATCTCCTCCACAAGTCACCTCATCTACTTCCTCTGCTCTAGAGACAACATCAACGTTACCTCGGACAACAACAAATGTGAGCATACCTAGTTCTCCCACTTCACTTATTTCCTCTACTATCATCTCTCCTATTTCATCATCACCTCCCATCTCCACCATGTCCTTGCCATCTATTTCATCCATTACTTCCTCCACTCAGATGTCATTGCCAGCCATTTCCACAATCTTGGCACCTTCCTTTCCTCTCCCATCACTTAGCCTTTCTTCACCTATTGCTATCTATTCCATTTCCTCTTGCCCTGCCATACCACCTTCACTAGGTTTTGCTTCATTTTCAAATTTATCCCATGCTTACCTACCTTCCTTAGTTTCTCATTCTTTGTCAGCCATAAATGTTTCTTTAACACATTAAATATTTTTTCTTCAGATTCTACCCCTTTAGTTGTTCCACATCTGCCTGGGATTGAAAAAATATGTGTGGAATTAGAGTCTCAAGAAAAAGAGACTACCACTGGAATAGCCACAGCCATTGAGGTAGTTGAGGTAACTGACAGCCTGATAGATAAAGACACAACAGATACAGTGTTGGGGACTACTCAACAAGCCATATTGGAAAATTTGAAGAATATTGAACAGTCAGATGATGAAAGAGATGATGGAGATAGGACTGAATTAGAAATTCTTGATGGGTTACCTAGTAAAGGAGACAGTCACATTGACTCTCCTAAGGATTCCTCCTCCACTATACCTGATTGGCTACAAAAACGGTTACAAAATAAAGAACTAGAGGTGGAAATAATGAAACTGGATTTGGATACACTCTTGGCCAGAGTGGAAAAGCCAAAGAAACATAAGAAAGTAAAAATCCAATCTAGAATATATAAGGATGCCACAAGATCTAGGATTGCAGAGGTGGCTGTCCCACCTGTAGATGTTGATAAAAATGAAGTCAGAGCAGAAGACTATACTGTTACAATTGTGAATCTGGGACCTGTTACAAGAGGACATAAAATAGATGAATTCAAGGGGACAGTGTCCACAATTTTGGACCAATTGAATAAGGATGAAATGACAAAGCAACAACTGAAACAACAAAAAAAAGAGCTTCAAGCATGTATATAATTCCTGATGTAGCCATTAAATTCTGATGAAGAACCAAGAATAGGTCCTGCCTTGCTATCTAAAGAAGAATTAACTAAGTTTGATGATATCAAGACCACTGCTGGAGGCACACATGAGTGGTTCACAAAAGTGTACAATGAAGGGTGTGAGGTAATATCCTTTGCATTCTTACTGCATAAGGATTTTCGTCTTTTGAGAGAAGAATGTGAAGATTTGCATCATGAATGTGAACCTTATGATGAATATTATTCCTATATGTTACAAAGAGTACAAACTATGAGGAGATTATCCAAGGAGGTCCTTTTGACGGAGAATATTTTGGCAAAGGATAGGTTAAAGAAACTTGAGGAATGGTATGAACAAATGAAATTAAGAAAATGTGTTTTTGATAAAGTGAAAGATTCTTTTGGTACAACAAAGACTAAAATAATGGAGGTAATATATGAAATAAATGATACATTGAAGGATTGTATAAATACTGGTCTGTATGATTTAACCTCAATAGATGAGTAGGAGTGTAAAGATAGGTTGTATTAGGTCATTCACGGAGACTCACCATTGAACATGGTTGACAAACTTGAAAAGGTCAGTGATCTCTGAGATGCCTTTTTGGCATTTAGAGGGGAAGAAAATCAAGAGAAGCTGTATACTACAAATTTCTGCAGAGATCGAGAGCCTAAGGTTTGGAGCAGATTAAATCAAGGACCTAGAGCCAACAAACATCAACCTAGCTCTGTCAGCACTAGTTGCATACAACAATAGAAAGGCAAAAGAAGACAAAATCAATTTGGAGGAAGATGAACAGTAGAATCACATGTGAATCTTGTCATTTGTAATTAATGCTATATTTGGAGGGTCATGTGACCTTATTTTGTCTTTATTATTGACTTTTTCGTATGTACAACTTAATGGGTATTCAAAATATCTAGATTCAATGTATTTAGAAGTTGTATTTTGTCTTTTTTCCTACAAGACAAAGGGAAATCTGAGAATGAAAATAACTGTTGTACTTCATTAAGTGCTATGTAATTTGGACTGTTGGTGTTGAGTTAATCTCCACCATTCATTCAAAAGCTCAGTATGGAGCCTCCTCTATATAAAGGGCTACCATTTCTTTCATTGTAATAGTCTTGATGGTGAATTGTTGACACTCTGTTGAATTTCTGATCAATACAAAAGTAAGTTGCTGCAGTTTCTTCTGGGAATTTGTCTCTTTGTGTTATCAATTTGGTTTCATGGTTCACATCTTGATCTTCTAATTAGTTTACTATGCTTTGCAATGTTAATGGTTTATTGAAGGTATTTGATGAATGTTTTAAGTGTTGCAAGTATAGGCCTAACCGGTGTTGTCATTGATGTCAACATACTCCTGTTGCATTGATGATAAGGATTAGATGAACTGTGTGCTGAGGATATTGAGAAAATTAGTCCTAATCAGGAACAAAGAAGATTAGTGAAGACAGTGAGGTAAAGATCCTAGCTAAGATGAAGATCAGAAGATGCACTTTAAAGGGTTTGTAGATATGTGTCTTAAGATGATCCAGTAAAGATTTCAGAGATCCATATGGAGATCTGAAGAAGTTATGGCCACTTAAGTGAAACCAGTTCTGGCAGATGTTCAGAGGTGACAGAGTGATACAGATAGGTCTGGTGAGATCTGGAAATGTAATATCCTATTCTACAGATTTGGTGGAGTATTTAGGAAGTCAATGTGAAGTGGCAACTCAATTGGTTCGTGGTCTGGAGGTCCGCAAGCATCTATTCCAATATGACAGTGATGACAGATTGTGTTCTTGAGGTTCCAGATGAAGGAGAGAATGATTTTAGTAAGCATAAGTAGTGTGGATGTTCTTGGTGATTCAGGCAAGCTTGTGGAGGTCTTTGGATTGTGTCCAGTTAGTGTTGGTGGTCTGCATTGAAGATTGAGCCCGTAATTGAAGAATTACTTCCGGGTGATGATTTTCTTCCTAAGTCTGGCCGACTGGATGAGTTACACATCCTGTGGATGATCTTGGAGATATTCTATGAAGAATGGCATGTTCCTAAAGGAATATTAGAGTCTCAGATCTGTGTGGCCAATAGTGTGTTGATCCGTGTGAAATCTTTTTGTAATTAGTCATGTTGCATTTATATATTTGCTCTGTAATGTATGCCGACTTGGATGGTTATTCCTAAGTCGATGTCTTGTATAAATAAGGAGTTGTAAAGTCATTTCAAAAGTGTGTTGTGTGGAGATGAGAGTGTTGTAGAAAGGAGCATAGTGAAAGGTAGAGCAAAAGTATTGAGCTTAAATGGAACTGACTCAAGCATGGTGAAGATGCTATTCTTCAATTCAAGTATGTGATACTTATTATTCTGTAGACAGTGTGTCTCTTGTAGGCAATGGGCCTCTTGTGAGCAGTGTGCTCGGGCAGTGAGCCCTAATTGGCATGTGTCATTTTGTTCTTTCTATTATTCTAACAGAGAATACAATCTTGGGTTAGTCGCCCCATGGTTTTTATCTTAACTAGGTTTTCCACGTCAAAATCTTCGTGTCATATGTGTTAATGTGTTTCTACTCTTGAATTGTTGCATTATTTTTCTATGATTGATTTATTATTATGTTGTTGAATTAAAAAAAAGATTTAAGTGATTAAATTGTAAGAAAGTTTTTGACAACTGATTCACCCCCCCTCTCAGTTGTCTGCCCTAAATCTAACACTAAGTCCATACTATTAGTTGCTTGCTGACTGTAAGTCGCTGTGCATAGTTAGCCTGGACTTTTATTTTTTTGCTAAGTTCAATTGCATTACATTAGTTAAATTGCGCCAGCAGTTGGGTATTTAAGGAATGTATGTAATCTAAAAATCTTGAGGCTCCGTAGAAGATATCATCATTTTTTGCAGTGCTGTAGCAATCTGTTAGCTTGACAACACAGAAAGTGGTTTAATTTCAGAATGTTTGTCTACCATCCATAAGCTTTGCATTGTGAATGTCATTTAGGACTTCTTTCTAACCCTTTACTCTTTTGCATTTTCTTTTATCACAAATTGTTAGATTTAGGTTTTCAAGCAGCACCCATATTCTAAATCATCTTGAAGTATCATACGATTTTCTGCATTTTCATTGACATTACCTTTACAAACCCTATCATTTTATGTAAGACACCTTGTTGGCACAGCTAAACATATCAACTGAGTCATTCCTACAAGCTAAGACTTAGTTGTATTATCCTTGGGGCAGTCCTATCTCGGATAGGATACCTTTTTTAAGAGGGGTGAGATACTTGTATTTCACCTGTGTTGATGTGTGCTTAAAACACCATCAACACTATCCTAGGTCATTTCTAAAATGTGAAGGATTGATCTTGCATGATGCAGATTTGACCTACAATTTAATTTTTAAATATCTAAATAACCAACTCTCATCCTTTCCTACTAGTTGTTGGGAACCAACTTGGTACACGTTTGTATGATGATTCGTTATGTCTTTGTATTTTAAAGAAATCCATTTGGATAGGTTTATTGATAAAAAATAACACATTATTCACACTACAAGGAACATCCCTAGGAACATTTGTATTTGGAGCACTAAAAAGAACAATACTTGCATCATAATTCACATTTAGATCAGTTGGATGGTTACATGTTGTCTCCCAATACATGCCCAATGTTGTAAGGTCAATCATTCAAAGGGTTGACTAAGGATAACGTGAACCCTCACAATCCAACAATTTCCCCAAGTTTTTTCTGAATATCACCAATCCTTATATGTCATCAAAGAACTGGGATCATAGTGAACTAGGTCACAAAGTATACAATCTACAAGATCATTCTTGTTGGGTATAGAGTAGGACCACACATCAGGACATTTTCATGTCGTGCAAGTTTGACCTTATAGAACGTGGATTTGATTGCAAATATTTTCAAATTTGTCATAGTTCCTATGCAATGAATATATCGAGGACATCCATTTTCTCCCTATCAGAATTATTTCTTCATCTTAATTCCTACAACTAATTACACTATTATTTTTTACATTTAATTTCACAAATATCATTTGAATTATCTATTCCCATTCCCATTCTTTTTTAATTAATCTTTTTACATTTATTTAACAAGTGCCATGTAGTGGCCAGTACCTGCCTTGTAATCTAATTTGGTAAAAATAAAATAGGACTAAAATATTCCCTTAACTATAAAATTAAACTTTACAAAGCCTATTAAATAACACAAATATTTCTTTAAAATGTAATAATACTAATTCTTTTATAATTTAAAATGCATTAAAATATTGTAAGTTTGAAGAATAATTACACAATATAATAACAATAACATATTCATATTTAGATTACTACATTATTTAAAATGCATTAAAATGTGATACTGTAGATTTTTAACTTTTGACTAAATAAAATTGAAATCCTAGATTTTTAACTCTTGAGTAAATAAAATTGAAATCCCAAAAATAATTTAATTTCATAAAAATAAAATGTGTAGAATCCTAACCCTAGTTGGGTGTGGAGAGATTTGAAATCTCTGCTTAAGATATTAAAATGTAATAATATTGAATACTATTACAATTTAAAATACATTAAAATATTGTAAGTTTGAAGAATAATTACACAATATAATAACAATAACATATTCATATTTAGATCACTACAATATTTTATCGTAGTCACTTAATTTTTTGTTTAAGTAATAATAGTAAGTACTTTTAGAGAACATGATTTTAATTAATTTAATATTGTGGTTTAATAATAATTTTTTCTAAAGATAAAAAAATTGTTTATCATTTCAAATTTGTAACTATTATAACTAAATTTATAAGGAAAATTTTATGTGAACTTGTTTTGAAATGTTTTGGGTAAATAAAATTGAAATCTCAAAAATAATTTAATTTGGTAAAAATAAAATAGCACTAAAATATTTACTTAGCTATAAAACTAAACTTTACAAAACTTGCATATTTGAAATGTCTGCTTAAGATATTAAAATGTAATAATATTAATATTATGATAATTTAAAATACATTAAAATATTGTATGTTTGAAGAATAAAATAAAAAATGTAGTAACATGCTGAAATATTTTTCATGATATTGTAGATTTTTAACTTTTTAGTAAATAAAATTGAAATTCCAAAAATAATCTAATTTCATAAAATAAAATGTGTAGAACCCTATATTTTTAATAGTATTATTAATATTATAACTTTGTTCCTTTGAAAAAAAGTAATTTTTATGTTTAGTTAATGAAGCAAAAAATTAAATTCATAAAAAATGATGATTCTTCCCTCTCATAATTATCCCCATCCCGTTAGCCATGATTTAACTAGTGGGAGACAAAATTTGTGTTCACAATTTGTTTACTTGCCACATCCTCCCCTCAAATAAAAATTCTCTCCGCATTTATAGTTTTTTGTTACACTCTCCAGAGAAGAGGTCATTTTTTTTATGTTGACATAGGAAAAGTACAAATTTAAATCAAATTTGCCCGACAAGAAAAATAATCCTCTCTTTTGATTGATTTACAATCAATAGATTAATAACTAGACAGGGACTAATAAATTAAACTATTTTCCTTTAGAATAAGACGTGAATGGTTCATGTCTGTTGTTTGACCGGAAATATTAATTAATTGATATCAAAAAGCCAATATACATTTTAATTTTAATAAATTATTATTTACGGTCAAAACAATACGCAATGACAAGGAGTGAGGTACCTAGGAAAGGTTATATGTCCCGCTCAGCCCAATAAAATATCGCACGGCACTTACACCATTCACTTATTCAGTTCTCGTTTAGTCCTTCGCAATTTCCTAACTGTTTCCACCTCCACATAGGTAATCTATTCTTGGCCGTGGGTTCACATTCACACTCACATTGCCATGGATCCAGGCTTCCAGCAGTCTAACTTCACGCCCCTCAAAATTATACGGGGTAATTTTCAATTATATATATAAAAAAAAATTAGATTATATTTGTGTATTAAATTATCTTTTGTTGGTATTTTTAAGTGATATAACATGATTTGTTACTTCTTATATCTAAGAATACATTTCATTCAATTATAACCTAAATTTGATGGTCTATAACCCTATTTAATCATTTTGAACCGTAAAATACAATTAAAATTTTACAAAGACTGTTACATTTGAAAAGGAAGGCATAGGAGGTTCAAGGAATACGCCTATAGGAACAACCAACGAGTTAAAAAAAATTTCCCGTTTGAATTTTTTTTACGGCGTCAGACAATTCCGAGCACACGTATAAAAGCCTATCAGTTAATTAATTGATATCCAAAACACAATATATATTTTTAATTTTAATTAATTATTATTTACCGTCAAATCAATACGAAATCAAGAAATTAGTTGTAAGCTTCTGTGTCCGCTAATCCAAATAAAACATAGTACCGCCCTTGACCTAGGGAAACTGATGGTAGTGAAACTTTCGAGGAAGGGGAAATAGGTAGGTAGTGGAATTACAATTGAACACTCGTGTAAATGTGACGTTCCATGACGCTACAGGGGCATCTTCATCACTTATTTAACTACGCTGCCCGGCTGTTTTATAGGTATTAAGCTTCTCTCTTACCGTGAGGTCTGCTCTCAAGTGAAGCACACAAAATGGCATTGGAGATGTGGTCGAACCTCGGGACGCTTACGGCAGCTATATTTTTCATGGGAACAATGGCCAGGGAGTACCTCCCTCCCGAACTCTACGACTATTTCACAGAAATACTGCGCAGGCTCTCACGATTTCTGTCTTCCTACATCACTCTAGTGATTGAAGAGAACGAAGGCATCAAGGTCAATCATGTTTACGAATCGGTGCAGATTTATTTGAGCACGCTATCCTCTTCGGCCGCCACCAGATTGAAGCTCACCAAGCCCAAAAATGACAAGGCCTTTACCTTCACCATGGACCAAAGGCAACAAATCGTGGACGAATTTCACGGCGTCAAAGCCTGGTGGACTTTCCGTAGCAGAGAGTTAAAGCAGCCTCTCTTCTCCTGGGATAACGTCTCTGATGAAAAGCACTACTTCGAGCTCACATTCCACAAGAAGGACAAAGCCAGGATATTTGAATCCTATCTGCCGCATGTAATTGCGGAGGCCAAAATCATGGAGTTGAAAAACCGGCACCGGAAGATTTACACCAACAAAGGTGGTAAGTCGCGCGGGTACGAGGACAGAAACCGCGTTTGGACGCCGGTGGTTTTCGAGCACCCTGCGACGTTCGAAACCCTGGCTCTTGACCCCGAGGTAAAAGAGGACATAGTGCAGGACCTCAAAAAGTTTTCTCAGAGGGAAAAGTATTATAAGAAGGTCGGCCGTGCGTGGAAACGAGGGTATTTGCTCTACGGCCCGCCCGGCACCGGAAAATCGAGTATGATCGCTGCTATTTCGAATTTTCTCGAGTATGACATTTATGACCTGGAGTTAACCGGGGTCAAGAGCAACACCGAGCTCAGGAAGCTTTTGATTGCGACTACGAATAAGTCTGTTATTGTGATTGAGGACATCGACTGCTCGCTGGATTTGTCCGACCGGAAAAAAAAGGCGAAGAAAGAGAGCAAGGACGAGCAAAACCCTGCGAAAGATGAGAGCGGCAGTGAGGAACGCATGGTTACTTTGTCTGGGGTTTTGAATTTTACAGACGGTTTGTGGTCGTGCTGCGGGAGCGAGAGGATTATTATTTTTACAACGAATCATGTTGATAGGCTGGACCCCGCGCTTCTTCGGTCGGGGCGCATGGATAAACATATTCATTTGTCTTTCTGCACTTTTCCTGCGTTCAAAGTTCTTGCTCGAAATTATCTTGGCGTTGAAGATCATCCTTTGTTTGAACAAGTTGAGGTTTTGATGAAGGAGGCGCAGATTACTCCGGCGGATGTGAGCGAGGAATTGATGAGGGCGAGTGACGATCCCACCGCTGCTCTTGAAAAGCTGATTGACGCTCTGCACCGGGCTATGGAAAAGGCTGCCGTGAAAAATAAGATTTCGCCGGAGAATGGAAGTGCAGAATCGAACTCAGTTGCAGAGAAATCTCCTCCAGTCTCTGTTATAGCTGAAGATTCCAGTTTAAATTCAGAAGAATAGGAATATGTTTAGAAAGCGAGTAGGCTAGATAGTAATGTGTTTGAACTCAATGTCAGTTTTTTCTTTCTTAATATACTTCTACTGTGTGCTTGGTTATTCTCGTCGATGAGGAAAACTCCCACCATGAAAAATAATTTGTAATTTGTTTTCAGGATTAAGTCCCTACTTATGCAGCTTAATCATTAAACTCCGTTGTTCTTATTAGTGTATGGTTTTAAACTTTATTTTCCTCCAATAAATAAAAAAATTTGTCGTGTGAGCTGTGTAAAATTTTTATTACGTACTCTAATAGAGGCTTCAGAGTGTGTGGAAGAACATCCAAAACTTTATTATTCCATACTATTGATTATAAAACATACAAACAAAAAAAAATTCATAATAACAATTTTATTGATGAAAAATGCTTCACTATAAAGGTACTATTTTTCTTTTTTCCTTCATCATCTATTGTGTAGCAAAAATGTATTTATAATATGTGCAATATTGATAACTTGGGCTCCAAAAATCTAACCTTGATTTGACCAAATAATACAACATGTACTCTTGATTTTTATTTCAAAGACTTTAACTTAACTTGCACTCCAAAATTTTAACTTGACTTGACTATATGACATGACATGTACTCTAGACTTGTATTTTAAGCTTCTAACTTGCCCTACACTCCAAGTCTCTAAATTCGCTATCCATGTCACTACCTTGATTTGACATGATTTGTACACTAGACATTAACACATTTGTACAATGAAAATTTGAGAGGCAAGATTACATTTTCTAACACCCCCTTAATTTTGACCCAAGCATTGCTATGCATTTGATCTCAAATTGGTGACTCCCAGATTTTCTCTCAATCTTTCAAAATATTCTTTTGTTAAATCTTTTGTAAATATGATCTATTGACTTGCAAGACTTCAAATATATTTTACCATTATTAACCAATTCTTTGATGAAGTGATATCTTGTGTCAATATGCTTACTTCTTTTATGAAAGACATGATTTTTTGATAAAACTATTGTTAAATTATTGTCACAAAAGATCTTTGTTGGTCTTTCAATTTTGCTTCAAATTTTTGGGTAGTCTATGGCAATTAGAGTAGTCTATGGCAATTAGAGTATGCTTACATTTTTTAATAGAAGTGCCATCTAGATATTTGAAATGAGTTTTTTCATATTTGATTCCTTTTCTAGTAAATTAGTGTCATGGCTTCTTGTAAAATGGTATGCAGAGACACCATTCTTAGCCAATATTGGCATTGCTATTTGTTACTCCATTTTTGTGAAAGGGGACTAAACCAATTTTGAAATTAAACTTGATGGCATGGAGGGAAGTCAACTCTACCTAATGTGAAATACACCATTGTTGAAGAGTTTCTTAATGCATGAATTTGACAGTGACAATATAAGGTGATACATAACTTTAAAGGTGACAAAGTAGAAGGTTTAAAATCTATAAGTTTACTGTCCATGACATTTAATAATAATAGGTGTATCATGTAATGTGCCCTTTTTAATAATTTAATTTGGGGATCCAAAAGTCCATTACATATTTCTTGTGGGATTAGGGAAAGTGATAGGGAAATAATTTTAATTTTTTGGTATTTTCTACGTTTTCATAAATTACATTTTTTGAGGTCTTCGGAGCACTTCTAAGGCCTAGTTTGTCAAAAATCATAGATTTTTTTCGTCAACATAACTATTCTAGAGATCTTTCTAATGCACCAAAGAAGCTTGATTTTCACCCACCAAGCTAGGAGTTAGGACCTCAGCAAGTTGGGGTACCTAAAATAAATATTTTTTTATACATCTTATTTAATTTTTTTGCTAGTATGTCCTTGTCTAGCTGTCCATTTCAACTTCTAATGAGGTGTGGGATTCTTCATGGGCCTTATGTAACTCTTGCTATTTTTAGCATATTCTATGACAAGCCTTTTATGGAGGAGTTACCATCTATTTTTATCTTGGTATCAAATGGAGGTTATGCCTTAGCTTTTGGTGGAATTTTTTGGAGGGACAATATTAAAAATAATTTTTATTATTTTTTTCAATAAATGAGGGGTATTAAAAGTTGGGTACCCAAGTTAGGCCTTCAACATATATAAAATGTAATTAGTTTCTTCATTTCAACATCTCTTTTATTTACCAAACTTTGTCAAAATTGTTTGAGCATTTGTGTTCATTCATCAATCTAAGGATAAAACCCCTTGGATTCTTGGAGATTAGAGGATGAAAACCCTCTAGTGTCCTAAAGGAAATTTCACCTAGAAGTTGCATCTGTGCTGAAAGGATTGCAATAGTTTTTGTTTTGCAAAAGTGTGTAGAAGGGAGCTCCAACATATAGTGTTTGTTTGAAGATTTTTTAATCTTTTGTATTGTTGTTATATCTATTGTATTTTAGCTTATTGTTTGATATTTTATCAATACAAATAAACTCCAACATATTTTGGAAGTCACTATTTGTTTACGCAAAAATTGTCAATTTGCATTAATTATTCTTAAGAAATTTGGTACATGAAATTTTAATACTTATTCAATTTGTATTAGGTGATCCCACAATACTGTGTCCCACTTTTTGGCCAAAGTAGGACATAGAAATCAAAAATTTTAACCAAAATTTCACTTTCTAACACCTACAGCAACTAAACCGTTAAGAATTTGAAGATGATGTGAACTAGTGATTTTTGAGATTTTGTGTGTAGATTCTAAATATATTTTTTCAAAATAAAAAAAATTGTGATTTTTTACGTAACTTTTAATAAGTTGTTTTTTATAGTTAACAATACTTTTAAAAAGTGATGTTTATACCATATAGTATAACCTTTTTTATAGAAAAGATAAAACTCTAAATTTTTAAATATACATTCGTAACACCAATATCTAATACATATTCATAACACCATTCATAACTTGTTGAAAATTAGATTGGAAAAAGATTTTGACGACTAATAATGGCGCTGAGTTTTGTTTCACATATTTCAATAGGTTTTATAAAGATCATGGAATAGAAAGACATAAGACAATTCCATACACCCCTTAGCAAAATGGAGTTGTAAAACCTGAATGAATAGGATATTGATAGAGAGGTCCAAGAGTATGTTTAATGGGGTTGGCTTGGAACAAAAGCTTTGGGTGAAATTGGTTGCTATGGCTTGTTACCTGGGTAACATGTCTCCTACATGAGCTCTTGTTGAGAAGACCCATATGGAGGTGTGGTCAGGAAAAAAGTCCTCATTGAGACATACTAGAGTCTTTGGTTATGAGGCACATGCACATGTGCTGAGGAAGAAGATGTTAAAGTTGGAGAACAAGGTTGTTAATGTAATGTATGAAAAGGGGGATAGTGTGAATGTATGTGAGTACACTAGATCAAACCCTCCTTTCACTATAACACTCAAGGACAAAACCAAGCTAAGTCACTTCAAGATGCAAGAGGACTCAGCTACTAATTTTGTTCTCTTGTTTGCCATGGAAAGATGTGATTCAACCAAGCCCTTTATCAAACCCTAGGCCAATCAATGTACTAAACCCTAAAATCAAGATAATCAGCTTATAATAGACAAACAACAACAGAAAGTCAGGATCTGAAAGTACCAGATGATCAGTGAGATGTCATAACCTGTTCCTTAGAAGCTCAAATGTTAGAAGACTCCAGGGATAGCACCCGAGTCCAGAAAGTCTTAATCTTTGAAGCTTCTGAATTGGAGAAATGTCATAAGTGATGCTCTGATGATGTTTCCAAGGTTTGTTTTAGTTGGTTGAAACTAGGGCTAGCACCCAAGTCTACTATGGAGGAATTTCTGAATTCTATTTTTAGATCTTGAATCTTTATCCCTTAAACAACTTCCCTGTACCTTCACTTCTACAATTCCTACACTTGTAACCTACACAGAAGAAAAGGGGTTTGGGGGTTGTGGTGTTTAGAGATTTGTCTCATTCAAATCCCAAGTTAGCATTCAAGCTTTCCCAACACCGCTGTTAGAGAGAGATCATGTCCTTGTAGGACAGAGGCTAAAGATAATCCAAATGATGATGAAATGATTCAAACACAATAATTTCACCTTAGTGGTGAGGTCCTTAGGAGGATGAAAATTCTTCAACTCATAAGGATGTTGTTGATGATTCCAAATCTGCAACAAACACAATACTAACACAAATATGCAACAATAACACAATGAATGCCTTGAATGCTCCTTTGCTCAATATCATAACCTTGCTATCATCAACTTGTCACAAAATGAATTCAAACACTCACTTATATATGCTTTTCCGTTAACCATTCATAAATTAATTGAAAGAGACAACAAGGGAGGACCCATTTAAGAGTCCTATGCCGATATATATTTAATTTTACCCTGACCAATTAGGGTGGACTTGGGCGGGGGCACCTAAGTCCCAAGGTGTCTTTTTGGTTAGGACCTAAGCATTAAATGGGCCCCTAGTTCCCATTTTACATGGGTTTCGAGGGATTTCTCATTGGGATGAATAGTTTTTTGTAGAGTGTAAACACGGGGACCTACGAGCTAAACTAGGAGGTAAAAAGGCATGTGTCCACTTTTTACTCCATAACAGTTAAATGTATCTTCATTGGTTGTGTTATAGGTGTGAAAGAGAACTCGAGATTTGGGATATCATGTCCAAAAGTGTTTTGTATAACAAAAGTGTTATCTTTAGAGAAGTTAAGTCTTCTTCCACTATTTTGTAGCTAGAAAGGAAAGAAGTGATTTTGTTCTTTACCTGAATCATGAGAGAATGTTATTTTGGCTATCACTACTAATCTCTGAAGTTGGATGCTCTTATTTCAGTTTTGTTGTCACATGAATTGAGGAAGAAAAGTTTGGATAGTTCAGTGTTAGGGGAAGGTCTATGGAAAGAGGACCAAAAGGAGATCAGAAGGGGTCTAAAGACAAGTCTAAGGGTCATTCTAAGACTCTTGGAAAGAAGAACAGAGTCAAGTGTTGGAACTGTGGAAAGAGAGGACATGTGAAAAAAGAATGTAGAAACCTAAAGAAATAATGGGATTATGCTATTGACAAGTCTTCGAATGCAGGTGATGAGGTTATACTTTCTGCATGTAATGTTGTTTCTCATGATCATTGGTTGGTTGACACAAGATGCTCGTACCACATGAGCCTGCATAAAGAATGGTTTTCTGCATATGAAGAGTATGATAGAGGAAATGTGTACCTCGGGGATAACTCTATATATCCTATTGTTGGATGAGGGAAGGTAATGTTGTGTTTCAGTGATGGGAGAATTAATGTTACATCCCCAACTTTTGATTAAGCTTAATCTTACTTTTATGTGGTAAAAATGATAAATAATCTTAGATTAATGATTGATGTTTGTGGAAAATATCAAGTTGAATCATTTATTATATGGATTATGATTAATGCTTAGATTATATATGAGATTATATGTTGAAGAAATTATCGTATCCTGATGTATATGATTTAATGATGATACACTGATCATGGTTATATGGTTGTGAGTGTAACCAAGAAAAGGATCTTCCTTTAAGAGTGGAAGGAGAGTGTCGCTAGAGAGAAGAGAATAGACACTATAGAAAAGACTGGTTTGCTATATGAAGTCTCAATTTGATCATTATATGAACCATGCGAGAGAAGGTATGTGTCCTTAGTTGCTATCTTGAATTTGTCCTGGAAGTGACCATTATCGACTTGATGTGGAAAAAGAATTTCCCAACATCCACTTTTGCCATTTTGGTCGAAAAAAGTTTTCCAGTATTTCATTTCGGCTCTATATAGCTGATGAAAGTAGAAGGTGGCAACAAGGGAGAAAGTCTCGACCCTCATTCGTACCTTAACCATCGTTGGTCGTCGAATCAATTTAATTAGTGAGGTCACCTTTGAAAATAAACAATATTCACTAGTACAAAAATAATAATATATTACTAAAAAAACTACTAAAAACTACTTATAAATGACTAAACATGGTCACGTGACCATTAGTAGTTTATTGTCGGTCATTTATAACGCGACCAAATTGATGACTAAACCATTTTTAGTCATTTATTGGTTGTTTTGATTCATTGATTTGGTACTAGTATATTTATTTGTTGATTTAGTCATTGATTGCTATAATCTGGTCACTTATTTAGTCATTTCTTTTCACTGATATATTTAGTCATTGATTGTTGTTAACTGGTCATTTATTTAGTCATTGATTGTTGTTAATTGGTCATTTATTTAGTCATTTTTATTCACTGATTTCTGTCCATGGGTAGTGTATTTAGTCATTAATTTTAATCATCATTTTGATCAATTTGGTAGTGTATTTAGTCATTTTTATTCACTGATTTAACACTGGTCATATATTTAGTCATATTTATTCACTGTTAATGATTTTTGTCAATTGGTAGTATATTTAGTCAATTTAATTATTAATTGACATCAATTAGTAGTATATTTAGTCATTTTAATTGACTGATATTTGAGGATTTAAACATAAAACACAAAAATACACATCAATCATCAATTAAGTGCACACAATGTAAAGACAACCATTCAGAAGGCAAAATCGTTGAACTTTATTAAAAGAAAGCTATTTTTATAGCTTGCACAAGTCTAAAATATCTATCTTGCTTGAAAAATGCTTAGAAATAGAGTATTACAATGTTTATTTTCAGTCACAAGACTGAAAATCAGAGTTACAATGCACAGAAATGACAAGAAAGAAACTTCTCCAAGTTTACAATGCTTTGCCAAAAAGTGAACTATCAGCAACTGATTCTCAACTAGCCTAACTGCTGCCACAGGTCATCTAATCCACCCCATTAGTCTAGCACTTGTCCTTCTTGACTACAACCAAAGGAAATACATTGTCATATGTAGCCAGGTCTGTGATAGGATATTCATAATGTGAAACATGGACTAGATCAAGCTTCCTTAATGAAACATCACTGTATTCTTGTGACTTGTATTGTCATCAGCACTACTTATGGGACATGTTTTTATTGCGTTTGAAGATATTAGGTCCTCTTAGGGCATGGAATCAGATTCTTCCTTCATTAATGCATCTTCAAAAGCCTCTTTTTGAGTCTAAATCATTCACTTACCCTACCTCTATTACATTGGACACTTGGTAGGCAGTCATATTTAGTGTCCTTGGTCTTCAAGTTCATTGTGGTGACTAAACTGTGCATTCTTTCTTTCTAGATGATTGCCCTGCAACTTTCATATACTTGCCTTTTAATGCTAATGCTGCAGTCCTCTGTTCCTTTGCTCATGCCACTGAAACCATGTTTACTATGCCTGTATCCCTGGGAACCATTGACCATTGCCACTCACCATGAACATCTTACCTCTATGCACTCATTATCTATTTGCTATAGAATAGTCACCCATAAGTATATATAATTTAGACTTTCATTTGTAGACTGTCATAAGTTTATGAAACTATCATATTCCTGCAACTATACTACCATGTAGAATATATGCCTTGTAATAATATCATTATTAGTGGCTGTCCTTTTTGCTATTTAAGACTTCTATAAATTTGTCTACTAGTTGCTTCCAAAGTCTTGATGAAATGCTAACATCATCACCTTATGACTGTAATCTTCCCCATTGATCTTTGTGCATTGCCAGTTGCCCTTCCTTTCTCAAAAACTAACACACCACTCTTGATCACAACAGCTTAAGACTCATCTCACTTTGTCTATGACATGAACTGTGTACTTTATCTCTTGCACACTGTCATTTATGCTCCTTGAGTCTTCATGACTGTCTTCATGACATCTCATAAATTAAGCTCTCTCATTTATTCTCCTTGAGTCTTCATGACTGAGTGTTGATCGTGTCCCATATATGAAGCTCTCTCCTTCAATGCAGCCAACAATAACCTTAGAATCTTTTATTAGAGGCACATAAGGCAGTGATGCTGAATGTTTAGGGAGGAAAAGCAATATAAAATCAAGTCCAAAAAACCCATAAGACTTAAATATGTGTCTTTGCTTTAAAAAATGTGTTACAAAGTGTGTTTCTCAGTGTTGTGACTAAGAAAACTGAGTTACAGTGGCTTTTTTTGCTTATACAACTCTAAAATAGACAAAAAACACTAAGATCCCTAAACAACACATTCAAACTATTGCATATAGTAGTGGGCCAAGCTATCTAACAGCCATTACATGATAAACATCAACTATGTCATTTTTTTCAAATATTTTAGTGGCCACCATGTGAAGGTCCCTTCTTTCTCCTTCAGATGGACAACTCCATCTATTTTGTCTTCATAAGAAAGGGGTATGTTACTTGTGACCTTTAAAATATTTACATTTGCATCTCCTATTCCTTTCAAATTGACTCCATGTACAATAGATAGTGAGTGAATCCACCCAATGCCCACATTAGCATCATCAAACGGATCCAACACCCCAACTTTATCCCCTTCTCAGAGTTTATCAATATTAAATGTCTGCAAAAACAAAAAAAATACACATTATATTGAGATATAAAACACACATTATATTGTTTTTGACAATTGAATGTAATGTCTTATGTCTTGGAACAAATCAGTTTTTGTAAGTACTTTTTTTTTATTCTGTTGAATAACAAAGAAGCAACTTTTTACTCTGAAAAAAAAACTAACCCATTGTGAAGTACAAACAAATGGAGGGCAAGACTACAATAGTGCTAGACTGTACAAGTACTCCAGAAAGAGATATGGATTGGCAATGAAGTCCCCCCAATTGAGGACCATGACATCCCCGAACACAATGCACTAATGCATAGTCAAAATCTATGTATGCACTCTATTACAACTAAGCTCTAAGCTTCCATATGTAAGTTATATGTTCTCACTTATTTCCATAATCTATGTATACTAGCTAGTTACACTTCACTACTATTCTAACCAGTTTCTATCAAATAGGTAATGATTACCCTTATTTACATAATAAAACAACCATTACTTACTTGAATAATACTTACTTGCATGCGGTTTCATAGCACTCACCTCAAGTTCAGCATGACTACTACTATGAATATCATGTGCATGCTCATCGAGTTCATCATCATAATTATCACTATCAACATTGACATGAAGTTGTACAGTTTTGCAGAGAGCTCTATTGACAGAGCCTTTTTCTTTTCATTCTGCTTTCACATAATTGCTCTGCATGTGTTTTAATCATCATGCAAAAATTAATATAAGTCAAGTAAAGAATGCAAAGGTATAAATTTTTGTCCAAAATAACATTTTAAGCATGAAGAATTAATGACAAAACATTGGGACAGATTAACTTACAACTTAAAGAATGCAAAAGCTATAATTTTTTGTCCAAAAGAACATTTTAAGCATGAAGAATGACAAAACATTGGGATAGATAACTGACAACTATTATATTACCTCAACTTCAACATAACTATGACGACTATGCTCCACAATCTTGTCCAATTCATCATTATCACTATCAATATCGGCAGCTCTGTTAACAACATGAAGGCATTTTTGCTTTCTTGCTTCTTTGATAAAATTGCTCTACATGTGGTTTAACCATCATGCAAAAAAATATACAAAGCATTCAATAGTCAAGTAAAGAGTGCAAGCTATAAATTTGTCCAAAAGAACATTTTCTGGATCACTCCAAGAATAAAGAATCTGGGTTGGATTCTCCTACGCTCAGATTTCAATAATCTACATATTAAGAGGCATTTGTATACAGAATTGCCAAACAAGAAGAAATGAGATCAATAGAACCTCTTACCTCATCTGAATCCATGGATTTATGCTCATTCCATGTAGAAACTATAGGGTTAATGGAGGCAACCAACTATGAAACTTGCTAACTGAGACTTTATATGCAATTCAGTACATGTTGGTACCCTTCATTTGAGTTGACATGATTTGGAAAGGCTGATCCTACTGGGCATGTAATAGATGGTTGTGAAATCTCTGTTGATGAACTAGATTTCCACTTCATCCTACTCTTAGATTTACTAGCATCTAGTGTTGCCATATAATTGACAATATCTTCTGCACTTGCTTCTCTATTACTGTTTTCCACCTAAAATACAACGTTAATTTCAACATATATTCAGTTCAATAAAAAATCAAAATAAATAACACAATGCAAATTAAACCAAAAAGTTATACACTTACTCCAAATTTGTCCATTTTGGCTTGCAACCTGCCTCGACCAAATGTATATCCAGCCCTCACATTATCTCTTGCTCTCTTGCCTCTGTTACTCTTTGCCAAAAATTATTTGAAATGCATACTTTCTTTCAATGCCTCCCATTGTTTGGGACATAGAGTGGAGTCTAACCTCTCTTTTCCCTCCATGATTGTTTTTCTGCAATTGTATCTAAAATTGTTCATCAAAATTCTCATCTTTTGCTTGTAATATTTTCTAGAGATTTGTCCACTAATAGTCTGAAAAGCATTTTCCATTTTTTGTATAACATTTTCCATAGATCGTGGATCTTGCTCTGCAAAACTTGTTTTGCAAATATCCAAATGGGCCCTACATCTTACACCCAACTCGGAGGCCACTTTGCAGCATTTGGCCCAATGGGCTCACCATCTCTCGATACCTCAAGCAAGAATGGCTTCTTGCCTTCTAATTTTCTTTCTTCCTCTCTGTAGATCTGTACAAATCTTGAATCAATATTTGTCTTTTGACAAAAGCATCCACATCTTCTATTAAACCACTACCAATATTTCTGGCTAATCCACTAGTTCCATCAAAAGTTCTAGATGCAACAGGTGCACTTTGAGGCACAACAGATGCAAGCAAACTCTCTTCATGACTTTCATTAACTAGAACTTCATGCTACTTGGCCACATCAGGTGTGGTATCAGTAGGTAGATCATGAGTACTGGTCTTCGCAGATTTCACCTTTAACACATCCTTTAATCTTGAATAAATCATCTATAGACCTGCTGTTCCTTTAATGCTCTGATGTTTTCCAATAATCTCTCTTAGACTTTGTTCTAAGAGATTATCACAATGTTGCACATCATCATGTGCTATATCAGGCTGCACATGATCACCATGTGCTATATCAGGCTACACATCACCATGTGCTATATAAGGCTATACATGACCATCATTACAACTATTGTTTTCACCAACTGCATTTGTTGAATCACAAAAGCGGTGGCTTCTATGAGACGGCGATATTGTACTTTTTCTTTCCTTTTGTTTTTTCTCCACATTTTCTTTGCACTCTTTTTATTACCTATAAAACAAAAAATAATATCATATTATGTCTTATATACATAAAGCTCTTGCCTATAAAATTTTAATAAACACTATTAAACAAATAATATACTACTTAGTGGATTTACAACTTGCTTGTTTATCAAACCAAGACTCAATAAATATTCATTATTCTTGGCCACTTATTCTCTATGAAGGCACTCATAATTTGTTAGTGAAGTTTTAGCATTATGATCACTATCATCTAATTTGCACCTTATAGCCATTCTCTTCATTTCTTGAAGTCCAAATAAACAATAATGTATAATCAATGACTTGAATAAGTAAAACTTTATTGAGTTCATAAGTTGATAACTGTTGACTTTCCAATCTGCTGATAACTACAAATGAAAACTTAAAATAGAATCTAGTTTACAAATTAAAAAGAATTTGTAGTAAAAAACCAAGAAGATGTTTACAATTACATGTATTAGACAAATTTTACTTAGGGATATATTCATAAGAAAATGTTAGCGTAATTATTACATTGTTTAGTAACTTGTTTAGTAACTGCATTGCATAGTTATATCAGTTATATCTGCAGTTACACCTGTGCGTAACTGTCAATTACTGCTATATATACACTTGATGTATTCTCCAACATCATCGAATAAATCATATCTTTCTTCTGCCTACCATTAAATGGTATCAGAGCCACCTTGGTTAGTTTTCTAAAGATGGATGGAGTTTGGATCAAAGATTGGCAATATCCAAACGCTGTATCTGCAATCTGAATAAGCAAGGTAGCGGTCTGAGTTTAAGGAAGCGGTCTGAGTTTGCAGCGACAGGAAGTGTTGCATTTGCAGGCCTGAAAGTGTTTGGGAGGGAGCGCTCATTGAGAGAAAGCACCCATCAACCGCTTTCAGCTGAAGACCACGTTGCATATTGGCACAAGAACTTGCAGATCTATTCAGATCATGAGCAAAGGAGGTGTCTGGAAATCCTACCAATTGCATCCACAAAGCACGTGTTGATTGAAAGCAAGTTTGTACGTCCTCAAAAGAGACCTTGCAAACCAGTGGATGTCTACCACATCCGATGCTAGCAGTGTGGCCAGTAATCATGCGAATGATCCATCTCGAGGCGGACGTGCTGTTTCAGAAAGCTCAGGCTTCTACTTTGCACTTCTAGATGCCCTGCAAAACACCGATAATCTCCAATTCGATAAATTGTTTAGGCAAGGATTGCTAGATTACTTTCTATTTGATGTACAATGTCAAGCAAGGAAGATTAGAGCAAAACTAGACGAGGGTTATGATGCTGATGACGAAGATGAGGTAGAATGCACACCAAAGCGTCCCCGTCTTACAGCACAGGCCTATCGTGCTCATCTCCGTGCCACTATTTCCTCTTCAAAGTGAATGTACTGTCAAATAAAATAATAATAAATTTGTTGTCTGGATTATTTTGTTTTTTGAAAAATGTCTGCCCCGAAATTGCTTCTTTCTGATGCTCAACTTTTGAAAGGGCCAAATTATGCCGCATGGAAGACAAAGATGCGGACTATTCTCATTTTTGAGGAGCTATGGGGAATTGTCAAGGGTGACATATCCAGACCAACAGACCCAGATGAAAGGCAGAAGTTTGACAAGGCCGATGCCAAAGCATTGATGTTGATAACACTCGGCATCACCGATGAAGTTCAACCTCACATTCGGGATGCAACAACATCAAAGGCGGCATGGGATTCTCTCTCCACAATCTACCAAGCGAAGAACCAGACGAAGATCCTCCATCTACAGTCCAAGCTACATACACTCAGTATGCATGCTGGCGAGAAAGTTGAGGAATTCTTACGGCGGGTATCTGAACTGTGAGCTGAGCTTGTTGCACTTGGAGAAAAGGTGGAGGACAAACTACTTGTCCCAATTATGCTGCGAGCACTGCCATCTCAGTTCAAAATCTTTGTCACCACGCTGAACATCACCAAGAAAGATGTTTCATATGATGAATTGGTGAATCTGTTGTAGCAAGAAGAAGCCATTCAATCTGTTCAAGGCGAACTGGAAGATAAGGCCCTGATCTCCAGACAATCATAAGGTCAGAAGTTTCATGGAAAGCAGCCACAGAAACAACAAGAACATCCACAGTCGAAGCCTCCAAACGCAAACCGGTGGTGTCATATATGCAACAAGAACAATCATGACACTATCAACTGTTGGTACAATGCCTTAACAAAAGGCAATTCAAGCAAAGAAGGCTTTTCTGGTTGCAGTGATACTCAGCCATCCAAACGCCGTCATCATCGCAGAAGGCACAAAGGAAATGTAGCAGCCCAACAAGATGATGCATCAGAAGAAGATGAACCAGAAACAACCAACTGCGGCAGCAATCACAATCTAGTCCTTGTCTCGCAAACCTCGCAGCCCACGAGGGATATTTGGTTGATAGACTTGGGTGCCAACAAGCATATGACAGGCAATCGTGAGCTGTTTGATGCACTAACAGAACAACCTACTAGAGATAGAGTTCGAATTGCTGACAATAAGGAGTATGTTGCAGAGGGTATAGGCAAGGTCATCATTCCTCTTGGGAAAAGCCGTTGTACCCTCACCAAGGTGCTGTATGTTCCTGGTTTGACAACAAACCTTGTCTCTATCAGTCAGCTTCTGAACCACAAACTGAAAGTTGAGTTCTAGGTGAAGGATGGGGTCAAGACCTGTCTAATCTCGAGAGAAGGTATGATACTTGCTAGAGCATTTATGAAGGATAGACTATTTGCATTAGATGCTGTCTCCTTCCCTTCAGTAGCTCTATCAGCCTCCACAATAGAATCTACAGGACTCTGGCACTATCGCTATGGGTACCTTTCAGTCAGCTCCTTGCATTAGCTCAGCTCCAAACAAATGGTAAGAGGTCTTCCTCCAATTTCAAATTCATTGCATATATGTCCTGGATGCCTTACAGGTAAACAACACCGGGATCCGATCGAGACTAGTAGCTTCCATGCTACACATCGCCTTGAGTTGTTACATACTGATCTGTGCGGACCCATGCCTGCTTCATTTTCAGGCCATAAGTACTTCCAGTTGTTCGTGGATGACTTCTCCCGAAAGACCTGGGTGTATTTTCTCAAGAAGAAAGATGAAGCCTTTGCCAACTTTCAGGACTTTCACAAGCAAGTTGTCAAAGAAGCCGGCCAGTCTCTTCTTGTCCTCCGGTCAGATCGAGGGGGGAATTCACCTCCAAGGAGTTCGTGGCATACCTGAAACATCATGGCATCAAGCAGCACCTCACTGCTCCCTATACACCCCAACAGAATGGAGTTGCAGAACGTCGCAATCAAACTGTCATGGAGATGGCTCGATGCATGCTCTCCATAGCCAAGTTGAAGGAAAGATTTTGGGCAGAAGCAGTACGGACAGTTGTATACCTCATCAATAGGGCACCAACAAAGATTCTGCAACACAAGACACCGGAAGAGGTATGGACTGGACAAAAGCCTTCAATTTCTCATCTAAGGGTGTTTGGTTGCACTGCATACATGCATGTCCCTGCCAATAGGAGAAAGAAGACTGATCCTAAGACACTTCAGTGTATATTGTTGGGATATAGTATTACATCAAAAGCTTATCGTCTCATAGATCCTGAGACAATGAAGATACATGAGAGTCGAGATGTGGTATGTGATGAATTGTCATTCGATTCCTTATCACAGAAAGAAGAGCAACAGCCTCCTACTTCTCATAAATTGCTCTCACAATCAGATGATGAGCATATGGACGACTCTCACAGAGACAGTGAACTACAAGGAGAGTTGTATGTTGATCTGGGCCCTCTAGAAAACATTCCACACCAGCAGCAGCACAGTCAACCTCCAAAGTGGGTCCAAAGTACAATCAGGGACTCTAACCTGCACACTCTTCCAGACACTTCGTCAGGAGTCAGAACCAGGAGTCAGACAAGAAATGAAGTGAATCTTGCGCTCATGAGTACTGTTGTTGACAGCACTGAACCTGACACAGTTCGAGAGGCCTTAAGCCAACCTCAGTGGAAGAAGGCTATGGATGCAGAGTATGATTCTCTGATGCAAAATCATACTTGGGAACTTGTCAATCTGCCTGAAGGGAAGAAACCCATTGGCTGCAATGGATCTTCAAAACAAAGTACAAGGTAGATGGATCTATCGACAAGTACAAAGCACGACTTGTAGCAAAGGGATATGCTCAACAGGAAGGCATTGATTATGAAGAGACCTTTGCACCCACTGCGAAGATCAAAACCATCAGAATGGTCTGTGCATTGGCAGCGTAGAAGGGATGGAAGCTTTAGCAGATGGATGTCAAGAGTGCTTTCTTAAATGGTGATCTCAAAGAAGAAGTGTACATCACCCAGCCAGAAGGATTTGTTGATGAACATCATCCACACAAGGTATGTCGTCTTATCAAATCTCTTTATGGCCTTAAGCAAGCTCCTAGGGCATGGTACATCAAAATTGATGGTCACCTATTGCAGCATGGATTCACTCGTAGCCCCTCAGATCCTAATTTGTATATTAAGAAGGTAGGCACAGAGATTGTCATCCTGGTTTTGTATGCGGACGATCTTATTCTCACTGGCAGCTCAGACAGTCTCGTTGATGATGTCAAGAATGATCTAAAGAACTCCTTCGACATGACAGATTTGGGGCTACTTCATTATTGCCTTGGCTTGGAGATATGGCAGAAGAAGAACCACATATTCATCTCCCAAATGAAATATGCCAAGACACTCCTGGAAAAGTATGGAATGGTCAACTATAAGCCTATGTCCACTCCAATGGAGAAAGGTTTGCAACTATCTCGTTTCCAGGATTCACCTCAAGTAGATGTCACTCTCTACAGGTAGCTGGTTGGGAGCCTTATCTACTTGACCTACACCAGACCAGACTTGTGTTTTGCTGTAAGCTATCTTGCCAGATTCATGCAGGAACCAAAGAAGTGTCATTGGGTTGTAGCAAAGCATGTGTTGAGATATATCCGAGGCACAGTTGATTATGGTTTGGAATATAAGAAGAACACTCAGTTCTTCTTACAGGGATATATAGACTCGGATTATGCAGGATCTATAGATGACAGGAAATCCACCTTAGGTTATGTTTTTCATCTTGGATCTAGGCCAATTTCGTGGGTTAGTAAGAAGCAAACTATTGTTTCTCTTTCATCCATTGAGGCTGAATATCGTGCCTCACGAGGAGCTATGTGCGAAAACTTGTTTAGTAACTGCATTGCATAGTTATATTAGTTATATCTACAGTTACACCTGTGCGTAACTGTCAATTACTGTTATATATACACTTGATGTATTCTCCAACATCATCGAATAAATCATATCTTTCTTCTGCCTACCATTAAAAAAGAACTCATAAAAACATAACAAATGCAGGATGAAGGAAAAACTTAGTGTAGTTCATCATGAGGTGTGTTAGATCCATTCAAAATTTCACATAGTCCTACTCTGTTTCATACATTTTCCTTCCATAAATCCATAATTAGGGATTCATATTCCTTTTAGAATTGTTCCAAGAGCCATTTATGAGCATCTCATATTAGATCTATGTGAAAGAAATTTATATTTTTGACCATTGATGTGTTTTTATTTCTTATCGCAGCCCCACAATACGTGCAAATAGCCTTGGCAGGTGTGTGGGAATTAGAGGATGTGATTACACAGTTACCGCTTCCTCGCATAATGCAGAAAATTTAGTTGCAGTGTTATGGTATAAACTCAAGCGACACATAATATGTTATCGCACCCCTGCGACAGGTAAGGAGATGACCGACGGTAATGCGGTAGGAAGGAGTCAGGATAAAGTGTTCACCATGCCCCTGCAACGGTTTCAAGTTGAGCCTATGGTGTTGTGGTATAAGGAGCTCAAGTGACTGATAATGCTACATATCGCGGCCCCGCGATGTTGATAACTTCGACTGGCGGTAATGTGATAAATGACTGGGAGACCAAAGGCTCTCATGGCCCCATGACGGTCAGGCCAAAGCTTGGCGGTGCTGCAGTAAAAGACATAAGGGATAACATGTATCCTGCCATCCTGTGGTGGTGTGCAACAAGGCTTGCAGGGTGATGGTAAGTGGTGAAGATGAACGTAACTATCCAAGAGGTCCTACGGTCCTGCGATTGGCCTAAGTTGGTCTTGCGGTGATGCAGAAGGAATTAAATGTCAAAATGACTTCAGTGCTACCCCGCAATGGTTATCATTGATGTCTGCAGGATTCCAGTTTTCGAGGAAAGGACTGCAAATTTTGAAATACTCACCCAACCATTGGATTGGATCAAATCAATGGTCTGTGTTTGAAAAGAATTGAATGCTGAGATTTGTTGATTTCGTGGCACGAACCAGAGTTAATGGTGAAATGACCAGCTTCATGGCACGATAAAACTTGGGATTTCTTTGTATTTCTTCATTTTAGCAAATTCAATGTTGATTACAGAAGGTGAATTCAAGCTTTGTGTGCTCTCCTCAAGCATTTTCTGACCGGCTAAGTCTACCCCATCACTCTTTGCATAAAAGTTGGTGTTTGGTTTGTGCTCTGTTTTCAACTAGTCTGGTAAAGCAAGTAAAATATCAAAACCCTAGTTTGTAGAGGCACTAAAATATGGCACCTAAAAAATCTGAGTCTATGAGTAAGAGCACTGACCCCCCTGCTCCCAAGAAATGATCACTTCAACAATCATTGTTGGACATCTTGCCAAATTTAGTTGACAAGGGGTATTTTTGTGAAAAGAAAGATGGACATGGACCAGTTGGGAACCCATGGAATTTGGATTTGGCAAAGCTTGTGGTGCCAAATGTATTTGTTGATGTGGATTTGATTAGAACATTGGCACAACACTATCACTTAGCCACCAAAATAGTCAGTCTACCAAATGGGTCACCATTAGTGGTTGTGGAGAGGAATGCAATCATAGACTATTTCATGTTGAGCAAGAAAGCCCTCACACAAGTAGATTTGCATAAGAGTGACCATTTAGTACATGAAAAACTATAGAATTGGCACTAGGGCTTTTATTTATGAATTCAACCCAAATGCCATTTCCTAATGCCTTCATAAAAGTTTGTTGAGCCAACTCTAGTTCATCATGCTCAAAATGAAGAACCCCAATGTTGTTTAACAAATGAATGGGTACTTCTTCTTTGCTCTTCTTCAGAAGAGACTTTGCTGTCTTAAGAGAATCTAAGGCTGCACTGGGGTCTGATGATATTAATAACTCACCATCTTGATAAATGCATGGGCATCACATGGATCTATGCGAGTTGCCTTTCTTAAAATTTCCAAAGCCTTATCTGCATGCCCTTGCTGAGCATATAAATGGTCTACAGCTTTTAAGCTCTCATAGTTCTCAGGTTGGACCTCTGGAACCTCTTCAAAATTTGAGAGAGAACTCTTAAGATCTCCCAGCTTCAATTGAACCTGTCCACAAAATCCTGTGGCCTCTGGCTTTCCTTGACTGATGCCATGTAGTACCGACTAGTGGTGTCATAATCACCTTTACTATGATAAGGTGGTGCAAGATTATAATATGAATGAGATTTCATGAGAGGGTGGTTAGTTAAAATAAGAGCTATCTCAGTCAACTGTTCCACAAGAAAATGTTGCCCTGTGAAGAAAAAATGGTTTGCTAAATGATTCAATGCCATTGCACTGTACGGGTATAATTCAAAGGCTCAAGGACCGAATATAAACACGTAGTTGAAACAAGACCGTTGCTGGTGAAACCTTTCATCCCTTATGGGTGATTTACAAACAATATTAGGAGTCATTAATTACATAGGATTTACAAGGTTGATGGCACCTTAATCCTAACAAGTGTTGTCGGGAGTTTGATGTATGCTATAGTTTGTACGAGACTAGACATTACGCAAGCAACATGAGTCATTAATCATTTCATGGCTAATCTTGGATGAGTACATAGGGATGTAGTGAAGAGGGTCTTCAAATATTTGTGGGGTAATTTTGAGTATTCCATTTGTTATCATGATTATCCTATAAGGGCCTGACATTTAGTGTGTATTAGTGGATCATATGTGGATTCATATTGGGTTAGAGATGCAATTGACAATAGGAGATCCACTAGTGGATATGTTTTGACTATGGTGGTACTATTAGTTGAAGGAGTAAGTGAAAAGTTGTGGTCACCTTGTCCACTAGAAGCAAAGTACATTATAACTACTCATGCTTGTAAGGAAGCCATTTTTCTTAAGAGATTATGTTGTAATGTTATGCTAGATGCAAGAGCTATTATAGTTCTATGTGACAGTTAAAGTGCCACATGTCTCGTAAAGAACTTGACTTTTCATGTGAGGATGAAGCCTATTGATGTCTAATACCATTATGTTGGTGACATGGTAGATGATGGGAGGGTGATGTTGGAGAAGGTTGACACTTTGATGAATGTTGCAAATTCATTAACAAAGCTTATAAGAACATATAAGTTTAGATGGTGTAGTGAGTCTATGGGCCTTTTGACCCCTAACAATTAGATTCCAATGTCAGTGTGTTCCATTTTTCTCTTGCAAGGTGTTTGACAAGTGGGAGAATGTTGGGAAAATGTGTTTCAACCTTGCATTCCTAATGTTCATTTTAATATATTTTGTATGCATTCACTATTTCATCTTTGTGTATTTTATCTTCTTGTGGGAGAGTTGGCATCCCACTTGGATGTGACTTAGATTTTTTCTTTAGTGGATTTTGTTCTCACATGAGGAGGTAGGAATCCCACATTGAGGTGCCATATGTTTTCCATGTGTTGGCATCTTGTGGCGTGTGTAAGATCATCATGATGGGAGTTACATATGATAGATTCTTATGATTTGTAAGAGCATGTAAGAGGAAGTTTCATTGAAATCTTAACCAACATTATGACAAGTGTGGACACTTGTCATGGAGCATCTTTGAATAGGTTTAATGAGGACGAGTTGGGTGGTCAAATATGATAGATTATGCCATTGTAAGTCGTGTTTAAGGAATATGCTAAAAATAGCCAAAAAGACCAAGACCAAGAAGGGGCATTGGATTTTAGACCCATCCTTTGGGTGTCATACCCCTTATGGTTTTGAAAATGGTTTTCCTAAACCATTTATGGTTTCCAATTTGAATTTTTTTCTATAAATTGGTGCTTGACACTGTAGTTTATATGATGTAATTTGTAGAACTAAAATTGTATGAATAAATGGTCTCCCAGTTGGAATAAAACCACTAGTTGAAAATGTTTTGTCACTTGGTTAATAGATACACAACCACTCCTTATTGCAATGGAGTTTTTTTTTAAATATATTATTTTTTTCCTCTTAGTTCTAAGTGTAAAATTGTAGGCTTTTCTTTTTATTGACTCAGAATAATAGCTTGTGAAAGTTAAGAGTATAAACCGTCTCCTTTTTAATAACCTGTGAAAGTGATGAGAGTAGAAACAATATCATTTGTAATAGCTTGTGATTTTTGAGACCATACCATATCTTGCTTGTGATGTATGGAAATGACATTTGTCTTTTCAGTATAGCAGTGAGAAGGAAGCTCAAAGCCTTAATCCTTTTTTCTAATTTTTTTATTTCAGATACTTTGGTGGTGGTTCTGTTGTGGCTACCACCCATGCAAAAAGTTATTATTACATCCAAGATTACAAAGCCATTAGATAATCAGACAAACACAACAAAAAAACTATGAGAACATGCTAGTACGTAGATCAAACTAGACTCATACCACCAAAAGAAGGCCTGAATTGAAAATGTAAACTCTAACCACATTTACTAAAAGACAAATAGAAACATACAACAAGTATCAAGCAAACCATAGTGATTAAACTACTCACTTATCTCTGCTACTTGGTTCCTCTGTGACCAATTCCACCACCTCCTCAACTATACCCTTATAAAGCTCACGACATCGCCTAGAGCGATGTATTTGCAAAACACTGGGATGTTATAATCACTCGCAACCTCTAGCTGCTTGTGGTTGTGGGATACATGAAGCGCTGCAAACACTTTACCTATATCACAATAGTAAACCCTTAGAAGACCAATTGCTTGTTTCATTGCATCATACTTCATCTTTTTGTTACTTTGCTACCTCGTGTAAAATGGAAAGGCTTCACCTTCCACTACCTTGACTTTAATTTTATTATTATCTCCTTGTACTCTTCTCACAATTTGATTTGATCATCTCTCAAATTGAAGAATGTAGGGTGCAAATCATTCCAGGTGTAGATTCAATCGAATGAGTAGATTCAATCAAAGAGAGTTTGGAGTAATTGTTTAGAATAAGACACAAATATGGCGCTCGATCTATCGTCATCAGTCTCTTTCTCCAATGCAAGCCATCAATTTTGGCAAGGAGTAAGCACTGTAAATTGTTGACTGCATTTCCAAAATATTTTAGCATGAAGGATTTGATAAGAAGGGGTTAAAGCTACACATTTTTCCTTCCCAAAGGTAGTGTACATGATAGTGTAAATGCACTCGAAGCTCTTTGGATTGAATTTGCACCTTTCTGCTAGAGCTTCCACTGCCAAAATAAAGTGAATACATGTGGGTTTTACTTAGCAATTGACTTTTTGGTTGCAGAATTGTCTATTAAAAAGTTGCATACAAAATTGACGATCAACTATGATACCAAATTCAAAATTTCACACATGATATAATTTAGTTATAATAAATTTCAGATGTGATAGGAATTCAACTATGATACATGATTTTTAGTTCTAATTATTTCACTGATTTCCATCTTATAAATAATACATTTAATAAATTGCATATTTTTCATAGCATTTTGCATATAATTAATGATTTCACAATAAGAAAATTATCTCTCACAAAAATTTACTGTAATTAAAAAGTTATTAGCGTGCCCATTAAACTTATGGGTCCAACTGCTAGTTTACAATAATTTAATTAAGTTAAACTGTTTTTCCTTTACAATGAGATATAAATAGTTCAATGTAAGGGCAATGTCTATCCTTTGACCGTAAATATTAATTAATTGATATCCAAAACCCAATATATTTTTTAAATTTAATTAATCATTATTTAAGGAGGGGCACAGGAAATTACTCGTAAGCTTCTCTGTCCAATAATCCAAATAAATATAGTGGGGCCCTTGACCTTGCGAAAGGCCATTCAGTCCTCGTGTACTAAAAAAAAAATAACTTGAGCAATTTCCTGCTTCTTGCCAAATACCGAAACTGAAACTTTCGAGGAAGGGGAAATTGGTCGGTAGTGGAATTACAATTTAACACTATCTTGTCTGTAACCATGAACCCATGACCATTTGGCTTTAAAATTGACATCCATTTACCATAGAATATTTGTAAACTTTTGTACCACCCGTCTCTGGTTAGATTTAGTTTTCGACTGTCAAATATATGTATTGTTGAGGTCAATATGTAGGCGCGTGCATATGAATGTGTTTTTGGCTTTATATTTGACAATTAAAAATTATATATATACACGCGCGTAAGATAATATTGAATAATAGTTATTATCGTTCCTGCGAAACTAAACTTGCAATACACGCAAGTGTGGGTGTGACGTGGCATTGGAAGTTTGGTAACAAAGGGAATTAAAGAAAAGAATTGCCTAGCTGCAGAGTCGGGGGAGTCCCACTGGGTCGAGAGTACGAAAGGATGATCTGTCAATATTTTGTTCATCACTTCAAATTTATTACCTAGGAAAACTGATAAAGAGAATGAATCTTCCAGAAGAAGATATATTTAAAAAAAATAAAATTGAAGGGCATTCTTTAGACCTTGCAGCGTATATTTTCTTTGCACAATATTTTTTTTAATGAAAATGTTATATTATATATTAATCATAAGATAAAAATACTTCCACAAAAAATGGTTTGGGTGGTATAAAGGCACACCCCAAAAAGATGATCATATGGGCATAGCCCAGAAAGTTCTAGAATGTCTTATGGGTTCATACCCGAAATAACATAACAGAAATTATAAAAACATAATACTACACAGATTTAAGTAGCCAAAGCAACACCAACAGAAGGGGGATCCCTGTCCTCTGGGTTACCCCAAATTGCTGCGGGGTTCGGGATGACATTTGGTGGAGCACAATATTTTTGATTTACAATTTAGGGAAAAAAATTAAATTAAATATAGTTGTGTATAATTAATATAATTACGCCGATAGATGTTTCACTCACATAGCGAGTGGAGTCCATGCAGTGTTAGTGTGGCGATCGACAATTTAAAGTGCATAGTTGGTACAGGATGACCATTGAAATGATCGGAGCCACTTGTGTCAAAACTATCGACAATGACTTCAGTTGCTTGTTATGCAAGCCACCATGCGTAAGGCAATGTTTGAGTAAGATCCCATAACATCCAATATAGCATTCATATCCAGGAGATGAAGATAGCTTTGGCTGCAGAAGGTGATATCGAGAAGAAACTATGTAGAGATAGTTCCCAGCAGATGGAGATTGTGGCATCTGAGAAATTGCGAGGAAAATGGCTCTTAGCAAAAGCAAGGGCTATAGCATTCTGACTTTCAAGCACCTTGATGGCACCCTCAATACCCTCAAGCACCTTGATAAGATCATTGATGGCTGCATGACTGTCACCCACCTAGCCTTCTCCCAGCTAGGCGCCATCGATGTTTCCGACTGCAAAATCTTTGTGGGAAACATGCTCACCGACATGCCCTCTAAACGTCAATTAAGATTATTTTCCAACTATGGTGATTTATTAAAGAAGTGCTGCTAGGGTTTGACAAGCAACCTGACAAGTCAAGGAACTTTTCATTTTTCATTTCCAAGTCGGCAAAGGGTGCAAAACTTGCTTTGGAGGAGCCCGTAAAGATTGTGGGCAGCAATAGGATGATCCGCAAATTGGTTGTCGAAGGGCAACAACAACAATAGCAAAATCCCTCTATAAATTAGCTGCTGCCTTAATCTCATCACCAGCTTGGCTCTTCTATGTAGTTGAGTGGTGATTTTCCAATACGCGCTTCCCTGTGTATTAGGGTTTGAGCTATAATGGAATGTCAGGGCTTCCAGACCCAAGCAACATTCCTGGTAGTTCCATGTTACATTCAGTCAATCCATCTTTCCTGAACCAGGGTTTGCCTTCATACCCTAATACATCAAATTCGGTACCCTCATCTTTGGGAATGGGATGCAAGGGGTTACGACACTCCTCAGGTTGGAGGTTATTGTTACATCCCCTTTTTTGGATTCAATATTACTATTTACTTTTTCTTAAATAGTACAGTTATGTGGATATATTTTTAACATCATAGGAATTGATGATATAAATAGAGAAGGTTAATTTTATGAAATTATGGAATCTATTTGATTATGATCAATATGATGTTATGAATTGGAATGTCTTCTCGATATGAAAATGAAATGATTTGATATAAATGTGTTTTGAGTAGAATATTGGTGCTTTGACCACAAAATTGTATGTGAGATTGTCAATGACAGGAATCAATGGAACATGTTCGCCAGGAAGAAAGAAGAAGAGAAAGTATCTTTGAGAAAGAAAGAATAGACTCTGGAATAACCCATGGGTGCTTGCCACTGAAGACGCAAATTAGGTAGACAAACCTAGATACTTTGATTTTGGGCTAAGTCAATTTTAGTCGAGATATCAACGTCTGTTAGAATAGGTCTTTCTCCTTTTGTAAGTCGTCGTTTAGAGTATGGGAAATCGACATCAGCGTCGTAATACTCTGAATCATGTCGTCAAATATGAACGACTGATATATTGTTTATATGTAAATATATGTATTTACTTATGGTTGAGTTGTAAGTCGTGTCTTGTTTTTTGTTCAGCGCAAAAGTCAGGAGTTGTGCATTAGTCAATCTCAAGTCTTGTTCTGCGTTTGCGCCCAATTCGTCGTTGTCATCGCAAAGCTCTACAAGCGTAAGACGTAAACATCTCCTTGCGAAATTCGACGGATGTTGAATTGTTCTAGAGACCATGGTGTGTAATATCTTTGCTCGTATTATAAAGGAATATACTAAATTATATAAGTTATATTTAAATAGTCGTTTGAGGTACTTCTTTATTCTTTTACGATGTTAGTAATTGAGCAATAGTTCAAGGAGTTCACTCAAGTCTTTATTTATGATGTCTTATATTTTGAAACAACTTATTTTCCTTTTAAGCTTTAACCCTTATGAGCGGGTTGTCGGCGTATCCATTTCTTTTAATTATGCATTTGTTTTATACTCATGAACGGTTATGAGTAGTGGAACATCTTATTCAACTAAAAACTACCACCCCGCAAGAGATTGAACTCCACTTTTCTGTGTAGTTGCAAATTAAGTGGGAAATGAAGCCTTTATTCTTGAGTACTGGACGGGTTGTTAAGTCTGGTACCTGCCACCTCGCCAAACATGGAACTCCACTATGAAGAATAATCGAGGGGAAGTGGATTGGCAAAAACCATTCTTTGGTTGTGATCACGTTTAGAGGAAAATGTTTTGCATGCCAGAAGATATCCTTATCGATAGGCATGGTCGGGGAGTGGAGAGACAGTTATTTTCCTTCGCTGTGAATGGGGGTGTTATAGGGTAGTAAGAGTCAATTTTGTAGGGAGATCATAGAGGAGAAGAAAAACAGGACTGAGCAAAGAGCTTCAAGAGGAGCGGTTGAGAAATTAACAAGTGTTGAGGACCAGTTTGCAAGCGAACTCTAGAGACCATTTTTAGGTTCTCTTCCTCTCTTCACTACACAGACTTAGTTTTCTGTTGTATTGTTCTAAGTAATGTCTTTCTTGCATTTTAAAAGAACTTAGTTTGCTTAAAGGCGCAAGGTGTTAATTGTTGTTAACCATAGCTGTGAGTTTTGAACATCATCAAATGGTGCAATGTTACATCTTCTACACAGCGCTGCATCGCACCACAGTAGTGAATCTCAAAGCTTATTGCTTTGCTATGCAAAGGTCAAGATTTTTGTGAAGTCGTTATTCAACTTTAGGTGGTTTTTGTTTGGTGTAGAGTGTAATTTAGATTAAGTTTTTGGTCGAAAGAAGCTCACAGTTAACACAGATCATAGTGTTAAACCTTTGTCGACATAGAATGATTACTCTTGTGGACAACTGAATACCATTGTTTGATTCCATCAAGCTTTAAAGGTCATCTAGTCTAGAGTAAAAGATTTGTTAGTAACAACCAACGATAGAAGAATATCTTTAATAAGAAGTGTAAACTGAAACTTGCAAGAGTTCACAGTCCTCTTTTTCTGAGTTTAAACTAGTCGGTTGACCATGGCGAAGTTGTTAACTAGCTGTGAATAATAACAAGATTTAGATTATATGCTTTTGAAGGTAATTTTGCTATTGAAGTATTTAAACTATTGTTTTTCTGAGAAAAGACTTATTGTTATACCAATTATTATAATGAAGTTTTTACAAACAAGTAATGAGTCATTTGTCAAGTCTCAAGCTTAGACTTACATGCAATCTAATCTGTTAGAAGAAACGATATGACAAGGTTTTTCCAATGTATAGATCGACAAGATTAAGCTATGTCGAAGATTTTGACACGTTGAAGTAGTACATTGTGAGTGTTAAATTTTAATGTAGGGTTTTCGAACATTGTATTCTTGATTTGTCTTTTAGAGAAATGCTTCCAAAATGACAAAGATAAAGCTATGTCAAAGAATCGACAGTCGAAGAAGATTCCTTAGATTGTTTTTAAACTTAGAGACTTTGAATATTTATGTTCTATAAATTGGTTTATAGTAATCTCTTTCTGAAAATAACAAAGTTGGGTTTAGTGACCACTCAAGAGCGGATAATTTAAACAATGGGCTAAACTTAGAGATCATTGTAACAACTCAAAACTTTATCCAAATAATCAATGTGCTAGGAAACTATTCTTTTATCGTGAAGACAGAGAGGTTTCCATGAGCTTAGAAAAAGAGTAAACCTCAATGCCATGCGTTAATGCATGATGAAATTCAAACACCTTGAGGTTATCGAGGTTGTTATATAGAACTTATAAATAGGAAACTGTAGGATTGCGATTAATTCGAGTTGAGTGGGGTGGGTGAACTTAATTCATGCGTTAATACAACACTAATTAAATTCAAATCCTTTGGCCAAGGTAATGCATGATCCTCAAGTGCATTGAATGTTCACTGTGACTAGATGGTGTAGCTTGTGGAGTGGTCATGCATGACTAGAGGGTATCTAGGGGATTGCATGATAACAAGTCACGTAGGTCACAACACTAGAGCTCAGATGGCAAACACCACTGGTTATCCTAAGTCTATCCTCTTGAGTAGGGTAGGGCCACTTCTGGTTAGGAAGGAGTGCGGGAGACCGACGGTCTGTGGTTGGAGGTTAAGCTCCTTGAAGATACTTTATCTTCTTAATTCTTGAGGATTGCCGAGACTTGAATTTGGATGGTCAACAATCGAGATGCAGTGACATTGGTAAGTTCCTATTTTGGATTTGTTCTAAGTAATTTTTAACAACCTATTGTTTAAATGTTATGGATGATTATTTCCTTTTGCTTTAAGAACATATATTCATGATTATTGTTTTGTCGATGGATGTTCTTCTTGGTTATAAGAATTGGAAACAAATTACTTTTCTATTTTTAATTTAAAAAAAAAAAATATTACCTTTGGTTAAAACTTAGTTTTTAGAGTGAATTCAGAATTGGGTGTTACAGTTATAGTGGGAGTCAGAGAGCGAGAGCTTATGGTCACATGGGAGCCTATGGGGGCCCTCCTATTTATGGGACCCCCATGCCTCCTAGTCCTGGTGGATTTTTAGAAGCAGGTCGGAATGTTCATCCGTCCTATCAAAATCGACATCAATATCAACAATCAATGCCACATGCAAATAGGGTTACTGGTGGCAAAATTTATCCAAACACTGCTCAACCATTTCACCTAGCATAGGTAGGTTGTTTGATTCCTTGTTTCTCACTCTAAATACATTTGAAGGTTGTGAACACAGGCAAATTCATTTTTACTATCCTCACAAATATTTCACTCTAAATACAAGTATTTTAGTACTTAAGGATACAAATATTTCTCACTCTAAATACAAATATTTTAGCACTTGAGATTATATGATGTGAACAGTAAGAGTAGAAACTCCAACTTGTTTGGTTATAATTGCTAATCAATTTGTTTCCCATGTGGTGCATATAATTAGACATTGAAAATTACACAAATCGTATTACAAAATCTGAAACACCAAATAGCTCAAGGGAAGCCAATAATTGGAGATGTAGCAGGAACTGGAATATCTGCTAAGTTTGAAGAAGGTGGGGCAGATTTGATAATTATCTACACCTCAGGATGCTTCCAAATGGTCGGAAGAGGTTCCCTCCTTGGTTTCCTTCCTTTTGCAGATGCCAATGCACTAGTAGTGGAGATGGCCAATGTAAGTTCAAATATATAAATTAATAGTCTAAAACCTTTTTGTGTTTACACAAGACATGAAAGGAAATGAGCATTTGCATATGCACAAGATAAGTCATTATTGAATTACTGATGTCTTAGGTTGTAAAGAGAGTATCAACTCTAGCAGGTATTTTTGACACAGATCCATTTCGTTGGATGGACCACTCTCTGTGACAACTAGAATCCATTAGTTTTATTGGGGTTCAAAACTTTCTAGTAATTGGTCTATTTGATAGAAACTTTCGCCAAAATTTAGGAGACTAGCATGGGATATATGTAATTTCCTTTTATTTCTGGATCATATTCTATATTATCACCATATACAGTTAGGCCTAATAGAATGCACTATGACCTAAATTTTTGTTGTTATTTGTTATGACATGAAATGCAAGACAAGCCTTTTAAATTACAAGCTTGAAACATTTGCTCTTTGTATTTTACTAGGCCAACTATTATATTTCAATCATGTTAAGTGTGGCAGATTGACAGGGAATCAAAAGGCTAATGTGAAATCACCTTTATAACAAATTATGCATAGACCCATAGCCTTTCCTTCCAAGGACAAAGTCCTTAACCCAGTCAATACCCTGGTCTAGCACATTCTTTTGCTGCTAGTTCTTGTATCTTTGGTTTAATATTACTAGTAAGAATGTCAAAATTTGGGCATCAATGCTTCAATGTCTGCACCATGCTTGTAAATAATAGCAACTTCACCAAATCTATGGCCAGAGAATGATATATAACCATTTCCTCTGTGATTATGCTCCTCACTAGAGCCATTCTATCTAGAAGATGAATTTACAGGACCAACAACTAGCTTCGAGGACAACAAATTGCTCTGAATGTTTGCATCCTCTAGACCAAATGGCCATTTTTTTTACTAAAATATTTCACATGAAATTTCCATTCTTCTTTAATAGCATTGTATGACATAAATTCTACCCACTCCTATTTAGTTTTTATTTTCAATCATTCCTCAAGTTTATCCACTTCCATGCCCTTTGAACAATGCTGACCTGTCTTCTAGTCAACAGATTGAAAATTTAACAATGTTATCTTTGCTAGTTTGTCTAGGCCCTGTCCTGGAACTGGTTTTTTACTTTTATAGACATAAAGTTCACACTTTTAAATTGAATAATATTGTCTAAATCCAGCTACTTAACATTAGTTTCTCCAAAAACTTAGCATACCCATAGCCTTTCCTTCCAAAGACAAAGTGCTTAACTTGGCAACAATAACCTGGTTCAGCACGTTCTTTTGCTGCTAGTTCGTATATCGTTGGTTGAGTATAGTAGTTAGAATGTCAAAGTTTGGGCATCAGTGCTTTAATGTCTACACCATGCTCGTAAACAGCAGCAACTTCACTAGCTCTATGGCAAGAGAATGATATATAACAATTTCCTTTGTGATTATGCTCCTCACTAGAACCATTCTATCTAGAAGATGATTTTATAGGAGCGACAACTAGCTTCAAGGACAACAAATTGCTCTAAATGTTTGCATCCTCCACACCACCTGGCCAAATTTTTCTTATTGAAATCTTTCACATGAAATTTGAATTCTCCTTTAATAGCATTGTATGACATAAATTTTGCCCCCTATTTAGTTTTTCTTTCCATTCGTTCCTCAAGTTTGTCCACTTCCATGCCCTTTGTACAATGCTGACATGTCTTCTTGTTAACACATTGAACATTTAACAATGTTATCTCTGCTGGTTTGTCCAGGACAAGTCCTGGAAATGGTTTTTTTACTTTTATAGACATAAATTTCACACTTTTTAAATTGAATAATAGTGTCTAAATCTAACTGTCTAACATCAGTTTCTCCAAAAAACTTAACATATCCATAGCCTTTCCTTCCAAGGACAAAGTTCTTAACCTGGCAACAATAACTTGGTTCAACATGTTCTTTTACTGCTAGTTCCTGTATCATTGGTTGAGTATAGTAGTCAGAATGTCAAAGTTTGGGCATTGGTGCTTCAATGTTTGCACCATGCTCATAAAAAATAGTAGCTTCAATAGCTCTTGACCAGAGAATGATATAGAACCATTTCCTTTGTGATTATGCTCCTAACAAGAACCATTCTATCTGGAAGATGATTTACAGGAGCAATAACTAGCTTCAAGGACAACAAATTGCTCTAAAGGCTTGCATCTTCCACACCACCTAACCAAATTTTTTTACTAATGTTTCACACGAAATTTCAATTCTCCTTTAATAGTGCATTGTATGACATAAATTCTGCCCCCCATGTTTAGTTTTTCTTTTCAATCGTTCCTCAAGTTTCTCCACTTCCATGCCCTTTGTACAATGGTGACCTGTCTTCTTGTCAACACATTGAACATTTAACAATGTTATCTCTGCCGGTTTGTCCAGGGCAAGTCCTGGAAATGGTTTTTTATTTTTATAGACATAAAGTTCACACTTTTTAAATTGACTAATATTGTCTAAATCCAACTGCCTAACATCAATTTCTCCAAAAAACTTAACATACCTATAGCCTTTCCTTCCAAGGACAAAGTTCTTGACCTGGCAATAATAACCTGGTTCAACACATTCTTTTGCTGCTAGTTCTTGTATCATTGGTTGAGTATAGTAGTCAGAATGTCAAATTTTGGGCATCAGTGCTTCCATGTCTGCACCATGCTTGTAAAAAAGAGCAGCTTCACTAGCTCTATGGCCAGAGAATGATATATAACCATTTCCTTTGTGATTATGCTCCTCACTAGAACCATTCTATCTGGAAGATGATTTTATATGAGCAACAACTAGCTTCGAGGACAACAAATTGCTCTAAATGTTTGCATCCTCCACACCACTTGGCCAAATTGTTTTATTGAAATGTTTCACATGAAATTTCAATTCTCCTTTAATAGCATTGTATGACATAAATTATGCCCCCCTATTCAGTTTTTCTTTTCAGTCGTTCCTCAAGTTTGTCCACTTCCATGCGCTTTGTACAATACTGACTTGTCTTCTTGTCAACACATTGAACATTTAACAATGTTATCTCTATCTGTTTGTCCAGGTCCTGTCCTGGAAATGGTTTTTTACTTTTATAGACATAAAGTTAACACTTTTAAAATTGAATAATACTGTCTAGATCCAACTTCCTAACATCAGTTTCTCCAAAAAACTTAACATACCCATAGCCTTTCCTTCCAAGGACAAAGTGCTTAACCTAGCAACAATAACCTAGTTCAACATGTTCTTTTGCTGCTAGTTCTTGTATTGTTGGTTGAGTATAGTAGTCAGAATGTTAAAGTTTGGGTATCAATGCTTCAATGTCTGCACCATGCTCGTAAACAATAGTAACTTCAGTAGATCTATGTCTAGAGAATGATATTTAACCATTTCCTCTATGATGATGGTCGTCACTAGAAACATTTGATCTGGAAGATGATTTTACAAGAGCAACAACTAGCTTCGAGGACAACAAATTGCTCTAAATGTTTGCATCCTCCACACCACCTGGCCAAATTTTTTTATTGAAATGTTTCACACGAAATTTCAATTCTCCTTTAATAGCATTATATCACATAAATTATGCCCCGCACTATTTAGTTTTTTTCTTTTTAGTCGTTCCTCAAGTTTGTCCACTTCCATGCCCTTTTTACAATGCTGACTTGTCTTGTTGTCAACACATTGAACATTTAACAATGTTATCTCTGTTGATTTGTACAGGCCCTATCCTGGAAATAGTTTTTTACTTTTATAGACATAAAATTCACACTTTTTAAATTGAATAATATTGTCTAAATCTAGCTGCCTAACATCAGTTTCTCCAAAAAACTTAACATGTACCCATAGCCTTTCCTTCCAAGGACAAAGTGCTTAACTTGGTAGCAATAACCTAATTCAGCATGTTCTTTTGTTGCTAGTTCTTGTATCATTGATTGAGTATAGTAGTCAGAATGTTGAAGTTTGGGCATCAATGCTTCAATGTCTACACCATGCTCATAAACAATAGCAACTTCACTATCTCTATGGATAGAGAATGATATATAACCATTTCCTCTGTGATTATGCTCCTCACTAGAACCATTCTATCTAGAAGATGATTTTACAGGAGCAACAACTAGCGTTAAGGACAACAAATTGCTCTAAATGTTTGCATCCTCTACACCACCTAGCCAAATTTTTTTATTGAAATGTTTCACATAGAATTTCAATTCTCCTTTAATAGCATTGTATGACATAAATTCTGCTCCCTCCTTTCAATTTTTCTTTTTAGCTATTCCTCAAGTTTGTGCACTTCTCTGTCCTTTGTATTATGGTGATATGTCTTCTTGTCAACACATTGAACATTTAACAATGATATCTTTGTTGGTTTGTCCAGGCCCTATCTTGGAAATGGTTTTTTACTTTTATAGACATAAAGTTCACACTTTTTAAATTGAATAATACTATCTAAATATAGCTGCCTAACATCAGTTTCCCCAAAAGACTTAACATACCCATAGCCTTTCCTTCCAAGGACAAAGTCCTTAACCTGGTTCAACACATTCTTTTGCTGCTAGTTCTTGTATCATTGGTTGAGTATAATAGTGAGAATGTCAAAGTTTGGGCATCAGTGCTTCAATGTTTGCACCATGCTCGTAAACAATAGCAACTTCACCAGCTCTATGGCTAGATAATGATATATAACCATTTCCCTTATGATTATGGTCCTCAATCATTATGTCTAGAAGATGATTTTACAGAAGCAACAACTAGCTTCAAGGACAACAAATTGCTCTGAATACTTGTATCCTCGACACCACCTAGCCAATTTTTTTTACTGAAATATTTCACATGGAGTTTCAATTCTCCTTTAATAGCATTGTAAGGACAAAGTCCTTAACCCGGTAGCAATAACTTGGTTCAACACGTTCTTTTTTTGCTAGTTCTTGTATCGTTGGTTCAATATAGTAGTCAGAATGTCAAATTTTGGGCATCAATGCTTCAATGTCTGCACCATGCTCATAAATAATAGCATCTTCACCATCTCTATGGCCAGAGAATGATATATAACCATTTCCTCTGTGATTATGCTCCTTAATAGAACTATTCTATCTAGAAGATGATTTTATAGGAGCAACAACTAGCTTTAAGGACATCAAATTGCTCTAAATGTTTGCATCTTCCACACCACCTAGCCAAATTTTTTACTAAAATATTTCACATGGAATTTCCATTCTCCTTTAATAGCATTGTATGACATAAGTTCTACCCCCTCATGTTTAATTTTTCTTTTTAGCCACTTCTCAAGTGTGTCCACTTCCACACCCTCTGTACAATGCTGACATGTCTTCTTGTCAACACATTGAACATTTAACAATGTTATCTCTGTTGATTTGTCCAAGCCCTATCTTGGAAATAGTGTTTTACTTTTATAGATAGAAAGTTCACACTTTTAAAATTGAATAATACTGTCTAAATCTAGATGCCTAACATCAATTTCTCCAAAAACTTAGCATACCCATAGCCTTTCCTTCCAAGGACAAACTCCTTAACCTAGTAGCAATAACCTATTTGAACACGTTCTTTTGCTGCTAGTTCTTTTATCGTTGGTTCACTATAGTAGTCAGAATGTCAAAGTTTGGGCATTGATGCCTCAATGTCTGCTCCATGCTTGTAAACAATAGCAACTTCACTAGCTCTATGGCTAGAGAACGATATATAACCATTTCCTCTATGATTATGCTCCTCACTAGATCCATTTTATTGTGGAAGGTGGTTTTACAAGACCATTAACTAGCTTTGAGGACAACAAATTATTTTGAATGTTTGCATCTCCACACCACCTGGCCTATTTTCTTTGGCATTTGGAAAACAACCAATCCCAAAAGATGAGAAAACCTGAATATAAAATGGCCATGTATTTTTAATCACAAAAAGTTGTAATAGATTATATCCAAAGATATCTTTAGCTATTAAGGTTAGAAAAGTTATTTTCAGCTTCCTGTGCAAATACATCATTTTAAAATAACCTTGTGCCATTGCTATCTTCTCCCATAGTTCATGAAAAATGCAAAAAACATGCACCAAATAGCAACAAGATGGCTAGACAACATACTATTTGATAAAGTTTCAATTTTTTCTCAATGAATCAACTCTCAAGAATAAGCAACAAAATGAAATCCACATTGCATACTTAACAACAAAAAAGATTTAAGAAATATCCTATGTTCCACAGTATTTTAAAGATTGATAGGGATGGTGGGATGGCAACAATATTTTAAAGATTATATTTGTATCATATAATATCAAGTGCTAAAATATTTATATCCTCACAAATATTTCTCACTCTAAATACATTTGAAGGTTGTGAACACTAAGCCAAATTCATTTTTATTATCCTCACAAGATAATGCTTCCATTTTTATTAATATGATAGAATACATATTATAAGTCGTTTAGTCCATAATTATAATGCAATTATGATATTATTTGTAATAGTACATACATACAAATAATCACATAATAAGCTCCCAAATCAAATGTAAAAAATACATTTATTTAAGCATACGTGGCCCACCTAGTAACTTTGGAATCAATCACTTTGATTGAGGCTACAAAGAATTGGAAATTCATAGCTTCACACACAAACAATCAATGGATGAGGCACCCTATCCCTGCAATTGTACAAGTGAAGCCCCATTTCACAAACATTCCTCCTAGGGGATTTGAAGCTTTTGTTTCCTTCTTTTGGAGTGAGCTTCTTTTGTAGAAAGAATTTTGATCCATTGCAAATGACATTGGCTCATCCGTAGATGAGATTATGGAGGGGTGGGAGCGGCTAGTAGGGACTTACAATGCATGGTATGTTTCACGTCTCTCATGCTATTCCCTCGCCTTAGTCACCATTGTTGTTGCTTGCTCCAACTCGTGTTGTGACAATGCTGCCCTTCAAATACTGTTGAAAGAAATGAACTTGCTTGAGGGGAAACCATTGGAAACATTCTAGGAGAGCATGCATTGTGTTCAATACATTTTACTTGATGAAATAAGGCTTCATCAGGCCAAGGCTTTTGTCTTGTATTGATAGGTGCTTTGCATGAAGCATTTCCAATATCTAGCCAAGTTTTCTTTGGTGGGCATTCTATTATCCTTGTTGGTGATTCAAGTTAGCTGCCACCTATCAGAGACATTCCCTTGTATGCAAGCAACTTGTATAGGGCAACCCTATGACATTCCTTTGAAACTGTAGTTACATTGAATGATGTCTTTCATTAATAAGGTGGTGACTAGCCACAAATTTAGTTTCAACAACTTCTAGCCAATCTTAGAGATGCAAATCCATGACTATCAGATCGAGAACTCCTTATGTCATGTATTGATACTTTCCTTGGCCTTGATGAACTTACTAAATTCCACTCCTCCATACATTTGTTTCAAACAAATGCCTTGGTCAAGCTCAACATTACAAAAATATGTTAAGGTCATTGGGGGTGCCCATTGCACATTGTACTGTTGAACAAACAAGGGGAAGATCTAATACAAACCTAGAGGAAGAGCAGTTACCTTCCACAGTTCCTTTGTGCATTGGCCAAAATGTTATGGTCACCTCAAATCTATAGGTTGTTGCTAGACTTGTCAATGGAGCCTCGAGGACTATTGTGTATTATCTATGCAAATGGTATCAACCCTCTTGGGCTTCTGAGCTTCATCTTGGTTAGGTTTGATAATTATGAAGCATCACCTAGGGATTCATGTGACCAATGCCTGGTGCCAGTTGCTTCTGTGACTCATGGTTCTCACAAACGGCTCCCCCTCGAAATGGCATGGGCTTTGACCATCCATAAAGCCCAAGGAGTTACACTTGATAGGGTCATGATAGACATAGAGCCTATTGAATGTTAGAGGTTTCTCTTCATTGTTGTTTCGTGTGTCCGTCATTTCCTAGATGATTGCATCTTGCTTGCCTTTACCTTCCAACAATATGCTCACATGTATGAAAATACATACGTAACTCTCAAGAAAAGGGATGAGTCTCATCTCATGGCTCTTGAAGCCCTGTTTCCATAGCACTACCATCCATTTGTGATCTCTCAATCGTTCACATTGAAGTTGTGTACATTGCATTGGCTTTTTTTGCCCAAATACAATATTCCTTTTCTACTATTGTTCTTCTCCATCTTATCAAATAACGCTTCTTGCATATACCTATCGGCGTGCCCATTACACATTTAGTGTCATTGCTAGTATAATCATTGTTATCCTATTTAAAATGGAAAGTTAAAGTTCTAAGGATGGATGATTATATGTTTGCAAAAATTTATTCACAAACTTGGCAATATTATATTCACTATCTAATCTCACTTTATTGCTTTATAAAAAAATCACTAGAAATAATTTAAGTTGTCTATGATTAATGGCTTGCACTTATTATAACAATAGAAATAATTTAAGTTGTCTATGATTAATGACTTGTAGTTATTATAACAATGCACCATTATCTAATATTGCTTCATTTGACAAGCAATAATTCAAGTTGTCTATGATTATTGACTCATAATTACTATAATATTGAGTTATTTATGCAATCTAATACCCACTAACCTCCACTCTAAATACAATTTCAATGAACAAATCACCTCAAATACAAATTCAACCACCAAGTAATAGGGGAATAATCATAGTTTGGATAAATTGATTCACACACTTAGTAACGTTTTTATACAAAAATGACTAGCAATAATTCAACTTATTATACCTATGTGCTATTATATAATATCATTTTACTACCAATATTTTAAATAACTAATTACTCCCAATTAATTACTATGATAGTACATTATTTACTCATTTATTCAAATGAATAGCCACCGACCTCCACTCAAAATATAATTTTAATTATCAAACCACTACATGAATTGAACACAATATATCTCTTGTTAAAAAAGCAAATTCAAAATAAAAATCTTTTTGAAAAGTTCAAATCTTCCATCAGCTACGTAAGGGTGTCAAATTTATATATAAATAATAAATTTAGACCAATTCCTTGAGGATGACAATAGGGGGCACCATGGCTTCCCCATGCTATATATGCGCCTTCTTTGCCATATCATGCTTCTAGAACCATCCTTTTAGATTGAGGGGCATATTGATTTTCACATTCTCTATTGTGTTAGCATTGCTTATCCTTTTACATTGGGAGCATTATGCCTCCTCTATATCATTTTACACTCACATGCTTGATTATTTTCCTAGAGCTATATTACCACATTAGGAGCATCACACCTTCCCCTATCCAATTATGTGTTCTTGCATGCTTTATCATGTATGAAGAACCACATTAATAATATCATGGCTTTCCCATACTGCACCTAAATTATGCTTCTAGGGCTATTTTCACCTTATGATTTTCCCATACAAGAGAAAAATATTGATTATCTCCAATCTATATGCTTTACATGATTATGATTCAATTTTTACCTACTTGTTTATATCATATGATGCTATCCACGACACTTACTTTTTATGATTCATGTGCTTGCATTTAATTTTCATGTACTATTTTCGCTCTCCCCTAATTCCTTGCACACATATGCAACCAACTAGAGGGGGCATATATCATCACTAGCATTCCTATGTTGAGATTTCATATAGTGACTTATGCTATGCATAGACTCATCATTGTGTCTAGACAAATCTCAAGGATCACATGACATGGTAGTGCCTAATATGCCATGCCATTCTATTTCAACACCTCTTTCTATACACGAGAATTTTTCCTAACCCTACTCCTACATTTTCATTTTCCTCGAGAATTAAAGAAAGCTTGTAATTTTACTTGTGAGACAAAAAGCTACTCATTGCACATTTTTTCTCTATTTTGTAGGTTCCTATGGAGTGCACATGCCAAGGAGAAGATGAACACACTTGAATATATCTAGTTGGGTCCATTACTTTACATGGACTCCAATATCCTTTTATTTATTGTACATACATGGAATCTTGTGAGTGCTCATATATATACTTTGAAATACATATTTGTTTAGGATTGACATGCACCTTATAGTGGGGGAAAAATATAAAGGTGAAACTTGCATACCCATGCTAATTCTCATTTAGTTTTGGGTCCATTTTCAGATAATGTCTTAATCTGATTACATAGTGACATGTGACAAACTTCAATGCTAAGTTTGGCTCCTTCCTCAATCCATATCCACCCTCATTTACTCTCACCTTCACAAACTTCCATACATTCAACTTTATCCTTGCCTTATATACACCTATCCCCATACATTCACTTCATTTATTAGTCCACACCTCCACATATTTATTCTTGATCTCGAGATTTGACGTCTCCTATCCTAGGTCATTTCCACAATGCAAAGGATTGATCTTGCATGATGTAGATTTGAGCTGCAATTTAATTTTTAAATGTTCAAATAACCAACTCTCATCCTTTCCTACTAGTTGTTGGGAACCAACTTGGTACACATTTTTATGATGACTCATTATGTCTTTATATTTCAAAGAAATCTATTTGAATAGGTTTATTGATAAGAAATAATGCATTATCCACATTACAAGGAACATCCCTAGGAACATTTGTATTTGGAGCACTAAAAAGAACAATACTTGCATCATAATTCACATTTAGATCACTTGCATGGTTACTTGTTGTCTCCCAATACTTGTCCAAGGTCGTAAGGTCAATCATTCAAAGGGTTGACTAAGGATAACGTGAACCCTCACAATCCAATAATTTCCCTAAGGTTTTTCTAAATACCACCAATCCTTACATGTCATCAAATAACTGGGATCATAGTGAACTAGGTCACAAAGTACATAGTCTAAAAGATCATTCCTATTGAGTATAGAGTACAACCACACATCGGGACATTTTCACAGTGTGCAAGTTAGACCTTATAGAAGGTGGATTTGATAGTATAAAAGATCATTCCTATTGGGTATAGAGTACAACCACACATCAGGGCATTTTCACGGTGTGCAAGTTAGACCATATAGAAGGTGGATTTGATTGCAAATATTTTCAAATTTGTCATAGTTCCCATACAATGAATATATTGAAGACATCCATTTTATTCGCATCAAAATTATTTATTCATCATAATTCCTACAATTAATTACACTATTATTTTGCATTTAATTTCACAAATATCATTTCCATTATCTATTCCCATTCCCATCTGTTATTTAAATAATTAGGGGAGAGGACCTAGTAGTGGTGCACCCTAACTTCACACCTCTCAAAATCATAAGAGGTAATTTCGAATCACTTCAAAAATTTTACAGTAGCTTACTTGGCAACGCCCCTACTTATAACTAAGGTTTTAGTGCCACATCATCAAATATGATGCCACATCAACATGCTTTTTGTTGAGGTGTCAAATAGTTCCCCCCAAAAAAGGGTGGACCAATAGGTGTGCATTAAGTCATGTTTTGTTGGTGGGCTAATGTGGCATCACATGATTGGTTGCTTTTTAAATCTAAAGGGCACATTTCATTCAATTATTAGTACTTATAGTAACACTAACAACCTTAAAGTCACAACTACTAGTACAAAACTTCAAAAAATATTAGACCTTAAATACACATATACTATCTCAACCATTGGAACTATCTCACCTATTGGGTCTTTTCCCCTAATCTAGATTAAAAGTATTTTTTTACATTTATTTAATTAAGTTAAACTATTTTCCTTTAGGATAAAACATGAATAGTTCAATGTAAGGACAATGTCTATTCTTTGATCGGAAATATTAATTAATTGCTATCCAAAACCCAATATACATTTTGATTTCAATAAATTATTATTGACGGTCAAAACAGTATGCAATGACAAAGAGTGAGGTACCTAGGAAAGGTTATATGTATTGCTGAGCCAAATGAAATATCGTACGGCACTTACACCATTCACTTATTTAGTCCTCGTGTGGTCCAACTTTCGTTTGACGGTAGGTACTCATAAAATCAGTTCCTCCACATAATCTATCACGTGGTAGCACTAAATTTGTCATAGCAACTCTACTATTTTGGTTGTGGGTTCACATTCACACTCACATGGCTGTGGATTCAACAGTCTAACAGTACTCTAACTTCACGTCTCTATATCAAAAAAGTTAGATAATAGTTGTGCATTAAATCATGTTTTGTTGGAGTGTCTATGTGGTATTATACGATTTGTTGCTTTTTATATTTAAAGAATACATTTCATTCAATAATAACTTAAATTTGATGGCCGCATGACTGTATTTAGTCATTTTGATTGAAAAATACAATTAGAATTTTAGAAAGACTGTAACATTTGAAAGGGAAGGTTTCAGGAAATGACTCTCATGAAAAATATGCTTGATAGGCAGGGTCTACCGTGGAATTTAGGACCTGTGTATGGTCAACACTATCAACTTTAAAGTCACAACTACTAAAAGTCACAACTACTAGTCACAACCCACGAGTTTAGAAAATTTTCCCTTTTACCACATGAGACAATTTGGAGCACTATAATGCTCACATATAAAAGCCTATTGACTAATTAAATCCAAAAATACTATTAGAACTATTAGAACTATTGGAACATGCTCAACTACTGACTCCTCTCCCCTACCTTTTGAAATAAATATTAATTAATTGATATCCAAAAACACAATATATATTTTTAATTTTAATTAATTATTATTTACTCCTAAGCTTCTCTGTCCACTAATCCAAACAAAACATAGTACGGCCCTTGACCTACAGAAACTTCTGAGGAAGTGGAATTACAATTAAACACTCTCATGTAACATTAGGCCCCGCCATGACGCTACAGGGGCATCTTCATCAATTATTTAACGACGCTGCCCGACTTTTTTCTAGGTATAATTAACTTCTCTTACTGTGAGGCGTGCTCTCAAGTGAAGCACACAAAATGACATTGGAGATGTGGTCGAATCTCGGGATGCTCACTACACCTGTATTTTTCATGGGAACAATGGCCAGGCAGTACCTCCCTCCCGAACTCTGTGACTATTTCACAGAAGTAGTGTGCAGGTTCTCATGATTTCTATCTTCCTACATCACTCTAGTGATTGAGGAGAACGAAGGCATCAAGGTCAGTCATGTTTACAAGTCGGTGTAAATTTATTTGAGCACACTATCCTCTTCCGCCGCCACCAGATTGAAGCTCAATAAGCCTAAACATGACAAGGCCTTTACCTTCACCATGGACAAAAGCCAACAAATCATGGACGAATTTCACGGCGTCAAAGCCTGGTGGACTTACTATAGCAGAGAAACATCAAAGCAGCCTTACTTCTCCCCTTATAACAACATCTCTGATGAAAAGCGCTACTTCAAGCTCACATTCCACAAGAAGGACAAAGCTAGGGTATTTGAATACTATCTGCTGCATGTAACCAATCAAGATGGAAAGTCGCACTGGTACGAGGACATAAACTACGTTTGGACGCCAGTAGTTTTTGACCACCCTGCGACATTCGAAACCCTGGCTCTTGACCCCGAGGTTAAGGATGACATAATGTAGGACCTCAAAAAGTTTTCTCGGAGAGAAAAGTATTATAAGGAGGTCGGCCGTGCGTGGAAACAGGGGTATTTGCTCTGTGGCCCGCCCGACACTAGAAAATTGAGTATGATCGCTGCTATTTCAAATTTTATGGAGTATGACATTAATGACCTAGAGTTAACCGAGGTTAAGAGTAACACCGAGCTCATGAAGCTTTTGATTACGAGTAAGTCTGCTATTGTGATTGAGGACATTGACTACTCACTGGATTTTTTCGACTGGAAAAAGAAAGTGAAGAAAGAGAGAACGAATGAGCAAAACCCTGTGGAAGATAAGACCAACAATGAGGAAAGCAAGGTTACTTTGTCTAGGGTTTTGAATTTTACAGACAGTTTGTGGTCATGCTGCGATAGCGAGAGGATTATTATTTTTATGACAAATCATGTTGATAGGTTGGAGCCTGCACTTATTTGATCAGGGCGCATGTATAAGCATATTCATTTGTCTTTCTACACTTTTCCTACGTTTAAAGTTGTTGCTCGAAATTATCTTCGCGTTGAAGATCATCCTTTGTTTGAAAAAGTTGAGGTTTTGATGGAGGCGGCACAGATTACTTCAGTGGATGTGACTAAGGAATTTATGAGGGTGAGTGATGATCCCACCGCTACTCTTGAAAAGATGATTGAGGCTCTGCACCGGGCTATCTAAAAGGCTACCGTGAAAAATGAGATTTCGCTAGAGAATGAAAGTGTAGAATCGAACTCAGTTGTAGAGGAATCTCCTTCGGTCTCTATTATAGCTGAAGATTCTAGTTTAAATTCAGAAGTTCCAGAAGAATAGGAATATGTTTAGAGAGCGAGTAGGCTAGATAGTAATATGTTTGAACTAAATGTCTTATGTTTTTCTTTCTTAATATACTTCTACCCTGTGCTTAGTTATTCTCGTCGATGAGAAGGAAAACTCCCACCATGAAAAATAATTTGTAATTTGTTTTCAGGATCAAGTCCTTATTTATGCACCTTAATCATTAAACTCCATTATTCTTATTAGTGAATGGTTATAAATTCTATGTTTCTTAAATATAAAAACAAATTTGTTGTCTGAGCTGTGTAAACTAGCAATCGCACATGATGTGCAATGGGAATGTGGATAGGTACTCTCATTTAGTTTAGTATTTTAAATAATATTTTGATTTTATTTTTTAAATTTAATGTAATATAGAACAATATAGAACAAGGAGTTGAAGTATGTTGTTCGCATTATATATTGCAGAGTGGTTCAAAACAACAACAAAAATCAAGCTAAAGCACTACATAATGAATGAAAACATGCTAATGCACAAATGAAGTGGAAACATTCTGTCATGCCCACATTCCCATGCGGTCACGACATGCAACACACATGATATGTCCATATTTGTCATGTGGTCATGACATGAAATATCAAAAAAATTTCATGCATCCCTAGAAACCCCCCCACACGCGTCAACGTGCTCGGTGGCAATAAGTATAAGGTGTAAACATGTCAATCAATTGTGAGGTAATGTGATCACATGCGCATTCCCCTACGCGATGAAAGCCGACTAATGGGGTCAATGCGACGTGAGAAGCGTTACCATTAGGGTTAGGATCGAAAGATCAAAACCCTAAGTTTACCTAAGTGAGTGAAAGGATTTGGACACAAGTCGAAATCAAAAGACTAATTTTAAAAGTATAAATGAATTAAATAATAACTAAAAATTCGATCATCAATATTGCAAAAATGTTAAGCATTACTCTACACATGGTTTAAAATCACTAAATTAAATTAACCCTAGATACCAGAAAACTCTGACAGCATAACGCCACTCGGACATGTATAGAGATTATTCTAATTAAATAAATTTTTATCAAAGGTTTCCTAGGCTCACTAATATGAATTAACAACTTAATTAATTATCTAATTACTCCACACTAGGTTAAATAAATTAAAGCAACTAATTTAATTTAAAAATAAAACTAACCTCATAGATTAATGTTCACATGCAATAAATTAAATAAATCAATATATATGTTTCCAAAAGTTAAATTAATTAAGCACCTCTCTAAATAAATTTCTTTTAAGGTTTAAATGACACAAAATGATATAGAATACAAGTAAGTTCCATTAAAATAAAATTTAAAGGATAGCTTGAATAAAATTAAATCCCACTTAATTAACTACTAGGAATTAATTCCTATTCTTTACTAAAATAAAAATGCAACATATCTAGTAAAAAACAAGGTTACCCACAAATAAATAAATCCTCCACTAACCCCATTAAATAAAATTGATAAAAACAAACAGATAATTCAAAGTGTGGGAAAACTAATTAAAAGCAAATTTAAAATGCAAGCCCTAAAATGGCTCACAATAAAAAAACAATATCTTTAAGGAAGTGAAGTCAAAACCCTAGCCTCCATTTTTTTTCTCAATCTATTCTTTTCTCCATTTCTCTCATTCTTCTCTTTCTTCTTAATTTTTTTGTTGCAGGTTTTGAATGGGGCAGCCATGGATGGAGGCTCTAAGGAGGTATATACATTTTTTTTCAAAGTATATATATATTCTGATCATTAAAAAAAAGATTAAATACCTTACTGGGACAACAAGAAGTGTGATATACATAGTATATATATATGTATATTTTTTATCATAAAAAAAGAGATTAAATACCTTATTGAGACAACAACAAGTGTGATATACATAGTATATATATATTACGAATGATAAAGAATAAACTTTGCAGGTTTTGAATGGCTGAAGGCCGAAACATAGTGAAGGGAAGATATATCCCTGGGTGCCGCCGCCGATCTCCACAACCTGCGAACTACATTTTTTAGAGATTTAAGAAAAGTGTGGTTTGGGGGGGGGGGGAGACCTCCCACCCACCCCCCAACGTTTGGTGGGGAGTGGGTGGGGGTTTCGTCCCCCACCCAAAGCTCAAGGACAAGGTAGCAAGGCCGTCACTCCAAACCCTTATCTTCTTTTTTTTTAATAGTATTAAAACTAACAAAAAAAATGCCGAATAATATATTCTGTCTAATCTATATTGTTCTGTGGATTCTTCAGTTCCAAATTTCAAAACATTTTTTTAAATGAATATATATATATATATGTTCAAGTAGATACACACAATCTTTTCTCATATTCAAATATATATTCCAGTTTTTATATATATATATATAAAATATTGCAAACTCAGTTTTCTCTAATACACAATTTCTTTATTTCACATAGATTTTCCAACAACATAAATAATGGGAAAATCTATAAAAAGGATGTAAATAAATAAACATATATATATATATATATATATATATATATATATATATATATATATATATATATATATATATATATATTTCCAATGAAAAACTCATAGAGGCAAACAAACATGTATTTTTTTTTTACAAAAGCATAGTAAGCTAAATAGATAATTTTTTTTTGAAAAGAAACAAATTCATTAACTTTTTTTTTTGAAAGATAAAAACAACAACACACACTTGTGTATATTTTCTTTTTTTTTTTCTTGAACAAAATCAGCATCTACAACTCTTTCTTTTTGAAACATATGTAAGAAAAATCACTTATAAGCATATTATATAACCATCTCAAATAGCCATTGCACACAATGCATTTCTTTTTTTAAATGAATTTCCATAAAACAAAACAACCACTTATATTGTATTTCCAAGTTCAATACAACTAAATACAACTCAAACTTTAGGCATTTAATTTTACAACTCAAGAGAGAACAATACACTCTCTTTTCAACAACACAAATACAAATAGGTCAATTTGGCCATGGCTCACAATAGCCAAAATAAAAAAGATTAACAACCACAAAATGACTTTTTCTTCCACACTCCATAGCTTCAAATAACCTGCAATAACAATAAGGGAAGGGGGAAAATCCACGTAGAACCGCTCTCCTCCCTACCATAGACTCACTCATGAGTCACCCCTGAGCTTAGAGGTCATCCTCACATAAGGAACACACACACTTCACAACAAAAGCACTCAAACACAAAAGCAATAAGCACTCCCATGGCTTGCACAAAACAAAACTCACCAAAAATGAGTTTAATGGGGTAGGGGAGTGGACATCACTTAGCTCAAGAGTGTCACTCTAAAAATTTCCTAAAAACTAAATTTTCACAAGGCTTCTAGCCTTCACACAAATACCATTTTTCACAAGATTTTCCCATAGCTCTCAAGCCATTCAAAATATACTCATTTTCTCATCTTGCCCTCAAGGCTAAAATATCACAAAAGCTAGGATGTGACCTCAAGGAGGTTCACTCTTCCCCCACCCCACACATATTGAGCATTTTCTCCAAGTGGAGAGGCTCTTACAACACCCATAAAATAAAATCCCCACAACAACGCAATATGAAATTACACACACACAAGCATCACACATGAAATGAAAATACATAAGGAAATGTCAAAGCCTTGAATCCTACCTTTAATAGCCCAAAAGGAAGATAGTTGAGAAGAGCCCTTCCAACTTCACCTCCAACTCCTACAATTGAGCCTCAAAAATCTCCTCTAACTCTCCCCAAAATTGAACTAAAATTTAAAATTACCCAATAATTCAACAACCCTCTCCCTCTCTTCAAGAGGGATTAAAATAGTCTCTTCTCATGAGCCTTGAGGAATGGGGAGGTGACACTTGTCACCTCCTCCTTCCTCCACACAACCACTTGCAAGGTTCATGGAATGTGGTGGTGACACTTGTCACGCACCCATTCCACCAATTCTTGCCTCCATCCAATTGTGCTCTCTCACACATGTGGGAGAGAAAAGTGGAGCTAAAGAAGGAGTGGGTACTACAAGTGCCCCAATCATCTCCTCCTAAGAAAGCCCACAAAACTCCAAGGTACCCTCACTAATTGTGGGAGAGCCTCGGAGTTGAGTCCTCCACAATTTAGGGGTCTTGAAAACTCCCCCAACCTTGGAAAGAGGAGTGGATGAGGTTGAGTGTTTGACCCAACCTTCCAGTCCTTCCCAAACTTCTATTTTCGTCACTTCACTTCAAGGAGAAGTTTAAGTGACCAAATGGGAGTTTACCTAAGGTTAGACTCTAGGGGTATAACCCAGGGTCACTTTTAACCTATTTTGAGCACCATAGGGTGAGTAAAATCACATAAAAAGGGGTCTCAAAAATAAAGACTAAAAAATAAAATTAAATAAACATTACACTTTTACAACACCAAAATAAACTCAAATAGAAAATGGGTAGACCTATCCCATACAACACCACACAATAACATTACGAAAAATCATCATGTATCACATAGTTGATCTTGGTTCCTCTTGGAACTAGATCAGCTTAACATGGGAATTCACAAAATGTGTGGGATGATCTCTAATTATCCGTGGCTTGGTTAGAACACCTGCGCACTTAAACACAAGATTAATCCAACATGTATATCATAGCCGAAGCAAAGTAAAACATACACTCACATCATTGCATGATCATATACAACATCATAAAATTACATCCTAATTAAATTCATAATTTGCATTTCAATAATCCATCTCAAGATAACATCACATAATAAATCCATCACATATTTTTCACATGTCTAGTATCTCAATAATATCATAATGCAATCATACGTCAAATCAAGATCTAGTCTCATCACAATCATGCTAAACATAATAAATTAAAGTAAAAGCATATAGTTTAATAGTCTTGCATATTGGGATCAACAGTCCCCAAAAGTCTAAAATGTGTCACCAACAGTAATATAAAATGGTCAAACTAAGGGAGTGAAAAGGTAGGCCTCACATCCTCCCCCGTAAGACTAAACTTCCTCTTGGAAGTTGTCAAAGAGGTGAGAATAAAGTGCCCTCAAACTAGCTGCATCCTCCCATGCTGCCATGACCTCATCGTACATTTCCCACTGGACCCTAACTTGGTCCAGCTCTCGACCTCGAAGGCCCAGCATCTAACGAGCCAATATGTGAATTGGTTCCAAAGCCAACTGTCCGTCTGCCTCTACCTGTAGAGAACTCCAATCTAATACATGAGATAAATCAGATATGTAACACCACAAAATAGATACATGAAAAATATCGTGGATGCATGACAGGCTAGGTGGCAAGGCTAGATGGTAAGCTACAGGTCCTATATGCTCCAAGATCTCAAAAGGTCCAAGAAACTATGGTGCGAGCTTAGAGCCCTTTCCATAATGGATTGGACTCTTGTGTGGTCGCACTCTCAAGAATACTCTTTCCCCAACTGAGAAGCTCCAATCTACCCTCTTAGCATCAGCATACATTTCCTGTCGATCTTGTGCCTCCTGAAGTCTCTGTCTAATCAAGGTCACCTACTACTCCATGTCTTGCACTAACTCTGGCCCTATCACAACCCTGTCCTCAGTACGGTCCCAACTCAAAGGTGTCCTGTAAGGTCTGCCATACAAGGCCTGAAAATGAGGCATACCCAATGAGCTGTGATGCCCATTGTTGTAGGCAAACTCAACTAGATACAGATAATCCTCCCATCTAGACTGGTGATCCATGATGTACATACGGAGCATATCCTCTAGAACCTTATTAACCCTCTTTGTCTGACCATCTGTCTTAGGATGATAAGAGGAATTGAAGTTGAGTTGTGTGTACAATGCCTGCTGTAATACCCTCCAAAAGGCTGTTGTGAACATTGAATCCTTGTCAGAAATGATATGATGAGGTACCCCATGCAATCTAACAATCTCATCCAAGAATACTCTCGCCACTGATGGTGCATTGTATGTCATGCGCATAGGTGAGAAATGCGCCAGCTTGGTCAACTTGTCAACCGTCACGATGATGGCATCATGGTGGTGAGATGACATAGGAAGACCAACAATGAAATCCATGGAAATGGTATCCCATTTCCACTCAGGTATCTCGTGAGGTTATAAAAGACCTACTAGATGATAATGCTCTGCCTTGACCCTCTGGTACTTAAGGCATCAAGCAACATACTCTGCAATATCTCATCTCATACCTGCCTAATGGTACAATTGTCATAAGTTGGCATGCATCTTCTTCACCCCTGGGTGTGCTGCATAAGGTGCTCTGTGAGCCTCTAAAAGAACTACTGCACGTAGGTCACCTGCACAGGGTACATAGATGTGTTGTCGATGTCTAAGAAGGCCATTTGCCTCAAGAGAATATCTTGCAAATTTGCCCACAAGGGCCCTCTGTGACTAAATCTCCTGCTGCACCTCAAGAAATCACTCATCCTCACGCAGATGCTGAATGATGCGCTCTCTCAAGTCCACACTCAAGGTCAAGGTCAGGATCTCATGGTGCCTCAGACTCAATGCATTAGCGAGCACGTTCTCCTTTCCTTTGATGTAGTGGATATCAAAGTCGTACTCGCAAAGAAACTCCATCCAACGCCACTAGCGGGCGTTCAAATTTGACTATGTGAAAATATACTGCAAATTGTGGTGATCTGAATGAAGCTCAAAGCGACGACCCAAAAGAAAATGTCTTCAACAAACAAGACCATGAACCACTGCTGCGAGCTCTAAGTCATGAGTAGGGTTGTTCAACTCATGTGTCTTGAGCTTTCGCGACTCATACGCGATCACTCTACCACTCTGCATAAGCACGGCTCCTAAACCCTCAAGTGATGAATCATTATAAACCATAAAATCCTCTATAGGATCAGGAACCACAAAGATGGGAGCGTTGATAAGATGCTCCTTGAGGACCCCAAAGGCCCTCTCGCACTACTCAATCCAAGTGAAGTTCTTCCCTTTCTGCTGAAGGGAAGTGATGGGGTGCGCTATCCTGGAAAAACCCTCTACGAATCTGCAGTAGTAACCCGCTAGTCCCATGAAACTCTTGACCTCTGTGACACTGGTGGGTGCTGGCCAATCCTTGATAGCCCTAATCTTCGATGGATCTACGGAGATACCATCGCCAGATAGGATATGTCCTAAATACTGTACCTCGGTCCCAAAAAAGGCACACTTCGCTAAGTTGCCATAAAGTTATTTCTCTCAAGCACTACAAAACCTGATGTAAGTGATCCTCATGCTCCTCCTTGGTCTGTGAGTAGATCAAAATATCATCCAAGAAAATGATCACGAACTGATCTAAGTAAGTGCGGAACACTCCGTTCATGAGACTCATGAACACTGTAGGAGCGTTCGTCAAACCAAAGGGTACCATAGTGAACTCATAGTGGCCATATCTAGTCTGGAAAGTGGTCTTAAGGATATTCACCTCTGTAATGCGCAACTGATGGTAACCAAATTTTAGGTCTATCTTAGAGAACACTCTGGCTCTCTGCATCTGATCAAAAAGGTCATCAATTCTAGGTAGAAGATAATGGTTCTTCAACATCACCTTATTAAGTTGCCTATAGTCCATGCATAGATGAAGAGACCCATCCTTCTTCTTCATGAAGATAACCGGTGCCCCCCATGGTGAAACACTAGGTCAGATGTGCCCCTTATCAAGTAACTTCTCTAACTGCAACTTGAGCTTTGTGAGCTCATGTGTGGTCATCCTGTAGGGTGCATGAGACACTGGCTTTGCACCCAACACTGGATCAATATGGAAGTCTACCTCTCTACATGGAGGCATACTTGGTAACTCTGGTGGAAAGACATCGGCGAACTCCCTCAAGATAGAATGGTCATCTAAAGACACCTTTGGCTCATCCTATGATCTATCGCTAATAGTGATAGAAAACAACTGACATCCCTTATGCATGCAGCGCTTAAGCTATTGTACAGATATCATACAAACTGCTGTGGGCTTCTAAATGCCCACTACCTTGACTAACATGCCATGATCATCTAAATAGCTAACCACCTTTCGGCAACAATCTAGCTTGGCTCTATGAGCTGCAAGCCAATCCATGCCTAAAACTATACCATAGGATCCTAACGGCATAACCCTAAGGTCGCATAATGTAGTGAAGGCCCCCAAAGAGATCTCACAATCTCGAACGAAAGCATCTACTAACATCCTAGCCCTAGTGGCCAACTCAACCTACCACCTAACATCTTGCCTAGAGGCCACCAGCCTGCAATGCTCCACTAACGATGTAGATATAAATGAATCAATAGCGCCAGAATCAAATAAAATAGAAATGGGAACATCCTCAATCATACCTGCTGTCTCGATCACTGAGGCCTAGAAATTGGTCTGGCAGTTATCAACCACTGCAAACATACGGTGGGATCTACCCACATCACCAACTATCTGCTCTGAACCTCTTGCACAAGGTTGTCCCCCTACCATAAATCCCTGTGGACACTCTCTAGCTAAATGTCCTACCCAACCACATACGTAGCATGGGCCCCTAGCCTGTACCTATCCAGTCTAAGTCCTACTACTCTGCTATTGTCTAGTCCATCCTACGGACCCCTAAGAACCCTTGTAAGACTGCTATGATCTCGCGGGTCCCGTAGGTGGTCACTGCTGTCCCTGATCCCTACGTGGGATTTGCTATTGCCAACCTTGATTCTATCCTCCCTGTGCCCTCTGTTGGGGTCTAGACCTCTGCTGATACTATTACTGTTGCTACTGTGGAGGCCTAGGAGGTAAAGATGGAGAACTAAATCCTCCTCTCTGTGGTGGTGGTGGTGGTCTATGGAAATTCTGCTTCTACTGTTAGTTACGATCTTGAAACTGAGGGCGTGAACTCTAACCTCGTCCTTGGATCTCCTCTGCTATATATGCCTTCTCGGCAACCTAACGCAAGGTCTAGGGGTTTGCCATGCGCATTGGCCCTGATATCCCCTGATTCAAACCTTTGATAAACTTGTGAATCAAAAGCTTTTCATCATGGAGATACTCCGCATAACGTGACAACTCTATGAAACTGCCCTCATACTGTGCAACCGTAAATCCTCTCTGCTGTAAGTCACAGATATCGTGCATTAAAGTGCTTAATGAATGTGTCCCATGAAAGTGTATCCAAAGATAAGTGGCACTTGCACTCCTCAATGCGCCACTAAGTTGCTACTGTGTCTCTCAATAGGTGAACCACCATGCATGCCTTCATGTTGCCCTCGTAAGGATGCAACGTAAAGCACCTGTCTAAACTGATAAGCCAAGCCTCTACCTCAGCTCCCTCTGTGGTACCTGTGAAGGTAGGTGGATTTAGCCTTAGCAAATCTCTGATGGGGTCCCCACGATCTCTGTGCCCTCATATAGGCTCATCCACACCATAACCATAAGGCCTGTGATAGACCTTCTCTACTCTCACTGTCTCCTCTTGCCTGGCATGATGCGGAGGGCTCCTTCTATGAGCTCTATAAGCCGAACCAACCTCCTCCACTGTTGTATCTGGTATCTCAACATAAGGCTCTACCCGTGGTGCCACTCGCGGCTCGACGCAGGGCTCTACACGTAACTCAGCGTGTGCCTCCTCACATGACTCCTCTCACGGGTCAATGCGGGGCTCGATACGCGGCTCAACTGCGGCCGGTGGTAACCTATCTAGCATTGCCAGTAAAGCCTATAAAATATGTGGTCCTATATTAGGTGTGGGTGGTGCCTGTGGTGCTGGCAGTCTTTGACCCTCGACTGATGAGTCACTATGCACCTCTACGGACTTAGTGCGGCATGAACGCGCTCGCCTCATTGTAGGTGGCATCCTACAAGAACAAGGTAGTCACGAATTAATCAAAATTATAGAATAAGTAACGTGCCCAAACATGCCTAGTGTTTAAACTTGGTCTCTGAAACCAAATGTCATGCCCACATTTCCCATGCAGTCACGACATGCAACACACATGTCATGTCCACATTTGTCATGTGGTCATGACACAAAATATCAAAAAATTCCACGCATCCCTAGAAACCCCCTCACACACGTTAGCGTGCTCGGTGGCAATACACATAAGGTATAAACATGTCAATCAATTGCGGGGTAATACGATCACATGCGCATTCCCCTACGCAATGAAATCTGACTAAGGGGGTCAATGCGACGCGAGAAGCATCGCCATTAGGGTTAGGATCGAAAGATCAAAACCCTAAGTTTACCTAAGTGAGTGAAAGGATTTCAACACAAGTTGAAATCAAAAGACTAATTTCAAAAGCATAAATGAATTAAATAATAAATAAAAATTTGATCATCAATATTGCAGAAATGTTAAGCATTACTCTACACATGGTTTAAAATCGCTAAATTAAATTAACCCTAGATCCCGAAAAAATCTGACAGCATAACGCCACTCGGACGTGTATAGGGATTATTCTAATCAAATAATTTTTTATCAAAGGTTCCCTAGGCTCACTAATATGAATTAACAACTTAATTAATTATCTAATTACTCCACACTAGGTTAAATAAATTAACACAACTAATTTAATTTAAAAATAAAACTAACCTCATAGATTAATGTTCACATGCAATAAATTAAATAAATCAATATATATATGTTTCCAAAAGTTAAATTAATTAAGCACCTCTCTAAGTAAATTTCTACTAAAGTTTAAATGACACAAAATGATTTAGAATACAAGTAAGTTCCATTAAAATAACATTTAAAGGATAGCTTGAATAAAATTAAATCCCACTTAATTAAGTACTAGGAATTAATTCCTATCCTTTACTAAAATAAAAATGCAACATATCTAATAAAAAATAATGTTACCCACAAATAAATAAATCCTCATCTAACCCCATTAAATAAAATTGATAAAAACCAATAGGTAATTCAAAGTGTGGGAAAACTAATTGAAAGCAAATTCAAAATGCAAGCCCTAAAATGGCTCAATAAAAAAACAATATCCTTAAGGAAGTGAGGTCAAAACCCTAGCCTCCATTTTGTTTTCTCAATCTATTCTTTTCTCCATTTCTCTCATTCTTCTCTTTCTTCTTTGTTTTTTTGTTGCAAGTTTTGAATGGGGCAGCCATGGATGGAGGCTCTGAGGAGGTATATACATTTGTTATTTTTTTAAAGTATATATATATATTTTGATCATAAAAAAATAGATATTAAATACCTTAATGGGACAACAAGAAGTGTGATATACACATTATACAGTATATATATATATATATATTACAAATGATAAAGAATAAACTTTGAGGTTTTGAATGATCGAAGAACGAAACATAGTGAAGGGCGGATATATCCCTAGGCGGCGCCGCCGATCTCCACAACCTGTGAACTGTATTTTTAGAGATTTAAGGAAAGTGTGGTTTGGGGGGGGGACCTCCCACCCACCCCCCATCGTTTGGTGGGGAGTGGGTGGGGGTTCCATCCCCCACCCAAAGCTCAAAGACAAGGTAGCAAGGGGGAAGGGCGGCGACTAGGCCGTCGCCCCAAACCCTTATCTTCTTCTTTTTTTTTAACAATATTAAAACTAACAAAAAAATGCTGAATAATATATTCTGTCTAATCTATATTGCTCTGTGGACTCTTCACTTCTAGATTTCAAAACATTTTTTTATATGAATATATATATATATATATATATATATATATATATATATATTCAAGTAGATACACATAGTCTTTTCTCAGATTCTAATATATATTCTAGTTTAAAAAAAAAATACATAACACACACACACATATAAAATATTGCAAACTCAGTTTTCTCTAATACATGTTTCTTTATTTCACATAGATTTTCTAGCAACATAAATAATGGGAAAATCTATAAAAAAGGATGTATATATATATATATATATATATATATATATATATATATATATATATATATATATATATATATATATATATATATATATATATATATATTTCCAATGAAAAACTCATAGAGGCAAACAAACATGTATTTTTTTTTTTACAAAAGCATAGTAAGCTAAATAGATAATTTTTTTTGAAAAGAAACAAATTCATTAACTTTTTTTTTGAAAGATAAAAACAGCAACACACACTTGTGTATATTTTCCTTTTTTTTTGTTTTCTTGAACAAAATCAACATCTACAACTCTTTCTTTTTGAAACATATGCAAGAAAAATCACTTATAAGCATATTATGATAACCATCTCAAACAACCATTGCACACAATGCATTTTAAAAAAAAATGAATTTCCATAAAACAAAACAACCACTTATATTATATTTCCAAGTTCAATACAACTAAATACAACTCAAAATTTAGGCATTTACTTTTACAACTCAAGAGAGAACAATCCACTCTCTTTTTAACAACACAAATACAAATTGGCCAATTTGGTCATGGCTCACAATAGCTAAAATGAAAAAGATTAACAACCACAAAATGACTTTTTCTTCCACACTCCATAGCTTCAAATAACCTGCAATAACAATAAGGGAAGGGGGAAAAGCCATGTAGAACCGCTCTCCTCCCTACCATGGACTCACTCATGAGTCACCCCTGAGTTTGGAGGTCATCCTCACACAAGAAACACACACTTCACAACAAAAGCACTCAAACACAAAAGCAAGAAGCACTCTTATGGCTTGCACAAAACAAAACTCACAAAAAATAAGTTTAATGGGGTAGGGGAGTGGACATCACTCAACTCAAGAGTGTCACTCCAAAAATCTCCAAAAAACTAAATTTTCACAAGGCCTCTAGCCTTCACACAAATACCATTTTTCACAAGATTTTCCCATGGCTCTCAAGCCATTGAAAATATACTCATTTTCCCATCTTGCCCTCAAGGCTAAAATACCACAAAAACTAGGATGTGACCTCAAGGAGGTTCACTCCTCCCCACCGCCCACATGTTGAGCATTTTCTCCAAGTGGAGAGGCTCTTACAACACCCATAAAAGAAAATCAACAACACAATATGAAATTATACACATACAAGCACCGCACATGAAATGAAAATACATAAGGAAAGGCCAAAGCATTGAATCCTACCTTTAATAGCCCAGAAGGAATATAGTTAGAAGAGCCCTTCCAACTCCACCTCCAACTCTTTCTCCAATTGAGCCTCCAAAATCTCCTCTAACTCTCTTCCCAAAATTGAACTAAAATTTAAAATTACCCAATAATTCAACAACCCTCTCCCTCTCTTTAAGAGGGATTAAAATAAGTTCTTCTTATGAGCCTTGAGGAATGGGGAGGTGATACTTGTCACCTCCTCCTTCCTCCACACAACCACTTGCAAGCTTCATGGAATGTGGTGGTGACACTTGTCACTCGCCCATTCCACCAAGTCTTGTCCCCATCCACTTGTTCTCTCTCACATATGTGGGAGAGAAAAGTGGAGCCAAAGAAGGAGTGGGTACTACAAGTGCCCCAATAATCTCCTCCTAAGAAATCCCACAAAACCCCAAGGTACCCTCATCAATTGTGGGAGAGCCTTGGAGTTGAGTCCTTCACAATTTAGGGGTCTTGAAGACTCACCCGACCTTGGAAAGAGGAGTGGATGAGGTTGAGTGTTTGACCCAACCTCCCACTCCTTCCCAAACTTTCATTTTCGTCACTTTACTTCAGGGTTAGGAGTTTACCTAATTTTAGCCAAGCTCAAAAGGTCCCTAGACCATAGGGGTATAACCCAGGGTCACTTTTAACCTATTTGAGCACCATAGGGTGAGTAAAATCACATAAAAAAGGGGTCTCAAAAATAAAATCAAATGAACATTACACTTTTACAAAACCAAAATAAACTCAAATAGAAAAGGGGTAGACCTATCCCATACAACACCACACAATAACATTATGAAAAATCATCATGCATCACATAGTTGATCTTGGTTCCTCTTGGAACTAGATCGGCTTAACACGGGAATTCATAGAAATGTGTTGGATGATCTCTGATTATCCATGGCTTGGTTAGAACACTTGCACACTTAAACACAAGATTAATCCAACATGTATATCATATTCGAAGCAAAGTAAAACATACACTCACATCATCGCATGATCATATACAACATCATAAACTCACATCCTAATTAAATTCATAATTTGCATTTCAATAATGCATCTCAAGATAACATCGCATAATAAATCCATGACATATTTTTCACATGTCTAGTATCTCTATAACATCATAATGCAATCATATGTCAAATCAAGATCTAGTCTCATCATAATCATGCTAAACATAATAAATCAAAGTAAAAGCATATAGTCTAATAGTCTTGCATATCGGGATCAATAGTCCGCAACAGTCTAAAATGTGTCACCAATAGTAATATAAAATGGTCAAACTAAGGGAGTGAAAAGGTAGGCCTCACACATTGTGCCTAAAGGTCTAATTAATTAACTTCTTTGGCCTTTAAGTTGTAAGTTACCTTGTTAAGTTCTCAAAGTCTATACAAATAGATAGTTTAATGATTGAGATTGTGCTTAGTTTTTTGGATTGTCATAGGCATTTTTGTATTGTAGTTCCGATGAAGTAAATACATATTTGTTGTCATTATGTATAACCACAATCAAATTAGACATGCTCAACATTGTGAAAGACTTGCTTATTGATCCCACAAAAGGGGATCATACATACAATTTAGTGTTGTTGTAGAGATATATCCTTTTGGGTGCTACAGATATATTTTAGGACTCTTTTGGATTGAAACTTGTACCCTGACTTCTCCAATCTCTTATTATAATATTGCAAAGCAAAAACATGAACCTTTCACAAGAATATAGGATAATAAAAATTTATTTAATTACCACATAAGATTCCACCTAGCAATATATCAAGAAAACAAGGACTTTAATATTTCTACTCCACATTTTATGTGACCCTGTAGCTACAATAAATCAATTGTTTTCATGGAACTACAAGTAGTGTGTGAATACAAATGGCACCCCCTCCATGGAACGACACACTAAGAGTACAACTTGTGCTTGGAAAGCATATGTACTTTTGTAAGAAAGGTGTTCTTGATTCGGTAATAAATCCACTCAGTAAACATCAAAGTGACAATAGAAAATGTATTAAATAGGCTAATGTATCATCAAAATCAATTGTTAACTTTATTATTATTATTTTTCAATCACTAAGACCATTGTTACTTTTGGGCTTGTTGAATCATTCTTAAATGTGAGTTATATGCTTCATATGTACTAAAAGAAACTTAATAAAATGTATTAAATAGGCATTCAAACATAATCTAGGGAAAACACACATTCATTTTTACTTGAACAGTGTTTGAAATTGGATGCTATCTACCTAACAATATTTTTGAATGATTTTCTTTTGTTTAACCACCAATATTTGAACTAGATTATCTTCAACAAAGACCTTACCTTCAAAGATGATTTATTTTCAGCTCATTACTCTTGATATCTAAATAAAAAATAAGAGCATTTATGAGTTGCTTGCTTAAGCATTGTTCAATTTCCTTATCTTTGCCATGCATATGCACAACCAAGGGGCAAGGCATTAGGCTATAGATTCTAAACTAAAGGAAAAGAAAATCTGCTAGTAGAAGCGATAAAGAAAAGGATAGCTCTACTTGAAGCTTCGACTACATACAATAATGCTTTATACAATTGTTATATAGCTATTTCAAATGCCCTTTAATTAAAAAACTTGAAAGGGACCTACAAATGTATTTTCTAATGGAAAGAATGCATCATGCAACATATTAAATCCAAAATTTGATTGTAGTTTAATTCATGCAAAAATGCCTCCCTTTGAATCATTACATGTCAAAAATGTAAACGTACTTGATTAGAGAACAACTTAAAAATTATATTACAAGTCTTCAATTTTTAAAACACACCTTAAGCCAATTGGAGGTCTCCACCGACAAGAACCTTTGTGCCAAATAATGCCATGAATCATCAAGGGTGCAAAAGTACACTACCTTAGAAATATTTGGCTTGGAAAAGTGAAGAACATATTTATAATTACCATTGAAAATGACAAAAATAAGGAACACAATGTTATACAAACTAGATATGAGAGAAATACCCATGACAAGTTTCCAAAATGAAAGGAAAACAATTAAAACCCAAAAGACCTCCAAGTTGCTTCTTTGAAAGAAGCTTGCTCGTCATAAACTTCCTCATCTTGACTACATCAACCTTACCATTTTTTCATTATTGATCGAAAAACCTTCTCAAATCTATGTGTTTCCATTTCTAATTTATATAGAAGACAATGCTAGTTGGGGTGTGAGCTATGGAGTGATCACATTAGGATTAGTCACCTTGGTCATTATCTTCTTGATTGGAACTCCCTTTTACAAACACAAAATTAGAATTGGTTACCCTCTAAATCACATGGTTAAAGTGTTTGTCAAGGTGGCCAGTACGTTGGCAGTGTAGATCTAGCAACCTCCAATTTAGGGCAGGTACTGGATGACCATCAAAACCATCTCAGCCGTTCAAGTTAAATCTAGGAATAGTGTCTCGCCTAAATACTTTCTTTGAAGACTCGTTATGCAAGGCTTCTATTTAGTTTTATGCCTAAATGGGAGCTTAACACTAATAACATTTACTAGGCTCTACTTATCATGCACCCGCTTCTATGTTCAAATGATTAATGGCAATTTTGGAGAGAGGTAAAATGAGACTTGAACTTGAAGTCTAGGGCCTAAATTTGATGGTTGACATTACTTGTCTTTGTGATGGTTATCCATTCAAAGTTGCCTTTCAAGTGTTAAGATATATTTTATTTTAAAAATTATATCATATATATAAACAATCTTATAAAAAAATTGACGATCTATCCAAAATCTGCTTTTCATGTGATATAGTCATCCTAATTTTTTTATTGTATTTTATGCAACAATGGCTTAATATGGTCACACATACATCAAATGTAGGACCTGCCTAGAACCACCTATTCCCAAGAAGATAGTACCAATCCTCCTATCATCATAGCTGCACTTAAAAGTGGTAAGTAGCCCATTATATATTTTCATGCCTTTCTAATATAAAACTAGTTACTCCCAAATTGGTTGATAATAGCATTAAAGAACCCATTACTCTAATCACATAGAACCTCCTTGTATTGTCAATTCAAAACTCTCTTTCTCATGTAGTCATGCTTTAATAGAGCTTAACTGTCAACCAAAACTTTTTCCTTAATTTTATTTTCACAAAGTTTAAATATTTTCCAAACAGTATATGCTTAAATAATATCACTCATCATAATCATATAATCCCATATTTAGGGAATATAGTAAACATGAAGTTTACACACACACAAATCATAAATCCACTTGGCCACAAGGTAAAACAAACTAATGAAAAATAGAATCGATGGTTGAACAAATGACCGTAACAGTAAGAAGTATTTATTGAAGTTTATCTTAATATATAACTTTGATAATACAAATGCATTCCTATAATACCATTTAATTAATTCAAAGATCTAAAAGTGAACAAGATGAATCTAGTATACATGATGTATTTAGAGAGTTTTCAAATACACTATGAGATCTATTTTTACAAATCCTTATGTAAGGCCTTACTAATTAATACAACTAGTCTAGGAGAAAAAGAGATTCAATGAAAGCATAAAGAGACCAAAAAATGAGAGAATAAATATATTCCATCTATAATAAAAAAATGTACAATGATAAGAGATACATGTAATTTATATACATTTAACTTAGCTCTTGGTATGTATAATCTGGATCCTCTCTATCCTTTATTATCTCTAAAATTTTTTCATGGTCTTCAATACTCAACTTCCATTTTTGTTGGCTACATCCTATTTTTTGTAAAGTTTCTAAATTTAACCGTGTTGCTATAACTAGGTGACTATAATGTAGAACCTTTTGTCATGACATATAATCAACAAATATAACACCACTTTTATCTATTTTCATTTGTTGATAATAAGTACCTTCAACAACAACTGATCCAGTGGGATACACTTGTCCATCACCATCTATCATAGATTCTGTCAACTTACATGTTGGTTGTGTGCATATGAGTAGATAGTAATCTACAGCTTTAGTATTGTCAGGATCTGCAATCACAACAAAGATATCTCCTACAATAAATGCACAAATTCCAAAGTCAATTCAAATATTTATCACTCTAAAACTTAGTTAATACAAAGCCAATTTCACTCTAAAACTTAGTTAGCACAAAGCTAATTTCACTAAAATTTAGTTAAGACAAAGCCAATTTCATTAAAATAATCAATACATGTAAATAACATTTACCTACAACAACTAGATCAAATACACGTTCAAAATCAACTGAATATAAAGGATCATGGAGATCTATATTATCATTATGTTCATAAGGATGCATTGAAACTAATTGTTTCATTTCCCATTCTAAAACATATCCACCAATAATATGTTGACATTGTAGAGCATTTACATTGTTCTCAATGCAGTCAACACAAAAACATGATTTTTCTCTCATTTAGATTGCAAGTGGCTTGCTACATCCAGTAGTCATCACTTGATGCAATCTTCTAATACTGATATTTTTTTGACAATTATAAGGATTTGAGTGATCGATATCTAAAATCATGAAAATTTAAATTTGTATTCAAAAGATGTACATGTACTAATCATAAATACATGTCTACAAAAATTACAAGATACATGTGCTATATATATATATATATGGAAAGGAGAACAAGACTTCCTTTCCATGTCTTGTTCTCCTTTTTATTTTCTTTGTGGTTGTCCTCGTTTGTTGACGATCTCTCTCTCTCTCTCTATATATATATATATATATGTTTGCTCTCCTTATTGTCTGTTTCTAGGTTCTTTCTTCGAAAATTTTTCCCTTCTTCCTCTTGTTTCTTTCCTCTCTCTCTCCTTTTGTTCCTTGTTTTTTGACCTTGGTTTTGTTTCTTCCGAGCCCTCTCTTTAGGTCCTTATTTCATTTTTTAGAATTGTCCTTTTATTTTATTTTTCCGCCTAGTTTGTCCTCAATGCATTCTCTTGGTTTTGTATGTAAGTATATATATAATTTTTGTAAAATTACATATATACTTAGCCCTTTATATTTAGTTATATATAGCCACATATATACTTAATTATATATAATTTGTTATATATATATATACAAACCATCATAAACAACTTAATATTTTTTTGCATTTAATCAATTACATGTTTTTATATTCATATTTTCTTGTTTTCCCTTTTATGTGTTCTTGATTCAATCATTTTCTTGTTTGTTTGTTTGTATTCCTTGAAGTGGGTTCTCGTTCCACATCCTTGTGTATTGTTGGTGGTTTGCTTTTCTTGTTTGTCGATTTGTTTGATTGTCATCCATGGCTTGCATCCTATGTTATTGTTATTGCTTCTTCATTTTATTGTATGTAGGTTTATGTTTACATTATGTGATCTTTATTGCGTATTAGTTTATGATTTTGTTCTTATTTTTTCGCTCTTGTATTCTCGTTTGTTTTTCTCATTTTTTCACATTGTAACCTTCCTATTTTTTGCTTAGGTTTTTATCTCTCTTTATCCATCCTTAGTTCTTATCCCTTATAATTTTGGCAATTTTGATTCTTTTTCCCTCTTATCTTATTTTGTTTTATTGGTCTTCCTCGTATACTTTCATGTTTTAATATTTTTGTTTGGTGTAGTGTGTTTATTATTTCTTTTAGCTCATTGTTTCCCGTGCTCCCCCCTCTCCTTCTATTTAGAACACTTAGTCTGCAAATTACCTTTCTATTTCTCTCTTCTCTTGCTCTTTCTCCTAATGATGGATCATCAAATTTGATCCGAAATGTTGAGGTATAAACATGCACACAGTTAATTCCTGAAGTATCTCACTGCAAGAGTTGAATTACGTTTGACTACTATTGTTCTTCAACATTGTATCCTTTCTGACTCTGAATAGACACCACTGATAAACCCACGCATAAGGGTTTGAAGGTGGTGACAGTAGAATGAGAAGCAGACTACCAACTCATGACACACATTGTTGCCTAACGTTCTTTCATGCCGGGCTTTTATGTTCAGAGGGTAATACAATATATATTTCCTTATACCTGTATTGCTTCAACAAGTGATATATTGCAGCACGATAGAGGAGATTCTGAAGAGAAGCAGAGATGTTTATGATTTATTCGATGATCAAATACAAATACAAGACATCTATAAATATTGTGTGACAGTTGATGACACTGACACAGCAGTTGGCAGTTATATCATAACTGTAGAAATTAACGTAACCAGCCAAACATTTACGTAGTAAACAATGTAATAACATATATTATGCTAACAAATTCCTATTATTTTCCATCACACCTTGCTCTGTTTTATATAATAATTAGTAACCCACTTAAATCACACCATTATTATATGTTATTTTATCTTTATGCCTCTTATTTTATCCAATATGTATACCCTCAATTTATATATTTTGTCTTCAGGGGTATTTGTTCTTTCTTATTGCTACTGTTTTTTATTCTTGGCACTTTTAATCACATACTTTATGGTAGTTATTTAGTTATCTTTTAACATTTCTATCTATAATATTATTTATTTTTAAGTTATATTTTAAAGATTTTGAAGTTATATTTTCTTTTTGAAGTCCAATTATTTCTACTTCCTTCAGCTTTACGAAATATTTCTCTTATAAATTAATTTTAATTACACTAATACTAATCAAAATACAGGTACCAGCATGGAAATAAAGAAGAAGTTGTTCACCACATTCTGTAACACGTATTTTGTATTACTTTGACTCTTTAAAACAAAATATTTCACTAGTCCAATAATTTGCTACTTATATTAAAATTACGTGACTTATATTAAAATTGTATGAAATACATAATCCAAATATATAGATTGTTTACAATTATTCAAAAATATTTACTTCAATCTTATTAACTTTTACTACAATACATATACAAATAAACAAATGATAGGTACTAGCCACTACGTGCCACTTGTTCAATTAAATTAAACTATTTTCCCTTTACAATAAGATATAAATAGTTCAATATAAGGGCAATGTCTATCCTTTGACCGTAAATATTAATTAATTGATATCCAAAACCCAATATATTTTTTAAATTTAATTAATTATTATTTACGGAGGGGCCCAGGAAATTACTCGTAAGCTTCTCTGTCCAATAATCCAAATAAATATAGTGGGGCCCTTGACCTTGCGAAAGGCCATTCAGTCCTCGTGTACTAAAAAAAAAGTTAACTAGAGCAATTTCCTGCTTCTTGCCAAATACCGAAACTGAAACTTTCGAGGAAGGGGAAATTGGTCGGTAGTGGAATTACAATTGAACACTATCTTTTCCGTAACCGCGAAGTTTCATTGGACGCTACACTCGCATCTTCATTCATTATTTAAGTAGGCTGCCCGGTTTTTCCTTTCCTAGAAGCTTTTCCTTTGCTCTCAAGGCAACCGCACAAAATGGCAATGGAGATGTGGTCGAATCTCGGGACGCTCACCGCAGCTATATTTTTCATGGGAACAATGGCCAGGAAGTACCTCCCTCCCGAACTCTACGACTATCTCAGAGAGCTACTGCGCAGGCTTGCAAGATTTCTGTCTTCCTACATTACTCTAGTCATTGAGGAGAACGAAGGCATCAAGATCAGCGAGGTTTACGAATCGGTGCAGATTTATTTGAGCACGCTATCCTCTTCCGCCGCCACCAGATTGAAGCTCACCAAGCCCAAAAATGACAAGGCCTTTACTTTCACCATGGACAAAGGCCAGCAAATCATGGACGAATTCCACGGCGTCAAAGCCTTGTGGACTTTCCGTAGCAGAGAGTCAAAGCAGCCTCTGTTCTCCCGGTATAACGCCTCCGATGAAAAGCGCCAGTTTGAGCTCAAGTTCCACAAGAAGGACAAAGCCAGGATACTTGAATCCTATCTGCCTCACGTAATTGCGGAGGCCAAAATCATGGAGCTGAAGAATCCCCACCGGAAGATTTACACCAATAAAGGCGGTAAGTCGCACTGGTACGAGGACAGAAACCGCGTTTGGACGCCGGTGATTTTCGAGCACCCTTCAACGTTCGAAACCCTGGCTCTTGACCCCGAGGTTAAGGATGACATAATGCATGATCTCAGAAAATTTTCCCAGCGGGAAAAGTATTATAAGAAGGTCGGCCGTGCGTGGAAGCGGGGATATTTGCTCTACGGCCCGCCTGGCACCGGAAAATCGAGTATGATCGCTGCTATTTCTAATTTTCTCGAGTATGACATTTATGACCTGGAGTTAACCGAGGTCAAGAGCAACACCGAGCTCAGGAAGCTTTTGATTGCGACTACGAATAAGTCTGTTATAGTGATTGAGGACATCGACTGCTCACTGGATTTGTCCGACCGGAAAAAGAAGGCGAAGAAAGAGAGCAAGGACGAGAAAAACCCTGCGAAAGATGAGAGCGGCAGTGAGGAAAGCAAGGTTACTTTGTCTGGGGTTTTGAATTTTACAGATGGTTTGTGGTCGTGCTGCGGCAGCGAGAGGATTATTATTTTTACGACGAATCATGTTGATAGGCTGGACCCTGCGCTTCTTCGGTCGGGGCGCAAGGATAAGCATATTCATTTGTCTTTCTGCACTTTTCCTGCGTTTAAAGTTCTTGCTCGAAATTATCTTGGCGTGGAAGATCATCCTTTGTTTGATAAAGTTGGAGTTTTGATTAAGGAGGCGCAGATTACGCCCGCAGATGTGAGCGAGGAATTGATGAGGGCGAGTGACGATCCCACCTCTGCTCTTGAAAAGCTGATTGAGTCTCTGCGCCGGGCTATGGAAAAGGCTGCCGTGAAAAATGAGATTTCGCCGGAGAATGAAAACGTAGAAGCCAATTTAGTTGCAGAGGAATCTCCTCCTGTCGCTGTTATAGCTGAAGATTCCAGTTTAAATTCACAAGTTTCAGAAGAATAGGAATATGTTTAGAAAGCAGTGGGGTAGATAGTAATATGTTTGAACTGAATGTCGTATGTTTTTCTTTCTTAATGTATTTCTCCTTTGTGCTTGGTTATTCTCGTCGATGAGAAGAAAAACTCCCACCGTGAAAATAATCTGTAATTTATCTTCAGGAGTAACTCCTTATCTATTCAGCTTAATCATTAAATTCCCTAGTTCTTATTAGTGTGTGGTTTTAAACTCTAATACTCTTCAATATAAAAAGAAAATTGACCTGTAAACAGCATGCCGGCTGTGTCTGTGTAAGAAATTGTTTCTGGATATGACTTTGTGATTTATTAATTTCGATTGAAATGGCTTAACCAATTCTACTCTGTTTATATATATATATTAAATTAATTTGTGATCGGATTTCTTTTGACTGACATCGGGTTTCTTAATTACATAGTAGCTATTTACTTGCGTTCTACTTACGAAAGCAATGATTTAAAAAGCAAACCACTTAAATTAATTGATGACATTTCCCGTAAGCTCAACATTGTTTCCCTGAAGCTGAGCAAAGTTTCAGACAAACATTTACTTCATTCCCCTAACGATTATACCATTTTCTTTGCGGGGAACATCTTTTATGGACCATATGTACACAGTTAACAGCGTCCCCAGGAACATTTGGCTTTAAAATTGACATCCATTTACCTTTTCTACAGAATATTTGTAAACTTTTGATCCACCCGTCTCTGGTTAAATTTTAGTTTTTGACTGTCAAATACGCGCGTGCATATGAGTGTGTTTTTGGCTTTATATTTGACAGTTAAAAAATATATATATATACACGCGTGTAAGATAATATTGAATAATAGTTATTACCGGTTCCTGCGAAACCTAACTTGCAATACACGCAAGTGTAGGTGTTATTTTGTTCGTCGTCACTTGAAATTTATTAGGAAAAGTGATAAAAGAATGAAGCTTCTAGAAAAAAATTAGAATTTTTGTTTCCATGAAATTGCGTTCTTTAGAGCTTGTAGTGTATATTTTCTTGTACAATATTTTTGACTTACATTTAGGAACTATAGTTGTGTACAATTAATAGAAGATTATAATTTGTTTTTTTTTCATGAAAGTGCCTTCTTTAGAGCTTGTGTATTTTCTTGATATTTAGGAACTATAGTTGTGTACAATTAATACAATTTAATTGTGGTTATCCTTTTTAAAATGTAAAATTAATTTTAACCATGATTATATGTTTGTAAAAATTTATTCACAAATTTGGTAATATTATATTCACTATCTAATCTCATTTTATGACTTTGTAAAAAAATTAGTAGAAATAATTTAAGTTGTTTATGATTAATGGCTTGCATTTATAACAATAGAAATAATTCAAGTTGTCTATGATTAATGGCTTGTACTTATTATAACAATGCACTATTATTTAATATTGTCTCATCTGAGAAGCAATAGTTCAAGTTGTCTATGATTATTGACTCATAATTACTATAATATTGAGCTATTTATGCTAACCCAATAACCTCCACTCTAAATACAATTTCAATTAACAAATCACCTCAAATACAAATTCAACCACCAATTAGTAGGGAACAATCATAGTTTGCAAAAATTGATTCACACACTTGGTGAGGTTATAGTAACTACCTAATCCGCTCCATAACTTTTACGCAAGAATGACTAGCAATAATTCTACTTATTATAACTGTGTGCTATTATCTAATATCATTTTGTCTCTTTTGTTAAAAATAACTACCAATATTTTAAATAACTAATTATTCCCAATTAATTACTATAATAGTACACTATTTATTCAATCGAATAACAACCAACCTCCACTCAAAAAATAATTTTAATTATCAAACCACTACATTAATTGAACACAACATGTCTCTTATTAAAAAAACAAATTCAAAATAATTTTTTTTTTTTGAAAAGTTCAAATCTTCCATCACCTACGTAAGGGTGTCAAATTTATATTTAATTTTAATTTTAATTAACAAGAGACACATGGCGTTAGGTTCCTACCATTGTAATGTTGAATAAAATGAATGACATTGCAATTGGTTTACAATGAATGACATTGTAGATAGAATAATTAAAGAACATACCATCATTAACATAATTAAAATGACATTGTAGATAGAATAACATTGTTATAATTGATATAACAATTATATTGTAGATAGAATAATATTTTAGATAGAATTACATTGTAGATACTGTGAGGACCATGAAAAATTCCCATAGTCCCAAAATGAAGTAGTTACCGCTACTTTGCAGGCAGTAAAATTTCTATTAGCGGCATTGTGGTGTAAAAGAATGTAACATATCAAATTACAACTTCGTCATGTGAGAGGGTCAGTGAATAAAGCTACAAATCATTGTAAAAATATGAAATGTAAATATGGTTTGTAGCTTTGATCTTTACACTTAAAGTCTTTAGAATCTTATTTGTCAGTGATATCTAAAAATGGTAGTGCTTAGAAGCATTGTTGGAATTTCTTTTGCTAGGGTAGAGAAGATGACTAGCTTCCCACCTTATGCCTTAGTCAAGTCCCTTGAGGAAGAAGTTAGAAGACACACCAAGTAGAAATGCAAATGCATATGTCTACTCTTATGATCTCACATGTTGATGCAATGCTCTAGATAATACTCAAGTGATGTGAATCATTGATACCTAGTAATTTAAAATGAACCAAGGATTTGTCCTTTTATACAACACTCTAGTATGCAAATTTGAATTTTTCATGCTTGAGTTGGTGGGCAATAACTAGTTAGAAGTTGGTAGGCATAGGCTCAAATTAAATTTGGAAGGTAATTAAGTGGAGAGGGAGCTCTAAAATAATATAAGATTTATACAATATGGCTCTGTGCATAGTCTACACCTGAGTCTTCCTCTGCATATCATCTATTGAAAGGACCTTCTAAAGTTTGTGAAAGTGGATTCAATTAAACTAAATTATTGAAGTGCAAGTTTTGCTATTATTAAAATTTACACAACAAAGAAATGAATGGAAAGAAGAATGGTGACAATAGCACCCTATTATTGGTGAGGAATTACAAAGTTAAAAATGTTGTTGATTACAAAAATGGTTTCAAGCACATTCTTATAAATTGACTTTTAATGTGGATACAATTTTGCATCTACCAATGATTTCTAGGGTGAAATACCAAATTATATATATATAATAATGCATTATTTAAAATCTCATATACTATTCAAATTATAATTTATTTAAAATACAAAATATCATAAATTAAATATTTCAAATTTTTTATTCCTAAAATTTCACTTGTATTTCAAGGCAAAAATATGGTCATATGCTATCAAATTGGGTCCCACCATCAGAAATGGCAGGTAGGTAGGTGCTATGTATCTACTGGAAATTATATTATTTTATTATTATTATAATTATATACTTTCCCATCAAAATCGTAAATACAATACATACAAAACAACACTTGCACATGCACAAAATGTGGATGCATTTGGAGATTAAAACTAGTTAGTAGTTATAACTTTCTCACAAATAATGAAATGTAATATACAATTGTTAAATATTAAAAAATATTTAAAAAAAATTATATAATTTTTAGAAATTAAATCGTGTTCTACTTGAAAGCCATTTTAACTTAAAATAATAGATATAAAATTAATAATCAAAATATATATCAAAATTTCTTTATTATTGTTTAATATAATAAAATATTTTTTATTTAAATATAATTATAATATGCAAAAATTGAATTATATGGAGAGGAGGTGTCCCTTTGTGCTAGTACATTGGGTATGATCCTCTACTATTGTTAAAAAGTATTGCAAATTTAAAACTAAATTGAATCTCTTGAGATCAAAGTAGTTTCTAGAAAAAACACTTGTACACTCACACACCATATTTATTCATTGTGTAAGCACTCTTTTTGAGTCCCATCGTGGTTCTTGACCACTTTGACCATTTACTTTTTGGAGATATATTAAAATAATTTGAACCCATTAGTATATACTTTTCTAAACAAGTCACTCACACACTACACTTTGTATTATGAAGCTAAGTGCATGCCAAGGGTGTCCATGTTTATTATTTTATATGTAGCAAAGTTCTATTAATTTAAAAGCAAACAATCCATCTTTAATGTCAACTTTAGTTGTGCACACCATAGTATATTCAATATTTTTAAGTTGTACATGTCATTGTTCCCACACATTTCTATTTATTAAAATTAATAAAAGCCTCTTTATCTCCCACTCGCCCTATCATTCATTTCACCGCATACCCGCTCATAGATTTGAGACCCCCTACGGTAATGTGGGAAGGCTCATCGCTCCATTGTACAAGCTTTAGGGTTAGCCTGCAAGGATGCGGGAAGAGCCTGCCATCCCGCACCCTCATGCCTGACTCCTTGCGATGGCTGTGGAATCAATCCAATCATTGTTCTTGATTTTCCACAAAACCCATGACTTCCATGGAACATCATGTATAGTAATAGATTTGTTTCACCAATCCATTACAGAAAATGAGAAGCATGATAACAATTGCATATAGCAAATAAAAGAACCCACTAGCCATACTTCTACCATTAGAGGAAACTATTTTATAGTTTAGATCAACAGTGTTGATATAGAAGACACTAAACCCTACATCAAAATATGTCTATCAGATATAAACAAGCTCTGCGATCATTAGAATAAACACCTGAAGGAAACCCACACCAAAACATATTATGTTGGCAATTTCATATGACTTAAAATAATATGCAATTGCACCACCAAACCTCAATATTAGTGAGTCCCTACAGAGAATATGATCTTTTGCCCTAATAGAAGAATGGGAAGATAAAGAGTCAAACAAAAGAGGGGGGCTGTCATTTTTTTGCATAAAATCTTTTGACCTGGTGGACACACGAAATCTTTTTCATATTAGAATTGTTTGGTCCTCCACTACTTGAAGCGTCTACTTATTAAATAGGAAGCTACAGAAAGGGAGTGGTTTAGAAAGAGTATTCCATATGAGAGATGAATCTGCTCCATATGAGAGAGGAATCTGCTCCAGTGGACAAAATGGTGGGTATGGTGGGTAGTAGAAATGGGTGACAACAAAGTGAAATAATATATCTTCAAAATGGTGGGTATGGTGGGTAGTAGAAATGGGTGACAACAAAGTGAAATAATATATCTTGTGAAGTTGCTCGTATTTATCAAAATTATGTACCTGCTCGTATTTACCGAAACTACGTACCTGCTCGTATTTACCGAAACTACGTATCTGCTCATATTTACCGTAAGGTGGGTATTAAGTACAAGTCATTAGGCAGGTTAGGCCCGTTTTAAAGGTGTGAAATACTATTTTTCACAGCCGTAGCCTTATGTGCTCAGTGTTGACAATATGTCTTAGTATTGCAGCTGCTTGACTGGATCGCATACAAGTAAGTCAATTTCATTCCAGTGACAACGACCAACCCTAGAACACCATGACTTGCATCCATCCCTGCCAGCTCCGTGAAGTAAGCATCAGGAATCCATCAATCCCAGAATGAGCAGAGCTGTAAATCAATCAAGAGAGAGGGAGCCATGACAGGTGATCCCTCAACGAGGATGCTGACAGTGGCCTCAAGAACCTCCGCTGATAAAAGGGTGAGGATGCCAACAGTGTCCCTAAGGAGGCAGCCATGGCTGTGACCTCGTGAGAGGATGCCGATAGTGTCCTCCAGAGAAAAGACCAAAACCCCAGAGGATGCCGACAGTGGCCTCCACTAATTAACAAGGAGTCCTCGACTTGATGATGACAACAGTGTCCCTCGTGAGAGGATGCCGACAGTGTCCTCAAGATCCCTCGCACTAAAGGGGAATGAGGATGCCGACAGTGGCCTCCACTGATTACCGAGGAGTCCAAGACTTGAAGACAGGCAGAGATTCAATACCCATCAATCGAGGATGTCGTGCTAGGACTGATCTCGTGAGAGGATGCCGACAGTGTCCTCGATGGCATATGCTAGACCGTAAGGATGCCGACAGTGTCCTCCACTAATTAACGAGGAGTCCTCGACTTGAAGACGGGCATAAAATCTGACTGGCCTGAAGACATGAGGTGAATGGGTCAAGGACTTTAAGAGAGTGAGAGCAATTGGATTTTTTACTCTAAAGACTAATAGTTATAGACCAAAGGCTAGCGGGCTAGTGGGCATTGCTCGGTATCGTCCACAGTACCGCACTCATGTAAACTAATTGCTACGGTGTGGCAATACTATGGTAAGGTGGTGTCATCCCACAAAGGATGATGGCAAAGGTTGTAGAATTTGGCTTTAGACTAGGGAATTGCATTTGCTTGAAAGTTTTGAAAGCCCTTTCAACAAATCCATTTTGTGAATATCCTACAATCATTGCATTCCATGAGATTACATCTCTTTGAGGCATTCTATCAAACAGTTCACGAGCTTTTTCTATGTTTCCACATTTTGCATACATGTCTACCAGAGTATTTCCAACTATAGTATCGGGAAAAAATCCCCGTTTCATTATGCTTTGATAGAGGTCCATACCGTGTTCCAATGTTCCCATTTTGGCATAGGCAGGGAGGATGCTGGCAAAGGTTTGTGGAGTCTAGCTTTACTCCTGCCATTTGCATTTGCTTGAAAATTTCTAAAGCTTTTTCAACAAATCCATTTTGTGCATATCTTGCAGCCATTGCATTCCATGAAATCACAGGTCTTTGAGGCATTTTGTCAAACAATTCATAGGTCTTCTCTATGCTTCCACATTTTGCATACATGTCTACCAGGACTGTTGCATCTACAAAATATGTCAAAATTCCTCTCTTTTATGCTTTGAGGAATGTCCAAACCCTCTTCCAAAACTCCCATTTTAGCACAAGTTGTTTGTACGTTGGCAAATGTGAACTGACAAAAAACAAAACTGATGGAAATCCGGACCGGCCAACTTGCCAACTTGCCAGCTTAGTACTTGAAAGGTAGATTGAAAAGAAAAATTTAAAGTTTCAACTATAGTCATCTTGCCAAATGAGTTTAATACTCAATGCTCATTGGTCAACTGAATTTTAATATAATTAAAAAATAAAAAATTCTATTTTTCACATTCCTGTTCACCTAATTGACCAATAACACAATAGATAAATTGCATTTATTAAATCAGTGAATTAAAAAATTAAGTTTCAACTTTAAGAATTTTGCCAAATGAATTTAATACTCGATTCTCATTGGTCAATTAAATTGAATTAATTGCATCACATAAATACCGAAATAATACTAATAATAAATTTAAACCAATTCCTTGAGGATGACATCTGCATTATCTCAAGAGATGGAGACGCTTTTATTTCCCCGGCCTTTTGAAGCTTGAAAGCTTCTACGACGGCTTTAATGTAATGTGCAGGTAACAAACACCCTGCCTTCACAAATAAACGTAGCTCCGCGCTGACTTACTCTGTCCTTTGTCATGGAGCATTATCTTCCTTGCATTTCGTTGGCAGCTTCAGCGATTCATTCAATTCTACTTAACACATACTTTTAATCTTTTGAAAATACAAAAATGCAGGCTGGTTATCTGGTCAATTGCAGAGCACTTTTTTCTTTGGCAAAAAGTTTGTCCCACTGCTAATTTCTTTATTTTCAGAAAATGGTAAATATGAATTGATAAGCTCTTCCTGTCTATTCCACACCATCGGCTTCTTTAACATATAATATATATTGATAGTGTGTGTCAAACACAAATAACCTCATTGACAAGTAACGGTGTCCAAGTGCAAAACAGGCATCGATAATCTTGTGATAGGTCTTTTATATCTTAAACAATTACATTCAAATTTGTAGTAAAGACAGCTTGTCGTGGTGAAGTGATGAAGATGCTCCGCTGATACATATTTATTTATTACGATTCTATTTTTATTGAATGTGAAGCAAAATAAATATATAGTGAAGTTTTGGTAAGTTCAACAATGCATTTGTTCAATTTATTTCTTTAGAGTAGAACAGTACACATTTCGGGTTTTTAGTTGTAGGTTTGTTTTATCGATGTGTCGATTTAGCACTTGATTTTGATTTATTTATGAGTAGGAGGTAACTGAATCTATTTATCTTTTGTTTTTTCTCATTCATTTGAATACCTCATCTATCATCTCCTTACACTTTTTGGAGTAGACTGTTAGTACAATCTTGTTTGTTAAATTCAAGTCCATCTCTTGTCAAGTCTACAGAAACCTAATTCAAATTTATGACCATTGTTCTTTAGCTTGCACGTTAATTTATTCAAATTGAGGTTCATTTTGGCATATTTAAAGATACGCTCTTGGTCATTTTAATAGAGATAGAGAGAAGATCATGAAGGAATTAACCTATAATGTATCATCATTACAATGTTGAAATCACACATATAGCAAAGGCAAATGATAGTCATGATAGATTACATCAACATTTAAAAGGAGAAATATTCCATCCCACATATTTCAATTAGTGTGAAGAATAAGTTCAAAATGACTTGACCAAGGCGTAATAGGGAAGTAAGCACACTTCCACACCCCAGCATACCAAGGTCCTAAATGTGTTCCTCAATAGCTCAATGTCCAAGTTTAGATAATGAAAGGATGCAAGCAAATTTATCAGATCAATAGGTACATAGATTTAAAATCATAGGATATGAAATAGAAATGCAAAAAGTAATTTTATAACTTTGGGAAGATAGAAGTGCAATAGTAATTCTATCCAATTGATCTATAAGGTTCATAATCACATCAATCTAAAAACATTTGGAGTTAGCAATTAGAATCTAGTAGTAGAAACTATGTGACATAGTTAGAATACAATTTATTTATCCATCAACTCACTTGGAGGAGCTAAGTACCCTATTTATTCTGAGTAACCCTCTTGTTTGAATAACACTTTAATTGTCTTGCATTGAGCTTTGTCCCCTTCATTCGATGAACTTGACATTTCCTACACCTCTAGGGTTTAGTCTTAGGGTTTATTCTTCTATTTTTCATAAATTTGATTTGACAATTTTGATTTTAATCATTTTACTTTTAATTCTAATGTCACCATATGTGGACTCATTACCTATTCTTAGGTTTTGTTCCTAGTTAGTGTGCTATATCTTATCTGGAATGTTCCTTGCTTGATTTAGGGTTTGGATTTTCTCCTTAGTTATTGATTTTTAGACCTACTTTCCCCCCTAATATTTCCTATTTCCTATTAGATCTTAATATTCTTAGTTATCCATTCCCTTTCCAATATTGTTTGTGCTTCAGTGTTTGTTCCTTTCACCATGGATTCTTACCAACCCATCTACTTGACTTCTATCCATTTGCATTAAGGCTTTTGATGTATTCTTACACTTTGTCACATATGATTCATCAATCCTTGATGCTCTTATTTCCTCTTACCATAAGGGTAACTTGTTATATTTCCCACGTCGATGTTATTTTATAATATATATGCAATCTTGTCATCACTTTCCCTTCTATCCTTGATGCTCTAACTTCACTTATCCATGTGCTTCATATTAATTGTACTTCTTTGAATGTGACTAGTGAGGCACTTAGTTTTGATCTTTCCATTCTATGAGGCCTTACCCATTGAGGTATATTAGTATCTATACTATTTTTCTTCATTAATTAATATACTTTGTTTTCAATCCTATTAGCCATTTGTACTCTAATATTTAAAATTAAACTAAATAAGAATATATTTTAATCAAAATTATCCATTGATATTTAAATTAAATTAAAATTAAAATTAAAATTTTAAATAATTGTACTTGTACATTAGGTTGTATCTAGATCAAGAGTCAAAGTTTCAATTCCCAATCTTTCTTGTTAAAGAAATTAAACACAAATTTCAAATAATCTAGAGTAAAATAATAATTTGGAGGATTATTATATTTATGATGAATAATGTTGATAGGCTAAACATGTTCTTCTTTAGTTGGGGCATATGCATTTGTTCTTCTACACTTTTCTTGCATTTAAAGTTCTTGATTGAAATTATCTTGGCATTTAAGATCATCAAAGGTTTTGATGAAGGAGGCATAAATTATGCCAATAAATGTGAGTCAGGGATTGATGAGGGCCATCGATGATCCCACCATTGTGCTAGAAAAGTTGATTGGGGCTCTACACTAGACTTAGGAAAAGGCTATTGTGAAAAAAGAGTTCTCATTGGTAAATGAAAGTGTAGAAGCCAGTTTAGTTAAATAGGAATCTCCATTGGTCATTATTATAGATAAAGATTCTAGTTTAAACTCTCATTTAAAAAGAATATGACTATGTGTATGAAGCAAGTGTCTTAAATAGTAAATTGTGTGCCTTCACATAGCTTATTAAAACTAATATTTGGGGTGCAAACTTACACATCCTCTAAATATCAACTTTGTTAAACAACTTCAATAGTAATTATCATCATATTAATATAAAATAAAGTTGATAAGTTATAAATTAACTTTGTTAAATTTGACTTCATATCTAAGTTATAAATTAACTCTGTTAAAGTTGACTTCATATCTAAGTTATAAATTAACTTTGTTAAAGTTGACTTCATATCTAAGTTATAAATTAACTTTGTTAAAGTTGACTTCATATCTAAGTTATAAGCCAACTTGATAACTTCATGCTTAAGTTATAAGCCAACTTTATTTAATAACTTTATATCCAAATTATAAGCTAGCTTTATTAAATAACTTCATGTCCAAGTTAGGAACCCTCTTTAATAACTTATTTACTTACCAAATTTTACATTGCAAGATAATGAGTGAAATAAAAAATGTATTTATTTTTAGATGACACGCGTGATCATTCTCAACTTCTTTCCTATTTACATAATCTCTTTATCACAAATGGATTTACAAATCTTTAAACAGTAATCAATAATCCTCTAAATGTGACATAAATGAGTTGTCGCCATTGAGTTAAAATGAGGGGTCTCCCTCAGACAAGCCCTTTAAAACCTTGTCAGCAATGACAACAAAATAAGTGGAATCCTCTGTCATGAGACTGCACCAACTGTCATGTAAAGTTATTCACCATGGATGGCTTTTGGGGTTTTCTTTCCCAAGCTTCTTTAAATTTGTTGTGGGGTTTTACTTGGCAACCCCACAGCAACAATGGAGATGTGGTGGAACCTGGGGACTCTCATGACTGTAAATTCAAAAAACCTGAATAACTGAACCAGAAAAAAGAACAGTAATATCAAAACAAAAACTCAGAATGAAAGAGATAGGACAGCACACATAGAACAATAAGACCATTTAACGTGGTTCGATAATGTTGGCTACATCCACAACGAAGGGGGATCTAGTATATTAATTCTTCTCTCTTTCTGTGTTACATTCACCACAGTATCGCACTGTGGAATAGCAGCAATATATATTCTTCTCTGTATTTCATACATGACATTATATGACTGTCAAAGCAGCAACGTTTCACCTTTCATCCTCAGGATTCTCTTCTCCAACCTTGTACCAACCGATTTACCTCAGGAAGCAACCACCTCGAACAATAGCTGTTACATGCCAAGAAAAGGCAGTCGCAGTATCAGTTACAAAGAATAAACACAGGAGAATATTGCCATTACTGTTGGGCTTCACATAGTCCACATGCCCAACAATCTCCCACTTGAAGACCAATGGGAACGATAATGAAGTTGCTCTGAGAGAGATCCCCTTCGTGAAATTCAGTGTCATAGAGGAACAAGACCGAGAGAAGATCTACAGAATTCAAACTTCTCTCGAGGAACAATCTTTGTTAATGCATCCACCGGATTAACCTTTGTGTCAATCTTTGTGACCTGCAACTTACCTTCGTTAATAACATGGTGGATAAAATGTTATCGAAGATTAATATGCTTAGTTCGACTGTGGAAAGCTGAATTTCTTGACAAGTGTATAGCACTTTGGCTATCACAAAATAATGGAAATACTGACTTTGGACAGCCCAGTTCCATCAACAAACGCTCAAGCCATATCATTTCTTTGGCTCCTTCCGAGAGTGCTATGTATTCAGCCTTTGTTGATGACAGAGCTACAGTTTGTTGCAACTGAGAGACCCAAGTAATGGTGGCCCCAGCAAATGTGAAGACATAACCAGTGGTAGACCGGCGTTTGTCTAAATCTCTGGTCATGTCTGAATCTACATAACCACGGAGCTGAAAGTCAGTACCTCCAAAACATAAACAGAAATGTGAAGTACCTTTTAAGTACCGTAGAATCCACTAAACTGCCTGCCAGTGTAGTTTGCTCAGATTACTCATGAATTTGCTCACAACAGCAACTGAATGTGCTATGTCCAGACGAGTACACACCATTGCATACATGATACTGCCAACTATAGATGTATATGGAACAAACCTCATATGTTCTTCTTCTTCCTAATTTTTCAGACACATAGCTGAAGATATAGGCAGAAATAATTAGCCAAAGGTGTAGATACCGTTTTAGCATGAGATAGATTAAATCTGTCCAACACTTTGGCAATGTAGCTTGCTTGGGACAACCTGAGTTCTCTTTTATTTCTATTTTTGAATATGTACATCCCAAGATTCTTTTAGCTGGTCCGAGATCTTTCATGGCAAAATGAAGAGCCAATTGTTGCTTCAGATGAGCAATAATCTGAACACTAGTACCAGCTACTAACATATCATCAACATAGAGTAAAAGGATGACGAACTCACCAGTATTGAGCTTCTTGTAGTAAATACAAGGATTTGATTCGCACCGAATAAAGTTGTTATCAGTCATGAAGCAATCAAATTTTAAATACCATTGTCTTGGAGCTTGCTTCAGCCCATACAAACTCTGCTTCAACTTGCAGAATAAACGCTCCTTGCCTGGTTGAGCAAAGCCTTCAAGTTGCTCCATGTATAAATCCTCATCAATATCTCTGTATAAAAATGCTGTTTTCACATCGAGTTGCTCGAGTTCTAAATCCCAAATGGCTACCAAACCAAGGACAGTATGGATTGTGTCCATTCTGACAACTGGAGAAATTTTTTTAGAAAAATTAATACCTTTTTGCTGATCAAACCCCTTGACGACTAATCTAGCCCTGTATCTTTTACTTCCTCCATCTTCATCTTTCAAGCGATAAATCCATTTGTTTTTGAGAGGCTTTCAATTTGGCGGAAGAGGAACCAAATCCCAGGTGTGATCGACTCTCAATGACTCCATTTCTGTGCATTTTCATGCTTGCAGGCTTGTTTATAAGTTGTCGGCTCTACATAATCAGAGAGCAATAACTCGTAGTCATCAAATTTTGTAGGTCTCCTCTTCTCACGGGTAGACCTCCTCAATTGTGGAGTTTGTTCTAGCTAGATATTGGAATCCAAATTGAGTCTCTATAATAAATTCTGAATGTCGTCGACCTCTGAGTGTAGAGGCCCCTGAAGAAAGCTCCCATGTCTCTGTATTTGTGCACCTGGAGTGCTTTGCCTTGTAATACTGTCCTGTTCTAGCAATGAACCTTGTATCTGGTCAAAAAGAGACTGTTCATTTGTGAAAGGCTGGATAGTAACTTGAGAAGGTAGCGATGACTGATTTAAGGGCCGCCAAGCACTTGAAGAGGACAGTGTAGGAACTAGTGAAGGTTGCGAATTAAGTTCTGAAGGCAGCTTTGAGCATTGAGATGGCAGCGAAATGCATTAGGTAGGCAGTGTAGACTTTTGTAAAGGCTGCGTAGGCAGTGAGGATGACTGTGCAAGAGGCAGGGAAGTGCTTGGTGAGGGCAGCACAAAGCTAGAAGGAGACTGTGTTTGACATAAGTCAAACAAAGGATGCATTGTATGTTGTGAAGTCAGCGAATGACTATGTGAAGGCAGCAATGTGCTTTGGGAAGTCAGTGAATGAGGAAACAAATGCTACGTTAACTGTTGAGAGCCGTTGATAGGCTGCAGACATCCCTCTAAGGATTGTGTTGAATCTAGTGTCTACGTTTGGGAAGATGTGGACTGTGTAGTAACTATGCCATTTGTGGACTGGGTGGGAATTGTGCATCCAATGGAGGGCATAGCAGTTGAAGTAATAGGAGCTCCTGAGATATAAGAATATATAGAGGTAACAATTGGCTGAGAGAAAGAGTGGTAGGTTGCTTGGCCTTACCATTATCAAACAAATCCACATCAACATATTCTGTCAGAGATGAGTTGCATGGTTGTAAACCTGGAAAATCCATCTCGTTAAACACAACATCACGACTACGGATTAAGTCTTTGCAACACGATCCCAAAGACAAAAGCCAAACTGATCTTCACCATAGCCAAGAAAAACACATCTTTTTTACTTGAAATCTAACTTAGTTCTTTGCTCTTTTGGAATGTGAACAAAAGCGGTATAGCCAAACACCCGCAAATGCTGATAGGAAATTCACTTTCCAAGCCATGTCTCCTCAGGTATGTCAAAATCTAGCCTAGACGAAGGAGCTCGATTGATTAAATACATAGTAGTGTTACATGCCTCTACCCAAAACTCTTTGCCCAATCTAGCATTGGAGAGCATGCATCGAGCTCCCTCAAGTATCGTGTAATTAAGCCTTTCAGCTGCACCATTTTCCTGAGGTGTATAAGGGACGGTTTTGATCCGTCGAATACCATGGTCTGCACAAAAAGAATCAAACTCCGAAGAGCAATATTCTCCATCATTATCTGTTAGTAGGCATTTAATTTTATGCCCAATCTGGTTTTCAATTGAAGCTTTAAAAATCTTAAATTTTGAAAATACTTCATATTTTCTGTTCAACGTATAAATCTAGATTTTTCAAGTGTAATCATCTAGAAAGGTTACAAAATAATTTGCTCCACCGAAGGAAGTTACCTAAGTTGGACCAAATACATCGGAATGAACAAGTTCCAATGGAGTAGTTTTCTTGTCATGCCCCATTCTCACGAAACTAGTTCGGCACTGTTTGCCATAAAGGCAATGTTCACAGAATTCTAAATCGATGGAGTTGAGGCCTAGAAGCTGATTGCGTTGAAGCATAACTTGAAGACCTTTTTGGCTCATATGACCAAGCCTTTTGTGCCATATTTCAGACCCACTATCCATAGCCGGCAAGGCAGCTCCCACTTCACCAAAACAATCCAGAATGTATAGATTACCTTGCTTCTTTCCTCTTGCCATTACTAAAAGTCCCTTTGTAATTTTCCATGAGTCAAGAGAAAATTTAACATTGCATCCATTGCCTATAAGCTGACTGACAGAAATTAAATTTCTTTTTGACATAGGTACGTATCTAACATCTGTCAAAATAAGTTTATCTCCATTTTTCTGATTCAATATTATATCTCTTTTTCCTAATATGTCACATTCTTTATTGTCACCTAGAAACACCTTACCGAATGTGCCTTCTTAAAAAATTGTGAAAGCTTGATGACATGAAGTTGCATGAAAAGAGGCGTCGGAATCAAGGACCCACGAATCTGCATTTGTATCACTTGCTGATAGGACCAAAACACCATCACTTGTAGTGTTTGCTTGATTATTTGTGCTCTCATTGCCTTGAGCTTTCTTATAGTTCCAGCAGTTCTTCTTATTGTGTCCAGGTTTTCCACAAAACCAACATGAACCGGTTCTGCCCCTAGACTTTGATCATGGACCAGATTGTGACCTTCTCTGGTTGTTGTATCTACCTCTGTCATGGTTTCTTCCCCTATTGTTTATACTTACAACTGTTAGAGCATCGCCGGATGAGGGTTCCTGATGTTTCCTTCTCATGTCTTCGCTGAGAAGAGTAGCTGCAACTTCATCAAAAACCATTGTAGTTTTGGCTGCTACAGTAGTGCTTATAGCCATGACAACACCTTCCCAGCTATTTGGTAAGGAACACAATAGCAGAATTGCTTTAATCTCAGAATCTAACTTGATACTCACCGAAGCTAATTGAGAGACTAAGGTGTTAAATTCATTGAGATGATTGGACATAACCCCACCTTCTCTCATTTTCAGGTTATATAATTTCTTCATAATAAATATGTTATTTGATGCCGAAGCAATCACATACATGTTGGAGAGCTTGTCCCAAAGCTCTTTCGTAGTACTCTCATTTGAGACATTAAATAATACATTGCTGGACAATGAGAGAAATATTGTTGCCTTCACTTTCGAATCCAGTTTTTTCCAGTCTTCATCCTTCATAGAACCTTGTCCTTTCGCTTTCCCCAGTAAGGCGATTGACAAGTCCTGTTTGATGAGAAGAGACTCCATATGCACTTTCCAAGACCAAAGTTTTCGCCTATAAATTTCTCTATTTTCCATTTCTCAGAGTCATCCATTTTGATTGCTATTGTTGTGCAGGCTCCCAAAAAAAATTTTAGTCTCCTAGACTAAGCTACACACAGAGCTCTGATACCAATTGTAAATTCAAAAAACCTGAATAACTGAACCAGAAAAAAGAACAGCAATATCAAAACAAAAACTTAGAATGAAAGAGACATGACAGCGCACACAGAACAATAAGACCATTTAACGTGGTTCACCAATGTTGGCTACATCCACAACGTAGGGGGATCTAGTATATTAATTCTTCTCTCTTTCTGTGTTACATTCACCACAGTATCTCACAGTGGAACAACAACAATAGATATTCTTCTCTGTATTTCATACATGACATTATATGACTGTCAAAATAGCAGCATTTCACCTTTCATCCTTAGGATTCTCTTCTCCAACCTCATACCAACCGATTTACCTTAGGAAGCAACCACCTCGAACAGTCGCTGTTACATGCCAAGGAAAGGTAGTCGCAGTATCGGTTACAAAGAAAAAACACAGGAGAATATTGCCGTTACTGTTGGGCTTCACATAGTCCACGTGCCCAATAATGACGACCATATTCTTCATTAGAACAGTGGTGAAGGAATGTCTGCCGCTCGAATTCTACAACCACCTCACTTTGCTACTCACCAGGCTTGCAAAATTCCTGTCTTCATACATCACCATCGTAATTGAAGAACACGAGGGCATGAGAGTGAGCGAGGTTTATGAATCAGTGCAGACTTACTTAAGCACACGTTCTTATTCAACAGCCAACAGATTGAAGCTCAACAAGCCCAAAAATGGCAGGGCTTTTACCTTCACCATGGACAGAGAGCAGCAAGTCGAACGAATTTTAGGGCATCAAAGTCTGGTGGACTTTCCACAGCAGAGAGCTGAAATAGCCCAAGTATTTTTGGGGTTCCATCTCCGACGAAAAGCGGTATTTCGAGCTCCAGTTCCACTACAAGGACAAAACCAAAGTATTTGATACCTATCTACCGCACATTTTGGTAGAGGGCAAAATATTGGAGTGCAAAAACTGGCACCGGAAGATCTACACCAATAAAGGTGGTAATGGGCTGTCCTGGACGCCGATGGTTTTCGACCAACCGATGACGTTCGAAACCCTATCTCTTGACCCTGACTTAAAGGACAACATAATGCAGGACCTCACCATGTTTTCACAGAGGGAAAAGTATTATAAGAAGGTCAGGCGTGCGTGGAAATGGGGGTATTTGCTCTACGGCCCGCCCGACACTAGGAAATCAAGTATGATTGCTGCTATTTCTAATTTTCTCGAGTATGATATTTATGACCTCGAGTTACTCGATGTTAAGAGCAATACTAAACTTAGAAAGCTTCTGATTTCTACCACTAACAAGTCTGTTATTGTGATTGAGTGTAAATTCTGAAATAGTAAAATAGAACCAGAAAAAGAATAACAACAAACTCAAAACAATGCTCAGAAAGAAGAATAATGAAAATAGCATACACAGAGGAACATGAAGGATTTAACGTGGTTTGCCAATGTTGGCTACATCCACAATGAAGGGCAATGGTTTTATTAATATCAATACATCACACCGTGTATCATACATCTCTCTCAGAATTACATATATCACTATATATCTTTCTGTAGAACAGCAGCTCGCAAGCAGGCCTTTGCAAGAAGTCCAAAAGACTTTCTATCTGCTACGTATCCCATCCAACTTACATTTGGAATCAAGACACTGACTAGGCAACGATTCCCAGCCAAGAATGGCTATCTGCAGGTCAAAGCAATTACAAGGAATCAAAGGATGAGAGAATGCCATTACATGGGCTTCACCTAGTCCACGTGCCCAACAATCTCCCACTTGAAGACCAATGGGAACGGCAATGAAGCTCCTTAGAGAGAAATCCCCTTCGTGAAATTCAGTGTCATAGAGGAACAAGACCGAGAGAAGATCTACAGAATTCAAACTTCTCTCGAGGAACAATCTTTGTTAATGCATCCACCGGATTAACCTTTGTGTCAATCTTTGTGACCTGCAACTTGCTTTCGTCAATAAGATGGTGGATAAAAAGGTATCGAAGATCAATATGCTTTGTTCGACTGTGGAAAGCTGAATTTCTTGACAAGTGAATAGAAAAATTAATTTCAGACAGTCCAGTTCCGTCAACAAACACTCAAGCCATATCATTTCTTTGGCTCCCTCCGAGAGCACTATGTATTCAGCCTCTGTTGATGATAGAGCGACAGTTTGTTGCAACCGAGAGACCCAAGTAATGGCTGCCCCAGCAAATGTGAAGACATAACTAGTGGTAGACCGGCGTTTGTCTAAATCTCTGGCCATATTTGAATCTACATAACCACAGAGCTGAAAGTCAATACCTACAAAACATAAACAGAAATGTGAAGTACCTTTCAAGTACCGTAGATTCCACTGAACTGCCTGCCAGTGTAGTTTTCCTGGATTACTCATGAATCTGCTCACAACAACAATTACTTATGCTATGTCTAGACGAGTACGCACCATTGCATACATGATACTGCCAACTACAGATGTATATGGAATTGACCTCATATGCTCTTCTTCTTCCTGATTTTTTGGACACATAGCTAAAGATAGGCGGAAATGATCAGCCAAGGGAGTAGATACCGGTTTAGCATGAGACATATTAAATCTGTCCAACACTTTGGCAATGTAGCTTGATTGGGACAACATGAGTTCTCTTTTATTTCTGTTTCTGAATATGTGCATCCCAAGTATTCTTTTGGCTGGTCCGAGATCTTTCATGGAAAAACGAAGAGCCAACTTTTGCTTCAGCTGAGCATTAATTTGAACACTAGTACCAGCTACTAACATATCGTCAACATAGAACAAAAGGATGATGAACTCACCAGTATTGAGCTTCTTGTAGTAAACACAAGGATCTGATTCGCACTGAATAAAGTGGTTATCAGTCATGAAGCGGTCAAATTTTAAATACCATTATCTTGGAGCTTGCTTTAGCCCATACAAACTCCGCTTCAACTTGCAAAATAAATGCTCCTTACCTGGTTGAGCAAAGCCTTCAGGCTGCTCCATGTATAAATCCTCATGAATGTCGCCGTGTAAAAACATTGTTTTCACATCGAGTTGCTCAAGTTCTAAATCCCAAATGGCTACCAATCCCAACATAGCACGGATTGTGTCCATTCTAACAACTGGAGAAATTTTTTTAGAAAAATCAATACCTTTTTGCTGATCAAACCCCTTGACGACTAATCTGGCCCTGTATCTTTTACTTCCTCCGTCTTCGTCTTTCAAGCGATAAATCCATTTGTTTTTGAGAGGCTTTTGATTTGGTGGAAGAGGAACCAAATCCCAGGTTTGATTAACACTTAATGACTCCATTTCTTCATTCATGGCGGCCATCCAGTTCTGTGCATTTTCATGTTTGTAGGCTTGTTTATAAGTTGTCGGCTCTGTATAATTAGAGAGCAATAACTTGTAGTCATCGTATTTTGTAGGTCTCCTCTTCTCACGGGTAGACCTCCTCAATGTTGGGCCTTGCTCTGGCTATATGTTAGAATCTAGATTTAGTCTCTGGAGTAAGTGTTGAACATCATCAACCTCTGTTTGTAGAGGCCCTTGAGGAAAACTCTCCTGCCTCGGTATTGTGCTCTGTACACCTTTAGTGCTTGTCTGAATCACACTACCTTGTGCAAGCAACAATCCTAGTATCTGTTTAGAAGAGGCCTATTCATTTGTTTGAGGCTGTGTTGATGTTGTAGATGGTAGCAAATGACTATAGACTAGCTGCGTATGACTGACTAGAGGCTGTGAAATGCATTGTGAAGGCAGCATTGAATGTTTAGATATGACTGGCTGCATTGGGTGCAGCGTTACAAATGGAGGAGGTTGTGTTGACTGGGGAGAAGGTAGCATGAGACTTTGTGAAGAAAATGTAGCATCTTGGGAGGTCAACGGTAATCGTTGGGAGGTCAGAGAGCTGCTAAGGGAAGGCAGCGCATTAGTTAAAGATGACTGTTGGTGAGGCTGCGTTGAACTATCAATAGGCAGCGGTTGACTTTGCAAAGGCAGCGTAGTGCTTGGTGATGGCAGCGAATGAGGAAACAAATGCTGCGATGCAACTGGAGTGGGTTGCGGTTCAGGTAAGAGACAATGTGTTGGAATTCCCACGGTGTTCACACTAGTGATGCAAATGTGAGGCGTTGGAATAGTGATTGATTGTGTAGTATATTGTGTGGGTAAAATGCAACTAGCTGAAGATAGAGTAGTGCTAGAAATTGGAGTAGATGTAGAATAGTAATGAGCTGAAGTGACCGATGGCTGAGAGAAAGTAATGGTGGGTTGCCTCACCTTACCATTATCAAACAAATCCACATCAATGTACTCTGTCAGAAGTAAATTTGAAGGTTGCAAACCTGGAAAATCCTTCTCGTTAAACACAACATCGCGGCTACGGATTATAGTCTTTGCAACGGGATCCCAAAGATGAAAGCCAAATTGATCTTCACCATAGCTGAGAAAAACACATCTTTTTGACTTGAAATCTAACTTAGTTCTTTGCTCTTTTGGAATGTGAACAAAAGTGGCATAGCCAAACACCTGCAAATGCTGATAGGAAATTTGCTTTCCAAGCCATGTCTCCTCAGGTATTTCATAATCTAGCCTAGACGAAGAAGCTTGATTGATTAAATACATAGCAGTGTTACATGCCTCTGCCCAAAACTCTTTTCCCAATCCGGCATTGGAGAGCATACATCGAGCTCGCTCAAGTATCGTGTGATTGAGCCTTTCAGCTGCACCGTTTTCCTGAGGTGTGTAAGGGACGGTCTTGATCCGTCGAATACCATGGTTTGCACAAAAAGAATCAAACTCCAAAGAGCAATATTCTCCACCATTGTCTGTTAGTAGGCACTAATTTTATGCCCAATCTGGTTTTCAACTGAAGCTTTAAAAATCTTAAATTTAAAAAAAAATTTAGATTTTCTGTTCAACATATAAATCCAGATTTTTTGAGTGCAATCATCTAGAGATGTTACAAAATAATTTGCTCCACCGAAAGAAGTTACTCGAGTGGGACCGAATACCTCGGAATGAACAAGTTCCAACGGAGTGGTTTTCTTGTCATGCCCCGTTCTTACGAAACTGGTTCGGTACTGTTTGCCATAAAGGCAATGTTCATAGAATTCTAAATCGATGGAGTTGAGGCTTGGAAGCTAATTGCGCTGAAGCATAACTTGGAGACCTTTTTGGCTCATATGACCGAGCCTTTTGTGCCATATTTCAGACCCACTATCCATAGCCAGCAAGGCAGCTCCCACTTCACCAAAACAGTCTAGAATGTATAGATTACCTTGCTTCTTTCCTCTTTCCATTACTAAAAACCCCTTTGTAATTTTCCATGAGTCAAGAGAAAATTTAACATTGCATCCATTGCCTATAAGCTGATTGACAGAAATTAATTTTTTTTTTAACATAGGTACGTATCTAACATCTGTCAAAATAAGTTTATCTCTATTTTTCTAATTCAATATTATATCTCCTTTTCCTAAAATGTCACATTCTTTATTGTCACCCAGAAATACCTTACCGAATGTGCCTTCTTGAAAATTTGTGAAAGCTTGACGGCATGAAGTGGCATGAAAAGAGGTGCCAGAATCAAGAACCCACAAATCTGCATTTGTATCACTTGCGGATAGGACCAAAACACCATCACTTGCAGTGTTTGCTTGATTATTTGTGCTCACGTTGCCTTCAGCTTTCTTATAGTTCCAGCAATTTTTCTTATTGTGTCCAGGTTTTCCACAAAACCAACATGAACCAGTTCTGCCCCTAGACTTTGAGCGTGGACCAGATTGTGACCTTCTCCGGTTGTTGAATCTACCTCTGTCATGGTTTCTTCCCCTATTGTTTATACTTACAGTTGTTAGAGCATCGCCAGATGATGGTTCCTGATGTTTCCTTCTCATGTCTTCGCTGAGAAGAGTAGCTGCAACGTCATCAAAAACCATTGTAGTCTTGGCTGCTACAGAAGTGCTCACAGCCATGACAACACCTTCCCAGCTATTTGGTAAGGAACACAACAACAGAATTGCTTTAATCTCAGAATCTAACTTGATATTCACCAAAGCTAATTGAGAGACTAAGGTGTTAAATTCATTGAGATGATTGGACATAACCCCACCTTCTCTCATTTTCAGGTTATATAATTTCTTCATAATAAAAACCTTATTTGACGCCGAAGCAATCGCATACATGTTGGAGAGCTTTTCCCAAAGCACTTTCGTAGTGCTCTCATTTGAGACATTAAATAATACATTGCTGGACAATGAGAGAAATATTGTTGCCTTTGCTTTCGAATCTAGTTTTTCCCAGTCTTCATCCGTCATAGAACCTTGTCCTTTGGCTTTCCCCTGTAAGGCGAGAGACAAGTCCTGTTTGATAAGAAGAGACTCCATGTGCACTTTCCAAAGACCAAAGTTTTGGCATGTAAATTTTTCTATTTTCCATTTCTCTGAGTCATCCATTCTGATTGCTGTGCAGGTTCAAAAAAAATTTCACAGTCTCCTGGACCGAGCTACACACAATCTCTGATACCAATTGTAAATTCTAAAACAGTAAAACAGAACCAAAAAAAGAATAACAACAAACTCAAAATAATGCTCAGAAAGAAGAATAATGAAAACAGCATACACAGAGGAACAGGAAGGATTTAACGTGGTTTGCCAATGTTGGCTACATCCACAACGAAGGGCAATGGTTTTATTAATATCAATACATCACACCGTGTATCATACATCTCTCTCAGAATTACATATATCACTGTATATCTTTCTATAGAACAACAGCTCGCAAGCAGGCCTTTGCAAGAAGTCCAAAAGACTTTCTATCTACTATGTCTCCCATCCAACTTACATCTGGAATCAAGACACTGACTAGGCAGCGATTCCCAGCCAAGAATGGCTATCTGCAGGTTAGAGCAGTTACAAGGAATCAAAGGATGAGAGAATGCCATTACATGGGCTTCACCTAGTCCACGTGCCCAACATTGAGGACATCGATTGTTCGTTGGATCTGACGGACCGGAGAAAGAAACCTAAGAAAGAGAACAAGGAGGAGCCCAATCCTGCTGCCGAAAAACCAGAGAGCGAGGCGCCAGAAAGCAAGGTGACTTTGTCCGGGGTTTTGAATTTCACTGATGGCTTGTGGTCGTGCTACGGCAGCGAGAGGATTATTATTTTTACGACAAATTATGTTGAGCGGTTGGATCCTGCGCTTCTTCGGTCAGGTCGCATGGATAAGCATATTCATTTGTCGTCCTGTATTTTTTCTGCGTTTAAAGTTCTTGCTCGAAATTATCTTGGCATGGAAGATAATCCTCTGTTTGAGGAGGTTGAGGTTTTGATGGAGGAGGTGCAGATTACTCCGGCAGATGTAAGCGAAGAATTGATGAGGGCGAGTGATAATCCAAGCGCTGCGCTTCAAAACCTGATGGTAGCACTTCACAGGGCTAAAGAAAAAGTTGCTCTAATATTGCCTGGCTTCAGTAAAGGCAGAGAATTCAGTTCTGCTGAAGAATACGACAATTCAAGTGCGGAGGAAGCTCCACCAGAACAAGACAAGTAATCGGCCTAGGCCAAACTTTTCATCCTCTTAAATAGTGTATGCATACAACTAGCAATCGCACTTTAAAGTGCAATGGACACGTTCATAGGAATTTATAAGTTAATTTGACTGCTACTTTATTATTTTTGTAAAATATGCTTTAAACTAGTACACCTATATTTAAAAAATATATGTAAAGTATGCTGAGAGATATCTTTCTCAAGGTATCTATTCTATCTATGTGTGGTAAATTGATTACAAAAAATTAAAGATATTTCTCGAATAATATATGTAAAATATGTCGAGAAGGATATAAAAACTTTTTATTTGATAAATTGATTAAAAGGCGCCTTAAGAAGGATATATCTCAGCGTATTTTATATATAAGCTAGTAACGTCTTTTTTTGGTTTTTTTTAACCCTAATTGTAACCCTAACTCTAATTCTATCCCTAACCCTAACCCTAATTGTACTTGTAACCCTAACACTAATTGTAACATCGACCAGGATACCATGATGAGAACTTTTCTTAAATAGGTAAAACTGAATGCTGGCATGAAGATCTTGTAAAACGGTTCAAGCATTGTGAAGTGCATAAAAGATAAAGGAAAGATCATACTTCTACACATTTACATAGAGAACTACAACAAACAACTATTTTGATTATCTCCATCCTTCAAGTTTAGAAGATATATTATTATAGCTATGATTTTCTCCATTGATAACAAATTTATATGTGTAGTATTATGAGTAACTAAATTATTTGAGATCAACAATGATCGAAATAACAGAAGCAACCAAAGGTTTGGCACTTTCCATCGTTGGCTTTCTCCTTACTAGTACAAATTCTAGCGCATTGTTCTTCATTGTCTAGACATGTATTTGGTGGTGCCTTCTTTTCATTTCTATTCACACTCCCCTCCAGCTTAGCTCACATCAACATATTTTTAAACTGATTGCAAATTGAAACTGTAAATTACATAAAAATCGTCATTCACGTCCAATGCAAACCCTAACTACCAACAACACTTAAACTGCAATTTGCAACGTGCAAGCCTTCTCCATATTCCCGGAAGGCGTTGGATAGTGGGGGAAAGTATTCCCTCTATCCAAAACATTAAAGTTTAAATTATTTTTAAATTGGTAAAAGTTAAATAGTTTAACTTTAAATGGTTTAACTTTCAATAGTTTAACTTATGACAGGTTGGGAGACATCAATTTAAATCGAGGGAATAAAAATGTACACATCTTGTGATGCCATTGTATAACACCTATCGGCATAATTAATATATTGTAACAAGGAGTTTTGTTATTATAATGTTTTAGTGTTGACTTATACAAAAATAATTTTTTTAAAATTTTATTTTTTGGAAAGTTTTTTTAGTTTTTTATTATAATAATTAATATATCTTTACATGTAAATATTATTAAGCATTAATCTGAGCTTTTTCAACATTGTATCCTATGCATTTTCTAAATCTTAATAGATGTCAAGTTTATTTTAAATTGATCTACTTTTGTCATATTCACTCTATTTCTTTATTATCGAGTTTCAAATGTATATCATTATCAAACCTAAAGTAAATAATTATTGTATGTTTATCACAAACAATAAAAAAGAGCTCAAACAAAATGTAAGGACACCTAGCCAATGTGTAAAAAGAGGCTCAAAACAAAGCAACTAGCAAGGTCAAATAAATTCTAGTGAACTTTTTTGAAAAATAAATGTGATCCAAAATAATCTTAAAAATCAACCCATGTAAAAAGCAACATTTCCTTTTACAATTACGAGGTTGTAAATATTAACAACTATGACAGAACAACCATATTGTAATTTACTTCTATAATTAAACATAACATGCCATTAATAATGAAAAAGCAAATATAGCAAACATTTCAACTTCATCAAAGCAAACAACAACCTAAGTAATCACTCTTTCAATTTCTTTATCCTTCACTTGTCTTTTCACACCAAATGTGTCCTAGGATTACAAAAGATTGGATTGAGTTGGTCCTTGACGAAATTCAAGAAAATGTGCCCACACTTAGGAAAATAAGAGAACACAATGAATAGAGATGGATAAGAGAAGATACTCACTTAAGAGAACCCACTTTCTTAGACAACATTATTGCACACATTGATGCTAGACTCACAATTTAATAGCATTGCAAAGAGAATGTTTAAACACTCGAACAGTTCAAGTGACATACCACTCCACATTCCACACCTCAAACAACACCATAGTCTACCACTAGGAACTTCTTCCTCATGAAGTGAGCGGACTTGGTGACATGACTCCCATTCCATGCAACCATATCACTACCATCTATGAGATCCTCTTCCATGAGAAGAGAGTGATTAGCCAAATTCTCCTTTGCTTAGCTAGATTTTTTTGGAAGAGCATGAGTAATTCAATCCATACAATCAATAAGGGTGTAGCACATATTGCATGTTTTGTTTTGAGTCCACCTCATTCACTTTTTGTGATGAGATGATTTAGAATATCACATATTTTGGTGAAACTAACATGAAAAGAAAATCCTTCTAGAGGAGCCCTCTCATTTTCTTTCTTCCACCTTTTACCCACCTTGTCTTTCCATTTTCTTTGTGGTACTTATGGTACCCTTAAATATGTCTAGACCAATAACACAATAGGGAAAAGGTCCCTTAGACCTAGCTATCCCTCCTTCATTCAACTGGTACATCCTTCCCAATCCATTAGCACTTATCTCAAATAGGTATGAATATAAAGATGTTAACTCGAATGGTGGACAACAATGACTGCATAACTTCATCACTTCTGATAACCTAGTTTTGAATCAAGCTACTATGATTCAACCAAACCTAGATCAAATTAGTGCACTCAAGTGCTCATTTGATAAAAAATCCATCATTAGGGTCATCCCATCACAAACTACAAAGATACTACCACTTAAATCGACAATGAGGTTAGACTCTTAGAGAAAGACCTAGAAGAATCTTGTATAGCATGAGAGGCTCCCCATATAGCTTATCAACATGAATGAGATGAAGCATGCCAAGGGGTACTAGAAAGCTTCCTTGAGGAAAGAACCAACATGACTACTCGACCCTCACTTACTAAATAAAACCCACCTCATGATGGAGAAATACAAAACATAGGAGCTACATCAGGAGCTCTCATAGCCACCATGATCCAATAGATCAGGATCCTTGAAGCTAGGATCCTTGAAGAGAGAGGTGGGGAGATAGAGAGGGAAACATAGATAGAGATAGAGAGGGGGAGAGAGAAGGGTAGAGAGAGAGGGGAGATTAGGAGATATAGATAAATATAGAGAGATGGAATATAGAGACATTAAGAGAGAGATGGGGAGATAGAGAGATAAGATAGAGAGAGGGGAGACAAAGGGGAGATTGAGAGATATAGATAGAGAGTGGGAGAGATAGGGGAGATTGAGGTATATGGATAGAGAGGGGAGAGAGGCAAAAATGATGGAGGATAGAGACATTGAGAGAGAGGGGGAGATTGAGGGATATAGATAGAGAGTGGGAGAGGGGGGATTTAGGGACATGGATAGAGAGGGGGAGAGAGGGAGGGAGAGAGAGAGAGAGAGAGGGAGGGAGGGAGAGTGGGAGAGTGACAATGAGAGATAGATATAGTGAAGGGAGAGATAGAGATAGAGATGCAAAATGTGGAAGCATAGACAAGGCACGTGAATTGTTTAACATAATGCCTCAAAGAAATGTGTTCTCATGGAATGCCTTAATTGTAGGATACTAACAAAATAGATTTGTTGAAAAGTCTTTAGAAACTTTCAACCAAATGCAATGGGCAGGAGTATGCTCACGTTTTGTGTTTAAACAAAATGCACTTGCATTTTGTGGAACACAAAATGCACTTGCATTTTGTGGAACACAAAATGCATAAAGTCTTTAGAAACTTTTGTTGGTGTTTTCTAATTCCCAACCTGATCTCACAAATAACTTATGATTTAGCCATTTTCAATAGTTAGTTATTTTGAGGGGTTGACCAATGAACAGGTGAAAGTTAAACTTTCTCTCTGCACTTCAAGCTCTGCAAAACCTGGGAGGGTGATCCCAGGCAGTATTCATTAATATCATGTGTCAATTATCACAAATACTGTAAATAGCAGATATGTTCTATGCAAATTTGCTTGAGGATTATGAAAAATAAGAAGATCTGGCTTCAATCAATTAAGAATTTTACATTCCAAGACCATAGAACAAAATAAGACTAAAACTCAACAAACATTTACACTTGAATTTAGAGATTGAAAGTATTTTTTTATATGTTTGATCCTGGAGTTGAAAATTAGACACAGGGGCAAAAGATTGAGGAGAACGAAGGCATCAAGATCAGCGAGGTTTAAGAATCAGTGCAGATTTATTTGAGCACGCTATCCTCTTTCGCTGCCACCAGATTGAAGTTCAGCAAGCCCAAAAATGACATGGCCTTTACCTTCACCATGGATAAAGGCCAACAAATCATAGACGAATTCCACGGCGTCAAAGCCTGGTGGACTTTCCGTAGCAGAGAGTCAAAGTAGCCTCTCTTCTCTTGGTATAACGTCTCCAATGAAAAGTGCCACTTCGAGCTCAAGTTCCACAAGAAGGACAAAGCCAGGATACTTGAATCCTATCTGCCGCACGTAATTGCCGAGGCCAAAATCATGGAGATGAAGAATCGCCACCGGAAGATTTACGCCAATAAAGGTAGTAAGTCGCACTCGTACGAGGACATAAATCGCGTTTGGATGCCGGTGGTTTTCGAGCAACCTGCAACGTTCGAAACCCTGGCTCTTGATCCAGAGGGAAAGGATGACATAATGCATGATCTCAAAAAAATTTATCAGAGGGAAAAGTATTATAAGAAGGTCGGCCGTGCGTGGAAACGGGAAGCCTGGCACTGAAAAATCAAGTATGATCGCTGTTGTTTCGAATTTTCTCGAGTATGACATTTATGACCTAGAGTTAACCGAGGTCAAGAGCAACACCGAGCTCAGGAAGCTTTTGATTGCGACTGCAAATAAGTCCGTTATTGTGATTGACGACATCGACTGCTCGTTGGATTTGTCTGACCGGAAAAAGAAGGCGAAGAAAGAGAGCAACGATGAGAAAAACCCTATGAAAGATGAGACCAACAGTGAGGAAAGCAAGATTGCTTTATCTCAGGTTTTGAATTTTACAGATGGTTTGTGGTCGTGCTGCAGCAGCGAGAAGGTTATTATTTTTACGACGAATCATGTTGATAGGCTGGACCCTGCGCTTCTTCGGTTAGGGTGGATGGATAAGCATATTCATTTGTCTTTCTGCACCTTTCCCGCGTTTAAATTTCTTGCTCGAAATTATCTTGGCATGGAAGATCATCCTTTGTTTGAACAAGTTGAGGTTTTGATGAAGGAGGCGTAGATTACTTGGGCGGATGTGAGCGACGAATTGATGAGGGCAAGTGGCGATCCCACCACTGCTCTTGAAAAGCTGATTGAGGCTCTGCACCAGGCTATGGAAAAGGCTGCCGTGAAAAATAAGATTTCGCCAGAGAATGGAACTGCAGAATCGAACTCGGTTATAGAGGAATCTCCTCCGGTCTCTATTATAGCTGAAGATTCCAGTTTAAATTCAGAAGTTTCAGAAGAATAGGAATATGTTTATAAAGCGAGTGGGGTAGATAGTAATATGTGTGAACTCAATGTCGTATGTTTTTTTTCCTTAATATACTTCTACCTTGTGCTTTGGTTATTCTCGTCCATGAGAAGGAAAACTCCCCATCATTAAAAATAATTTGTAATTTGTTTTCAGGATCAAGTCCCTATTTATGCAGCCTGATCATTAAACTTCGTTGTGCTTAGTGTATGGTTTTAAACGAAATTGTCGTGAATTGTGTAAAAGAATTGAGGACCCACTTTGCTAGAATTAGTAGAGGCTCTAGGGGCTATTTTTAAATATTATCCATTTCAATAGTCAAAGGTCAATTTTGGCTAATAAAAAATGGACAAATATTTATCACTTTTTGTTGTTAATGAGGTGTAAAATTACTATTGATTGGTTGACCATTGAAATGGATGACATTTAAGTAGAGTGACTCATGAGTGTGTGGAAGAACAATACTTAAAACTATAATATTATAGTATAGTGATCATATAACACACAAATAAAAAATAATATTTAAAATAACAATTTTATTGATGAAAAATGGTGCACCATGAAAATACTCTTTTTGTTTTTTCTTCTTGTCATCTATTGTGTTACAAAATACATTTCTAATGTGTGTAATATGCATGACTTGCACTCCAAGTTTCTAATCTTGACTTGATTATATGACATGACATGTATTCTTGTACTTCCAAGACTTCAACTTGACTTGACTATATGACACCAGATGTACTTTAGACTTGCACTCCAAGTCACTACCTAACATGACATGACTTGTACTTTTGACATTAATACATTTGTACAATGAAAGCTTGAGAGGCAAGATTACATCTTCTAACACCCCCCTTAATCTTTTTGGCCAAACTTGACATTGCAATCAATATTTTGAACTAAATCTTCACGTTCTGACACCTATAGCCGCTAAACCATTAGGAATTTGAAGATGATGCGAACTAGTGATTTGTGAAATTTTGTTTTTAGATTCTAAATATATTTTTTTAAAAAAATTTGGAGTTAAATTGTAATTTTTTTTCCATCTCTTTTGATAATTGGTTTTTAACAGTAAACAACATTTTTTTAAAGTGATGTGTACTCTATAGCACATAACTTTTTTTCTACAAAGGATAAAATTCTGATTCTTTTTAATTTAGATTGGTAACACCAATATATAGTGTATGCATTTAGTTTTATAATGTTTTGTTGAACATATTTTTTTAATTAATTTTTGAAATCAAAAAAATTATAATTTAGACGTAGGTGTATTCCGTAAAACATAACTTTTTCTGTATGTATCGAAATTCAATTTTTTTTCTTTTGTTGAAACAAGGACATCAATACTTAGTGCATAGATATTTTTTAGAATTTTTTTCAGTAATTTACTAATTTTCCATGTCTGTAGAATAGAGAATTTGATGTTCGGTGAAAAACATACATTCACAAGAAATAAAAAATAATAATAATAAAATTAAATATATTTAAAATTATATTTTTTGGGAAGCTTATAATAAGGACTACATACTTACAAAACATAAATTTTAAATGAATTCATTTGATCCCTCAAAAGATAAATCAAATTTAGATTTTTATCAGCATTTTGATAGGTTTAGAGGAGACTCGATTATAGGTATGATTTAAAACTAGTGGGGTTCTATCCAAGGGGGTTTGATCAAACCCTCTTCAATTAAAATCCTTTAAATGGAACCTTCAAGGCTTAAATCATTATATTTTCTAAAAATATGTGATTTTAGCAAAAATAAGGATGTCCCAAAAAATGTACCCCATTATTGTGGTAGCATCCATGTATTCTTGTACTTCTAAGACTCCAACTTGACTTGACTATATGACACTAGATGTACTTTAGACTTGCACTCCAAGTTACTACCTAACATGACATGACTTGTACATTTGACATTAATACATTTGTACAATGAAAGCTTGAGAGGCAAGATTACATCTTCTAACTCCCCCTTAATCTTTTTGGCCAAACTTGACATTGCAATTAATATTTAGAACTAAATCTTCATATTCTGACACCTATAGCTGTTAAACCATTAGGAATTTGAAGATGATGCGAACTAGTGATTTGTGAGATTTTGTTTGTAGAATCTAAATATATATTTTTAAAAAAATTTAGAGTTAAATTGTAAATTTTTTTGCATCTTCTTTGATAACTAGTTTTCAATAGTAAACAATATTTTTTTAAAGTGATGTGTACTCCATAGCACATAACTTTTTTTCTACAAACGATAAAATTCTTATTCTTTTTAATTTAGATTGGTAACACCAATATATAGTGTATGCATTTAGTTTCATAATGTTTTGTTGAATATATATTTTTTAATTAATTTTTGAAGTCAAACCAATTATAATTTAGACATAGGCGTATTCTGTAAAATATAACTCTTTTTGTATGTATCAATTTTTTTTTTCTTTTGTTGAAACAAGGACATAAATACCTAGTGCATAGATTTTTTTAGATTTTTTTTAGTAATTTACTAATTTTCTATGTTTGTAGAGTAGAGAACTTGATGTTTGGTGAAAAACATACATTCACAAGAAATAAAAAATAAATATAATAATCAAATTAAATATATTTAAAATTATATTTTTTGGGAAGCTTATAATAAGAACTACATACTTACAAAGCATAAATTTTAAATGAATTCATTTGATCCCTCAAAAGATAAATCAAAATTAGTTTTTTATTAGCATTTTGATAGGTGTAGAGGAGACTCCATTATAAGTATGGTTTAAAACTAGCGGGGTTCTATCGAAGGGGGTTTGATCAAACCCTCTTCAATTAAAATCATTTAAATGGAACCTTTCAAAGCTTAAATCATTATATTTTCTAAAAATATGTGATTTTAGCAAAAATCAGGATGTCCCAGAAAGTGTAACCCATTATTGTGGCAGCACCCATGTACTCTTGTACTTCCAAGACTCTAAATTGACTTGACTATATGACACCAGATGTACTTTAGACTTGCACTCCATACCTAACATGACATGACTTGTACTTTTGACATTAATACATTTGTACAATGAAAGCTTGAGAGGCAAGATTACATCTTCTAACACCCCCCTTAATCTTCCATATGGTCATTGGCCTATAATAGAGTTTCTCTCAGTGCAAGAGTTAAATTTAGGTTTTCCAAGCCCTTCAAATAGCTTGTCATATAAGGGCAAAACTTAAAATCTATTGCAGACATATTTTAGGATAAAAGTCTATGTTTGGAGTTCATGTATAACATCTTGCAGAATAGTTGTTTGAGCTACTCTAAACAATTCTTTATGCAATGGATGGAGAATTTAATTTCAAGTAGTTGTTAACAAAAAAATCTTGTTTTTCTTTGCCTATGGCATGCAAATATGTAATATATTGCTGAAAGCATTATACAAGGCCTCAAATTATTGCACCATATTATATTGATATTATAATATATCAAAATAACCTGTTCACTTAACCACATATTATTTGAGCCATTAGGTCAACTCAAAACATTTATTGGCCCTAGGTGTAAGAAAGGAGGATAGAAAAAACATTATGGTGGCAATGAGTCAACAGTTGATGTTGCACATGACAACTATTACCACAACATTTGGTTTTATAACTAGCAATCGCACAAAATGTGCAATGGGCACACCGATAGACATTGACAAGGAGACCTGGTTTCTTAGAAGGAGAAGAGAAATACAAAAAGAAAATTTTCCCATGAACAAATTTTTTGAAAATGAACAATTGTTGCACTCTGAAATTTACATGAACAAAATAATAGAATCTGCAAGGTTTGGAATGGAGCACAACCAAGCACATAAATAGACAAGAGTACTATCCAGAGTGAAGGCTTCAAGAGCCTTAAGATGTGCCCCCCCTTTATGAAGATGCATTGTGTATTCCAATTTCAGAATGTTCTGTATTTTTTAATTTAGTTTGGAAATTGATGGGCACATATATAAACCTTAAATAATTTGTAAGAAAGAACCAAATTAAAAGTGTGGAATGAAAGACACAAATTCAAAAATAATAGGTTGATAGGAAAGTAGGCACATGGAAATTTACATGAGTGTGCATGTCTTGGGTTGACGAGATAGCCTCCCATCTGTGTTGGCGAGTTGTGTCAATGCTTATGTGACTTGCTTGATGACAAGCTTGCAGAATACTTGATGCGGTTTGGCTCATCCTTACATGGCACTAGCCCTTTTTGGACAAAGTCTAGAGGAGAGCTTTCTGATATGATTATACAACTTGGTTGCCCTACTTTGTTCTTCACATTGAGTGCATCTAATACAAAGTGGCTAGACTTGCATTTTATCATGCCTGGGTCACCCCCTAGATCTAATTCTTGCACAAAGATGGTGGGTCTAGAACATTATTTACAATCCGCATTTGACTATAATGTACATGCATCACCGCTTCAAAATCTTTCATGAGGAGGTGCTTGAGAAGCTTCTACGGGCAAAGGACTATTGGTATAGGTTAGTTGCTATATATAGTTGCCCTTATTTTGCTTGATTTGCTATTTTCCTAACTTTCTTTTGATTGCTCTCTCTTGTGGTAGGTATGAATGGCAGCATAGAGGTTCTGCCCACATACATGACTTCCTTTGGCTCAGACATGCACCTACCATGGAGACAATTGATTGGAAGGACCAAAATATTGTCAAAGGTGTTGTTGATTACATAAACACCTATGTCTCTGCTTGGAACCCATGTGGAGTTGGGGAGAGATCATCAGTGTTCCATCATTCCATTTTAGATGACCCTTGTTTGTTGGTTACATAGAGAATCTTGACAGTTGATCCTTCGATTTGCCAACGGGCATGATAAGAGTGAGCATCCTATGTAGCAGAATAGGTTACAACGATTACTGGAGAATAGGTTACTTTAGGCAAGGTTAAGAAATCCTTTTTATGTATTTTTTGAAGGTATGCAGGTCAATTTTCTTTAAACCAGAGTTTAGATGTTTGGAATTCAGTATGTTAATCATAGAACCAGCTAGCAGTTTCAAAAACAATATGCATACTAATAATTATCCTCTTAACATATTTCAACATCTCCATATTCGTATATAAACATAATTAGATTTCACAATGGAACCTCTTTATGAACATAATTTGTAAATGGTTGCCAATAGGACTGCCCCAAGACTAAAGTCAAAGCAGCAACAACCTGTTATGGGTACTAAGGGGAAAACTTGAATAAAGAAAACCAAATTTGTGTTCGTGTTTGGAGATAACCCCCTCAGTGGAGGGACATTAATCACAAGCTAATCAAATGTAAATGGACATTTGATAACTTTATTCTTTCAGCTAGAGGAGTTGAAAATTTGCCTGAAAGTTTGACATGTTTAGAATAATGAATAGAGTGCTTCTGGATTAAACTGTGTATGTTTTTGCTTCAACGTTTTGGATCATGCTCACTGATCCATCATCAAGAAGAGGACAATGTGTGAATTGGATAGCAAACTGGACCTTATAAAGGAATAAGAGAGGAAAAAAAGGCAGGGAAAGCAATACGAAGGGTAGGAGGTCATGTGTAAGAAAGAAAAACATAAAAATAGGGGATAAAAATAAATGTATATCCACAAGTATGAACATGCAATAAAAGTGAATACATAAATATAAATATAGATATAAGTGCTTCATACTAAAGTAACCAGATACATAAATAATACTACACCATATTATATTATTTATATTATAACTAATGTTATATAAATGCATATATATATATATATATATATATATATATATATATATATATATATATATATATATATATATAAGAACGGAAAACATACCAAGTGTGCATATAAGAGAACATAGAATGAAAAAATAATAAAATACAATAAAAAAGGAGGGAATCGACATAAGGACAAGCAAGAGCATAAATTAAACTATTCATAATGAAAAGGAATAAAGGAAAAAATACAAAAGGAGGGGAGGTGTAAGAAATAACTAAAATAGAAATTAAAATTACACATAAAAATAAATGCATACCCACATTAGCATTGCTAAATATTCTATATGCAAATGTATTCATATACTATATACCTATTGGAATTAAAAGTAAACATTAAATATGAATATATGTATAATGTTTATTCTATTTCTAATTTGTGTATAGTGTATGAATATATTAGTATATAGAAAATTCACTAATGCTTATAAAAACCAAAGGACAAAAATATATTAACATAAAGATACATACTAAGAGATATACATATAGATACATACTAACACAAAAAATGAAAGAACAAACATTAGAGGAATACATAGACAAGAATATTCTTATCAACATAAATAATAATAATAATAATAAGCCAAGCTATACAATAAAAATACCACATATGCAAATAAGACAAGAAATATATCCTAGACCAAATTATACTATACACCAAAAATTCCAAACAATACAATATAAAACTAAACAAACACATAAAAATACACAAAAGCTAAATATGGGCAAGGATGTACAAAGGTATAACAAGATAGAAGGAGAGTTAGCACACAAGTAACCAAGGATGCAAGTGAGAACAAATGAATGAAACCTAGTATGAAAGCGGAAGTAAGGAGTCGAAAGCTCAAAGTAAGGAGAAGACAAAACACCAAGAAACAAGAAAGACGAGAAAGGAGTCAAGACAAGAGGAGAAGAGGGGGAAGAGGGGTGAAGAGGGTGGGAGGACAACAGCTAAAGGTGGATGGTGCCACAGGGCCAGAAGAAGAGAAAGGACAAGAAAAGAGAAGGGGAAGGAGGGGGGAAAGAGGTAGACGAGAAGAGGGTGGGAGGACAACACCACAAGGAGGATGGTGTCATAGGGTCAGGAGAATCACGAGAGATTAGGGTGCAATCAGAGGGAGTTCAATAAGGGTTTCCAGGTTGGGCTAAGTTGCTAACCTTCATCATGATTGAGGCTAGAGGGGTGACTTTTGATGAGGATCGCTTCTTGGAGTTTCCTCTTGAAAAAACAATCTTCCTTCACTAAGACTTGGGTGTGCTCAAGACAAATGTGGTGTTTGGTATGGAATGAGTGCTCATCTAAGGTAGACTTGGAGATATGATCATGCTTGATGTCTACCTCATGCTCTTTGACCCTAGTGCTAATGGATCAACCTATTTCTCCAATGTATGGAGTCCCACAGGAGCAAACAATCTTATAGACCCCAGAGTTGATAAGATTATTTCTAGGGTCTTTGATGGAAGGGATGAGATTTATGAGGGTAGAGACGGGTTTGAAAGTACAACGGAGTCCCTTCTTGTGGAGGATTCTAGAAATTTTATTAGAGAGGCCCTCTATGTATGGGAGGGTAGCAACCCAAGAATCGTTTGGGGCAACAACCTTAGGTTTGGGATGAACTCTACTTTTGGCAAGTTTAAAGGCACGGGAGATACACTTCTAGCGATAACCATTAAGCTTGAACACTTGGGATAAGTGGGAGAGCTCAAGGTCAATGTGATCATTATCGCAAATGTGATACACACGAGTGGCTAGTGTCTTTAGGACACCAACTTTTTGGCAAGGATGGTGGTGAGAGGAGGCATGGAGGTAAAGATCAGTGTGGGTGGATTTTCTATAGACAGTGCGAGCAAGGGAACCGTCCTTCTTCCTCATGATTAGGACGTCCAGGAAAGGGATCTTGCTGTCAGTCTCAAGCTCTTTAGTGAATTGAATGCAATCCACTAAATTGTTAAGGTGAGAGTGGAAAAGCTCCAAATTATCAAGGCCATGAGGCCAACATATGTTGGTGTCATCAACATAATGTTTCCACCATCTGGGTTGGAGAGGGAAGGAGTTGAGGGCTAGCTCCTCAAAGTGCTCCATATACAGGTTGGCAACGACAGAGGATAACAGAGAACCCATGGCAACTCTGTTAGATTACTCATAGACAACATCTTGGAAGGTGAAGAAGGTGGATTGAAGGTACACATCAACCAGAGAAGCTAGCTCATCATTGTTAGAATCTGAAAAGATTAATAACCCAGAAAACTAGTGCAAACGAATAGATATCTAAACTATGAATGCAAATGATACGAAATCAAAATAGCAACATACAGTCAGTCTCCAAGAGAGTAATGCAAATGCTAGAAGCAAAATAGCATTAAGAGGATGCAAAAGCAAAAGATATCAAATACAAGCCAGGTAGCATGCTTATATAGACTAGGAAGAGGGAGGAGGTGGCAACACCGACCAATGAGGAGCAACCATCTATCGGACTAAAGATAGCAAAGTATCTTCCCAAGATAGCTAATGGATGCTCACATGTAGGAAGGTGACACCTCACAACCACTCACCTAATAAGACATGCTTTATTAACCTAAGCGAGATTAATAGAAGTGTAGAAAAAACTTAGGAATATAGGGAAAAATAAATAACCCATCTAGGAAATAAAAACATACACTAACACCCCCCATAAGTGAAGCTTAGGTGGATGTAGAAATGGGTCCTGGCAAATCAATCCTGATGAGGTACCCATGTACATAAAATTCCCCCCCAAAGAGAGAGAAAAGAGACCCCCCCAAAAGTAGAGAGAGTCAGGACTCCGAGTGAGAGGAAGAAGCCCCCCCAGAAGATGAAGCATCCTGCACCCCCAGCAAAGCTCGCAAATGAAGGAACTTGCTCTCAGTGAAGGGTTTGGTGAAGATATCAGCAACCTGCTCAGAAGTCAGATAGTAGCGCAGGTCGATGACGTGGCCATTAATGAGCTCCCAGATGTAGTGCATGTGGACCTCTATGTGTTTGGTCCGCTGATGATGGATCAGATTCCGTGAGATCTGAATGGCACTCTGGTTGTCACAAAATATGACTGATGGCCGTCTGATCTGGATACCAAACTCAGTGAGAAGATTCTGAAGCCAAATGGCCTCAGTAGCGACATTCACAGCCCCCTGATACTCGGCCTCAGTAGAAGATAGAGCAATAGCAAATTGCTTCTTGCTCAACTATCAAACAGGACCTGAACCAAGTGAGAAGCTGTAACCTGAAGTAGACTTGCGATCCTGAGAATCGCCCACCCAATCTGAATCTGTGTAGCCCACCAAGTCAAGCTTAATACTCGCTGCGTAGTGAATCCCAAAACTATGAGAACCCTGAATGTAGTGAAGGATCCGCTTGGCTGCTTTCCAGTGCAGCTCATGAGGCTCCTGCATAAATCAAGAGACCATGCCTACAGCATATGAAATGTCAGGTCTCGTATGAGTTAGATAAATGAGACTCCCAACAAGCTGTCAGTACAAAGTGCCATCAAAAGTGGAGAAGAACACTGAGCCTCAAGTTTGACTCCAGAAAGAAAAGGAGTTGGAGCAGGCTTACAGTCAGCCATATGAAACCTCGAGAGCAAATCTAGAGCATACTTGGACTGTGTGATGGTGATCCTAGAAGAAGACTGGTAGATCTCAATCCTGAGAAAATAATGCAACAAGCCCAAGTCAGTCATCAAAAACCTGTCATGAAGGGCAGTTTTGACAGCCCCAATGGTGGATGAAGGACTCCCTATGATCAGCAAGTCATCAACATACAGAACTAGAAATAGGAGTGAATCATCCTGCTACAGAATGTAGACATTGGGATCAGAATGGCACCGAGTGAACCCAACTGATAGAAGGAAGGAGTCCATCTTGGCATACCAGGCTCGAGGAGCCTGTTTGAGGCCATAGAGAGACTTCCGAAGATAGCACACAAGTGAAGAATCCTAAAGGAACCCCTATGGCTGCTCCATGTATATCTCCTCCTGAAGGTCACCGTGAAGAAAAGCACTCTTCACATCCATCTGGTGTACTTCCCAATGATTAGCTGCAGCAATGGCAAGAACAAGCTGAATGGAATTCATTCGGGCAACTGGTGCAAAAGTCTAAGAGTAGTCAATCCCAGGAACCTGGGAGAATCCTTTGGCGACCAAGTGAGCCTTATACTTGTCAACCGAGCCATCTGCTGCAAATTTTGTCTGATAGATCCACTTACATCGAACAAGTTTTCTTCCCTTAGGAAGAGGGACAAGATCCCAAGTGTGGTTTCCCATCAAGGAACTATACTCCTCCTGCAAAGTTTTATCCCACTCAGGAATACCAGAAGCCTCATGAAAAGACTGTGGATCTGAGGCAGTAGCAATGAAGACATGTGGAACATCCTAAAACTGTGAACACGTTCGCCTGGTGTCTGATGGATCCCCAACCCAATCACCTACAGACTGTAAGGTTTGTCTAGCCCAAAGTGGACCAGAAGATGGAGAACCTGGAGGAGAATCATCAACCTCTGAATGATGACTAGGAGAGGAAGGAGGGGAGTCCTCTGAATCACTCTCTACATCGAAAGTGGAGGTAGAAGACTGCTCAAGTGAATCTGACTCATCAGAAGATCTGTCATGTAACCCAAGTGACTCCAATGTCAAAGTAGAAGGAGTTGGAGAAGTGATAGAAAGTGAGCTCGAAGAGCCCTCCTCAAACTGAACACTCCTCTCAATGAACAACTCATGTGTAGTAGGGTGGAGCAACCAATAACCCTTCACACCATTACAATAACCTACAAATATGCAAGGTCTACTCTGCAGATCCAAGGCCTTGCATTTCTCTGCAGGAATGTGGGCCCATGCAGGAGAACCAAAAACTCAAAAGTGCTTAATTGATGGTTTCTGACCGCTCCAAGCTTGAAAAGGAGTGACTCCCTTCAAGGCTCGGTGAGGAACATGATTCTGGATATAACAAGCACAGTTAATGGCCTCTGCCCAATACTGTGGTGCAAGAGATCTGGAGTGAATCATACAGTTCGCCATTTCCTTCAAGGACCTATTCTTCCATTTTGCAACACTGTTCTGTTGAGGATTGTATGGAACTGAATGCTGCAAATCAATCCCCTCTAAAGTGCAAAACCTCTCAAACTGATGGTTGACATACTCACCACCATTGTCAGTGCACAAAACTTTGATGGCTTTCCCGGATTGCTTCTCTACAAAAGATTTGAAGTCTTGAAAATGATCAAATACCTCTGACTTCTGTTTGAGAAAGTACACCCAAGTATTTTGAGAAAAATCATCAATGAATGTGAGGACATATCTAGCCCTGCTGAAAGAAAGATGCTGAAATAGACCAGCCAAATCACTATGAACTAACTCCAGTATCTGTGAAGCTCTCCATGCCTTACCTTTGTCAAACTTTTCCTTAGGATGCTTACCAAGAATGCAAACTTGGCAAACACCACCTGAAAACTGAACTGAAGGAAACCCTGTGACCATGCTCTGCTGGTTGAGCTGCTGCAAGTAGCGAAAGTTAAGATGGCCAAACCGCTCATGCCATAATCTACTTACATCATTAGAATGAGTGAGTAAAATAGTCGAAGGAGGATCAAAAACAAAGTGCAAAAATAGATAGAGCCGTGAATGATGATCTGCTCTCCCAACTGCAATTGTAGAACCACTGTGCAACTCATGAATCTCCACTGAATCAGGAGTGAACTTAACCTACTTGCCTGAACCTGTGTGAGTGATCTGGTATACCGATAGGAGATTAGTTGATAATGAGGGCACACAAAGAACATCATGGAATGTGCCATCCCCCACATCAACAGACCCTCTCCCATACACCTCAACAGGAGTGTTATCACCCATCAAAATAGAAGGCATAGTACACGGCTCCAAGGATGCAAGTTCTTCCTTAGATGAAGCCATGTGGTGCGAAGCACCCAAATCAAGAACCCAAGTGGATGGTGAAGAAGCAACTGCAACAAGCGCCTTGCCCTTTCCTTTCCCCTTGCTGTTTTCTTTTGCCTTATTAGACCCCTCATTAGAACTCTATTTGACAGACTCAGGAACACTGATATTATTCTTCTCAAGAATGTGTGTCAAGTGATCAATTTGTTTCTTCAAACATTTATGTTCATCATGACCAGGTCTTTTACAATAGGCACATTGGACCCTCTCTTTCTTAGGCTTGTCACCCTTGGAATATTGGGTCTCATTAGTTACTTTTGAAGCAACCATTATCTGATCCTTCTTCTCCTTGCTATTCTTCTATTTCTTATCCTTACTATTGTTGTTACTACTTTGTCCTTTCTGTTCTTTTGTGCTTTGGTTGGCAGCCAAGGCATGTGACTTAGAGGACTTAAGAGTACCCATCTGGATTAGCTTGTCCTATTCCAGAGTGAGATTGACAGCAAAATCATCTAAAGATGGCATGGTGAATTAAGTACCAAGTGCACCCTTAGTAGCATAGAAAGTAGAAACAAACACAGAATATTCTGAACTTAGCTTAGAGAGAATAATAAGAATCAGTTGTTCATCTTTCTTTTCAATTCCACATTGTTTTAACTACAGCCTTAGTGATTTCAATTTGGTGAAGAAATCTTGGATTGTGTTGAAATTGCCTAGACTTAAACTAATTAGTTCATTTTCTAACATATGACCCCTCATTGAATCTTGTGTGCCAAATAGTGTTTCTAGCTTTGTCTAGATTTCATTTGGTGTATTCAAAGACTCAATGTGAAAGAGTAAATCAAGAGAAACAGACAAACACAATGTTCCATATGCCTCATCACATTTGTTAAACCACTTAGGCTTATCTTCATCTTTAGCAGGTTCAGTTTCAAGTCCCATAGTTATCCTATTTAATCCAGCTTTCCTTAAGTGAATTGTCATGTGTGATTTCCACTCAAAGTAATTGTATGGAGTCAGGATGGGCAGATTTGTTTGATTCATGATAAAGAAATGCAGAGAAGAAGTGCTGAAAAGAAGAGAACCCAACCAAGACAACCCCCCCTTTTCACTCAATCCAAGAACCCTCCCAAGAAAATATGATTTGGCACTTTATATTAGTATGTTTACAACTGCCACTAGTAAGAAATACTAAGTGGTTTTAATTTCAATGCATTACAAAACCCTCATGAAGAGCATATGTTAAAAATATAACTTTGGCACAATACTCAGAGAAATAAATAGCACCACTGCGATCTACTCAAAAAATTATGCACTTTCAAAAAAAGAATCGCCTCAATACAAGGTCGTATGTGAAAGTTATGATCCTACGAAGTTCTCAAAACGAGAACTGTGCAATGTCACGATTGAGAATCTACAATTTCTAAAAAATCTTGGCATCAAATTTAAAAAATGACTACACTAGTGCATAGAGCATGAAAAAATAGCTAAAATCAAAAAAAAATTCGTGGGAAAAGGAGTCCGTATGAGAAAGAACGGAGCATTTGAAAACTATCTTCAAAATTGCAGCTGCCAACGGAGAGGGGTTCTGCTGTAGCTTTCTAAGCGCGTTTCTACAAAATATACAAACTGCATGCAAAAATGGAAAGATACCCAGATGGTTTTTCTGTGCTGCGAACAAAACCCAGAAGGCATTTTTCTTGCAAATATACAAACGATGTTGCTCCAGTGTAAATAGAACGCCTTTAGCTACAAAAATGACCCCAGCAACCAAAAAATGACATGCAAAGGCTAAATCAGATGCTAGAACCTGCAATATTGATTCAAAAGACCAAATATGCAAGCTAGTTGTCAGATTTGAGTTCGAAACCCCAGTTCTGCAACTGTGTATGACAATCTCCGATTTCGGTGAAACGAAAGCCAAATCTAACTTTCTCAAGCCTCCTAGACATGTTGGAACAGCCAAAAATACTGCCAGTATAATCAGAAATACTGCAATCACCTAGATTTCATAAAACACATGTGCAACCCCAGAAATTAAAAAAGTTTCCGTCAAACTTTTTTGATTCTCAAGATCATCCGAAGATGCAAGAGAAGAGCATACTGGGTTTTTTAAAAACCTGCAATTAGATTTATTACCCCCCTGAATCTTTCAAATATGGAAACTAAAATCTACTCTTGCACATAGAATAGCTCTGAGACCATGTTAGAATCTGAAAAAATTAATAACCTAGAAAACTAGTGCAAACGAATAGATATCTAAACTATGAATGCAAATGATACGAAATCAAAATAGCAACATAGAGTCAGTCTTCAAGAGAGTAATGCAAATGCTAGAAGCAAAATAGCATTAAGAGGATGCAAAAGTAAAAGATATCAAATACAAGCCAGGTAGCATGCTTATATAGACTAGGAAGAGGGAGGAGGTGGCAACACCAACCAATGAGGAGCAACCATCTATCGGACTAAAGATAGCAAAGTATCTTCCCAAGATAGCTAATGGATGCTCACATATAGGAAGGTGACACCTCGCAACCACTCACCTAATAAGACATGCTTTATTAACCTAAGTGAGATTAATAGAAGTGTAGAAAAAACCTAGGAATATAGGGAAAAATAAATAAACCATCTAGGAAATAAAAACCTACACTAACAATCATTAGTTTTACACCTGATAAGTTCCACGGAGTTAGACATCGGGACTTTAGTGAACAAGGACACCACATCAAAGCTAACCAAGATCTCATGTTCTTCCACCTTCTTGTCATGGATGAAATCAACAAAGTGGGTAGTCTTTTATGAAGGTATTTGATTTACCTACCAAGGGAGAGATCAACTTGGCAAGGAAGGCAGCTAACTTGTAGCATAGTCTTGGCATCTGCAGTTATTTGGCAAGAGTTTTTCATGCAGACGAGAAATTGTATGGCACTGGTTGTATTTATAATACCATTATGAGTTTTTAATTTTATCTTAAGTTGAACTACGGATACTGGTGTAGACACCTAAAAATGTCCTTATCATCAAACTGACTCCCGACATCCCTAAACATACCAATTTCCCTTCTAATCAATTAATTAAATTTTTATTTAATTAATTATCCATTCATCACTTAATTTTTCATCATTTTATCCCCAACAATTAAATTAATTCTATTAATTCAATAGTTCAAACTTTAGCCCATTGATTAAATAAATATGCAATATTTATTTGGTCAATTTCTCCCTCCTCACTAAACCCAATTAATTAGCTAAATCATGTTTAACTAATTAATTCAGCCTATTAATTGACCTATTCCTACCCTAGGTAATTAAATAACCATTATTTAATTTGCCTACCCTAGCCTATTTCATCCTAGCCTTAGAATTAATTAAATAAAACCTTATTTAAATTAATCTTAACCTCCCATTAAAGTGGTCAAATCCAGTTTAACACCCTTCCCCACATCCTCCAAATAAAAAATTGAAATATATCCACATAAGTCATTTTTTTATAAAAATATGTCCAACATCACATTTAATATCTCTTACACCCCTTACTGATGCCATGCCTCATTTATGTCCACTCATCCCCAAATAAATTTTTAATTCATTTTACCCTTCGCCATGTGAATTTTTAATTCATTTTACCCTTCCCCATGTGAATTTTTAATTCACACATATTCCATCTCACCCAACCTCATTAACTCCACCCCTTTCCCAAGATGTATTTAAAATTCATCTTTATTCCTAGCCCTCCATTCCTCCAAGATGAAATTTGGGCCCTCCACATCATTTTCATCCTCCACCATTGATCTTCCAAATCAATCTCAACTCTTGGATCAAAATCTCTCCAAAATGTCTATAAATACAACATCCTCCAACCCATTTTGGGATCCAATTTTTAAGTAATGTTACCATGCCCAAAAATCTCTTGAGCTAACTTGTGAGTTGCATTAGAATAGAGCATTTCACATTGTTTTCCTTATCTAGGGTGCATCTTAGAAGCTTTTTGGGTGCAAGCTTCTTCCCCTTTTATGAGATTGGGTCTTCACATCAAGGTATAACTTCTTGTTTTGTATGCATTTAGTTTGTGTTTTTACCTTCGATTTAAATTTTCTAATCTACATTAGCACAGCAGGTGGGACCCGCAAGGTCTATCTCTAATCATTTTTTTGTGAGTTTTGGTGTTTGAGACGTGCTTTTGTAGGAGTGGCGCTATCTACCTATGCAGCAGCACTATCTATGGCACATTTTAGCACTATATTCTATTTTAGCACTATTTAACATAGCACATTTTTTGGATTATACTCACACATATCTTTTGCTTGTTGGTTTTCCTACTATTTTCAGAGGTTATTCACTCTCTGTTTTTGCAGACATCTTGTATGAAGAGGGGGAGGTCGTGCCAGAATTTTCTCAAGAACACAAGCTCAACCCTGTATCAGCGCTAACGACACCCAAAGCGGCACTATTTTCAACTGTTGACCAGACCAATCACTCGCACGCATAGTGGTACTTTGTTACCTACATATTAGCGCTATTTTTTATTTTAGCACCTTCTGTTATTGCACATTATGTGTCTGGTTTTAGCGCTATCTTCTATTCTGGCACATTTTGTATTTGGTTTTAGCGCTATTTTGTAAATCAATGCTATCTGTATGTATATCAGTGCTATTGTCCAGGGCGGTTAGGATTTAGGTTAGTTTATGTCAGTAGTGCCATTTTCAGTCTGCAGTGGCGCCATTTGGTCTCTATTTTAGTGCTATTTTTATAGGCTAACATTGGGTTCTGTGCACGGGCTGGTAAGCTATTTGCAGGTCATCACCATCATTCTGTAGTCATGTCTGTTTGCCGAGCCATGTCTCCTCAGGTATGTCAAAATCCAACCTAGACGATGGAGCTCGATTAATTAAATACACAGCAGTATTACATGCCTCTGCCCAAAACTCTTTGCCCAATCTGGCATTGGAGAGCATGCATCTAGCTCTCTCAAGTATTGTGTGATTTAGCCTCTCAGCTGCACCATTCTCCTGAGGTGTATAAGGGACGGTCTTGATCCGTCAAATACCATGGTCTGCACAAAAAGAATCAAACTCCGAAGAGCAATATTCTCCACCATTGTCTATTAGTAGGCATTTAATTTTATGCCCAATCTGGTTTTCAACAAAAGCCTTAAAAATCTTAAATTTTGAAAATATCTCAGATTTTCTGTTCAACATATAAATCTAGATTTTCGAGTGCAGTCATCTAGAAAAGTTACAAAATAATTTGCTCCACTGAAAGAAGTTACCTGAGTCAGACCAAAAAGGTCGGAATGAACAAGTTCCAACAGAGTAGTTTTTTTGTCATGCCCTGTTCTCAAGAAACTGGTCTGGCACTGTTTGCCATAAAGGTAATGTTCACATAATTCTAAATCGACGGAGGTGAGACCTAGAAGCTGATTGTGCTAAAGCATAACTTGAAGACTTTTTTGGCTCATATGACCAAGCCGTTTGTGCCATATTTTAGACCCACTATCCATAGTCGGCAAGGCAGCTCCCACTTCATCAAAATAGTCCAGAATATAGAGATTACCTTGCTTCTTTCCTCTTGCCATTACTAAAAGCCCCTTTGTAATTCTCCATGAATCAAGAGAAAATTTAACATTGCATCCATTGCTTATAAGCTGACTAACAGAAATTAAATTTCTTTTTAACATGGGTACATATCTAACATTCGTCAAAGTTAGTTTGTCTCCATTTTTTTGATTTAATATTATATCACCTTTTCCTAAAATGTCACATTCTTTATTGTCACCAAGAAACACCTTACCGAATCTGTCTTCTTAAAAATTTGTGAAAGCTTGACGGCATGAAGTGGCATGAAATGAGGCGCCGGAATCAAGGACCCACAAATCTGCATTTGTATCACTTGGTGATAGAACCAAAACACCGTCACTTGCAGTGTTTGCTTGATTATTTGTGCTCACATTGCCTTGAGCTTTCTTATAGTTCCAGCAATTCTTCTTATTGTGTCCGGGTTTTCCACAAAACTAACACGCATCGGTTCTGCCTCTAGACTTCGATCGCGGGTCATATTGTGACCTTCTTCGATTGTTGTATCTACCTCTTTCATGGCTTCTTCTCCTATTGTTTATACTTACAGATGTTAGAGCATCGCCAGATGAGGGTTCCTGATGTTTCCTTCTCATGTCTTCGCTAAGAAGAGTAGTTGCAACATCATCAAAAACCAATGTACTCTTGGCTGCTATAGAAGTGCTCACAGCCATGACAACACCTTCCTAGCTATTTGGTAATGAACACAATAGAAAAATTGTTTTAATCTCAGGATCTAACTTGATACCCACTGAAGCTAATTAAGTAACTAAGGTGTTAAATTCATTCAGATGATTGGACATAACCCTACCTTCTTTCATTTTCAGGTTATATAATTTCTTCATAATAAATACCTTGTTCGAAGCTGAAGCAATCGCATACATACTGGAGAGCTTTTCCCAAAGCGCTTTCGTAGTACTCTCATTTGAGACATTAAATAATACATTGCTAGATAATGAGAGAAAAATAGTTGCCTTTGCTTTCATGTCCAGTATGTCCTAGTCTTCATCCTTCATAGTACCTTGTCCTTTGGCTTTCCCTAGTAACGCGAGTGACAAGTCCTGTTTGATAAGAAGAGACTCCATATGCACTTTCTAAAGACCAAAGTTTTGGCCTATAAATTTCTCTATTTTCCATTTCTCTGAATCATCCATTTTGATTGCTGTACAGGTTCCCAAAAAAAACTTCACAACCGAGCTACACACAAAGCTCTGATACTAATTGTAAATTCTAAATAAGAATAACAGAATCAGAAATAAGAACAGCAAGAACAAACGAATGCCTAGAAAGAAAATAATGTAAAACAACGCACACAGAAGAACAAGAAGATTTAACGTGGTTCACCAGTACTTGGCTACATCCACAACAAAGGGCAATATTATTAATATCTCAATACATCTCTCTCAGTGTTTCATACATCTCAGTATCACTGTCAAACAACAGCGTTTTATCCTTACATCCTAAGGACTCTCCTCTCCAACCTCATACCAACCATATTACATCTGGAAACAACAACCCAGAATAGAAGCTATTACATGCCAAGAAAAGACAGTCGTAGTAAAGCGGTTACAAAGAATAAAGAACAAGAGAAGATTGCCGTTACTAATTGGGCTTCATATTCCACGTGCCCAACAATGAGGACCAATCAAAAACTTACATTTGGTCTACCCTCGTAGCTGAAGACCAGAAGATCCAAAAGAAACTAAACCCAAACTGGGCCTCTGATTCCAGAGCTTTATTTAGAGCAAAGGGAACCAAATAGTGCCTTGCGGCTTTGCAAGAAACCCAATTGCAAGGAAGCCTAAAAAAGCTCAACGAACAAAAACCCCACTTCGAAGGAAGCCTAGAGAAATGAAGGAAGATGCTTGCAAGTTGAGAATATGATGCCCAATGGCTTCAAAACCATTCACACTCCACCAAAAGGACCGAACATTGATATCTATTGTATGAAACAAAAAACTCAGTGCCACTATTCCAGTCTTATCCAGAACTGAACTATTGGTTAACTAATTTACTTACATAAATTTTACATACTATTCAAATGCAAATTTGTCATTGACTGGAGGATCTTACCAGCACAAGATCCTGAAGCGAGGGATTTGTGAAAAGAGTTTATGCCAAATCGCCTGTAGAAGAAAATGAAGCCGCAACTACTCAGCTAGGGCATGTAGATGGGAGATTTCACACAGCTATAAACTAAGCCAGTTAATCTAACACAAAGAAACGTCAAAGGAAAATGGGAAAAATGTGAGCAAATATTTCAAGCTTTGGAGATAGGAAAGGATAGTTAGCAAAAAAATCTTAGATGTGGTGCATAGAAGATTTGACATTAAACGAAGCATTAACTCTATAGGAGAATGGAGCAAGGTTCAAAGATATCCTATGTCAGACAGCCTTCGGCGAAGATGTACACCGTACCAGCCTCTGCAATCTTAGTCGTCCAATGTCCACCGACCTACACCATCTCTGAAAACATCGCCAAACAATATCCACCAAACTGCATGGATGATTGCTTGTGTAGATTTCCTCAGTCCAGATGTCTGCAAGGAACAAAACGCCAACGGTTAGGATCGATTCAATGGTCGTCCTGTACCTGAAAGAGGAGCAGCACCATATGATCAACGCCACAGACAATACGGGCCTCGACCCGCTCCACAGTGAAATGCCTATCGGCATAAAAATACACACAAGACCTCAACCTTTGACAAAAGCAAAGGCAAAGACATACCAATAGGAAGGGATTTGTAGTATTGACACAATTACAATAGAATAAAATTGGTGAGAAAATTGGAGACTTTTTGTTTACCATAGAATCTCAAAAGGTTGTCAACATTTCACTTGAGAAACTTAGAAATTGAACAAAGTAAATTTACCTTCAAACCGTGTTACTCTCCTTCTAACTTTACTTGTATTTTATAGTAGAATTGCACCTTGAATATGAGAGAAAATAGTTAGGTGTGAAATTAGATTTACATACATCACAATTCCAATTTTTTTTATAAATGAAATCTTAATAATAATAATAATAAACAATAATTTTTTGAAAATAAATTGTAAATTAAATATTTTTACTATATTACAAATATTTTACAACTAAAAAAACTAAAAACTAAAAAATAATTATAAATAAACTTAAAATATTTAATAAAAATTTTAAAACCCAAATAATTAGCTGATAGGCTTTTATATGTGAGCATTATAGTGCTCGGAATTGTCTCACGCCGAAAATTTTTCTAAACTCGTCAGTTTTCCTATTGGCATATTCCTTGAACCTCCTATGGGTGCAAGTGCTAAGAAAATTGTCTCACGCTGTATTTTTTTAAAGTGGTCGGATACTCTAGGAAAATCATTGAAAGCAAATAACTCAGACGATTCTTTTATTTTTTGTTCACGCTCCCCTTCAACTCACCAAAAATCTTGCAACACCAGGAAACACAACCTTCGACCATTATTTAGTTGCCTAAAAATAATTCTCAGTTCAACGTAAACTATTTACAGCTAACGGGATTTGTTGATTACAAAAGATTTTCAAGTGACAAGATTTTAGTGGTTGTATTTATTACATCACGAAAATCTTATTGTTCATAAATGTAGATCTAGGTCAAATATTATTTTAGATTTGTAGACGTGGATAACACTGCATTTCGATTGCCCAATTTTCCATTGCACATTTTGTCTTTAAATACAAAGCAACACATGTATCCCAAAGAATCGCGGTGGCATCAAAGTTTAAAATCAAAATTGCAGTTGTATTTTTGAGCGTTTCATTTGACAATTGCAATAGTCGGATCAACAGTGTAGTTGTATTTCTAAGCATTTCATTTGATGATTGCAACAGACGGATCAACTATTTTGATGCTGCCTTACGCCTTCCACTGTATGGGATGGGCGTTGGGGCTCTTTTCCCTCTTCACCACTGCAGAAGTCACTTTCTACAGCTATTTCCTCATGTCCAAAGTATTTGATAACTACGATAAGCAAGGCCATGGACAGATTCACTTCAGAGAGCTCATAAAATTGAGCTAGTCTTTTGTTTTGGTCATTATGGTCATTTCGATTGAGTTAAAGAATGTTATGGCACTAAAATACCTTACATACATCGATATGTGTTGTCTATACATTGAAATTTGGTCACAAAATTTGTAATAAAGAAAATCTGTCATGCAACACAAGGATCTAACACAACTATTGGAGGAAGGAAAATTAAGATCTCCATTTTGTAAGTCTTTTTTTTTTGTTATGTTAAATATGGCAGACAATATGCAAAATTCAAGTTGTGAAAAGACTTGCAATGCCATCTACCACGCTTTGTCTTATGATATCCATGTGTTCCATTGTGAAGCATGACCAAATTGGGGCCGCTGGAGTTATTACACAACTGACCTAATTGACAAAGGGTTGTTTTACAATAAAATTACACTGTGATCAAAAGCTTTTGTCTTGTAGACATTTTTTTATTTAATAGTTATAAATATTCTATGGTTTTGCTGAGTTACATGCAGTGTCTTTGGTACATGTCCCCTACCCTATGTGGTTGTCCCAAATATTTGATATTTATAAACTAAAATGAAATTGCAACAAACATATTTTAGTTTTTGTGCTAAAAAAATAAAGAATTGAAACCCCATTATTGCATTTTTAAATGTTCTGATATATCATAGGGTTGGGAGCTGAAAAAAATAAGTCTTTTATTTTTATTTTTTTGTCATTCTTTTTATTTTTGGGAAAGAATAGAACTCTTTCAAGTTGACAATTCATTAACTTTAGAAGACTTGCCTATATCACTGGCCTCAAATTTTAGATTTGTGGCATCAAAAATTTGCATCAAGAAAGAGAACAAAAATAGACAATAGATTGGGCATTTCCAAATTACATAATACCATTAAACAATGCGTGTTTACTAGAGAATCCATCTACTAGCATTAAACTATGGGCATTTAAGAATAACCTAAAAATTGTAAAATCAATTTGTCTTAGTTGAAGGTCACGGAGGAGAAAATGTAATCGATTGGAATTTTTTGGACTGCTAGATATGAACCTTTCTTCGCTTACAGTTCTTTTTTTTATATATATGAAAGGAAAAACAAAACAGGAAACATGCTTGTTCACAAAAGGGAGTCGTATAGCACCGGCCAGGGACATGGACAACCAAACCAAGCCAAACTACTCAACAATACTCATCTCCAACTATCCTGACATGCGTGGATCAGCTGTGAGTAAAGACTTCAGACCATGACTTCTTGCATTTCAATGGCACAATTTGCCAACTGATCTGCTTCTTTATTTCCTTCTCATAATGTGTGATATAATTTAACATTTCTAAATTCAGCCATCACCTTCCAAATTTGAGAAATCCACTTCCTGAACTTCCAGTTGGGACTGTCCTTATGCCTGAGAGCATTGATAACAATCTGTGAATCGCCCTCTAGATGAATTTGGTCAGCTCCTCCCAATCTACCGACTTGGGCTCCTATCCAAGCCGCTTGAAATTCTGCTATATTGTTAGTAGTCTCCATGAATTTCTTTGCCTCACGTCTCAAACTCCTCCCAATTGAGTCTCTAACGATGCAACCTACACCTGGCGGGCCTGGGTTCCCACAACAGGGACCATTAAAGTTCACCTTTGTCCATTCGTCATCTAGAGGCACCCACCATGTATCTACCCTCACCTTGGCCTTCTGAGAAACACAATTGGTCCCATAAATGGAGGGGATAGTCAGGCCAAGCCATCGATTTGTCATCCTCTCATCCTAACTTGTGAAAATTCTCTTATGATAGGATTGATTGCGTGCATAGTTGTTAGCAACCTCTTTGATTGCATTTTTATTTTCTTCCACAAACACTCAACTAAAATTTCCTTATCTTGGAAGAGGTGATGGTTCCTCTCTTTCCAGATTTCCCAAATAACAATCGACGGACTGATTGTCCACAAATTGCTAAAAATTGCTCCTTTGTTTAGAGTTGGCCATCCGTTGAAAGTAGCAAGCAGGTCTTGAGGGAGCGGTGCTGACCAGCCAAGCTTCTCCATCAAATTTATCCAACACTGATTAGCTACATCACATTATAGAAGGAGGTGATCCACTGACCCCTCTTGTTTTTTGCACAGTGGGCAGTGGGAAGGGCCAAGGAAACCAAGTCTACTGAGTCGATCACTAGTGAGAATGCGGTACTGCAATGTTGTCTAAGAGAAAGCACTAGCCTTATGAAGGCACGCCTTATGCTAGATCAGATGCACATGCCAGTTATCCTTCTCCACTGCGTCCTCTTTTAATTTGTAGCTCATCTTAACTTTATAGTTACCTAACTTATCTGCGCACTACCGAATTTGATCAGCCCTTTCAGATTAGATAAACTTCTGACTAGCCAACATTCTTGTGAAGATCTCAATTAACTCTCAAGGGGCCTCAACATCTTGAAATGATCTCCAACGCTTCACCTCTCCCCCACCTTCCAAGTAATATGCCACTCGTGAACCCCAACATCTACTCGTCCACTCTTTAATTATATCAAATCTCTTATCAGTAGCTAAGGCCGAAAAACCTTCCCAAGAGTCCAACCAAAAGTTATCCTTTTCTCCATTTCTAAGATCCCAGGTGATGTGATTAGAAATGATGTCTCTCCATGCGCATATAAAGTTCCAAGTAGTTGAGCCTGAGATAGGATTCATGATAGAGAATATCTATGTGGGATCTTGGGAATCAAGGTACTTGTTTTGGATAACCCTGGCCCATTTATGATCTGATTTACAGTATAGGTTCCAAACCAGTTTAGCTCCAAGAGCTAAGTTCATCAATGTCCAATGCCTGAGGCCGACCCCACCGGCATTTTTGGGGCAAGAGATTTTTTCCAGGCCACAAGAGGAATCTTGTTATGTTCCTCAATGTCATTCTAGAAGAAGGATCACATCTTCTGATTTATTTTCTCATATACTTTTTGTGGGATATTCATGCATGACATAGCATGGATAGGGATGGTGGACACCACCGTTTGAGCAACATGATTCTTCCAGCCGATGAAAGCCATTTACCTTTCCAAGATTCCAACTTTGATTTACAATTATAGAGAATACCATCCCACATACTACTCTTGTTTGCTCCAGCATAGAGAGGGAGACCCAAAAACTTGCCTAGAAGCTTACCAATCTTAAATCCCATTAGGTTGGCAATGACCCACTGCTTGCAAATATCCATATTGAAGAAGAATATGTCTGATTTATTCCAATTGATACTTTGCCTAGATGCGCTACAATATTTGTCTGACATGGTTTTAATCACTCTGGCTTCCGTTCTACTAGCCACTCCAAAGAGCATAGTATCATCTGCAAATTGTGGATGTGTAAGGGGCTCCACTCCACGGGCGACTTTGATTCCCTTCCAATGTTGCAAAGAACATTTGGCAGAGATCCCCCTACCCAAAGCCTCAGCCATGATGATAAAAAGGAAGGGAGAGAGCGGATCACCTTGACGGATACCTCAGGTAGAAGAGAAGAAGTCTTGTGGACTCCCATTAATGAGGATTGAGAAGTGAGGGTTTGAAATGCAGCTCTTAACCCATTGTATCCATTCTTTGCAAAAGCCAAAATGCTCCATAACATCCAAGTGGAACCCTCGATCAACCTGATCATATGCTTTGTTGATGTCAAGCTTCAAAATCATCCTCTCCACCTTTGCTTTCCTCAGTGTGAATAGCCTCATGCGCTAGAATGATACCTTCAGCTATTGACCATCTTGGAACAAAACCACTCTACTCTTCTAAGATAATGAATTTTAAAACACGCTTGAATCTATTTGCCATTACCTTTGTAATGATCTTGTAGACTGTGTTGCATAAGGAAATTAGACGAAAATCATCCATCACTTTGACCTTTGCTTTCTTCAGAATGAGTGCAATGAAGGTATTGTTAAGGTCCTTTAGCATAGCTCCATTAGATCTTGATTCTTCCATGGTAGCCACTAAATCCTCCTTAACCACAGGCCACATGGGATTATATATATATCTGTAGACACTCAAAGGAATTTCTACATAAATTCTTGTAAGACCTGGATGCCATAGATATTTATCATCAAAATTACAAGTCTTGTAATTCTCTTCACAAAGATCAATAGTGACAAGAACAACATGGCTCCATTAATTCACATCACAAGATAACAATTCAATTTCAAATTGTAGTTAATTTTGCCTTATAAAAGACTATTATGGACTATGGAAAACTCATGCCTTCTATTATAAAAGACTTACAAATAGTGTATGTTCACACATAGTCCTGTAACAAGTGTTTAACTGATAATGAATTAGCTATTATAAAAGACTTGCAAATAGTGTATGCTCACACATGGTCCTGTAACAAGTGTTTAACTAATAACAAACAAGTAAAACTTACCAGTCTCTATTGCAAATTCTTGAGCTTAAAAACCTTGTAGTGGAATTTAATTATTTAAATGAAAGAGCATGATAGTAAAATTGAGCATTTTACTTCTTCTAAGTGTTAGTGTCAAAAAGAGAAAAATGGTTTTCAAATGCTTTTCTGGTAGTTTCCACTAACTACCTTAACAATTTATTATAGCTAAGAATATTGGCCTTTCTTGAAACAAAAGCTTGTACGTTTCCAGTGTAGAAGGGAAGAGAGAAGTGAAAATTTGCCACACAATCAAACTACCATGACCTAAAAAGTATACAAATGGAGATTTTGATGCATATAGATGAAAGAGATCATGTTGGGCATTTATAATAGTTTATATGCACATTTGGGACACCTCATATCATATGAAATTTGAAAGACTTTTAGGAGTTTTCTGTTGAAACTGCAAATAATAGCTTGTTTGGGGCATGCTAGCCAATTTTAAACCCCGAGAAGAAAGAATAAGAGTAAAATATTTCCGAGCAAACATCTTGAAGGATTAGTCTGTAAACTTAACTTACATAATATAAAATTATTATTGAATTTAATAAAAGTGGAAAATATAATTTAATTAAAGTTAGGAAGAGAGTGGACCAACTTTGATCTTCTTTATTCTAATTATTATTTTAAATTAAATTTATTTGAAAATTTTTAAAAATACTTTTTAACACTTTTGTGCCATGACGTTTGGGAGAGTAAAAAGTGAAGTAATAATAATCTATAATAAACCTAGTCAAATTAATACTCCCTTTAAAATAGAGTCTTTGATAATATCATGTGAAACTAATAATATCATACTACTACTTAAAAAAGGAAAAATATTCAATTGACATTGTAATTTAAACAAGTAGCATGCAATTGTTAATAGTCCATCTTTTAAGAGTTTGAGTGGGGAATTTGGGGATCTTAGTTCAACATTTGTTTAGAGTTGGAGAGCATTGTGGTAGTTGGGGTGTTTTTAGAGGGAGGGATGATCTTGCCTTTTAGGTCTGTGGGTTAGCTAACATGCGAAAGCCTAAATGGAAGGAAAAGCTTACTCCATCTGTGCAACTCATAGATTTTCATCAAACAAATGTTCAGGTGGTGGCCTTGGAGCCAAAGAGTTGTAAAACTTATATATGGTTTCAATCAGTAAGAAAAATGTGCTAGGTTTTATTTTAAGTATCTGGCTATTGGAAGAGACCATAAGTTACTTTTAGAAATTAGATTTTAGGGCAAGGAGCAGAATACTCTTCCTCTCTGGTCATATTCAAGGGGAGCAGAATAGTCAGGATGCCAAAAATATTGTGGGGATGATGAGAATAACATGCTTTTGAGGAGATTGGTAAAAACAGGGTGATGTTTCAAATAGATTTTTGGGATGAATTTTAGTGTTTAAGCTAATACATGTCTTTCATTCAACATATAAAGAATCTGGACATGGTCATTGTTGTTGGGATTGTTATATGATTGGGTAGGAGAATGTTGGATGGTCAATCTGTCCATTGTAGGTCAATCTAATTGAAATCATAAACATTTTAATTTATATCTTTTAAACCTATGCTTATTATTAGGCATACCCAGATATGCTTCTAAGCCACTTTTTATTTAAATTAGATGTTAGACCCTTAAGCTATGCAAATTGTAGTCTCAATGAGAAGTAAAGTGAAATGGTACATTTGGACTTCTTTGGTTGCCATCTCCATAACATAAGACTATAGCTATTGTTCAAGCCCACTTATTTGCAATGAATCAAACTCCGCAGCTCTATAAATTAAATCTTCAGTAAATCTGAGCACATGCTAACATGGATGAATTGCCTCTAAAATGGAATTGCCTTGGAAAAATATTTTGGGATTGTCTAAGGATGTGGGAAAATGAATCACCTTACTTGACACACAAGTCTTGAGAGGGTTGAGTAAATAGATGACATTACTTATCAAAATACAAATTCGTAGTCAAAACATATATTGATTGATTGCTATATAATTAATTATATAATATTAAAACATTAACTTTAATATTTATAAACTGATTTAAAAAATATATTTAAATATTCACTTAAAAAAATGTATTTAAATGTTACCTTCAATTTCCTATCGGCGTATCCCTTGAACCTCCTATAGGTGCAAGTGCTAATAATACAATCGTTTACCAATTGCTATGGTTGCTGCCACAGCAGGGAGTTTTAAAAAGCTCGTAGGGTGAGCTTGAGCTCGGGAAGGGCCATTCACACGTTCGTCTGCGTGTAGTCACTGGTCGGTGTTTCTTTTGACGGAACACATAAAATAGTATGGTCGCAATTTCTTTCTTACTTACTCAAAACGAAATGTACGCGGAAGGAAGAATAAGTAGTGGAATTGCAATTGAATATTCTCACGCCAGTAACCGTGATGTTCCATTAAACCCCGCCATGACGCTGCGGTGGCGTCTTCATGACTTATTTAATGACGCTCGCCGGCTTTTCCCTTGCTATAACCTTGTTTATTGTGAGCCCTGCTCTAAAGGCAACACCACAAAATGGCAATGGAGATGTGGTCGAATCTCGGGACGCTCACGGCAGCCATACTTTTCATGGGAACAATCGCCAGGGAGTACCTCCCTCCCGAACTCTACGACTATCTCAGAGAGCTACTGCACAGGCTCTCGCGATTTCTGTCTTGTTATATCACTCTAGTGATTGAGGAGAACGAAGGCATCAAGGTCAGCGATCTTTACGAATCGGTGCAGATTTATTTGAGCATGCTATCCTCTTCCGCCGCAACCAGATTGAAGCTCAGTAAGCCCAAAAATGACAAGGCCTTTACCTTCACCATGGACAAAAGGCAACAAATCATGGACGAACTTCACGGCGTCAAAGCCTGGTGGACTTTCCGTAGCAGAGAGTTAAAGCAGCCTCTCTTCTCCTGGTATAACGTCTCCGATGAAAAGCGCTACTTCGAGCTCAAGTTCCACAACAAGGACAAAGCCAGGGTATTTGAATCCTATCTGCCGCACGTAATTGCGGAGGCCAAAATCATGGAGCTGAAGAATCGCCACCGGAAGATTTACACCAATAAAGGTAGTAAGTCGCACTCGTACGAGGACAGAAACCGTGTTTGGACGCCAGTGGTTTTCGAGCACCCTGCGACGTTTGAAACCCTGGCTCTTGACCCGGAGGTAAAGGATGACATAATGCAGGACCTCACAAAGTTTTCTCAGAGGGAAAAGTATTATAAGAAAGTCGGCCGTGCGTGGAAACGGGGTTATTTGCTCTACGGCCAGCCTGGCACGGGAAAATCGAGTATGATTGCTGCTATTTCGAATTTTCTCGAGTATGACATTTATGACCTGGAATTAACCGAGGTTAAGAGCAACACCGAGCTCAGGAAGCTTCTGATTGGGACTACGAATAAGTCTGTTATTGTGATTGAGGACATCGACTGCTCGCTGGATTTGTCCAACCGGAAAAAGAAGGAGAAGAAAGAGGGCAAAAACGAGAAAAATCCTGCGAAAGATGAGAGCGGCAGTGAGGAAAGCAAGGTTACTTTGTCTGGGGTTTTGAATTTTACAGATGGTTTGTGGTCGTGCTGCGGCAGCGAGAGGATTATTATTTTTACGACGAATCATGTTGATAGGCTGGACCCTGCGCTTCTTCGGTCGGGGCGCATGGATAAGCATATTCATTTGTCTTTCTGCACTTTTCCTGCGTTTAAAGTTCTTGCTCGAAATTATCTTGGCGTGGAAGATCATCCTTTGTTTGAAAAAGTTGGGGTTTTGATTAAGGAGGCGCAGATTACGCCGGCAGATGTGAGCGAGGAATTGATGAGGGCGAGTGACGATCCCACCGCTGCTCTTGAAAAGCTGATCGAGTCTCTGCGCCGGGCTATGGAAAAGGCTGCCGTGAAAAATGAGATTTCGCCGGAGAATGAAAGCGTAGAAGCCAATTTAGTTGCAGAGGAATCTCCTCCTGTCGCTGTTATAGCTGAAGATTCCAGTTTAAATTCACAAGTTTCAGAAGAAAAGGAATATGTTTAGAAAGCAGTGGGGTAGATAGTAATATGTTTGAACTGAATGTCGTATGTTTTTCTTTCTTAATGTATTTCTCCTTTGTGCTTGGTTATTCTCGTCGATGAGAAGGAAAACTCCCACCGTGAAAAATAATCTGTAATTTTTCTTCAGGAGTAACTCCTTATTTATGCAGCTTAATCATTAAATTCCCTAGTTTTTATTAGTGTGTGGTTTTAAACTCTAATACTCTTCAATATAAAAAGAAAATTGACCTGTAAACTGTTGGAGTACGATACCACTGAGAGGGGGGGTGAATCAGTGGTATACTAATTTTGACCAAACATTTGGATCTTGAAATAATCTTTCAATAAAGACAACTTCTATGGAAATGAGACATCACACTAGCTATGAACATCATGACAGCATTGACATATATCACAATCAACTAACCCTGACAGACCAATATCAACTATGTATCAACATAATGAAGCAATCTTCGGTAAGCATTAACTTGTAAAGTTTTATTGACCTTAACGAGGATGAGCAGAGAACATGATTCCAAATAGTGATACAAGATGTGTTCATGTAGACTAGTTTAATTTTGAATAACTTTTAAAATTGAATGACATATGATAAGCAAAAGAACATAAAGATCAAACTCAACTCATAACACAAATATTGTCTTGAGTGGAAAACCCTCCGGGGCATAAAAACCACTCAAAAAAGTGCCTCACTGGCTTAACAAAAGAATCTTACTGATTACAGGCCTCACTGGCTATGATTCAAGCCTCACTGGCTACAGTTGCCTCACTGGCTACAATTCAAGCCTCACTGGCTACAACATTGTCTCACTGGCAAAGGTCATTTCTTGTCTCACTGACTTGACCTTTCAATACATGTTTCAATCATGAAGAAAAACAAATACAGAGGGATACTCTATTTCACTTTGATCCAGACTAATATAACATCAATAATGCATGTACAAATTTTGCACACTCTACATCATTCACATTATATTAGGTGTATACACAAACTACACATTTGTCCTGTTCAAAGCCCTCTTTATACATTTCACAATATCTTCCTCTTCGCATTAGATAGTTTGAAGAGATAACCGTTTCTATGAAACTGTTTCAGGTAATAACTGAATGATAGGTAGTTTACAACTGACAAAGATGTATATAGAGTTAAAGAAGTATATGCTGAATATCATCATAACTGTCAAGTATTCCTAGATTGAGCAAATATCCGTAATCAATAGAAAGATTTTCTCAACCAATCCAAACTGAATGCATCGAGATATCAAATACCCATAAAGGAGATTAGGATTGTTTATTTTTCTCTCCAGTAGGAATGTAGATCTTGCCATATTCCAAGTCAAAACAAACTTCCATCAGTATATTGCATACCCACAAGTGGGTCTAAAAAGTTCTGCCCATATCACAAAAAAAGAGCCAAAAGCTCTATCATAAACCTGTTAATATAGAAACACCAAAGTGTTACAGACCCATAAAGAAATCTGAAAAACCTTCACAAAAGCCACCAAACTGCTCGTGCATAGAAACCCTAGTTAGGATTTAAAAAAAATATTCAAACCCTTAACATAACTTTATCACAAGAATCTTTATGATAAACAAAAATTTGTAACACAGTGAAACCCTTTCTTCTAACTGCAACCCAACGAGCAAAGATTTATTTACAGAGATCAAAGATTGAATGAAGAGTTTGAAAATAATGTCACCTGGTGGGTCGGCCAGATAATTATATCAACTGAAGAGAAAGTCAAAGTCCTTTACCAGAGGTTTCCAGCTTTGTCACATCACCAAGTATCTTCAGCAAAGACTATCAAAGATTCATGTTTGCATCTCCATTTCGAGCCATGATTACTTTCAGAAAAGAATAGAATGAAACCCTAAGAAGAAACTGTCATATTCGAATCTCTAACCTTGTAATATGAAAATAAGAAAAATCTTTTTGCCCGATATCATCACGAACCTGTGCTTCCGGTGTGCCTTAGAATGGGCCAGTAAAAATAAGTGATTCCATCAAGCCTATTACCTGCCTTAAGTCATTGAAACCTATTCAGCAGGTTACTACCTTAAGACAAGCCAATATTATGCCTTTTTAAAATATTTCAAACTTTAAATCATCTTTGCACAAGTCCCTTCTTCGAACCCCTATTCAAAATGAAGTCCTTGTAACTTTTGTTGGAGAACAAGGATAAATCAAAACAAATGTTTAGGTCTTCAAACAAGTTATATTGATGTAGTAATGTGTCCATCAAATATAACATATGTTAACAACATATGATCATCAAGTGTGAGATAGATGCCTTTGCCACTAAACACCCTTAATCATACTAGGAGAGCATGTCATCATTATACCAAACATACAGAATGACAATTGAACTGAACCAAGGACAATTTTAGAGCATATGTAGATCAACTACTTATGATGTATCAACAACACCATTACAGAACTAACAAGATGCCAACTTTATGCTCATGTAGATGCCAAATGACCAAACCATATGACCAAGAAAACCAACCACTAATGTCAACGCCAATCAATGAAGGATGCCATATTGAACATGGTTAAAGAAGAATATCAATTGAGCATTTGTCAATCTGTATCTCATCAAGGATATCAAATATCAACTGAGCATTTGTCAATCTGTATCTCATCGAGGATATCAAACTGTCCAAATACCATTTGTCAAACTAAAACTTAACACATACTAAGTTGTGTAGTGTCATCAGGGACAAACAACTGAGGGTGAAGTCAACAAACTCCCCCTTTGTCCATGATGGCAAAACACAACTTCCTCTCCCCCTTTTTGACATCAAGGCAAAGGCAAGTGTGCCATCCCTCCAATATACAAAAAAAACAAGAGAACCCTAAAACAAGAAACAATGAGTAGACATAGACAACCACACCAAGGCAGTCCCAAGAAAGATGAGCATCCAGAATAGATGAAACAGAGAACAAAATATCAGCACCATAATGAAATAACATGTAGCAAAAATAGACAAACAACTGAGGAGCCTGTCACAAATAATGCCAAGTATCAAGTAGAAACCATGCCACTGGCATAAGATACTGAGAAACTACAAAAGATATAATTTTCTCCCCTTGTTAATAGGAAAATCAAAGCAGTAACCATGACAAAATAGCATTGATTTAACAGTCAATACTCCCTCTGCAACCATCAACTAAAAATGTCACGGAATTGTGCACAGGTACTATGTCAACACTGAATATTGACATAACAACATGATCCTCATAAAAACAAGATGCCTTTGTTTTGAGATCAAATACCACTACTATCATGGCCGCTGATCAGATGCTACTGATACTGATGCATAGATAATTAATCCAGATGATATTGACCATAACACTGGGTTTTAGTTCTGTATAATACACACTCTTTGGCATTATCATTTTAATCATTGTTTGTAGCTTGATACGAATCCTGATACTAAGATACAAATCCAAATTACATTATAGATATTGTCCTTGTCCTGTCAACAACAAAAAAAATGATCTTGGAACTATCCTATCACTTCCATGAAATCTGTCCTTTGTAAAGCAATATACTGTCTCTCCTTGAGAAAACCCCAATTTTTATAAATACACCATAAAGATATGAACAAGAACCATTGGTCTATCATCAAATTTTACATACATTGTCAACTGTCCTTCTAATGAGACAAAAACTCATGTCTCCTTTCAGACTGTTAGGCCTGTTCTGAAGCAAGCAACAAAGATAGAAATAATACTGGTAAGGGTTGAGGATTCTGCACTATTACTTATGGTTGTGACTTTTATCATTGGTTTTTTGCCACTATTACAGGCATAGAAACACTTTCAGGAAAAACATTGTCAACAAAATAAGATAAATGTCTGACGTAATAAGTTTTGCACTGAACATAAAGTCTACTGACATCAAGATATTAATAAGGCAAATGACAAGATATAGAGCACTATCATTATAGGGTTGCAACATTAACAAGTTGATGTCTCAAAACACAAGATTATCAGTATACTTGTCAAACTAATTAATTTGCACCAAACATGAATGAGACTATTCAAAGCACGCTGCCCTTTAGAAACTAGGCACTGTCATGTACACTTTGAGCCTACTGTCATGTGTAATATACTGTCACAAATACTATTCAACAGTCAAGATATATTATGATACTATCAAGAAACAATACATCATTGTCCTTTGTCCTGTACTGTCAGACATAAAGATCACTATTTTCAAAACACTGTATTAATACTGCCATCAGCAAAAAGAATACTGTCATGAAAAGGTAATAAGCATAATAGGCACAATCTTTGTCTTCACTTTCATAAACACATTGACCAAGCACAATCACTTGAATGATGTCAATAATGTCTAAAGAAAATACTGTTGTTCCTGCACTTCTATCAGACATATGATTTCTGATCATAACTCACTGTCACACTATACATGAGCTTCCATTTATCATGCTTTTGGGCATTAAGCATAGACCAATCTATCAAATCCCTATCATGTGCATCCAACTTTTGTGAATTAAGAACACCATACCCTGTTTCACAACTCTCACAGTCTAAAGGAATCCTGACAAAGCCTACAGAGTCTGATTTTACACTTGAAATTATAACATTTAACAACCATTCTTCCTCTATTCAAAGATAAATGCCATGCCCTGTTCCAAAAATTTTTAAAACTGCTTGAAGCTTATACACCTGCCACTAGTCTATTGAGGCACATTGAGATTCAACAAAGTTACAATACTGAAAGAAGTGAATAATCACTGCATACCAGAACCAACTGACAAGATACTATCCTCCATATCACTGTCATGACATGATATACACTTATCTAGGACTGTCCACACATTAGCACTTAGTCTAGTTATTATAAACATACTGTCAACAAGAGTAAATTATCACCAATTTCATTACCACTATGAACTCTTCCACAAGATCCTGTGCATCTGCCCTTTCATATAATGTGACCAATGAATGATGAAGTCATCACAAAGTCCTGTCAAAAGGAACATTTCAAAGATGTCTATGACCTTCTTCACATAAAGCCTCTTCAAGTGTCCTCGGCCTAGAGACTTGTCAATCAAACACTTGCAAACTCTGTCCAATGACTGATCAAAAATTCACAGCACATTTACAAATAAAAAACTTTCAAAGACATTTCTAGTCTTTGTCATTTTCAAGGGAATAAAAATGAAGAGACAATAAATCACTCCCCTTGAGGTCATGCTATCCCTTATGCATATAGAGATGTCTCTTGTGCAATATGCACAAGATTAGAGTTTTGTTCTCCTATCTCTTGCTTTCTTCTCCATACTTGAAAAAATTTCTTCTTTTGCTTGAACATGTAAACTCTAGATAATTTCATCAAACTTCTTCCATGTAATCTACAATCTCTTTCCTTATGATCTACTTGATTGCACTTGTAACACACAATCTTGTAATTCTGATTTGAAGACTTACTAGGACCTTTACTCTTATTCCACTCTAAACAATAACTTGCTTGAGTTTTACAATTTTTAGCTCTATGGCCATAAGCATGACAAGAATAACAATAACTATGAAATAGTGAATAGTCGTACCTGAAAGATGGAGGTCTTGATGGTTTGTTTGTCGTTCTACCTTCATCAACATTTTTGTCTTCGGTCTTATTAGTAGGAGCAGCAGCATGATGATCCAAATCAATCTTCTTCATTGGTGTATTCTTAGCTTTGGATGACTGCCCTTCTTCATAAACAAAACCAATAGTACCTTTGTGAAACCTTTTCTTACTTAACATTTCATTTAACTTGTTGGTACCATCATCAAACTTTAGATACTTAACTAACTACTTTCTAGCATCCTCAAGCTCTTTCCTTAAAGAAACTACTTCTCCTTCAAGCTTTTGACATTCATTAGTTTTGACTTCAAGATCAGATTTTGTACACTTAACTATCCATTTTGCTTCATCAATTTCTATCCGAATGTCAGATTCATAAACTTGACTCTTTCATTCCACAATCAAATTTCTTGCTTCTTCAAGTTCTAAAGAAACTTTTGCAAAATCTGAACATACCTTGTCTTTGGAATCTTTCTCTTGTTGAAGTTTGTCTTCTAACCTCTTATTCTCTTTTCTGAGTTGCTTGATTGTATCCAGGGCACACAAGAGCTCTCCTTCTAAATCAGTCTCACAATCCTGTTCATATTCATCCAGAAATAGATCTCCTTCTTCATCATCAATTTCAACTACAAAATCATCAAATTCTTGTCTACTAACATTCGCATTGTCAAGACTCTCAACTGCAGGACTGATTTCTTTATGACATTTTGTATCTACATTCATGGTTGACTCATTACTGGACTTAACTGAGGCTTTCTTTTCAACTTTTTGATCAACATCTTTCTTTTCTCTATTTGAGGCCTTATTTCTATTCTTTTTACCCATTGTACTCCTTTTCCAGGAACCCTTAAGTTGGTTAGACTTCTTGCAAGGGTCTAGCTCTGATACCACTTGTTGGAGTACAATACCACTGAGAGGGGGGGTGCAACAGTGGTATACTAATTTTGACCAAACATTTGGATCTTGAAATAATCTTTCAATAAAGACAACTTCTGTGGAAATGAGACATCACACTAGCTATGAACATCATGACAGCATTGACATATATCACAATCAACTAACCCTGACAGACCAATATCAACTATGTATCAACATAATGAAGCAATCTTCGGTAAGCATTAACTTGTAAAGTTTTATTGACCTTAACGAGGATGAGCAGAGAACATGATTACAAATAGTGATACAAGATGTGTTCATGCAGACCAGTTTAATTTTGAATAACTTTTAAAATTGAATGACATATGATAAGCAAAAGAACATAAAGATCAAACTCAACTCATAACACAAATATTGTCCTGAGTGGAAAACCCTCCGGGGCATAAAAATCACTCAAAAAAGTGCCTCACTGGCTTAACAAAAGAATCTTACTGATTATAGGCCTCACTGGCTATGATTCAAGCCTCACTGGCTATAGTTGCCTCACTGGCTACAACATTGCCTCACTGGCAAAGGTCATTTCTTGTCTCACTAACTTGACCTTTCAATACATGTTTCAATCATGAAGAAAAACAAATACAGAGGGATACTCTGTTTCACTTTGATCCAGACTAATATAACATCAATAATGCATGTACAAATTTTGCACACTTTACATCATTCACATTATATTAGGTGTATACACAAACTACACATTTGTCCTGTTCAAAGCCCTCTTTATACATTTCACAATATCTTCCTCTTCGCATTAGACAGTTTGAAGAGATAACCGTTTCTATGAAATTGTTTCAGGTAATAATTGAATGATAGGTAGTTTACAACTGACAGAGAGGTATATAGAGTTAAAGAAGTATATGTTGAATATCATCATAACTGTCAAGTATTCCCGGATTGAGCAAATAACCGTAATCAATAGAAAGATTTTCTCAACCAATCCAAACTGAATGCATCGAGATATCAAATACCCATAAAGGATATTAGGATTGTTTATTTTTCTCTCCAGTAGGAATGTAGATCTTGCCATATTCCAAGTCAAAACAAACTTTCATCAGCATATTGCATACCCACAAGTGGGTCTAAAAAGTTCTGCCCATATCATAGAAAAAGAGCTAAAAGCTCTGTCATAAACCCGTTAATATAGTCCCACCAAAGTGTTACAGACCCATAAAGAAATCTAAAAAACCTTCACAAAAGCCACCAAACTGCTCGTGCATAGAAACCCTAGTTAGGATTTACAAAAAAATATTCAAACCCTTAACATAACTTTATCACAAGAATCTTTATGATAAACAAAAATTTGTAACACAGTGAAACCCTTTCTTCTAACTACAACCCAACAAGCAAAGATTTGTTCACAGAGATCAAAGATTGAATGAAGAGTTCGAAAATAATGTCACCTGGTGGGTCGGCCAGATAATTATATCAACTGAAGAGAAAGTCAAAGTCCTTTACCAGAGGTTTCCAGCTTTGTCACATCACCAAGTATCTTCAGCAAAGACTATCAAAGATTCATGTTTGCATCTCCATTTTGAGCCATGATTACTTTTAGAAAAGAATAGAATGAAACCCTAAGAAGAAACCGTCATATTCGAAGCTCTAATCTTGTAATATGAAAATAAGAAAAATCTTTTTGCCTGATATCATCACGAACCTGTGCTTCCAGTGTGCCTTAGAATGGGCCGGTAAAAATAAGTGATTCCTTCAAGCCTATTACCTGCCTTAAGTCATTGAAACCTGTTCAACAGGTTACTACCTTAAGACAAGCCAATATTATGCCTTTTTAAAATATTTCAAACTTTAAATCATCTTTGCACAAGTCCCTTCTTCGAACCCCTATTCAAAATGAAGTCCTTGTAACTTTTGTTGGAGAACAAGGATAAATCAAAACAAATGTTTAGGTCTTCAAACAAGTTACATTGAACTAGTTATGTGTCCATCAAATATAACATATGTCAACAACATACGATCATCAAGTGTGAGATAGATGCCTTTGCCACTAAACACCCTTAATCATACTAGGAGAGCATGTCATCATTATACCAAACATACAGAATGACAATTGAACTGAACCAAGGACCATTTCAGAGCATATGCAGATCAACTACTTATGATGTATCAACAACACCATTACAGAACTGACAAGATGCCAACGTTATGCTCATGTAGATGCCAAATGACCAAACCATATGACCAAGAAAACCAACCACTAATGCCAATGCCAATCAATGAAGGATGCCATACTAAACATGGTTAAAGAAGAATATCAACTGAGCATTTGTCAATCTATATCTCATCAAGGATATCAAATATCAACTGAGCATTTGTCAATCTATATCTCATCAAGGATATCAAACTGTCCGAATACCATTTGTCAAACTAAAACTTAACACATACCAAGTTGTGTAGTGTCATCAAGGACAAACAATTGAGGGTGAAGTCAACATAAACAGCATGCCGGCTGTGTCTGTGTGAGAAATTGTTTCTGGATTTGACTTTGTGATTTGTTAATTTCGATTGAAATGGCTTAACCAATTCTTCTCTATATATATATTAAATTAATTTTTGATCGGATTTATTTTGACTGACATCGGGTTTCTTAATTACATGGTAGCTATTTACTTGCGTTCTACTTACGAAAGCAATGATTTAAAAAGCAAACCATTTAAATTACTTGATGACTTTTCCCGTAAGCTCAACATTGTTTCCCTGAAGCTGAGCAAAGTTTCAGACAAACATTTACTTCATTCCCCTAACAATTATACCATTTTCTTTGCGAGTATAACATCTTTTATGGACCATACGTACACAGTTAACAGCGTCCCCAGGAACATTCAGCTTTAAAATTGACATCCATTTACCTTTTCTACCATAGAATTTTTGTAAACTTTTGATCCACTCGTCTCTGGTTAAATTTTAGTTTTTGACTGTCAAATATATATACTGTGGAGGTCAATACGTACGCGCGTGCATATGAGTGTGTTTTTGGCTTTATATTTGACAGTTAAAAATTATATATATACACGCGTGTAAGATAATATTGAATAATAGTTATTATCGGTTCCTGCGAAACCTAACTTGCAATACACGCAAGTGTAGGTGTTATTGGTGTGACGTGGCATTGGAAGTTTGCTCACAAAGGGATTTGAAGAAAAGAATTACCTAGCTGAAGAGTCGGGGGAGTCCCACTGGGTCGAGAGTACGAAAGGACATCTGTCAATATTTTGTTCGTCGTCACTTGAAATTTATTAGGAAAAGTGATAAAAGAATGAATCTTCTAGAAAAAGATTAGAATTTTTGTTTCCATGAAATTGCGTTCTTTAGAGCTTGTAGTGTATATTTTCTTGTACAATATTTTTGACTTACATTTAGGAATTATAGTTGTGTACAATTAATAGAAGATTAGAATTTTTTTTTCCATGAGAGTGCCTTCTTTAGAGCTTGGAGTGTATTTTCTTGTACAATATTTTTGATTTATATTTAGGAACTATAGTTGTGTACAATTAATACAATTTAATTGTGGTTATTCTTTTTCAAATGTAAAATGAATTTCAACCATGATTATATGTTTGTAAAAATTTATTCACAAATTTGGTAATATTATATTCACTATCTAATCTCATTTTATGACTTTGTAAAAAAACTAGTACAAATAATTTAAGTTGTTTATGATTAATGACTTGCATTTATAACAATAGAAATAATTCAAATTGTCTATGATTAATGGCTTGTACTTATTATTGGCTTGTACTTATTATAACAATGCACTATTATTTAATAGTGTTTCATCTGACAAGCAATAGTTCAAGTTGTCTATGATTATTGACTCATAATTACTATAATATTGAGCTATTTATGCAATCTAATACCCACTAACCTCCACTCTAAATACAATTTCAATTAACAAATCACCTCAAATACAAATTCAACCACCAACTAATAGGGGAACAATCATAGTTTGCAAAAATTGATTCACACTTGGTGAGATTATAGTAACTACCTAATCCGCTCCATAACTGTTACGCAAAAATGACTAGCAATAATTCTACTTATTATAACTATGTGCTATTATCTAATATCATTTTATCTCTTTTGTTAAAAATAACTACCAATATTTTAAATAACTAATTATTCCCAATTAATTACTATAATACTACAATATTTATTCAATCGAATAACAACCAACCTCCACTCAAAAAATAATTTTAATTATCAAACCACTACATTAATTGAACACAACATGTCTCTTGTTAAAAAAACAAATTCAAAATAATTAAAATCTTTTTGAAAAGTTCAAATCTTCCATCACCTACATAAGGGTGTCAAATTTATATTTAATTTTAATTTTACTTAACAAGAGATGCATGGTGTCAGGTTCCTGCCATTGTAATGTTGAATAAAATGAATGACATTGCAATTGGTTTACAATGAATGACATTGTAGATAGAATAATTCAAGAACATACCATCATTAACATAATTAAAATGACCTTGTAGATAGAATAACATTGTTATTATTGATATAACAATTATATTGTAGATAGAATAATATTTTAGATAGAATTACATTGTAGATAGTGTGAGGACCATGAAAAATTCCCATAGTCCCAAAACGAAGTAGTTACCGCTACTTCACCGGCGGCAAAATTTCCATTGGCGGCATTGTGGTGTAAAAGAATGTAACATATCAAATTACAACTTCGTCATGTGAGAAGGTTAGCGAATAACATACAGTTACAAATCATTGTAAAAATATGAAATGTAAATATGGTTTGTATCTTTGATCTTTACACTTAAAGTCTTCAGAATCTTATTTGTCAGTGATATCTAAAAATGGTAGTGCTTAGAAGCATTGTTGGAATTTCTTTTGCTAGGGTAGGGAAGATGACTAGCTTCCCACCTTATGCCTTAGTCAAGTCCCTTGAGGAAGAAGTTAGAAGACACGCCAAGTAGAAATGCAAATATATATGTCTACTCTTATGATCTCACATGTTGATGCAATGCTCTAGATAATCCTCAAGTGATGTGAATCATTGATACCTAGTAATTTAAAATGAACCAAGGATTTGTCTTTTTATACAACACTCTAGCATGCAAATTTGAATATTTCATGCTTGAGTTGGTGGGCAATAACTAGTTAGAAGCTAGTAGGCATAGGCTCAAATTAAATTTGGAAGGTAATCAAGCAGAGAGGGAGCTCTAAAATAGTATAAGATTTATACAATATGGCTCCATGCATAGTCTACACCTGAGTCTTCCTCTGCATATCATCTATTGAAATGACCTTCTGAAGCTTGTGAAAGTGGATTCGATTAAACTAAATTATTGAAGTGCAAGTTTTGCTATTATTGAAATTTACACAACAAAGAAATGAATGGAAAGAAGAATGGTGACAATAGCACCCTGTTATTGGTGAGGAATTACAAAGAAATTACAAAGTTAAAAATGTTGTTGATTACAAAAATGGTTTCAAGCACATTCTTATAAATTGACTTTTAATGTGGATACAATTTTGCATCTACCAATAATTTCTAGGGCGAAATATCAGATTTTATATATATAATAATGCATTATTTAAAATCTCATATAATATTCAAATTATAATTTATTTAAAATACAAAATATCATAAATTAAATATTTCAAATTTTTTATTCCTAAAATTTCACTTGTATTTCAAGGCAAAAATATGGCCATACGCTATCAAATTGGGTCCCACCATCGAAAATGGCAGGTAGGTAGGTGCTATGTATCCGTCGGAAATTATATTATTTTATTATTATTATAATTATATACTTTCCCATCAAAATCGTAAATACAATACATACAAACAACACTTGCACTTGCACAAAATGTGGACACATTTGGAGATTAAAACTAGTTAGTAGTTATGACTTTCTCACAAATAATGAAATGTAATATACAATTGTTAAATATTAAAAATATTTTAAAAATTTTATATAATTTTTAGAAATTAAATGTGTTATACTTGAAAGTCATTTTAACTTAAAATAATAGATATAAAAATATATATCAAAATTTCTTTATTATTGTTTAATATAATAAAATATTTTTTATTTAAATATAATTATAATATGCAAAAATTGAATTATATGGAGAGGAGGTGTCCCTTTGTGCTAGTACATTGGGTATCCTCTACTATTGTTAAAAAGTATTGCAAATTTAAAACTAAATTGAATCTCTTGAGATCAAAGTAGTTTATAGAAAAAAATACTTGTACACTCACACACCATATTTATTCATTGTGCCAGCACTCTTTTTGAGTCCCATCGTGGTTCTTGACCACTTTGACCATTTACTTTTTGGAGATATATTAAAATAATTTGAACCCATTAGTATATACTTTTCTAAACAAGTCACTCACACAGTACACTTTGTATTATGAAGCTAAGTGCACGCCAAGGGTGCCCATGTTTTATTGTTTTATATGTAGCAAAGTTTTGTTAATTTAAAAGCAAACAATCCATCTTTAATGTCAACTTTAGCCGTGCACGCCATAGTATATTCAATCTTTTTAAGTTGTACATGTCATTGTTCCCGCACATTTCAATTTATTGAAATTGATAAAAACCTCTTTATCTCCCGCTCGCCCTATCATTCATTTCACCACATACCCACTCACAGATTTGAGACCCCCTACGGTAACGTGGGAAGGCTCACCACTCCACTGCACAAGCTTTAGGGTTAGCCTGCGGGGATGCGGGAAGAGCCCGCCATCCCACACCCTCCTGCCTGACTCCTTGCGGTGGCTGTGGAATCAATTTGTTCTTAATTTTCCACAAAACCCACGACTTCCATGGAACATCATGTATAGCAATAGATTTGTTTCACCAGTCCATTACAAAAAATGAGAAGCATGATAACAATTGCATATAGCAGATAAAAGAACCCACTGGCCATACTTCTGCCATTAAAGAAAACTATTTTATAGTGTTGATATAGAAGACACTAAATCCTACGTCAAAATATGTCTGTCAGATATAAACAAGCTCCGCGATCATTAGAATAAACACCTGAAGGAAACCCACACCAAAACATATTATGTTGGCAATTTCATATGACTTAAAATAATATGCAGTTGCACCACCAAACCTCAATATTAGCGAGTCCCTGCAGAGAATATGATCTTTTGCCCTAATAGAAGAATGGGAAGATAAAGAGACGAAGGCTACTGCAGTTGGAACATCCATTTTTTTGTATTTTTCTTACTTCACACTCACATATATCTTGGAATCTGTCCTCGTAAAATTAAATCAATTCAATCATTGTTCTTGATTTTCCACATTTTGCATACATGTCTACCAAGGTTGTTGCATCTATAAAATCTATCAAAATTCCTCTCTTTTATACTTTGATGGATGTCCAAATCCTCTTCCAAAACTCCCATTTTAGTACAGGTTGTTTGTACACTAGCAGGGATCATTCCCCACTCCCACACGAGGTACTGACCAAAGGCTAGCGGGCTGGTGGGTATTGCTTGGCATCCTCCGCACTACTACACTCATGTAAACTAATTGCTGTGGGGTGGCAGTACTGTGGTAACGCAGTGTCATCCCGCAAAGGGTGATGGAAAAGGTTGTAGAATTTGGCTTTAGACCCGCCAATTGCATTTGCTTGAAAGTTTTGAAAGCCCTTTCAACAAATCCATTTTGTGAATATCCTGCAATCATTGCATTCCATGAGATTATATCTCTTTGAGGCATTCTGTCAAACAGTTCACGAGCTTTTTCTATGTTTCCACATTTTGCATACATGTCTACCAGAGTATTTCCAACTACAGTATCGGACAAAAATCCCTGTTTCATTATGCTTTGATAGAGGTCCATACTGTGTTCCAATGTTCCCATTTTGGCACAGGCGAGGAGGATGCTGGCAAAGGTTTGTGGAGTCTAGTTTTACACCTGCCATTTGCATTTGCTTAAAAATTTCTAAAGCTTTTTCAACAAATCAATTTTGTGCATATCTTGCAGCCATTGCATTCCATGAAACCACAGTACTTTGAGGCATTTTGTCAAATAGTTCACGGGTCTTCTCTATGCTTCCACATTTTGCATACATGTCTACCAGGACTGTTGCATCTACAAAATCTGTCAAAATTCCTCTCTTTTATGCTTTGACGAATGTCCAAACCCTCTTCCAAAACTCCCATTTTAGCACAGGTTGTTTGTACGTTGGCAAATGTGAACTGACGAAAAACAAAACTGATGGAAATCCGGACCGGCCAACTTGCCAACTTGTCAACTTGAAAGGTAGATTGAAAAGAAAAGTTTTAAGTTTCAACTATAGTCATCTTGCCAAATGAGTTTAATACTCAATGCTCATTGGTCAACTGAATTTTAATATAATTAAAAAATAAAAAATTCCATTTTTCACATTCCTGTTCACCTAATTGACCAATAACACAATAGATAAATTGCATTTATTAAATCAGTGAATTAAAAAATTAAGTTTCAACTTTAAGAATTTTGCCAAATGAATTTAATACTCGATTCTCATTGGTCAATTAAATTGAATTAATTGCATCACATAAATGCCGGAATAATACTAATAATAAATTTAAACCAATTCCTTGAGGATGACATCTGCATTATCTCAAGATATGGAGACGCTTTTATTTCCCCGGCCTTTTGAAGCTTGAAAGCTTCTACGACGGCTTTAATGTAATGTGCAGGTAACAAACACCCTGCCTTCACAAATAAACGTAGCTCCGCGCTGACTGACTGTGTCCTTTGTCATGGAGCATTATCTTCCTTGCATTTCGTTGGCAGCTTCAGCGATTCATTCAATTCTACTTAACACATACTTTTAATCTTTTGAAAATACAAAAATGCAGGCTGGTTATCTGGTCAATTGCAGAGCACTTTTTTCTTTGGCAAAAAGTTTGTCCCACTGCTAATTTCTTTATTTTCAGAAAATGGTAAACCTGAATTGATAAGCTCTTCCTGTCTATTCCACACCATCGGCTTCTTTAACATATAATATATATTGATAGTGTGTGTCAAACACAAATAACCTCATTGACAAGTAACGGTGTCCAAGTGCAAAACGGGCATCGATAAACTTGTGATAGGTCTTTTATATCTTAAACAATTACATTCAAATTTGTAGTAAAGACAGCTTGTCGTGGTGAAGCGATGAAGATGCTCCGCTGATACATATTTATTTATTACGATTCTATTTTTATTGAATGTGAAGCAAAATAAATATATAGTGAAGTTTTGGTAAGTTCAACAATGCATTTGTTCAATTTATTTCTTTAGAGTAGAACAGTACACATTTCGGTTTTTAGTTGTAGGTTTGTTTTATCGATGTGTCGATTTAGCACTTGATTTTGATTTATTTATGAGTAGGAGGTAACTGAATCTATTTATCTTTTGTTTTTTCTCATTCATTTGAATACCTCACCTATCATCTCCTTACACTTTTTGGAGTAGACTGTTAGTACAATCTTGTTTGTTAAATTCAAGTCCATCTCTTGTCAAGTCTACATAAACCTAATTCAAATTTATGACCATTGTTCTTTAGCTTGCACGTTAATTTATTCAAATTGAGGTTCATTTTGGCATATTTAAAGATACGCTCTTGGTCATTTTAATAGAGATAGAGAGAAGATCACGAAGGAATTAACCTATAATGCATCATCATTACAATGTTGAAACCACACATATAGCAAAGGCAAATGATAGTAATGATAGATTACATCAACATTTAAAAGGAGAAATATTCCATCCCACATATTTCAATTAGTGTGAAGAATAAGTTCAAAATGACTTGACCAAGGCGTAATAGGGAAGTAAGCACACTTCCACACCCTAGCATACCAAGGTCCTAAATGTGTTCCTCAATAGCTCAATGTCCAAGTTTAGATAATGAAAGGATGCAAGCAAATTTATCAGATCAATAGGTACATAGATTTAAAATCACAGGATATAAAATAGAAATGCAAAAAGTAATTTTATAGCTTCGGGAAGATAGAAGTGCAATAGTAATTCTATCCAATTGATCTATAAGGTTCATAATCACATCAATCTAAAAACATTTGGAGTTAGCAATTAGAATCTAGTAGTAGAAACTATGTGACATAGTTAGAATACAATTTATTTATCCATCAACTCACTTGGAGGAGCTAAGTACCCTATTTATTCTAAGTAACCCTCTTGTTTGAATAACACTTTAATTGTCTTGCATTGAGCTTTGTTCATTTATGCTATTGTTGATCTAATATGTTTGATTACTTATTTATCTAGACTAGCATAAATTTAGAAGAGTGGGTTTTACCTCTTTTAGGGTTTCCATTTTTGTCCCCTTCATTCGATGAACTTGACATTTCCTACACCTCTAGGGTTTAGTCTTAGGGTTTATTCTTCTATTTTTCATAAATTTGATTTGACGATTTTAATTTTAATCATTTTACTTTTAATTCTAATGTCACCATATGTGGACTCATTACCTATTCTTAGGTTTTGTTCCTAGTTAGTGTGCTATATCTTATCTGGAATGTTCCTTGCTTGATTTAGGGTTTGGATTTTCTCCTTAGTTATTGATTTTTAGACCTACTTTCCCCTCTAATATTTCCTATTTCATATTAGATCTTAATATTCTTAGTTAGCCATTCCCTTTCCAATATTGTTTGTGCTTCAGTGTTTGTTCCTTTCACCATGGATTCTTACCAACCCATCTACTTGACTTCTATCCATTTGCATTAAGGCTTTTGATGTATTCTTACACTTTGTCACATATGATCCATCAATCCTTGATGCTCTTATTTCTTCTTACCATAAGGGTAACTTGTTATATTTTCCACGTCGATGTTATTTTATAATATATATGCAATTTTTCATCATTTATGGATCTTGTGTTCACTTTCCCTTCTATCCTTGATGCTCTCACTTCACTTATCCATGTGCTTCATATTAATTGTACTTCTTTGAATGTGACTAGTGAGGCACTTAGTTTTGATCTTTCCATTCTATGAGGCCTTACCCATTGAGGTATATTAGTATCTATACTATTTTTCTTCATTAAATAATATACTTTGTTTTCAATCTTATTAGCCATTTGTACTATAATATTTAAAATTAAACTAAATAAGAATATATTTTAATCAAAATTATCTATTGATATTTAAATTAAATTAAAATTAAAATTAAAATTTTAAATAATTGTACTTGTACATTAGGTTGTATCTAGATCAAGAGTCAAAGTTTTAGTTCCCAATCTTTCTTGTTAAAGAAATTAAACACAAATTTCAAATAATCTAGAGTAAAATAATAATTTGGAGGATTATTATATTTATGATGAATGATGTTGATAGGCTAAACATGTTCTTCTTTAGTTGGGGCATATGCATTTGTTCTTCTACACTTTTCTTGCATTTAAAGTTCTTGATTGAAATTATCTTGGCATTTAAGATCATCAAAGGTTTTGATGAAGGAGGCATAAATTATGCCAATAAATGTGAGTCAGGGATTGATGAGGGCCATCGATGATCCCACCATTGTGCTAGAAAAGTTGATTGGGGCTCTACACTAGACTTAGGAAAAGGCTATTGTGAAAAAAGAGTTCTCATTGGCAAATGAGAGTGTAGAAGCCAGTTTAGTTAAATAGGAATCTCCATTGGTCATTATTATAGATAAAGATTCTAGTTTAAAATCTCATTTAAAAAGAATATGACTATGTGTATGAAAAAAGTGTCTTAAATAGTAAATTGTGTGCCTTCGCATAGCTTATTAAAACTAATCTTTGGAATGCAAACTTACACATTTTCTAAATATCAACTTGTTTAAACAACTTCAATAGTAATTATCATCATATTAATATAAAATAAAGTTGATGAGTTATGATCGCTTCGTATCTAAGTTATAAATTAACTTTGTTAAAGTTGACTTCATATCTAAGTATAAGCCAACTTGATAACTTCATGCTCAAGTTATAAGCCAACTTTATTTAATAACTTTATATCCAAATTATAAGCTAGCTTTATTAAATAACTTCATGTCCAAGTTAAGAACCCTCTTTAATAACTTATTTACCTACCAAATTTTACATTGCAAGATAATGAGTGAAATAAACAATGTATTTATTTTTAGATGACGCGTGATCATTCTGAACTTCTTTCCTATTTACATAATTTCTTTATCACAAACGGATTTACAAATCTTTAAACAGTAATCAATAATCCTCTAAATGTGACATAAACGAGTTGTCGCCATTGAGTTGAAATGAGGGGTCTCCCTCAGACAAGCCCTTTAAAACCTTGTCAGCAATGACATCAAAATAAGTGGAATCCTCTGTCACGAGACTGCACCGACTGTCGTGTAAAGTTATCCACCATGGATGGCTTTTGGGGTTTTCTTTCCCAAGCTTCTTTAAATTTGTTGTGGGGTTTTACCTGGCAACCCTACAGCAGCAATGGAAATGTGGTGGAACCTGGGGACTCTCATGACGACCATTTTCTTCATCAGAACAGTGGTGAAGGAATGTCTGCCGCCCGAATTCTACAACCACCTCACTCTGCTACTCACCAGGCTTGCAAAATTCCTGTCTTCATACATCACCATCGTAATTGAAGAACACGAGGGCATGAGAGTGAGCGAGGTTTACGAATCAGTGCAGACTTACTTAAGCACGCGTTCTTATTCAACAGCGAACAGATTGAAGCTCAACAAGCCTAAAAATGGCAGGGCCTTCACCTTCACCATGGACAGAGAGCAGCAAGTCAGGGACGAATTTCAGGGCATCAAAGTCTGGTGGACTTTCCACAGCAGAGAGCTGAAACGGCCCAAGCATTTTTGGGGTTCCATCTCCGACGAAAAGCGGTATTTCGAGCTCCAGTTCCACTACAAGGACAAAACCAAAGTATTTGATATCTATCTGCCGCACATTTTGGCAGAGGGCAAAATACTGGAGCTCAAAAACCGGCACCGGAAGATCTACACCAATAAAGGCGGTAATGGGCTGTCCTGGACGCCGATGGTTTTCGATCATCCGACGACGTTCGAAACCCTAGCTCTTGACCCCGACTTAAAGGACGACATAATGCAGGACCTCACCAAGTTTTCACAGAGGGAAAAGTATTATAAGAAGGTCGGGCGTGCGTGGAAACGGGGGTATTTGCTCTACGGCCCGCCCGGCACCGGGAAATCGAGTATGATTGCTGCTATTTCTAATTTTCTCGAGTATGATATTTATGACCTGGAATTAACCGATGTTAAGAGCAATACTGAGCTCAGAAAGCTTCTGATTTCTACCACTAACAAGTCTGTTATTGTGATCGAGGACATCGATTGTTCGCTGGATCTGACGGACCGGAGAAAGAAGCCTAAGAAAGAGATCAAGGAGAAGCCTGATCCAGCTGCCGGGAAACCAGAGAGCGAGGCGCCGGAAAGCAAGGTGACTCTGTCCGGGGTTTTGAATTTCACAGATGGCTTGTGGTCGTGCTGCGGCAGCGAGCGGATTATTGTTTTTACGACAAATTATGTTGAGCGGCTGGATCCTGCACTTCTTAGGTCAGGGCGCATGGATAAGCATATTCATTTGTCGTTCTGTACTTTTTCTGCGTTTAAAGTTCTTGCTCGAAATTATCTTGGCGTGGAAGACGATCCTCTGTTTGAGGAGGTTGAGGTTTTGATGGAGGAGGCGCAGATTACTCCGGCGGATGTAAGCGAAGAATTGATGAGGGCGAGTGATAATCCCAGCGCTGCGCTTCAAAACCTGATTGTAGCACTTCGCAGGGCTAAAGAAAAGGCTGCTGTAATAGTGTCTGGTTTCAGTAAAGGCGGTGAATTCAGTTCTGCTGAAGAAGACGACAATTCAAGTGCCGACGATGCTCCACCAGCTTCTGAACAAGACAAGTAAACTGGCAATCGCACTTTAAAGTGCAATAGATACGTTCATAGGAATTTATAAGTTAATTTGACTACTATTTTGTTAGTTTTATAAAATATATATTTTAAATTAATGTATTGTAATTTGTAATAAGGAGTTTTGTTATTATAATGTTTTTAGTGTTGATTTATAAAACAATAAGTGTTTTTTAAATTTTATTTTTTGGAAAGTTTTTTGAGTTTTTTTAATTATAATAATTGATATATCTTTATGTAAATATTATTAAGACTTTATCTGAGCTTTTTCAACATTGTGTCTTATGTTTTTCTAAATCTTAATAGATGCCAAGTTTATTTTAATATGAGTGAGTATCTTAACATTGTCAAAATTGATGGACTTTGTCATATTCACTCTATTTCTTTGTTATCAAGTTTTAAATGTATATCATTATCATACCTAAAATAAAGAATTATTGCATATCTATCATAAACAATAAAAAAGAGTTCAAGCAAAATGTAAGGACACCAAGCCAATGCCTAAAAAGAGGCTCAAAACAAAGCAACTAAGGAGATAGAGTGAACTTTTTCAAAAAAATAAATGAATAATCCAAAATTATCTTAAAAATCAACTCATGTAAAAAACAATATTTTCTTTACGATTGTAAATATTAACAACTATATTATAATTTTGTAATACTTCTATAATTAAACATACCATACCATTAAATTTCCTTTTAATAGTCCACCAAAAGTGGGAAGCTATTAGATAGAATGTTACATTAAAAGAACAAGATACAATATTAGACATAAACCTAGAAGAATAATCTTGGTCAGTTAATTCCCCATGCCTACAACAATTCAATATAGTACCCCAAACCATCCTCAAAAGGGCAATTGTGAACTAATCTCTTAATCTCTACATAGGAACCCTAGCTTTCCTCCTCTAAAGAAGTTTCCTGGCCTTCTAAGTTAACAAGAGAGGTAGGCGGTATCCCAAGCTCATCATAAGAGGACCACGTGTCTCTGTAGCCGCCGGTCATATCATCATCGCTACTTAATCCAGAGAACGCCTAATAAGACATGGAAGCGTCAATTTCTTCCTCGTAAATTGTCATATGTAGCACGGGCACCACAATTAGATTGTCGAAATCCTACGAATGAATTACTGTATAAAATCAACGGACCAGATTGTGTCTTGCACTTCTATAATAACCGTTGATTTTGAATGTTCATAAACAATTCCTTATCTAAGGTAAGTGAATGCCTTTAGCGTAATTAATTTTTGTCTACTCTCCGTGTTGTATCATCTGTAAGTTAAATTGAATCTAGTAGCCCCTTGGCGGAGGAGTGTGCGTACCCAATTTATTATTATATTTACTAAGTTTTGTTTGGTTTCTCCTAATTCATTATCGTTAGTATAACTTTCAACATAAATGTAAAATATTGTAAGGAATAAAATCTTCCTTTTACAATCTTTAAGCAATGAAAGTATAAACAATTTAGATTTAATTAATTTGGAAATTTAGGATGATAAATGTGTAACAAATATTTGAAAATTAAATGAGGAGAGATGAGATATTTAGTTTTAAGAATTATAATGAAGAATTGAATGTTAATGCTATACATAATTTGGTTTGTCAATGCTTAGAAAATAATATATTTGATGTGCCCATTGTTTAGGAGTTATGACAGTCGCAAAATTATATGCAAGTTAGATCCACACTCCTTGAGATCAACCCTACGCTCCATAGAATAGTACAAATATGTGGATCTACCTTGTAACCCATGGGATTAATCTAGTAGACTTTGGACTACTAAAAATGGTGTCACTTCAAACTTTGATATCTATTGATGTGTAAGGATTCACAATGTTGAAAATTAGATTGGAGAGAATTTTAAATTGTAAGGGTCATGTTCTCCTAGGTCAACCCCCTTGATTAGACCAACTTTACGATAGTGGATGAATATAAAAGATAACTATCTCAAGAAATGCATGTGTCTTAGATGTTTCTAATGCAAATGTTGATTCCTTTTAATGCTTCAAATTGAAAACTTCCTATAAATGAATGCTCTTTATAATGAGGATACTCCTTATTCCCAAACGATCTTTAAATTTGCACAAATGAGTGTCTTTAAATGCCAAGATATAATTAATAGTTGCACAAATGTGTACCAAGTCAGATTACAACAACTAGTGAAAAGGGATTGGGAACCGACAATTCGAAATTTATTAAAATAAATTTGAGGTTAGTTTCACATCGTTTGTGGTAACCCACCTACCACATGATTGACCTAGGATAGTGGCTATAAAATCTTGAGGCAAGGATTGGGTGCATGGAAATGTGGGTTGATTATAAGATGAATGTCTAGGGCTAACTGTAAAATGGGACTATAAGTATGAAAAAATCCACATGCCTACATGATAGTCCGATGATAAGCTATAGTCCTAATCATGTACATGTAAGAATGAAATATATAGGGGTGGGTGCAAAAAGTTGGGGGGCCAAAAAGTGGTCAACTTTAAAAAAAAAAATTTAAGCCATAACTCTAGTGCATTATGGCTTGGTGATGTCGAGCCTAAGGCTTGCCAACACCAAGCCATAATGTGCTCGCGTTATGCTCTGCTATATAAAAAAACTTGCGTTTCATTTCATTATTTCACAACATTTCACAGCAAACCCATGGCTTGGAGACAAAGGAGAGCATGCTCGCATTATCGAAGGGCATATCGTCAATAATTTGTCACTGATTCATCATCAAAATACCGCCACGGTGTCGCGGAGGCCGAAGGAGTAAGTTCTATTTGATTTCTTGTGTGAATTTGTTGCTAAATAGATAGGTTCAAATAGTTTTTTGATGTAAATTTCTTTAATTTATAGGAATTGATAATGCACCTCCTCCTCCTCCTCCTGAAAATCCACAAAATCCTCCATCACCTGAACAACAAATACATGCAAAAGAACAACCCCAACAACAAACACCTCCATTCATTCCTTAATATGCCCCTGGAACACAAGAAAATATAAAGGGGCAAATTGAAAACAATAAAAAATAAATTGAGGACATAATTGGAAGGTTGAAAGAACCCGCAACTTCAACCTTGCATAGATCCATGCTTGCTCAATCTCTTGAATCTATGTTATCAAATGTAGATTCAATTAGCAAGCAAATATCTAGTTGGTAAAAAAAGGAGAGAATTTAGAGAGTTCTATGCAGATAAGTTGTCCTATGAACAAGTTAAAAATGAACAAATTACAAAATTGGACTTGTGTTCTATTTTCATAGACCCATGAACAAATCAACCTCTACCCCTTACATGCAAGAGGTTCCCTATCCATTGGTGCAACAACCAAGCGATAAGGGACAATTTTGGGTAGAGGTGGTGGATGGTTTTTGACCATCCTCCATGCAACAATAATGAGGTCTCGCAATATTTTTTGAGGAAACTCTACTGCGAGTTTGTCAAAAATAAAGTGCCAAATTATTTTGATATGCGGGAGTTCCAAAGTAGAGGTGGGGGGTCAGCATAGGATAGACTAGGGGCACGTGTTGACCCACAGTGAATAGTGAGATGAGCACTTGTCAAACCATCCCATGAACATGTGTCTATCCCTTTTGTTGTGAAGGAGAGTGTTGAGGTTGAGACACTTCAATCCATTAGTGCCTTGACCTAGAGCATCATAGAGCATGTCAGTCCTGCAGCACAGTGTGGGTCAGGGGAGAGTTCGAGTAGGGTTCCACCCCATACTTGTCAAGCTTGCGGGTTAGCTTGTGGTTATGACCCCATGGGTAGTCAAGATGCAGATGTGCAGGCTACATCTGCAGCTGAGCAGATGGTGATGACAAATGCCCTCCTGAGTGAGACTTTCGGCCTTGATACTCAGGTAAATCTTAGCAAGTTCAATGAATTTAATTTATTAAATTTTATTTTTGAAATGCAAGATTAACTAATTTAGTTTGATGATTTTAATGAAATTTTAGGGTCATAGCATTGATGCAGCTTTCAGTGGTTCTCCACCTGCATATTACACTACAACATCTACTGTCGGGGTATGTAACTAGTAAACAATTATAAATATTACATGTGAATAGCATCGTTATATGAATGGTATTCTAATATCTGATTTTGGATGTTGAATAGGTTAATATTGGAGATTTCACGGCAACACCTGCCAGTGGTGGTGGACTTCAAAGCTTCACGGAGGTAATACAATAAATAGTTTAATTAATGAATTGTACTTACTAGATTTTTGTATTTTATATTCATATAGTTGGTTACATTTCATTGCACATCTTTCAAACTCAAAGCATTACTAGAAATTGCATAACTAATAACTAGATGTTGATAGGTGACAAAATTTCAATTACAATATATAGTTATTTGAAAAAATGCCTCAAAGAAATGTGGTCTCATGGAATGCCATGACAAGTAGATGCATAGACAAGGACATCACCATGAGACCACATTTCTTTGAGGCATCTTTTCAAACAGCTCACTGCCTTGTTTATGCTACCACATTTTCCATACATGTCTACCAAAGCTTGTTGAAATCCTCCACACTATTCTTCGACAAATTCTCTCTAATAAACTCATCCAATTACCACCAATTAGACCCCAGTACATGACACTAGAGAGGGGTATGAGCCTATGACATCTTATATAGCATATGATTGACTCCAACATCATCTAGGTCCCTCCTTTGTTGACTCTAAAATTCCCCATGATGGTAATGTCTTCACCATTTCTCATAGCCCATACCAACTAGTTGTTACCTTAAGACACTTCTCCTTAGATTATTTTTTGTCAACCCCTTCTGGTCCACCTCAACCTCATACCAATTCCCTCTTTCACCTTTACTTATCTTATGCCTCTAAAGGCATTGGTGCCCCAACCCCACAACCTCTTTCTATTACTTCACCTACTCCACTAGTTATGCCCCTATCTTCCCCACCATATATCCACCTATTATTAATTCACCTTCCTCATTGACTTCTATCTCCCCTCTAACACCTCTCCAAGATAAAGTAAAAGAAAAAGTGTAGGACCTTTCCCCATCCACTTCTAAAAGTAGGCCTAAGAAACTTCCCCAACACTACACCCAACCTACTAACCAACCCATATCTACCCTACCTATTTCCTAATATACCCTTACCAGATGTCCCAGACCTAGTTTTCTTCCAACCTACCCCTTGACAAACCTCAAGACAAAGAAAATGATGAGAAATTTTTAAAATAAGGTTTTTATTCTCCTATCTAGTATCTTTCCTCCCTCCTATTATCCCACAAACTCTTGATATTCCTCCTTCCCATAAACCCATAAACTTACCTAATGTCTGTGTGATTTCTAGTTTAGGCATTGTCCCGTAAACCCACAAACTTTATCCTAGGCATTGTCCTACCTCCATGACTACCAAACAAACAAAAATTTGAGCACAACCCTACCCCACCCTACCACCAACCTAAACCTAAACTAACACCTTCACTCCCTCTCTGACTTCTTAAACCTAAAATTTGATGCTACTATTGTCCCTCCTTTGTTGACCCTTATACCACACAATAGTCACGAATCTTCATCTAATTTGTATATATGCATGTGACTTATGTGCTTTATTGTGTGTACTTCCATGTTTAGGTGAACGTGTGTGTATGTTAGGAGCCATGACTTGCATCACTATTATAGTTTTTTGTAATTGAATAATGTTGTTTTATTTTTAGATGATGCAGGTTGCAGAGATACCTCCCAATGTTCATAGGAAAATGGAGCATGGTGTGTCCTCTGTGATTCATAGCTCCATGCCTTTGACGGGGGTATGAGGCAGATTAGTAAATTTCAAATTACATTAGTTGTTATAGTTGTTTATTTTTTAAATTCAAATGATTATTGATTTGAAGTTTAATTTCTATTTGGATGGTTTATATAGGACATGACATTGCCACAACCTAATCCTGGTATTGAGGCAAATGAGGAGACAGATTTTTAGATAAGGGTAAGTGATTATTTTGTTATATGTTTCATTTTTTATAATGTAATTTTTATATATTAATGTCTATACTTTTTATTGTAACAACTATAGATCCATGAACAACTAAATAGGAGGAGCAGCCCTCAGGTTTGTAGTAGACCAGCCTCATATGTGTCTCCATCCCCTTGAAGATCAAAGACTATCCGTGATCTATTCTCTTCACCGGATAGAGGGGAATGACTTTTTATTGTGTTCCTTTGTTGTATGCCTATATGGCATTTGTGGACATATAATTTGTATTGCATATAGTTGATAGTGTATGCCTATATGGCATTCTTGTAAGCCTATATGGCTATTTTGTATATATGTTATACTTATATCGATAAATATTGATGTATGCCTATATGGATATTTGGTTAATACAAATCATTTTTGTTGATCATTATGTAATATGGAATGGTGTAGTGTAGATCATTTTTGTATGCCTCTAGGTTTCAAAGTTTAATTGTCAAAGAATCCATCCCAATTGATGATAAGAGAATTTGAGTTTTGGGTTGAAAGTTTTAGTCTCTCAAAACTATACATGCTCGAGAAAATAAAGAAAGGAAGATTGGTTAAACGGATAAATGGAAAGCAAGTTTTTTTGTTCACATCATGATCTACATGCTATTGCACAATCTTGCATGTTAGCCTTAGTCACTCACATAGCAATGTACAACCTCGTGCATAAGTCCTTGCATCATGTGCCACCTAAACAATGCCACTTGATCCAACACAAAGTTCATGGTTTCTTGCACCATGCATAATTCACATAGTGATAGGAATAATTTTGTTCAACTCAAAAGACACTCTATAATTCTTACACAACCCTTTGGATCATGTGCCATTTGCACAACACTAAGGATCATGTCTCATAGTTTCACAAACAACTCTATCTAATTTTGAAAGTGACCAAGGGGATATTGCAATTCCCTATGTTCCAAAAAGATTTTCTTATGGTTGCTCCTTGGTATGCCGATCCATATTCTTTATGAGTTGCTCAATTGAAAATATTTCTTAATGGGTATGTGCAGGATCATGATGGGCCAAACTATACCTCTAAGTGGCAATGAAAATACAAAAAATCAGACTTTATCAAGTTCATGTGAAATTTTGAATGGATTATCTATACAATTTGAAAAAGATGTAAGAATGAAATTGTAGAGAATTGAATCTAGTTTATAGGCTACTATTTTTTTTAAAACAAAAACTAAATTTACTTAGTGAAAATTGAATATTTCAATGAACAGCTATTAAATTTTTCAGAAAAAAATAAAAAGTGGGTGTGTGTCCAGCCAACCTAACTATGAGTAAAAGTATATATTTTTTTTTGAAACTTTCAAAATAAGTAGAGGACTCGTGTCCGGATGTGATGCATATTTATTTGAAATTTTTTTCTAATAAAATAATCAGTTATGATTTTTTTACTGTGACATTTTTTTAAAAATAAAAAGTAATTTTCCAGCCAACCTAACTCGATTAAAAAAAATCAAAATTCAATTTATTTTTTTTTAACCTATAGCTAGAAAAGCATAGAGTGTGACACAGGTTTTGGATCTCAAAAAGGTGAAATGGTTTGAAAGTTATGGATGTTTTTCAATCAGTGTGTCCATCAGGATTTCAGAGACACGGTATATTGAAAATTATTAATAATTATTTTATAAAATGATAACCAAATAAATCTTATATTTTTAGAAAGCTAACAATTTTTTCTATAAACCCTTTTCGTTTTATCAATTTTGCATAAAAAAAAGTCGTCAGCACGAAGGGTGAAGTTCGAAGAAGAGACTGAAACATTAAAACACGTTACAATCCATAAAAAGTCAACAATCAAAATGGATATCCGTCTTGCTTTGTACCAAAGCAAGACGGATATCCGTTTTGCTTCGGTAAAAGCAACTAGAAATGGATATCCATTTTGAAAACAGATATCCGTTCTGAAAACAGATATCCGTTTTCAGAACGGATATCCGTTTTGTTGATTTAACAAAAAAATTTTGCCATTGGTTTTGGATGAAGAGAAGCAACATATTTTGTACCATTGGTATTGTTTCACCGAAGATACAATCCATGGGTATATCCTTTATGTATGCGTGGACATTTCATGTACATCCTGCTATCGTTTATCGTGGTTGTAAATGGTGAATGTACATGTCAAAGGATACAAAGGTTGACTGGCCATATCAGGAAAATTGGGAAAAGATACGTTAGTTGACCGGTGATAACAAGTCATGTTATGTATAGGCTAAATCGAAGACATCGGACTGACAATAGTTATTAGAGAGACAAAGTTCCATTGAGCTGACAACATTGATCTCACAGATCAAGTCATATCGGGGTGACAATCATTAAGTGTCACTGATGGGTTATTTATTGGCACATCGGAAGAACAGTTGAGAACTACACCGATGAGAGGGAGTCACACCGACAGAAGGAACATCGGAAAGAGATGGACTCTTAGAGGCGAGAAGAAAAGTGTCACTGATAGAGGTGGTTTGGCCGATGGTGTAGTTCGGTGTTTATTCTTTTGGTGTGAGATACGATATCAGAAATCAAAGAGAATGTCTGACCGATGTAGAAGTCTTACCGATGACTAATGGACGGTAAACACATCGGGGAGAGTTATAACGTCGGAATGCAAGTAAAAAGTCTCACCGAGGGTATTGGTCTTACCGATAGACAAGGGTGGTGAATCTCACATCGGAGTAAGTGTGTATATATCCTGCAATCATCTTATTCCATGAGACCACATTTCTTTGAGGCATTTTTTCAAACAGTTCATGTGTCTTGTCTATGCTTCCACACTTTCCGTACATGTCTACCAGAGCATTTCCAACTAGAATATCTATAAAAATCCCACTTCCATTATGCTTTGATGAATGTCCATACCCTATTCCAAAGCTCCCATTTTGGTAGAGGTAGAGAGGATGCTGACAAAGGTTGTAGAATCTAGCTTTACACTTGCCAATTACATTTGCTTGAAAATTTCTAAAGCCTTTTCAAGAAACCACATATCCTACAATAATAGTAGTCGAGGAGACCACATTTCTCCAACTAGACTTCTACCAATTCAGAAAATGTGTGCTTCTGGACCAGTGTTTGGTACAAGAAACATACCAATAGAGTGGTTGATGTGGAGGAAATTCCACAGTTCACCCTAAATGGCGTTGTCGGCATGTATCGGCCAAACCCTTTCGACGTTCCCCCGAAAAAACCCCTATCTGTTACCAATTTGATAGGGAGCGCGCTACGGAAACATAAATGTCTTGCCGATAGTAAAGAAAGAGTGTATTTCGGTCTCGTTTGGACCTTGGGAAGGATATTTTAAAAGCTATTTGAGCAATTGGTGGGTTAATGGGTATTTTACACCTTGTTTGTAAGCTTTTGATGTGTTGCTCTGCATCACTTGTCTACAACATACAAAGTTTACCTTTCTCACCCATACCTTCAGTATATAAAGAACATTAATAGGGAATTTGTAATTTCCACTCAGTCAGTGCAATCTAGGAGAGGATAGATTGTCTAAAGTTGTGATCTATTTCCATTTACACTTGCCATAACTACAAATGCTTAGTGTTTATTCTCAACCCCGGTATATGAATAAAATGTGACCTATTGTTCTAATAGGCCTATAGGGACAAAGAGGTGATAAAGCCTTTAATTTTAAACATGACATGGTTTTGATAACTTCCCATATTGGTAGGTCCTGGATGACAATCCTTTGATGCACCTAATTATAATAGGTGTTATGATAGTCCTTGGTATCTTTTCATTTCTTTCTTGAATGGCCTGCAAATAAGACATAAGACATATTAGATCCTTAATAAATAAGAATTCTCATACATTACATTTAAACTTAAACTCCCTAAACATCCATCAATCCATCCATTAATATCAAAATGCCATGAATATCCTATGATCAACCATTCTAATTCCTAGGATAGTCATATATTGCAATTTTGCTTCTCTATACTAAAATAGCCCAAGGAATATCTAACCTCGAATTTGTATTTTAACAATCTAATGTCTTTACGAATAACATTGAGTCTTCTTTTGGGACAACATTTTTGCCTTTAGAAGCTCCTCATTTGATGATAGCCTAAAATCAAATAATGGCTTATATCTAGAGCTTTATTAAGTTGATACCTAGGTGGATTAGTGTGTAAACATTGAAATTAGATGGTAATTCACAAGTTTATTGAATAATACAATGAATCCCTAGTATAGAATCCAAATGTACATAATAAACCGGATATCTATTTTGTAGTAGGCATATGGACGTTGCAAGTGTCCATTGCAAAGAATTGGGTTTTCCAAAACGGATATCCGTTTTGAAAATGGATATCCGTTTTGGAAAAGCAAAAAAAAGACAAAAGGAATATTTCTGGGCCCGACTTCCGCAACCAGAGACCCTCTGCTATCGAAATACTCGTGATTTCTGGCTATGACAGTGAAAGGAATATTTTTATGCACTTTTTTAGACACAATTTTCTTGTTACAATCATAAGGGTGATATTTTTGTTCCCCTAATGGGGAGCAACAGTCGTCGTAAAGCAAAAAGGAGGAGGAAAGTTACATTGGAGGAAATTGAAGCAATTAGGAAAAAAGATAGGGAAAGGAAGAGGATTGGAAGGGTGGGTTTGGCGGATGCTCATCAAGGTGAATCTTCTTCTTTACCATCTAATGACATGCAATTTGAAGATGTTAATTTTGATTATAATGAAATGTTAGATAAGAATGAAATTCACCATGATATTGCAAATGAAAATATTGAAAAATGTTATGAAACACCTATTCATAATAGCAATACCATGGACAAAGAAGAAGAAGAAAAATGAAGACGTGCACTTGAAGAAAGTGGATATGAACATTATGATATTGAAATTGCACTCCATAATCCATTTGTTGATAAAATTGATGAGGTTGAAAACATGGATGAAACAAGAATAATCAATGTATCTCCAAATTTCATAAGAAGAGAGGACATTTGTCAAGAAGAGAATAACCGTGATGAAATTGGAAAACACCCAAAAACCCCAAAATGGTTACTTGAAATTGATGAGAACATAATCGAAAAACTTGAAGGCAAGAGGTCATCACGAACGGTTAGGTTGTGGGCTACAAAACTCTTCAATGAATACTTTGAGAAGAAAACATTAACCGAACAATGCCAACTTTTTGTGCAATTATTAAAGATGTACAAAATGAGACCTTTACTAAAGAAATTAAAGATTTGGTTAAACAAAGTGTCCGATCGGAATAAAATTATTGTAAGAAGCCTTTTCAATGCACTCAATTCTATTGGAAAGACTAGCAAGGAGAAAGATAAAAGAGCTGCCCGTAGAGTAATAACAACCTCAATAGTAAGCAAACAATTAAGAAATGCTCGATTAATGAGGCAAACTTGTGTTGACTTAAGATTGAATCGTAAAACATTGTCAAAAGCACTAGCATTAAGATCAAGGCTAGATAGTCCTATTGCCAATGATACTTGGGCTTTCAGTGGTAGGCTTCCACGAGTTGACAAGAAGCTAATTGATAGCACAAAGGAAGAAATTGAACGATTTTGGCACACTAACTCTAGGGTATCACCGAATACAAAAGATGTTGTAAAGTTAAGAATTGGTGATAAAGACCGCACACCACATCCTAAACATTACTTGGAATGTAGCCAAACAACATTGTACAAATAATATTGTGAAACTCACCCAGGTATGACAATCTCACAAAGAGCATTTGAATCTCTTAAGCCATTTAATTGTGTTCCTCTTAAAGTTCGTAATACATGTTGTTGCAAATACCATGTAGAATTTTCTATGTACCATGAATTATTATGCAATATTCGTTCTACTTTGCACACTAACGAAATGTTACAGGAGTGTGGTGCAATTCAACTACCAAAGTCATCTAGGGACTTATTGGATTTATTTCTATGTATTAGAGATGATGGTTGCATGTTCTACAAGAATTATTGTTTAAATGAAAAGTGTTTACAATGTGGTGGGTTATCAAATTTTGTATCATGTTTTCATGAGGGCAACGAGCATGATTTTGGAAAGAGAATGGTTGAGAAAAAGAGATATGAGATAGTGAAATACAATTTGAAAAGTGGAGGTGAAGGTTCTAGATGTGAGTTGATTGTAAGAGAGGTAAGTATTGCTGATTTTATTGATGATTTTAAGAAAAATCTTTTCTACAAGTATGTCAGACATAGCCACAGGTCTCGATGGTTCGATCAACAGTTCAGGATGTGTAAAGACTCTTTCCCGATTGGAACTATTGTCTCTGTAGTTGATTTTGCAGAAAACTATACATTGCAACCCCAAAATGAAGTTCAATCCCAGTACTACAATTCTATTCAGATTGCTATTTTTGTTCACATCACATACAGACATGCCCCCGAGAGTACAGAAGAGAACAGGAAGATTGTCAGAGAATACCATTTTTACATGAGTGACGATCGATCTCATTCAGCAGAATTTGTGTAATATTGTTTTCAACAATTTTATGGGTTCTTGCAAGAAAAAGATATTAGAATAGATCAACATCTCATTTGGTCAGATAATTGCATTGGTCAATTCAAGAATGCTCGTAATTTCTATTGGTTGAGCAAAATGCATGTAGAGAAGGGTATACCTCATATTTGGAATTTTTTTGAAGCCGGGCACGGAAAAGGTGAACATGATGGAGCAGGTGCATGCGTGAAGAGAGCTCTTTTTAAAGAACAACTAAAAATTAGAGGTGGTGCTACATTCAGTGATGCAGATTCTATTGTTAAGTGGTGTAACTATGCATTGTCACGAGGAGTGGCTCTTGATTCTGAAGTGCGTAGGTTCTTTTGGTTGGTTGATGATGGGATAGCGATAGAGAAATTGGAATGTCAGAGAATTAGTGAATCATCAAAGATGCATTCATTTCAAAGCTCAAATGCAAGTACATGGACTATTTAGACATGAGAATTAGCTTGTTTTTGTCAGAGTTGTATTAAATGTAATTGGAACAATTGTGAGTCAAGTGAGTGGGTAGATGCATGGATTCCACAATATTTAGTCCCTTTATATGAAGGTCAATCATCTTCCGTCAATGACATGGAGAGCTCATTTGACTATGAACATCTTTCAGACCTTGTACAGCCAGGTCATGTTTATGCAGTTGTTGCACCGCATGGAAATGAAGAGAGGTCAGACTATTGGTTGGCACGATGTGTACAGGGAAAACAAAAGCTAACACAACCTATGACAGATGATGATGGGTTCACATATCCTACAGGATCAGTTGTTATTGCTGGGACTTGGTTACGAACATATATGGTTAAAAAGAATGGCATCCCGGCCTTTGAAGACTTTGAGAAGCATAAAACCATATTGATGTATTCTCACCTAGTTGTAGCAACAAATGTCAAGTTACTAAAGCATCATGGAAGACCAAAATCAAAAGAACTATGGACAATTAGTAATGCTGATCATGAAGCAATATTGGATACTTTGAAGGTAAGAGATGACCCCTCAGGTACGCTTGACTAGCATTTAAACTTCCAGATGGACAGGTATGACATTTTTTATCTTAACTTGTTCTTGTTTTTTCTATTTTTTAGAATTGTTTTATTAAAAATCTTGTTACTTTAATAACTATAATGCATGCTTTTGACTATACAGGATAGCGAATAAAGTTATTTTAGATGGCATCGTAGATTATTTTGCATGGCATCGTAAATTATTTTGTATGGCATCATAGGTTATTTTGACTATACTCGAGGTATGATTTTTAGTTCTCATTTGTATATCTTAATACTGCACATTTGTACCTTTTTCTACATAAGGCATTCCATGAGGTGACATGTATTTGATGTCTTTTGCCAAATAGTTCATGTGCCTTGTCTATGCTTTCACATATTACATACATGTGTCACATGGCAATTGCAACTACAACATCTGACAAAATTCTCATTTCTTTGAGGTATTCCACCAAATAGTTCATGTGCCTTGCCTATGCTTCCTTACTTTGCATTCTTATAAAAGTCCTATAACAGTCATAATTAATCTAGCCTTGATCTTGCCATCATTGTATTCCATGAGATGACAGTCCTATAACAGTCCTATACATGTCTACTAGGATAGTTTTAACTACAACATTCCTAAAATAGTACTAGAACAGTCCTATAATAAGCGCAGCATTTAATGTACATATTTATGATATTCATGTTTACTTTTAAATCTGCTTGTTCATGCTTCTCACAGGACGTCACCTCCCCTACCCATCCAGCTCTATAGAAGAAGAGAGACAACAAATGATCAAAAGGGATCACCAATTGGTGGTAAGTGATTGATTACTTATGTCATGTTATATATTTTGAATATTAAATTCTATATTAATGTGCACGTTGTTTGATTGTATTAATAGGTGGAAATTCAAAAATCTCTATCAAGGAGGTCTAGTTGATGAGCGATGGAAGATGAGTCATTGACTGGTTCACCATCTTCATGGCCTAGCAAGAGCCATAGATTATTTGACAGTAATCCATAGGAGATTTGATTTTGGGACATTTTGTTACATATGTGTATTTGGCTTTGTAAACATACTTTTGTATGTTATCGATGTATATCATTGTATATACCCATATGGTTTTATTTGTACATGCCTATATGGCTTGATATATACACTATACATTATTTTCATGACATTATGTGCATATATGTATATATAAGATCCTAATTTGGCACAAGTAGGGAGAATGCTTGCACAGGTTATGGAATTTGGTTTTAAACGTTCCAATTGTATTTGCTTCAAAGTTTCTAAAGCCTTTTCAAAAAATCCATTTTGTGCATATCTTGCAATCATTGCATTCCATGAGATAGCTATGAAGATGTATTTTGATTAGCACACTCATCCTTATTACGATCATAGAAACACTAGAAAGAGCAATAGTTGGAAGGATTAAAAATGGGTGTATAATTCTTCTCACTCTTCAATTTGGCCTTCATAGAGACCATCCATACATCCCTCTTCAACTCAACTAAACAAGCCAACTCAACTGACAACACTCATTCTGTCCATATGATCAACTGACAATTCCTAATGTATGAAGGCACCAATTCAAACTCAAAACCATATTGATATCAAATATTCATCCTAAAGATATCCTGAAACACTCTGCATCCCTGAAACATTCTCGAAACTCTCTTGAGAACATATTATCAATATGAACACACTAAAGTAACTCCAAACCATCAATACCTTTTTGACTCAATGACAAGCTGACTCCATCAAGTTTATGCATATTTATACATGATTTGAGGGAAACCACTAGTCTCCAACTGACTCTTGAGTACTTGACTATTCATCTTCCATACTTTTGCATTTTTTTTACATTTTTCATATGACAACTTTGACATATTTACAAAATTTGACAAGATGAAGACTAAATACATGATGAAATGGTTTATCATGACCTTATTTGATTAGGGCATATATAAGGAATTTTTTCATATTGATTCTATTGATCTAAAACCATTCTCTTGATCTAAAACCATTCTCAATGCTAAACATATCATCAATGGACTAAAGAACTATCATCATAATGTATGGCATCATGGGAAGTATCATGACTTGCACATAAGGAATTTAAATTATATTGTATATCAAGGTGTATATACATTAAAATCTAGTCCATAATGGTAGACATATACAAAAATTTGGCAAATATGCCAACTCAAAATATTTTTTACAAAATGTGGCATATGCCATGTCTTAAAATCTATATACAATCTACATGCCAAATAGCTACATCAAATACTACAAGTCCACTTGACCCTCAATCTATGATGGATCCACAATCTGTGATGGATCCACAATCTGTGATGTATCCACAATCTGTGATGGATCCTGAAAAAGTGTCCTCTTTGTACCAAAATGTCTAGTAATTGATGGAGGTGAAGTTTCCTACATTAACAAGTCAAAACACAAGTTAAAGTTAGTAAATAGATTCTTATCTACTACAATTAAGAACTTTCATTTATTTAGAAAAACTATCAATTATTTAGAAAAATTCAATTCAATTACCTCAACTCTATGTTGTTGTTCGGACAATCGTTCTGCAAATAATTTTCTCTTAAGACGATCAGGTGTCCTGGTGAAGCATGATGGCAAAGGTGGCACATCACTCACATTCTCAATAGACTACATAAAAGCAAAGTAACATTGAAATAAATTAATATATAATTATTAAACAAAATAGGAAATGCATACATTTAAAATAGGAAATGCACTACACAAAAACTTATCTACTAGAAAACAAGCACATACCACCATCGAGGCCTCCTGCATCAATTAAAAAGGACAAGAATGTAAGACTCTAAATGACTATAATCAAATATTTAAGTTTTCTAAATTATCAATTAAAGTACAATTCAATCAAATTACCTCCACCCTTTGTTGGTGTTGAGAAAGCCGTTCTGCAAATGATAGTCCCTTGGGTCGATCAGGGGTTCGAGAAAAGACTATTGGCAAAGATGCCACATCATTCACATTTTCGATTGGCTATAAAATAAAATTAACATCAAGATATAAATTAATATATAATTACTCACAAAGAAATAAATGCATAAAAAAAAAGTTAATGTGTACAACAATTTATACCAGCAAGTCCAAGCCAAATTGGATGGCAGACAAAGTTGCATGATGAACTTCTGTCAACTCCTCCTCTGTCATCAACTGTTATCCCACTTAGATACATTAGTACTAATAAAGTTATTTATATATTCAAATGGAATAGACCATAAAATTTAACTTTAAATTTTACCTGCACAAAAGATTGCTCATGCATTTCTCCTTCTCTAATGTTTACTGATCCAGTAGCTTCTACTCTTGTCCCTGACCCCTCAGCTTGAGTTATGGACCCCATTGCCTCATCTCGTGAATGGAGATCATACTCTGATGTGTTCAACGGTGGCTCACTACTCTCCATAATAGGACCCAAGCATAAATGATTGCAAGAAATGCAATGATGGGGCACACATATATGTCTGGATGATGACGGTCTAGTGGTACCAGGTGATCCAATATCATCACCTTCATCATGTGCTTGTGCAAACTGAGATGTCTGTATGATCAAATGCTTGGTCAAAGAGTGTATGGCACTAAGGCCCTGTTGTGTTGCACTTGCAACAACGTCTGGGTGCTGCATTGGGGGTGGAGAAGGGATAGCAGGAGGGGGAATATAGGGACCTTGTACTTGTCTAATTGCCCCAGGTCTATCTTGAGGCATTCCTCTGCCCACTCCTTGAAACTCTCTAAAATCAAAATAATTAACATGTTGACCCATGACGAACTCTGCATAGAGTTTACGGAGGAAATACAAAGGCACATCTAAATTGTTGTTGGGTGGTTTATCAAAAACCATCCACCAACAATCCCAAAAGTTTTGACTAATGCCCTCATGAATACACCATTTGATTGAAAATTTGGGTTTACGGACATCAACATGCAATCCGGTTTTAGGATTGACAAAGTGTTGGGCCAACATAGTTTTTGTAATCTCTAAATCTTTGACTTCCTCATATGACAAACCGTCAGCATATTCGGCCTTCTTGGCTTCTCGCCATTGCCGAAATGATTCGTGTTGGGTGGACAAGGTTTGAATATGATTAATGATTCCCTCTAAATTCAATGTCATTATAGACAGTCGAGGGTGGCGGCGATACATTTCTATGATCCTACTTATATGATCAATATTTCTTTGAATATTCTCTTCTACTATTGGAGGGGGAGGGTTTGGTGGTGGAGGGTTTGGGTTTTCATTTTGTGCATCCATTTTACCTAATTAAATTATAAAACATACCCACTTAGCATAAAAACCAAAAAAATTGCTTGAAAATACAAAACAAACCAAAAAAATGCATGAAATCTTACCTCTTTGGATCGGATATCCGTTCCTCAGTGCTGATATCCATTTTTTTGAAGATGAGACTACGTTTTTGCAAGCCGCGGGTTTGCAAAAATGCAGTCTTTTTTGCTTTTTATGATCTCCAAAATGGATATCCGTTTTCCTTTTCCTTATTGTATTTCATTTTTTTTATTTTATTATTTTACCATTGCATACATTTTAAGTATTTAGGCATTTTAGCTATAAAATACTATCAAAATTTATATAGGATTATGATGATATATATTTGATTTTTATATGATTTACTTATACTAAGGTATCTCATAGTATTTTAAAGGCACTTTTGAATAGATATAGGAGAGAGGTAGATGCGGGTTAGGGGTTAGGGATTATGGCCATTATTTAGGGTTTACAGATTTAGAGAGAGAGAGAGACTACTTTTGACATGCAACCGTAAACCCTAAATAATACCCCTAAACCCTAAACCCAAGTAACCCTAAATAATTCTTCCAAATACTAAACCCTAACCCCTAAACCATAAACCCTAAATAATTCCCCTAAGCCCTAAACCCTAAACTTGAGAAAGGGAGTCCTAGTTTTCTTGTTTCCATTTGCTTCGTCGATAAGGGAGAGGGAAAGATAGAGGGGAGAGATAGGATATATAGGAATGATAGGGGAATGACTGGGATGCATGATTAAACCTAACCCCTAACCCCTAACCCCTATTTCCTAACTCCTAAACCCTAAACTTGAGAAACCATAAACCCCTAAATCCTAAACACTAAACCCAAGAAACCCTAAACCTCTATCGAGCTCTATCTCCCTATCTCACTATCTCCCCATCACTATCATTCCTCTACCTCTTAATCTCTCTCCCTATGCTTTAGCCATGTCCCTCACTCTATATCTCCCTATTGGTCCTCTCTCTCTAAACACTAAACCCTAAACCTCTAAACCTTAACCCCTAAACCCTAAACATGAGCAACCCTAAACTCTATCTCCTATCTCTTCCTTATCTCCCTATCTCTATCGTCCTTCTACCTCTCAATCCTTCTCCCTATTTCTCTAGACATATCGCTCACTCTCTATCTCCCTATCTCTCCCCTTTGTCACCTCTATCTCTCCCGATCTGTCTCCTCTCTCTTTCTATCTAAACCCTAAATCCAAAACCCTAAACCTCTAAACCTAACCCCTAACCCCTAAACAATAAATCCTAAACCCTAAATTATAATGCCCCTAAACCCTAACCCCTAACCCCTAAACCTGAGAAACCCTAAACCCCAAACCCCTAAACCCTAAACCCAAGTAACCATAAACCACTATCTCCCTATCTCTCCCCTATCTCCCTATCACCTTTGTCCCTCTACCTCTCAATCTCTGTCGCTCACTCTCTATCTCCTTATCTCTCCCTATCTGTCTCCTCTCTCTTTCTATCTAGCTATCTCCGAAACTGAGAAACCCTAAACCCAGGTACACCCTAAATCCATTCAACTCTAAACCTATATCTCCCTATCTCTCCCCTATCTCCCTATCTCTATCATCCCTCTACCTCTCTTGATCTCTCTCCCTATGTCCCTGGCCATGTGCCTCACTCTCTATCTCCTTATCTCTCTCCTCCATCTCCTCTCTCTATCTCCCTATAATTCCTCTCTCTATAAACCCTAAACCTCTAAACCTAACCCCTAACCCCTAAATAATTTAAATCCTAAACCCTAAATAATGCCCCTAAACCCTAACCCCTGACCCCTAAACCTGAGAAACCCTAAACCCCTAAACCTTAAACCCCAAACCCCTAAACCCTAAACCCAAGAAACCCTAAACCACTATCTGCCTATCTCTCCCCTATCTCCCTACCACGTGTGTCCCTCTACCTCTCAATCTCTCTCCCTATGTCTCTAGCCATGTCCCTCACTCTCTATCTCCCTATCCCTCCCCTCAGACTCCTCTATATCTCCCTATCATTCCTCTCTCTCTATAAACCCTAAATCCAAAACCCTAAACCTCTAAACCTAACCCCTAACCCCTAAACAATAAATCCTAAACCCTAAATTATAATGCCCCTAAACCCTAACCCCTAACCCCTAAACCTGAGAAACCCTAAACCCCAAACCCCTAAACCCTAAACCCAAGTAACCATAAACCACTATCTCCCTATCACCTTTGTCCCTCTACCTCTCAATCTCTCTCACTCACTCTCTATCTCCTTATCTCTCCCCTTTGTCACCTCTATCTCTCCCTATCTGTCTCCTCTCTCTTTCTATCTAGCTATCTCCAAAACTGAGCAACCCTAAACCCAGGTACACCCTAAATCCAATCAACTCTAAACCTATATCTCCCTATCTCTCCCCTATCTCCCTATCTCTATCATCCCTCTAGCTCTCTTGATCTCTCTCCCTATGTCCCTGGCCATGTGCCTCACTCTCTATCTCCTTATCTTTCTCCTCGGTCTCCTCTCTCTATCTCCCTATCATTCCTCTCACTCTATAAACCCTAAATCCAAAACACTAAACCTCTAAACCTAACCCCTAAACAATTTAAATCCTAAACCCTAACCCCTAACCCCTAAACCTGAGAAACCCTAATCCCCTAAACCGTAAACCCCAAACCCCTAAACCCTAAACCCAAGTAACCATAAACCACTATCTCCCTATCTCTCCCCTATCTCCCTATCACCTTTGTCCCTCTACCTCTCAATCTCTCTCTCTATGTCTCTTGCCATGTCCCTCACTCTTTATCTCCCTATCTCTCCCCTCGGACTCCTCTATATCTCCCTATTGGTCTGATGTAGAGCACACAGTGGAAGCTCTCAAAACATGGTGAAATACCCATCAAAACCCATAGTTCAAATAGATTAAAGCTTAATTAGCTTTAAGAAACATTCTCAAAGTCCCAAATAACATCAAATCATATACATTCTTCCTATCGGCAAGATAAACACTATTGACCAACTCAAAAATTCTTATACCGATGCTCCGATCACTCCACTTTTGACGAGCCTTTGAACCTTTCATTGTGACATATATCCATCGGCCCAACTTTAAACTAGTCTTCCAATCTCCCTTACCACCCATTTCTCACTCCACAACCTGTATTAACACATGATTAAACCTAACCCCTAACCCCTAACCCTTATTTCCTAACCCCTAAACCCTAAACTTGAGAAACCATAAACCCCTAAATCCTAAACACTAAACCCAAGAAACCCTAAACCTCTATCTCTCTATCTCCCTATCTCACTATCTCCCCATCACTATCATTCCTCTACCAAGTCTCAATCTCTCTCCCTATGCTTTGGCCATGTCCCTCACTCTATATCTCCCTAATTGTCTTCTCTCTCTAAACACTAAACCCTAAACCTCTAAACCTTAACCCCTAAACCATAAACCCTAAACCCTAAATAATGCCCCTAAACCTTAACCCCGAACCCCTAAACCCTAAACCCTAAACGTGAGCAACCCTAAACCCTATCTCCTATCTCTCCCTTATCTCCCTATCTCTATCATCGAGCTCTACCTCTCAATCCTTCTCCCTATTTCTCTGGACATCTCGCTCACTCTCTATCTCCTTATCTCTCCCCTTTGTCACCTCCATCTCTCCCTATCTGTCTCCTCTCTCTTTCTATCTAGCTATCTACAAAACTAAGAAACCCTAAACCTAGGTACACCCTAAATCCAATCAACTCTAAACCTATATCTCCCTATCTCTCCCCTATCTCCCTATCTCTATCATCCCTCTACCTCTCTTGATCTCTCTCCCTATGTCCCTGGCCATGTGCCTCACTCTCTATCTCCTTATCTCTCTCCTCGATCTCCTCTCTCTATCTCCCTATCATTCCTCTCTCTCTATAAACCCTAAATCCAAAGCCCTAAACCTCTAAATGTAACCCCTAACCCCTAAACAATTTAAATCCTAAACCCTAAATAATGCCCCTAAACCCTAACCCCTAACCCCTAAACCTGAGAAACCCTAAACCCAAGTAACCCTAAACCACTATCTCCCTATCTCTCCCCTATTTCCCTACCACCTTTGTCCCTCTACCTCTCAATCTCTCTCCCTATGTCTCTGGCCATGTCCCTCACTCTTTTTCTCCCTATCTCTCCCCTCAGACTCCTCTATATCTCCCTATCATTCCTCTCTCTCTATAAACCCTAAATCCAAAACCCTAAACCTCTAAACCTAACCCCTAACCCCTAAACAATAAATCCTAAACCCTAAATTATAATGCCCCTAAACCCTAACCCCTAAACCTAAGAAACCATAAACCCCAAACCCCTAAACCCTAAACCTAAGTAACCATAAACCACTATCTCCCTATCTCTCCCCTATCTCCCTATCACCTTTGTCCCTCTACCTCTCAATCTCTCTCACTGTCTCTTGCCATGTCCCTCACTCTTTATCTCCCTATCTCTCCCCTCGGACTCCTCTATATCTCCCTATTGGTCCTTTATCTCTCTCTAAACCCTAAACCCTAGACCTCTAAACCTTAACCCCTAACCCCAAGACCCTAAACCATAAACCCTAAATAATGCCCCTAAACCCAAGCAACCCTAAACCTCTATCTCCCTATCTCTAATATCCCTCTACCTCTCAATCTCTCTCTCTATGTCTTTGGACATGCCTCTCACTCTCTATCTCCCTACCTCTCCCCTCTGTCTCCTCTATCTCTCCCAAACTCTTTTAGTCCCCTCTCTCTATGTCTCTTTAAACTGTAAACCCTAAACCCCTAAACGCGAGCAACCCTAAACCTCTAAACCCTAAATAATTCCCCTAACCAACCTCTAAACCACTTCTCTATATAGGTGCAACTAATACCACTTTTTCATTGTTCAACTTGATGTTCATCTTGTTGGTTCTATGTCATATAATGTTCCACATTGAGCTCTTTATCTCAATCATTCGGTTGTTCTTTATCTTGCTCTTTATTCTCATCAACTGGATGTTCCTCTGTTTCCTGATCTTTTCCAAGATCCAAATACACTTCCTATTGTTCTTCTTGATGCTGGTCATAAGGATGTGTCACTTCACCTTGTTGCTTTTTAAAATAACCAAGAAGAGGCAACAAATTGTTACTTTTCTTAGGCAAATTTAAGTTTTCTAATTACTACTGAAATCTTTTTAAAATAATGTAAAGAACATGCGAAGCTTCAAGGAATCTTTTTATGGCACCTGTGCTAGATTTTGTCCTCAAGGATCCAACATTTTGGTATCCTTCTTTGTAGAAATTAGAACATCCTCTTGATGACAATGGGAAGAATAAGGATGCCTTGAGAACTTGGAGATTTTATGGAGAGTGTAAGAACCTTCAAATCCTTAAAACTGAAATGGAAAAGGCTCACAAAGTTAGGACTGTAAAAGTATAATAATTATTGTGGGGGTTGTAATGAAAATATGGCTTAACTCTTTTGAGGTGACTCACTATCCATGATGTGTTGGGATCAATGGAAAATGGAATAAGAGATATTAACAAGAATTTGACATAAATGGAAGAAATGGATAGTCTCCCCTAAAAATGATGGCGAGAGATGTATTAATAGTAGAAGAAGCAACATGAATGGTGGGGTTGGTTGGGAGTGGACTAAAGAATTGATTGAGAGATTATAGAAGACTAATTGGGAGTGGACTAAATAATTGATTGAGAGATTATAGAAGACTTATTAAGAGTGGACTAAAGAATTGATTGAGAGTCAAGAGGATAGGAGAATTAGTTAGGGGAAGTAATGGTTCAATCAGGGGTGGAGAGAACTCTCAGTCACAAGAATAAATGATGCCAAAATAGATGGAACTAAAAGAAATCATGCATTCCAAAAGATGACAAGGTTGCCCCTTTCATATGATATAGTCTTTCTAAAATTTAGATTGTATTTTATAGCTAAAATGCCTAAATAGTAAAATGCTAAAAATGCTAAAATAATAAAATAAAAAACAATGAAAACAATAGAGAAAAGAAAACGGATATCCGTTCTCAAAACGAATATCCGTTTTGGTTTGGTACCAAACCAAAACAGATATCCGTTTCAAAGTCAAACTTTGCCAAGTCGCGAATTTGGCTAAGTAAAAACGCAATTTTTTTTCCTATTGCCACTGTTTGGCTCGTGATGATCCTGCACATACCCTAATTCCTTGTTATTATACCATATTAGGATGCAAAGAGTATGTTTGTTGTCTTGAATAAGATAGTCAAAATCATATGCTTATGAGCACTTGATGACCATTGTGGTTATTCAATGTAATTCCTCTTGCATATAAGGCGAGGTTATGAGAGTACATTATGTCTTAGCTATGCAACATAACATTGGGGCTATAGGCTTCCATAAGTCATCAACAATCCCTTTGAGAATGTGGTTAATACTATAAATGTATACTTTGCATCTCACCATGTTAATATACATATCATGTCATCACATTTACCAATTTGACTCTAATTCCATAAAGCAATTCCCTACCCAAAAACTTGTTAAGCTTGAAATCCTTGTTATGACATTGTATTGATCTTACAGAAGGTTGCATACCACTACCCCAACTCTTTGCAAGATTGATATGAAATATGATAAGCAAGATAGGTGCAGTGTAGATCATTACATAATGATAGAGCCATGAAGTGTAGAGGGTTTCAAATATCATAGAAGTCTAAGTTCAAGCCTAATAACACAGTGACCTAAAGGTGGAAGAAGATGAGGGTTGAATAGCATGGCTATGACAACATGAAGATGATATTAAGGTTTAGGAGAGTAGCCTAACAGAGGTCTATTTCAAGCCTAATAGGGGTCTAAGATTGCAGTGATGGAACAATGTTGGTGTGAACACATAATTCACACATGTTAAGTTGACTTAGCGAGTCTTCTAGATGTCTAGTTGAGTCTAGTTGTGTGTTGAGTTGTTGATAGTTGGAGTGAGTTGTCTTATCCTCCACATGTACAATTAGTTATCATCCTCTAATTGTCACATGTTGTAGGAATATCTCCACCTTTCTAGCTCTCACCTTGCCTTTATAAGCAAGGCTCTCTCATTGTATTTCATATAGTTGTATATGATCTTTGTATAGATTCTTTGCTCCATTGTTTTAGCATCTTCTCTGTCATCTTTGTGTGGAAGGTTGTCTTGATTGCAGGTGATCCTGGCTTGCTGAGTCACATTGACTCTTACATGGTATCATAGCTAAATCTGCAATTCCCTTCCCTCATTGGAGAGGTTCTGCTTGGAGCTGCATCATAGGAGCGTCCTAGAGAAAATCCAACATCATGGTTGCGATCAGGAGGCCCAAATCTGTATAGATCAGCTGTCCAAATGCCAAAATCAGAGAAGTTAAAAAAAAGGCAAAAAAATTTGCCTCTGTCCCTCAATAGTAAGGAATATTCCCTACACAGAAGGAATCTTCACCTCTGCACAAGCATTGTACTTCTACATCATCGGTTGAAATTATAAATCATCTAGTAATATTTTGTTTTGTTGGTTTAATAAATTTTTCATGTGGGCTTTGTAAAAAATTTTGTTTGAAAAAGCAAAAAAAAAATATATATATATATTACCGTAGGGTACAGTCATACCCTACGCAGATTTGTTTTCTGCCATACCTAGCGGGGAGGTAGGCGGAGGTGTTAGTCACCCTATAAATATATCCGTAGGTTTTAAGGATTTCACAGGTGGAAATTCAACGACTACTAGGCAGTCTTTTTATCTGCTTCAAAGTCTTATCTTCGACAACTATCATTAAATCCACAGTTAGTGGTGGGGTTTGAAATCCATCACTGCTACTGTCAAATCGGTAGATCTTCATTTTATTTGACAGTCTTTTGCATACTCCCGGTGGTCATTGAATCGACGTTTTGATTGGAATCGATAGGTTTTTCTGTGGTTACCACCATCACCAGCAGCGGCTACGAGTGCCCCTTGCAATACCTTCGTGGTCTTTATTCACGGTGGTCAATTTCCATTTTATTCGATAGTTTTGACCCTGCCATTAGGCAGTGAGTGTTTTATTGCACATGGCGGTCATTTGAACCCTCACGCTGGTAAATTTGCTTAGGGTTGTCTCATGCCAGATAATTTTCTATAATTGTCAGTTGTCTAGTTGACAACATCAATAGCAACCAGTCAACATTTTTTGTATCAGCGAGTTTAAATATAATCGCCGATCACTGGTGGTTAAATACCCACCGATAAGTGGATGTCTTCATATAATCCACCAGAAGCCAAAATCTATCTCTCATGGAGGCCTTAGAACTCCAGATCTGTGGTCATCAAAATTTGCTATCTGCAGCTTCATTTCAAACGGCATGGTAGTCTTCAAAATCATGGGCAATAGTTAAATCACCAACGGTGGTCTTTACACCGCTTAAAACTTAGAAACTTGGCGGCTTAGATCTTGCATCATCGCATTAGCAGTCTCATAGGATGGATTTGCAGTCGCTAGTTGGGTCTCATAGGCCAATAGATAACTCTTAGTCAGTGACCAAATACCTTTTATAACCAGCAGCCAAAACAAATAGTTTGGCACTTTTTGATTCGTTGGATGTACCTATCGGTATATTCCTTGGTTGAAGATCAGTCCTTGGATGATGGTATACTAGTTCGTAGACATTTCAACCAACAGACAAACCATTTTCCATACAAATCTGGTGGCTTTTTCTAACCTTGAGTGGTTTTCACCGAACACGCGGTTTTGATCGGTCAAGGCGGATTCACAACGGAAATGGTGGTTTTGTGCGAATCAGGATGGTTTTGGCCCATACTGGTGGTTTTCTGTTGAAATCAACTATTTTTCCCATTCAGGTGGTTTTCCAGCATTATTGGTAGTTTTTTTACCTCATAGGTGGTTTTCTAACAATAGCAGAATATTCCCCCAACAAAAGAATATTCTGCCAGGGGGGTTGTTTTGCCCCTCAAAGTCCTAAAGTAGGGCTTTTTTTCTTTTTTGTACAACTTTTGCCCACGGTGTCGAAATTGGACAAACAAGATATAACAGAGAGCTGACAGAGAGTACTTCACAGTGATAGTAGTCATTTTCATAGATTTTTCTATTTGATAGCATTTATTGCAGGTTGAAGATAGATCTCTCTTTTTGGCTCCGGAGCTCATAACTTTTTGCCATGATCTCCATTTTTTGCAATTCAAGTGGCATTGGAAAGGTATTCAAGAGCTCTTCACAGCCATCATGTACTTTTCTCAGATTTTGTTCCAGGTGCATTTTATTCAATTTGTTGATTTTTTGGCATTTGATTGATAACTTGGGCATTTTGAAACTTTAGGAGGTGAAATTTGTTTTGAGAGGATTTGTTTGCTATAATACATCATTGTGAATGATTGTAATTTCACTCGGATCTCTTTTTTTAAGAGATTTGGTTGTTTTTCCCAATTTTGGTCTATTGAGGACAATTATAAAATACACTAAATATAAAATGCCACAACAAATTAGGGGGGCTCTCTTACATAGTAAAGGGGTGTTGTTGTCTTTCTTTTTCATCATGGATGTGCCTAAAATTCCACTTTTAACTCCATATAATTATCTTGAATGGAAAAAAAAAACATGGAGTATGTATTGTATAAAAAAAAGTTACATAGAATAACTTTAGGCACAGATCTTGAACCCATAGGTGCTACTGAGAGAAGAAAATGGTTAGATAGAAGAGATGAGGCTTATGGCACACTTTGTCTTTCTATTTCTCCATATCTTAGATTTCATGTTGAGTCTTGTACTACACCAAATGAGATATGGACAACACTAGACAATCTCTTTGGCAAGCAAGATAAAATAAGAAGGTTCAAATTGGAGAATGAGCTAATTGCACTTAATCCTCAAGACTTTGATCAAATTAAAGATTTATTCACCAAGTTTAAGTCTCTCAGGTTGCAACTCAAACAGTGTGGTCTTGAGAAAGAAGATGAACAATTGATTCTATCTATTCTTACAAAATTGGGTCCCGCATATTCAATTTATGTTTCTACCTTTTATGCTATAATCGATGATTTTGGTAGTGAGTTTAAAATGCCTTCACTTGAGGATTTTGCTGCACAACTCACAAGAGAACAAGCTAAACTACTACACATGGGCACATTGAAGTCTCTTAGAAAATAGGCTCTAGTTGCAACACAAAGCACAAAAGATCCTAAGGCTTCACATAATAAAGAAGAGAAACAAAAGGATTCAAAGTCTAATGAGCAAGAGAAAGAATCAAAGAAAACCCCCAACTCTTCTTCCAAGGAGGAGTCAAATATGAAGAAGAAGCCAAAGTGTTCTTATTGTAAGAAGTTGGGTTAGGATGAGACTAAATGTTATGAAAAAAAAATTGAGATGTCACAACTTCTTCAAACACATAACATTGAGTATTCTTCATCAACAACAGTTTTTCCCAAGTCTTCTTCTTCGCCACCATCTACATCTACAGGAACATCAGGCATTGCTTATGGGACAAATAAAGGAAAAGGATAGGCACTCTTTGCTTCAACAAGTCTACAGTCAGAGAGATGGCTTCTTGATTCAACAGCTTCTCATCATATGGCATCTTCATAGGGGATGCTCTCTTCATTTCAGTCATTACTTCGCCACCTATTTTGATGGGTAACAATACATGCATGCATGCAACTAGTAAAAGAGCAATTGATGTCGGTGAGAATACATTCAACAATGTGTTGTGTGTACCTTCCTTGACAACCAATCTCCTTTCAATTACCAGATTACTCATTGTAGTGCAAGGAAGACAGTTGAGTTCACTCCTAATTCTGTGATCATTCAGGACTTGGAGAGCAGAGATATCATTGTTGTTAGGATGGCTAATCATGTATCTCACTTGTACACTTTCTCCCATTTTGTTTTTGATGATGATGTAGATCCATTGATTGATATTCACACTCATCCATCAAGTGCGAATCATGTTTGTAAGGAGAAGTTTGGTCACTTGAACCTTGGTGTTCTTGCATCTACTTTAGTTCCTGAGACTATTTTTGAGCTCCTCCTCCTACTTCTATAGAGAGTGACAGTGACATAGCTTCATCCACTTCAGTTGAACATGATATTGGTTGTCTTCCAAATACAAGTTTGTGGGATGAGTACTTGACAGGTATTCAGACTTGTTTTGTGAGTCCTATCTTGATGACTTGGAAGACATCTTTGATGACATTCATCTCCTCTTTGAAGGAGTTGATTCTTCTACTTTGGATGAGCAGGCATCATCTTCTCCTCTTCACTTGTCACAGTTTGGCACTAAGTTGGAATATTTTGAGCATCATTCAGAGGATACTTTGTCTTTGGAGATTGAGATCTTGAGTTTTCATCTTGTCCCGGATCGTCACATTCTTTAGTTAGGCATGCAGTACTTGATCATGTGGTATCTTTTGGTTGTGACATGTGGACACTTGAGTAGTTTTCAAAGACAACATACATCATGAGGCTTTTTCCCTCATACCTTGAGATGGAGTTTCTTTGACATCATCCTTTGGACTTGTTTCTTCCTAAGGGAAAGAATGTTGTTTGTAGGCTTTGGATTCTCTTCAACATTCTTCTTTAGGCATTCACCATTGGCATAGGAGCTACTTCATTGTGGGGGGTGTTGGTGCCTGCACCAACTTTAGGGTTTCGAGCTAAAAATCTACAGGTATTTTCATTATAAACCTTCAAAAAATTTCTAAGTCCATCGGTAGGAGTAGACCTTTGTCTCAGCGATCACATTGTTCACAGTGGTTTGTTCCATGCTCTTCAATGAGACAGTGATCATCGGCGGCCCATTTCATGTTCCTGCCGACACGCCGATGAAGATGCAAGGCAGACATACAAAGGAGCTTATTGCCAAGATAATGTGCATCAGCAGCAGAGTCTGACGTCCTTCCAACAGGCTGATGAGATATACAGGATGGCCTTCGGTGAGACTTCGCCCATCGGTAGCTCCATCCAGGGTTTCTCTGACGGGCCGATAAACATACAAAGTGCATATCGGCAAAACCTTTCCTATCGGTAGCTAAGCTAAGGGTCCCCCCGATGGCCGATGAAGATACAAGCGAGCACCCAAAGCATTATCAGTGAAGCTTTGTCCATCGGCGTGCCTAGAGGATGTCCTTGCGACACTTGGGGTCACTTTGATAAGGTCTTGGCATCAATGGGAGACAGAGCGATAAATCGCTAGCGAGTAGATCACTAGTAGCGTTAGGGAAAAGTGTGTGATGTTAGGTATACCAGTGGTCTGGTATATAAAGCGATCAAAGGATCGCTGCAGGATGAATGTGGGATAATTAGATCTCACGAACATACGAAAAGTCAGCGAAGGAAAAGATGCCTACATGACGCGATATCATTGGCAATGGACTTTTCAATGTTGCTAACATGGATTTTCAACCTGTATGGGTGGATTTGGACCGTCGATCTTGCATATTTGGAGCCTGATTCTGTGGCTGAGTTTGAAGTTTCAAATGACTGTATGTTTGCGTCATTTTTACGCATTCATTCCACAATTAGCTACCTTGCTGCACGACGCCAAGAAAAAACATCGCATCTGCTAGTATGATCGAGGTCCAGGTTGCTTGCGCCGCTGGCTTTCATGGAGGATTTGATGGCTTCAATGACCAAAATTTAATAAAGATCTAATTGTTGCATCGAAAATCTAAAGAAGTGATCTTTCCATTTATGAAGTTTGTCAGTGTGTAGGTGGCCGGAAGCTTGTGTGCTCCTTGAAAAAGGAATCCATGGCCATTCTAATGGTTGTTGAAGACTTGGGCATTTTTGGGAGGAATAACGAAGAACTGAGCTTTTTGGTTGTTCTATCTCTTTTGGAGTTTATGAGTTGCATCAAAGTGCATGTTGCACATTTGTTCAGTTTCATGTTGTGTTTATATGAAAAATGTTTCTTTGCATGTGTTTAGCTGTTTATCTCCATTGTTGCATGCATCCCTTCTTTTGAATCTGGTTGCTAAGGGTTACTAAGATTCTAGGATACAGATTTGTTGTATTGCATGCTTGATCTCTAACTTCCATTTAAGGAGTGGATTAAACTGTTTTAGGTTAAGTATGGAGAAGAATGTATGTCAGATGGGATATTTGTAAGTAGAGGCAGCTAAATACTCAGCCTTGGGTAGTGTTTGTAAGGCAGGCACCAATCTGACCCCTTGAAACTTGAATGCTAGTGCAATCCATTCTTGTGTATACATCTATTTGACTTCTTGCCCTGAGGTAGGCACCAGTTTGCCCTTGTGTAGTAGTTATGATCCAAAACCCCTTGTCTTGCATCCAAAACATAAATGCAAATCATTTCATAACTCCAACCTGTTAGTTTGTAGGAGTAGAAATAGGACCCCTGCATACTCTCATTCCTAACCAGTTAGATATGTCCAAGAACATTGCCAAACTTGTGATTTATCATGAAAATCTTGGTCCAAACATGAGAGTATTCTGCCTGTTGTTGTAAAGCTAAATATTTCTATGGGTGAGTCAAAGCAAAATCTTTAGCTATAAGGATATTCCCCTTGGTGCGGCAGAACCAGAAGTGAAGGGGAGGCAGCTCACGTAACCTCCTGTATTTGTTGGTCGAATCTACCTGTGCAGTGGAATTGGCAAACCCTCTGCTAATTTAGAGAGAAAGAACCAAAAGGGGTACCTATAGTCTCACACTTGCTCTCCTATGGGGGGGTATTTGATTGTATATATGTGATAGATGTAGTCCTTGGGGGGTCTTGAGTCCCCTTTCCATCACATCTTTCATTTGTTTTTCTGCATTCTCACTTTTTGGAGAGGAGTTTTGTCCCATGAGGTTTTCTTCTTTTCTCCACTTGGGATTTGTTACAGTACATGGGTACCTAACATGGCCTAGTAGCCAGGACCCATCCATCATTGCATCTTTGTTTTAGTCAACTACTCCCTAAGTTGCACTTAAGGGGGGGTGTTGGTTTGAACACATAATTCACACATGTTAAGTTGACTTTGTGAGTCTTCTAGATGTCTATTTGAGTCTAGTTGTGTGTTGAGTTGTTGATAGTTGGAGTGAGTTGTATTATCCTCCACATGTGCAATTAGTTATCATCCTCTAATTGTCACATGTTGTAGGAATATCTCCACTTTCCACTCCACCTTTCTAGCTCTCACCTTGCCTTTATAAGCAAGGCTCTCTCATTGTATTTCATATAGTTGTATATGATATTTGTATAGATTCTTTGCTCCATTGTTTTAGCATCTTCTTTGTCATCTTTGTGTGGAAGGTTTTCTTGATTGCAGGTGATCCTGGCTTGCTGAGTCACATTGACTCTTACAAACAATACATTGAAGGATTAAAAAAAACCCTACAGAGATAGTAATAGAGAACAAAGTCAAGGTGAACCAAGATAAAAGAACAAGCAGTTCGTATATGATTATGTTGATTGCTATAACAAGTATGTTAACAACCATAAGATGCATGTTGACATGTGAAGACTATAACAGTTATAGCAAAGGCAATGTGTGAGGATATCGCTGGTATAATGTGGCTCGAACTATTTTGGCATGTTTGGGTGCAAAACATGACCATGCCTAGCCTAAAAGTACCCATCCGGACGTGTTGGAATTGTCGGTTTGGTCGCATCAGGAGCAGGACAAAAGTTACACCCCTCTGCAACTTTACACTGCATGCATCTAACCATTTTTGGGGTAGCAAAAAAAATTTCACCATGGGCAAACACCTTAGAGGTATAAAAAACCAAGAGAGACTATTGTAGAGGGACCCTACGTGATCCCATATCCTTAGATAGAATGTTTCTAAGTGACATGATTTTCGAGTAACAGCTCATCAAAGATTGCTACCTTTTTGCACTTTGAACTCTTCAGGGATATCGTTGGTACAATGTAGCTTGAACTGTTTTGGCATGTTTGGGTGCAAAATAGAACCATGCCTAGCCTAAACATACCCATCCAGATGCATTGGAACTATTAGTTTGGTCGCATCAGGAGCAGGACGAAAGTTACACCCCTTTGCAACTTTACATTACCTCCTTCTGACGATTTTTGGGGCAGCAGAAAACTTTTCACCATGGGCAAACACCTCAGAGATATCAAAAACTGAGAGAGGTTATTGTAGAGGGGTTCTACATGATCGTGTTTCCTTAGATAGAATGTTTCTAAGTGTCAGGGTTTCTGAGTAATAGCTCGTCAAAGATTGCTATCTTTTTGTACTTTGGACTCTTCAGGGATATCACTGATATAATGTAGCTCGAACTGCTTCGACATGTTTGGGTGTAAAATAGGACCATGCCTAGCCTAAATGTACCCATACAGGTGTGTTGGAACTATCAGTTTGGTCACATCAGGAGCAGGATGAAAGTTACACCCCTTTGCAACTTTACACTACCTCCTTTTGACAATTTTTGGGGTAGCAGAAAACCTTTCACTACGGGCAAACACCTTAGAGATATCAAAAACTGAGAGAGGTTATTGTAGAGGTGTTCTACATGATCACGTTTCCTTAGTTGAAATATTTCTAAGTTTCATGCTTTCCAAGTAACAACTCATCAAAGATTGTTGCATTTTTGTACTTTGGACTCTTCAAGGATATCGTTGGTACGAGTGTAAGGTATTAACTTAGATTTTAGAGAAAAGTAAAGACTAGGGTTTTTAGGAGGTTGAGGACTAGATAACCCTAAACATAATACAACCTAAGTGCTGAAGACCACATGAAGAACACAAAAGGTTATCTGAGACAGATTAAATAGAGAGTATAACACAAACAAAACTTACCAAACTAGGTCTTTAAAGACAATACACTTAGGGTTTAAAACATAACTAATAACTTTAACTTAAAATCCCTAACTAGTTTTGAATGTTTAAACCTCTATAGTTGTGATATGAACACTGCCACTAAGACATCCTTTAGACTTCCAAAACTTCTAACAACAACCACAACTCATCAATCAACATCAACATGACCTTAACGCCATATTTTGTGATCAACATCAACATCATGAGGACACTGAAGTCGATAAAGTTTTCCTATTAAGAAAAAGAGCTTCCCTTAGCTTCAAGTAATATAAATATTCTATACTGACAAGGCCAACCACGTGAAGGTGGAAGCTCATCTGGCCTCACCTAAAACCTAAGACACATGTATTCTAGTAGATTTAGGACACCTAAGACACCTATTATATAGTATGTATCTAGATTTTATAGACATAGTAGACCTAAGACACCTAATCTTTATACCTTATTGTAGTCTAGACCTAAGTCACCTAGACACCTAGATTATAGTTCTACCTAAGACACCTATTATGGTAGACCTAGTTGACATATAGTACCTACCTAAGACACCTAGATTAAATTATACCTTATTCTAGTCTCTAGACAGGTAGTTGATATATAGTATCTACCTAGAAGACACCTAGATCATTCTAGATTATACCTTATTCTAGTCTCTAGTGATGGAGAGAAGTGATATAAAATGATCAAACTCACTCAGAAAACCACTCACAAGAACCTCTAGTCATCAATCTATGGGCTTGCCTTCACAAATCACCATTGTTCCTTATAGCCTTTCAAATAGGCCTTTTTGGGCATAACTTTTGGATCAGACTTGATCTATAGGAAAGGAGACCCATTTAAGATATCCTTTTGGCCATTCTTACACATATCTAGGAATGAGGTAGGGTTCCTTTGTATGGAAGAGTTCAAAAATTGATTGTCCTTCTTACTAGGCCTAATTGGGCAATTAGGAGTGACACAATTGAGTTCTTGGCTTCAAGGGATCTCTACTCATGTTCCAATACTCCAAACACATCTCATATGGTCTCAAACAACTATTCCTATTACATGGATCATTCTCCAATAGCCTACAATCAGTTTCTCCAAGTCTCTAGGGTTTCTAGGTCTAATACATAGGGATATCAGACTTTCAAGGCTTCATCACATGTGCAACCTACACCTCTGCCCGTGCAAGTTTGGAATATCAAAATATATACTAACATAAGCCATTCCAATGATTTTTTGGGTTTTCTACCAGTGGAATAGAGAATTATACATTTTTCTTTCTCATTGGTTACCCTACCTAGGGTTTGGACTAGTTTGGAAAGAAATGAATAGAACTTTCTTCTTTCTTAATGAAAATGAGTGCAAAAAAAATGACAGGAAGTAGATTCAATGCACTTTCATGTCCAATTAGTTTCAGATCACAACAAGCCCGTATAGGTCCGTACTAAGCAACATAACATAAAGAAAAATGTTAGAATTGCAGAAACAAAGGTGTTTTTATTGCTTTCACTCCAAAAATCCATCATCCAACCTTGGGGTCATACAATGTAGGATTATTTATGCCTATACAATTAGTTGGAACCATTCAACCAACCCCAACTATCCATTTTAACAACTTGTGAAAAGTTGACAACAAAATGCAAAAAGTTATCAAGACAACCATGACAACATTTGACAACTTCTACAAGAATTAACCAATTGACCCAAAACTTACACAAATGGGTCCAAATGGACAACAATGGCCCAAAATGGCCTTATTAACATGAAATAACACAAACCAAAATAAAATCCAACTTTTGACTCTTGGGGGCATAATGGACCTGTGGGTGCCCTAGCACCATACTCCCAAGGGAAAAGAAAGCTCAAGTCCCACTTGAGGACAGATCTACAACTATGTAACCATGTTTTGCAATGTCATCTTCAGTCATCCAAGAAGCATCTTCCATAGGAAGACCTCTCCATTTGACCAAGTATTGGAAGTAGGTCCTATGCCTTGTCTTCTTGAGTTCTTGTCAATAATGCACTCTAACTCCAAAGGTTGGCTTGGTGGGAGATCTCTAACCCATTCCTCATCTGAGAAAGCCGATGAACCTACATTATCATCTGCAACAACATCCCCTTTGTAAGGGTAGAGATTAGATACATTAAAAATAGGAGAAATGGCAATGCCAGGGAGAAGCTCTATTTCATATGCATTCTCTCCAAATTTATGTACCACTTTACATGGCCCTATCTTCTTCATTTGTAGTTTAGAATATTGCCCCTTAGGAAAACTTTTCTTCCTCAAGTGAGTCAAAACCAAATCCCCAACCTTGTAGTGAACCTCTCTCCTCTTTAGATTAGCATTATGTTTGTTCTTGTCTACACTCCTTTGAAGATTATCCTTGACTTGCTGGTGGATCTCTTACATAGCCATAATAAATTGTTCACCTTCAGCACTCCTCCTTTCCATTCCACTAACATCTCTCAATTCAAACACACCCCTAGGATGCAAACCAGAAACAATCTCAAAAGGACTCTTTCCAACACTCCTATTCACTGAGTCATTGTATGCAAATTATGCCTAAGGAAAGATCTGATCCCATTGGGTGGAATGCTCTTTTGTGAGACATCTGAGAAGGTTTCCAAGACTCCTATTCACCACTTCAGTCTACCCATCAGTTTGGAGATGGTAGACAGAACTAAAAATCAAGTTAGTACCAAATTTCTTCCATAGAGTTCTCCAAAAAATAACCAATAAATTTGCTATCCCTATCTGAAACAATGCTAAGAGGTAAACCATGAATTCTTACCACCTCTTTGAAGAACATGCCTACTATGTATGAAGCATCATTAGTACTTTTGCAAGGTATAAAATGAGCCATCTTAGAAAATCTGTCCACAACAACATACACTTGGTCAAAACCTCTTTGTGTTCGAGGAAACCCCATCACAAAATCCATACTTATGGATTCCCAAGGCCTACTGATAACCTTGCATTGGTGCTACATCCTTTATCCCTTTGACAAATAGTACACTTTTCAACAATTTTTCTTACATCAGTTTGCATTTTTAGCCAATAGTAGTGCCTCTTCAATTGTCCCAAGGTCTTATCAAGACCAAAATGACCTGCAAGGCTGCCACTATGCTTTCTTTGATCAATTTATCCCTCATTGAACACTTAGGAACACAAAATTGTGCCCCCTTGAACAGAAATTCATCTTTGGATCAAAAAATCAAACCATTTGTCATTATTGTTGCTACAAGGCTACCAATAACTTGCATAAATTTCTTTGAAATCTACATCTTCAAGGTACATACCTTTTAAGGAATCAACTCCCATGCTCTGCAACTAAATTTCTTGCACCATTAGAGCCCTTCTAATCAATGCATCTACCACTTTATTAGACTGCCCCTTCTTATGCTTAATGGTAAAAGTGAAACCTTGTAAATACTCAACCCATTTAACATGCCTATAACTGAGTTTATCTTGACTATTCAAAAATTGGAGTGCATGATTATCAATGTACACTATAAACTCCTTAGGAAGTAGATAATGTCTCCATTTCCTTAATGCTTGCACTATTGCATACATTTCAAGGTCATAGGAAGAGTACCTTTTCTTGGCCTCATTCAATTTCTCACTAAAGAAGGATATAGGTCTATTTTCTTGACTTAGCACAACACCTATGGCATGACCACTTGATTCACATTCAATTGTAAAGACCTTATCAAATCTAGGCAAAGACAATATAGACTATTCAGCTACCCTTTTTTTCAAATATTCAAAACTCCTATCAGCCTCCTTAGACCAAATAAACTTCTTCTTTTTATCACCCTTAATAGTATCAATCATTGGGGCACAAACATGACTGAAACCTTTTATAAATTTTCTATAAAAGCTAGCCAAGCCATGGAAACTCTTTACCTCAGTAGCTGATTTAGGTGTAGGCCAACTTAGAATAGCCTCAACCTTGCTTGGATCCATCTTCAAGGTGCCATTTATAACCACAAAACCAAGATATACTAACTCTGTTTTCATAAACTCGCATTTCTTCAAGTTGATCATTAGTTTCTCTTCATGCAATATTTTCAAAACCAAATCCAAATGGTGCAAATTCTCTTCCTTAGTTTTACTAAAAACAAGAATGTCATCAAGATAGACTACAACAAACTTACCAATGAAAGGTTTGAGTACTTCATCCATCAAATGAATGAAGGTATTAGGTGCATTTGATAAGCCAAAGGGCATCACAAGCCATTCATACAACCCTTAATTTGTCTTAAAGGTTGTTTTCCATTCATCACCTAGTCTAATTCTAATTTGATAGTAACCACTCTTGAGATCAATTTTAGAAAAGTAACATGCACCACCCAAACAATCCATTAAGTCTTCAATTCTTGGAATAGGAAATCTATACCTTATTGTAATCTTGTTGATGGCCTTGGAATCAATGCACATCCTCCAATCACACCCTTTCTTTGGTGCTAAGACTGTAGGAACCACACAAGGGCTTAAACTTTCTCTAATCAGCCCCTTGTCAAGTAATTCCTGCACTTGCCTCTTTATCTCCTCAATTTGTTGTGGTGTCATCTTATAAGTAGCTTTGTTAGGAAAACTAGCCCCTAGAATGAAATCCATGTGGTGGCTAATGCCTCTCGTGGGTGGCAAGGTGTTGGGAATCTCATCAACCACTATATCAGCATACTTATTTAGCAAATCAAGTGGGCTTCTAAAGGCAACTCATCCAACTTGACTATTGTCATAACAGTCCTAGGCTTGGCTATGATGGCAAAACCCATATTCTCCTCTTCCATAGTCTTTAAGAACTCATTTTCATCCACTAGCATGACACTAGGGCCCACTTGTGATGTCACATCCTCTTCTTGCAATGGTGTTAAGTTATAGGAGACCCCATCCTTCTCTATAACATATGTATTCTTCCTCCCATCATGCTTAGCATTCCTATCATACTGCCATGGTCTACCAAGTAGCATATGGCAAACATCCATGGGAATGATGTCACACGAGACTTTATCCTTATATCCCCCTATGTGGAACTCTACTTAAGTTTGTTCATTCACCAACACTTGTTGTCCCTTGTTCAACCAAGAGACCTTGTATGAAGTGGCATGAGGTATCCTCTTCATCTTCAACTTATCTACCATTTCAACATAAACCAAATTGTCAGTACTACCAAAATCAATAACAACTTTACAACATTTACCTTGGCATTTGCATGTAGTCTTGAAGAGTGACTTTCTTTGTGGTGATTCCTTCTCCATAAGCACTTTGATCAAGGTTCTTTTCAACATGAGAGATTCTCCAACTTCTGGAGCAGCATCATATGATGGAGAGTTAACACTTTCACTATCTTCTACTTGTGTAATCTGATTTCTCCTCTCTCCTCCAAATGAAGTAGTGGACTGATTTTTAGGGTATTTCCATGCTTGATGGCCTGCAAATTTGTTGCACTTATAACACTTGCCAATGAATCCACTTGATCCTCCTCTTTGGCCTCCAAATCTGCCCCTAAAACTTCATCTTCTTCCTCTAAAACTACCCCTATGAAACCTTTGGGACTGTCCTCTACTGACAAATGTCCCTCTTGCTCTGAAGTTTGTCCTTCCTCTACCCCTACTTTGCTTTTCTTGTCTCCTTCTCAACTTATCTTCAACCTTCATGGAAAATTGATAACATTCTTCCAACGTTCTAGGACATGTAAGACTCAATTCATCTTGTATGTTGTACTTGAGACCATTAATGTATCTGGCAATCTTGTCCACATCATTCTCCATGTGACCTGACCTAATACTTAGTTTGTAGAACTCCTATGTATAGATCTTCACATCCATGTCTTTTTGTTTCAGGTTTTGAAGTTTTTTTTTTATAATTGAATGGCATAGTCATCGGGTAGGAATTAGCCTTTGAGTTTGGCAACCATCCTATCCCAAGAGGTGATTTTGGATTTTCCCTTCTTCCTCCTCTCATCTTGCACATAGTCCCACCAAAGTAAGGAATGACCCTTCAATTTTGTCTTGGCCAACTTCACTCTTTGTCCCTCTGGTACATCTTCATATTCAAAATAGTTGTCTAGTGCTCCTATCCAATCTAGGAGTTCCTCACTATCCAAGTTTCCTCCATACACTGGTAGATCCATCTTTATCTCGGGACCTTCTCCTTTGACTGCCTTCAATAGCTTTTCTAGTTTCAAGTCATCAGGATCCAACTCTTCTTGGGACCCTTCTTGGGAGTTTTCTTCCACCCCTTCTTCTTCTTTTCGGTCACTCAAATCTCTTGTGATCACTTCTCTTCTCTAACTTGTCTCAATTGTAGCAAGCTTGGCTTCAAGGATTTCTATCAACTCCCTCATTTGTCTCATCTCTCTTGCATGTTTCTCCTTCAATTCACTCACCTCTCTAGCAACTGTATTCCCTTTTGGAGGCATCCTTGTTTCTCTTCACTTCAAATTTTCCCTCTTCTAACCAACATATGCTCTGATACCAATTTGATGCAGGGAAGGGGTATAAAATGATCAAACTCACTCATACAACCACTCACAAGAACCTCTAGTCATCAATCTATGGGCTTTCCTTCACAAATCACCATTGTTCCTTATAACCTTTCAAATAGGCCTTTTTGGGCATAACTTTTGGAGCAGACCTAATCTATAGGAAAGGAGACCCATTTAGTATACCCTTTTGTCCATTCTTGCACATATATAGGAATGAGGTAGGGTTCCTTTGTACGGAAGGGTTCAAAAACTGACTATCCTCCTTCTTACTAGGCCTAATTGGGCAATTAGGCGTGACACAACTGAGTTCTTGGCTTCAAGGGATCTCTACTCCTGTTCCAATACTCCAAACACATCTCATATGGTCTCAAAAAACTATTCCTATTGTACATGGATCATTCTCCAATAGCCTACAACTAATTTCTCCAAGTCTCTAGGGTTTCTAGGTCTAATACATAGGGATATCAGACTTTCAAGGCTTCATCACACATGCAACCCTACACCTCTTCCCCTGCAAGTTTGGAATATCAAAATATATACTAACACAAGCCATTCCACCGAGTTTTTGTGTTTTCTATTGGTGGAATGGAGAATTATACATTTTTCTTTCTCATTGATTACCCTACCTAGGGTTTGGACCAGTTTGGAAGGAAATGAATAGAACTTGCTTATTTCTTAATGAAAATGAGTACAAAAAAATATGACAGGAAGTAGATTCAATGCACTCTCATGTCCAATCGGTTTTAGATCACAACAAGCTAGTACACATCTGTACTAAGCAACAGAACAAAAAGAAAAATGTCAGAGTTGTAGAAACAAAGGTGTTTTTATTGCATTCACTGTAAAATTCCATCATCCAACCCTAGAGTCATACAATGTAGGCTTATTTATGCCTATACAATCAGTTGGAACCATTCAACTGACCCCAATTGTCCATTTTAACAACTTGTGAAAAGTTGACAACAAAATGCAAAAAGTTATAAGGACAACATTTGACAACTTTTACAAGAATTAACTAATTGACCCAAAACTTACACAAATGGGTCCAAATGGACAACAATGGCCCAAAATGGCCTTATTAACATGAAATAACACAAACCAAAACAAAATCCCAACTTTTGACTCTTGGGGGCATAATGGACTTGTGGGTACCCCTGCACCATGTAGACAGGTCATTGATATATAGTATCTACCTAAGACACCTAGATTAGATTAAATACCTTTTTTCTAGTCTCTATCTACCTAGTTGACATATAGTATATACCTAAGACACAAGTGGAGACACCTATTATCTAGTTAGAAACCAAGACACTTAGAGCCACCTAGATTTTATACAATACTCTCAGGATCAACTTCATCCATCACTTAGGTCTAACCCCATGAAGCATAACATGATGATGATTGAAACATCAATTGTATACCATAGAAAATAAATCAAGTTCATACCACTGCTTGTCAAGTTCATACCACTACTTGTCAAGTTCATACAACTCTGTGCATCACATCTCATATTCTATGAAGAAGCAAGTGTCCTTATATCACAAAACCCAACAACATATCCTGAAAGCATAATGGTATCATCAAACAATAGACAACCAATAGACATACACAATTATGCATTCTTTACTCAATTACTAACATCCAAGCACTTTGACATCAATTACAAACATATTCATCACAATATTCACTATATATGTGTAAAAATGTAGTAGCAAATAAAAAAGACAAACCTATATAAACTTACAAATTAATGTGCATACTTACAATTCAATGTAACATTACTTTACAAAATCAATGTGAATACTTACAAATTAATCCAACGAACCATCCGGGTCTGTTCTACTCTTTATTGTGTCAAGTATTGCCTCATGGTCAGACTCACGCACTTTCCACAAGGTCTTGTTCAAAGGTCTACCTTGATAATTTATCAAATGAACATTAGATGCCACAACAAGGTTCTAGTAATGAAGAATCTTCCAATGCATATCAAAGTCCTGAAACAGCCAAACATTAACACTTCTATTTGGGTATCTTCTAAGCCATATTCCAATAACAACCACTGAGCTTGTAGGGTATTCAATATTTTCTCCATCTATAACTGGGGCCTCCAATTTCTTTTTGGCCTCAACACAACAACATAAGTAATAATATGTTCCCTCTTCATTATCTTCATTTGTAATAACTACATAAACATGCCCTACATTGATATGTGTAGCAAATTAGATGAAATTAGTCAACATTACAAAAATACTACAAAGTAAGATAACATTAGGAATTTCAAAAACTATGCAAGTAGATATATTACTTGGTTGAACTAGATCTGATATGTGGTCAAAGTCAACTGATGATTCCATCTCTGTTAGTTCTAGTGTCGTCAGGGGTCGATACATGTCAAGTGGGTTAAGATAACTTAACTTCCATTCATCAACCCACTCCTTTGACTCACACTCATCCCAGGCTTGAATTGTACATGAAGAACAAAAGCATGCCATCTTCTGCGTATGGATACTCCATGAACCTACAATTGAGCTTCTGAAAGAGTGTATCTCACTTGATCCTATTAGTGTACAACAGTCCTTATATGGTACAATGTTAGAATCATCTATCAACCAAAAAAATCTACAAACTGAAGACTTACCTTCATTACCTGGACCCATCGAAGCATTACACCATTTGACGATTGATTTTTCATTTGTCAACTTTGCATTGTCTTTATACTTTAAATCTTCTCATGCTATGGCTCTTTTGATATATGCTCCTGCACCATCATGCTCCCCCTTTCCATGCTCGCCCTCACAAAAGTTCAACATATGCTAAACACCTGTAATATTATGCCTCCTGCTTAGCCAATAGAAATTCTGTGAGTTCTTTAATTGTGATGCATAGTTATCCGACCATATGATATGTTAACTAAACGATATGCCCCTTCTAGCCAAATCATTGTAGAACACCTAAAAGCAACCTTGCACGAACTTTGTAGAATGCGTGTGATTATCACTAATATAAAAATGATACTCCCTTATGATCTTTCTTTCATCCTCTGTACTGTCATTCACATGAATGAATGTGGTGTGCACAAATATAGAAACCTATGTGGAGTTGTAATATTGTGATTGCACCTCATGTTGTGGTTGTAGATTCTAGTTCTCTACAAAGTTGATGACTGAAACAATGCTACCAACTGGAAATGTGTCCTTGCATGACTTGAATTGCAAGTCCAACCATTGAGCTCTATGGGCATGTCTTGCATACTCATACACAATACTATCATGAAATATAGGCATAAACTGATACACTGGAATCGTTTCAATAACCAATTCACACCTCTTTTCTTCTTTACCATCTTTTGTATTGTATGCCACTATTTTACACTTGCTGAACTCTACTATTTTGTTTCCAACCACACATGTTCTTTCCATATGTTCACATATTGGCATACGTTGCAAGCCAACGCAATGCTGACATGTGCCATCCAAGCATAATTTCCTGCAGAATATTTGACCTTCCTCTCTTTCACATTAAATTCTTGATATGAAGTCTCTTGAAGATGTTGGTGTGGCATGTATGGCACAATCCTGCAAAACATTGTTAGTATGCAAATCTAAACATATAGACTGATAAACATCAAAATGGTTAGAAAATTCAATATGTAATCTATGACAACAAGTAGTGCGTGTGTGATTTATCTTGGCATAGAAAGGTTTTAGCATTTCAAAACATCTTTGACAAATTTTAATTTTAGGATACATCTCTAGAAATTTACCAAAAAACTGTGTTTGAGTCATATCCAAAAAATTCTTTGGATGTGGCTCACAATTCTGACTACCAATTCTCCTTCTTACTATATCCCTTTGATTCAAAGATACCCTTGTGTAATTCTTCCAAAAGTCTTCAATTAGTGACCTCAATGCTTCAACAATTGGTTTATCATTTCGTGGTAGTCTCCCCAAGAACGCCCATAATTCATTGGCATTGGTGTCCTCAATTCTTTAGCACCTTCCAACAGCCCTTGATAAAGTTTTATTATTAATTCTCAATGCTTGACTCATCTTTCTAGTGAGATGAGCTTTCCTTGTTTGATTACTTACTATAGTCGATGTAATGACGTGCTGTGTTACATTACTATCTTTTGTGGGTGAGGTGTTACCCACACTCTCATATGCACTCATTAGATTCTTGACAATAGATTTTTCACTTGAAGCCTCTGATGTTTTGTAAGGTGAATATTTTGTCGTTTAGCTAACTAATTAGAAAAATGGTTATATCGCTACAGCTATGATGAGACTGAGTCTCTCCTCTCAGTAAGGGGAGGTTCCCTCTAGATAATGAACTCTTTCTAACAAACAAATTTTAATACTTAAATAAACTAAAACTATTCTTGGGGTGTTTCCATCGCATCCTATTCTCTTTTTTCAGAATAGATGTTTCTCTCTTACAAAATAACAACTTCACAATAGATGATATTTGATAATTCTTGAACCAAGACAAACCATAGAAACACAAAGTTTTCTATTATTTCGCTTATTTCTCACAAACAAACTTAATTAAACTCAAATGCAGCCCAAAGTCTCCACTTTCACCCAATATGATATAACTAACTTGAACACAATAGTTTACAGCATAAAGTCTCTAAACAATTCCGTTCCCACAAATAAACACAAACTCCCGCAATGAGAAAAATAGCACAAAGTCTATTCAACCAAAACAAGAACACTCCTCTCAAATTTTAATAAACCTCATGATTCCAACAATGATTCAATATAATATAACACCAATGACATAAGAACACTAATATCATAAAACAATATGATTCAACTCAAAGTTTGATACTCAAATTGTCTGCTTATATTGATATTCACTTGAAAAATATGATAAACATAAAAAGCTCAAAGTCTTGAAATATTTTCCAATTTGGTAGAGTTTCTTTGCAATAGATAAAAGATAAAATTTACAATAGAGGCCCTCTTTATTTATAAGGAGGAGCCTGGAGCAAAAATAGGAAATTTACAACTACTTTGACTTATTCAAACAGAAGAGTCCTATTTGACTTAGGACTTCCTTTGCCTCACGTGTAATTACATTTTAGAAAATTACACATGAATATGTCCACAATAAAATTCAAATTACATATACAAGAATAAAATAAACCAAGGTATCAGCTTCCTCCATCATTCTTCTTTAGAAAATTCTAGTACATGGCCTATAGAGCTGCTATTTCACATGCATCTGGCTTAGCTGTATTTTCTGAGATAGTGCAGGCCCGAAGTATTGCATCTTTTACTTCCTTTATTGCCTTCTCATGTTTGTCAAGATTGTCCTTCAAGTTCTCAAAAGTCAAATGTTGATCATAAAGATTGTCCATTGAAAGTACTGAGGGCACTTCATCTTTGAATTTCCTTTGAACCATCTTTTCGAAGGAGCTTATCATTTCATCTGCTGAAAGGAACTTATGATCTTCACCTGTGAGGGTGCATGGGAGTTCTTCTAGCCTATGTATTTTCTGAGATAAAATTTACAATAGAGGCCCTCTTTATTTATAGGGAGGAGCCTGGAGCAAAAATAGGAAATTTACAACTACTTTGACTTATTCAAACAGAAGAGTCCTATTTGACTTAGGACTTTCTTTGCCTCACGTGTAATTACATTTTAGAAAATTACACATGAATATGTCCACAATAAAATTCAAATTACACATACAAGAATAAAATAAACCAAGGTATCAGCTTCCTCCATCATTCTTCTTTAGAAAATTCTAGTACATGGCCTGTAGAGCTGCTATTTCACATGCATCTGGCTTAGCTATATTTTTTGAGATAGTGCAGGCCCGAAGTATTGCATCTTTTACTTCCTTTATTGCCTTCTCATGTTTGTCAAGATTGTCCTTCAAGTTCTCAAAAGTCAAATGCTGATCATAAAGATTGTCCATGGAAAGTACTGAGGGCACTTCATCTTTGAATTTCCTTTGAACCATCTTTTCGAAGGAGCTTATCAATTCATCTGCTGAAAGGAACTTATGATCTTCACCTGTGAGGGTGCATGAGAGTTCTTCCAGCCTGTGTAGAAGTGTGACATCGTTTTCTTCACTAGTTTCATGAGCTTGACATAAATCCTCAAGCAAGCCTTTTATTATATGGATGTGATGAACCAAAGACTCCTTAGTTGTAAGATATGATTCCCTATTTGCGATGACCTTGATGGTGATCAGATTCTTTATCTTAATCTTTTTCATCTCTATACACTCCTCCAAGCTCTCTTCCTAATCTTGCAGTTCTTGGGAGAGTAAGTCAACCATGTTATCAAGCTCAGATTTGGCTTTATCCATCTTTTATTTTCTTTCTATAGTGGTCTTCAGTAGAACTCGCCTTTGAGCTAGCAAACATTCCACAATATCTCCTACCACTCTTCCTCTAGCCTGAGCTTTTTCAACCTTCTGTATTAGAGGATCTACTACAGTCACTGCCATGGGTTCCACAATTTCAGATGACTTTACTATTTTTTTAAGAACCGTAGCAAGTTGTTCTGCTTTAGCTTTATACTGTTCTTTTTCATTTTTTACGTCATCATATTTTTTGAGCAAGGTGCTGGTAGTAGTTTGAAAATCTGCTTTTATGCCTTCATGAGTTAGCTTACCTAACTCAACCCTTGAGATGACATAATCATTCATATCAAAATTGTCAACAGTAGCATCCTCTGGTGGCTTAGCAATCTCTGCATATCTAATCCCTTTTTCATTGATAAGCCTAGAAACAGTCTTAGGCTTCTTCTTTAGAGTCTTTGATTTCACAGGTAACAACTTCTCAATATTAATCTCATTTGGTGAAATAGCTTGCTTCTTTCTCTTGGGAGTATATGTAGAAAACCATGGAGGGAGCACAGAAGCACTAATAGTCGAAGATGAATCCACTACTTGTTTCGCTGGATCCATATTTAGACCTATTATGGTAACAATAGGACTAGTGTTGGTAAAAACTACACCTATATCAAAAAAAATTTTGAACCATCCAGAAGATTTTCTAAAACAGATTGTTCACCACTATCAAAAGATAGAGAAGATAAAGTTGGAATAGAAATGGAGGAATCAAACACGGTCCCAAAACTAGTTCTTATAGAAGTAGGGGTATTATCAGAAGAAACAATAAAAATAGGTGAAATAGGAACACTTGAAACTACTGGAAAACTACCAGAAATAGGACCATGAGGAAGGGGTGTAGAAACTTGTGATTCAGTTGGAAGATCTTTCTTAGGAGACTGACGTGGATCACCAAGTTGTTCCTGTTCTACATTCTCATCCTTGCCTTGTTCAGTTTCAACTTCCTCATCAGATTTATTAGACACTTTTGTTCATTGGGCATCCTCAGATTTTTGAATATTTTGCTTTTCAATCTCAACATCTTCAACCTATATTTGCTCAACATTTGTGTCTTCAACACCTGATTCAGTGACGTTAGAGGTTTCTTTAACCTCTTTCTTCTTCCCTCCCTTGGATACAAACTTAATTTTTGGCTTTCGCATTTTGGAGGAAGAAGGGGTGTCACTCTTATTCTTGGTCCTGTTTTCTACTTTCTTGCCTGTTTTCTCCTGAGTTTCAGTTTCTGACCCTATGAGAAATTCCTTCAATTTGATCCCTTTGCTTTCCAACCATATGTTTGTATTGGCCAAGATTGGCTAAAATCTTTTCCTTATGGAAGTTTCCTCTTTAACTGACCATTTCACCTCTAGAAGAGGTGAGATTCCAACATTCTTAGTGTTATATTTGGGGTCTAGAACATCCCCATCATCTTCAATTCCATCTGGAATATCTTCAAGGCCCAGCTCTTCGATTTGACTCAAATGAAGTTTGTAGTAGTCTAACTTCCTGATCTCATTTTGTGTCCTGAGATCAGCCCAAATATCTTCCACCATAGGCACATGGAAAGTTGACTTTCTTTTGATCTTATCTTGTACCCTCCTAAAGTCAAAATAATCCCTTTTCTTGAAAGTTTTCATGGTGACCAACTGCAATTCAGAATCAATTGTTTTTGCCTTGTTAGCTGACAGAACTGAGTAACTTCCAATTTCTACGGGAAACTTTATCCCTTACTTCTTTAGCTCCATTTGTTTATTATGTACCACAATCAGATGCCTACATAATTCCATGAGAACAATTCAGTCACTAGGATATTGTGGAAGAATATAAGGGTAACCAGGATAATACCCTACTCTGAGATATGTGAAAGTAGGGAATTGTAAGAACAAGCAGCCAAAAGAATTCACAACTTCCCAAGCTTCATCTGAAACCCTCTTTTGAACAAGTTCATTGTCCCATAAACACATAAATACTAAAAAGAAGGCATCATTTACCCTACATAAATGATGGATTGATCCCTTCAAAGTAATTTGAGGATAATACTCATACACAGGAACCAATCTTCTATCACCAACTTGAGTCAGACTCAGAAAACTTCTCATGCTTACTGCAACATATACAAGATATGAGGTCATATAGAATTTGAATGTTGTGTTGACCTTCACCAATTGTTCATGCAAAGCATTACTGATCTGCTCTCCCCAAAAGATCTTCTGTGTGCCTCGAAGAATTACCTTGATGTATGTGTACATCCATTCCTAAAATTTGGAGGAAGAAGGGAGTCCTCTGATACGACTCAAAAGTGTGATCAAGTCACAAACTTCCTCAACAAAGTCACTCCTTGGGAGATCCTTTGGCCATCTGGTCAGATTGCTTTGAGGAATTTTGAACCATTTATTGTTTATGTACCTTCTTGCGACTTCCACATCTGTATCATAATCTCTTTGCCCTTGAGCAAAATCAATCTATCCAATATTTTCAATAGGTGGACACATGAAGATTTTATCAAGAAATTCTACATCCAACCTCATGATCACATTCCCTTGGGAATCTATCACAACCCTAGTATCCATGTTGTAATCTCTAGCCACATGAAGAACAAACTCGAGGTTATGGGCAAAAACTAGAAAAGAGGCAACCAAGTGAATATTGCTGTCAATTATCTTTTGCATGTGTCTGGAAGGATTTGTCTATTTAGTTCTGTCCACAAATTCTGTCATATCCACATGTCCTATTTCTGTATCTCTGATTTCATCAACATTTGACTATAGTGAAGTGACAGGGAAGACCCCTTGTTATTTGTACTTCATGATTTTGGCTTTGGATGGAGACAACTCCGACATCAGCTCTGGAGAGAATTCTGGAAGAGATATCTATCATGGACATTTGTTGAAAACTGTAAAAGGCCATGATCTCGCAATTAGGGGAAAAATGAATAAACTAGGATAACTGTGATTCAATGATCATGAACAGGAAAGCATGCGTTGAAGGACTTGAGTGCATGCAAATCAAGGTAAAGGGTGAAAGCAGGTTAATAGGCCTTGAAAGGTGAATTTTCCTAGTGTTAGGAAAAAATTTAGGAAAATGTGCATTGGCGGTCAAAATGAGGTTTTCATGTATGGGCGGTCAAAATGACCACCCTTACATGTGGGAAAAATTTCAAGTCTAGTTGTAAGATGCAACGTAGGTCAAAATGGCTGCTCTCATATTGAACTCAAAGAAACGCGTGTAATAGCGGCTTTTTCCACTGCTTTTGCATGTGAGAAGGTTTATCTTAGCAACCCTATGTAAGGGTGGCTAAAATAGCCGCTCTTACATGTGAGCTCTTGATAGTCCATGTCCTAGTGGCTAGTTCACCCGCCCATGCATGTAACAAACTCAACTTTGAATGTAAGGCTGACAAAGGCATGGGCGGCCAAAATTGCCACCCTTGCACTTCAAAAAATAAAATAAAAAGACACTAATTGGTTAAAAATGGCCAATGACATAGGTTCAAACAGAACAAAAATGAACCTCATCAAAACTATCACTAAGGTTCTAACAAAAAATGACCACTCGATAAAGAAAAAGACAACAAAAAACGTAGACAATCATCCATTCTTCACTCAAACCCTAAGTTCAGAAAGGTAAAAAATGAAAAGAGGGGAAACAAAGACTTACCTGAGATAAGCGCTAGGCAAAAATGAAAACCCTAAAAATGCAAATCGATTTGATTAGATCCGTGCGCCAAAAGGTAGGTTGCAGGTTTCCGTGGGCTCAGAGGATTATCAGGAAAAAGAAATTAGTAACAAATGACACTTAAAAGCATTCAAAAAGTATAAAAGGAGTCACCTTAAATTCCCACATGAAGTGCCATTAATGCACTTGAGAGAACTTGGAGATGCTTGGGCGGTGAAAAGGCCCGCCTTTACATGTAAGGCAAAAACCAAGAAACTGCACGAGTGGTCAAAATGACCGCTGGTGCATATCAAACTAATCATCAAAGTGCTTTGGCAGTGGTTTTTACCACCTTTACATTTAAACAATCATTCTACATGTAAAAGTGGGGTTTTTAAGTGCCCCTACATGTGAACAATCATTCTACATGTAAAAGTGAGGTTTTTAACCGCCCCTACATGTAAACTATGAAAAATTTCTAATACCCAAAAAGGTCAAAAATGGATATTTCGACAAGCCTATAACCTGGTCCATTTTCACGAACTTTGATAAATCAATCAAGGGAGATGTTACAAGCTATTCTCATGTATTAGATGACTTCGCATGAGACCAAGAAGACTTGCCTCGATTTGCGAACTTAGAGTGCAGGCTACGAAATAGACAAGTTTCGTAGGGGTCGTCCTACAAAAATGAGTGTAGTTGATTTTGAGGACAACAACTGGCTGTAACTGGGGAACTTCCATTGATCAAACTTTGAAACAATCGAAGGGAGAAGAATCTAGTCTCTAAGTGCCTTCATCCATGCCATTCGGCTATAGAGTCAAGCTACCAAAAAGAAAAAGACACAAAAGACTAAACAAAACATAAAAATAAAAACACAAAACTATACAAATGTACAAACAAACTTATCTGATACTTCAAGGATTGAAGTGCTTGAGATGTTGTCCACTGTGAGGCAGCAAGAATGGTGTTCCATCCAAATACTCTAGCAAGAAGCTATTTTCACCACAGAGTTGATGAATGATGAACGGGCCTCTCCATAGGGAATCAAACTTCCCATGCATTCCTTTTGGTTCTCTCCTCTTGTCCCATAACAAGGCTTGATCTCCAATTTGAAAATCACGAGCCCTTGCTTTCTTGTCAAAAAGCTTCTTCACTTGACTTTGATGTTCAGCAATACAATCTACTACCATAGTTTGTTGTTCTTCAAGTTCAGTGAGGTACATGATTCTTTTTTCAATAGAACTTTCAAAAGTTCTATCTTCTACTACCTTTGCCAACTTCAACGCCGACAACTCCAAAGTAATAGGTATCTCAACATTTAGACCATACAAAAGCTGAAATGGTGACATACCTATCACCCTTTTGGGGGTAAACCTGTCTGCCCATAAAGCATCAAACAACGCTTTATGCCAAGTTCTCTGATTATCTTCTACCAGTTTCCTGATAATAGTAACCAGATTTTTGTTACTAGATTCTGCCTGACCATTTCCTTGTGGATAATAGTCTGAAGAGTGAGAAAGAATGATCCCATGTTCATAGCAAAAGATAGTAATCTCATTGGAAGAGAAACAAGTAGCATTATCTTCTACAAACTTGTTTGGAACTCCAAACTGGGAAATAATATTTTCTTTAAGAAAATTACATACCACTTCAGAAGTAGCGTGTTTCACTGGGATGGCTTCCACCCACTTGGTAAAATAATTAGTTGTGATGAGAACAAAGTTGTGTCATGTTGATGATGATGTTACTCATAAACCAACATGAAATAAAAGTTACACAACAACCTTTATTTATCTTGAAAGATACGATGAATTCAAAGAATTCATGATCCCAAATCTCCGTTGATTAGTTCATAATCTACTGACGTTACTCAGTGGTTGATGTGTGTTGTTGTTTTCCATTTCATGGGGCCTTACGTTGATCAGTAGATTCTGTTTCATGCAAATATGTTGCACATAAAGGTTACTCTACGTAGTATATTTCTTCAAATAATGTGTCTACAGGTTGATATTTGCATGATTTCTACCATTATTTGCAATTCCTTGCATGATATTTTCAACACTACATGCATTTAGCTCAAATATGCTAATGATATTCAGTTATCTACGGAATGTCCACATATTTATCTGTTCTGCTTATTATTTATCATGATTTGCAATTATGGAAGTGATTGAATGAAATTAAGAAAAAGAAATAACAAAGATAGGGTTTAAAAGATGAGATTCCCAAAATTACTTGGCTGAGATCACTGATCCACATACATGTTCTGATATAGTAATGAAGAGAAGAAAACTAGAATCATACTTCACCAGGACATTCCACAAATCCATATCATCCAGTGCAAATCTTCAAAGGAAAAGTTGACAACAACATGCAATAAACTTGAAGATTATGTAAAGTTTACAATGAAGATGTAATCTAAAGCTTCATCTCCATCTAGTATGCTTTAGAACAAGTACATTTACAATGATTTGAAGAAAGAACCTTGACATTTCAACAATTCAGTCCTCATTAGTCTCAGTAATCCGATCTCCTATATGAAATTGTCTCGGTTAGATTTAAAATGATTGACCTCTCCTCTTACAAAGTAAAGGGGCTCAATATATAACTCTGATTATCCCCAATACGGTTCCAAAAACCCTAGTTAATCAACAGTCTGCATCTCAAGTGCAGCATCAATTGGTGGAAAACAAATCCTGCCAAAAATCTCTGAGTAGCATACCCATACTGAGCGTAAGGATGCCCTTTGGAAATCCTAACAACCACCAGAATAACTATTGTTCCTTTTAATAATGTTTCTTTCCACCTGCATTTTCCTCCGCATTGAAAGCCTTTATTTCTCCTCCTTTGTTTGCGATCTTTTGTGATCCGATCTGCTGCCTGGTTAGAATGTTAGATTGGCCTTAATTGTAGCAATTAATGCGCCATCAACTCGGTCTTCAGTTGCAGTGTTGGCACCTTTAAACCCTTTGTATATCTTCATCATTGGCGTGACCTACTTAATCGGGGCGATCCAATGATTTCATACCGATCTCATCTTTCTAGCCGATGCTATTCCTATCGGCTTGCATTTCTTTGTTCATCGGCGTAACTTCCCTCCTTTGACGCAGCTCTCTTAGGTCTCCCCGCGACCAATCTCATTCCGACAATTAGAACTTCACTCTATCCTTTGGCAAGACTCTCTTCGTCGACCGAGTCTTCTATCGTTCTGTCAATGGCTGATGACTGCTTTATTCACTTTATCTTTTTAACCACGATGGCTTCTACACCAATAAACCTGCATACATGTAGCCAATAGATAGAAGTTAATAAAATGCACTTTAAAATTTACTCTTAGCCTTGAACTTAACCTTTTCAATAAACATACAAGTAATTCACACTACAAAGAATTTTCTATTTTAAATTCTCCCTTTTCGCATCCGCTCTTTGTATCTCAAACTTTGCATCTTTCGCTTGTATATTGGCTTGCATATCGAGCATATACATTGTAATTATACAATCCAAATATACCAGTAGTGGGGTTCACATTACCTTTTCATTTGTATCTCCAAGATACAAACAACCCTTGTATCAAACTTCAATATACATGCGCAGAAACATACAAACCCTTTAGCATATACTTTCGGACTTCAACGTTTTTAAACCACAGTTTGTACCCTCCTCTGTTCCGGCTTGTATATATCAAAATGCATGTATCCAAATATACAATGAACTCTGATGCATCTATTAAATCAGATTTAAATTTTTCTTGAAATCCGCTTTGTATGTATATGAAATGTATAACTCGACAGCATACATATAAAGTGGAAATATACAACGATTAAACCTTATGTCAACGTCACCTCAGTTCTGCAGCATGTATAAATCATTGCATATCGGTTTGTATGTTTCACCTTTGCTAAACATACAAACATAACATACATGCAATGGATTCAACCGAATACTCAATTCAACTTTTAACCTCGTCAAGTCCACCTTGCATGTAACAATAAAATGTTAGCCGAATGTATACAAGTAAACAATGCATAGAAACCTGATGACTTAGAAAACTTGAAAACCCATTTTTGTGACTAACACAAGGACCCGACATACAAAGGACTTGTAGGAGTACACACAACACTGAGAGGGGGCTGAATCAGTGTAGTTAAAAATTTTTATCACCTTTCAAACTTTTAATGAACTTTGATTTCACAATTATAGAATTTTCAAACAGATATGAAAATATGCAGAGGATCAACACATAAGATTTTGACACAAAAAATTCCCGAGTGGAAAACCCTCCAGGGGTATAAAAACCACTCAAACTGCCTCACTAGCTTAAATGAAAAACTTTAAGTTCACAACTGTCTCACTGACATATACAATTTTTCCTCACTGGCATATTATCTTTTACCACAAGTCTCACTGACTTTCAATATCAAAAATTCAATGAATAAGACAAATCAGGGGGTTTCCCTATTTCAATCAATCTCAACACCTTATCTCTCCTATTCAAAAATTTAACAAATGTACATTTTCTGCAATCTAATAGAATCAAGCTTCAACTGACATCTTCATATTATCAATACTTTGTTTGCAATAAGCACCATCTCCAAAAATATTTAATCAATTTGATCTTCAAAATTATGTCATACCTCTGTAACTCAATCCTTAAAAAATTCATTTCATATCTACAATTTGACATTTCTTCCCTTCAATTTGATATGGTTTCTCTCTGCAATACTGAATTGATATCATCCTTCTCTGAAATTTTTTTTTTAACCTTCTCTAAACAAATATTATCCTTCTCTGAACATCAAACTCTCCATCCTTCACTGCACCATCACACTCAAAAAGAACTTCACAATTCTTATCTTCAAGAAGATTTTTATATCACACAAAACCATATATATTTTTATTTTCAACTCTCAAAAACATTTCATATACACCATTATCCACATAAAATATTTCCATAAAAAATAATTGGTTCACCTTCCAAAATGAAGAAAAAACAAATTAATCTTTTGAAGATCTCTTCATTTCTCCAAAAACAGAAAGAAATCTTCACATATCTTAAGAAGAATGGGAAACATCCTTGAGTTTTGGCTTTTGCACCACAAAGCCTATCAAAATTAGTTATGTTAACTGATCGTTGGTGTCCACATTCTATTTTGAATCTCACCCTTTTGATCACTGAAGCCTACCACTTGTAAATTAAACTGTGGTCGTTGATTGAGCATTTCCCGCGGAGTTCAAAGACCCTTTACCTGGTGACCGGGCAACCCTAGGCATCGGGGCCGGTAAATACAATGATGCTCCATCCCTCAAGTTGTCACTTAAGTGACATTAACCACTTCAACCAGTCAACTATCTATTAAAACAAAAGTGTTATGACAGGTTAAGGAGGGTTTAAAGACAGTGACATAAGTCTATTTTAAGGTCTTTGGTATACACTTGGATGTTTGAATGTTTGAAGCTTTATAACATGTAACAAAGACATATGTGACATGGTATAACAGGAGAACATACTAATTGACTACATGAGATATAGAGACATTATAAGGACCCTTATGAACAACTGGTAGATATAAGACAATAATGATAAACTTCAACCTTCAACAATGACATTTAACATTTAAAATGTTCAGACAATTTGACATTTTGTCATGTGACACATCATCATATGAATATCAGACCAATATATGGGCATGAGACACAACATGGCAGACCAATATATGGACATGAGACACAAATGACTATGACAAATGAACTTGATAGAAAAACTTGAAGATCAAATGTCACACCTTGATACAATGAGGACAAGTATACCATTTAAGACTAAGCAACTGTGATTTACTGAGATGACCAAGCCACTACAACTTCACAAAACCATGTCACTGAAAGATCTGAGAAATCACCACCATTGAAGACTAAGCAACTATGATTCACTGAGATGACCAAACCACTACAACTTCACAAAACCATGTCACTGAAGGATCTGAGAGATCACTACCAAAATCATCAACATTTTGACATCAATGAAAAGACAACATACTTAAGATAGAAGCACTACAAAACTTCCCCTTTGTCTTTGACATTGATGGCAAAACCATAACTCACTTCTCCCCCTTTTTGACATAAAATGTCAAAGGCAAAAATGTACCACAACCAATAAAGTCCTATTCTCTTAAATGCAATCCTCTGCCATGAAAAAAAATCTATCAAAACCCACACTCTACTTCACATTGATCAAATGCACAATACTGTAACACTGTCAACCACAAAAAATGTCCCATACACTTATCCTTTTTACAAATATGTACAAAAACTATATACAAACTATGTACAAATGTCATGATAAGATTCTAATGAGATTCAAGACATCATAAGGATATAGAAGACAACTCCCCCGGAATCTAATATCCTTGTAACTTATTGAAGAGAGACAAGAGATAGAACTCCTAATCTCTGTCTCAGAGATTCAAATATCTCCTTTGGAAAAGGTTTTGTGAAGATATCAACCAATTGATCATTTGTATGCACATATTCCAAAGGAACTTCATTTTCAATCACCTTCTCCCTTAGAAAATGATATCTGATAGCAATATGCTTAGTTCTTGAATGCATTATAGGATTCTTTGACATATTGATAGAACTAGTGTTATCACAAAGAATAGATACAGGCTTTTTTACCTCAACCTTGATATCAAGAAGTGATTGTCCCATCCAAAGTACATGTGTGTAACATGAAGAAGTAGTAATATACTCAGCTTCAGCTATAGATAGAGAAACACAATCTTGTTTATTACTATGTCATGCAACCAATCTACCACCCAGAAAGAAAGCTGCCCCACTTGTACTTTTTCTGTTATCAGGACAACCAGCCCAATCTGCATCTGTATAGGCAAGAAGTGTAAAATCATTATGTCTAGGGTACCATAAACCAAAATCGAGTGTACCCTTAACATATCTAAAGATTCTCTTAACAACATTCAAATGTGGTTATTTAGGACAAGCTTGAAATCTTGCAACCAAACAAATAGCTTGCATAATATCTGGCCTAGAAGCAGTGAGATACAAAATGCTACCAATCATAGATCTATACAAAGATTGTTCTACTTCAGGTGATTCATCATTTTTACTTAGCTTATACCCTGTTTCCATAGGAGTACCCAAAGGTTTGCAATCATCCATTTGAAATGTCTTCAACATCTCTTTGGCATATTTATTTTGTGAGATAAATATTCCCTTTTCAACCTGAGATACCTGAAGACCAAGAAAGAAAGACAACTCTCCCAACATAGACATTTCAAATTCTGATTTCATGATGTTAGAAAATGAATGACTCATATCATCATTGTTACTACCAAAAATGATATCATCAACATAAATTTCAACAACCAGAATATCCTCACCTTTGATTAGGTAGTACAAATTACTGTCCACACCTCCTTTTGTGAACCCCTATTCTTGCAGAAACTTATCCAATCTATGATACCAAGCCCTTGGAGCTTGCTTTAACCCATATAAGGCCTTTTTCAACCTATAAACATGATCTAATTTATCTTTATTCACAAAACCTTTTGGTTGCTCCATGTAAACCTCTTCTTGAAGATCACCATTTAGAAAAGTTGATTTGATATCCATTTGGTATACTTTGAAATTTTTATAAATTGAGAAAGCTAAAAACATCCTTATAGCTTCTAATCTAGCAATAGGTACAAAAGTCTCGTCAAAGTCAATTCCTTCAATTTGTGAATACCCTTTGCCAACCAATCTAGCTTTGTTTCTAACAACTTTACCTTTATCATCAAGCTTATTCCTAAATACCCATTTTGATCCAATGACATTCTTACCTTTTGGTCTTGGTACAAGTTCCCATGTTTTGTTCGTTTCTATTTGGCTTAACTCCTCTTCCATGGTCTTAATCCAGGCTTCATCTTTGCTGGCCTCAACATAACTCTTTGGTTCCATTTCTGATATCAAACACACATGTGCTTGATTATGTGCAGTAGCAAGCTCTCTTCTTGTAAACACACCACTGTCCTTGTCCCCAATGATCAACTCATGAGGATGATCTCTTTGATATGCCTTTGAAGGAGTATTTGTCTTAATATCACCTGATTTTTCAGGAGCTTCTTCCTCTTCCTAAATTTCTTCTTCCTTTTGTGAATGAAGATCATCTTCCTTGTCATGAATCAGCTGCATACAAGGCTGTAAATTCTCATCCACATTAACATTAGTACTTTCAATTATTCTTTTGAGTCTTTTGTTAAAGCATTTATATGATTTGCTATGTGTAGAATAACCCAGAAATATACCTTCATCACATCTAGACTCAAAACTACTCAAGGTATCATTATCTTTCTTGATGTAACACTTACTTCCAAAATTTTTAAAGTAACCAACATTAGCTAACTTACCATACCAAAGTTCATAAGGAGTATAATTTGATTTTACCCTTAATTGAACTCTATTTAAAGTATATACAGCTATATGAACAGCTTCTCTTCAATAGATGTTAGGTAGATTTGTATCATGTAGTAAGGTTCTTGCCATTTCTTTTACAGTCCTATTCTTTCTTTCAGCTACTCCATTTTGTTGTGGAGTTCTAGGAGTTGAAAATTGCCTTCTTATCCTACGTTTTTCACAATACTCCTCAAATTCCTTTGAAGTATATTCTCCTCCATTGTCTGACCTTAAACATTTTAGCTTGAAATCAGATTCCTTTTCAACCATCTTCTTGAAGATTTTGAATCTATCAAAGGCTTTTGATTTATGCCTTAAGAATGTTACCCATGTCATCCTTGAAAAATCATCAATGAAAAGCATAAAATATTTTTCTCCTCCTAATGCTTTAGGCCTTGTAGGACCACACAAATCTAAATGCACAAGCTGCAGAGGTTTTGAAGTGAAATACTCCTTAGGTTTGAAACTAACCTTGGTTTGCTTACCCAGCTGACACTCTTTGCATGTAGTATTGCTAGGTTTTGAAATATGAGGCATGTTTCTTACATTGTGATTCCTGTTGATTCTCACAAGATTGTCAAAATTCACATGACCAAGTCTTCTATGCCACAACTAGCTTTCTTCAATTTGACCCATGAAACAAATATGGCCATCAACACTTTTAGTTTCAGATTTATGAAGATTGTAGATGTTACCACTAGTCCTTAGACCTGTTGCAATAACTTTACCTGTTTTCTTTTTGATCTCACATCCATGTGCATCAAAAACAACATTAAAGCCATTATCACATATTTGACTAACACTTAACAAGTTATGCTTTAGTCCCTCAACAAAATACACATCATGTAATGGTGTTTCATCATCAAGAAGAATTGTACCTTTGCCTTTGATCACAATGCAATCATTATTCCCAAACATAATAGATCCTTCATCAATGTCTTCAAATTTAATAAACTTATCTTTGTCACCTGTCATGTGGTTAGAACAACCACTATCAATCACCCACTGTTCCTTCTTTTTGGCATGAAAAGCAACTTGTGCAATCATGACATCAAAGCTCTTATTGATCACCTTAGGTTTCCAAACAAGCAACTTCTTATCAGGAAAAGAAGACAATCCTGGAATGGTATTCCTTGTAGTTTCCTGCATTTGCAAAGAAGGTCTACAAAATTTGGCAATATGAGAAAAATTTTTACAATTGTGACACTTCAAACTTCTTAAAAACATGAATGGATTTCTTGGAAATAAATGTATTCCTCTTCTGACTCCAAATCTGCTTTCACTGGCTTTATGTCCAAACCTGTTGCAACAAAAACAATATCCAGTAAAATGAGCATTATACCTAAAAGTTTCATTCCTTTTGTAGTTTATTGTCCTTATGATTGATTTATCATTTGCATTAGCCTTTTGAGAACTTTGTCCCTCTTCAAATCCAAGACCTAATTTATCTTTGAATCCTTTTTGTCTGTCAAGAAGATCATCAAGTTTATCACTACTTCTGCACATATCAAGTCTTCTTCTCAGATCCACAATTTCAGCTTCAAGTGTATGACATTCCTTGTCCTTGTTATTCAACTCTTTACTCTTAAAATCAATGATTCTCTTACTTTCTTCAAGAGACAGTTTTAGATCAGTAATTTTCTTCTCACAATCAGTTAATTTATTACTCATGATTTCATTATCATTTTGAAACTGACTTCTTTGTGCAATGATTTCCTTTTTAAGCTTCTTGACTTGACTTAATGCACACTTCAATTCTCCTTCAAAATCAATAACAGCTTCACAATTATTTGATTGTTCTTCACATTTTTCATTTTGCACTTCATTTATTATAGCCATAAACAAAGTCTCTGCATCTTCTTCAAGAAAATCATCTAAATCACTTTCAGTCACATCAGCATTTTTAATGAACAAACTTCTTTTCTTTCTGAAATTGTTTTTCCTTCTAGAAACAAACTGTTTCTTTTTGAATTGCTTCTTTTTTTCATCTTCATCACTATCTAAGTCCTTGTAAGGACACATAGCTGCATAGTGTCCATTCTTTCCGCATTCAAAACATTTGAATGAAAGCTTACCTTTGTACTTAGCAACAGATCCCTTTTTTAATTTGCTTGCAAGGGATATTTCTTGATCTTCATCCAACTCTTCTGATTTAGAAATCTCTTTTTCCTTTCTGACTGATTTGAAAGAAGCTTTTTTTCTTGAAGGTATATCATTACTGATTCTCATCTCATAAACTGTGAAAGTGCCATGAAGTTCATCAAAGGTTACTTTTCTTAAATCTCTTTCCTCAACTGCAGACACTTTGGACTCATATTTTGAATTTAAAGTCCTTAAGACTTTTGTAACAACTATCTTTTCTTCCGGTGTATTACCCAATCCTCTTATAGCATTTACAATTTCTTGAACTCTTAGAAGATATTCTGCCACTTTCTCATCATCGCTCATCTTGAGACTTTCAAATGTGGCTCTATAGGATTGTAATTTTGCTTCTTTGATTTTATCATCTCCTTGATAAATATTGGACAACTTGTCCCATATTGCCTTAGCTGTCTTACACTCCATGATTTTGACAAGTATATCATTGGTTAGGCCACAACATATTGCATTTTTAGCCTTAGCATTATTTTCATATGCCTTTTTCTCATCAGCTGTAGTAGGAGGATTTGTAGTAGTATATGCATTTTCAATGGCAGCATACACATCATACCCCAAAGATGACAAATATGACTCCATCCTGAACTTCTAAAATGCATAGTTAGACCCATCAAACATAGGTGCTTTGTAGTTTGAATAACCTTCTTGACTTGCCATGACAAGTACTCCAAATATGATCTACCCAAGCTGATTAAGCCTTTTTAGGGAACCTGGCTCTGATACCAATTGTAGGAGTACACACAACACTGAGAGGGGGGTGAATAAGTGTAGTTATCACCTTTCAAACTTTTAATGAACTTTGATTTCACAATTACATAATTTTCAAACAGATATGAAAATATGCAGAGCATCAACACATAAGATTTTGAGACAAAAAATTCCCGAGTGGAAAACCCTCCAGGGGTATAAAAACCACTCAAACTGCCTCACTATCTTAAATGAAAAACTTCAGGTTTACAACTGTCTCACTGACATATACAATTTTGCCTCACTGGCATATTGTCTTTTACCACAAGTCTCACTGACCTTCAATATCAAAAATTCAATGAATAAGACAAATAAGGGGGTTTCCCTATTTCAATCAATCTCAACACCTTATCTCTCCTATTCAAAAATTTAACAAATGTACATTTTTTGCAATCTAATAGAATCAAACTTCAACTGACATCTTCATATTATCAATACTTTGTTTGTAATAAGCACCATCTCCAAAAATATTTAATCAATTTGATCTTCAAAATTATGTCATACCTCTGTAACTCAATCCTTAAAAAATTCATTTCATATCTACAATTTGATATTTCTTCCCTTCAATTTGATATGCTTTCTCTGCAATACTGAACTGATATCATCCTTCTCTAAAATTTTTTTTTAACCTTCTCTGAACAAATATTATCCTTCTCTGAACATCAAACTCTCCATCCTTCACTGCACCATCACACTCAAAAAGAACTTCACAATTCTTATCTTCAAGAAGATTTTTATATCACACAAAACCATATATATTTTTATTTTCAACTCTCAAAAACATTTCATATACAACATTATCCACATAAAATATTTCCATAAAAAACAGTCGGTTGACCTTCCAAAATGAAGAAAAAACAAATTAATCTTTCGAAGATCTCTTCATTTCTCCAAAAATAGAAAGAAATCTTCACATATCTTAAGAATGGGAAACGTCCTTCAGTTTTGGATTTTGTACCACAAAGACCATCAAAATTAGTTATGTTAACTGACCGTTGGTGTCCACATTCTATTTTGAATCTCACCCTTTTGATCACCGAAGCTCGCCACTTGTAAATTAAACTGTGGTCGTTGATTGAGCATTTCCCTCAGAGTTCAAAGACCCTTTACCTGGTGACTGGGCACACTAGGCATCGGGGCCGGTAAAGACAACAATGCTCCATCCCTCAAGTTGTCACTTAAGTGACATTAACTGCTTCAACCAGTCAACTGTCTATTAAAACACAAGTATTATGACAGGTTAAGGAGGGTTTAAAGACAGTGACATAAGTCTATTTTAAGGTCTTTGGTATACACTTGGATGTTTGAATGTTTGAAGCTTTATAACATGTAACAAAGACATATGTGACATGGTATAACAGGAGAACATACTAATTGACTACATGAGATATAGAGACATTATAAGGACCCTTATGAATAACTGGCAGATATAAGACAATAATGATAAACTTTAACCTTCAACAATGACATTGAACATTTAAAATGTTCAGACAATTTGACATTTTGTCATGTGACACATCATCATATGAATATCAGACCAATATATGGGCATGAGACACAACATGGCAGACCAATATATGGGCATGAGACACAAATAACTATGACAAATGAACTTGATAGACAAACTTGAAGATCAAATGTCACACCTTGATACAATGAGGACAAGTATACCATTTAAGACTAAGCAACTATGATTTACTGAGATGACCAAGCCACTGCAACTTCACAAAACCATGTCACTGAAAGATCTGAGAAATCACCATGATTAAAGACTAAGCAATTGTGATTCACTAAGATGACCAAACCACTGCAACTTCACAAAACTGTGTCACTGAAGGATCTGAGAGATCACTACCAAAATCATCAACATTTTGACATCAATGAAAAGACAACATACTCAAGATAGAAGCACTACAGGACTTTGTATATGGGTGACCTTGTATATGCAACCTGATATACAAAGGACCTTGCATATACAACGACCCGACATACAAAGGACCTTGTATGTGCAACATACAAACCCGATTGTATATTTTACCAAAATACTCATAACTTGCAAAATACAGGGAATTTTAAGATGGTTCAAAAAGCAACCCCTATTCATTTTTGACAAGGAATCCATCCATATTCTTCTCTGGTACTTCATGCAATTTTTTCTTTGTTTTCAATGAGGTTTGCAACTCTCACTCTCTTTTTCCCTTTTACCACCAAACAGACCCACACACAAAAGCAAAAGCAAAGCCACAACAGGGGTCCTCATTTTGCTAAGGAGTAAAATGGGGCATGTTGTGAGCATCATAGCATGTCCCTCACTTGACAGTGGGTTGACAACACCAATGAAGTCAATGCCCCATTACTAAAAAGGTTCTTCAATTACAACTGGCTTGAGGGGTAGTGCAACCAACTTAGGCTTTCCAACAAACTGTTGACATAACTCACACCTACGTACCCAATTGTACGCATCCTGAAACAGTGTGGGCCAATAGTACCTAGCCCGTAGAATCTTATGAGCCGTCACAGGTGTAGAAAAATGTCCTCCACAGGCCAAATTGTGAAAAGACTCCAGAAGTCTATTTTGTTGTGCTTTATCCACACAATGGAGAAAAACTCCATCAAGGCTTCTTTTGTACAAACCATTGTCCCATAGGACATAGTTAGTAGCCTTCAATTTGATAGTTCTTTTCTCCTTATAGGATAGATGAGAAGGACACTCACCATAGGTAAGAAAATGAGCAATATTTGAATACCACTCATCTGTAGTAGTGACAAAAAGAACAGTCGGCATATCTTCAACTTCTTCTTCATCCCCTGTCTCTTTTGGTACATTGTCGGCAATCAACTGACACAAACCTCTGCCACACACAAGCTTGGTAGGTTTGATATCAAGATCAAACTCCTGAATCTTGGCAATCCAATTGCCTCTTTTGGTTCTGAACTCCTGTTGAGTTAGAATCGACTTTAGTGTTGTATCAGGCACCAAAACAACAATGTGTGAATTCAAAATATAAAATGCTTTACCACCTTGACCATGGCATAAGCATGTTTCTCCATATTTGAATATTTTAATGCATGAGCCTTCAGAGGACAACTCATAAATGAAATGGGAGATTCTACACCTTCTTCATTCTGTTGAACAAGGATGGCTGAAAGTGTATGCTCATAAGCATAACTGTATACTACAAAATCCTTGGTATAATCAGGAAAAACAAGAACTAGAGCATGAGCTATAGCCCTCTTGATATCCTCAAAAGCTTCTTTACCTTCCGCACTCCAACGGAAAGTAGCCTTACCCTTCATCATGTTGACAATGTGACGAGTTTTCTCTACGAATTCTGAAATGAATCTTCGCAGAAAATTTACCTTTCCAAAGAAAGAGTGAACTGCAGTCTTACTAGAAGGCAAAGTAAGACTTTGGATGGACTTGACTCTTTCTGAGTCAATTTTAGTGCCTTCTCGGGACCCAAGATGACCAAGAAGTTTACCTTCTATAACCCCAAAAATTGATTTCTTAGGGTTAAGAGAAATACCATTTTGTTGACATATTTCCAGCACCTGTCGCAAATGATACACATGATCATGATGTTGTTTGGAGAAAATAGTCAAATCATCAAGATATACCACAATGAATTTCCCCATCTCATCTCTGAAAGCAAGGTCCATTGCTCTCTGGAATGTGGTGCCAGCATTGATCAAACCAAAAGGCATCCTGCGATATGCAAACGTGCCCCAAGGTGTTGTGAAAGCAGTCTTGTACTGATCTACTTCACTGACCTCTATTTGATTATATCCCAAAAAACTATCTAACATAGATAGCATCTTTGAACCAGTTACAATTTACAACACTTGGTCCATGATGGGTAGGGGGTAATTATCCTTTAGAGAAGACTGGTTGAGATTCCTGAAATCAATGCAAATATAGATTTCTCCATTCTTCTTTCTTATAGGAACTATATTCGTGATCCAGGTCGATGATGAATAGGAAAGATTATTCTTGCATTCAACATTTTTTGAATCTCAGAAAGAATAGTACCTGATATTTTAGGATTGTATTACCTTTGTTTCTGCTTGTGAGGCAATGACCCAACTTTGAGAGGAATTTCATGCTGAATCTCCTTAGGCCTGAAAGACTTTAGGTCATCATAAGAATACGCCAAAACATCAATGCAATGGTGAAGGAGTGTAGTGAATTCAAATTTCTCGTCAGCAGTGCAACACTTCCCAATGTTGACTATTTTGGGATCTGCCTCAGAACTCAAATTTACTTGTTCAAATTCCATAGATGAACTTGAATCAAGTTGTTGATGTTGTTTAATGTATTTGTCATGCTTATCAAATAGATTTTCAAGGGAAACTAAACCTTTTGGAATCTTATTCCCTTTTAGTTGAAGAAACTCTTCACCAGTTTGTGAATCTATTTCAGAAATGTATTCCCATGGTGGAGATTCACTACCTTCAAAATAGAGCTCATCAAAGCTATCTATCTTTTCCAAGAAAGCTATGATTTGATTATCACCATTGAACACCTACCAATGGCTAGCATTATCTGGTGCACTTGGTTGAAAGACCAGCTCAATTGTGTACTTGTTACCTCTAAAGTCTTTATGAGGAACCATGAGGGTGGAGGAGACAACTAATGAATCTACACGATCATTAAACTCTCTAGGCACCGTAGAAATATCAAAAGCATCAAAACCTTCAATGCAATCCCATACATGATTGCGATAATGTCTTAACCTTTCATTTTTGGTCTAATATAAATTCCTCACTTGGCAAACCACTAATTCGGCATCTCCTTGAGCATGAAGTTTTTTAACACCTTTAGCATGAGCAGCCTCCAATCCGAGCAACAACGACTCATATTCAGCAGTGTTATTGGTATTGTCGAATTGTAGCTTGTATGAGAAAGGGAAAATATCACCTTGTGGAGATATCAAAACAATTCTGGCTCCAGAACTAGTAGAGGAACAACTTCCATCAAATTCCAAAACCCAAACATCATTTGAATTTCTTACTTTGATGTTTCTATTACTAGTGAATTCTTCATCATCAGAAAAAGGAGATTCTGGCATCACTATGCTCTCATCTAAACTTTCATCTAATTTACTAGAAATATCCTCTGATTCTGCATCTGAAATGTTGGAGCTCTCATCTAATAAACTAGAATTATCTTCAATAGACAAGAAATAATTACCCATTCCCGAGGGCTCAAACAAAATTTGGACTTTGGGATTTGCCGTTTGGGTAACAATATATTTTGCTTCTTTCTCAGGAAGCAACTTTTGTATGATGCCTTTGACAGGTATCCTTGCTTCAGCCAGGTCCATGTTTAGTTCTCCATACACATCTTTACAAAAATTACGCCTAAGCAGAATGCCATAAGAGGCTGGAACATCAACCACTAGGACAGTCATCTTAATCCTCTTGTCTGGAAAGGTTGCAAATGCAAATTGGGCATCTTTGATTTGGCCCAACAACGACACTTGCTTATTTTCCATGGAGAAACATCTCCCAAAAGGTTTTGGTTAGAGTAAGACCAAGGGCGTCTACCACTTTGGTAGGCATAACATTATTAGAGACCCTAGAATCTATGATGCAATTGCTCAACTTATGACCATTTACCAATAGAGAAACATAGAAAGGTTCTATTTTTCCTGGGGCAACAAGGGGAGTAGTGACAAGATTATTTTGGGTGGATTTGTTCTTTGAGGAATCATGGGCAACTTTTGGAAGCTCTTGTCCTATAGGGATAGTCTTGTTTTTGACATATTTAGCTAACCTATCAAACTGTTCGGGATTAGCTTGTAAATACTCAACCTTAGACATTTGGATTTTGGTCTTCCTAGCATGATCTATTATATCAAATAGCTGAAATGAATGAGGGATAGAGGAAGGAAATCCCTCATTTTGAGTTTTATTAGAGGTAGTACTGGTCTGAGGGACAGAAGTAGAAGATACAAGATTGTTAGATGTACTTACTTGCTTATTGCCCATCGGGTCCTTCAACTGAAAAGGCAACGGAGTTCCCCATTTGGCAATTGAGATCACTAGATGAGGTTCCTCTCTTGCCTTTCCTTTATCATCTTGTTGATTTGACTGATTTTGGGACCTAGTAAAAAAAGCATATGCTCCATCATATACTTCTCCTTCTTTTTCGACTTCATCTTGGTAATTTAGAAAGCCAATGGTAGAGTCGCCAACTAATTCTTATTCTCCTTCTGAAAAAATATTAGCATCATTCTCCTAGTCCAACTCAGGTTGGAAAGAATGATCATGTTCTACTTCATAATAGCCAACTGCTGAGTTGACCAGCGCTGCTTCAATGGTGAGCTTCCCCTGTGTGGGTGGAAGATGATTGTGTTGTCCTTAATTTTTGGTAGCATTGCCTTGATATGAATTGTTAGGAAAAGTTCTCCTTGGTATATCTCGATAAGAATGAGGGGTAGACATACCTTGTGACATTTGCCTTTTCAGAACTAGCAATTCATTTGCTAACTTTTGCACCATAGGATCCATGGTGCTCATGGAAGAATTATTAGCAGAAGGACCTCTGTTTCTGTTAGAATCTCTTCTTATCTTACCCACAAGGATAAGATCATCTTCAACTTCAGTAGCCAAAATTTGAGCTACAGGAAGACCTGCGAGGCCAACCCACCTTAGCAAAAAGCTCACCTCAGGAAGCTAAGTATTGATAAAGAAACACTTAAGATTTTCTGATGTTGGCTAAGCAGTTGTGGGAATCCTATTTGTTAGCTTATTGAACTTAGCGATGAAATCTTGCATGGGTTCATGTGGCTCTTTCTTCATCTATGTTAGTTGTGCTAACAAGGCATGTGCATCTTCCGCAGGTTTGAACCTAGCTTCAAACTTGGTCTTGAGAGTGTTCCAACTCATTATAGTTTGAGCTTGAAGATGGTAAAACCAATCTGCAGCAACACCTTGCAGTGTTTCCACAAAAAGTCTTATTGCTACATCTTCATGTTCCACACCTAATACATTGCAAGCTATGTAGAAAGCTACAATGTGTTCATCCAGGTGTACTTTCCCATCACCATAGAACTTAGGAAAATTCTTCCTCGAACTACAAGGTAGTTCATGCAATGGTGGGGTTAAATTCAAAGGACAAAAAGTGTTACCCCAAGGGCCTTGAGCTTCCATGGTGCACTGATTAAAGGGTAGGATAACAAACCTCTATGGAATATGAACAAACAAAACTTTGCTAGTACTAGGACTAGAAGCTTCACCTGGTATTGGAGACTTGGTGTTGGTAGGAGGAAAACTCTTGGTTTGCTGAAGTCGAGGTCGTGGAGGCAAAAGACCAAAGTCATTTTGCTGCATCAACTCAAATACAGAATCAATAATTCCTTGAGCTCTTTTCGTTCTTGTATACCATGAATCTGCTAGAATGTAATGTACTCAACAAAATTTTGAAAATTTCATAACAATGGAAAAGAACTGTAGTGCTTCAACTCAGAGCGTGAGGCTTCAAGTTGCGCGTTCCTTCCCCAGCAGAGTCACCAAAAAACTATTGGGTGAATATTTTTTTGTTTAGCTAACTAATGACAAAATGGTTATATCGCCACAGCTATGATGAGACTGAGTCTCTCCTCTCAGCAAGGGGAGGTTCCCTCTAGATAATGAGCTCTTTCTAACAAACAACTTTTAATACTTAAAAAAACTAAAACTATTCTTGGGGTGTTTCCATCGCATCCTATTCTCTTTTTTCAAAATAGATGTTTCTCTCTTACAAAATAACAACATCACAATACATCATATTTGATAATTCTTGAACCGAGACAAACCATAGAAACACAAAATTTTCTATCATTTGGCTTATTTCTCACAAACAAACTTAATTGAATTCAAATGCAGTCCAAAGTCTCCACTTTCACCCAATATGATATAACTAACTTGAACACAATAGTTTACAGCACAAAGTCTCTAAACAATTCCGTTCCCACAAATAAACACAAACTCCCTAAATGAGAAAAATAGCACAAAGTCTATTCAACCAAAACAAGAACACTCCTATCAAATTTTAATAAACCTCATGATTCCAACAATGATTCAATATAATATAACACCAATGACATAAGAACACTGATATCATAAAACAATATGATTCAACTTAGAGTTTGATACTCAAATTGTCTACTTATATTGATATTCACTTAAAAAATATGATAAACATAAAAAGCTCAAAGTCTTGAAATGTTTTCCAATTTGGAAGAGTTTATTTGCAATAGATAAAAGATAAAATTTACAATAGAGGCCCAATTTATTTATAGGGAGGAGCCTAGAGCAAAAATAGGAAATTTACAACTACTTTGACTTATTCAAACAGAAGAGTCCTATTTGACTTAGGACTTCCTTTGCCTCACGTGTAATTACATTTTAGAAAATTACACATGAATATGTCCACAATAAAATTCAAATTACATATACAAAAATAAAATAAACCAAGGTATCAACTTCTTCCATCATTCTTCTTTAGAAAATTCTGGTACATGGCCTATATTATAGCTGCTATTTCACATGCATCTAGCTTAGCTGTATTTTCTGAGATAGTGTGGGCCCAAAGTATTGCATCTTTTACTGCCTTTATTGCAATCTCATGTTTGTCAAGATTGTGCTTCAAGTTCTCAAAAGTTGAATGCTGATCATAAAGATTGTCCATGGAAAGTACTGAGGGCACTTCATCTTCGAATTTCCTTTGACCCATCTTTTCAAAGGAGCTTATCATTTCATCTACTGAAAGGAACTTATGATCTTCACCTGTGAGGGTGCATGGGAGTTCTTCTAGCCTATGTAGAAGCATGACATCGTTGTCTTCACTGGTTTCATGAGCTTGACATAAATCCTCAAGCAAGCCTTTTATTATATAGATGTGATGAACCAGAGACTCCTTAGTCTTAAGATATGATTCCCTATTTATGATGACCTGATGGTGATCAGATTCTTTATCTTAATCTTTTTCATCTCTATCCACTCCTCCAAGCTCTCTTCCTGATCCTGCAGTTCTTGGGAGAGTAAGTCAACCATGTTATCAAGCTTGGCTTTGGCTTTATCCATCTTTTCTTTTCTTTCTACAGTGGTCTTCAGTAGAACTTGCCTTTGAGCTAGCAAACATTCCACAATATCTCCTACCACTCTTCCTCTAGCCTAAGCTTTTTCAACCTTCTGGATTAGAGGATCTTCTACAGTCACTGCCATGGGTTCCACAATTTCAGATGACTTTACTATTTTTTGAAGAACTGCAACAAGTTGTTCTGCTTTAGCTTTATACTGTTATTTTTTTCTTTTTTGACTTCATATTTTTTGAGCAAGGTGCTAGCAGTAGTTTGAAAATCTTCTTTTATGCCTTCATGAGTTAGCTTACCTAACTCAACCCTTGAGACGACATAATCATTCATGTCAAAATTGTCAACAGTAGCATCCTCTGGTGGCTTAGCAATCTCTGCATATCTAATCCCTTTTTCATTGATAAGCCTAGAAACAGTCTTAGGCTTCTTCTTTAGAGTCTTTGATTTCATAGGTAACAACTTCTCAATATCAATCTCATCTGGCAAAATAACTTGCTTCTTTCTCTTGGGAGTATATGCAGACAACCATGGAGGGGAGCAAAGAAGCACTAATAGTCAGAGATGAATCCACTACTTGTTTCACTGGATCCATATTTACACCTGTTATGGTAACAATAGGACTGGTGTTGGTAAAAACTACACCTGTGTCAACAACATTTTCTAAACCATCCAAAAGATTTTCCAAAACAAATTGTTCACCAATATCAAAAGATGGAGAAGATAAACTTGGGATAGAAACAGAGGAATCAAACAAGGTCCCAAATATGGTTCTTACAGAAGTAGGGGAGTATCAGAAGAAACAATAAAAATAGGTGAAATAGGAAGACTTGAAACTACTGGAAAACTACCAGAAATAGGAGCATGAGGAAGGGGTGTAGAAACTTGTGATTCAGTTGGAAGATCTTTCTTAGGAGACTGACATGGATCACCAAGTTGTTCCTATTCTAAATTCTCATCCTTGCTTTATTCAGTTTCAACTTCCTCATCAGATTTATTAGACATTTCTGTTTGTTGGGCATCCTCAGATTTCTGAATATTTTACTTTTTAGTCTCAACATTTGTGTCTTCAATACCTGATTTAGTGACGTTAGAGGTTTCTACAACCTCTTTCTTCTTCCCTCCATTGGATACAAACTTAATTTTTGGCTTTTGTATTTTGGAGGAAGAAGGGGTGTCACTCTTATTCTTGGTCCTGTTTTCTACTTTCTTGCCTATTTGCTCCTGAGTTTCAGTCTCTGACCCTATGAGAAATTCCTTCAATTTGATCCCTTTACTTTCCAACCATATGTTTGTATTGGCCAAGATCGGCTGAAATCTTTTCCTTAAGGAAGTTTCCTCTTTAACTAAGTATTTCACCTCTGGAAGAGGTGAGACTTCAACATTCTCAGTGTTATATTTGGGGTCTAGAACATCCCCATCATCTTCCATTCCATCTAGAATATCTGCAAGGCCCAACTCTTTGATCTGACTCAAAAGAAGTCTGCAGTAGTCTAACTTCTTGATCTCATTTTGTGCCATGAGATCAGCCCAAATATCTTCCACCATAGGCACATGGAAAGTTGACTTTCTTTTGATCTTATCTTGTACCCTCCTAAAGTCAAAACGGTCCCTTTTCTTGAAAGTTTTCATGGTGACCAACTACAATTCAGAATCAACTATTTTTGCCTTGTTAGCTGACTGAAGTGAGTACCGTCCAATTTTTATGGGAAACTTTATCCCTGACTTCTTCAGTGCCATTTGTTTATTATGTACCACAATTAGCTACCTACATAATTCCATGAGAATAATTCAGTCACTGGGATATCATGGAAGAATATAAGGGTAACTAGGATAATACCCTACTCTGAGATATGTGAAAGTAGGGAATTGTAAGAACAAGTAGCCAAAAGAATTCACAACTTCCCAAGCTTCATCTAAAACCCTCTTTTGAACAAGTTCATTGTCCCATAAACACATAAATACTGAAAAGAAGGCATCATTTACCCTACAGAAATGATGGATTGATCCCTTCAGAGTAATTTGAGGATAATACTCATACACAGGAACCAATCTCCTGTCACCAACCTGAGTTAGACTCAGAAAACTTCTCATGCTTGTGGTATCATAAACAAGATATGAGGTCATATAGAATTTGAATGTTGTGTTGACCTTCACCAATTGTTCATGCAAAACATTACTGATCTTCTCTCCCCAGAAGATCTTTTGTGTGCCTCGAAGAATCACCTTGATGTATGTGTACATCCATTCCTGAAATTTGGAGGAAGCAGGGAGTCCTCTGATACGACTCAAAAGTGTGATCAAGTCACAAACTTCCTCAACAAAGTCACTCCTTGGGAGATCCTTCAGCCATCTGGTTAGATTGCTTCGAGGAATTTTCAACCATTTATTGTTTATGTACCTTCTTGCAGCTTCCATGTCTTTATCATAATCTCTTTGCCCTTGAGCAAAATAAATATGTCCAATATTTTCAATAGGTGGACACATGAAGATTTTATCAAGAAATTTTGCATCCAACCTCATGATCACATTCCCTTGGTAATCTGTCACAACCCTAGTATCCCTGTTGTAATGGCTAGCCACCTGAAGAACGAACTCGAGGTTATGGGCAGAAACTGGAAAAGAGGCAACCAAGTGAATATTACTATCAATGATCTTTTGCATGTGTTTGGAAGGATTTGTCTGTTTAGTTTTGTCCACAAATTTTCTCATATCCACATGTCCTATTTCTATCTCTCTGATTTCATCAACATTTGACTGTATTGAAGTGACAGGGAAGACCCCTTGGTATTTGTACTTCATGATTTTGGCTTTGGATGGAGACGGCTCTGACATCAGCTCTGGAGAGAATTTTGGAAGAGATATCTACCACAGATGTTTGTTGAAAACTGCAAAAGACCATGATCTCGTAATTAGGGGGCAAATGGATAAATTGGGATAACTGTGATTCAATGATCATGAACAAGAAAGCATGCGTTGAAGGACTAAAGGGTGAAAGCAGATTAACAGGCCTTGAAAGGTGAATTTTCCCAATGTTAGGAAAAAATTCAGGAAAATGTTCATTGGCGGTCAAAATGAAGTTTTCATGTATGGGCGGTTGAAATGACTGCCCTTACATGTGGGAAAAATTGCAAGTCTACTTGTAAGATGCAACGTCAGTCAAAATGACTGCTCTCACATCTAACTCAAAGAAACGCTTGTAATAGCGGATTTTTCCACTGCTTTTGCATGTGAGAAGGTTTATCTTAACAATCCTATGTATGGGCGACTAAAATAGCCACTCTTACATGTGAGCTCTTGATAGTCCATGTCCTAGCGGGTAGTTCGCCCGCCGATGCATGTAACATACTCAACTTCGAATGTAAGGATGATAAAGGCATGGGCGGCCAAAATTACTGCCCCTGCACTTCAAAAAATGAAATAAAAAGACACTAATTGGTTAAAAATGGCCAACAACATAGGTTCAAATGGAACAAAAATGAACCTCCTCACAACTATCACTAAGGTTATAACAAAAAATGACCACTTGATAAAGAAAAAGACAACAAAAAACGTAGACAATCATCCATTCTTCATGCAAACCCTAAGTTTAGTAAGGTAAAAAATGAAAAGAGGGAAAACAAAGACTTACCTAAGATAAGCGCTAGGTAAAAATGAAAACCCTAAAAATGCAAATCGATTTGATCAGATCCGTGCACCAAAAGGTAGGTTGAGGGTTTCCGTGGGCTCAGAGGATTATCAGGAAAAAGAAATTAGTAACAAATGACACTTAAAAGTGTTTAAAAAGTATAAAATGAGTCACCTTAAATTCCCACACGAAGTGCCATTAATGCACTTGAGAGAACTTGGATATGCTCGGGCGGCGAAAAGGCCCACCTTTACATGTAAGGCAAAAACCAAGAAACTACATGAGTGGTCAAAATGACCGCTGGTGCATATCAAACTAATCACTAAAGTGCTTTGGCGGTCATTTTTACTGCCTTTACATTTAAACAATCATTCTACATGTAAAAGTGGGGTTTTTAACTGCCCCTACATGTGAACAATCATTCTACATGTAAAAGTGGGGTTTTTAACTGCCCCTACATGTAAACTGTAAAATTTCTAACACCCAAAAAGGTCAAAAATGGATATTTTGACAAGCCTATAACCTGGTCCATTTTCATGAACTTCAAGAAATTGATCGAGGGAGATGTTACAAGGTATTCTCAGGTATTTGATGACTTTGCATGAGACCAAGAAGACTTGCCTCGATTTGCGAACTTAGAGTGCAGGCTACAAAATGAACAAGTTTCGTAGGGGTCGTCCTACAAAAATGAGTGTAGCTGATTTTGAGGACAACATGTTCTCAACCCAAGAATCTTCATGATGGACCCATACTTTATACTTCACATCATTTCAACAAATAGTTGACATCTTGTAGTCTCATTTAACTTTTCAAAGAACAATCTCCAAATCTTATGAGCATATCTTCTACAAGTGCGTTTTGGAATCTTACCTTCCATTGGCTGCAAAATATTCTCATCAATATCAATCAAATACTTTGGCTTTCTATGCAAAATTCTAGGTGGTGTTAAGATAGGTAAATTCATCTCAACATTAGGAATTTCATCAATATTTAAATGAGATGGTCTAGATGGCATACCTTCGATCGATGATGGAATAGATGACATACCTTAAGGTTGAGGTGAGAAAGATGGCGTACCTCCTTCCTCACATGTGAGTGATGATGTACTCTCAACTTGAGATGCGGTAGATGGTGTCCCTACATGTTGACTTGTGGTAGAGGACGTGTCTCCAACTACGGTATTCAAATGTCATAGCACGAAGTTTTTGCATTCGTTTCCTTTGTGTTTCCAATACCATATCTCTTTTTGATAGTTGTGGTTCCTCTTCAATTGGCATGTCTTCATTTATCATGTCCAATTTCCTCTTCTCACTGTGTTCCCTTATAGCTGCTACTTTCTTTGCATTCTTAGCTTCTATCTCTTCCTGTGTTGGTTTAATTCTTGATCGTTTCCTTGGTATGACAAAGAATTTATCTATAGCATGATAAAGAGATAAATATTAGTTCCTAAGAAATGAATCCATACAAATAACTAAAATATATGTCATTTAATCCTTCATACACAATGCACATACAATCATAATGTAGAAGAGTGAATGTCACTCAACCAAAATAGGTACAAAGCATACAAAGCATTATTGCAGCCATACAAAGCATTATTACACAATGTTATTGCAACCATACAAAGCATTATGGTACAAAGTTCACTTCAGTCCTATGAGGATAAGGACAAAGGAGAGTGACCTATTGAGGCTACAAGTGAAGAGTATATGGGACTTCATGTTGACTACAAGGTTGAAGATGTGGGGGAGGCCTTGGTGCTAGTGGCATCAAACTACCTACACTTACTTGAGAATAGAGATCATCTCCTCACACATGAAGATTGAGCTTGCAGTCATGGGACATAAGTTAGGACACATGATACACTTGATTTTCACTTGGAGATGTCTTGTGGGCCAGCACTTGTTGATAACCATCTAGTCATGAAAGGAGAGATGATTGAGATCATAGGAGACATCACACTAGGGCATGAGGTAAGGACTGATTTTCCGATGTGTGACAACAATCCCTTATCTTCACATTATCATGTTATGACAACCAAGAGGATCATCCTTAAGGCTTATGATTTTCATGGAGACACTCATGTTAAACTTTGCACTTTGTTATGACTGAACTATCTTGAGACCCTATATTAATTCCATGGTAATGTGACTGATTTGTAGTATTTAACTTGGCATATTGTCATAGATATGGGAATGGAAACATTTGGTATACAAGGTTTGTATGAACTATCAACATGAAGAATAATGTAGCATAGCATGGATCATGATTGGATTAAGCCTATTGGGATTTACTTGTATGATCTTGGCACCTATTCATTTGTATTTTAACTTGTTATGACAAGATAATAGTATTTCATTATGCTTAAGGGATTGCATATTTATATGTTGTAAGGATTTATTCTTGTATATAAGTTTGACGTCATAGAATGTTAAGGTCTGTTTAATTCATTATTACACATAATTATTAAAGAGCCCAAGTGTAGAAAATATACATGGCACCATGTGAGATTGTAGGCCACTTTCTTGATCATGATTGTGTCTATTTTAATTAATGTTGACCTTTGAGATATCTTTTATTATGCATACCATGAACTGATTTAAAACATAGTCTATTATAAGGACATTTGTGTGTGATGACTAATCTCTTTGGGTAGTAAGAACTATGATGACCTATAAATACAAAATGTAAGACATGTATGCAAAATGTGGAAGCATAGACAAGGCAGATGAACTATAAAATCAAAAAAGTGAGACTAATATAAACACAAAATATGTAAACCATACAAGTGATATAAACATGTATGATAAAGCATGATAAAGTAATTCAAATAGAATTAAGGAAAATGTAAAGACTTGACATACTTAAAAAATGGATATTCCAATGGAGAGAGTACCCAATTATGTAGTATTTTTTTGTTCTTCCATCAAACTCCTCAACAATTTGAGTTTTTCACCACTTGCTTCCTTTTCAATGTTAAATTGAATAACACTCAAATAGAATTAGTAACAACAATACTATTAACCAATCTACAATGTTAAATTCCTATAATTCGATCACAATTAACATTGCAACACTACAAAAATTGGAACTTGAATTGATATATATCAAATTTGATGTGAAAACTATGTTATTTCCTCCTTAAGTTGGCAAAGCAGAAAAAGGTGGTGGAAAGTTCATGCAAAGGTGGTAGAATATGAAAAATGTGCATGTGAGTTTCCCAACAACATGAAAACACTCTTTTTTTGTCAGAACACGTGCATAAATAGAAGAAAATAAAGTATGTGGGCCTGGATCATGGGGGTTTAGGCCTTTTTACTATTTCTATAGCAATCCAAAATGCACTCGCATCCATATTATTCATTTCTCCATGTATTTCTTCTATCTCTCACCTCGCTATCTCTCACCTATCTCTCCCCCTCACCTCTCTACCTCTCACCTATCTCTCCCCCTCACCTCTCTACCTCTCCCTCAACCTTAAACCTTAATCCCTCAACCCTAATTCCTTATCCCTAAACCCTAAACCTTTATCCCTAAACCCTAATCCCTCAAGGTCATAAACCCTAATCCCTTATCCCTAAACTCTAAACCCTATCCCTAAACCCTAAACCCTCAACCCTCAACTTTAAACCTTAGTCCCTCAACCCTAAACCTCAATCCCTCAACCCTGAACTCTAATCCCTCAACCCTAAACCATAATCCCTCAACTCTAAACCCTAAATGCTATCCGTATTCCTAAACCCTCAACCCTCAACACTATACCTTAAACCCTAATCCTTTATCCCTAAACCCTCAACCCTAAACCCTAATCCCTCAACCCTAAACCTTCAACCCTAAACCCTATCCATAATCCCTCTACCCTCAACACTCTACCTTAACCCTAATCCCTCAACCCTAAACACTATTCATAAAGCCTCAACCCTAAACCCTAATCCCTTATCCCTAAACTCTAAACCCTATTCGTAAACCCTCAACCCTCAACCCTCAACCTTAAACCTTAATCCCTAAACCCTCAACCCCAATCCCTTATCCCTAAACCCTAAAGGTAATGAAATAACTTGCACAATGGAAGAAGATGATATGAAATATTCTACAAATACTTGATAATAATTGAGAATAGTAGGCCACTTCAAGGGGGCAACCTCCAAATATCTCCAATGAGAACACACTCCACAATAAATGATGAAATAAGACTCATATCCTCCTATATATACCTAATTATGCTTAGGATGAAGACATACCCCTATATAACACCTGGTTTGACCTATCTAACTAAATAATAATATAATAATGATAACATGACCTAATTAGGAGTTAAGATAGCCACAAGCTGACTATTCATAACCCTATGTACACTAATATTAAGGGCGTAGCATGCCCTCCCTCTTCAAAGAAGCATTGTCCTCAATGCTAATCAAGTGTGGATTCTTCTGAATGAACTCCACGTCCTCCCATGTGGCCTCTTCAACTGGTAAATTCTTCCATTGGATGAGATACTCAGTGAGGGTTCTATTCCTTAGCTTCTTCGTGCATGTTTGAAGAATGCACTCTGGTTCCAATATGATTCTTCCTTCTTCATCAAGCCCTAGTAACATTTTCATGGATGGACTTTTGAGTCTACTAGCATTCTCCAAGATAGAGATATCGTAGAAAGGTTGTATGATTTTTGATTTAGGTAACCTCAATTTGAAGTCGATGTTGTCAGTCCTTGTTGAACCTTTATGAGGCCCATACAAATCAAGTTCCCTCTTGTGATCTGAAACTGTAACTACTTTCTTGAAAGGTGAAGTAGGAATCTTTGGCTTTTGCACTTCCATTGACAATAATTGAGCCACAACTTTATCCACATCTTTTTTTAGTGACATTTGGTGTGCACTTACCAATTGTGGACTCTTTGCATGTAAACCCTGTAGCTCATATTTTTTATCCCTAGAGTAGAAGTGCATGAATAGTTCCTAGAAATTCATCTCAATTGTGCCCAAGGTAGTAAGCCATTGAACTCCCAAAATAATGCCTGCTCCAGCCATGGTTATAGAAAACATAGGGCTATCTATCATGTAGTATCCCATGGTGAGTTTAATACTATGGCATTTCCATGAACAATTGACTATACCACCATCTTCAATCATAACCTAGAATTCGGGGGTAGGGTAGACAAAACAATTTAACTTTGCTGCTAGTTGCTTGTTGATGAAGTTATGTGTACTCCCCGAGTCAATCAATATTGTGACTATTTATTTTTTAAGGAAACCTCTTACCTTGAGTGTTTGTGGGTTATTAATACCTAATAGTGCATGACAAGAGATAGTTGGTTGGACATCTTTAGAGTCCTCTACCACCACCACCACTTGATCTTCTTCATCCTTATCTTCATCATAGGTAGCCTCAATATAGAACAACTTCTCATCACATTTATGTCCTTTATGATATTTTCCATCACAGTTGAAACATAACCCTTTGGCCTTTTTCTCTTCCAATTGTTGAGGTGTCAGCATAACAGGACAAGTAAATGATGATGCAAGAGCCTTGTCAACTTTTTTACTAGGTAATTCCTCCCTTCTATTAGCCAAAAAATTTTCCTCCACTTGTCTTGCCATAATCATTGCTTCAGAGATAGAATTTGGACAAAACATGTGTACCTCATGTTGAATGTGATCCTTGAGACCACCCAAGAATAAATCATTCAAGTTCTCTTCTGTAATTGTATCCACTCTTAAGGATAGATTTTGGAATTGCTGAATATAATTCTTAACTGATCTTATTTGTTGAAGTTTAGCTAGTTGGCTAAAGAAGTTGTCTGCCACACTGTTGCTATATTGTGCTTGGATTTCCTCCATAAAAACTAACCATGACACAGTGAGACCCTTCTTCTTTTGATGAGTACAACGCCAACGATACCAAATGAATTGATCTAGTTCTAGATATAAGGAAGCCATCGTGACCTTTTGTCCATATGGGATTTGATGTACTTCAAAAAAATTCTCCATTTGGTTTATCCATGTTAGAGGATCCTTTCCATCGAACTTGTGCATATCCACCCTTGGAAATAAATTCCTAGATCCCATAAGAGTATTAAAATTTGTGTAAGTATTAGCTGACTTGTAGGTTTCACCTTGGTTGCTTGAGAACTCCTTTCTTAGTTCATTCATATAGGTGCTTAACATGCTTCATATATTTGATATATCTCCTCTTAGGTCACATATATCCTTTTTAATTGAGGACACCTCTTCCTTGACCTTAATTATTTCCTCATAGAGATTACTATCCTCTATTGTTTCCCCATCCTTATCAGAGGATTTCCCCGGTGTGACAACATTCTTTTTGCCTCTTGTTGCAGGACCCGCCATGATGGAAACCAATATTTTTGAAATAAATCACACAATGAAATATAAATTCTCTAAAATTTTTACTATAACTTAATAGGGAAAAGATACCACTTACCCAGAAAAAAATTCCAAAAAATTAGTAGATTTGCAGCCTTGAGAGCAAATTTGTTGGAAACCCTAATTTTGCAATAACTTGCTTATTTTTGCTTTAATTTCTCTAATTTTTGGACTATAGGCTCTTCTATTATGTCTTCAAAAACCAAATAAAAATTATGCTCCAATTCAATATGATGTGAGAGATATGTAGATCTCAAATAAATTGTGTAGAGCTCGTAAATATGTAATAATTCACTCAATTCTATTCTAATTCCTCTAAAATATGGACTATAGCTTCTTTAATATGGTCTTCAAAAACCCTTTAAAAATCTTTAAAAACTTTACTAAAATCTGAAAGTTATGTTCTTCCCAAAATCGCCTCCAATATTGAGAAAAAACCTTGCCTCTATGGTGCCAAGATCATGCTTTGATACCACTTGTAATGAAATAACTTGCACAATGGAAGAAGATGATATGAAATATTCTTCAAATAATTGATAATAACTAAGAATAACAAGCCACTTTGAGGGGGAAACCTCCAAATATCTCCAATGAGAACACACTTCACAATATATGATGAAATAAGACTCATATCCTCCTATATATACCTAATTATGCTTAGGATGAATAGACACACCCCTATATAACACCTAGTCTGACCTATCTAACTAAATAATAATATAATAATGATAACATGACTTAATTAGGAGTTAAGATAGCCACAAGATGATTAGTCATAACCCTATGTACACCAATATTAAGGGTGTAGCACTAAACCCTAATCCCTCAACCCTAAACGCTAATCCCTCAACCCTAAATCCTATCCCTAATCCCTCTACCCTTAACACTCTACCTTAACCCCAATCTCTCGACCCTCAACCCTAATCTCTCAACCCTAAATGCTATCTCTAAAGCCTCAACCCTGAACCCTAATCCTTCAAGGTCCTAAACCCTAATCCCTTATCCCTAAACTCTCAACCCTATCCCTAAACCCTAAACCCTCAACCTTAAACCTTAATCCCTCAACCCTAAACCTTAATCCTTCAACCCTCAACCCTAAACCCTAAACACTATCTGTATTCCTAAACCCTCAACCCTTGACATTATACCTTAAACCCTAATCCCTTATCCCTAAACCCTAATCCCTCAACCCTAAACCTTCAACCCTAAACCCTACCCTAATCCCTCTACCCTCAACACTCTACCTTAACCCTAATCCCTCGACCCTCAACCCTAATCCCTCAACCCTAAACACTATCCCTAAAGCCTCAACCCTAAAGAGATAGGTATTTCATACTGCTCATTAATGATTATTCGAGAATGACTTGGGACACATTTTTAAAAGAGAAAGCTGAAGCTCTAGATAAATTCAAGACATTTAAGACAATGGTTGAAAATGAGATGGATTTGAAAATCAAATGTTTGAGATTTGATAGAGGAGAGTTCACATCAAATGAGTTCAATTTCTTTTGTGAAGAGCATGGAATAAAGAGACAATTATCTGCACCCAGAAGTCCACAACAAAATGGAGTTGTTGAAAGGAAAAATAGAACAGTTCAAGAAGCTGCTAGAACCATGATGAAGGAATCTCATCTTTCGGAAGCATATTGGAGAGAGGCAATTCACACTGTAGTATATATCCTAAACAAAGTTCAAGTAAAAGGTAATAGTTCAAAAACTCCCTATGATTTGTGGCATGGTAGAGTTCCTACTGTGAAATATTTCAAAGTTTTTGGTAACAGATGTTATATCAAAAAAGAAGAAGAATTAGGCAAGTTTGATGCTAGATGTGATGAAGGAATCTTTCTTGGTCACTCCACTAAGAGTAAGGCCTACTGGTGCTATAATAATAGGCTGAATAAAATCATTGAAAGTGCAAATGTCAAAGTTGATGAGTGTAAAGAAAGGTCTTTAGAATGAAGTGGATGAGTCAGATGATCCAGATGTTTCAGAAGTGGTGCAACATGAAGATAGCACAGATGAAGAAGAACAAGCTCCAGTAAGTGCTACCAAAACTCCAAGATATGTAAGAATCAGTCATTCTAAAAATCAAATCATAGGAGATAAGAGAAAAGGGATCTTAACCAGAAGAAAAGCTGTAGAAGAACAAGTAAATTTCTATTTGATCTCTAAGATTAAACCTAAAATTGTGGATGAGGCATGCAAAGATGAGAATTGGATAAAGGTCGTGGAAGAAGAATTGATGCCGATAGAGAAGAATAAGACTTGGGATCTTGTTCCCAAACCAGCAGACAAGAATGCAATTGGTACAAAGTGGGTCTTTAGAAACAAAATGAATGAGAATGGTGAAGTGGTAAGAAACAAAGCAAGATTGGTATGCAAAGGATACGCTCAGGTTGAAGGAATAGACTTTGAAGAAAATTTTGCTCTAGTAGCAAGGATTGAAGCAATAAGGATGTTTCTAGCTTTTGCAGCATACAAAGATTTCAAGATTTATCAAATGGATGTGAAGTCTGCCTTCCTAAATGGAGAGTTGGAAGAGGAAGTCTATATTGAACAACCGGAAGGATTTCAGTCATTAGGGGATATGGTATGCAGATTGAAGATAGCACTGTATGGATTGAAGCAAGCTCCCAGGGCATGGTATGCACAGTTGGATAGGTACCTAATACAAATAGGGTTCAATAAAGGTACGACAGATAGTAACCTCTACTTCAAGATCAATGATGAACAAACTCTAAATGTTGTAGTTTTTGTTGATGATATTATTTTTGGACGTAGTGAAGGTATGTGCCCAGTTTTTGCTAGAGAAATGCAAAGTGAATTTGAAATGTCTATGTTTGGAGAGATGAATTTCTTTTTAGGTCTACAAATAAGTCAATCAAATAAGGTTATCTTCATTTCTCAGGCTAAGTATGTGAAAGAGTTGTTAAAGAAATTTCAGATGGAAGACTCTAAACTAGTATGCACACCTATGATAACTGGTTGTAAGTTGAGAAAAGATGATAACTCAGCCTTGGCATACCAGAAAAATTATAGATCTATGATTGGAGGATTACTTTATCTAACTCAAACCAAACCTAACATAATGCATGCAGTGTGTCTTGTGGCAAGATTTCAAGAAGAACCCAAGGAATCACATGTGATGGCAGTCAAGAGAATTCTGAGATATTTAAAAGGTACATTCGATTATGGTTTGTGGTACCCCAAGGACAGTGACTTTGTTCTCAGTGCATATACTGATGCAAATTGGGCTGGAGATGTGGATGACAGAAAAAGCACAAGTGGAGGTGCATTCTTCTTGGGAAAAAGACTAGTATCTTGGTTGAGCAAGAAATAGGATTCAATATCCCTGTCTACTGCTGAAGCAGAATACATTGTAGCAGCATGTAATTGCACTCAAGTGTTATGGATGAAGTAGACTTTGAAGGACATCAGAGTTGTGTATGAATATCCAATTACAATCTTTTGTGACAATACAAGTGCCATCAATATATCAAAGAATCCAGTGATGCATTTAAGGACAAAACACATATCCATTAGGTATCATTTTTTGAGAGAAAAGGTGATAGAGAATGAAGTGAAGTTGGAGTATGTTTTGACCAAGGATCAGATTGTAGACATTTTTACCAAGCCTTTGCCCAAGTATATTTTTGAGTATCTCAGACAAAAGTTAGGGGTCATCACCCCTCCTACTCTAAACTAAGATGCACAATGGTGCATCAGTCTGGAGGTGTTCAAAGGTCCAGATTGATGCTTTTTAGGGTTACTTCTAAGGGGGAGTAGTCAAAAAGTTTAGAAGAGAGATTATATCAGAGTAGGAAAGTACAAGTATGTGCCCTTTGCCATTGATGTCAAAGGAGGAGAGAATTCATGTAAAAAATTTAGAGTGCAGATGTGTAATAGAAAAAGTGCAGATGTGAAAAAAGAAAGAGGAGAATCTTGTCTTGATGGCTGTTGCAGTTTTTCACATCATATGTTGCCATCAATGACAAAGGGGGAGATTGTTGCAAGTATGTGCCTAATCGGTGTTTTCATTGATGTCAACATATTCTTGTTGTCATTGGTGTCAATTGTATCTTATTCCATTACTTGTTTAGAAGATTTATATGTTGAGGATATTAAGAAAATTAGCCTCTCCGGTAGAAACAAGTAAGCCACAAAGAAGTGCAGTACAAACAATGAGTTGTATGCTGAAGAACAGTCTGGTAAACTACTCCGCATTTGTTCCTGCTTGAAGATCGTGCTCTACAGATTGGAAGTAAGTTAGAGGTATGTCTGAGGATGCTACATTTTAGGTCTGAGCCATCTGCATGAAGATCTGAGTGAGTTGTGTTCACCAGAGTGAAGCCTTCTTTTTCTGTAAGTTTAATTGAGATAGGAAGACAGTATTTGGCTCTGCATTTCTCCACAAGAAAGTATTTTTCTATGCAGTTCTAGAGAGAAGTCTGGGATGATGATAAGTGCCTACAATTGTAATGGTTCATGGTTTGGTGGTCCTCAATCTATCTTTCTTTTATGACAGTTGAAGATAGTAAAGTTCATGTACTCCAATGAAAAGATTCCTATGAATAAAGTGGTTAAGGTTCGTGTGGTTGCTCCTGATGATTATAGCATGCTTGTGGATGTCTCCTAATCATGTTCCTATTTGGACTTTGGTCTGCGTTAAGAAATTGAGATGGTGTGTGAAGATTGTTCATAGATAATGTAGCATGTAACCAATCTTGGCCGACCTGGTTGATCCCAGTGATTGCGAAGATCTCTAGAAGATTGTGGAAGTGTGTTGTGGTGTGGAAGATCGTGTTTGAGTCCCAGCTAAGGCATGGCATGATCCACATTTCATTCCCTTTGCATGATGTTGCAATAGGTCAGGACCTATTTTGTAAATGTTTGTAATACTGACCTTGGAGATTGTTCCAATGGTTGATGCCGACCTTGATGATCATTCCAAGGTTGATGTAGTGTATAAATACTTGTAGCTAAGTCAAGGAAAAGTTGTCCTTGAGTGAAAATGAGAATATATTAAGAAAGGTCCAAATGCATAGCATAGAAGAGGCAGAGGAAAGAAAAGGAATAGCATAGCAAAGGAAGAGCAAGGTAGAGGAAGAGCAGAGTTGAATTGTTTATTCACAATAAAGAAAGGTGTTCATCATGGCAGTGAATTTGGCAGTAAGCCACCAGTAGGGTTTAACATCCCTCAGGGTTTAACAACCCTTATTGTAATCTTGCTAGGTTTAGGGTTGAGATAGTGAGCTTGCGAGGCCTAGTTGTTCTTCATGGTAGTAAGCCAGTATGTTTAGGCCCGTGGGGTGACCAAGCCTGAACATCACTATTTCAAGATTGCAATATTTATTGAGAGTTAATCCTCTCTGTGGTTTTTCCCCACCTTGGGGTTTTCCATGTAAATCTGGTGTCTCTTGTGTTTGATGTTGTTAAGTTTCTGATTTCATGCACTCATTGTTAAATCATAATAATTGTGGATAAGTGATGAATGTTTAAATGCAAAAAGTGTTTAAGTTTTTGTGACAATTGATTCACCCCCCCTTAGTTGTCTGGTGCATATCAATGGTGTTGGGCCGACAGAGTTAATGTAAGTTGATAAAGTGTTGTGTTTGATAGGCAGACTCAGTTTTGAGATTGAATTCAAAGTTGTGGATATTTATGTGTTAGATTTCAGTGTTGAAGTGGTTGAACATGAGTTGTGACCAGAAGAAGATAGTAAGGGTAGAAGACCAAAATTTATGTAAAGCAGAGCAGACATTATGTTTAGACATTTGAGTCTGTATAGTGAGTTGATAATGGAACTGCACCTCAGCATTCTGTAGATGCATTGGTAGTAGTCAACTCTTGGTAGTGAGCCAATCTTTTCTTTTATCTTCTATCTTTATTTCTCTATGGACAGTGAGTCCACCTACAGTGAGCATTTCTTTGGGTAGCATGAGCCCTATGGCAGTGAGCCTTATGTAATCCAGTATTGTTATCATAATATATTGTGAGCTAACACTTACCGTGGTTTTTCCCTTTTTGGGTTTTCCACGTAAAATCCTAGTGTCTATGTGTTATGAATTTGTGGCTGCTATTTTCATGTTTACTTTACTTTTATGTTATTGAATTTAGTAAATGGATAAGTGAATGTGTAAATGAAAAGGTTTTGAAAATACTGATTCACCCCCCCTCTCAGTAGTATTTGCACTCAACAATTGGTATTAGAGAAAGGTTCCTTGGAAGAAGCCTAACAACTTGAGGATGATCTAGGAGAGTTCATTCATGGCAGCCAGAAGATTTAGAAATTTCTCATATGAGAACAATGTTGAACTGGAAGAAGCTCTTATTGATCTTAAAAATTTTGAAGCAGAAATCAGGGATCTAAAGGATAATATTCATGAAGTTGATGAATGCATTTTAAAGTAGCTAAAAGAACAAGTCAAGAAGTTCAAAGAAAAATACAAAGAGGTGGGTAAGCAATTGATATCAGCAAATGAAACCCAAGATGATTTGAAAATAGAAGTTGTAGAAAGAGCTAAAGTAGAAAAAGATCTAAAAATGCTGGTAAAAAGCAAATTAGAAGAATGTGATAAACTTGAAAAAGAAGTTGTAAGCCTAAAATCAGATTTGGAGAAAGCTAAAAGCTATGAAGAAAAGTTTAAGATAAGCTCTGCAAAGCTTGAGGAGCTGATTACAAGTTAGAAGAGTTCAGATGACAAGCAAGGCTTGGGATTTGAGAAAGGAGAAAGTTCAAAATTAGGTCAAGTAAACACTATGTTGAAGAAAAACAAAGGCAACTAGCTTAGGAATCAAAGAAGAAGACCTAGAAGATGTCCGGTAGATAGCCAAATGCTCAAAGGTACCCATCTTTCAATGGACACTATTTTAATTGCAATAAGTTTGGCCATACGGTTACTTAGTGTAAGAGTAGAATGAATCAGAACATTCCATCATTCTCTGGTCAATGTTTCAATTGCAACAAAATTGGTCATAAATCAAATGAATGTAGAAGTTTGACAAGGAATGGTTTTTACAATGCAAGGAATACTCAATCATTCAATGGAAAGTGTTTTGCATTCAATAGATTTGGACATATGGCTAATCAATGCAGATCAAATCCAATCAATAGAAGAAATCAAGGACAAAGGAATGTGATATGCTACAATTGCAATAAGTTTGGACATGTTGCAAGATTCTGCAGAAGCAAGATTGAGAAGAGAGACCATCATACAAAGAAGAGGAAAACAAAGCAGAGAGAAGATAAAGGAAAGAACAAGATTGATCTAGTGGAAATCAAGAAGGAAATGAGCAAGGTCTAGATTAAGAAAGTTGTTGATAATATTAGGGATGGATCCACACCAGTTGCTGGTGTAGATACTTCCTTAGGGAAGTAGATGGTGAGCTCTGCCTCAGGGGGAGTTGCAATGAAAATCTTAATCCCCTAGCTAGATTGTTAGTGTTAGGAACTAGCATGAATATATGTTGTAAAGATGCACATAACAGATCTTTTGAAAGAAATTATGGTGAAAAAGGTTCAAGTGTAGAGCATGGCGGAGCAATCCTAATAGACTACATTATGTAACTTTTTATAGGAGCATTTATGGTGATAAGGTCAAGACATATAAAGGATTAAAAAGAGGCTCATCCAATGGAAAATTCATTCTGCATTCAAACTTCCAAGTGTTTAAGGTGAAACAAAGCAAGAATCCAAGTGTCTACAAAAATTTCCAAAGTGATTGAAATCAAGTTGATCTCAAGTGAAGAAAAGCCCTAATTCGGCAGAAAAGGTATTTACAACTTGAAATCCCTACTGTGAAGTTTGAATTTTTCTAGGAAAATGTTTACTCGAGTAATTAAGACAATAGAAAAGCCTCACCCCAAGTTTGAGAAAGATTTCTTCAAATCACTAGAAAAAGATCCCATTGGGGTATTTTCAATTACTCCACATGGAGTTATGCATAAGGAAAATGTTAGAGCATACATTCATGTCAAACTAGAGGAATATGATCACATGAATCTAGGTAAACTGTACTTGGATGAATTGACTAATGTGGATATTGTGTTAAAAGATGAATACAAAGTTCTAGGAGAAAACAAATTTGACACTTGGTTGGATTTTCCTACGATCCCGAATGATGCATGGGTTAAGCTTATTCTAAGAAGGATTCATGATGAGTTTCTATGGCTTGATGAACCTTATATGATAACTAAAGAAGCTATCCACACTATAACTAGTATGAGCTCCTTCAGAAGGGTTCTGGGTGCAAAGAAAATGAAGAACAATGTGGTAATGCAACTAACAGGAGCCAAGTTTGATAAGAATGCCCTTACAATAAATGATATTAAGGATCCGGCTATCAGATTTGCATCGATGATTATAGGATATAAGATATACCTTTCCAGCAAAGAAAACTCTATGTCTACACCAGCCATATACATAGCATATGACATGATAAAAAACATGGATTATGACCTATGTGAATTGCTCCGGAGTGAACTAATGGAAAACTTGAAAAGAACAAAAGAGATAGGTCATCCTTTCAAATATGGAACACTGATCACTTGTCTACTCTTCTATTTTCTAAAAGAGATACCTAGTCTTGGAAACATTATCTGGTTTGATCATACACCAGTAGCCACTCAAATAAGAAATCACCTGCAAAGTTTGGGAAATGCAGACAAGTAAAATGAAATCCTATGGAGATACTTCAAGAACTTTCAAAAGAAAATGTCATGTAGAGTCTGGATACCTGAAAATATAGTGATGAAGTATGAAAAGGACATTGTATTCATGGTAGACAAAGACAAATGCTTCATGGAAGCTGTGGAACCAAGAACTGTATGGGTTCCTGCACTAGGGTATGAAGTTGCAGAAGATGTTTTGTCTGAATTAGTTGATGTACTGCTGAGCAAACTGAAAGATCTCAAAGAAGATAGATTTGGGACATTCATAGAATTATTTATGGATCATGAGCAGTTAGAGATGACATCAGATGAACAAGTAAGTAAGACTAACACCAAAGTAGGAGGATTAAAATCCACAAGTGCTCTGGTAGAATGGACATCAAACACTCCAGAAAGGAAAGATGATAGATCTGAAATGGAAAAACCAACATCTAGCCCCAGAAAAAGAATAAGGACCTCATCCGCTACAAAAGCCACAACTGAAATAGAGAAAGAAAAGGTAACAAAAGAGTAGAAAAGAAAGAAAGTTTCACTTGGTGAAGAACAAGTGGCAAGAGACACTGTTGCAAAATTTTTGGAAAAGCAACAAAGAGCTTAGATCCCAGACCTACCCAAATTTCTACAAGGATCAATATATATGAATTCTTTGTCTCTAGTATAGAAATTTAGATTAGTATCAGTTGTGCAAGCCAACGCTCAAGAAGAAATGCCGAAGATATATATACAGGACAATGAACTCATTGATGAAGCATTCGGTATCCTAGAAAAGATGATACCCTCCTACCCAAAAGACATATCAGTGTCATCATCTAATCAGCTCAAAGGTCTAATAAACTCTATAAGTACTAGTTTTGAGTCCTTTGAAAAATCTGTTGACATCAAAGTTAGAAATGAATTTGAAGATAAAAGACTAGTTGAGTTAAAAATCAAGTTAGACAGTGACAAAATTTTGCTAGAAGATAGTATCAAGAATATGGAGAATTCAATCAAGGAAGCCTGAGATATGCACAAATTTTGTTTGTCATGGCCTAAGACCACTAAGGAAATAGAAGAGAAGGTCAAAAGCATGGAGCTTCAACTTATAAATATTTCTAAGACTTTTGATCCAGCAGTTGACTTAATTAGCAGCATAGAAACACAAGTTGTAAATATTCAAAACAACATAAGTAGTCTTCTCAGCAGACGTGAAGAAATTCAAACAAGATGTGTCTACTGAGAAGGATAATAAGCTCTAAAATTGAGATCATGACAAGTCTAGTCATAAGAGCCTTAAGGGTTTAGGACACAACTGACATACCTATTAGCGTGAAGAAGGCAGAAGATTTGGAAATTCAAGTAAATGAGAACATCCAAACTTTGAACACTACTAGGAATAAGTGGGTTGAAGAGATTACATAATTAAAGATTGAGTACAAAGATATTCTTTCACCTACAACTAATTAAGTTAAAGATTGTATGTTTACATATGTCGTAGAGTATGATAGTTCTGCAATTTTGACAAAATTTTGACCCTTGTACAGACACCTTTGCCATTGATGTCAAAGGGGGAGAAGAAGACCAGTGAAAAATGGGAAAACACCTGGGGGGGTGAAAGAATAGAGTGTATATAGAAAGGGGGAGTAGATACACATTTTTCACTAAGTGTTGCCATCAATGCCAAAGGGGGAGATTGTTGGCAAGAGACACTGCTCTGATGAATGATTGAATATTGTCATTGATGGCAACAAAGAAAGGAGACTCCATTGGCATGGCAAAGAGACTTTACTCTGGAAGGATAAATGACTAAGTATGAGCAATATACATTACATAGTGTAAATGATAGTGTTTGTGTCAGTATTCCTCTGTAATTGATGATCAAGGTATGCGGTTCAGGTATGTTATTTAGAATTGTTTGAAGATGCTATGTTCAAGATTGCAAGTCCTAATGACTTCCAAAAGTTAAGTTGTGATTTATCTAAGTCTAGGTGAACACAAAGAAGTTAGGAATAGTGTAGAGTGCCTAGGTATTTTGGTCCACATTTCTCTGCAAATGATTGTATTGGTGTGCAGTTTTGAGGTAGTATGGATAGGTGTCAGAAGCATCCAGTTCAGGAGTTACAGAGTCTGAAGTGATCTTGAAGATCACCTACTAATTTCCAAGTTCTGGTAGTCAGTTTGCCAGTATTGCACCAATGCAGAGGAGATAGTTTTGAGTTTCACATTTCACCACATAAGGGCATCATGATATGCGGTTGATAAGATATGATCTGTGAGGCATTAGGAATGGTTGATGTGATTCTTGGAGTCTCATGTGAATTTTAGTGGAAGTGTTGGGTTGACAAAGTTAATGTAAGTTGATAAAGTGTTGTGTTTGATAGGCCGACTTAGTTTTGAGATTGAATTCAAAGTTGCAGATATTTATATGTGTTAGATTTTAGTGTTGAAGTGGTCAAACATGTTGTGATGTGTATGAACTAAATGTGTGTGCAATCCAAAGCAGAGTTGTGACTAGAAGAAGACAGTAAGGGTAGAAGAGTATAATTTATGTAAAGCAGAACAGATAAAGCAGAGCAGACATTATGAAGACATTTGAGTCTGTATATTGAGCTGATAATGGAACTGCACCTCAACATTCTGTAGATGCATTTGTAGCAGTCAATTCTTGGTAGTGAGCCAATCTTTTCTTCTATCTTATATCTTTCTTTCTCTGTGGATAGTGAGTCCACCTGTAGTGAGCATTTGTTTGGGCAATGAGCCTTATGTAATCCGGTATTGTTATCATAATATATTGTGAGCTAACACTCACCGTGGTTTTTCCCTTGTTGGGTTTTCCATGTAAAATCATGGTGTCTATGTGTTATGAATTTGTGGCCACTATTTTCATGTTTACTTTACTTTCATGTTACTGAATTTAGTAAATGGATAAGTGAATATGTAAATGAAAAGGTTTTGAGAATACTAATTCACCCCCCCTCTTAGTATTCCCTATACTCAACACTTCTAAGGTCCTACACATTTTATTGTTGACCACTTAGCCCATGTTCGACAAACCACTCCTGTCTCTTGCTAGCCCTAACAACATGACCAATCCACCTCCCAAGAGGGGAAATTCATTTTCCCTAAGATCTTATTCATCATTGTTTTTTTTGTGACCATTCAATTGACCTTCCAAATCCCTTCATATCCTCAGTTTGCATGTCCAAACCTTTCTATCTCGGTCACCCCTATTTACTTTATGGTCTCCCTAGGTGACCTTGTAGTTGAAATGTGGTCTTCAGGGGCGAATTGCCTTACTAAAAGGGTTGGCCCATTTCCCTAATGTGTTATTCCTTGTTCCAGACCTCCAAAACTATTTTCAACCTTCCAAGATGACTTTCCCACTTTAAAACCATATGTTCAAACCGTTATGCCTAGGTCACCCCTATTATCTTTGGGGTCTCCCTAGGTGACCCCACAACTTAACTTGAGTCTCCAAGGGTGACTTGCCCTACTAAAAGGGGTGACACATTTCCTGAAAGGGGTGACCCTATCATCTTTTCCATGCGTGATTTCTTCTAGTTTGGCTCCATTTTATCTCTTGATGGCTAGCTCTTTCATGCACAACTAACAATCCACTCCCCCTAATTATTTCTAGACTCTAAGTCAATCTATTCTTGAATTCCAATCAATCTATTCTTATCTCTCAATCAATATTCTGTTATCTCCATTTATTCTTTTGTGATCTACTCTCTAACCATTGTCACTTCCAATCAAAGCGAAATCACTCATCAATCAATTCTGTTAACTCCCCAATCACCACCATCTTTGGTGTGGATTTCTAACCTATAAATAACCACCTCCTCTATACATTTAGGGAGGCAAATTTATTAGTACATTCTTACTTTTTTCTTTGCAAATAGTTGTCTCCATAGCATTTTTATGCTCATTTTAGGACTTTTGTGTGCCTTTTTCTTTGATTCATAGCTTCATAGCTCAAACCATTCACTTCTCAATAGCTTCTATATTCTCAAATCAATTGCATTTTTCTAATTTTCATAGCTTACAATCTCATAGACACTTTCCTTTTATCTTTGTTTCATCCTTGTTATGAAGAGGAGGACCCTACTGCTATAGAGGAAGGAATGATTACCCAAAGGACTTCTAGGTATTCATGCTAGACAAGTTACCACCCGATTCATACAAGTCCTTCAAGTTTTTAGTAGTAATTAGATCAAACTTTTATCTTGAGAAAGTAACACATTGCTTGCTTTTCTTTTGATAGGAATTTTTTTTTGCTTTATTAGAGTAATTTTTGCATTTGAATTGCTTAGGTTAGTTTTACTTTCTTAGATAAATTTCATTTCACTATATTTAGATTAGTTGCAAATTTAAATTTCATTAGATTACAAATAAAAAATTGACCCACAAAAACATGGTTTAGTTTGCATAACAAAATCATATAGCTTGCTTTCATTTTCCCTTCCTAGATAATTAAATCATTTTGAAATTCAGAGAAAAAAGAACAAAAAATTGCTTTGCATTATCAAAAGACCAAAAACATTAAAACACACACAAAAAAGGCAAAACAAAAGATTAAGTCAAATACTTTATTCTATCACAAGGTCAACATCTTCAACACATTCAACAAAATTAACACAACAAATGTTTCCCTCCTCTTGTCTAGCATTTGATGTGCCCAGGAATTAGGAAAGACTGGATAAAATTTATCCTAGATGAGATTAGGGGGAACTTCCCTCAGCCAATTTAAATTTAACAAGACATAGAATAGATAAGAGAAGCTAAAGAGCACCAATAGAGAAATATTGATCATTAAGAACTCATACAACAATGCATCCAAAACAAGGAAAGGAGGTTAGATCGCCTCTATATGTTGAACGAGCAAAATAGTCTTCGTGCTAGACTTAGGACAAGTGACCCTTCGGGTCATATCATTATCACAACAACAACAATTAAATGCTTCCATCAAAACATTCATCAAACATACATAGACACACATCACACAAATAACCCGACTGCCATCTACAATGTTCTACTCCTTTGTGAACAAAACAACCCCTTAGTTCTACCTCCACTTGACTGGCTCTTGTCACGAGAGCAAGAGGGACTAGGAGGTTACAAATAGCAAGGATACGGTTCATGTGTCGTGTTGGAGTCTAACTCACTTGCATTGTTTCTGAGTCAAATTCTAAACAACACATATTTTGGTGAACCCAACATGGAGAGGAAATCCTTTCAAGATGGGCTCTTTTACATTTCTGCATGTTTCTTCCATTCAACTTTCATTTTTCATTTTTGTATTCATCTCATTCATTCTACAATGTTTCCTGCACCCCCAATCTAGGACCAAATCACATAAAGTTTAGGGGAATTTCCCCTCTAATGAAACTAGCACACCTTCAAATTTAGCAACTCCAATCTTAAATGAATTAGAATCTAAAGACTTAAATTTGAAGGGCATCCAACAATATCCCCAAAACTTCTCAATTTTCAATGGTCTAACATACGAAGACATGGTCATTCAATCAAACCAAATAAAAACATGTTGAGTGAGCATTTAGTTTGAGATCCATCAACATGATCGACCTATAACAAGCCATAGGAAAGCAACCACCCAAATGGAGAATGAGATGAGTCATCAAGAGAAGATATTATAGAAAGTTAGGGAGGCACCTCCATGTGGCACATCAACAAAAAATATCTATGGCATGTCAAGTGTCATCAGAAAGAACATGTAAGGCATATTTGAAATTCATTTATTAATTATGATATTTTATTAATTAGTTTTATTGTTTCAAAATAATTATTTAAATAATTTAATATTGTTTTAGAAATAGTCATTTTATGCTTTATCATTATTAAATGATTTCGAATTGGGCCACATAAAAGTAGTGGTAAGTAGCAGTTTAATAAGAGAATCTTGGGGAGTGAATTGATTTATATTTTGATTTCAAGACACCTCTTTTGTATTCTTTGCTAGATGGTAGTGGTACTAAATTTAGTTGTTTCACAATCTTGTATTGATGGTTACAGATCTATTTGTTAAAATTAAAATATATACATAAACCGATAATAATCTATATATATGGAGATTTCCAGAGTTCTGTGGAGTAGTCTGCCTTAGATGGGTATGTGGCCATTTGCTTGGAAAATGGAGTTTAGATAATATGGAAAAGGCTAATAGTGATTTGAGATCAAATCTGGTATGTTTCAAGCTTTTGCCCTTGCAAGAAATTTTCCTACACTATGGTCAATATAGATACAATCATTGTTTACCTCCATTCAATCCCACGTATAGTATTAGATTTTTGTAATCCGAATTGTGTTGTGATTAAGCGTGGTTTTTCAGATCTGGAGTACACAGTATCATTTTAAGACTTTTGAGGAGTAGAGTTATTCATTGTCTTTCTTTTTCTTTACTTATGGTCATTGTGTGTGTGGTCTAATTATGGGTTCAAAAGTCTCTGACTTTGAAGATTAATCCTCATCTTTTGCTTAATGGTGGTACTGTTAAAGGTTGAGGACACAGCATTACTCCTGCTACTTGTGTTTGCTGGAGGGTACATATGAATTTTGTGTGTTTCAATGATTTATTTTTATTTGATTTATGGCTTATTAGTGTCCTGGTGATTATTTTAGAAATATCTTCCCGATCAAATCTGTTGCTTTTCTAGACCAAAATGTTAAAGCCAATTTTTTATTTATAGTGATGTTTATTGCGGTTAAGATTAAGGACATCTCATCGAGTCATGAAGATCGACCACTTAGATATAATGACATATGCTTAGTTCAAATTTTCTACTAAATAAACTTCTATTGTAGGAACTATTGAAACTCCTTTAAGAATTCATGTGCTTCACCTTTTTAGTGCATTCCATTCAATCATAGGCACCAAGAAAACGCGTCCACAAGAAATATTGAAATCTTGCATAGTTTTTAAATTAGAGTTGATTTTAATGATCAATGAAAGACAAGCATGTGTTCAAGTCTTGGACAAGATGAACATTGTTGGTAAGCTCTTTAATTAAACTAATGACAAGGATTATATTTATCAAACTTTTTTTTGGGTTGCTATTGTAAATAAAATAATGTTGGCATATAATTGTGTTATTAATTAAATTGACTTATGACTTTTGGTAGATCATTTGGGAGTCTTCTTATTATACTCTAGATTAAATTACAATATCCTTGACCTAAATTTAGAGACAAGTAGTGTAGGTTAATTATTGACCTTATGGTTTTGATAATCATGATGAAGTCTTTTGATTGGACAATAGAGGTTATAGTTATGGATCTTTTTAGACCAATTGATATAATGAATTTATATGTTTATGATTTTATACAAATATTTAGATTAGAAGAGATACTTTGATAGTTAACATACTTATATTTGAATGTATCTTTATGCTTTCTAATTACTCTTATTATGCTCTTATTATACCTAGGGAATAGGGAAATCCTTTCATTGACAAGATAAAATCAAACCAGTGGGCAACCAAAAATCCCCTTCATCTAAACTTCCTTTCTTATGACACAAGTGATGAAGCATTCATGCCTCCCTTGCCCTCATCATTCAACATGACAAGTTTCAATCAAACAAGTGGGATTCCCATGATGCAAGATCAACCATAAATAATCCCACCCAATATTTAGAATATAAACATTACACCATCTAGTTAAATCCAAAATTTTTAGGATATCAACAATCTAGCATACCTTTCCAAATACAACAAGTGCAATTAGCTCTGCCTATAGGGCTAATGTTGGGAGAAACAAAACCCTCTACACATAACCCCCTCTTAGGAACATACCTTGAGTATTTAAAGGATCTTCTTGACTACAATAGTTTTCATGTCATACTACCACATCCTCTCCCTGAGATTCCAAATTTTAAAGGAGAAGGTGATCAATCCCAACTCTTATATCAAGTTCTACATCATAGTGTTTGAGAGCTCCTTCCTTAGTATGGGGTGGTAGTTAACTTTTTTCCAAAGACTTTGGTGGGTATCACTCTAGATTGGTACTATCAACTTCAAGAAGCATCGGTCCACTCATTTAGGGAACTCATTGATCAATTTGTGGATGCCTTTGACATAAACAAATTGGTCAAGATAGGAATATGAGATTTTTTAACAATCAAGAAAGAAAACAAGTCAATCACAAATTTTTCACACGATGGAGGAAAGTTATCTATTCTTCAACTAGTGCACCAAACATGAATCATAGGGATCATTATGATCTCTTCTTACATGCTTTCAACAAAGATATACAAGCAGTCCAAAAACTCCCTTATAAATCATATGAAGAAGCACTCAAAAGGTCCCTTAGAATTGGCCAAGCTACTATTGATAGAAAAAGAAGGGAGTATGGTATCAATGGAAGGTTGGTAAACCATGATAACAATAACAAACCCTTGACAAATAATCAAAACATAGATGGGTTAGTAAACATTTCAATAACCAAGACCAATAACAACTACAATTACTAGATGACACCCCTAGTGATTCAATTTTTCTCACATGCTAGAACTTCTAGAGAGTTCTCCTATGCACAAGAATGCTCTCCTCAATGCCTTAGATCTAGGCCATCAAGTCAAAACTCTCCAAATAAAAAGTGTTCTTTGACATTGGATTTTGAAAAGTTACCCTCAGATGATGACATAGATAAATAGGGTGATCTCCCCCTCCACCTAATAGTCCAATTTCAAAACTATTCCATCAAACATGTCATGATTGAAAATGGGTCTACAATCAACATAGTCTCTTTCTCTCTTCTTCAAAGAATGGGTTATCACAAAATTGAAATCATACGAGAAACTTACATCCTTAGAATTCATGATAACCCAAACATTCAAACCATGGGTAAGGTTAATCTTCAAATCACATTGGGTCCCAAAACTCTCCTAACTAAAACATCTTCAATGAAGAAACCACATACAACATGATCCTAGGAAGGCCTTGGATCCACATGATGAGGGTATTTCTCTCCACCTTATTTCAAGAAATCCACTTCTTGCACATGGGAAAAACCCATATCATCAAAGGAGACCCTGATCCTTTCAATATTTATAGAGTTGAACAATCCAAAAAGAAAGGAAAGACCATGGAAACCACCAATGACCTAAAAATTAGAATTTTTAAAAAAGGAGAGATCATATCTAAACAAATTGCAAATGTAGCTAAGATCTCAAAATGTATAAGGGAGTGGGCAATAGGAGAATTCCCCTTCAATCCCCACTCAACAAAGTCTTATTCTCCCTTCAACTTAGCAACCATTCCAATCGATCTAGACATAAACATTAATATGATTGAAATCACGACTAAAGAAGAATCAAAACCCACACAAGAACTAGGAGAGTCATAAAAAAATGTTCAAACAGCAACATCAGTTGCCCCCCAAAAGTTCAAAATTAATACTAAAACAAACATTGAAACTCAATAAGAACAAAAAATGATAAAGCTAGGGGACAAACTATCAAACAATGAAAAATGTGAATACACAAAACTCCTCACTAAATTCAAAGACATTTTTACACCAAGTCTTCAAGTGTCCTTGCGAATACTTTCAAGTGAAGTTCTAACTAAATTGGATAGGTCCATACATAGTTAAGGAAGATGTCATAAATGACACTTACCTTTTGTGCACAATGGATAGTGAAGATATTAGTGAAATGGTTAATGCCTTTTATTTGAATAAATATTATATCTAAAAAATAAAATAAATCTCAAAAAATTACAAAATCCAAAAAAAAAGGAAAAACACATGCACTTTTCATTGTGTTCACCATGCACTTGTTAGTTATATGCTCTTGTTCAATTTTTGTCTTAGCAAGGAGTCGAAGGTTGCCTAGGTATAGGTAGATCCTTTGAGCCTTCCTGATTCCCTAAAATCATCTTCACCATATGTCATTCCCCTTTACATTCCCAACAAATTCAAAATAAGTTCAAGTTCTTAGATTTATAATGATCCTAGTCTTAACGAATCATGATGTCAAGTCTAAAAGAAGTAAATATTCAAACCTATAGTAGTCAATAGAAACTTGCAAGTAGACCTTCCCTAATTCTCCTTAGAAAAAGGGAAGTCCAACTAGATAGTGAAAGCTCTTGGTGGCACCCAACCCCTTATCTTTCTTGGCCAAAAACGTCATGGGGATAAAAACTTTGCAAAACAATAAAAAAAGAGCTTAAAACAAGAGAGAGATTATAAAAAAGGTCAAAAGCAAAAAAATTCAAAAAAAGAGACTACAAAAAAATAGAGAATCAAGAAAAGGTATTGTAAAATACAAAAAAAAGAGAAAAATTGAAACAAAAATAAAATGAAAAAATGAAAAAAGAGGCTTGTTGATGTCCAGTACTCTCAGGTGGAGATAAATCTAAGCGCAAAGCTATGAGGGTGGCATTTGTTAGAGAAAATAAAATAGAGAGCTGCAAAGCACACACACACACACACACACACACACACACACACACACACACACACAAATTGGATAAATCAAAGAGTCTAGTTGTCTTTAGGACCATCTTTTTCTCTAGAACTTTTCCTTTACCCTAGGTCTATCTTGTTGGCCATCTCTGATTTAAGTCTAGAATGTACTAATAAAATTTGTTACTTGTCTAAGTTGAAAATGGTTCAAAGTGTTTTGTCTAGATAAAGATTAGTATTTAGCCTTTTGCAAAGCTAAATTTATAAATTATTTCATTTCACTCCCATTCCCACTTGAGTCTTTAATAAAGTTTGATTAGAAATTTTAGTAGTTCTTCCCATTTTAAGTCATCTTGCAATCTCCTAGTTCAAAAATCCTACTAAAGAGCAATCACATTGTTTGTTCCATTTGTAGACATATTATTCAAAAAAATCAAAGCAATAACTCATGGCATGAGTAAAAATAGAAAGTAGAAAGATGTGTTACATTTTCATTCACATGTGTTTTGTATCCATACATTTTATATTGCATCTTATTCATTTCAAAAAGATAAAAACATAGCATAATCATTGTGTTATCATCCATATGTGAATCCTAGAGCACAACTGATAAAAAATCTATCCATTTGCACAAAATATAAATAAAGTAAGATGTTGACTACAATCATATGCATAACTTAACCAATCAAAGTCATCATATATAGTGCATATCAATGTATGAGTACATGTCACTCCACCAACAAAGTTCAAAAGACTAAACATAATGCACTCATGTATGAAGATCTCCCCATGTAAGGGGGCAAGTCAAAACTCAACAATAAGTTGGGTCTCTTTAAGACCTCAAGGATGATTCTGGCCAATGGAAGCTTTGGGGCTCCTACTCTGAAGTCTCCTCTGACTATTCATTGCATATAAAGCTTTGTGAGTCCTATGGGAATAAGAAGGAACCTAATGAGGAAATCATGAATAGGATAGACCCACTATGTGAGTCTGTGAATGCTTCCTATGAACCACTAAGTGAGCCATATCTCGAAGCAAGGCATTTTCAGCCTCTAGTACATTGATCTTGGCTCTTTGAGAAGAAATCTCCTAACCTACATGATAGGTAGGAGCCATGATGCCTGTGTGATAGCTCGCTAAAGAAGGCATGTGAGAATCAACTAGAAGAACCTCTCTAGACCGCCCAATTAAAGGGACCAATACATATAAAAAAGCATTGTGAAAAGGCCCCTCCATCCATCAGCAGTACATTTAAGTGAATAAAAGAGAAAAGAGAGTGTTAATTCAAAGAGTTAAGTCTAAACCATTTTGAAAGAATCAAGTACTATAAAGAAAGGAGAAGGTTAGTGTGGTACTCATGAGGATTGCCTCTACCACGAGGGATCACCAAGTCTCATATCCTCCTTTTCCATCTTTGAGAAAAGAGCTTATCCATGTCTAGGTGGAGCCTCCACTAGAATTACCTACTCATCCTCAAGAATCTCCTAATCTCCTCTAGATGCCTCCTCACCATGCTCCTCCTCCTTAGGATCATAGTCTTCATATGTGGAATCATTGATCTCCTCCTCAATTGCAAGAAGTCTTTGAGATCAATGTGCCCTCACTCATTTGTGGCATAAAAGCATAAAGGATATGGGAATCTTGTCACATGTTATAGTTGCAACTGCCTTGTGAGACATGTATGCAAAGTGCAGAAGCATAGAAAAGGCCCATGAAATGTTTGACATGATGCCTCAAAGAAATTCTATCTCATGGAATGCAATGATTGCAAGATATGCATAAAATGGATTTTTTGATAAGGCTTTAGAAACTTCCAAGCAAATGCAATTGATGGGTCTAAAGCCAAATTCCACAACCTTATCCAGCATCCTCCTTTCCTATGCAAAAATGGGATATTGGGAATAGGGTATGGACATCTATCAAAGCATAAAGGATATGGGAATTATGTCAAATGTTGTAGTTGAAACTGTCCTATGAGACATGTATGCAAAGTGTTGAAGCATAGACAAGGTGCATAAATTGTTTGGCATGATGCCTCAAAGAAATGTTGTCTCATGGAATGTAATGATTGAAATATATGCACAAAATGGATTTTTTGATAAGGCTTTAGAAACTTTCAAGCAAATGCAATTGGTGGGTGTAAAGCTAAATTCCACAACCTTAGCCAACATCCTCCTTGTCTATGCCAAAATGGGATCTTTGGAACATGGTATGGACATCCATCAAAGCATAAATGATATGTGAATTTTGTCAGATGTTGTAGTTGCAATTGCCCTGGGAGACATGTATGCAAAATGTGGAAGCATAGACAAGAAGCATGAACTGTTTGATATGACGCCTCAAAGAAATTCAGTCTCATGGAATGCCATGATTGCAGGATATGCGCAAAATGTATTTTGCAAGGATGTTGTCAAAATATTTGAATTAATCAAACACTCAAGAGAACATATACTGAACCATAATTGAGCATAATATCATTTCATGGAAACATTGAAGAACACGTATGCAATATCAAAAGATTTAAGCATGATATATTATATATCTTGTAACCATAATTTATCATCATATATATAATGTAAAATCTCATAGAAATAATGTCATGAAAATAACATATAGTTTATATATAAAGCCATATAGGCACATGCAAAAAAATGTCCCAACATCAAATTTCCTATGGAGTGCTATCAAATAATTGATAGCCCTTGCTTAGCCATGGATAATTAGTCAACGACGCATTGTCTCTCATCCACTGACTAGACCTCCTTGACAGAGATTTTTGAAGCTCCACCTGTTAATACAGTCAAACGATATCCACATTAATATATAAAACATGAAATATACAACATGACATATGTAATCAATAAATTACCACCATCTGGTGATCCCTCTCGATCATTTTGTGTCTCTCTTCATATGTAGCTAGACGGGTTGGAGTTGTGACCTCCTTTGAGAAGCATGAAGAAGCAAAATTGAGTAGACATGAATATCATTTATGTACATTAAATGACATGAGATAAAACAAGAAATACACAATGATATTTACATGTTACTGGTGATGGTGATAAGTTGTCATTGATGTCAAAAGTATGTTCAGTTGTCATTGTTGTTGACAGGAGCAAGAGACATCATCTTGTGTGTTCTTTCTATTGTTATATCACAGTTTGTTCAGTATGGTAAAGTGTTTGTGTTTATCTTGTTATCATGCTCAAGTCAAGGTTGTCAGGTTGTGCTCAAGACAAGATATGAGATGTGATCTTGATTCATGGTTTACTTGGTTTACAAAGATTGTCTTCACAATCATTTTTTACAGTGGGATCTTGCTTGTATACAGTAACATCATGTTGATCACAAGTGATAGTGGTTGATACAAATAGCACGGAATGGTCTTCTAGATGTTAGTATGGTCTTCATGTTAGATGTTCTTTTCAGGAGTTCAAAATATCATTCTTGTTCAAGAGTTTCATATTTGAGTTGAAGAGTGTGACATGTTGAAGTTGATGCAAGCTGTTGTAATCAATTGATGTGGTTATATCTTCATAAGCATATTTTTGTTCAAGATCTTCATAATATGCTTACTCAAACAAGGATAATGGTCATCATTCATAGTTGAGGAGATTTCAGATAAGTTTACATGCTTCATGATAAAAGGATATTCAAGTTCAATTTATATCTCATAAGTTTGTCAAGTTTATGGTGATCACATTATTGAGACACATGCAATTGATTTAAATGTGCTAAGTGATATGGCTTTATGTTTTGGTGATGACTTGCTATCACAAGTCATAAGAACTTAAGTTATTTTTTTAAGGGGTCTGGACCGTGTAATAACCAGCCCCTCCTTTCTTTTCCACCAGTGAAATAGGTATGTGTGGGCATCAATTTCAAACAAGGGAAAGTTTATTCGAATGAACATTCTATATTCAAAGGTTGCTATTTGTGGGGAGCATGAGTTTTTTATGAATTAGAAAAGGCCGATGAATAATATTAAAAGGAGGGCATTGACATAAGAAATTGACCTTATATGCTTTTGTGCTTTAAGAAGGGAGCCCGATTTTCATAAATATGTTTTATGCTTTAAAAGAAAAAGCATCGGTATTTTTGGCATTAATATGCTTTATGAATAGTTCAAGTTACACCGAATGGGGAGCATGTTTATAGACAAGGGCATCGAATTTGTATTAGTGGGAGCCATCGGTTTAAAGTGAAATTTATTATACATCCTAGTGAAGCTTCGAAAGGGGAGCAAAATGTATTTAAATGAAATCATTCGAAGGTTTTTTGAAGAGTTTGTTTTGTTTTTTAAAAGCCATTGACTATTTCTAAGGAACCTTTTTGAAGCTCGAGAAAAATGATAAAAGGTTTCCTTTTTTTAAAATTAGAAACTTTCTTTTTAAATAGTCGGTCCCTTATGGAATTAATTTAAGGAGTTCTCATAAGGAGATTTTTTATTTTTGCTTTTTCTAAATGTGAGATAAATTTTTTTAAAGAGATTTTTTAATGGTGATTTTGGAAGTCAAAAAAGAGATAACATCAAAAAATTTTGAGGAGATTTTTTAAGAAAAATTGGTAAATTTTTTATTCTTGAAGGATATGAAAGGTCATAAAAAGATGAAATTGGTTTTTCAGATTGAAAGAAATTTGATGCAGAGATGGAAGATGAAGTTGCTCAGATATTTTATTTACAGGGCATTGAAAGAGAAGATCAAGAGTTTGGAAATGTGTTTCTTTGCAGAGAAGATCAAGAGGTTTTGAAAAAGAGGATAATGCAAAATTGTTTTGTGATTTGGAGAATGTGAAATGTTTTGGGGATTAGATATATGTTTTTTTTAATTTTTGTAGGTGACTATATAAGATGCATTGTTTTTGAAGTCATTAAAAAGAGAAGATGAAAGGACAAAATGATCTTCAGTGAGAGCAAATGAAGATGACTATGTAGAATGTGAAAGGTTATCTACTATTTAATGACATCACGAGTGCTTTGATAAGTGAGTTGAAGTGCAGAGCAACAAACTATTATGAAGATAACTTTATGAATATTCTTTTAAAAAGAAAACACAGAAGGATGTATGCTTGAGCTAATTTGTAGTGAAAAATGTTCTTGATGGAGGATCAGGTGTTTTCAAAATGATATGCAGAGGAAGATATTGATATTGAATTGTAGAGATAAGAGTGTTGAAATTTTTATTTGTATGGTCTTGACTTGAAAATCAAATAGGAGAAATTAGGGTGTATGATGAAACACAGAGTGTAAATGGTGCAAATCAGATTGAACAGCAATCATTTCTTACACATGAGATTTTGTTTTGATTGATTGAGAAAAGCCAGTGAGGCACAGTATGCCAGTGAGGCTTATGGTCAGTGAGACCTTAACAATTGTCAGTGAGACACATATTGTAGCCAGTGAGGCTTCTTTGTATCCAGTGAGGCATGTTTTTCAGTTAAGCCAGTGAGGCAGTTCTAGAGTGGTTTTTCTACCCCTAGAGGGTTTTCCACTCGTGCAATTCTTGTGTCTTGGTTCATGTTGATCTTCTCTCTGTAGTTGCATGTTTTACTCATGAGTTTTTGTTTTTTCATTCTCAATTATGTGCATATGTATTTGACAATGTTATGTGATATGTGTTTGAGAAATCAATGATAGCTTTCTCTCCTTGTGCTCTGCAAGTTAAAGTTTGTAAAAAGATTAGAAATTTCACACAAGACTGATTCACCCCCCCTCTTAGTGTTGTCCTTGACTCCTACAACTGGCTCATACCTTGGTCAAAGGATTTGTAGATAAAACAATTGTAGAAATGCCCACCTCCACTGACTCACGAAGATGAGGAGTCTCCAAATTTGTCATCATTTGAAAATAGAGTTCAAGGTTATTTGACCAAAATAGATACATAACATTATTTAAATGTATAATGATTAGAAACGGTAAAATTTACCTTAGTGAAACTACCTCTGTGACTGGCCCAAGGAAATCCTCTTGATGGTGAAGCTCCAACATCCAACTGTTCATCATCAAATTATCACTAAATAAGATTAGCATTGATATATGAGGAAATTTTACATGTATTATATTTACGATCTTGTGGCAAATTACATACTTGTCAAATTGACCTCCTCTCATAACCTTGTAGTGGACAACTGATAGATGCAAGATTAATACTTTGACCTTGGAATTTCATAGTGCATACAATTACCTACATTAATTTTGACTTATAATATCTATTAACATAATTAATTAGAGATTTCAAATACAAACATAATAAAATTGCATAACCTTCTAAAAAATTACGTGGGAATCAATACCAAATGTATCATGCAACAATTCATCTGTCAGTACAATATCATCCAATATGGATGTGTCCTACACTTGCTATTGCCCCTATGTCGCATAGTCCTGAAACTCTAGAGCATCATCTCTACTTTTTGCATGGGGAGTGTCCTCGGTCCCATAATCACACAAAGTTCCACATGATCGACAAAGATGGGGGGACTGTTCCAAGTATGAGGTTAATCAATGTTGTCATTGATGTCAACATACTCATATTGCATTGATAAGAAGGATTGGATGAGCTGTGTACTGAGGTTATTGAGGAAATTAGTCTCAATGAGGAACAATGAAGAACAGTGATGAGAAGAAGGAAAAAGTACTCAATAGGTTGAGGATCAGAGGATGCGGATTAAAGGGTTTGTAGATATGAGTCTTGAGATGATCCAGTTAAGATTTTAGAGGTCCGCATGAAGATATGAAGAAGTTGTGATCGATCAAGTAGAACCAGTTCCGGGAGATGCTCCGAAGTGACAGAGTGTTACAAAAAGGTCCAGTGAGATCCAGAAGTGCATTATCCTAGTCTGTGGATTGGACAGAGTGTTTGGGATGTCCTTGTGATGTTTCATCTTGATGTGTTCATGGTTTGGAGGTCCAGAAGCACCTTTTTCAGTATGACAGTGGCGGTAGACTGTGTTCTTGAAGTTCTGGATGAAGAAGAGAAGAGATTCGAGTAAGTAGAAGAAGTGCGGATGTACCTGGTCATTCAGGCAAGCTTGTGAAGGTTCTTGGATCATGTTGAGGTTGTGTTGTTGGTCCGCATTAGTGTTAGAGCCCAGAATTGGAGATATACTTCCGGATGAAGATGTTCTTGTTCAGACTAGCCAACCAGATGAGTTGTTCATCTTGCGAATATTCTTGTGGTGGCCGACCGGATGAGTTATTCATCTTGCAAATGTTATTGTGGATGATTGCCGACTTAGATGATTGTTCCTAAGTTGATGCCTTGTATAAATAGAGGTTTGTGAATTTATTTCGTAGTGTGTTGTGGAGCGGATGAGTGTGGTATAGCGAAAGAGCGAAAGGCAGAGCAGGTGTGCCCCGGGCTTAAATGGAACTGATCCAGACATGGTGAAGATGTCATTCTCCAGTTCAAGTTTGTAATACTTATGATCTTGTAGACAGTATGTCTCTTGTAGGCAGTGTGCCTCTTTGTGAGCAGTGTGCTCGGGCAGTGAGCCCTGACTGGCATGTGCCATCCATTTTTCTTATTCTTCTAACAGAGAATAATCCTTGGGTTAATCACCCCGTGGTTTTTCCCTTAATCAGGTTTTCCACGTCAAAATCTTGGTGTCTAATGTGTTGATGTTTATCTGCTCCAGTGTTCTTGCTTTATGCTTTGATGAATGGTTAATTCATATGTTGTTAACTAACAAAGTAGATTCAAATGTTTGAAGTAGAAGCAAGTTTTTGCACAACTGATTCACCCCCCCTCTCAGTTGTGTGCCCTAGATCTAACAATTGGTATTAGAGCCAAGTTCCTCTAAAAGGAGCTTAACCGCTTGAGGAGATCCAGGATGTTGTCATACAAGAAGGATAGTCTAAAGTTTGATGGAACCAACTTCTCTCTCTGGAAAGGTCGCATGAAATGTCACTTGGAGTGTATGGGAAAAGCATACTTGTCCATGGTCACAAAAGCATATGTACCTCCACAGGGTGGTCTGACAACTCTGAATGAAATCACAGACGTTGAAAACAATCTGCGGACCAAAGAAGCTCTTCTAAGCGCATTGACTGACTCAAAACTTTCAAATGTTATTGACCTACCAACTGCATATGAGATCTGGGTTAAACTAGAACTTCTGCATGAAGGAGATGAATTTGTTAAGAGTGTAAGGTTGCAAAGTCTGAAAGGGAAATTTGAAAGATTGAAGATGAGAGATGATGAAAATATCACTACCTTTATGCCAAGAGTTAATGAGCTGGTGTGTGGAATTAGGAATGCTGGTGGAGTTCTGGATGAAAATGAGATTGTTTGCAAAATTCTCAGATCCCTTCCTACTGCCTACAAAATCAAGGTTGCTGCCATTGATGAATTCAGAGCCCATACAACTGTCACAAGAGACCAATTGGCTGGCAAACTCGCTGCATTTGAAATGACCGAGTTTGGAGATGATCACCCCAAGACTGAATCTACATTCAAAGCCAGTGCCTATGTGAAAGGCAAACAAAGATTTGATCTAGGAGAGAACTCTTCAAGGAAGCTGTCATGGCATGATCAAGCAAGGAAAGACATGGAAGATGAAGAAGCAGAAACAACTCATCTTGAAGCCCTCATTGCAAAGAGACTACCAAGAGGATCCGGTAAGTATGAAGGAAAATTACCCTTTAAGTGCTTCAACTGCAATAAGATTGGTCATTTTGCTTCAAGATGTCCGGAAAGATCTACAAGGTCAAATGCTAACAGACAAAGGTTCCAAAAGAACTGTTATTATGTTCATGAAGAAGATGATAATGAAGGAGTAACAGATGATGAATCAAAAATAGGAAGCAAATCTGGAAATGAATGGGTGTTTATTGCTATCAAGGAAGAAGATTCAATACCCTTTGAATCTGTCAATCATAAGGTTGTAGAAAGAGCTTTGGCTGCCCAAGTTGAAGAAAATGATGATTGGGTTATTGACAGTGGATGTTCTCACCACATGACAGGTGACAAGAACAAGTTCTTAGATTTGGAAAGGTATGAAGGAGGAATGGTAAAATTTGGTGATAATTCTGCTGGTAGAATCAGAGGTAGGGGAACTATTTCTTTTGATGGAAAGAGCAAAACCAGTAATGTATTATATGTTGAAGGATTTAAGCACAATCTTCTCAGTGTTGGTAAGTTGGTGGACAAAGGTTATGATCTCCGGTTCAAGAATGGAAGATGAATGATCTTTGAAAGCTCTGGAACTAAAATTGCATCTGGTACTCAAACAAAAGGTAATATCTTCCATCTAGTTGGTTCTGATAAAAGTTGTTTGTTTGTTCAAGTTGATCAGAGTTGGTTATGGCATAAAAGGATGTGTCATGTGAATTTTGATAACATCATCAAGATAAGCAATACTCAGGCTGTAAGAGATCTTCCAAAATTGGTGAAACCTACAAAAAGTTTGTGCAAAGAATGTTAGCTAGGTAAACAGAGCAAAGTCTCTTTCAAAAGCAAGGATTAGTCCTCTACCAGATTATTGGAATTAGTTCATACTGATCTCTGTGGTCTGACAAGAATCAAGAGTATGCAAGGTGATAGATATTTTATGTTACTAATTGATGACCATTCCCAGATGATGTGGGTTACCTTTTTAAAAGAGAAATCAGAAGCCTTTGAGAAGTTCAAAATCTTCAAGGCTATGGTAGAGAATCAAATCGGATTGAAACTGAAATGTCTAAGGTCTGATAGAGGTGGTGAATTCATAGACTTTTGTGAGAAGCATGGTATAAAGAGACAGTTGTTTGCTCCTAGGACTCCACAGCAGAATGGAGTAGTTGAAAGAAAAAACTGGACCATCCAGGAAGCATCCAGGACAATGATGTTGGAAGCAAATGTTCCTCAAATGTTTTGGAGAGAAGCTGTCAGCACTACAGTCTATACTCTCAATCGAGTTCAAATCAGAAGCAATACCGGTAAGACTCCTTATGAACTTTGGTTTGGTATAACTCCCACTGTGAGATATTTCAGAGTATTTGGTGGCAAGTGTTACATCAAAAGAGATGAAGATCTAGGAAAGTTTGATGCTAGAAGTGATGAAGGAATTTTCTTGGGTTACTCCACTCAAAGCAAAGCATACCGGTGTTACAATAAAAGATTGAGAAAGATGATAGAAAGTACAAATGTGAAGGTTGATGAAGGAATTAAGAAGCCCTCAAGGTTCTATGAATATGAAGAAGATGATCAGAATGATTCTCTGGTGCAAGGAGCTCAATTCTCCTCTGAAATTTAGATACAGACTGATCCGGTAAATTAGGAAGAAGAGGTTTGTTTGAATGAGCCTGATCAAGAAACTCCCAAAGTTCCAAGGTATGTAACTCTAAACCATTCTAAAGATTAGATCATAGGTGACAAAAGCAAAGGGGTACAAATAAGAAGGAGAATTGCTCAAGATTCAAATGAATACTATCTGATTTCAAAGATTAAACCTAAGACAATTAATGAAGCTTGCAATGATGAAAACTGGACCAAAGCAATGGAGGAAGAGTTGATGCAAATTGAGAAAAATCATACTTGGGATCTTGTTCCAAGACCTAGAAACAAGAATGTGATTGGAACCAAATGGGTCTTCCAGAAAAAACTAAATGAAGTTGGTGAAGTAATCAGAAACAAAGCCAGATTGGTCTGCAAAGGCTACTCTCAAATAGAAGGAATTGATTTTGAAGAAACCTTTGCTCCGGTGGCAAGAATTGAAGCAGTCAGATTATTTCTTGCATTTTCTGCCTTCAAAGACTTCAAGGTATATCAGATGGATGTCAAGTCTGCCTTCCTAAATGGTGATTTGGAAGAAGAAGTATACATTGAACAACCGGATGGATTTCAATTGTCTGATCATGATGATATGGTTTGCAAGTTGAAGAAAGCACTGTATGGATTGAAGCAAGCCCCGAGAGCATGGTATGAAAGGTTGGATAAGCATCTTGTGTAGATTGGTTTCAACAAAGGTACTACTGATAGTAATCTATACTTCCAAATAGATAATGAAAACATCTTGATTGTTGAAGTACTTGTTGATGATATCATCTTTGGAGGAAGAGATAGTATGTGTAAAACCTTTGCAAATCAAATGAAAAGTGAGTTTGAAATGTCAATGCTTGGTGAAATGAATTTCTTCTTGGGTCTGCAAATTACTCAAACAAAGAAAGGCATCTTTATCTCTCATACCAAATATGTGAAAGAATTGTTGAGGAAATTCAGAATGGAAGATTCAAAGCCAATGAACACTCCTATGGCAACCGGATGTAAGTTGAGCAAAGATGATGACTCTCCTAAGACAGATCAGACCAAGTACAGATCAATGATTGGAGGACTATTGTATCTCACTCAGACTAGACCAGATACAATGCAGGCTATTGGTCTTGTGGCAAGATTTCAAGTTGATCCTAGAGAATCTCATGTTATGACAATCAAGAGGATTTTTAGATATCTAAAGGGGACAGTTGAGTATGGTCTATGGTATCCTAGAGATCATGATTTCTCTCTTCATGCATATACAGATGCAGATTGGGCAGGAGATGTGGATGACCGAAAGAGTACAAGTGGAGGAGCATTCTTTTTGGGAAAAAGGTTGGTTTCTTGGCTAAGCAAGAAACAAGAGGTAATATCTCTGTCTACAACTGAAGCAGAATACATTGCAGCAGCAAGTAGTTGCACTCAAATCTTATGGATGAAGCAGATGTTAAGAGACATTAAAGTAGAATATGAGAAGCCTATCACAATTTTCTGTGATAATTCAAGTGCAATAAATATTTCTAAGAATCCAGTGTTGCATTCTAAGACCAAGCACATATCTATCAAGTTTCACTTTTTGAGAGAGCAAGTGAACAAGGATGAAGTCAGATTGGAGTATGTACCCTCCAAGGATCAAATTGCAGATATCTTTACTAAACCTCTTCCCAAGGGCTCTTTTGAGTATCTCTGGGAGAAGTTAGGGGTCATGGCCCCTCCCGTGATGAACTAGGATGCACTGATGTGCATCAGTCCGGTGGCCATCACAATCATATCTTGTGATCCGGATTGATGATGGGGAGCTGCTACTAAGGGGGAGCAGTTAGTATGATTTTGATATGTTAGAGTTGCAAGTATGAGCCCTTTGCCATTGATGTCAAAGGGGGAGAGAAGACATGTGAAAAACAAGTGGTTGATGATCAAAGGGGGAGCAGTAAAGGAAGAGAAGACATGTGAAGAGTTGTTGCTAATAGGGGGAGTTGTGACAAAAAGGAGAAGTTCTTGTCTTGATGGTTTTTCACATCATATGTTGCCATCAATGACAAAGGGGGAGATTGTTGCAAGTATGAGGTTAATCAGTGTTGTCATTGATGTCAACATACTCATATTACATTGATAAGAAGGATTGGATGAGCTGTGTGCTGAGGTTATTGAGGAAATCAGTCTCAATGAGGAACAGTGAAGAACAGTGATGAGAAGAAGGAAAAAGTACTCAATAGGTTGAGGATCAGAGGATGCGGATTAAAGGGTTTGTAGATATGAGTCTTGATATGATCTAGTTAAGATTTTAGAGGTCCGCATGAAGATATGAAGAAGTTGTGATCGATCAAGTAGAACCGGTTCCGGGAGATGCTTCGGAGTGACAGAGTGTTACAAAATGGTCCGGTGAGATCCAGCAGTGCATTATCCTATTCTGCGAATTGGACAGAGTGTTTGGGATGTCCTTGTGATGTGTCATCTCAATGTGTTCATGGTTTGGAGGTTCGGAAGCACCTTTTTCAGTATGACAGTGGCGGTAGACTATGTTCTTGAAGTTCCGGATGAAGAAGAGAAGAGATTCGAGTAAGTAGAAGAAGTGCGGATGTACCTGGTCATTCAAGCAAGCTTGTGAAGGTTCTTGGATCATGTTGAGGTTGTGTTGTTGGTCCGCATTAGTGTTAGAGCCTGGAATTGGAGATATACTTCCGGATGAAGATGTTCTTGTTCAGACTAGCCGACCGGATGAGTTGTTCATCTTGCGAATATTCTTGTGGTGGCCGACCAGATGAGTTATTCATCTTGCGCATGTTATTGTGGATGATTGCCGACTTAGATGATTGTTCCTAAGTTGATGCCTTGTATAAATAGAGGTTTGTGAATTCATTTCATTGTGTGTTGTGGAGTGGATGAGTGTGGTATAGTGAAAGAGCAAAAGGTAGAGTAGGTGTGTCCTGGGCTTAAAAGGAATTGATCTAGACATGGTGAAGATGTCATTCTCCAGTTCAAGTTTGTAATACTTATGATCTTGTAGACAGTGTGTCTCTTGTAGGCAGTGTGCCCCTTTGTGAGCAGTGTGCTCGGGCAGTGAGCCCTGACTGGCATGTGCCATCCATTTTTCTTATTCTTCTAACAGAGAATAATCCTTGGGTTAATCACCCCATGGTTTTTCCCTTAACAGGGTTTTCCACGTCAAAATCTTGGTGTCTAATGTGTTGATGTTTATCTGCTCCGATGTTCTTGCTTTATGCTTTGATGAATGGTTAATTGATATGCTATTAACTAATAAAGTAGATTCAAGTGTTTGAAGTAGAAGCAAGTTTTAACACAACTGATTCACCCCCCCTTTCAGTTGTGTGCCCTAGATCTAACAGGGACCAATGATGCCTACTACTCTCACCCTCACCATCTTGGGAAAGATCATTGTCATGCTATGCTAAAGATTGGGTGAGGGAACTGAGAGAGTGTAGTGTCTCCACCTCAACACTCTCCTTCAAAGTTGAAGGGAGTGAGATATGTTGTGGCCTCATAAGGGGTCTAGGTGGATAGTTCTAGGCACAATGTGCCCCCTCTCTATCCTATGCAAAGCCACCACCTCTAACTTGGAAATCCTGGATGTCAAAGTAGTTTAGGATCTCGTTGAGTTTGAACTCACAATAGAGTTTCCTAAAGAAATACTGTGGGACCTCATTATTATTACAGGGCAATTCGTCAAAAACCATATACCATCTATCTGAAAAGTTTTTGGATATTCCATCGTTCACACACCAATGAATGGGGAATCATTTGTAACTCCCATGTAATGGCTAATTTGTTCTAGGATTGATAAAAAGTGTGCATAGATCAGCTTTCAAAATTTTGTTATCTCTAACCTATTTGTATGATAATTTGTCTGCATAGAATTTTTAGTATCTCTCCCTATAGTCTACCCATTGGTTGATTTGGTTTGTCACTGAGTCAATGTGAGAAATAATGGACTCTAATGAACTATCAAGGGATCTCTTGTGATCATTGCTTGAATTTGGAATTTTTAATTTTTGAATTAAGATTTCAAGTTGTTTTTTATTGTCTTGGATTTTCCCAAAATTGTTTTCTTCTGTGTCACGTGGATGGCGAGGAAGTGAAGGTGGAGTTTGAAGAGGAGGGTTTTGAGCCTCCTCTTCAACTAGAATCTCATCTCCTAGATTAGGGGTTTGGGGTGATTCATTTGCTAAAATTAAAAATAGAAATTAAATCAAAACAATGAAAAATAAATTCAATTCATTTTAAAATGTAGAGAAAAGATGCAAACCCTACCTTCTTGACTTTTCTAACTTTGTTGAGATCGTGCATGATGGGAACAATGATGAAAAATTGTGTTTGTGTGCTTTCTCCCTCAATCTCCTCAACACACACTCACAGAATAACTATTTTCATGTTTTCACACCTCTAAAATGCAAATGAAAAATGGGAAGTCACAGGTATGTGTTTTTTTTTATGTTTAGCAGTAAAAAATGCAATCGCATTATAATGTGATTGCATTTTACTTTTCCAGGACCAAAAAGTGGGGTGGCCACTTTTTGGTCCCCCATCTTCATGCACATGCTCTTGAGTATTGTAGGTTTGAAGACTGACTTTGGTTAGACTTAACAACATGGATTACTAAGACTGAGATCAGTGTACAACTAAGAGCTAGGATTTGATTAGAATCATTAGGAAATGCAAATAGGGGAATGAAAAATGGCAATTGTGAACATAAGGGATCTCAAAAGCTAAGAGGATCAACCTATACCTAAGCAGTTTTAGACTCCTTACTAAAAAAAATCCAACAACATGTCACTCACAAAGATGCAGGATGAAACATAAATGCATGAAAGACTTTGATTTTCATGGCTTTATAATTTTTTTGGATTTTTTTGGGAATATTTGACTTTTTTGTGTTTTTATGTTTTATGATTTTTTTGTATTTTAGACATAGTATATCTAAAGGTGAAAGGCATTCACCATCTCACCAAATTCTTCACCTTCCATCGTGCACAAAAGATAAGTGTCGTTTCTAACGTCTTCATTGGTCATATAAAGACCTATCCAATTTGGTCTAAATTTGTGTCCTTCTCAAGCTCTTTTGTCAATTAGATTGTCAATTCTAAGTACCAGGTCTCCCACTTGGAAGGGTCTTGGTACTACTTTCTTGTTGTATTGCTTTTTGATCCATGCAAGGTAGGAATCATGCCTCTATATTGCCCTCAATCATTTCTCATCCATCATTTCTAATTCATATAACCTCACTGTGCAATATTATTTATTGTCTAACAAGCCTTATAAGGATACCCTTAAGCTTGGTAATTCAACTTCTAATGGTAAGACTACTTCCAACCAAAAAGTTAAGGAATAAGGTGTTGTTCCAATCAGAGTATGCACACTTATTCTATAGGCCCATAGAGCTGGGTATAATTGCAAATGTCAATCTCTTTTGGAGTCTTTTAGGATCTTTACTAAGATGGATTTGAGTGTTTTATCTGTTGCCTTAGCTTGACCATTTCCTTATGGGTAATATACTGAGGCCGAGTTGTGATTGATGTCAAATCTTTCGTATAATTCCCAAACTTGTGTAGTTTTAAATGATGAGGCATTGTTTGTCACAATCACTTGAGGGATTCCAAATCTACATATGATTTTATTCAAGATGAATTTTGTGATTAATACTCTTGACATAGTGGTTAAAGGCATTTCCTCCACCCATTTGGTAAAGTACTCTATCATCGTGATGATGTGTAAATGTTCATTTGTCGAAGGTGGGGAAATCTTCTCTACTAGATCCAATTCCCATGTAGAGAAGGGCCAAGGCGTAACAATGGACTACAAATACTTGGTTAGTGTGTGATGCACATGTGCATAAATTTGACAATTTGGACACCTTTTTACAAATTTAATTGCATCCTCTTCTAGGCAGGGCCAAAAGTAACCTAGCTGATGTATTTTCCTTGTGGTGGTATGACCATCAAAGTGTCCCCCACATATTCCACTATGGCATTCCTCTAAGATTTTATGTGCTTCCTCCATATCCATGCATCAAAGAAAAATTCCATCTAAGGCTCTTTGGTATAACACATCATTAATGAGTACATACCTTGTGGCAAGGACACACAAGTGTCTTTTCCCCAAAGGTGTCATGTTTCTAGGGTAGGCCTTGTTTTCTAAATAGTTCACAACGTCTTTTTACCAGTATGAGGAAGCATACTTTTCAAGGTTGATTGCACAAATTTCTTCATCTAGGAAATCCTTGTTTATTAGCTCTTCTTGAGGAACTAGGTTATCTGCCAACCAATCAACTATTATCCGCCCCTTAATGATTTTTTGATTGACGTATGTTAACTTGAACTCACTCAATAATGTCAAGAATATTCCTTCTCTTCTAGACAAGATAGGTTGGTTCAAGAAGGTTCTTAGTTTCTCTGATCATATTATGACTCTAGTTTCTTAGTTTTATTACAAGTATGTGCCTAATCAGTGTTGTAATTGATGTCAACATATCTGTGTTGTCATTGGTGTCAACTGTACTCTTACTTTGTTGAGGATATTGAGAAAATTAGCCCATCTGGTGATAACAATGTGTTGCAGTAGAAATAGTGCATTACATGTAGAAGAACAGTCCAGAAGAATGCTCTGCATTTTCTATAGGCTAAGACATGGCATGATCAGCATACATTCTTACATCTTTTTCTTAGCTAAAATTGTATTAGGTCCAAACCTATTTTAATGTATGTTTGTAATGCCAACCTTAGAGATTTTTCCAATGGTTGATGATTCTAATGCCAACCTTGATGATCATTCCAAGGTTGATGTAGTGTATAAATACTTGTAATTGAGTCATGAAAATGTATCCAAGTGCAAAGATGCAAAGATAGAAGTGAAGTAAGGTAGTAGAGTAGAGCAGAGGTGTTTGTGCTTCAATGGAACTAAAATTTGGCATGGAATAGATGCTATTATCTCAATTCAACCCTTTTGGCAGTGAGCCTTCCTTTGCAGTGAGCAATTTGGGCAGTGAGCCCTATAGGCAGTGAGCCTTTGATTTTTGGTATTGATATAACTTATATATTTATGTGGGCTAACACCCACTGTGGTTTTTCCCTTTTAGGGTTTTCCACATAAAAAAATGGTGTCTCTTGTGTTGATTATGCTTTTGTGTTGAGCTTCTCATTTTATGCTTTCATGGTTATATCTGAACATGAGTGATTGATAAGTTGATGATTAAAATTGGTTAAAAGTTTTAGGACAACTGATTCCCCCCCTCTCAGTTATCCGTTGCAGTTCAACAATTAGTATCAGAGTAGGTTCCTCTAAAGAAAGCTTAACAGCTTGAGGAAGATCTAGGATGTCTTATAAGAAGGAAGCTCCACATTTTGATGGGACAAATTATGCTCTTTGGAAGGTACAAATGAAAATCCATCTTCTTTCTCTTGGTTATAAAGTATGGAAAGTTACAGAAGTAAAATATACCATGCCTCAAAATAGTTTGACAACTGAAGATGAAATCAAAGAATATGAGGTGGATGTCAAGGCAAAGGATGCTCCACTAAGTTCCTTAAGTGACTCAGTGTTGACAAAAGTTGTGGACCTTGAAACTGCAAATGAGGTATGGGAGAAGTTGAAAAATCTCTATGAAGGAGATGATTCTATAAAAGAAGCCAAGCTACAAAGTCTGAAAGTGAAGTATGAGGGTTTGAAGATGAAAACATAATAGCCTTTATGCAAAGAGTTGATGAACTTGTCACTAGAATAAAGGGTATGGGAGGAACTCTTAGTGATAAGGAAGTTGTGATGAAAATTCTCAGATCACTACCAAAGTCATATAGTCACAAGGTAGCTACAATTAAAGAATTCATGACTGTGAAAACTATTGACAGAGATCAGTTACTTGGAAAGCTTACAGCCTTTGAGATGAGAGAATTTGGTGATGCCATGCCTAAAGTTAAATCAGCTTTTAAAGCTAGTACTTCAACAGAGATCTCCAGAGCTGAGAAATACAAGGTGAATGATGACTTTGATGAAATTGAAGCTAACTTTGTTGATAGGTTACAAAGAGGCTTCGATAAGTTCAAAGGTAAATTACCTTTCAAATGTTTCTCTTGTGGTAAAGTAGGTCATTATGCTTCCAGATGTCCGGAAAGAATTGAAAGAAACAAAAAGAAATATGAGAGAAGGCCTAGAGTTCCAAAGAAATGCTACTATGTTTGAGATTTTGATCATGAAGGGGTGACTGATGATGAATTTGATGATGCTAATACTAGTGCAAATGAATGCCTATTTATTGCTATTAAAGAAGATCATGTGTCTACTAATCCTGTTAGTTGTGTGAAGGATGAAAAACCAATAGAAGAAAGTGCTTTGGCTGTTTAGGTTGAGAAAGATAAGGATGAATAGATTAGTGATAGTGGATGCTCACGTCACATGACCAATGACAAAAGTAAGTTTGTAAGTTTAGAAAAGTACAATGGAGGACTAGTTAGGTTTGGAGATAATGCAGCTGGTAAGATTTGTGGAAAAGGATCTATTTCATTTGATGGAAAGCATAATACTAACAATGTTCTACATGTAAATGGTTTGAAGCACAATCTTTTGAGTGTTGGTCAGATGTGTGACAAAGGATATGATTTGAGATTCAAAGATAATGGGTGCAAAATCTTGGAAAGCTCTAAAACTATGATTGCTACCAATAAGAAGACTAAAGGTAGCATCTATCAATTGAGAGAAACTAATGATTATTGTTTATTGGCTTAGGTAGATGAAAGTTAGTTGTGGCATAGAAGGATGTGTCATATAAACTTTGATAATCTGGTAAAGATCAGTTCAAGTCAGGCTATGAGAGATCTACCAATACTTGTGAAACCCTCCAACTCAATTTGTAAGGAATGTCAGTTAGGAAAGCAGATAAGGACAAGTTTCAAGAGAAAAGAACAATTTTCTGTTGGTTTGTTGGATCTAGTGCATACAGATCTTTGTAGTCCTATAAGGGTGAGAAGTCTACAAGGTGACAGGTACTTCATGCTTCTCATTAATGATTATTCTAGAATGACTTGGGTTACTTTTCTAAGAGATAAATTAGAAGCCCTAGAGAAGTTCAAATCTTTCAAGGCAATGGTTGAGAATGAAATAGAGTTGAAGATCAAATGCTTGAGATCTGATAGAGGAGGTGAGTTCAAATCAAATGAATTCAACATTTTCTATAAAGAGTATGGGATAAAGAGATAGCTATTTGCACCTAGGACTCCTCAACAGAATGGAGTTGTCGAAAGGAACAACAAGACAATTCAAAAGGCTACTAGGACAATGATGAAGGAAGAAGGTCTACCGGACGTCTTTTGGAAAGAAGTTATTCACACTATTGTCTACATCTAAAACAAAGTTCAAGTGAAAGGTAATGGTACTAAAACTCCCTATGAATTATGGTATGGAAGAATTTCCACAGTTAAATATTTCAAAGTCTTTGGAAGCAAATGTTATATCATGAGAGATGAAGATCTAGGAAAGTTTGATGCAAGGTGTGATGAAGGAATCTTTCTTGGATACTCTACCAAGAGCAAGGCCTATTGGTGCTACAACAAAAGGCTCAAAAAGATTGTTGAGAGTGCAAATGTGAAAGTAGATGAAGGCAAGGAAAGAATATCAAAACTAAGTTGTTATGAACTAGATGAACCTGTGACTATAGTAAATGAAGAGAAAGATAAGCAAGAAGATGGTCATGATGAAGAAGAGGCTCCATAAAATGTTGTCAAAACTCCCAGGTATGTAAGGAACAATCACTCTAAAGATCATATTATAGGTGACAAGAACAAAGGTGTGCTAACAAGAAGGAGAGCTACAAAAGAACAAGTCAATTACTGTTTGCTTTCAAAGATTGAACCAAAAACTGTGAATGAAGCATGCAATGATAAAAATTGAGTAAAAGCAATGGAGGAAGAACTATTGCAGATAGAGAAGAATGAAACTTGGGAATTAGTTCCTAGACTATTGATAAAAATGTTATTGGAACTAAATGGGTCTTTAGGAACAAGCTAAATGAAAATGGAGAAGTTGTAAGGAATAAAGCAAGACTTGTATGCAATCAAATTTTGAAGATTTTGAAGAGATTTTTGCTCCTGTAGCTCGGATTGAAGCAATGAGAATGTTCCTGGCATTGGCAGCCCAAAAATATTTCAAAGTGTATTAGATGGATGTAAAGTCTACATTCCTGAATGGTGAGTTGGAAGAGGAAGTCTACATTGAGCAACTAGAAGGATTTAAGTTATCAGACCAAGGAGATGTTGTGTGTAGATTGAAGAAAGCCTTGTATGGACTCAAGCAAGCCCCTAGAGCATGGTATGCAAGATTGGATAAGCACTTACTACAGTTAAGGTTCAATAAAGGTATTGTTGACAATAATCTTTATTTTAAGATTAATGAAGATCAAATATTGATTTTTGAAGTCTTTGTTGATGATATCATTTTTGGAGGCAATGATTGTATGTGTATGAAATTTGCTGGTGAAATGCAAAATGAGTTTGATATGTCCATGTTTGGTGAGATGAATTTCTTTTTGGGTCTACAAATTAATCAATTAGAAAAAGGAATCTTCATATCTCAGTCTAAGTATGTGAAAGAGTTGTTAAAGAAGTTTGGTATGGAAGACTCTAAACTGATATGTACTCCCATGGTGACCAGTTGCAAGTTGAGAAAAACTGATGAATCACCCAAGGCTGATAAAAAAAAAATATAGATCCATGATTGGAGGATTGCTTTATCTAACTCAAACCAGACCTGATATTATGCATGCAGTTTGTCTTGTTGCAAGGTTTCAAACTGATCCAAGAGAATCACATGTGATGGCAGTTAAGAGAATCTTGAGGTATTTGAAAGGTACTCCAGATTATGGCTTATGGTATCCAAAGGACAATGATTTCAACTACAGAAGCAGAGTATATTAGAGCAACATGTTGCACTCAAGTATTATGGATGAAGTAGACTCTGAAGGATATAAGAGTTGTGTATGAAGATCCAATTGTAATCTTTTATGACAATACAAATGCCACAAATATTTCAAAGAATCCAGTGATACACTCAAGAACAAAACACATATCAATAAGGTATCACTTTTTGAGAGAAAAGATGTCAGAGAATGAAGTAAAGTTGGAATATGTGTCCACAAAGGATCAGATTGTAGACATTTTACCTTTGAATATCTTAGAGAAAAGCTAGGGGTCATTACCCCTCCTGTCCTAAACTAAGATACATAGGGATGCATCAATCTAGTGAAGCTCAAAGTGTCATTCTTTAATCTGGATTGATGTTTTGGTAGCTACATCTCAGGGGGAGTAGCTAGATGATTGACAATAAGAGTAGTAAGTGTTGCAATATTATTAACAGTGGCAGTAAAAGAGAAAAGCAAGTTCAAAAGGTTACAAGTATGTGCAGAAAAAGAAATGTATAATGTATGGAACCCTTTGCCATTGATGTCAAAGGGGGAGATAAATCATGTGAAAAACTAAGGGAGAGAAAGAGTGCATATGTGTAAAGAGAAAGGGGGAGAATCTTGTCTTGATGGTCTTTTCAGTTTTTCACATCATATGTTGCCATCAATGACAAAGGGGGAGATTGTTGCAAGTATGTGCCTAATCGGTGTTGTCATTGATGCCAACATAACTATGTTGTCATTGGTGTCAACTATACTCTTACTTTGTTGAGGATATTGAGAAAATTAGCCCCTTCGGTGATAACAATGTGTTGTAGTAGAAATAGTGCATTACATGCAGAAGAACAGTCTAGAAGAATCCTCTATATTTTTGGTAGAATAAATATCTTTACCTGCAGATTGGAAGTTATTTAGAAGCTTGTTTGAAGATTTTATATTCTGAGTTTGAGTCTCTGGTATGAAGAATTGAGTGAGTTATGTTCACCAGAGTGAAAACAACTTTTTTTGTGTGTTTGGTAGTGACAGGGAGTAAGTGTTTTGCTCCGCATTGAATTATTTTGGTCTATGGTTCTAGAAGAAAGTCTATGGTGATGTTAAGTGCCTTCAACTACAATGGTTCATGATTTGGTGGTCTACAATCTATCTTTTACTTATGAAAGTGGTTGACAATGTTGTTCTTGTGCTCCAGTTTGAAGAATTTGATTGACAGAGTGGTTAGAGATCGTGTCGTTGTTCATGGTGATTACAATGTACTTGTGGATGTCTCTTGATCAAGCTCCTACATTTGGATTGGTCCACACGGTGGAATTCAGATAGTGCATGAAGCATGTTCTTGAGAATATTTGTGTTAACATCAGTCTTGGCCGACCTGGTTGAATTCATCATCTATAGAGATGCATCAAAGATAGTGATAGCGTGTTGTGGCATGGAAGATTATGTTTGAGTCCCATCTAAGGCATGGCATGATCCACATACATTCTTACATCTTTTCCTTAGCTAAAATTGTATTAGGTCCATACCTATTTTAATGTATGTTTGTAATGCCGACCTTGGAGATTGTTCCAACAGTTGATGATTGTAATTCCAACCTTGATGATAATTCCAAGGTTGATGAAGTGTATAAATATTGGTAATTGAGTCATGAAAATGTATCCAAGTGTGAAGATGCGAAGATAGAAGCGAACTAAGGTAGCACTAGCAGAGTAGAGTAGAGGTGTTTGTACTTCAATGGAACTGACCTTTGGCATGGAGTAGATACTATTATCTCAGTTCAACCCTTTTGGTAGTGAGCCTTCTTTTGGAAGTGAGACACCCTTCGGTAGTGAGCCTTCCTTTGCAGTGAGAAATTTGGGTAGTGAGCCCTATGGGTAGTTAGCCCTATAGGTAGTGAGCCTCTGATTTTCAGTATTGATATAACTTATATGTTTCTGTGGGCTAACACCCACTGTGGTTTTTCTCTTTTAGGGTTTTCCATGTAAAAATTTGGTGTCTCTTGTGGTGATTATGCTTTTGTGTTGAGCTTCTCATTTTATGCTTTCATGGTTATATCTGAACATGAGTGATTGATAAGTTGATTAAAATTGGTTAAAAGTTTTAGGACAACTAATTCACTCCCCCTCTCAATTGTCCAGTGCAGTTCAACAGGTTTAGCATGTAATACCATAATCTCATGGTAGAAAATACTATATACAAACACTCCTCATCCTGGGTATAGTTTTCCTCATATTCCAACAATGTTTGTCTAATGAAGTATATTGCTCTTTCCCTCCCATCATCATCCTCTTGAGCCAACATGCAAGCTATCGAGATATCCATTGCTTTGAGATAAAGGATGAAGGGCTTGCCATTTCTAGGTGGCATAAGTGTTGGTGGGGTCAATAGGAACCTCTTTACTTGTTTGAAAGCATTCTAACAATCCACCGTCCAAGTTATCGTAGCTTGTTTCTTCAATAGCTGATTGATGGGGTGAATTTTAAAGGTTATGTCCAGTATGAAACATCTTATTGCACCTAGTTGTCCCAAGAAAGTTCTTACTGTAGTTTTGCTAGTTGGGGGAGTGGCATTTAACACTGCTTTTATCTTGGCAGGGTCTACATCTATCCCTCTTCGTGAAGCTATAAAGTCTAATAGTTTTCCTGTCGTTACTCTGAAAACACACTTTTTTAGATTTAATCTCACTTTATACTCTCGTAATCTGGTGAAAATATTACGAAGATCTTCCACATGCATCAATCTTTGTTTATATTTGGCGAGTAAGTCATCAACGTACGTTTCTACTATTTTATGGGTAAGATCATGGAAGATATGAGTCATGGCTCTTTGATAGGTTGCTCTCGCATTTTTAAATCCAAAAGGCATGACTACGTAACAAAAGGTTCCCCAAGGTGTGGTAAAAGTTATCTTATTTGGGTCAACATTTGTAATTTTGATTTAATTATACCCTAAAAACCCATCCATGAAAGAAAACACTTCGTATCATATGATTAAATCAACAATTTGATCTATGGATGGTAAGGGGAAATCGTTGTTAGGACATGCTTGGTTTATATCTCTAAAATCAAGACATATTCAAATTTCTCCATTCTTCTTTATTACTGGAATGATTTTGGACACTGAATTTGAATAGTCTACTAGCTTGATAAATCCCACATTTAGTAACTTCTTTAATTCTTCTTTTACCATTTCTGCTACTTGGGGCTTTATGGGCCTCAATTTTTGCTTTATGGGTTTCACATCTAGCTTTGTTATGCACCATGAGTTTTGGGTCTAGCCCAAGCATGTCTGCATACATCCAAGCAAAAACATAGGAGAATTCAACGAGAAATTTAGTGTATTCCTCCAATTCTTTCTCATCTAATTTTGCCCCTAATTTCAACATTTTTGGTTTTTCATGGGTTCCTATTGTAGACACTAAAAAATGTCCATTTCTCGACATAACACCTTGTTGACATGACCTTGTGTGTTTTGCCCTAGGTCCTAGGTCATCCAACCTCATCCCACTCACAAATCCCACTTACCCACTCCTAATCCTGTCATAATCACTTAGCCAATTAATTAAATAAATCACATTTATTTAATTAATTCCCCATCCCATCTGTCCAACTTAATCACCTTCTTGATTAATTAAATAAACTCACTTTATTTAATTAATCCCACTTAATCACATCCCAATTAACTAAATAAGTCCCATTTGTTTAGTTAATAATACCCCTTCACATGTCTCACATAATTCAAATTAAAATTTTGAATAAACCCCTCACCTATCATCACATTGTGACACATGTTGCATGTCTCCATCTTCCACTTAATATACCCCCTTCACATGTCAAACTAATTCAAATATAATATTTGAATTAGATTCCCTTTATTCTCTATTAGACACTTGTCACATGACTACACTTTCTTGATGTGCAAGGAAACCTAATCAATCCTAGCCATCCATATCATCTAAACCCTAATCGATCATGTCTATCCATTCAAACTAGGTCTTTCCTATAAACCTAGCCTCCTCTAAGCCATTTGGGAGGATGCAATCTAATTTCATACAATTGTGCTGCCAAAATCTTGAGCAACCAACATTCAACCATATCCATCAATCTCTCTCTTGCATCCATTTCCATTTCCATCTTTCATCTTTCATCATCTTGCACATATCATTCAAGGTATATTGAAGGTTTGGGTTTGGGTAATGTATGTCTTTGTTTCATCATTTCAGCTAATCCAAATTTTTAGTATACATTTTGGCATGCCTGCGGTTGTAACCCTCATTTTTGTAGGTTTTTCCGTCAAAATTTTGTTTTTCCTAACCCTAGTTTTGTCAAAATTTGCAAGTTTTTGGAGTAACTTGTTACAGGTTGCATCCTAGGTGAAAACTAACCTCACCATCATGATCAAGAGGCCATTTCCGTAAAATTTTACTATAAATTTGCCCTCATTTTGTAACTGCAATTTTTTTTTTTTTTTGAATTTTTTTTATTTTACTTGGCCATACCATATGGATCTATACAGTACGGATAGGACGTACTAATTCATATAGTGCTTGGTGGTTGTGATCACAGGTCTAGTTTTGTGTTTTGAATTTTGGAGGTTCTTTTTTTTTTGGTTGCAGATTGTTCAACTGTAAAATCACTTCCTTTCGGTGTATATCCCCTGTCGCTCACTGTGCGTTGACCTCTACTCAAAACCCTAACCTAAACCCTGCATCTTGCATACTACAGCCGCTTGTGTCCTATCCATTCCACCAATATCCTCTACCTTCCACTGCTCATTGAAGCTCCCTGCACCACCACTTCCGGCCGCTACCACTTCATCCTCCTTGCCGCACTTGATTGCTGCTCCTTATGACTCCACCGCCACCCTCTAAATCATAAACCATCGTTCTTTGCTCTAGTCGTCACTAGTCCTTAACCTCCAGTCATAGCCAGACCACCGTTGATCTCATCTAAATATTCTAGTCACTCTTAGAGCTCGGTCATTGTCCCTTATCAAATCCTAGTCTTTGTTGACTATCCATCTAAAACCTCGTGGCCATTCAACTCTTGTCCCGCTAACTGCAGAGCCACCACTGTCGCCAATCCAAATCCCCGACCGCTTATAGGAAACTTGGTCATAGTCTTAGAAGTCTTTGTCGCCACCAGTTCGCACGACCTCTGCCAACCTAAAACCTGTGTGCCTCCCGTGCATCCTTGGTCGCTCAGACCCTCCAAACCCTAAACTTGACCATAGCATTTAAAAAGCCTGTCGCCATTTTCCCTTGACCACTTGCGGTCTCCTGTGGCTTGAGGTGAGGGCTTTTAGCCCCTTCTATGTTTAAGCTCTCAGTCAGCTCAGTTACCATGAGGAAAAGGGGGGAGGGGGGCTATCGACCCTCTCCGTTTTAATTTTCTTTTTTATTTTTACTTCGAGTCGGCCCCTGGTCATATGGGCAACCAGGGGCTAAACCCCTAACTACCAGCTAAGCCTTAATCGTGGGCTTCTAAACCTTTTACATGTGACCAGATAGTCAGACCGCTAACAACTAGCAACAAATAGTTAGATAGCCTTGTCTTGCCTCTACATGCCCTAGGAGGGGCTATTTTTTTCTTTTTCTCATAACTTTCGCATACGGAGGCAAAATTTTGCAAACGAGGACTCGTTGAAAAGAGGATTCAATGAACTTTGCATCTGAGTAGAAATTATCAGGTGATTGTATCATTTTACTAGTTTTTTCGTAGTCAAAGTCAAACTTGCATTTAAAATTTCAACACTCATAACTTTTGCATTTTTGATCGAATTTTCACGAATTTTTTTAAAAAGTGCATAGAATTTCATATAGAATCTATTCATGCAACTTAATTTTTTGTATCAGTCCATTTTCATTAGTTTTTATCAGATTTCATCTTTTTCATATAACGGTCTTCTTGGCTAGTCTACTTGTTTCTTTCTTGACTTTGTGGCTTGTAGGTGGATCAACGGAGCTAGAACAATGTTTGGATTAGCATACACAGTAGCTTGGATAGTGAATTAATTAGGTGCACATATTCCATCTCTCATTTCTTATAATCATTGTTTGATCACACATTTGGACTTTGGGCTTAAAAAGAACAACTTGTTTGCTATCACACCAAAAATTGGGCTTAAAACAAAGCAATGTCTTCTATCACATTTGGACTTGGGATCTAAAATAAACAAGTGCTTGAATTGTATTCCACACATATTTTCTAAGGGTCAATTAACAAGTGCAAGTGTGAATCAAGTGTGTGTGTGTGTATGCTCTCTCCTCACACCGCAAGGTGATCTTGAAGATCAAAAACACCTCACTTGGTTCACTTTTGTTTACCCTTCTTAGGAGGCCTACTTGGAGAGACACACCACTCCAAGGGATGACCTCAATCGAGGCTAAATTGAAAGACACCCTCATTAAGAGTTGAAATCTTGTCACTCTTGGCTAAGCCCCAAACAACTTTATACCTTTGGGAAGTGAAGGTGAACGGTGGGTTACCCCTTTCTCCCAGCTGTGTGGTAGGATTTTGCTTTCAAATTCCTAGTCAACCTCGTGTAAACATAGCCCAAAGCCTAATTAGCCATACCTGATTTCAAACTAGACATTAGGCTTGTTGTTGTGTCTTCAAGTGTGTGCTTAAACATAACATTTAAACGTTGAAAGGTAAATTCATCATCTTGTTTGGCGTGTGTGTTCATCCATTTGCTTTTGAAATCTTGTGTTTGATATTGCCCTAAAGCAAGCTTCCAATAAACAATTGCCGCATCATCATCTTCAACCAACTTGTCATAACACATATCTTAGACCACCTCATCCACATCATCCAATCCTAATCACCCAATTCATCAATTCATTTTAACTCACCTCCATCCTAAACAAAACCCTAATCATATCCAAGTCATCATCCTAATCATCCTATTCATCATCCTAGTCATTACACATCATCTAATCATTCCAAGCCAAATCACATCCCAACTACTTTCATCCCAATCAAAAATCAAGACCTTAGTTGATCATCATCAACCGTTACCCAAACTTGCTTGAGATCATTAGTCTATCTTAAGTAAGTCATCCAGTTAAATCAATCCAATCAACCCTCTATTACTTAAGTTTCATTAGTCTACCTTAAGTATAGAGAATCAATCGAATCAACCCTCTTACTTAAGTGTCATTAGTCTACCTTAAGTATAGAGAGCCATCCATCAAAAAATAAAACAAATCAAATCATCCTAAGGTCTTGAAATTTTATCCCAATCACTCCACATCATCACCTACATTTCTCATTTAAACCACTTTCATCCCAATCCATTCATCCTAATCACCTCAATCCAAGTTACCCCACCTTGTTATCCCACATCACCCTTACCATTATCCTAAATCATCCTAGTCACCTAACCTAATAATTCCACCATCATTCATCCTAATTCCTTCAAGTCATCTAATCTCATCATCCTAGTCATCTTTGACATCCTAATCATCCTCACCATAGTCCTCATTATCCAAGTAAAACCCTAATCATTTTTGGCCATTACACATCATCATTCTACCTAGCCAATCAATTCTCCACATCTACCACTTGTAAACATGGACATGACATTTCTAAACAAAACCTATGAGAATTATCCTTATGGAACCAAAAGAATGCTTAATCAACTTAGTAAACTTAGGTGGTTGTATAGAAAGGAAGAAGACTTTGTGTCACCACAACATCAACATTTCCCACAACATCAAGTTCTAGGCCAATATCAATGATCCCACATTCAATCACAAACCCAACAAGCACATAATCCAAACACTAATTCCACCACATACATACCACAAATCACCCTCACTATTCCTAACAACACCACAAACACAAGTGCTTCCATAAGCATACCATCCAATGATCTTAACTCAATTGCCTTCGTATCACAATTACTTTCTCAACAAACTTCCAACATCAACCAAACTCCACAACAATTCACCTCACAAAACCTTTCACCTACAAATCCTATCATGCCACCTCATCACCAAACCTATCCACATGGAAATCAAATGTCCTTACAAGAATAGTATGCAAGTCCAAATGGCCCTATGTACATGAACCAAGCAAGCCCAAGTTCACTTTTGCAAAAAAAAACATTGATAAGCTTAAGTTATCATATGCAAGACCTAAAATCCTTTGAAAAGGGAGAAACCAACCTAGCAAGTGCCTCCTTTGAGTCACCTTCACCATCTAATCATATGCCAATGCATGAGCCAACTAGTCATATCCCAACACCTTTATCAAGCCCTCCATCACCTTTATCACCTTTTGGTGCAGTGCACCTAGGACATTTTTATGTCATTTATTTGAAAATCCTAGTTGTTGAAGACCAAATGGAGTTTTAAAATATTGTAATAAATCCTTTGAGAGGCATGATGTTGTAGTGGGGGCCTAGTATAGGCATTTTTCTTTAGTGAGTCTGCAGTCATTTAAGTTTGTGATAGTCTATTGTTAGACAGTTAGTTTTCTTAGTAAAAACAATCAGTCTTTGGCCATTTTTAGCCTTTTCCCATGATGGGAAAGTGATTTATGGAGTTTATTAGTTGTAGAGGATTCATTTAGGAGGAATGGAATTGAATGTATGAAGAAGAGAAACATTTGAAGAGGAGAAATACAAAATTTTACCCTTGTTTTTCTGAGTTTTCTGAGTTTCTTGCTATTCTACAGTCCACCACTAAGCTGTACAGTACTGTCAAGAGTAAAAAATGTTTGGAATCATGTAATAGATGTTTTTAGCTTTCAGTTAAGTCAGATTGGGAGAAATTTCATTGACCTCAAGGCATTTTATCAAACATTTTCTACATGTACTCTGTTTTTCTATCTTATTACTATTTTCCTGTTGTTCTTTTATTCTGTACTTGTCTGTATAGTATAGTCAAGGGCATAATTGAATAAAATGGCGTAGGGGAGGTTCTTACCTTCCATTTGAGTCAAGTTAGAGGGAATATAATTGAGGTTGATTCATCTTGTGGTTGCTTTTTTGTGAAGTTGGTCTCAAACCCTTGTTTTGAGGGTTTTAGAGAGGTTTTTGTTTTTCCAACTCATATTGTTGTGTTAGAACCCTAAAATGGGTGGAATGAGTGTAGGATGGTGAGTTTTATAATGGTTTTGTGTACAGGAGTAGAGGACAAGTATAGGGTGAAGATTTGAGCCATTGAGCCTATTGGTGTTGTGAATTTGGCAAACTAGCCTAAGTAGAGTGAAGATTTGATCATAGAATAGTTGAAATGATCTTAGACCATAAAAATTGATGAAATTTATCTATTTGTATCCTAATTCACCCTTTGGAATAGGAGTGAGAAGTTTGGGATTGAGTTGGTGGGTACTTTGTGTGTAAAACTGCCCTAATTAAGCCTCATTAGGAATTAGTACAGTCAAATTTAGAGTGTTGCATTCCAAAAAAACCTATAGTGCATGTTGATTATGTTAAAGAACAAGATAATGGGTATCCAAAAAGCCCATGACATTCTGGTCAGGAGGTCTGAATCTCAAGTTATTGCATGACAGTCCCTTTTCAAGGGGCACAAGGAAGTGGGTCAGTTTGTGAAGGAAGAGTTTGTAAAGGAAGTGGTACAAGGAGGTACCTCTAGAGCATTATGGTGGTTTTTTGAGCTTGGGACAATCAACCATAGAAGGTTTAGGGTCCCTAGAAAGTTTCAGAAGGTTCCCATTTATATGAACCCAAAAATGGGGTTATTGTGTAGTGTTCAAGCAATGGATAGTGAGGGGACAGTCATGTCATGTTTGAAGTCAAGTGTTGCAGCTTGGTCCACTAGGGCCTAGAAGACTTGTTAGCCCTACCATCCCCTATATCCTATTCCTTCTTTAATGTTTGTTGTGACCCCTTAGTGGTCTTAGTGGTGTAAGCTCTGCATCACCTTCATCCCCATGTTCCACTAATTCTTCATTAAAAGATTCCATGGAGATACTTTTAGATAAATTGGTCCAATCAAATTTATGGAGCTATACCCCATTAGAGCATATTCTCCATCTATGTTTAAACCTCATTGGTATAAAGATGATGAATATTGTGCATACCATAGGTATAGGGGCCATACCATATCCACTTGTGTCTGATTTCAAAGATTGGTCAAGAACCTAGAAGATTGTGGTAAGATTGTCTTGGATAAAACCAATCCCTCTAAATCCATTATCTTTCCATCTAGCCCAAATCCTAATCCCATTATCCATCCAACAAATCCTAATCCTAAGCCTTCAGCTTCCACTATGATCATCCATCCACTATATTGCCCATTCACCCATACTCATACAAAGGATGTGATCCATTAGCTACTAGCAAGGAATAAAACATTGCCATGTCATCAAACACCTATTCTTGAGCCTCCCCATAAGTCTTTATACACTTTGTCTAGTCTTCTAACCCCATCATGTGATCTACAAGCTATCAAGCTTATTAAAGAGCCTTCCAATTCCATTCAAGAAAACTAAGAGTTATGTCAAGAGCACAATCCTAAGCATGAAGAAATAATAGCCCCTAAATCTAATCAAGATCAAATCATCCCCATCCAACCTATCCATAACATTTACCTTCTTTATGATCAAGATGATACCTATGAAGAATCTATCCATGAACAACTTGATCCTAGTCATACCCCCACAACTATCCATGAACAAGACACTCAAGACCTACATGCTCCATCTAATGGAAGTCTTGTTGATTTACTTGAGCATTCACCCCATTTCATGGCCTTCATTCAAAACAAAGAGACCTCTCCACCTAGCCATGATCCCACAATATCCACTTGTCATGATGAGACACTTGTCCCCTAAGCCAACATAGAAGATCAAACAAATAACTTGGATCTAAATGAACATGATCGAGATCCTAATCATCCTTCCACATCCACCACAAACTCCATTTCAAATCCACCATTATATCCACTTGGCCTTACTACCTTCATCCATGAATGTTCTTCCCTAGGACAACAACAACCTTTGTCCTCAACCTCACCTTCTCCATCCAATAATAAACTCAAGTTTAGTGTCCAAACTACACCTAGTCCTATAGTCGATCGCATGCTCCAAAACATGAACTACCAAGGCAAAGGTTTGGGCCTACATGAACAAGGCATTTTGGAGCCAATCCATGTCAAGATCCCTCCTCATTCATATGGCCTTGGATACACACCCCAAGGTCAGCAATCTAACAATGTTGGTACTTCTTATACACTTCCTAAATCCACTTCCTTCCATCATAAACCCCATCATATTCCTAAAACATATGTTGCCATTCCACCTCCCTCATCCTACAAATGTCAAAAGCATGTGACCATTCACCTTCCACCATCCACTTTACCTCTACTCCTTCCAACTCCTAATATCCCTCCATCCACTTTGCCACCATTGCTACCAACACCCTCTTACCCAATCATTCATAAATACCCTAAATATCCTAATCATGACCAACAAATGCACGCATTATATAAACACGGAGCTTCCACTCATTTCATCCACCACATGGGATTCAAAAATAAACATTTGGATACCTCCATTCAAAAAGCCACAAATCCTAAAGGTCCTAATGCCTTAGGAAATCAATCCAAAAATTCAAAGCAAGGTACATTAAAAAATCCATCCAAGCCCATACCTCCAAAAGTAAAGTCCAAAAAAAATGATATGGGTACCTAAATAAAAAACAAACAAGTCAAATGAGGCATCCACCTCTCAAAAATCTCAACCATCCCCCTCCATTCAAAAATGTCATTCCATTCAAACATTTCAAGCATCCCACATAAAAAGCAAAAATCAGAAAAATACTAAGTCCATGTGGGTTCCAAAAGTCCTAAATCATCCATCTCCTAAGCAAACTCACCATTGCTTCCTACACCACCATCCAATCAAAAGCTTCCATGTTTAACACGATGTGTGCAGTCGTTGGTCATGATTCCTTTCCATACTTCCATCACTCCATCATTCACTCATTATCCTACATATCTCCCCCATCACCTTCCTATGGTCCATGCTTTTGTATAAGTCCATCATAATCCACATCATAATCCACTTTCGATCCCTCCATAGTCCACATCATAATCCGCTATCTACCTTATCCATCTCACTTTCATGCAATCACCCTACCAACATCTTGAGCATAATGACTTGACATGGTCCATTTGTGATGACATCCTTCTCTAATGGGACTATAACATTACATGGAACTAGATACTTGAGTCCCACCCATCCATATCCCCCCATTTTCCCATTCAAAAGTCAAAACAGTCACAAAAAAATCAAAAAAGTTAAAAAAGAAAAAAATCAAAAAAGTAAAGAGAAATTCATTCGTCCAATGGTGAAAACCTGGTAAACAGGCGCCTTGGATAAGTACCATGATGAAAACTTGGTAAATAGGCATCATGTGTAGGTTGATCTTCTATGTCACTTACACTTGGGGGCACCTTGTCTCATCCAAACTATCTATCCCATTATATCATTTTCCTCCCTATCATGTCCTATACTATCTTATCCTACCATCCTTATCCATTACACCCGCCTACATATACCTATCACATTGCATCCATTCATCCTCCCTTCCTCTTTTGATCTTGACAAAGATTGGGGGCAACTGTTGACAAGTGTTTTGGATATCCCTTGACATACCTCATCCTTTCCAAATGAACCCTATCATCCAAGTCATAAGCTTTGTCATGTCAAATCCTATCATCATATTGCCTTAAGCATTGTCCTGAAAAATCCTAAGTCTACTACCTAGACTAGGGCATGGTATTCCCATGCAACATAGTCCTTGGAGATCACATCCTTGCTCTCTTACACAAACATCCATTCCATTCCATAGCCTATCCTTTTATCTTATCCATTTAGCATGATCCTTTCATCCATCCACTATCATCCATCCTTTTGTCCAATCCCATTCATTCCCTTGCACCTAGACTTGGTTCCCCTTGTCATTGGTATCTAGCATACAAGCTACTCAAATTGTAAATCCATTAACATTTCAAATATTGCCAAAAACACAAAAAATCAAAATATCCTAAAAAAAATCAAAATATTTAATAAAAAATAAAAAAATAAAATATTCCCAAAAAAATCAAAATATTGCCAAAAAAATCAAATATTCCAAAAACATAAAAAAATCAAATATCCAAAAAAAAATCCCATCAATAACATCAAACTAAAATTAAATCAATCCATCAAAACAAGTCCAATCACATCATCAAATCAAGCCAATATATCAATCATCCAATCTATCAAACAATCAAAAGCAAATCAAATAACATCATTCAATCAATCCCAATCAATCCATAACTTGATCAATCTAATCCATATCATCCCATCAATAAAACACAAAATCAGAACTACATCTCCTCTCTATCATTAAGTACCTTGATCTCGTGGATACAGGGTATGTAGGCAGTTTGGAGTACGAAGGAAGTGCCCAGATTCAGGCATAGATGAGATTCCTCTTTCTTCTTTCATTATTCTTCTATCATCTATCTTCATCAATTCATCAATCTTTCAAAACATTTCAATCATTCAAATCAATTCTTCAATCACTCAATCCAATTAATTCACTTCATCAATCATCCATCCAATAAACTCAAATGCAAATCAATCCTTAATCCATACCAATCAAGTCAATTAATCTTGTCAAATTATCCAATTGCAATCATTGGTCTTGATCCTAATCTTGTCGTAAACCAAATCAATCAATCATCATCAATCATCAATGGGACATATCGTTCCCACATCCTTGTGTTGATCTAGGGATATATCGTTCCCCGCAATGACAACACTATCATCGATCAATCAAACAATCAATTATTGGTTTATAGCTTGACAGGGGCAATACCTTGTTTGATTGCTTGCTTGCTTGCGTGTGCTATCATTTTATCTTGCATTTGCATCACATCAGTATCAACCCAGCTAATATTCATATCTTGTATCTAGAGAAGGTTGTATTATGCTGGAGCACAAGACACATCATCACCTTGGTCCTTATACCATGGTGCATAATGTCTCGTGTTATATCAAACATCATGGTTGCTCACTTTCATTATAGCATAATGTATCCTTCCCTTTCTTCTATTCATTCCCTTACCTTTCTTCCTTGACCAATTTCATTTCATTTTGAGACCCTACCCATGTTTGTCCAACCCGCCTATCCTCTTGAGGGGGCATCATCATCCTATCATTTTCCTCTATCTGTTTCCTTAACTTCTTTGAAATGATGTTACTCGACATAAATCTTATCATCTTGCAACATCATCTCAAAGAGGGGCAAATGTAAACACTAAAAAATGTCCATGTCTCGACATAACACCTTGTCAACATGACCTTGTGTGTTTTTCCCTAGGTCCTAGGTCATCCAACCTCATCCCACTCACAAATCCCACTTACCCCACTCCTTATCCTATCATAATCACTTAGCCAATTAATTAAATAAATCATATTTATTTAATTAATTCTCCATCCCATCTGTCCAACTTAATCACCTTCTTGATTAATTAAATAAATTCACTTTATTTAATTAATCCCACTTAATCACATCCCAATTAACTAAATAAGTCCCATTTGTTTAGTTAATAATATCCCTTCACATGTCTCACATAATTCAAATTAAAAATTTAAATAAACCCCTCACCTCTCATCACATTGCGACACATGTTGCATGTCTCCATCTTCCACTTAATATACCCCCTTCACATGTCAAACTAATTGAAATATAGTATTTGAATTAGATTCCCTTTATTCTCCATCGCACACTTGTCACATGACTACACTTTCTTGATGTGTAAGGAAACCTAATCAATCCTAGCTATCCATATCATCTAAACCCTAATTGATCTTGTCCATCCATTCAAACTAGGTCTTTCCTATAAACCTAGCCTCCTCTAAGCCATTTGGGAGGATATAATCTAATTTCATACCATTATGCTACCAAAATCTTGAGCAACTAACATTCAACCATATCCATCAATCTCTCTCTTACATCCATTTCCATTTCCATCTTGCATCTTTCATCATCTTACAGGTATCGATCAAGCCATCGTCTTGTGCATATCATTCAAGGTATATTGAAGGTTTGGGTTTGGGTAATGTATGTCTTTGTTTCATCATTTCATCTAATATAAATTTATCATATACACCTATGTTGAGATCAATTATATTGCCCGTTAATGAAGGGTGTCCCTCTTCAAACTTTTAGGGTGTTAGTGGCGATTCTCAATTTCTATTTACTTGAAGGATTTCTAAGTTATCTCCAAAGTAATCATCAAGATGGGGAAGGAGCATGTATCCTTTCTTATGGTAGACTCTCGGGAGGCCGTGATCGACATGTAAGTACTCTAGGATGGTCTCATCATTCTTGACATAATCTCTAGCTGGTACCTATGTTCTATTCATCACATAACTCAGGATACTGGGTAATTCTTCACTTTCTAACAATGGCCCACCTCATATCAATATAATAAATTTAGAGTTCTACAGTTGGGCATGAGGTATGAACATAACTACTAATGTGGCCATTGAGTATGCTACCTAATTCTCTTCTCTTGGTACGTCTTCTATGGTAAAGAAGTTGAAGAATTGGATTAACTTTTAGATAGTGTCTTTATATGGGCGAAGTCATTCTGATTTGGTCTCATAATTTTCTGTGACCTAATTGATTATTAACTAAGAGTACCTAAAAGTGGAGACACTCTGGCTAACATGACCCCTAGAGAGAGAGCTTCATATTCGGCAATATTATTCATACAGAAAAAGTCAAGCCTAAATGCAAAGGGGAAAACTTTCCCTATGGGGGAAGTAAGTACTACTCCTATCCCCACTCCTGTCTTGCAACTAGCTTTGTCAAAATGAAGAGTCCATATATCTTGCACACTTTGTGATCTTGACATCTCCCCAAATTTGTTTGTTGACTTCCACTTTTCCTCCCTCTCTTCTCCTTCTTCAATGATTTCTACCATCCCTATTGAAAAGATTTTGGCATCATGATCACTAATGTAAGGGATGGCTGCTAGGTTGAATGGTGCATGTGATTTTGTGGTGTGAGGATCGAAGGGGAATTCTTTGACCAAACCCAAGTTTTGGCGCGTAAGGTCTTGGGTGTTTGCTACATCCTGGAGAGTTTTTCTTCTTCTATAACTTTGTGCCTGTGTCAATTTTCTTTCCCTTTTCCTCTTGTTTTGCTTTGTAAACACTAAAGGGATCAGGATCTTCTTTGATGACATAAGTCTTTCCCATATGATGGAAATGGAGTTCTTGGAACAACGTGGAGGAGACAGATTTCATTTCACAAATCTAACACCTTCTAAGAACCATATTATAGCTAGTTTCTTTATCGATCACACAGAATTATGTTGAGAGCGTCTTGGGTCCTAGAGTGAGTGGTAAGCTTACTTTCCCTATTGTTTGGATGTCTTGACTATTGTAAACCTTAAGGATGGGGACATTCTACTTTATGTTTGTTTTTCATACCCAATCCTTTGAAGGAGGGAGAATGGTATGATGTTTATTGTTGACCCCTCATCTATGACCACTCATTTGATGGTAATTTCGTTGACCTATATTTTTACGTAGAGGGGTGAATCCTTGTTCTAATTTTTGCCACTTTGCAAGAGTTTTTGGACATCGAAGGTGAAAGTAGAAAGCTTCTCTTGTGTTGAACATCCTACTTCCAACACATTTAAGAATATCTTTCGATGTGAGGGAGAGGTTTTGAGCAAACTTACTACTTGTGACAAAACATTTTTGGTTTGATCCATTTGTTCCATTTCTCAGATTACAAAGACTTATTGATTTAATCCAATATCGTTCAAAGTTCCTTGGTCAAGAGTATTTTTTAAAATTTTGTGAATCTTTATCTCTTCATTGAGATTGCAAGAAAGCCATGAATTTTTTTATTGTTCAGTGGGTGAGTTTTGAGATGGCTTTGTTGTATCCATAACAAGTTTTTGTGTTATGCCCTTTTGTTCCATGGAATACGAAATAAATGTCAGGATCATAAGAGGAGTGACCTAGTCCCAAATATCCCTTTTAGAATTTTTGATGTTGTTTCTCATTGTTTGATGAGTTTCTAATGACATTAATGTCTTTATCCATTTGACTTTTTAAAGGGTTCTTTTTAGAGTCTTTGGAATTTTTGAGCTTTCCATTAGTGTCATAAACTCTCTAGCTGATGTCGATGGAAGCTTGGTCTATTCTTAAAGAACTTTCTAAAGCTTCTTCATATGATTTATACGGCAACTTTTGTACCTCCTCTCAAGTATCCCTATTGAGCGCATGCAAGAAGAGATCGTATAATTCACGATGATCCATTTTTGGGGCACTTGTAAATGAGTAGAGCACATGTCTCCATCTCATGATGAAGTGTGCCACTGATTCATTTGATTCTTGTTTCATGGTTAGGAACTCATGAATTCTTGTTTTGACAAGTTTGTTCATGTCAAAATCCATGACAAACTCTTCTATAAGTTGTTGGAATGAGTAAATAGAAGCTTCAGGAAGGTGATTGTACCAGTCCAAGGCAATCCCTTCTAACATCTTTGGCAAAATTTTGGTGACGAACCCATCCCAAGGGAGGAGTTCCCTTATTGTTGTAGTGTATGCATTTATATGTGAATTACGATATCTTTCTCCCTTGAACTTTGGCAATTCAGGAAGGGGACATGGAAACATTATGTTTCTTATAGTGTGGTCCAGTGGTTCTTTCAAATACTCGAGGTACATTCCTAGAAAAGTACTTTGAGATTGTGGGGTTGACAACATTAACCCCATAGGTGGACTTTGATATCCAAGTGCTACAGTTTGATTTGGTTGAATGATTTTCTAATTTTGCATAGATTGATTCCCATTTGGGAAAATGTTATTACTCCCATTCCGCTAGTAGAAGTTTAAGTATGGGGGATTTTAAAACCCCTTGGTCTTTCTCTACCTTGTTGTTGTCATGAGACCTTACTCTCTTGTCTTGAATAGATCGTTGCTCCTCTAGAGTCCTAATTCTCTAGACTAGCATTGTCATAAGGTCGACAAGTGTTTCACTTCTTTGTGTCTCATCATTTCTCATAATTTCATCTCATGTGTTTTCTATTTGTTCTCATTGTTCTTCTCGAAGAGCGACTGACAAGGCATCTTGAGCATCCTTGGACTCTTAAAAATGTCTCTCCAAGCATCTTACGACATCATCTAGATGATTATTTTGATTACTTGTTGAAGGTTGTGTTGGACACACCAAGATACTGAGAGGGGGGGAGAATCAGTATCTAATCAACTTCAACTTTAACAATTTCAACTTATCCAGAACAGATTAAAACTTAAGAATCATAGTATTAACATAACCATGAAAGATTAACAGAATGCACATCAACACATAATACCAGATATATGTGGAAAACCTAAGAAGGGAAAAACCATGGTGAGGATTAAATCACAATAAATGAAGCTCAAATAACAACTTTGTTTTAGGGCTACAACCCAAGGAAGCTGCTACTCCTTGAAAACTTTGATTTAGAGTCACTCCCAAGGAAGCTACTACTCCCTAAAGACTTTGTTTTAGGGTCAATCCCAAGGAAGCTACTACTCCCTGAAATGAGAACACACTTACAAAATATTATAGTATGATTGTCCTTCTACTGTCTGAAAACTGACATTGAAAATCACACCTTTGATGATTGTAATTCTACCTCTTCACACTTTCTTTTGATGATAAAATTAGTTAGGAACACTCTACACTTGATCACTATCACAAATAAGTCTTCAAGATGAATTTGGACATCATCAATAACTTCTTCCCTTTCTCCATCAGTCGCACATCATAATGCATTCATGTTGCTCTTTATCTTGCATGCGAGCCCTATCAATCACTTTGCAATCACACCTCACCCAAATCAATTTGATTTACAATTTACACAAAATATTACATTGATTACATTGTTTTTCGGCTAGATACATCATGAAAAATACATTTGTAAGTCAGCCAAACAACACAACATGAAACGTGTAGAGGACAAGCCATAAATAGGACTACACGCTACACCAGCAAAAGGCCCATGTCTTGCAGACCTAAACATTTTCTTAATTATGTCCAAAACATCCTTCATAACATCAAAAACCAAGGAATTGCATCCACACACTCCGCTCATTTGGAAATAGGACAACCTTAAGCAAAAACACATGAACCTTGAAGCATAACGGCCACAACAACTTGTAAACCTTGTGCGGTACTGGAAACAAGAGAGATCTTCATGAAACTTTTCTAGATGAGTCTACAAGACTCATACAATGTCTACAAACACTCCTTTATGTCCGCACATTAAATATTTTATGTTGCACACCTTCAATCATGAATTATGAGAACAACTTGTCATCCAGAACACACTGCAACATACAGTCATTGAGAAACTAAGCTTGCAGACCACCAAGAACCTTGAAACTACAAGGAAGCATGTAATTCACATCCATAAACATGTATACAAAACCACAAAGGAAACCATTCACTTTTAGAGGAATGAAAAGTATTCCAACAGGCCTTTAATACTAGCTCACTCTGTCATAACACATGTCGGTACTCTACCATGTATAACTTTCACAGCGGAAGGACACATGATATAAAACTTTGGAATTATCACCTTCACTAAACCTTGAACACATTACTAGAACCACATAGCCATATATGCAAATGCAGAGAAATGTAGAGCATTTTATTGCCGTATACTAGTTGTCTTCAATACTATCTTTAAACTGCAAAACATACTCCTGAAAATCCAATCATCATGAAACTTGGAACTTACATGCTTCAGGTCATCAGTAACATCTTCTAACATCAGAAACACATCTAGTCATCTTAGTTCTTCTAATTCCCATATTATTATGTCTTTATACTTAACTCTGCATTGATCAAGGCATGACATCCAACCATGAACTATGTCTTCTCTCTTCTTGTTGGATAGGACATGACATCCAACCATGAATTGTACCTTCTCTGCACATGACATCCAACCATGAACACCATCACACCACCATGATCGTGTTGACATCAATGACAATCCTAGGAACCATATGTGTAACAATCTCCCCCTTTAGCATTGATGACAACACATACCTGCACATTTCTCACCCTTTGACATCAAGGACAAAGGGAAACCACTATCTACTCATTAGTGATCACACACTTTCACATTCTTTCTTAGGGCATGACAGACTCCCCCTGACATCAACAACCACTATCTACTCCCCCTGAGAGGTAGGCACTATCAGTCTAGGAACAAGATATAACATGAACTCCCCTTGGATAGATGCACCACTATGTATCTAGCAAGAAGAAGGAGGGGCAATTACCCCTAACCTTTGCCAAAGATCCTCAAAAGTATCCTTTGCAAGAGCCTTAGTGAAAACATCCTTCATAACATCAAAAACCAAGGAATTGCATCCACACACTCTGCTCATTTGGAAATAGGACAACCTTAAGCAAAAACACATGAACCTTGAAGCATAACGGCCACAACAACTTGTAAACCTTGTGCGGTACTAAAAACAAGAGAGATCTTCATGAAACTTTTCTAGATGAGTCTACAAGACTCATACAATGTCTACAAACACTCCTTTAGCTCTGTACATTAAATATTTTATGTTGCACACCTTCAATCATGAATTTTGAGAACAACCTGTCATATAGAACACACTGCAACATATTGTCATTGAGAAACTAAGCTTGCGGACCACCAAGAACCTTGAAACTACAAGGAAGCATGTAATTCACATCCATAAACATGTATACAAAACCACAAAGGCAACCATTCACTTTTAGAGGAATGAAAAGTATTCCAACAGGCCTTTAATACTAGCTCACTCTGTCATAACACATGTCGGTACTCTACCATGCATAACTTTCATAGTGGAAGGGCACATGATATAAAACTTTGGAATTATCACCTTCACTAAACCTTGAACACATTAGCAGAACTGCATAGCCATATATGCAAATGTAGAGAAATGCAGAGCATTCTATTGTCGTATACTAGTTGTCTTCAATACTATCTTTAAACTGCAAAACATACTTCCAAAAATCCAATCATCATGAAGTTGGGAATATACATGCTTTAGGTCATCAGTAACATCTTCTACCATCAGCAACACATCTAGTCATCTTAGTGCTTCTAATTCCCATATTAATATGTCTTTATACTTAACTCTGCATTGCTCAAGGCATGACATCCAACCATGAACTATGTCTTCTCTCTTCTTGTTGGATAGGACATGACATCCAACCATGAATTGTACCTTCTCTGCACATGACATCCAACCATGAACACCATCACACCACCATGATAGTGTTGACATCAATGACAACCTTATGACAATGTTGACATCAATAACAATCCTAGGAACCATATGTGTAACAATCTCCCCCTTTAGCATTGATGGCAACACATACCTGCACATTTCTCACCCTTTGACATCAAGGACAAAAGGAAACCACTATCTACTCATTAGTGATCATGCACTTGCACATTCTTTCGTAGGGCATGACAAAATCCCCCTGACATCAACAACCACTACTTGCTCGCCCTGAGAGGTAGCCACTATCAGTCCAGGAAGAAGATATAACATGAACTCCCCTTGGATAGATGCACCGCTATGTATCTAGCAAGAATAAGGAGGGGCAATTACCCCTAACCTTTCCCAAAGATCCTCAAAAGTATCTTTTGCAAGAGCCTTAGATAAAATATATGCCATCTGATTCTTTGTTGGAACATATTCCAACTTCACTTCCTTAACTGCAACCTTCTCTCTCAAAAAGTGATACCTAATTGCTATATGCTTGGTTCTAGAATGCATCATTAGATTCTTGGAAATATTGATAGCACTTGTATTGTCACACAAGATAGGAATAGGCTCATCATACAATACCTTGATATCCTTTAGGGTTTGCTTCATCCACAACACTTGTGTACTGTAGGATGTTGTTGCAATGTACTCTGCCTCTACAGTTGATAAGGACACTAAATCTTACTTCTTGCTCTGCCATGAAACAAATTTGCTTTCTAAAAAGAAAGCACCACCACTTGTACTTCTTCTATCATCAACACAACCAGCCCAATCAACATCAGTGTAAGCACTCAAATCAAAGTCATTACCTCTTGGATACCATAGGCCAAAACTCAAAGTTCCTTTCAAATATTTGAATATCCTTTTCACTACCTTCTCATGTGTTTTCTTGGGATTGGTTTGATATTTGGCAACCATACATACTATATGCATAATATCTGGTCTAGAAGTAGTCAACTACAACAGTCCTCCAATCATAGATATATAGATAGTCTGATCCACCTCCAAAGACTCATCCTTTCTCAAGTGACATCCAATGACCATGGGAGTACTCAATGCTTTTGAATCCTCCATACCAAACTGCTTCAACAACTCTTTGACATACATAGCTTGTGAAATAAAGATACCACCTTCTAGTTAAGAAATTTGAAGTCTAAGGAAGAAAGACATCTCACCAATCATAGGCATCTCAAACTCTTTTTGCATCTCCTCTACAAACTTCGTACAAATATCATCATCTCCACCAAAGATGATGCCATCAACATATATTGCAACTATCAAAATCATCTCTTCTTCTTCCTTGATATAAATATTACTATCTATAGTACCTTTCTTGAAGCCTTGTTGAAGTAAGCACTTGTTTAACCTAGCATACTAAGCCCTAGGTTCTTTCTTGAGACCATACAAAGCCTTCTTGAGTCTGCACACCATGTCTAAATCTTCTAATATCTGGAAACCATCTAGTTGTTCAATGTAGACTTCTTCCTCTAGATCACCATTCAGAAATGATGACTTAAAATCCATCTGATATACCTTGATGTTCTTATGAGAAGTAAGAAAAAGGAACATTCTGATTGCCTCAATCCTGGCTACTAGAGCAAAAGTCTCGTCAAAATCAATACCTTTAACTTGTGTGTATCCTTTGCATACCAATCTTTCTTTGTTCCTTACAACTTCACCTTCTTTATTCAGTTTGTTCTAGAACACCCACTTTGTTCCTATAACATTCTTATTGGCTGGTCTAGGAACCAATTCCCATGTCTAATTTTTCTCAAGCTGATCCAATTCTTCTTCCATGGCTTTTATCCATCCATCATCTTTGCTAGCATCAGTAAAGTTTTTGGGTTCTACCTTTGATAAAAAACACAAGTTTACTTGCTCATGTGTCTTATGAAGCCTTCTCCTTGTTTGTACACCTTCATTCTTATCTCCAATGATCTGATATGCTGAGTGGTTCTTTTGAACATACTTTGTCAGAGTCTTAGGTATCTGCTCTAGTTCTTGTTCCTTTTCTTCTTTCACTTCTTATTTTTCATCTTCAATGCATGGAAATATATCAAATTTAGAGTCCTCTAATTCATGTGAGATCTAATACAAACCTTCATCTACCTTGACATTTGTTCTTTCAATCATCTTTCTCAACCTCTTGTTGTAGCATCTAGAAGCCTTGCTTATGGTTGAGTAATCAAGAAATATTCCTTCATCACTTCTTGAATCAAACTTTCCTAGGTCTTCTTAGTCTCTTCTAATGTAGCATTTGATGCCAAAGATCCTTAAGTATCTGATAGTGGGAGGTCTTCCATACCAAAGCTCATAAGGGGTCTTAGTGTTGTTGACCCTCAGTTGCACTCTGTTAATTAGATAGACAACAATGTGAACTACTTCCTTCCATTTCATATAAGGCATATTGGCATCTTTCAACATTTCCCTAGACATCTCTTGCACAGTCCTATTCTTTATTTACACTACCCCATTTTGTTGAGGAGTCCTAGGAGCTGATAGATGTCTCCTAATACCATGATCTTCACAAAAAATTTCAAACTCATTTGTAGTAAACTCACCTCCTCTATCAAACCTCAAACATTTGATCTTGGCATCTACTTTATTTTCAACCATAGTTTTGAACACCTTAAATTTATCAAGGGCATCTAGATTTTCTCTTAAGAAAGTAACCCAAGTCATTCTAGAATAATCATCAATGAGAAACATAAAATACCTCTACCTTGTTGACTCTTCACCATTGTAGGTCCACATAGATTAGTGTGAATCAACTCCAATGGCTTTGAAGAAGAGTACTCATTGCTTTTGAAACTTGTCTTTGTCTACTTTCCCATTTGACATTCCCTGCATATTGTATTTGTAGGCTTGATTATCCTAGGCATGTCTCTCACTGCATGAGTAGAACTGATCTTTACCATATTACCAAAAGTGTTGTGTCTCATTCTTTTGTACCACATCCAACACTCATTGGATTGAGCCCACAAACATGTTATTCCATTTACCTAGACTTCAGATGATAGATATCATCAAATGTCTTAATACCTTCTGCAACCAGTTTCCCAAACCCTGCCTTCCTAATTTCACAACCTTTGGCATGAAAGGTGAGATTATACCCTTTGTTGCACATCTAACTGACACTGAGAAGATTGTGTTTTAGCCCTTTGACATAGAGGACATCCCCAGTCCTATTCTTCCGATCAATAGTTATAGCACCTTTTCCATAGATTTATGCTGACTCATCACCACCAAATTTGACAACTCCACCATCCCACTTCTCAAGGCTGATAAACTTGTCCTTGTCACCAGTCGTATGATTTGAGCATCCACTATTAATCAACCAAGCCTTGGCTTCTTATCTTGCATGAAAGATAGTCCATACGACCATTGATCTTTCATTGTTTTGATTTGTTTACAAAGTATTAGCATCTTCACATTTTCTAGCATCATCCTTTTTGTCACAAACACTCAGACCCATGAAAAGTGTTTCATCATTTGAATCATCATGACCCTCATCTTCTGAAGAACAATTGCTCTCTATGGAATACAACCTTCTTTTGAACTTGTCTCTCTTGTTGCTACCCCTTGATTCTTTAAAAGGACATTTAGAAGCAAAGTGACCAACCTTTCCATAATTGAAACATTTGAAAGGTAACTTACCTATGTATTTTCCATTGCCTTTCTTCAGTCTTCTCACAAAATTTGCTTCAACTTCATCAGAGCTCTCATCTTCATCAACAACTTCATCCTTTGTCTTCATACTGACTTTGAAAGCAATGTCCTTCTTTGGAGCATCTCAGCAAAACTCTCTCATTTCAAAAGTAGTAAGTGTACCAAACAATTTGTCCATAGTGTATGTATCCAAGTATGTAGTCTCCTCAATAGCAGATACCTTATGACTGTAAGATTTGGGAAGAGATCTCAGAACCTTCTTCACAATCTCATCTTCTTTCACTTCTCCACCAAGACCTATGATGCCATTGACCACTTCATTCACCCGAAGCATATATCCAACAATGTCTTCATCCTTTGTCATCTTTAGGGTCTCAAATTTGTATTTGAAGATTTGCATCTTTTCTTGTTTTACTTTCTTATCTCCTTCATAAATGGTTTCAACTTTATTCCAAACTTCTTGAGCAGAACTACAACTCATTACTTTTGAAAGTTCTAAATCATATAACCCACTCATGATAACAAACTTTTCCTTGGCATTGTTATCATACTTCTTAACTTCATTTGAGTCTATAGGAATGATAGCAGGAACAGTGTAACTAGACTTGACATATTCCCTAACTCCACACCCTAGAGAATTGATATAGGCTTCCATCCTTAGCTTAAAAAAAGCATAATTTGTTCCATCAAACCTAGGTATCTTGCTGGATCCATTATGTGCCATCTGGGACCTTCCTCAAGTGGCTAAGCTTCCTTTAAAGGAAATTGGCTTTGATACCAATTGTTGGACACACCAAGATATTGAGAGCAGGGGGTGAGTCAGTATCTATACAATTTCAACTTTAACAACTTCAACTTATTCGGAGTAGATTAAAACTTAAGCATCACAGTATTAACATAAGCATGAAAGATTAACACAACGCACATCAACACATAACACCAAATATATGTGGAAAACCCAAGAAGGGAAAAACCACAGTGAGTATTAACTCACAATATATGAAGCTCAAATACCAACTTTGTTTTAGGACCACAACCCAATGAAGCTACTACTCCCTGAAAACTTTGATTTAGGGTCACTCCCAAGGAAGATAATACTCCCTGAAGACTTTGTTTTAGCATCACTTCCAATGAATCTACTACTCCCTAAAATGAGAGCACATTTCAAAAGATTACAGTATGAGAGTCCTACTGTTTGAAAAATGACATTGAAAATCACACCTTTGATGATTACAATTATGTCTCTTCACACTTTCTTCTGATGATCATATTAGTTAGGCACACTCTACACTTGAACACTGTCACAAATAAGTCTTCAAGATGAATCAGGATAGCATCAATAACTTCTGCTCTCTCTCCTTCAGTCACACATCATAAAGCATTCATTCTGCTCCTTATTTTGCATGCGAGCCCTATCAATCACTTTGCATTCACACCTTGCCTAAAAAAATTTGATTTACAATTTATACAAGATATTACCTTGATTACATTACTTGTCGGCTAGATACATCATGAAAAATACATTTATAAGTCGGCCAAACAATACACAACATGAAATGTGTAGAGGACAAGTCCTAAACAAGACTACACACCTACACCAGCAGAAGGTCCATGCTTTATGGACCTAAACACTTCCTTAATAGGTCCAAAACATCCTTCACAACATCAAACACCAAGGAATTACATCCGCACACTTTTCTCATTTAGAAATAGTACAGCCTTAAGCAAAAACACATGAACCTTAAAGCATAACGAGCACATTAACTTGTAAACCTTGTGCGGTACTGGAAACAAGAGAGATCTTCATGAAACTTTTCTAGATTAGTCTACAGGACTCATACAATGTATCTACAAACACTCCTTTACCTCCTCACATTAAAGATTTTGTGTCGCACATCTTCAATCATGAATTTTGAGAACATGGGTGGGAGCAAAAATTTGGGGGGCCAAAAGTGACCAACTTAAAAAAAACTTCTAAGACATAATGCGCTCACGTTATAACATGAATGCATTATGTTTAAGTATTTAAAAAAAACTTGTGTTTATGCTCATTGTTTCATTTTATCTTCTAGAAAACCTACGGCCTGCAAACCCTTGCGAGTGCACTTGTGTTATTGGAGGTCAGATTCATCAATAAATTGTCACTGATTCATCATCAAAATGTCACCACGACGTCGAGGAGGCTGAAGGAGTAAGTTGTATTTTCTTTTTTTGTGAATTTGTTGCTAAATAGGTAGGTTTAAGTAGATTTTTTATGTAAATTTATTTAATTTATAGGAATTGATATTGCACCTCTTCCTCCTCCTGAAAATCCACAAAATCTTCCATCACTTGAATAGAAAATACCTGTTGAAGAACAACCCCAACAACAAACACCTCCATTCATTCCTCAATATGCCCCTGGAACACAAGAAAATTTAATGGGGCAAATTGAAAACAATAAAAAACAAATTGAGGACATAATTGCAAGGTTGAAAGATCCTGCAACTTCAACCTCGCATAGATCGACGCTTGCTCAATCTCTTAAATCTATGTTATCCACCTATTATTAGATCAAAACCTCCAATTGAATTAATCATTTGATCAAGTCTTTCTTTTGTCAAATTCTGCACATCTTTCACCTCAATCAATTTACCCTTTTTATGTGTTTTTCATCCCAACATTTGAGGATAAGCTTGTTTTCTTTACAAATTTTTACATATACAACATAATTGAGTGGTATAGCCAAACGATGCAAAGCAACTTCTCCACCCCCAATTCTAGAGAACAAAGAAAGGATATTGATCCCCTTTAGATAGATAGGCTTTAAAATATAAAGATGGTATCCTATAATGAACAAATCAAAGTGATACATTTTTTCTCTTCTTCCATTTTTACATCTATGGAAGCTAAATGACTCATTACTATATGAAAAGAATTTAAATGTTTGATTACAAAGTCTCTTTCATGTATCTTTAAAGAATACAAGTTTATTTTTAAAAATAACTTATTTAGAAGACATTGAGTTTGATATAATGCAATAATTTTATCTCATAAACTCTTAACAATATTTTGAACTAAAGCATTCATCAAGATTGAATTAGAAAGACACAACTTAATAGTAAATATATCTCTTCTATCCAACTTGTCCCATTCATCTTGATCCATTACCACTGGTAGAAAATTGAGTGCAACAATTATTGTGATCAACTAATATGTCTCCACTAAATGATCTCTAACCTTCAATTTCCACAACTTAAAGTTTTACTGACTAGACTTCTCAATCTCACTTGTCAAGGTGTTGGCCATGACTTCTAAATTTCAAATGTGTGTTGGTCAACATGTAATGCAAGAGAGTATGCTACCTTACTTAATCTTTAGGGTTCTTTTTAGTTTTGTTTCATAATGCTTTATTGCTCTTGATTTTGTTCTATTTCTCCTGCTCAATGTTGGGGTTACTATTTTTGGCTAATACTTGGTTGTTGTATGTCTGTTACACTATTGTTTTTTATTCTTGACTATTAAAAGGGAAGAGACCCTTTCAAATCCTCTATTTTACTTTTAATCAAAACCATATAATGTAGGAATATTGAAATTTATGATATTAACTTTATATTGACCTATAGTGGTGGGAGTAAGTTTAAAAGAAGATCCATTAGCACTCAAGAAATCAAATAGGTTTTTAAAGAGGATGGGTCACTAGATGAAAGAAAATTGGTGGTATTGTGAAGAGGTAAACAATATTTTTGAGGTTCAATCATAATTATCAAAGTCCCAGAGAGGTGATTTACCTTTTCTAAAATAATAAGGGGTGAAGTCTAAAGAACCCCAATCATCTCCAAGCAAGGGGTTAGAGGGAAAAGACAACTGCGATTTTGAGAGGTATAGTGGATGAAGAAGCTCCTCAAAGGTGTTCATCAATAATGCAAGTTTAATTATTGTACAAGGAAAGGTGAACCAATATTTAGATCGCACAACATGTCAAATCAATTTCACACAATACGGATTGATTTTACAAATGAATCAAAATAATAATAATGTCCATAATTTTCAATACTTTTTTTAGCAACCTCTTCAATTTGGACAAGAACTTTGATATGAAAAATAATGAATTTGTAATCTATTGAATACCAAATTATTACAAAATGAAGGTTTCATTATTCTGTCAAGTTATAAAGTTTGAATGAATTGCACGCCTTACATAATTCACAATCCATGAAAACTCATAAAATATTGGAATGCTTCCCCTCTAGCCCATCCCTTGTGTTCCTGTTGTTTCTTGTCAGATTATTAAAGGGGCTTCCACCTATTGTCAGATCAAAACCTCCAATTGAATTAATCATTTCATCAAGTCTTTCTTTTGTCAAATTCTACACATCTTTCACCTCAATCAATTTACCCCTTTTATGTGTTTGCCACCCAACTTTTGAGGATAATCTTGTTTTCTTTACTAATTTTTATAGATACAACATAATCGAGTGGTATACCCAAATGATGCAAAGCAACTTCTACACCTCCAGTTCTAGAGAACAAAGAAAGGATATTGATTCCCTTTAGATAGATAGGCTTCAAAATAGAAAGATGGTATCCTATAATGAACAAATCAAAGTGATACATTTTTCCTCTTATTCCATTTTTACATCTATGGAAGCCAATTGAATCACTACTATATTCAAGAAGAATTTAAATGTTTGGTTACAAAGTCTCCTTCATGTATCTTTAAAGAATACAAATTTCTTTTCAAAAATAACTTATTTACAAGGCACTTGGTTTGATATAATGCAATAATTTTATCTCATAAACTCTTAGCAATATTTTAAACTAAAACATTCATCAAGACTGAATTAGAAAGACATAACCTAGTAGATCTATCTCTTCTATCCAACTAAAGACATGATAACTCACCTTTAAGACCTCTCTAGCGTACCCATTGCACACTAAAGAGAGAAAGAGAAAGATAAAGAAATATATATACACAGAGAAAGAGTTAGAGAGAGGGAGAGAGAAAGATAATAAAGAGGGGAGAGACTTGGTGAGAGAGGGAAAGATATAGAGAAGGAGAGAGATAGAGAGAAAAAATAGAAAAAGAAATAAAGATAGAGGGAGAACTTGAGAGAGAGAGAGAGAGAGAGAGAGAGAGAGAGAGAGAGAGAGAGAGAGTTTGATTACCCATTTTGTTCCAACAATCCAAAGATGACACATGTTCATTGGGATCTACTTTTGGGACATAACACCATTTGCTTAAGGACTTGCTAATTCACTTTTAAGAAAAGAGAGACTAACTCTCAATCAATTGTTTTGTGCCAACAATCCAAAGATGGCACATTTCTATGGGCAAAGACAGGAAGAGAAAGAGAGGAGATAGAGAGAGAGAGAGGGGTGCTTAGTATTAAACCACTCATCTCAATTTTTTAAAACATAGCATGCTTATATACGTTTTTATATCTAACAAAATACAAATTTTGGGACATTGATTTTTTTTAAATACATTTTTTTCCTTCTCTATAGGTATTTGTTAGTTTTCCATGAGGGTTGTTCCTTGCATGGCTTTTACAAAAATGGTGTGTATTCTATGTCTTGTTCCTTCTACAAAAGTTTTGGTAGAGTGAGATTGAACACAACGGCAACCCATTACATAGAATGCATGCTATTTTTTGTCTCAAGATCATTCCCATATCTCCTACAAATTCAAACAAATCAAAAAAATTCCCCTTCAAATTTAATATTTTTAGACCATTACAAATTCTCAATCTAAAATTGTAGCATGTCTAAATTTAACTTTAATCCATTTGATCTCCAAATTATGTAAAGGTGTGAAATTATAAAAGCAATGGGGATCACCAAGTTCAATGGATCTTTGTATTGTGTGATGTCCACAAAAGGATGCATGATGATAGATTACATGACAAATAAACATGATGTAGGTGGTGGCCATGCTTATATTTGCAAGAGAATGCCTATTAAATGTAGGTGTCAAGATGTGAAATATGAGGCTTGTCATAAACAAACAAACATGATTCAAATAATATGCATAGATGGAAACTAATGGAATGCAAGTGAACCTACATGCAATGCATGAACAAGAATCTAAAAAGGAGGTGCATGCAAATAGAGACTAGATACCAAAAATGAAAGCTCACACATTTGAAGTAGCTACTAGACAAAATACAAGGATCTTCAAATCCATTAAGATTTTGGAAATTAATGCACAACACTCGAAAAAAAAATGACATGGGCCACATGGATACAAGACAATCATTATTCACTTAAAGACATAGCAATTGAACTTCCACAACTCTTCAGCGTACCCATTGCACACCAAGATGTGATTGCTAGTTAGTACTTTAATTTTTTTTAATAGGAGATAAAAGTTATTTTTATTTCCCTCAAGTTTAAAAGGGGTGAAAAATTTATTTTTGTTATTCTTAGTTAATTATCTTTGGAAAAAGGTTATATAAATAGGTGATTATAAAGAAAGAATAGTTCTGAGAGATAAACAAAGGAATATAATTGATTTAATTCTTTATGAAAGGGTGTAATGGTTTGGAAGCCACCCCTTAATATATTATATAAATAGTTTATGTGAGATCTAGAAAGGGCATGGAGATCACTCAAGGAAGAAGATGGTTTAGTGGGCTATAGGCATAGGAGAAGGGGCATGCAATGTGTCCAACTCAAGGTATAAAGTATACTCAGGATTGCCTTACAAGAGCTATAATCCATGAGAATCAGTGTGGTGCATGGGCAAATGTTGTGTTTAATTACATAGATTCCTCCTAGAGTTTCATAGCTAAGAGGGCCTAAACCACTAAAATCTTCTTGAATGAGAGTAACTACTTCAATGGTTTGATTTAGATAAGTATTGAATCTATTATTATTGAGAGAGATTTGAAAATACATATACTATTTTGGTGTTAACTTGATCGAATTCTCTATTTTTTTATTATGTTAAATAACAATATTTTTGGATAAGAATATAATAAATTTATGTTGTAAATTAAATTGGTTATTTATATTTATTTTGATTTCGTTGCAAATATAAATTTCACTATAATAAACTTAAGTCTTTTTTATTTTACACTTCAAGAAAAATAATGTTATAAGAGCAACCAAGTCATTTGTTGGAAACAAATGTATAGAGGGCTAGAATGCAACCTTCTTTGTCTTAATAAATAAAGGATTAATGTGTGACATTAGTACAACTCCTAGTCAGAAACTGTATTTCTAATATTAGCAAGAATATTACAAAATTAAAGTTGAAGTTGAGGTGGTTTACCACCATGTTGATGAAAGATAGCATTCAATGTAACAACTATGCTAAAGCTATGCCATAATGTTATGTCATACAAAGGCTAAACATACATAGGAATGTCTTTGACAAGTAGAAGTTGAGCCAAATGACCAACAAGGATAACAGCTAGCAACCAATGAAAGACACATGAATGTCTAAGGAAAATGCTCTCACAAATAGTTGTCAATGTGAGCTAGTAACCTAGGCCCAATGAAACTCATTTCATCAAATAGAATGTTTTGAATGAATACACTCTCCTAAAATGTTGCAAGTACTTGCCCCTCAAGAGGATCCATCTCTTTTAATAGAATGCAGAGGGTGGTGTGGACTGTGGATGCATTGATGTTGAATGTTGCAACACTAGATGGGGCAAGCTCAACAATAATGATGATTTAGATGGAGGAGTGGCTTTTGAATGTCCATGTCTAATTATATGAATCAAGTATACTTTTCCCATACTAGCAATACTGTACACAATCATTCAAAGGGGAGTCTGCAATCCCTTATTGCAAAATGGAAAATAATAATATCAAATATAGTGCATTGCCCAACTAATAGATTGGTCACATCAAGGCTCGTACTTTCCTTGTTGCATGTAGGTTGTTGTGTTGATGGAAGTGTGTCTATGAAATCAATTATTGACACTTGTAAGGAGTGGGGGATGGTACAAGCAACTCAGTTGTGGTTTTTGTCAAAGTCACACCTACCAAGCATCAACGACAATAGAAATGCCTTGGTATAGTTGAAATAAACGTTGCCACTCTTTAGCCTGTGTTTACATTCGATGCATATGGTTGATCGAGGGGGGATTCATCATCAAAAGCAATAGAAGAATCTACTAGTGTTTAGTCAACATGTCAGGCATTGTAAGTACCTTTTATTCTGTCCTAATGCTTCACAACATCAACTCTACATGACCTAATATCAGTGGCAATGGTGTGGAATGGTTTATATAAAAGAAGTTTGCTCTAGCGAAAGGACCCAAAAGCATCCAATTCTTTAGCAAGAATGGTTGTGAAGCGAGTGTGCCATGAACAATTGTTGGAATTGTACGTTTCCTCAACCAATTGTTTGTGTGAGATGCCACAGCATCTAGTTTTGTGTAGCTTCAATTAGTGTCAATAATTCAAACATTGGTTGAGCCATGTATGCATCAATAAATGTTGAATTTGCAACATGCTCACCATTATAGGGACTCACACAATGCAATTTTACTTGCTACAGACTGTAAGGAGGAGTTTTAACAATAAGCGACCACTCTTGGGCACTAATATTATGATCAACTGCACTCTCTATTAGAGACTTGTGAAATGCAATTGAAGCAGGCTTGTTAGAGTCAATAGTAGCGGAGATGCAATTGGGCATATGGTGTTAGGTCTCTGACCGATGTTCAACTTTTATGGCATACTTGGAAATGTAGTCAAGGACTACATGGCAGGAGAGAATAGGTTGGTAGTCAACACTTTCTTACCAAATGGAAAGGATGGTAGTGGTTATGGATATTTAACCTATCATCATTATGGGTTGGCATGTATTTAACATGGCCATTCTCTCAAAGAAACAAACTTGATTTTGATTGTAGATTCTAAGCAGCGTTATGGTGAGATGACAATAAGGACCCTTTATTATACAAGCATGCGCAAATTCTAGACAAATTTTCAAGTGTATTAGAATTCTCATTTGCAATAGTAAATAATCAATCTATAAAGATGCTCTATTAAAGAATCACTTAGTCTTAGACCAAACAGTGTATGAGACCTAAGACTACTAACATGCAAACCCCACCAAACAAATAGGACTGACCCAATTTCCTTGCTTATTATCATCCTCCTAATCCTCCTAATCTTCCTTCTTTCAGATTACCATCTTTGTGTGGGGTTGCTCCTGTGCTTTTTCTCTACTCTTTTTGGTCTCCACGTGATCACACCCGCCATAGAAGGAAGTATTGAGGGGAAAGTTGAGCAGAGCCTTAGCCCCTCTTATGCACGGGCATATGTGGCAGCGGGGGCCTCCGCCGTTTCAAAAGTAGCTGCTCAAGATCTAACTTATGGTCTTGCAGGCGTAATAAGAATTATCAATCCTTGATTTACCTAGTATTTGCAGAAACCTTTTCTCCCCTAAAGAATGAATTGAAATAGGAACCCTAAACTGACAGTGATCTGTCCCCTTATTGCACAACTAGGAACAAACCTGTAATTTACAGGGCTTTATTGAACCAAATCGTTATACTGGCACATTGTCCTAGCCAGTTTAAAGATGAGACGAATGGCCTATAGAATAGGCTTAGCTGGGCTTCTCCGAATTTAATTGATGTAAGGGTGTTTTCAGGGCACTAATCATTTAACCATTGATGTAAGAAACGTGGGAGTTGTTCTACTTAATATAAAATTTGAACATCTTACCCTCCTCTCTGTGCAGTTGTCGATATGAGAATGGAATTAGTAATTACTTTTGTTTAAGGACGATTTGCAGTGGATTGCGGCCAGATGACATGCACCTACTGCGGAAAACTCTGTTATGATTAGAAAGTAAATAAAAAAAAATCTCAGTAGATGGTTAAAGGTTGGACACGGTAGACAGCTAGGGCTCTCTACTTTAAATTGCCGCTAGGAAGATCTTTATTTGCTTCATTGAAGGAACTGAGTTTGGGAAGTATATACAGGAAAAAATGAAAAAAATGAAAATTCGCCGTTGCCGGGGATCGAACCCGGGTCACCCGCGTGACAGGCGGGAATACTCACCACTATACTACAACGACAGGTGACGGACAAAACTCTGCTCTATATAAATGAATGAAGAATGTGTGTTAAAAATTAGGAATATAAAGTATAACCTCAGATAAGTTGCAGCAGAAAGCTCTAAATTTATATTAAATATTATCATGTTTGGTTTGGGTGGATGCAAGATAACATAAACTAGCACTTGCGAACCATTGATTTGTTGAAAAAAATAATAAATGATTAAAAGACAAAAAAAAAAAAAATTTAGTGGCGGCCGCCGGTGGGCATTCGCAGCAACATCTGACGAAATTCCTCTTTCCATTATGAATTTTTTCGCCGGTTTCTTTTCCCGCTCACCGTTTTATCGGGAAATTTTCTAGAGGTTGGTTGTTCTCACGCCGGTAAAAAAATCGTGTCAGAATGTCATTTAAATGCTCCCCACCGGATACACTGGGATTTCTATTTTTTTTCTGGTTTAGAGAAAATAACTCAGCATATCAAATATATATAACTAGCACTTGCACATCATAGGAGGTTCAAGGAATACGCCGATAGGAACGATGGGAGAGTTTAGAAAAGCTAACTACATGTGCTAATTTTATATCAAATCCGTCTTCCTAACAGTAACCAAGAATGGACGGTCCTTGGGCAGCCACGGTTGTCTAAAAATGGCCGTGAGTGAGATTTGCGTGGCGTCCCAGAATGGAAAGATATTTCATTGGGACCCACAGACAACACTGGTTTTTTCCTCTAATTTTACTAAACGCGTATGAATATCAGGATTTCAAGATTTAAAGTCCCGGAGAAGCCGTTTATGCTGAATGACAAGTGTTAATTATTTGTCACAAAACTATTTGTTGTTGCAAATAACATTCTCCCAGATGTAAATCGTTGGTAGGTAGGTGTTATCCTTGGAAAAAAAAATTGTATTCAACACGTTTTCCACTGAAAAACAATGTTGTATATACACAATGTACAGGAAGAGGAAAAGGATATATACACTGGAAGTGTAGCGGTGCAAATGAGGTGGGCGACGTTGCATATGCCAGGTACTTACTGATTGATGTATATTCAGTGTAATAATAAATATGCTACTGTGCATAGTATATACTCAGTGTGCATCCGTCCGTCGGTCCTATTGCACTGAATATGCTTTGGGATGGGGGTTTATAGTTTAAATCTTGTTTGTGAGTTGTGAGATATTATTTTTTGCCGACTGCAACATTTGAGTCGTATACAATAGCTACAAATATTTATACAGCATGGCTTTGTTTATTGAGAGAGCTTGAGCTGTGGAATTGTACCATGGTCTGCAATTGACGGATTCTTCATTTTTGCAGTAAGTGTTTATTTGTTGATTTGTTTGAACTTTGTATGTCTGTTTGTCTTTTGTAGTGCAATTTAGCGGCATTGATATTTAAAACTCACAAGGCCGTAAAATTAACAAAGTCTTCTGAAGCTTTTATTTGTTTATTTCAGACTTGTTTTGGAGTGGAGGGTTTCAAACTCTCGTTCCATGGCTAAAACAAAGCAAAGGCCCAACAAAATAGCAGGTTTACACATTGACAAATTTAGGCCATGAACAAGTGAGGAGCAATTTAAGCGGAAATTTGCTCTGAAATTTTAGGGTTTTGAAAGTTCCAATCGCCCTGCCAATCACCCCACCCAAACAGACTCAGCGACAATTCCAGACAAACCCACCCACCTTCAAACTGATACACAATAAAAAGCATAAAACAAATTCGTCCACACCAAAATAATCAATCAAATCACTGCACGAAACAAAATACTAACCTAAACTCCTGGATCTTAATCGCAACAATGATTCTATGTTCCACTTCCTGGAGGAAAACCACAAATTTTGCCTTACAGTTTCTTTACAACCATGCCCATAAAAATCAATATCCTCTCTCTCTCTATGCTCTCATCCTTCTTCGGCGGTGGTATTGATAAGATTCAGGATCTAGAATTCCAAGCATCAGAAATACCCTCTTAACAAAATCCCCCAGAAACATTAATTGTTTGACTCCTTCGTTCATTTGTCTCCACACAAAACCCCCTTCATGCAACACAGAAGAATTCTACATTTAACAATTCATTTAAAACGGGGCATATCAAACCATTTTGCTGCTTCTGTCTATGTTCCCAGTTGCTCTGGTGGTGCTTATGTGTGCTGTCCTATGTTTGCAAAAATTGTTTGATTTATAGATGGGTGAGACGGTTATAAAAGGGGTTGGCCAATTAATGTATGAAATCTATCAATCAACCTTGCATTCATTCCTATATCTTTCAAAGATTTCTGTATTTACTCCCAAAATCTATTTTGATCGGATGACTTAGCTGAGAAGATTGCGTTATTAACTGATTCCCATTTAATTTTTTTTCAGTTTCGGCGGAAATTTTATGGCGTGAGACAATTCCGAACACATTCATGCTCACAACTAAAAGCCTATCAGCTAATTACAGGATACTTTAATAGTTTATTTGTTTTTGACAGTCGTGCTGTTCGCACCCCATATACTTATGCATAGCCATTATTAACATTTCATTATTATGTTTAAAGAAAGGTTTCTTATTAAACTTTTAAAAACTTAGATAACAAAATATTAATTTATATTAATAAGTATCTAATTCTACGATTTATAGTATAATAATTTTTAAAAATATATAATTATAATATATAAATATTCTTAATTATTAAGGAATGAAATAAAAATCATTTTAATTATATATAATATTTATAATTCATTATAATATATAATTATAATTAATTTTTAGAATAAGAAAATGATTTATTATAATTAGTAGGTGCATAATAAAATACCATTGTTTATGATTATTTGAAATAAAAAATTAGATAACAAAATATTAATTTATATTAATATGTATATAGTTCTATGATTTATATACGATAATAATTTTTTAAAATATATAATTATATAATATATAAATATTCTTAATTATTAAGGAATGAAATAAAAATCATGTTAATTATATATAATATTTATAATTAATTTTTAAAATAAGAAAATTATTCATTATAACTAGTAGGTGCATAATAAAAATATTATTGTTTGTAATTATTTGAAAATATGGTTACAATTATTCTTTAATGGTCTACCATTCAATAATAATAAGTGAAACAAATCTCAACTTACAATATCTACATATCCATAGGAATTTCTCTCAACATATGGATTGAAAAAACTTTCCATTGAAGGATGCCCTAACCCCAAGTAGTAGTCTTGAGACAAACTATTCCATATAGAGTCCATGAAATTGGATAGTCTTTCACTACAATTTTTAACTTTATTAAGGGGCAACAAATGTCAGGCAAAGTCTCATATCATTTAAATGTCCCACACCCTCAAAGGAAAGAACGACCAACACTACCTCGACACATATTATTCAATGGCATGCAATTATTCAAGTCATTAAATGGTATATTTATTTTTTATAAAAAGTTTCAAACATATCTCCACACATATTTAAGGGTGCCTTAAATAATAAGTAAGAAATTTAATTTTTTAACCATGAGTAAAAAGTTTAACATCTCACATTTTATATTTTATTATGATTTCTATTTTTTTAGTAAATTTCAATTGACACGACATTACGACCTCAAATTTTACTCCTTCACACTCCTTCAAATGTGACTTTATTGTCTACTAGGCTGACACCAAATTATTATTAAACGGTCTAATATAGTTGTATAGTAATAAGTGTTGTTATTATTCAAATGATATTGGGAATTAAGAATGGTATTAAGAAGTCATATATAATAATAATTAATGTATAATTCTTATTATTATTCAAATGTATGAAAAACACTTCTTATAAATTAATAGATAATTAAAAATATCTAACAAATTCTATAATTTCTTCGTAAAGTTTTCAGCCTGCCCATTGAACCTATGGGTCCAATTGCTAGTAAATATTATTATGTTTGATTTGGGTGGTTGCAAGATAACATAAACTAGCACTTGCATCCAAGGCTTAAATTTGACAGTTGTATAGCTGTATTTAGGCATTTTTGCTGTAAAATACAATCAAAATTTTAAAAAGATTGTATCATATGAAAGGAAAGATTTTGGACAAATTGTCAAAATTCATATAAGATTATGATGATATATATATTTAATTTTTATATGATTTACTTATACTAATATATTTTATAGTATTTGAAGGGTGCCATTGAATGGATAACTGTCATAAAAAAGTTGCTTCACAGGCAAGGTGGACTGTCAAATTTAAGCCCTGGTTGCATCAAAGGAGATGTAATGGTTAGTTGATTGTAATTTATACAAGTGTTACATAGTGGCAAGTACTTGTCTTAGTAATGTTGTAAATTTGTAATAATAGTGTGTGTTTTGTAGTTGAAATTTGTTCCTTAGATTAAATATTTATTTAATATTGATGAGGAAATGATTTATTAGTAAATAGTCTTCATAAATTGACTAGTTGATTTTGAGTTTGATTTAATATTTGTTTGGTTAGCATACACTACAGTTTAGTGAATATTGAGTGGCTATGGAGGAGGGAGAGTAAGAGAGGGGTTGCTCTTACGAATATAGGATTGTTGTTCTTTGAAGCATTTATAGAGATAAAATAGAGTTTCATGACACTTGTGTGGTTGTCTCGTGGGCATATGAACAAATAAATCAATGGTAAAGTTACCAAGCTTAGGGAGGGGTTGGTAGTCATGATGAATAATGATTACCATCTCCTTATCATACATAAATTTGACATGTTGTAGGATATTTGAGGGGATATCTTGGGTTTGTGTAAGCCAAGGGTATCCTAGATGAACTCCAAATTGGTTAGAGGTGGGAGTAATATGACATAAAGTGAGTAGTTCCAACAACCTTACTTGAATGGGGAGAAAAAAATTGCAACCTATTTTGTCAATAGAAGTGACATTAAAACATTTAAGTGCAACACCTAAAGTAACATAGTAATTCTATTAGAGATGGCGATTGAAGATTAATTATTTAATGCAAATATTGAATAGAAAGTTAGGTTCAATGAGAATTGCTTGCACCAACCTAATAACTATGCACCCTTCCACATAGAGAGGTCCATGGTAGGCATTATTAGGGATCTGATTAGAAGAAAATGTGGTAGGAGGAAGAGGAGAAGAGGAAGGTTGTGCATCAAGAGCACTAACAAAGTCATTGAAAGACAAGGAGGGGATCCTTAGGGGGAAGAGTATCATAATTTGTAGAAGCCTCTAGAATGGAAGACGGGTCAAGAACAACTTAGTGTCTTGAATAGGATCAACATGATTGGGTTAATGATGTCGAGGGAATGGGTTAGTGTAAATATGCATATTTTGATTGGTAGAGATGCAATATTTTTTATTTCCATGATCATCATGTTCCTCAACATGAATGATACCTATACAATTGTCAGTATCATGGCCTTTCACATGAAGGTATCTATAGAAATGATCAAGAGAAGTTGGTTAATGATAATAGAAGAGGACGGAGAAGGAAAGATAATTTATTTTAAATTTTGGGATTTGAAGGTGTTGAAATTAGTGGAGGGAGAAGAGGGATCAACATGTTTAACATTAGGCTTGGGATAGGATTTAGAAAATGTGGGAGGATTCTCTTAAAGGAAGTTTTGGTGAATTTGGAGGAATATGAAGAAGGGGTGGATGGGGAAGAAGATGAAGATGGGGGAGAGGGATTATAGGCAAGGAGTTTGTTAACACAAGAGATTGTTGATGAAGAGATGTTGAATCTCATCATTAAGAAGTTGATAATGCATTTTGTTGAGCAGAGACTAAAATATTAAACAAAATCGTTGACCCATTCAACCTACCCTTGCTTGCATTAGACAAGGTCAGAAAATGTGAATTTTATTCCAATATTATCAATTCTTGAGTCTCTTTTTCATTAATTACAACATTTTACTACTTTTTATTGTTGCTTTTAACATAGAATTGTCATTTCAGCAGTGGGGTCTTGATTTTACTGGAGAGATTATGGAAAAATCTGGCAATGGATATAAATGGATCCTTGTAACCACTAACTACTTCACCAAATGGGTGGAAGCAATACCTACTAGGAATGCAACATATAAAGTAGTGACTGACTTCCTAATGAAAAATATCATCACAAGGTTTGGTGTACCCATGAGGATTATTGCTGACAATGTAATGTGTTTTAGATCCCATGATCTCCTTGACACATGTTCTAAATATGGGATAGATTTAACACACTATTTCCCAGGTATCAACCATAAGGAAATGCTCATGCTAAATCTAGTAACAAGAGCATCGTGAATATCATCAAGAAGACACTAGACTCAAATAAGAAGAGGTGGGATTATAAGCTCAAGCTAGTTGTTTGGGCAGATAGGATAACTTTCAAGAAGGCTATTGGTAGGAGCCCCTTTGAGTTGGTTTATGGAGTAGAAGCTAAGATGCCAAATAGTCTTGAACTACCTATATACAAACTACTACAAGAAGTTGAAGAAAATGGGGATGATGTCATTTCCTTAAGGATACATGAGATGACTAAAATTGATGAAGATAGGAGGACTGCACATGAAAGAAACTTGTTACAATAGCAGAAGGTCAAATATTTGTTTGGCAAGAAGATATATCATAGGAGATTCCAAGTTGGTGACCTAGTCCTCATGTGGAATTCTAGGTCTAAAGATAAGGTCAAACATGGAAAATTTGAAGCCTTGTGTGTTTGGAATTAAGGTATCTCAATCTTTGCAAATTCCTAGCATTTGATATTTATTTGTATATGTATTTATTGGTCTAATTTTGTATTTACTTGCACATCTTGTTTTGTCATTTAGTTTGATGTGGCATTGTGACATGTCATCCTACTTATAATATGACTTGGATGGTCAAGTCAACAAATGAGAGACTAGGCGTCCCGTTTGAGGTGGCACTAATATGCCATGTGTTGGCATCTTGAGGTATGTGGAAGGAGTTATTGTGTATGATGGAATCTATGACATGTAAGAGCCAGAATTAGAGATTCCTATGACAAGTGAAGACAAGTGTTGAAGAGTATCTTTAAATGTGAGGAAGGCATCTTGGAGCACCCAAGTTTGACTATGACATGCTGTAAGAGGAATATGCTATTATTAGTCTTGTATGATGGATTCTCTTACAACATTAAATGTTTTTATGTTTGGTAGATTCTATGACAGTTGTAAGATGCATAAGAGGATCTGTCATAGCCTATTCTTGGTTGGAGTGCTCCACATTGGGAAAGTCAAATCTGGATGTTATGATGGTTGAATGGAGGTTACTTGCATGTTGTCCAAGTGTCCCAAGGCATTAGGTTTTGACCAAGAAGCCAAGTTGGACACCCATCTCTAGAAGCTTCCTAAGATGGCCTTGTAAACTCTATATATTGAGGTACTTGAAGTTGGAGTTACATAGTGTTTTATACAGGCACTGTTATACTACTAGAATTACTCTAGAAATGACATTTGAAGACTCATGAAAGAACTTACATTGCAAGTGTATTGTAAACACCATTAGTTTTGATAATACATTGTGCAGGTTTTGGAGTGTGGGGTTTTTTTTACCTGAAAAGGTTTTCCCCACATACATCTTACCTTTTCCCCACATACATCTTGTGTCTCTTGCATTCTATGTGTTATGTATGTTGTTTAATCTCTATGTTATATGTTTAACATAACTGTAATTGTAAGGATCTAAAAATTTGTACTACTTTCCCCTCATTAGATTGGTGTAGGAAGTGTTTCCGCGTACCTTGCTTCCTTTCAATTGGTATTAGAGCTTGATCACCTTTGATCCTAGTTGTTGGGTAGGGGTTTTTTGTATTGATCATTGATTGAGTGGGAGTCTGTGCAGAGTATTGTATGATCTTGTTGCAGGAAGGAGATGGTAGGCACATTCGAAAGGATACAATTGGAAAAGTTTAATGGCAGCAATTTCGAGTTGTGGAAACTCAAAATGGAGGACATGCTTGTTGACAAAGATCTATGGGAAGCTATATCCAACACAAAACCAATGACAATGGCTCAAGCAGACTGGGATCTCAAAGATCGAAAAACTAAGGGTCTTGTGAGACTCTATTTAGTTGATTCCATCCTGTTAAATGTTCATGAAGAGAAGATCGTGAAAGAGCTATGGAAGAAACTTGGTGATGTTTATCAAGCTAAATCCCTGGTAAACAAGTTATTCCTATAGAAGAAGTTGTATTCTTGAGGATGGAAGATGGAGGATCTGTTGCAAATTATTTGAATGCCTTTAACATGCTAGTTGCACAGTTGACTTTCGTTGGTGTGAAGATTGAAGCAGAGGATCGTTGTATGACCTTGCTTTGTTCTTTTCTAGACTCATGGGACCACCTTGTCATGGCCATTGGGAGAACTACTACCACCTTAAAGATGGATGAAGTGGTTTCTTTGTTGTTGTCTAAAGAAATACGGAGAAAGTCTTCTAAGTCAGCTAAGGAGGCTCTTGCGGTTTGTGGTAGACACAAAGATAAAGGGAAGAAGAAGGACAAGAATGTTGAAAAGGGTAAATCCAAATCCCATGGTAGATCTAAGTCTCCTAGAAAGTCCAAGGCACTATGTTGGAACTGTGGTAAATCTGGGCACTTTTGAAAGGAGTGTAAGGAGGAGAAGAAGAACTTCTCTGATTCAGATTCTAACAAATCTCAAGATGATGGTGATGCTTTTATTGTTGCCTTGGCCACCCATGCATTAGAAGATGTGTGGTTGATAGACTCTGGTGCTTCTTTCCACATGACCTCGCATCGAGATTGGTTCACAAATTATGAAGAATATGATGGTGGGAAGGTGTACCTGAGTGATGACTCTCATCTGAAGATAGTTGGCCATGAAAGAGTCTTGATCTGATTCCTTGATGGACGAGTGAAGGGGATCAATAGAGTTTTGTACATCCCTGGTTTAGCACGGAACCTTCTTTCTGTAAGTAAGTTGAATGATGTGGGTGTGTAGGTTTTATTCTTGAGTGGACGATGCAAGATCACAAGAGGAGCTATGGTGCTTGCTAAGGGTACTTGGAGAGGTACTCTAATTTAGCTAGATGCATGCATTGTTCGATGTAATAGTTCTTTTGTTTCAAAGAAAAGAGCTTTAGATTCTTCATCCTCACCATTGGAACCAGCAGTGAAGAAGTGTGTTGCTTCAACTTTCGATGGTCGTGCTTTCTGGGTACCTAAGGGTGCCAATGCTTTAGAAATGAAACTTCCTGCTAAGAAGACAATGTTGTGGCACGTGAGACTTGGTCACATTGGTGAGAAGGGTCTTAGAGCCCTAAAAAATAAAAACCTCGTTGAGGGGTTAAATGATTGTAATCTTGATTTTGATTTTTGTGAACATTGTGTATATGGAAAGCAAAACTATGTTCAGTTTTACTCTATTTCTCATAAGTCTTCTAGTGTGTTGGATCTAATCCATTCTGATGTGTTTGGTCCTGTGAATGTTCCTTTGATTTTTAAATCATGATATTTTGTATCATTCATTGATGATTACAGTAAGAGTACATGGATTTATTTCTTAGAAGCAAATCTCAAGTCTTTAGTTGGTTCAAAGAGTTTAAATCTTTTGTAGAGAATCAAACTAGTAAAAAGATAAAGTGTTTGAGAACTGACAATGGTGGTGAGTTTTGTTCGGCAAATTTTGAGAAGTTCTGTTAAGAACATGGGATTGAAAGACATAAGACAACTCCATACACCCCTTAGCAAAATGGAGTTGCAAAGAGAATGAACATAACATTGATGGAAAGGGCTAGGAGTATGCTTAGTGGAGCTAGCCTTGAACATAAGTTTTGGGCTGAAGCTGTAGTCACTACTTGTTACCTGGTTAACCAGTCTCCTACTTTAGCGCTTGTTGAAAAGACACCCATGGAGGTGTAGTCTGGTAAGAAGCTTTTGTTGAGACATCTTTGTGTTTTTGGTTGAGGCATATGCACATGTGCCTAAAGAGAAGAGGTCAAAATTGGAGAACAAGGCAGTTAAATGTATATTCATTGGCTATGGTGTCGGTGTGAAAGGGTACAAGCTTTGGGATCCTGTGGCTGAGAAAGTCTTGTATAGCAAAAGTGTTATCTTTAGAGAGGTAACTCCTTCTCCTATTGTTCTACAACTAGAAGAAAAGGAAAAGAAAGAGGATGTGGTTCAATTTCCTACTACCCCTGATAAGACTAAACCAAAAGACCCTGTTGGACTTGATGATGAGGAGAGCTCTAGCAGCTCTAAAAGTTCAGAAGAAGAAGAAGAACCTCCACCTTAGCTTGTGAGGAGGTCCACACAAATCAGGAAGCAACCTGAGAGGTTTGGTTATTCATTGCTTGATTCTAGTTGTGTTTTTTCCTTGATTTCTAACACTAATGAGCCTAGAACTGTAAAAGAGGATATGGGTATGAAAGATGTAGGTTCTTGGAAGGAGGCTATGGAGGAAGAGATGGCTTCTTTGGAAAAGAATAAAACTTGGAACTTGGTACCCTTGCTTGAAGGACGGCTACCTATTAGATGTAAATGGGTGTTCAAGAAGAAATTTGGTGCAGATGGCAGTATTGAGAAATATAAGGCCAGATTGGTTGCGAATGGGTATTCTCAAGTGGAGGGAATTGATTATGGTGAGATTTTATCTCCCATTGCAAAGATGACATCTATTCAGTTCCTGTTATCTCTTGCAGCAACTTATGACTTAGAAGTCGAACAAGTAGATGTGAAGATAACTTTCCTTCATGGTGACTTGGAGGAAGAAATCTATATGTCATAGCTAGATCATTACGTGGTGAAAGGTAAAGAAAATTTGGTTTGCAAGTTAAAGATGTCTTTGTATGGTTTGAAACAGTCTCCTAGGATGTGGTACCAAAAGTTTGATGCTTTTGTGTTGAGTATTGGATTTTTGAGATCAAAATCATATCATTGTGTTTATTTCAAGTTTGACAATGATTGAATTCTCATTATTGCACTGTATGTTGATGATATGTTGCTAATTAGGAATGGTAAAAGTTTGATTTCTGATCTAAAGTCTCAGTTGTTAGCATAATTTGAAATGAAAAATTTAGAGGCAGGAAGGTACATTTTAGGGATGGAGATCAGAAGAGATAGAGCAAACATAAAACTTTGGTTAGGCCAGAGTAAGTATGTTAACACTATGTTGGAGAGATTTAGTAAGGTGTATTGTAGACCGTTGACTGTTCTTGTTATGATGGGGACAAAGTTATCTGTTGGTGATTTTTTGAAGTCTCCTTTTGAGATAGAGGATATGAACATAGTGCCTTATGCTAGTGCGGTTGGCAACTTGATGTATGCTATGGTCTGTACAAGACCAGACATTGCCCAAGTAGTGGGAGTCCTTAGTTGGTTTATGGCTAATCCTAGATGGGTACATTGGGATGCAATGAAGAGAGAATTCAGATATTTGTGGGGTACTTCCGAGTATTCCCTATGTTATCATGGTTATCCTATAGGACCTTAGCATTCTGTGAGTATTCATGGATTTGTGGATTCTGATTGGGCAGGTGACATTGACAACAGGAGATCCACCAGTGCCTACATGTTCACTATGTTTGGTGGAGCTATTAGCTAGATGGGTAAGTGACAACCTATGGTTGCTTTGTCCATGACAGAAACAGAGTACATGGCAGTTGTTGTGCCTCACACACACGCCCCATTTTATCAAATGGAGACCCCCTTTTTTCTGGTGCACGACACCTTGTTGCCATCTCTGTCATTAATGGCACTAAATTATAGTATAAATGGCGTAAATCACTTGTGAATGATTTATTTGGCACTTGAATCCTTAATATTTTGAGCTCCTGCGTGAACCGAGCGACCTCTAGCAATTTGTGGCTATTTGAACTGGTTTTGAGTATATTTTCGACGCATTTGACTTTTCCTCATCTCTAGTTCTACTCTTTCAGATCAGCGTTGTTAAACCTCTTTTTATATTGAAATGTCAAGGATTGAAGGGTTTAAGTTTGGTACAATCTTTCATGGTTGAAATCCTTGTTTTGAGTTTTCATTGAAAATTGTTGGAATTGAGTTTTGATTTAGGTTTTTGTCTAAAAATTGTACGTATATTCAATGAATATATGATGGTTTGAGGTTTCTTTCTGAATATAAATGATTTATAATTAAGTATCCCTCAAAATCACCAATTTCAAACCTAGACAAAATCTCATAGTGTAACATATTTAAAATCTTAGAAAATCAACCTAAAGCGCACTATGATGAACCCTAGGTATCCTTAGCACGGAAAAGCAACTCCACTAAACATATCCTATAACTGTTCAAAGCCTCGCAAAACATGACCTTAGTTAATCCCCTGCAAAATGAAGTGATTCAAAAAACTAGCGCTAAAAAGGGATGTCACAGGACCTGCACTGAAATTGGACTTCATCAGACATATCTAGTGAGTAACAAAAGTTGCACAAATCTTGTCAACCCTTAGAGCCCCACAAACTGAGATATTTGAAGGTTAAGTGCTAAAAAATCTCATCACTGTACTTGCATGGAAATACACTCTCACTGAATATGTCTGGTAGCACCCAAAAGCCCTGCTAATCCCATGTCAATCAATTTCTCCATCAAGGTGTTAAGCCAGTTTGCGCTAAAAATGAAGGTTGTCAGACCTGCGCTAAAAGTGTCCCTCACAGGACATATCTTGTGACCCTACAAACTCTTGCTTGTCCCGTCAGGTGATAAATCCCTGCCAAGGACATTGAACTCCCTTTGCACTAGATTCAACACCCTCCAGATATATCCCTTGACCTGCTAAAACTCTTCTGATCTAGTGATAGCCAAATCCTTCACCCATGTCCTATGACCTGCAAAAACCCCGCTAAGTCCAGTGAAGGTGCAAACCCCTACTGACTGTATAAATGAGTGAATTTGAAGGTTTTTCTAAGGGAAGAGGTATGTTTTGTTAGATGATTCATATAAGATGTATAGTGTATTGGTAATTTGCATGTTTTTATCTAAATTTGAGAAATTATGTATTAGATTAGCATTTATTGCACATATCCAGTGAGGCCATAAAAGCCTATTAGATTGTTTTTCACTGTTTCTTTTGGTAAGTTTGTGTAGTAAATGTTAGTAAATGGAATATCATGCATATCTTGTGCTTCTCAAATAAATTTTAAAGGTTTTAGGCATAAACAATGGTTTTGTTTGACGATTATTGACTTAAGATAAATTGTAATCATCTAATTGCCTAAGAAACCTAAGTCTAGAACTCCTAGGACAACCAACTACAAGAGTTACTTATTAGGTCATGTCTTGCAGGTTAGATGTCTTCCCATGTAGTCAACATGAAGTACGAATTCAATGGAATCCCACCGGTAACAAAGATCACCTTAGCATGGCAAAACATTGGAGATATTGACTGAGGCCACATAGACATAGAAGAATTCAGGATTAAAGTCCTAGGCCCAAACCCAACTCCACTGGCCAGGAAAATTAGAGACAATGAGATAGAAGAAGCTGCTGCCTTACCAACATCAGTACAATGTCTAGAATTGATTGTAGCCTATGCTAACAATTATGATCAAGCCACTAGGACCATACAAGCTTTGGGTGGACAGATTTTAGCAAACCTCAGTGCCCTCTCTTTAGCAAAAATCTTTGACATTCATCCATTCCCAAAGCTCTCCATAATGGACAAGGAAGAGGTTGAAAAGATGTATAAGAAGGACCTAGAGACTTGTAGAAAGAAGATAAATGAAGGGTGGATGAAGCATAAGAAGTCGGCGTTGCCAAAACTACCTCATACACTGTATAGAAGTGATTTCAAAGAGGAGGTAGGAGATTTGGTGACACTCTTGAGTAGGATCATGGGCTTCCCACTACCTCTACCTTTGAGGGGTGGATGTTTGCATATATTGGAGAAATTCTACATGGAAGCAAGAAAATCCATTGGGCCCAGATTCTAAGTAACAATATTTATGAGGCCTTTGTCAACTTCTAGACAGATGAAACATTTAGATGGACTTCATTTATCGTGTATGCCTTGGCCAGAACTGTAGTATATCCTGGTCTATCTAAATTGGGAGAGTGGGCAATGGAGATGGACAACTCAAGGTTTATGAATGTTATACGCAATTAGAAATCTCTCAATCCTTGGTGCACCATAAGTAGGTTAATGATGCATCACTATGCATATTACTTAGACTTTACAAAATGACATGGTAAGAAGGATGTCTCCTGAGGCTATGGCTATTGTGCAAACATATGGAAGATGGTACATCCATTTTAAAAAATTCACTTACTTGAGGAGACAAGGTTTTATAGGGGTGCCATACAAACTCCCAAGATACCCAACTAATAAGGTGGTACTCCTAGAACTCACAAGGCAGCTGCTCACTTGTGCAGAAAGTTTGAAACACTTGCATAGAGTATCAATCAAGTTTCCCATACTTCTAGGAAGGGGAAATTATTCCTGCACCACTCTAGGGGCAGCAGAGCATTCAGATACAAAATTACAATTGTTGAATCTGCACTACTATCATAGAAGAAGATACTTTGATCCCTTTGGTGTCATGGAACGATATGTAAGAAAAATATTATTTCACAAGGAGCACTTGGAGAACTTCTAGGCCAACTGTCAAGATGACTATGATGTGTTAAAAAGAAAGTATTCTAGGTTGTCTCTTTATTTTATTAGAAGGTTTAACATTGTATGAGTCCCAGACCAAGTGGTAGATGATAATGATGTAATCCAAAGTGGCCCCTGGGAGGCTTTGTTCAATCAGCCTATTCCATTTCCAAATTGGGTAGATTTGAAGGAAAGTTCTCTAGATATAACAATGAGAGAGCCAATTAGGTTCAGTAAAGCATGGGTATAGGCTCAAGTAGCAACCTTGAATCAAAATGGAGTAGCTCTAACCTATGCAAAGAAAGAACAAGAAAAGGTTAGCGGCGACGAGGAAGATCAACCTATGGAAACATAAGATGCTGTAGGATAGGGAACAACTAGGGAAACTAATATAGATAGTGAGGAAAATATTCCCTTGGCAGTGAAAGGAAAGGTCAAGAAAGATGCTCCTAAACCACAGAAGAAAGAGCTTCCTCCTTCCACAAGAACAAGGGTAGCAAAAAGAAAAGATATACCAAGTGGAAAAGGAGAGGCTTCGAAGGCAAATAAGCCAAAGGTATCAACCCTTGTTATATCTACTACTTCCCCTACTTCACCCATTATTGCAAATGTTTCGATGCCATCTTTTTCTGCTCCTACATCCACTACTGCAACTGTCATCATCTCATCTTCACCAACTCCTTCCATATCATCTTTGCCATCTATTTCTGCTATTCCCATTTCATCCATTGCTCCATCCACCTTCCCTGCCATTACATCCTTAAGTCTTCCTACGCTTACTTCCTCCATTCTCTCTTTCTTTCTCATCCCCATCCCTACCTCCCATTTATACCATCTTGTCACCACCACCATTCACCTTGCCATCTCTTGGTCTCTCCACACAACTTTCCATTTCTTTTCTTCTATCCTCTTCTCCTCCCTCTCCTTTTACTAGCTTTGCTTCATTTGCTAATCTTTCTAAATTATATCTACCTCTTGCTGCAACTGATTCTTTAATGGCCATTAATGATTTTTTGACTAAACCATTCAATGCCCCTGCAAAAGTGCCAATGCATGCACCTCTTCCAGTCCCCTCACTACTAGGCATTGAGAAAGTCTGCATAAACATAGAGGACAATCCTGACAATAGGGCCAGTGATTCAATTTTGGAATTTACACAACAAGATGTGACATAAAATTTACAAGAATTGGAGCAACCTATATCACCAATTAAAGATGTTGAATCTAATGAATAGATGGAACAAGCACTGGATCAAAATGAATCAGATGACAGAGGGACATATCAAGCTCAAGGGGAAGAAAATATTAATGTTGGTGATTCTTTGAATAAGGGAGATAATCATATTGACTCTCCTAAACATTCTTCTACTGCACCAGATTGGTTACAATAGAGATTGAATTTGGACTTTTTAATTTTTGAATTAAGGTTTCAAGTTGTTTTTTATTGTCTTGGATTTTCCCTAAATAGTTTTCTTGTGTGTCACATGGATGGCGAGGAAGTGAAGGTGGAGTTTGAAGAGGAGGGTTTTGAGCCTCCTCTTCAACTAGAATCTCATCTCCTAGATTAGGGTTTTGGGGTGATTCATTTGCTAAAATTAAAAATAGAAATTAAATCAAAACAATGAAAAATAAATTCAATTCATTTTCAAATGTGGAGAAAAGACGAAAACCCTACCTTCTTGAGTTTTCTAACTTTGTTGAGATTGTGCATGATGGGAACGGTGATGCAAAATTGTGTTTGTTTGCTTTCTCCCTCCATCTCCTCAACATGTACTCACGGAATAACCCTTTTCATGTTTTCACACCTCTAAAATGCAAATGAAAAATGGGAATTTGCAGGTATGTGTTTTTTTACATGTTTAGTGGTAAAAAATACAGTCGCATTATAACGTGATTGCATTTTATTTTTCCACGACCAAAAAGTGGGGTGGCCACTTTTTGGTCCCTGATCCTCATGCACATGCCCTTGAGTATTGTAGGTTTGAAGACTGACTTTGTTTAGACTTAAGAACATGGATTGCTAAGACCAGGATCAGTGTAGAGCTAAGAGCTAGGATTTGATTAGAATCATTAGGGAATGTGAATAGGGGAATGAAAATAGAAGTTGTGAACATAAGGGATCTCAAAAGCTAAGAGGATCAACCTATACCTAAGTAGTTTTAGACTCCTTACTGAAAAAAATCCAACAACAGCGTGTCACTTACAAAGATGCAAGATGAAACATAATGAAACATAAATGCATGAAATATTTTGATTTTTCATGGTTTTATAATTTTTTTGGAATATTTGACTTTTTTTGTGCTTTTATGTTTTATGATTTTTTTGTATTTTTAGACATAATATTTCTAAAGGTGAAAGGCATTGACTGTCTCACCATATTCTTCACCTTCCATCATGCACAAAAGATAAGCAACATTTCTGACATATTCCTTGATCATATAAGGACCTATCTAGTTTGTTCTAAATTTGTGTCCTTATCTATCTCTTTTGTCAATCAGATTGTCAATTCTAAGTACCAGATCTCCCACTTGGAAGGGTCTTGGTACTACTTTCTTGTTGTATTACTTTTTGATCCATGCAAGGTAGGAATCATGCCTCTATATTGCCCTCAGTCATTTATCATCCATCATTTCTAATTCATCTAACCTCACTGCGCAATATTATTTATTGTCTAACAAGCCTTATAAGGATACCCTTAAGCTTGGTAATTCAACTTCTAATGGTAAAACTGCTTCCAACCAAAAAGTTAAGGAATAAGGTGTTGTTCCAATTAGAGCATGCACACTCATTCTATAGGCCCATAGAGCTGGGTATAATTGCAAATGTTAATATCTCTTGGAGTCTTTTACAATCTTTACTAAGATGGATTTGAGTGTTTTATTTGTTGCCTCAACTTGACCATTTCCTTATGGGTAATATATTGAGACCAAGTTGTGATTGATGTCAAATCTTTTGCATAATTCCAAAACTTGTGGATTTTTAAATGATTAGGCGTTGTTTGTCACAATCACTTGAGGGATTCCAAATCTACATATGATTTTATTCAAGATGAATTTTGTGATTACTACTCTTGACACATTGGTTAAAGGCATTTCCTCCACCCATTTGGTAAACTACTATATCACCGTGATGATGTGTAAATGTTCATTAGTCAAAGGTGGGGAAATCTGATGCAGAGCGCATAGTGGAAGCACACAATTGATCAACAAGCTTGATCAGTGAGAGGGTGGCCTATGTCTTGGAGATCTACTCCTATTAGAAAAACATACTCCATTAGCTACCTTGCTATTTATCTCCCTGATCTCCCAACTCTCCCTGACAGATGATCCTATGTTTCTTGCCTATCGGCAAACTCAAAAACCATTCCACCAATACCCTAATCACCTTGATGTCACCTTTGAACACATCCGTTGACAAGACTTCAATCATCGGCGAACGCTTATGAACATTGACTGATGTGCTGATACGCTTGCTATCGTTCGACTACCTCTGATGCTTCGGCGTGACTTCTTTCATCAGTGAACACTTACCAAGGTCTGTTGATACGCCAATATAACCCTTCATCTATGAGACCCCAATCATCGGTGAGGTTTTAAACCCTTTCACTGATATGCCGATATGTTATCTTCGGTGAGACTCAAGCCATTCTCCACTGATACACCTCCTATTGGTCCAACACCATTGATCAGTATAGCTTTCAAAAGCTTCCCCGAGGGCTATTTCATGCTGATGACACTTCTGTCACTCTACCAATGCTTGACCATCCATCAATTTGGTCACTCCTCCAACTGTTCTTGCACAACAACACTTATCGTATCATTCAATGACTAGTCACATAGAGATGCCTAGTCAAACTCATACCAAACTCCTTGGATCCTTGAGTGTTCAACCAAAACCACATAAAACACAAAATATACATTGCATTCCTCCATCACACTAAAAATGAGAATCTTGTTTTTAGCAGATAGAGCAATAGCACTCCATTTGTTCACCAAAACCCTAGTTTCTAGGTTTTTAGACCAATCTTTAAAAAATAACAATGTCTCACAAACTATAACACTTCAGGGCACCAAACCACTTCCAGATGCAAGCTACCTCAATGCATCAACATCTCCAATTGGTTTCAAGCAATCAACTATCCGTGCAGGCCACACAGAAATGATTGTTACAGAGAAATACTCAGAAAGAACAATGTTTAAACACACCCAAAAATCTAGATCTTCATTCGTTCATTCATGCTTCCAAGTTACATCATACTTCACCTATAGAAGGCTGGAGACATCAATTGCATCCTTTCCAACCGTACAAATTGATTTGAAAGTCAGTTAGCCGTTGGTTTTCTCCCATCATAAGAAAACTACATGTTTTCATTGTGTTATTACATCAAACTTGACCAAACATGGTCTACACAGGTCTAGTGACCAAATTGACATGAAAACCTTATTACAAACATGATGTGGCTTAAAAAAGCCTTATTGAAAACATAAACAAAACATGACTCCTGCACCATACTGCCCCTGCAAGAAGAACTCAAGTCCCTTGAGTTGCCAACTATTGAAGTGTCTTCCCATGCTTCAAAATGTCTGCCTAACTCATCCATGTAGCCTCTGAATCAAGAAGATCCTGCCACTTGACCAAGTACTCCTTGTACACACTCTTCCTTGTCTTTTTGACAACTTTGGAATCTAAGATGCATTCCAATTGTAAAGGCTTACTTGGAGGTAAATCTCTGACCCAATCTTCATCTTCAATCACAACATTTGATCCATCTTCAACATTTAATGGAGGTCTCAATGGAAATAGGTCTGAAACATTGAATATGGGAAAAATACCAAGACCGGATGGCAGTTCTATTTCATAAGCATTTGGACCAAACTTATGCACTATCTTGCATGGTCCTATTTTCTTCATCAGAAGCTTGGTTGGTTGTCCTTTAGGTAGTATTTCCTTCCTTAAATAGGCCATCACCAAATCTCCCACCTTGAATTGTACATCTCTTCTTTTGAGATCTGCCCTATCCTTGTATTTGGAGACTATTTTTTCCAACTGAACTTTGACTTGATCATGAACTGCCTTCATGGTGGCAGCAAAATATTCTCCTAGAGCACTCCTCTTGTCCCAACCTTGTAGGTCTTTGAGTTCAAGTGGTCCTCTTGGATGGAAACCATAAACAATTTCAAATGGACTCTTCCCAGTGCTTCTATTCACTGAATCATTGTAAGCATACTCAAGTTGACTGATAATCAAGTCCCATGCCAACCCATGTTGCTTGGTAAGGCATCTTAGAAGGTTTCCTAGGGACCTGTTAACAACCTCAGTCTGACCATTAGTTTGGGTAGGCTGATGAGAAAGACAATTGTGTTCCTAATTTTCTCCATAAGGTCCTCCAAAAATGACCAACAAACTTGGAGTCTCTATCAGTGACAATTGAAAGGGGCAAACCATGGATTCTAACCACTTCTCTAAAAAAGAGACAAGTAATGTGAGATGCATCATTTGTGCATTTGCATGGCAAAAAATGAGCCATCTTACTAAATCTGTCCACAATGACAAAAACACTATCCACACCCCTTGCTGTCTTAGGAAGACCAAGTACAAAATCCATACTAATGCTTTCCCAAGGCCTATTGGGAATAGGGAGGGGTTGGTACAAACCAACATTAGAAGACATACCTTTGGCCTTTTGACATATGGTACAACTTGCAACATATCTCCTTACATCCGATTGTACTTTTGACCAATAGTAGAATCTAGTGACTTGTTCCAAAGTCTTGTCTAACCCAAAGTGTCCTCCTAAGGTTCCATTCTACTTCTCTTTGATGATGTTATCCCTCATTGAACATTTAGGAACACATAGCAAATTGCCCTTGAATAAGAGACCTTCTTGCAACACAAAATCTGAATATTCACCATGAAAAGTGTTAGCTAAACTAGTACAAACTTCATAAACAGCCTTGAAATCTGCATCCTCCTTGTATAGCTCCTTCAAACAGTCTATCCCCATGCTTTCCATCTATACTTCATGTATGACAAGCATCCTTCTACTTAAAGCATCAGCCACTTTATTGGCAATACCCTTTTTATGCTTAATAGTGAAGGTATAGGCCTGCATTTGTTCCATCCACTTAACATGCCTATGATTCAACTTTTCATGACTATTTAGAAAGCTAAGAGTATGGTTATCAGTAAAAACAATGAATTCTTTGGGCAGCAAATAGTGTCTCCACTTTTTTAGAACTTACACCATTGCATAAAGCTCTAGGTCATAGGTAGAGTACCTTTGTTTAGCCTCATTTAACTTCTCTAAAAAAAAGGCTACTGGATGTCCATCTTGACTAAGAATAGTACCTATTGCTTGCTAACTTGCATCACATTCCACTACAAAAACTTTATCAAAATCAGGGAGTACCAATGTAGGTAATTCAGCCACTTTCTTCTTTAACAATTCAAAGCTATCATCTGCTTGCTTTTTCCATTGAAATTTGCACTTCATTCCACCCTTGATGGTGTTAAGAATAGGAGCACTTATGTGATTGAATCCTCTAATGAACTTCCTATAAAAAGTTACCAAGCCATGGAAGCTTCTAACATCTCCCACTATCCTAGGAGTAGGCCAATTGAGAATGACATCCACCTTTGTGGGGTCCATCTTCAAACAACCATTAGAAATCACAAAACCTAGTTACACAAGTTTAGTTTTCATGAAATCACACTTATCCAAGTTGATCATCAACTTATTCTCATGCAACTTCTTCATCACTTGTCCAAGATGCTTCACATGTTCCTCTTTTGTCCTGCTAAAAACAAGTATGTCATCAAGATAAACAATTACAAATTTGCCAATGAATTCAACAAGTACCTCATTCATCAAATGCATGAATGTGCTTGGAGCATTGCTAAGGCTGAATGGCATGACAAGCCACTCATAGAGACCTTCATTTGTCTTGAAGGCAGTCTTCCATTCATCTCCCTACCTAACTCTGATTTGATGATAACCAGATTTCAAATCAATCTTTGAATAATAACATGACCCTCCAAGATAGTCCAGAAGATCCTCAATCCTTGGCATAGGGAATCTATACCTTATTGTGATCTTATTTATGGCCCTTGAATCCATACATAGTCTCCACTTCCCATCTTTTTTTGGAGCAAGTACACTAGGGACTGCACATGGACTAAGACTCTTTCTAATTAGTCCTTTCTCTAGGAGTTCTTGAATTTGTCTACTCACCTCTTCATTTTGCTGTGGTGTCAATTTACAGGCAGCCTTATTGGGCAATGTGGCACCTGGGATCAAGTCAATTTGATGACTTATATCTCTCATGGGTGGTAAGGAGTTAGGAGTATCCTCTACCACACGATCTTGTTACTTATCCAACAATTGTTGTGCTTCTAGTGGAATCTCTTTTTGATTTTTGTCTTGCTGACCTGATTCATCTTTAGGCTTCATTACCAAGGCATACCCTTGGGTATCCTTCTCCTTCATGAGGTGTAAGAACTCTTTTCCACTAACCATCATGACATTGGTGTCATTACTCTTCTCTCCAATCTGCTCTTGCATAGGATCCATCCTAAACTTCCTTCCATTCTTGGTGATGAGGTATGTGTTCTTCTCACCATCATGTTGTGCCTTCACATCATACTACCATGGATGTCCAAGAAGAAGGTGACAAGCATCCATAGGAATACTCTCACATAGTATCTTGTCCTTATAATCACCTATCTCAAACTCAACCCAAGTTTGTTCTTCTACCATGTAATTTTGATTCTTATTCAACCAAGAGATCTTATGAGGACTAACATGGGGCAGCCTTTTCAACTTACACTTCTCTACCATTTTAGAAGACACCACATTCTCAGTAGAACCTGAATCAACAATGATTTTACAAAGTTTACCATATGCTATACCTTGGGTTCTGAAGAGAGTCTTCCTTTGTGGGGGCTCTTGCTTCAATGGCATCTTCATCAAGGTCCTATTGATCATCATGTTCTCTCCTTCAAGGACTAGTGCAGCACTACCTATGGGTGAATTCACACTTTGGAAATCATCATCTTTCAACAACTAATTCCTTCTTCCACCATCATGGGAACTAGTTGCCTTCTCAAGGCATTTTCTCATAGTATGGCCTACTTGGTTGCAACCATAGCATCTACCAGTGAAAACTCTGGGTCCTCTAGCTGCACCACCACTTCTACCTCTGCCATTTGGTCTTCTCCAACCTCTGAAACCACCACCTCTATGATCTACATCAGAATGAGACTCTTGTTGACTTGAATTTTCATTTCTACTTGATTGTCCTCTACCAAAACTACCTCTTCCCCTATTATTTCTGCCACCTCTTCCTTTGGTGTTTTGATCACTCTTTCTTTTCAACTTCTCTTCTTCCCTAGAGGCTAATTGAAAACATTCATCCACTATTTTGGGAACCACCATACTGAATTCATCTTGTATGTTATACCTCAAGCCATCGAGATATCTGGCCACCATCTCTTTCTTCTCCTTGTGATTGGCTCTCATGCTCAATCTATGGAATTCTTTAGTATATGTAGCCACATCCATATCCTTTTCTCTGAGATGATTAAACTTCCTAATGGTCTGCAACTCATAATCAGATGGCATGAACTTGTCTCTTAGCATGGCCACCATTCTACTCCATTTGGTGATAGGGTTCTTTCCAACTTTCTCTCTTTCACCTTGCATATAATTCCACCAAACTAGGGCAAAACCTCTCAATCTTGTCTTAGCATACTCGACTTTCTTGCTGGCACTATACTCCTTGAAGTCAAAATAGTTGCACATGGCTTCAATCCAATCCATGAGGGCATCTCCATCTAGTTTCCCATTGAATGTAGGAACATCCATCTTTGGATCACCACTATCTCCATGAGCACCTTTGAGTGCATTCAAGAATGCCTTTTGATCTGCAGACATATTTTGTTCTTGAGGGCTTTCCTCTGCCTCTTCTTCTTCTTCTGCATCAGAAGCACTTCCATCCTCTATACTCTTACCCTTGGGTCTCTCTTCTTTCAACCTTGCTTCGAGCATCTCCTCTACCATCTTCTTGATGGCTTCTTTGCTCGTAGACTTGGGAGGCATTGTGCTAGCCTCAGTTTCTATCTCCTTGTTTGATATACACAACTCTAATTCAAATATTGGCTCTGATACCAATATGATGCAGAGCACATAGTGGAAGCACACAATTGATCAACAAACTTGATCGGTGAGAGGGTGGCCTATGTCTTGGCGATCAACTCCTATCAGCCAAACATACTCCATCGACCACCTTGCTATTTATCTCCCTGATCTCCCAACTCTCCCCGACAGATGATCCTATGTTTCTTACCTATCGACAAGACTTAATGCCGTTGGCAAACTCAAAAACTATTCCACCGATACCTTGATCACCCTGATGTCACCTTCGAACACATCCGTCGGCAAGACTTCAATCATTGGCAAATGCTTATGAACATTGGCCGATGTGCCGATACGCTTGCTATTGTTCGACTACCTCCAATGCTTCGGTGTGACTTCTTTCATCAGTGAACACTTACCAAGGTCTGTCGATACGCTGATACAACCCGTCGTTGGTGAGACCCCAATCATCGGAGAGGTTTTAAACCCTTTCACCTATATGCTGATATGTTATCTTCATTGAGACTCAAGCCATTCTCCACTGATACACCTCCTATCGGTCTAACACCATTGATCGGTATAGCTTTCAAAAGCTTCCCTGAGGGATGTTTCAAGACGATGACACTTCTGTCACTTTGCCAATGCTTGACCATCCATCAATTTGGTCACTCCTCTAACTATTCTCACACAACAACACTTATCCTATCGATTAATGACTAGTCACATAGAGATGCCTAGTCAGACTCATACCAAACTCCTTGGATCCTTGAGTGTTTGGCCAAAACCATAGAAAACACAAAATATACATTGCATTCCTCCATCACACTGAAAATGAGAATCTTGTTTTCAGTAGACAGAGGAATAGCACTCCATTTGTTCACCAAAACCCTAGTTTCTAGGTTTTCAGACCAGTCTTTACAAAATAACAATGTCTCACAAACTATAACACTTCAGGGCACCAAACCACTTCCAGATGAAAGCTACCTCAATGCATCAACATATCCAATCAGTTTCAAGTAATCAACTATCTGTGCAGGCCGTATGGAAATGACTGTTACAGAGAAATACTCAGAAAGAACAATGTTTAAACACACCCAAAAATCTAGATCTTCATTCATTCATTCATGCTTCCAAGTTACATCATACTTCGCCTATAGAAGGCTGGAGACATCAGTTACATCCCTTCCAACCATACAAACTGATTTGAAAGTTAGTTAGTCGTTGGTTTTCTCCCATCACAAGAAAACTACATGTTTTCATTGTGTTATTACATCAAACTTGACCAAACATGGTCTACATAGGTCTAGTGACCAAATTGACATGAAAACCTTATTACAAACATGATGTGGCTTAAAAAAGCCTTATTGAAAACATAAACAAAACATGACTCCTGCACCATAGAGAAAGTGCTCCTGCACCAAAATCTTCCCTACTAAATCCAATCCTCATGTAGAGAAGGGCCAAGGGGTGACAATGGAATGAAAATACTTGGTTGGTGTGTGATGTGTGCATAAATTTGACATTTTGGACACCTTTTTACAAATTTAATTGCATCCCCTTCTAGGCAGGGCCAAAAGTAACCTAGATGATGTATTTTCCTTGTGGTGGCATGACCACCAAAGTGTCCCCCGCAGATTCCACTGTGACATTCCTCTAAGATTTATGTGCTTCCTCCTTATCCACACATCGAAGAAAAATTCCATCTAAGGCTCTTTGGTATTACACATCATCAATGAGTACATATCTTGTGACAAGGACACACATGTGTCTTTTCCCCAAAGGTGTCATGTTTTCAGGGTAGGCCTTGTTTGCTAAATAGTTTACAATGTCTTTTTACCATTATGAGGAAGTGTACTTTTCAAGGTTGATTGCACAATTTTCTTCATTTAGGAAATCCTCATTTATTGGTTCTTCTTGAGGAATTAGGTTATCTGCTAACCAATCAACTATTATCTACCCCTTAATGGATTTTTGATTGATGTATGTTAACTTGAACTCACTCGGTAATGTCAAGAATATTCCTTCTCTTCTAGACAAGATAGGTTGGTTCAAGAAGGTTCTTAGTTTCTCTAATCATATTATGACTCTAGTTTCTTGGTTTAGCATGTAATACCATAATCTCCTAGTAGCAAATACTATAGCCAAACACTCCTCAGCCTAGGTATAGTTTTTCTCATATTCCAACAATGTTTGGCTAATGAAGTATATTGCCCTTTCCCTCCCATCATCATCCTCTTGATCCAACATGCAAGCTATCGAGATATCCATTGCTGTAAAATAAAGGATGAAGTGCTTGCCATGTCTAGGTACCATAAGTGTTGGTGGGGTCAATATGAACCTCTTTACTTGTTTGAAGGCATTCTAACAATCCACCGTCTAAGTTATCATAGCTTGTTTCTTCAATAGTTGATTGATGGGGTGAATTTTAAAGATCATGTCCAGTATGAAACATCTTATTGTACCTAGTTGTCCCAAGTAAGTTCTTACTATAGTTTTGCTAGTTGGGGGAATGACATTTAACAGTACTTTTACCTTGGCAGGGTCTACATCTATCCCTCTTCGTGAAACTATAAAATCTAATAGTTTTCCTGTCGTTACTCTGAAAACACACTTTTCTAGATTTAATCTCACTTTATACTCTCGTAATCTGGTGAAAATCTTACGAAGATCTTCCACATGCATCGATCTTTGTTTAGATTTGGCGAGTAAGTCATCAACATACATTTCTATTATTTTATGGATAAGATCGTGGAAGATATGAGTCATGGCTCTTTGATAGGTTGCTCTCTGATTTTTAAATCCAAAAGGCATGACTACGTAACAAAAGGTTCCCCAAGGTGTGGTAAAAGTTATCTTATTTTGGTCAACCTTTGTAATTTTGATTTAATTATACCCTAAAAACCCATCCATGAAAGAAAACACTTCGTATGATACGGTTAAATCAACAATTTGATCTATGGATGGTAAGGGGAAATCGTTGTTAGGACACGCTTGGTTGATATCTCTAAAATCAAGACATATTCGAATTTGTCCATTCTTCTTTAATACTGGAACGATGTTGAACACCCAATTTGAATAGTCTACGAGCTTGATAAATCCCACATTCAGTAACTTTTTCAATTCTTCTTTTACCTTTTCCACTACTTGGGGCTTTATGGGCCTCAATTTTTGCTTTATGGGTTTCACATCTAGCTTTGTTATGCACCATGACTTTTGGGTCTAGCACAAGCATGTCTGCATACATCCAAGCAAAAACATAGGAGAATTCAACAAGAAATTTAGTGTATTCCTCCAATTCTTTCTCATCTAATTTTTCTCCTAATTTCAACATTTTTAGTTTTTCAATGGTTCCTATGTTGAGATCAATCATATGACCCGTTAATGAAGGGTGTCCCTCTTCAAACTTTTAGGGTGCTAGTGGTGATTCTCAGTTTCTGTTTACTTGAAGGATTTATAAGTTATCTCCAAAGTAATCATTAGGATGGGGAAGGAGCATGTATCATTTCTTATGGTAGACTCTTGGGAGGCCGTCATCAGCATGTAAGTACTCTAGGATGGCCTCATCATTCTTGACGTAACCTCTAGTTGGTACCTATGTTCTATTCATCACATAACTTAGGATATTGGGTAATTCCTCAATTTCTAACAATGGCTCACCTCATATCAATATAATAAATTCAGAGTCCTACAGTTGGGCGTGAGGTATGAACATAATTGTTGATGTGGCCATTAAGTATGCTACCTAATTCTCTTCTCTTGGTATGGTTTATATGGTAAAGAAGTTGAAGAATTGGATTAACTTTCAAATAGTGTCTTTATATGGGCGAAGTTGTTCTAATTTGTTCTCATAATTTTTTGTGACCTGATTGATTATTAACTAAGAGTCCCTGAAAGTGGAGAAACTTTGGCTAACATGACCCCTAGAGAGAGAGAGAGCTTCATATTTGGCAATATTATTCATACAGAAAAAGTCAAGCCTAAATGCAAAGGGGAAAACTTTTCCTATGGAGGAAGCAAGTACTACTCTTGCCCCCACTCTTGTCTTGCAACTAGCTCTATCAAAATCAAGGGTCCATAGATCTTGCACACTTTGTGATCTTGACGTCTCCCTAAATTCGTTTGTTGACTTCCACTTTTCCTCCCTCTCTTCTCCTTCAATGATTTCTACCATCCCTATTGAGAAGATTTTGGCATCATGATCACTAATGTAAGCAATGGCTGTTAGGCTTAATGGTGCATGTGATTTTGTGGTGTGAGGATCGAAGGGGAATTCTTTGACCAAACCCAAGTTTTGGCACATAAGGTCTTGGGTGTTTGCTACATCTTGGGAGACTTTTTCTTCTTCTATAACTTTGTGCCTGTGTCGATTTTCTTTCCCTTTTCCTCTTGTTCTTCTCTATAAACACTAAAGGGATCAGGATCTTCTTTGATGATGTAAGTCTTTCCCATATGATGGAAATGGAGTTCTTGGAAAAACGTCGAGGAGACAACTTTCATTTCACAAATCCAACACCTTCTGAGAACCAAATTATAGCTAGTTTCTTTATCGATCACATAGAATTCTGTTGAGAGCATCTTGGGTCCTAGAGTGAGTGGTAAGATTACTTTCCCTATTGTTTGGATGTCTTGACTGTTGTAAACCTTGAGGATGGAGACATTCTACTTTATGTTTGTTTTTTCATACCCCATCCTTTGAAGGAGGGAGAATGGTATGATGTTTATTTTTGACTCCTCATCTATGAACACTTGTTTGATGGTAATTTCATTGACCTATATTTTTACGTAGAGGAGTGAATCCTTGTTCTAATTTTTTCCACTTTGCAAAAGTTTCTAAACATTGAAGGTGAAAGTAGCAAGCTTCTCTTGTGTTGAACATCGTACTTACAACACATTTAGGAATATCTTATGATGTGAGGGAGAGGTTTTGAGAAAACTTACTACTTGTGAGAAAACATTTTTGGTTTGATCCCTTTGTTCCATTTCTTGGATTACAAAGACTTCTTGATTTAATCCAATATGGTTCAAAGATCCTTGGTCAAGAGTGTTGTTTTAAATTTTGTGAACCTTTATCTCTGCGTTGAGATTGCAGGAAAGCCATGAATTTTTTTTGTTGTTCAGTGGTGAGTTTTGAGATGGATTTGTTGTATCCATAACAAGTTTTTGTGTCATGCCCTTTTGTTCCATGGAATAGGAAATACATGTCGGGATCATAAGAGGAGTGACCTAGTCCCAGATATCCCTTTTGGAATTTATGATGTTGTTTCTCACTATTTGATGAGTTTCTAATGACATTAATGTCTTTATCCATTTGACTTTTTAAGGGTTCTTTTTAGAGTCTTTGGAAGTTTTGAGCTTTCCATTAGTGTCATTAACTCTCCGGCTGATGTTGATGGAAGCTTGGTCTATTCTTAAAGAACTTTCTAAAGCTTCTTCATATGATTTATACGACAACTTTTGTGCCTCCTCTCAAGTATCCCTATTGAGCGCATGAAAGAAGAGATCACATAATTCATGATGATCCATTTTTGGGGCACTTATAAATGAGTAGAGGACATGTCTCCATCTTGTGACAAAGTGTGCCAATGATTCATTTGATTCTTGTTTCATGGTTAGGAACTCATGAATTCTTTTTTTAACAAGTTTGTTCATGTCAAAATTGATGACAAACTCTCCTATAAGTTGTCGGAATGAGTGAATATAAGCTTCAGGAAGTGAAAGGAAGCTAGGTGTGTGGAAATTGCTTCCTACACTAATCTAATGAGGGGAGAGCTATACAAATTCAATTTAATCTTTACAATTATAGCAACATGAAACATATATAATAGAGATATTGCAGAAATACACATAGAACCAGAAAGAAGATAGAAGAAGAGAGAAAAGATATATCGTTGGGAAAACCCTTATTGGGTGAAAAAACCCACACTCAGAAACTTGCACAATGTATTATCAAAACTGAATATGGTTTACAATACACTTGCAATGCAAGCTTCAATAGTCTTCGACACTCGTGTCTGGAGTCAATCTAGTAGCATGACAGTACTTATCAATCACATACTACTCCTCCAAGCACCTGTTTATATAGAATATACAAGGCAAAATTGGCTCTATCTTGGAATGGGCATCGAACTTGGCCTCATGGCCCAAAACCCATGCCTATGGACACTTGGTCAACATTGTAAGATGCATTTGACACTTGTCCATAGCTTCCATCCCAAAGAGGTCACCTATTTCTAAAATGGGCTATGACAGATGCTCTTACGACTCTTACGACTATCATAGAATTTGTCATAGTAGTTACAACTTACAACTGTAAGAGAATCTATCATACACAGGCTATAAATAGCATATTCTCTTACAACATGTCATAATCCACCTTGGGGCGCCCAAAGATGCCTTTTTCAAATATGCTTCTCAACACATGTCTTCACCTGTCTTACAAGCTTCTATTTCTGACTCTTACATGTCATAACTTCGTCATAACCGTTTTGGTCAACATTCCCTTACACAACATCCAAGATGTTGACACATGAAAAAATACTCCTACACAAAGTGGGATGCCTATCTCCTCATGTGAGGATGAAATTACAAGTTGTCATCTTCCATGTAGGATGACACATCACCGTGCCACATCCCACAAAATGACAATATGGAATTTACAATTAATTTACATCATAAGCAATGAATAAATAAATACAATCAAAATAATGCAAGGAATTACCAAGGTTGAGACACTTTAATTCCCAACATTCTCCCACTTGTCGAACACCTTGTAAGAGCCAATAGAATAACAAGATTTAACTGCTATAGGCCAAGAGGCCCATAGACTCTGAACACCATCTAAACTTCTCTATGCTAATTGGTTTCATTAATGCATCTGCAACATTCTTCAAAGTGTCTACCTTCTCCAAATTTACCTTCCCATCCTCTACCATGTCTGACATGAAGTGAAACTGTACATCAATATGCTTTGTTCTGGCATGGAAAGTTGGATTCTTTGCAAGGCAAATTGCACTCTGACTGTCACAACTGATTGTAATCTGACATGCATCAACACCAATATCTAAACACAATCTCTTAATCCAAATGGATTCCTTACAAGCATGAGTTGCTTCTATATACTTAGCTTCTGTCATGGACAAAGCAACCATAGGTTGTTGCTTACTCATCCAACTAACAACACTGCCAAACAATGTAAATACATAAGCACTAGTGGATCTCCTACTATCAATGTCACCTGCCCAATATGAATCCACAAATCCACAAATATTAATAGAATGTGGAGGTCCAGTAACATTACCATGATAGCATATGGAATGCTCAGAAGTACCCCTCAAATATCTAAACACTTGCTTAACTACATCCCAATGTACTTGTCTAGGATTAGCCATAAATCGACTAAGGACTCCCACTACTTGGGCAATGCCTGGTCTTGTGCAGACCATAGCATACATCAAATTGCCAATAACACTAGCATAAGGTACTCTACTCATGTCCTCCACCTCACAAGGAGATTTTGGACAATCATTAACAGACAACTTTATCCCCAAAGAAATAGGAACACATAATGGTCTACAATCTACCATGTTAAACCTATCCAACACTGTCTTCACATACTTACTCTGGCTTAACCAAAGTTTTTTTTAGTTCTATCTCTTATGATTTCCATTCCTAGAATGTACCTGGCTACCCCTAAATATTTCATTTCAAACTGTGCTGACAACTAAGATTTAAAATCAGAAATCATATTCTTACCCTCCCAATGAGCAACATATCATCAATATATAATGCAACAATGAGAATACGATCACCATCAAACTTAAAATACACACAGTGATCCGATTTCGATCTCACAAATCTAATTGACAACACAAAGGCATCAAACTTCAATTACCACCTCCTAGGAGACTACTTCAAACCATACAAAGACTTCTTTAACTTACAAACCAAATTTTCTTTACCTTTCACCATGTAATGCTCTGGTTGTGACATGTAGATTTCTTCCTCCAAATCACCATGAAGGAAAGTTGTCTTCACATCCATCTATTCTACCTCTAAGTCATAAGCTACTGCAAGAGATAACAAGAATCAAATGGATGTTAGCTTTGCAATGGGAGAGAAGATCTCACCATAATATTCTCAACACTGCCATCTGCACCAAATTTCTTCTTGAACACCCATTTGCATCCAACAGGTTTCCATCTAGCAGGCAAATGCACCAAGTCCCAAGTTTGATTCTTTTCCAAAGAAGCCATCTCATCCTCCATGGACTCCTTCCAAGAACCTGCATCTTTCATATCCAAAGCTTCTGACACAGTTCTCGGTTCATCATTGTTAGTAAGCAAAGCAAAAGCACAACTAGTGTGAGGCCTACTTTTTACACTACTGTTCATGAGACTATTTGCAGTGATTTTTATTATTATTTATATGTTGAGAGACTTTTGTTCTGGAATCTTGCTTATTGAACCTAATTGATTTTAAGGAAATATTTGTGCAATGATGATTTAGATATTGTTTTGAAGAAAATGATGAATGATTATGGAAACTTAATATGATGCTATGGTTGAATGTTTAAGATGCATGTATTTAGTTTTGCTTCGGCTATGATATCTATATGTGATATTGACTTCGAGTTTGAGTGTGCAGGTATTTCTAACAAAACCACTATTACAGGAGACCATCTCATACCTATGTTGTATCTCTTGTGAGCCGATCTAGTTCAATGAGGAACTAAGATCAACCTTGTGCTTGGAAAAATGTTGTAATGTTGTAATGTGTTATTGTTGCATGAGGTCAAGGGAATAAGGGTTATATGTTGATGTACTTTTATTATGATAAGTGTTGTAAGTAATGATGTTTTTAATCTTGTTTGAATTTTAATTCTTTTAGACTCTTTATATTGTGTTTTATTTGACTCTGGGAGTCCTAACTAGGTTTAAAACAACCCTAAGTTATACCCTATGAGTCTAGGGACCTTTTTGACTAGGATAACCCTGGGTTAACTTCCATATGGTCACTTCAACTTCAGGGTGAAGTAAAGTGACGAATTTGGAAGCATGAGGGACATGGGATGAGTGGAATCCACACTCATGCCCACTTCCAAGTCATAAAGCCACTCCATGATTCCCTAATAATGGAGTGCTTATCTCCATGTGCCTCCTTTTGGTGGGGTTTCCCTTAATGAGGGTGTTGTGTCACCCACTCCTTTTATTTTAAGTTTACTTGTTTTATTCTATTCCTACATGTGAGCTTTAATGGGGAACCTATTGAGTGGGGTTACATTGTTTTTTGACCACTAGGTTAATGGAGGAGTGGGAGGTTGAGTTGTTTATTCCCACTTGGGTAATTAGGAAAATAGAGGATTTAGTTTTAAAAGTAGGAGGAGAAGGAGAGTGAGGGGGTTGGATTATTGTGAGAAGAAGGGATTTTTGGAGAAGAAGGTGGGAAGAGGAGCTCTACTTCAACTCTCATTCCATAATTGGGCTTTGTAAGGTTGGTGATCCAATTCCACTCTCTATGTGAATGTTGCTTGAAATGTATGTTGTCTTTGGTTTTGATGAATGAGATTGAATTTAGTCTTCTTTGAGTTTGTTTGTTAGTTTTGGGTTATTTGTTCTGGGTGTGGAAAGAGCTCCTTCTAGTTGGAAGGAAATGCTCATCTAGTATAGGGAAGGGGAGGTGTGACCCTCCCCAGGTGTCATATGGTTCTTGTTATTTTCCATGCCTTGTGAGCATGTTGGATTCATTTATAGCCTAGAGGGCTTTTGGCCATGTGTGCCTATTGGGATATCCCTGGTGTTTGGGTTTATTGGAAGGCTTGAGGCCTTGTGGAGAAGTGTATATTGAAGCCTTGAGGCCTTGTGGAGAAAGAAATACTTGTTGGCTTGAGGCCTTGTGTTACCTTGTGGTATATTATGAAAAATGACACCTGGGGGTTAGAGTTGTCTACTTCCCTACCCTCTTGAACTCAACTAAGCTAGTTCATTGTAATGTGAGTCTACTATGGGGTTTTGTGTATATATTGCTTGGTTGTTGTACTCATTGTTGTGAAGAGTAGTCTTCTGTGTTCTACCCTAGTATGAAGATGGTCTCCCTAGCTCGGGGGTGACCCTCTTGCGGGTCAAAGGTAGGGAGGAGAGCTAGATGTTTCTTGTGGTCTCCCTTGTATTCTTGCAGGTTAATGTTGAAGCAAATGTGAAAGTGAATGAAGATGTGTTACCTTGCTAAAGAATCTGTTTACCTTCCTGTTGCATTACGAGCTTGGTCTCTAGAGTTTTATTATGTAAAAGATGTTGAGAGAACCTCTCTTGAAAATGTTGTAAGAATTGTTATCTAGGGAGTAGAGAGTTCATCCTCCCTCAGTATGTCTTTAGTAGTGATTTAATTGGGTTAATTATATTACATCATTGTGTAAACTGGGAGAAGGAAGCAAAGTACTCCCTAGAATGTGTGTAGTGACAAGATCTTGTTTGTAGTATGTTCTTGTGACCAAGTTGTAAATTGTAAAACTATGAGATTGTTGATTAAATGTCAATCTTGTATTATTTAATGAGAAAGTTAATTTTACTGTTTTTATGAATGATGCATTTGGGCTTGAAAACAAAATTAGAAATTTGAGTTAATTTGCAAAAAAAAAAATCTAAAATGAAATTTTATTGCATTTATGTGTGTTCTTGAAATTAAATAGAGTTAAATAATCACTTGTATTTACTTTTGATTTTTAAACGTAATTGAAAAGGAAAATCTCATTGGTTTCCTATTTCACACTTGATCCTTAATTCTATTTGAATTTGAAAATTGAAATGATAGATAAGGAAAATACAACTACAAGCTTAAATGATTTAAAGTTTCTTTGTATTCAGTTAAAATGATAAACTAAAATAATATCTAGTGTGAAAAGAGTTTTGCCTTGGTTTAGCATTTTATATACATACATATATAATTGTCTATGTTGGCTTACTTATTTCTGATGTTTAAAAATAGTTGTGAAAGTTGTTATTGCTGTATTTACATTTGTAAAGTGAGCTCTGGAATATATATATATAATCTTATATTAATTTATATTTTTAATTCATTTGTTTTTTTTTTTTTTAAATGAAGTTGAGAAAATGGAATTATTGCTTCACAAATGTTTTTTTTAAAGAACCTATATCTATATATATATATATATATTGGATTAAAAATTGATTGAAATTGAGCAAGTGATATATATATATATATACTATCATTTATTATTAATAAATGGAAAATTACCGAATTGCAAATATTGTTAAGGTCACTTTGTTTAAACAGAATGTAGCCGCGGATTTTATGAGAAGGGCGGTGGGGGGGTTAAACCCCCCACCGTAGTTTATGTAGATGGGGGTGTGGGGAGGGGCGGAGCCCCACCCACACCCACAAAGTGGGGTGTGGATGGGGTGTGGATGGGGCTCCGCCCCTCCCCACACCCCCCCGTAACCTTTAAACCCTGCAGCCCGCGTAGTCCGTGCCCTAACTGCCCCACCTGCAACTCCTTCGCGGCCCCTGTGCCAGCCAAGACTCTGCCCCCGGTTCATCCCCTGCGCGCTGTCTTGCCCTTGGCCGCCATCCATACCTGTGACCAAACACATTTCAATTCAAGGAAAATAATTAAGGTTATAAACCCTATTCTGTGTGTGGGCAATTCACAAGGAAATGGTAATTTAATCTAGTGGTCATTCCACTAGACCTAACAAATGAATAATTTAAAAATATATAATATATAAATATATATATATATATATATATATATATAGACAACTATATATATATATGTTTATATATATATATATATATATAATTATAAATGTGCATGAGGGAGCTTGCACTAATCAAGTTGTGTTTAAAATATATATATATACTCTTTAAAGAATGGGTATGGAAACTCCACTCAATTCCCATATATATATATATATATATATATATATATATATATATATATATATATATATATATATATATATATATATATATATATATATATATATATATATATATGGGAATTGAGTGGAGTTTCCATACCCATTCTTTAAAGAGTATATATATATATATATAGGAATTTATGTTTATTAGAAAATTTGGAAAGTATAGTGGGTTTTTTTTTTAGCCCTAAAAGTAAAATTTATTAACATTGTCTATGAGAGAATTGTAAAATTAATTAACGGATTTCCTAGGTAGGGAAATGTTTTCAACGTAAATAAAATTGTAAATGCAATTAAAGATAAATTAAAAAAAAAAGAAAAAAAAAAGTTTATATATATGTATAGAAGTTATATATAGATATGAACTAATAATGAAGTTGGGCAATTTGTAATAGGCTAATTTAATTTGCCCAATTACGATAATACATTTAATTCGTTCATAAGGAAATTATTTTCTTTCTATAGTTTAATAGAATCTTTTTATTTAATGCATTTCCAAGTATAGAAGATGTTGAATGTGAATAAAACTTAAATGCATAATCAAAGAGGAAGTTAAGAAAAAACATAAACGGAGAAGTAAGCAATGTTTATAATAAAAAACGATAGAAGAATTTGTATAGAGAATGCAAGGAAGTATCTGACGGATCGAGATAACTATTTAAAGATCCTCAACCTACCTAGAGTACCTTATACAAAACAAATTTTAACCGATTCCAAACATAGTAAACAATATTGACAAGCATCATGTGAGAAGAATATTCCGTATCAACATTCTATTAGATCAACTTAACGAACGCACCAAGCACACTTGCGCGTGCGAGGGAGGTTTTCAGAGTAGATAGGGAAAAAATTTTGGTATGACGTATCATGACTACATGTCATGTGTGAACATAACGTGCGTGTTTGCGTGTTGTGAACGCATGTGAAATGTGGGCATGCCATTTTGGTATCAGAGCCCAGGGTTTCAAACACTGGGCTTGTATGAGCACATTTTTTCTTCCGTGATTAAACTGACTATAGTTTACTCTGTATTGTACGATGACTCCTAGACGAGTTCGGCAACCAGTGTCTCGCCGCACTCTAGCCACTAGGGTGCGCACTGATTCTTCAGCTGTGGGACCGGAACAGCCAGTCCCACCAAAACAACCAATCCCACAAGTTCAGCTAGTTATACAGGCTCAATCAGTTCCTCAGGTACCACAAGCATCATGTGAGAAGAATATTCTGTATCAACATTCTATTAGATCAACTTAACGAATGCACCGAGCACGCTTGCGCGTGCGAGGGAGGCTTTCAGAGTAGATAGGGAAAATTTTTTGGTATGACGTATCATGACTACATGTCATGTGTGAACATAACATGCATGTTTGCGTGTTGTGAATGCATGTGAAATGTGGGCATGACAACTAGAATCAAGCAATGTATAACTAAACCTCTCAGGTTGCTTTCTTATTCATGTAGACCTTCTCAAGAGCTGGGATTGAGGTTTCACTTCTTCATCTGAGATTTCAGAGCTGCAAGAGCTCTCCTCATCATTAGGTCCAACATTGTCTTTTTGTTCAGTCTTCTCAGGGGTAGCAGGAAACTAAACAACATCCTCTTTCTTTTCTTTTTCTTCTTGCCATAAAATAGTGGAAGAAGGTGTTAGCTCTCTGAAGATGACACTTCTTCTATATAACACTTTTTCAGCCACATGGTCCCAAAGATTGTATCCTTTCACACTGACACCATAGCCAATGAAGATACACTTAACAACTTTGTTCTCCAATTTTAACCGCTTCTCCCTAGGCACATGTGCATATGCCTCAACCAAAAACATGAAGATGCCTTATTGAAGGCTTTCTACCAGACCACACCTCCATGGGTGTCTTACCAACAAGAGCTGATGTAGGAGATTTGTTCATCAGATAGCAAGCAGTGGCAACAGTTTCAGACCAAAACTTTTGTTCTAAGCCAGCTCCACTAAGCATACTCCTAGCCTTCTCCATCAGTGTCCTATTCATCCTCTTTGCAACTCCATTTTACTGTGGGGTGTATGGAGTTGTCTTATGTCTTTCAAACCCAAGTTCCTTGTAATATTTATCAAATTCTGTAGAACAAAACTCACCACCGTTGTCAGTTCTCAAACATTTAATCCTTTTACCGGTCTAATTTTTAGCAAAGGCCTTAAACTCCTTAAACTTACTATAGACTTCAGATTTGCTTATGAGAAAATAAATCCATGTCCTTCTACTATAGTCATCTATGAAAGATACAAAATATACAGATTTTCATAATGAAGGAACATTAACAGGACCAAATACATCATAATGAACAAGGTCCAACACACCAGAAGACTTATGAGAACTCGAATAAAACTAAACACGGTTTTGTTTTCCATATATGCAATGTTCACAAAAGTCAAACTCAAGATTACAATCATCTAACCCCTCAACGAGGTTTTTATTTTTCAAGGTTCTAAGACCCTTCTCACTAATGTGGCCAAATTTCTTATGCCATAACATTGTCTTTTCAGAAGGAAGCTTAACTTCCAAGGCATGAATACAACCATCAAGACTAGATACAATAGATTTCTTCACTAGTCATTCAGATGGTGGGGATGAAGTGGCTATTGCCCTCTTCCTTGAGTCAGAAGAACTATTGCATTGTGAAATGCATGCCTCCAGCTGAAATATAGTACCTCTCCTAGTACCCTTAGCAAGCACCATAGTTCCTCTAGTCATCTTGCATCCTTCTTTCGAAAAGATAACCTGCACACCTGCATCATTCAACATACTTACAGAAAGTAGGTTCCGTGCTAAGCCTGGGATGTGCATAACCCTAAAGATCCCCTTCACTCGTCTATCAGGGAATTGGATAGAGACTCTCCCATGACCAACAATCTTCAGTTGAGATTCGCCACCCAGGTACACTCTTCCACCATCAAACTCCTCATTCTTAGTAAACCAGTCTTGATGTGGGGTCATGTGGAATGATGCACCAGAATCAATTAGCCACACATCATTAGATGCATGGGTTGCCTGGGATGTGATGAAAGCATCATCATCATCTTGTGACTTGTCAGAATTTGAATCTGTGTTCTTTTTCTTCTTTTTCTTTTCCTCTTTGCATTCCTTTCGGAAATGCCTAGATTTACCACAGTTCCAATAGAGAACCTTGGACTTTCCAGGAGATTTGGATCTCCCACAGGATTTGGATCTACCCTTCTCAACTTTCTTGTCCTTCTTTTTCCCTTTCTCCTTGGGTCTTCCACAAACTGCAAGAGCCTATTTGGCTACCTCAGAAGACTTTCTCTGCATCTCTTCAGACAACAACAAAGAAACCACTTCATCCATTTTGAATGTGGATGTGGTGCTTCCAATAGCCATGATAAGATGATCCCACGAGTCCGGAAAAGAACAAAGCAAGGTCATATAGTGATCCTCCTCCTCCATCTTCACATGAACGGATGTCAATTGTGCAACCAGCATGTTGAAAGTATTCATATATTCTGCAATAAATCCTCCATCCTCCATTCAAAGAGAATACAACTTCTTTCTTAGAAAAATTTTGTTAACCAGGGATTTAGCTTGATACACATCTCCCAACTTCTTCCAAAGCAAGTTTGCAGTAGCCTCCTCATGGACATTTAACAAGACAAAATCAGCAAGACTAAGTCTTATGAGAACCTTAGCCTTCTGATCCTTGAGATCCCAAACAGCTTGTGACATTGCACTAGTTTTGTTCCACTAATAGTTTCCTAGAGGTCTCGATCAACAAGCATATCTTCCATCTTAAGCTTCCACAGCTTGAAATTAGTGCCATTGAATTTCTCCACCTCTATCCTTCTAGATGTGCTTGCCATCTCCTTGCTGCAATAAGATTCGGAATACTTTGCACAGACTCCCACTCAACTTAAGATCAGCTCAAAAAACCCCTACCCAACAACTAGGACCAAAGGTGATCAAACTCTAATACCAACTGAAAGGAGGCTAGGGGTGTGAAAATCACTTCCTACACTAATCTAACGAGGGGAGAGCTATACAAATTCAATTTAATCTTTACAATTACAGCAACATGAAACATATAACAGAGATATTGCAGCAATACACATAGAACTAGAAAGAAGACAGAAGAAGAAAGACAAGATATATCATGGGGAAAACCCTTATCGAGTGAAAAACCCCACACTTAGAAACCTGCACAATGTATTATCAAAAATGAAAATGGTTTACAATACACTTGCAATGCAAGCTTCAATAGTCTTTGACACTCATGTCTAGAGTCAATTTGACATCATAACAGTACTTGTCAATCACATACTACTCCTCCAAGCACCTATTTATATAGAATATACAAGGCAAAATTGGCTCTATCTTGGAATGGGCGTCCAACTTGGCCTCATGGCCCAAAACCCACACCTATGGACACTTGGTCAACATTGTAAGATGCATCTGACACTTGTCTACAACCCCCATCCCAAAGAGGTTGCCTATTTCCAAAATGGGCTATGACAGATGTCCTTACGACTCTTATGACCGTCATAGAATCTATCATAGCAGTTACAACTTACAGTTGTAAGAGAATCTGTCATACATAGGCTATAAATAGCATATTCTCTTACATGTCATAGTCCACCTCGGGGTGCCCAAAGATGCTTCTCGACACATGTCTTCACCTGTCTTACAAGCTTCTATTTCTGACTCTTACATGTCATAACTTTGTCATAGGAATCCATCATAACCGTTTCAGTCAACATTCCCTTGCACAACATCTAAGATGCTGACACATTGCAAAATACTCCTACCACAAAGTGGGATGCCTATCTCCTCATGTGAGGACAAAATTACAAGTTGTCATCTTCCATGTAGGATGACACATCATTGTGCCACATCCCACAAAATGACAATATGGAATTTACAATTAATTTACATCATAGGCAATGAATAAATAAATACAATCAAAATAATGCAAGGAATTACCAATGTTGAGACACCTTAATTCCCAATAGGAAGGTGATAGTACCAGTCCAAGGCAATCCCTTCTAACATCTTTGGGAAAATTTTGGCGATGACCCCATCCCAAGGGAGGAGTTCCCTTATTGCTATAGTGTATGCATTTATATGTGAATTAGGATCTCTTTCTTCCTTGAACTTTGGCAATTTAGGAAGGGGAGATGGCAACATTATGTTTCTTATAGTGTGGTCCAGTGATTATTTCAAATACTCAAGGTACATTCCTAGAAAAGTACTTTGAGATTGTGGGGTTGACAACATTAAGCCCATATGTGGACTTTGATATCCAAGGGCTAAGGTTTGATTTGGTTGAATGGTTTTCTAATTTTGCATAGCTTGATTCCCATTTAGGAAAATGTTATTACTCCCATTCTGCTAGTAGAAGCTCAAATATGGGGGATTCTAAAACCCCCTAGTCTTGCTCTACCTTGTTGTTGTCATGGGACCTCACTCTCTTGTCTTGAATAGATCATTGCTCCTAATTCTCTAGACTAGCATTATCATAAGGTCAGAAAGTATTTCACTTCTTTGTGCCTCGCCATTTCTCAGAATTTCACCTCGTGTTTTCTATTTGTTCTCATTGTTCTTCTCGAAGAGCGACTCACAATGCCTCTTGAGCATCCTTGGACTCTTGAAAATGTCTCTCCAAGCATCTTACCTCATCATCTAGATGGGTATTTTGATTACTTGTTTAATGTTGTGTTGGACACACAAAGATACTGAGAGGGGGGGAGAATCGGTATCTAAACAACTTCAACTTATGCGGAGCAGATTAAAACTTAAGCATCACAGTATTAACATAAGCATGAAAGATTAACACAATGCACATCAACACATAACACCAGATATATGTGGAAAACCCAAGAAGGGAAAAACCACGGTGAGGAATAACTCACAATATATGAAGCTCAAATAATAACTTTGTTTTAGGGCTACAACCCAAGGAAGCTACTACTCCTTGAAAAAAATGATTTAGGGTCACTCCCAAGGAAGCTACTACTACCTAAAGACTTTGTTTTAGGGTCAATCCCAAGGAAGCTACTACTCCTTGAAATGAGAACACACTTACAAAAGATTATAGTATGATAGTCCTCGTATCTAAAAATTGACATTGAAAATCACACCTTTGATGATTGTAATTCTACCTCTTCACACTTTCTTTTGAGGATCAAATTAGCTAGGCACACTCTACACTTGATCATTGTCACAAATAAATCTTCAAGATGAATTAGGACATCATCTATAACTTCTGCTCTTTCTCCTTCAGTCACACATCATAATGCATTCATTTTTCTCTTTTTCTTGCATGCAAGCCCTATCAATCACTTTGCAATCACACCTCGCCCAACTCAATTTGATTTAAAATTTACACAAAATATTACATTGATTACATTACTTTTCGTCCAGATAGATCATGAAAAATACATTTATAAGTCGACCAAACATCACACAACATGAAACATGTAGAGGACAAGTCCTAAATAGGACTACATGCTACACCACTAGAAGGCCCATGCCTTGCGGACCTCAACATTTTCTTAATTAGGTCCAAAACATCCTTCACAACATCAAACACCAAGGAATTGTGATGAAGGGGGTAAATCATAAAACACACAACAATAGAAATTGCACATAGAAAATAGAACTTTCTTTATTGATTTGCACATTTTATTACATTACAGAAGCTCAAATACAATCAGAGGAATCAACCCTCCATGGGCTGCAACACATTACAACTTCCTCTCACAAGACTCTGGAATCATCTGCTTTTTGTAACCCCAAATCAGCTAGGGTTTCTATTTTTCCACCTATTCTTGACTCTACACTTTCCCCCTTAACTCTACTACTCTCCAGGGTTCCCAAAAATGGTTATTAATAGCCTTTTTTGTGGCCAACAACCTAATTTCAAAATTTACATTTCCCTCCAAAAATAGGTCAACTTCTGGGAACCATAACTTTTGATCTGGGTGTCCGATTGACAAACCATTTTATGCGTCAGAAAGCTCATGGAGTGCTCTACGTGCTAAGAACCCGATCTACTAGTTCCAACCATTTTTAGGCCGGTACAAGGCCATTTAGTGCCTCAAACTTGAGTTTGAATAATTTTCAGGCATTTTTTAGGAAACAAAAACTTTAATATCTTTCAACTCACAAATCTTTTTTGCGTGATTCCTTTGCCAAAGGTCTTATTTTTCTGTTATGAAGCTTCCTATAAATTTTCACTTCAATCTGTGCCCAAATGCAAACTTTTTAAAAATAGCAAATTGCTATTTTTAGCAATTTGGAAAAAATGAAAGTTCTACATCATTATTCAAGTGATTATGGAACCAGAACCACAAATTTTAAAAAGAAATAGAAAGAACATCAACAATTTTGAAACACATCTTTTTTTGGGTGATGCAAGATTGCCCTTACACCATTGGATGCTCCTACATCAGACACCTAGGGTAATTTGAGAAGTGACCCTGTCACGTCTCAGGTGTTTGTGTGAGGAAAACCCAAATGGTCAACAACTGCCTTAGACAACCAAGAAGAATCTTCAACAGGCCTTCCTTTCCATTTCACCAGATGTTCTTCATATTGCCTGTTTTGAGTACTTCTTCCCACACGGCTATCTAAGATCTCTTCTATCTCCTCTATTGAAGTAAATGCTAGAATACTCCACTGTTCTTCTGTTGGTCCATCCTATGTTCCACCTTCATGATATTATGATAAATCAACAATGTTGAAAATAGGGGAAATGTTGATCCCACTCGGCAGCTCTACCTCATATGCATTTCCTGAATCATGTTTCTTCAAAATTCTGCATGGTCCAAATTTCTTCATTTTCAGCTTCTTATATGTTCCAATTGGGAACCTTTCTTTTCTCAAGTGAACCATGACTTCATCTCCTACCTGAAATTCCTTATATCTCCTCTTATAATCTGCCTTAGCCTTGTACTAAATATTCATCTTATTAATGTGTCTTTTCACCTCTTCATGCAAATTCTTCCTGATTTCTACAAAGTCTTCAGCCTTAGCACTGTCTTTTCTCCTTTGTCCAGATTCCTTAACTCTGAAACATTTCTTAGATTATTCCCATATACAATTTGGAATGGTGATTTACTAGTACTCTTGTTGACAGAATTGTTGTAAGAAAATTTTGTCTGTGGTAAAATCAAATCCCATCTCTTGGGCTTATCTCCTACTAAGCATCGTAGTAGGTTACCCAAACTCCTATTCACCACTTCTGTTTGTCCATCAATCTAGGGATGGTGTGCAGAACTGAACTTCAAATCTATCTTCAACTTCTTCCATAATGTCCTCCAGAAATAACCAACAAACTTGGTATCTCGATCTAAAACTATGCTCTTTGGTAGACCGTGTAATCTCACCACCTCCTTGAAAAATAACTATGTAATATGAACCACATCATTAGTCTTCTTGTAAGGAATAAAATGTGTCATCTTTGAGAATCTGTCTGGACCACCACAAAAATGGAATCATGTCCTCTCTGTGTCCTTGGTAAACCAAGAACAAAATCCATACTAATATCATCCCATGGCTTCTCTAGTATAGGTAATGGTTGATATAGCCTTGTATTTTGACTTGTTCCTTTTGCCATCTGGCACACTCTACAGCTCTGTATAAATTTCCTCACATCTTGTTGCAACTATGGCCAATAATAATTTTCACCAACAATAGCTATGGTCTTATCTCAACCAAAGTGTCCAGCCAATCCTCCACTATGCTTCTCCTTAATCAGGTTCTCTCTCATGGAACTCCTTGGAATGCACAACTAGCTTCCTCTAAACAACATGCCATCTTGGATTATGAAATCCAACCATTTTGTCCTATCCAAAGTAACAGGTTCCAAACAAGCTTTCTAGGCCTCTACAAAATCTGGATCTTCAGGATACAAACTTTTGAGCTCATGGAACCCAACAACCTCTATCTTCATTTTTGTCAACAAATTTTGCCTTTTTCTCAAGGCATCTGCAACTCTATTGGAATTCCCACTCTTGTTCTTCAAAACAAAAGTATAGCTCTGCAAAAACTCAACCCATTTTAAGTGCCTTTGATTTAACTTTCCTTGACTATTAAGATACTGCAAAGCTTGATGATCAGTATATAAAACAAACTCCTTTGGAAATAAATAATGTTTCTATTTCTTCAAAGCTTGAACTATTGCATAAAACTCCTGATCATAAACATAATACTTTTTCTTGGCATCATTAAGCTTCTCACTAAAACAGGCAATGGGCTTACCTTCTTGGCTCAAAACAACTCCTATACCATCTAAACTCTTTTCTATCCCCCTCTCATTGTCTCAGTTAGGGGTGCACAAATGCTACTAAAATTCCTGATAAACTTTCTGTAAAAACTTGCCAAACCATGAAAAGATTTTACCTCGAAAGCACTCCTCGGTGTAGGCTATTCAATGATAGCCCTCACCTTCTCTGGGTCTATCTTAAGACCTTCCTTTGAGACAACAAATCCCATGTATACCAACTCCTTTGCAAAACTACATTTCTTCAAATTAATCAGCAACTTCTCCTCCCTTAGCTTTTCTAAAACTCTTTTGATATGCATTAGATGCTCATCCCAAGTCTTACTGAAAATCAAAATATCATCCAAATAAACAATAACAAAACTTCCCAAAAATTCTTTTAGTACCTCATTCATGAGCCGCATGAATGTGCTCGGTGCATTGGTTAGCCCAAATGGCATGACTAACCACTCATACAAACCCTCCTTTGTCTTGAAGGCTGTCTTCCATTCGTCTCCTTCTCTAATACAGATCTGGTGATACCCACTCTTTAGGTCAATCTTCGTGAAGTACTTGGCTCCACTCAAATAATCCATTATGTCATCCATTCTTGAAAATGAAAATCTGTATTTGATCGTGATCTTATTTATGGCTCAAGAATCTATACACATTCTCCACTCTCCATCTTTCTTTGGTGCTAGTACTACAGGTACCACACATGGACTCAGGCTCTCCCTTATCAATCCCTTCTTTAACAACTCATGAACTTGTCTATTCAACTCTTCATTCTCTTTCGGAGTCATTCTGTGGGCTGCCTTATTTGACAAACTAGCTCTTGGTATCAAATCTATTTGATGACTTATCTTCCTTGCTGGTGGTAAACCTTCTGGTACATTATCAGAGATAATGTCTAGAAATTCTTCCAACATATTTGAAACTTTTACTGGTACATCTTCACATTTCTTTTGACTAATCTAAGGAATAAATGCAAAGTAATGATGCTCATGCTTCATACCCTCAAAAAAGTTCCTACCATCTACCAAACAAATTCTAGCAGTACTGCATACCTTTTCTTCCACCTCCTTCAAGGGCTTCATCTTGTGATGAACTCCATCCTTTGTTAGGGAATATGTGTTTGCACAGCCATCATGGATAGTGCTCCTACCATACTTCCATGACCTCCCCAACAACATATGACATGCATCCATCGGTACGATATCACACAACACCTCATCATGGTAGTCCCCAATCTTGAACTTCACTAGACACTGTTCATTGACCAAAGCTCTATGGTCTTTCTGCAACATGCAATCCGATATGGATGTGGATGCTTTCTTTTTGTCAACTTCAACTTGTCAATCATCTCCTTTGAAACAAGATTATCAGTGCTTCCACTGCCAATAATAATATCACAACACTTACCTTCACATTTGTACCTTGTGCAGAATAAACTCTTCCTCTGATTTGATTCTTTCTCCTCATTCAACAAGGTTCTTCTGACCACTAGGGTTTCTCCCCTTCAGCATCTTTAGAATGCTCAGACTGTGCATTTTCATCTACATGTGCAACTCGTACATTACCTTTAGGTCTTCTATTCAACCTTCCTTGTTGCTATGGACACTCATATGCTCAATGCCCTTCTTCTCCACATTAGAAACAGGTTCCTCTGAAACCTCCTCTTCCAAGGCCTTGCCCAGGTCTACCTCTTCCTCGTCCTCTTTGCTCACCATTGTTCTGGTCACAAGGGTGGTAGGCATTATCCCCTCTCTAATTTTGATTGGTACTAGCTTCTTCACTTTTCTTTTGATCTTCGTTACGGCCTCCATAGGGTCTTCCACCAGTCCTTCCACCTTGACCTTTTCCCCTTTGCTTGCTATCAAATCTTTTATTTAGCTTCTCTTCCACCTTTAGGGAAAATTGGTATGCATCTTCTATGGTGGTCATTCTGACTAGGCTCAGCTTCTCTTGAATACTCAGCCTCAACCTATTAATGTAACGAGCTACCTTATCCTTGTTGGGCTCTGCATGACTGGTTCTAATAGTAATCTTATAAAAATTTTCTGTATACTACTTAACAGACTTGTTGCCTTGCTTCAATCCTTGCAGCTTCAACAACTCCATCTCATAGTCCACAAGAATGAATTGCTTCTTCAATTTCTCCACCATCCGATCCCATCTGGTGATCTTTCCTTTTCCTCTTCTATTCCTCTCTAACTGAACCTCCTTCGACCAAATATTTGCATGGCCCTTCAACTTTGTTTTTGCAAACTTGACCCAATCTGGGTCCTCCATGTCTTCATACTCGAAATACTCCTCCATGTCATTGATCCAATCAATGAGCTGTTCTGGATTCAAATCTCTAGAATATGTAGAAACTTCGATCTTGGGCATCTTTCCAATCTTAGAAATGGCTCTCAACAACCTAACTTCTGTAGGATCTCCTCCAGCTTTTTGTTCTTCCTCAGATAGCTCTTCTTCAGCTTCATCCTCGCTTTCTTCTCTTGTTCACGGATCAAACCCTCTTCGCAGCTCCTCTTGCAATGCATCAATTTTCTTTTGCAGGGCTCTAAAACCCTCTTCCATCAAAGGATTCCTCCCAATACAATTTCTTTGTGGAGGCATCTTGATCTCCACAACAAACCCACAACCTCAAGTCCTAGTGCAAACTGCCTCATGGTCGGTGATCTATCTACACACTCAGAAACCCTTACTCTGATACCACTTTGTGAAGGGGGTAAATCATAAAACACACAACAACATAAATTAAACATAGAAAATAGAACTTTATTTATTGATTTGGACAACTTATTACATTACAAAAGCTCAAATACAATCAGAGGAATCAACCCTCCATGGGCTGCAACACATTACAACGTCCTCTCACAAGACTCTGGAATCATCTACTTTCTGTAACCCCAAATCAACTAGGGTTTCTATTTTCCTACCTATTCTTGACTTTACACTTCCCCCCTTAACTCTACTACTCCCCAGGGTTCCAAAAAATGGTTATTAATAGCCTTTTTGGTGGCCAACAACCTAATTTCAAAATTTACATCTCCCTCCACAAATAGGTCAACTTTTGGGAGCCATAACTTTTGATCCGGGTGTCCGATTGATGAACTATTTTATGTGTCAAAAAACTCACGGAGTTCTCTACGCGCTAAGAACCCGCTCTACCAGTTTCGGCCATTTTCAGGCTTGTACGTGGCCATTTAGTGCCTCAAACCAGAGTTTGAATAATTTTCAGGCATTTTTGGGGAAACAAAAACTTTAATATATTTCAGCTCGCAAATGATCTTTGTGTGATTCCTTTGCCAAAGGTCTTATTTTTTCATTATGAAGCTTCCTATAAATTTTTACTTCAATCTGTGCCCAAATGCAAACTTTCTAAAAATAGTAGGTTGCTATTTTTAGCAATTTGGAAAAACTAAAAGTTCTACATCATTATTCAAGCGAATTTGAAAAGAAATGGAAAGACCATCAACAATTTTGAAACACATCTTTTTTTGGGTGATGCAAGATTGCCCTTACACCATTGGATGCTCCTACATCAAATTGCATTTGCACACTCCACTCATTTGAAAATAGGACAACCTTAAGCAAAATCACATGAACTTTGAAGCATAACGACCACAATAACTTGTAAACCTTGTGCGGTACTGGAAACAAGAGAGATCTTCATGAAACTTTCTAGATGAGTTTACAAGACTCATACAATGTCTGAAAATACTCTTTTACCTCCTTACATTAAATATTTTGCGCCAAACATATTCAATCATGAATTTTAAGAACAACTTGTCATCTAGAACACACTGCAACATATTATCATTGAGAAACTGAGCTTGTAGACCACCAAGAACCTTGAAACTGCAAGGAAACATGTAATTCACATCCATAAACATGTATACAAAACCACAAAGGCAACCATTCACTTCCAGAGGAATGTAAAACATTCCAACATGCCTTTAATACTAGCTCACTCTGTCAGAACACATGTTGGTACTCTATCATGCATAACTTTCACAGTGGAAGGATAAATGATCTAAAACTTTAGAATTATCACCTTCATTGAACCTTGAACACATTAACAGAACCTCATAGAAATATATGCAAATGCAGATAAATACAGAGCATTCTATTTCTGTATAGTAGCTATCTTCAATACTATCTTCAAACTGCAAAACATACTTTCGAAAACCCAATCATCATGAAACTTGGAACATACATACTTTAGGTCATCAGTAACATCTTCTAACATTAGCAACACATATGATCATCTTAGTGCTTCTAATTCCCATATTAATATATCTTTATACTTAACTCTGCATTGATCAAGGCATGACATCCAACCATGAACTATGTCTTCTCTCTTCTTGTTGGATAGGACATGACATCCAACCATGAACACCATCACACCACCATGATAGTGTTGACATCAGTGACAACCCTAGGAACCATATGTGTAACAATCTCCCCCTTTGGCATTGATGGCAAAACATACCTACACATTTCTCCCCCTTTGACATCAAGGACAAAGGGAAACCACTATCTACTCATCAGTGATCACACACTTGTACATTCTTTCTTAGGGCATGACAGACTCCCCTTATCATCAACAACCACTACCTGCTCTCCCTGAGAGGTAGACACTATTAGTCTAGAAACAAGATATAACATGATCTCCCCTTGGACAGATGCACCACTATGTATCTAGCAAGAAGGAGGGGAAATTACCGCTAACAGATGCTTGGTTCTAGAATGCATCACTAGATTCTTGGAAATATTGATAGCAATTGTATTATCACACAAAATAGGAATAGGCTCATCATACAATACCTTGATATCCCTTAAGGTTTGCTTCATCGGCAACACTTGTGTACAATAGAATGTTGCTGCAATGTACTATGCCTCTGTAGTTGATAAGGACACTGAATCTTGCTTCTCGCTCTGCCATGAAACTAATCTGCTTGCTAAATAGAAAGCACCACGACTTGTACTTCTTCTAGCATCAACACAACTAGCCCAATCAACATTAGTGTAAGCACTCAAATCAAAGTCATTACCTCTTGGATACCATAGGGCAAAATTTGAAGTTCCTTTCAAATATCTAAATATCCTTTTCATTGCCTTCTCATGTGTTTTCTTGGGATTGGTTTGATATTTGGCAATCACACATACTACATGCATAATATCTGGTCTAGAAGTAGTCAAGTACAATATTCCTCCAATCATAGATCTATAGACAGTCTGATCCAGCTCCGAAGACTCATCCTTTCTCAAGTGACATCCACTGACCATGGGAGTACTCAATGGCTTTGAATCCTCCATACCAAAATTCCTTGATATAAAGATTGCTATATGTAGTACCTTTCTTGAAGCTCTGCTAAAGTAAGTACTTGTCAAACCTAGCATACCAAGGCCTAGGTGCTTAATTGAGACCATACAAAGCCTTCTTGAGTCTGCACACCATGTCAGAATCTTGTAATATATGGAAACCATCTGGTTGTTCAATGTAGACTTCTTCCTCTAGATCATCATTCAGAAATACTAACTTAACATCCATTTGATATACCTTTAAGTTCTTATGAGTAACAAGAACAAGGAACATTCTTATTGCTTCCATCCTCGCTACTAGACAAAAAGTCTCCTCAAAATCAATACCTTTAACTTGTGTGTATCCTTTGCATAGCAATCTTTCTTTGTTCCTTACAATTTCACCTTTTTCATTCAATTTGTTCCAAAACACTCACTTTGTTCCTATAACATTCTTATTGGTTGGTCTAGGAACCAATTCACATGTCTAATTTTTCTCAATCTGATCCAATTCTTCTTCCATGGCTTTTATCCATCCATCATCTTTTCTAGCATCAACAAATTTTTTGGGTTATACCTTTGATAACAAACACAAGTTTACTTGCTCATGTGTCTTAGCAAGCCTTCTCCTTGTCTACACACCTTCATTCTTATCTCCAATGATCTAATATGTTGAGTGGTTCTTGTGAACATACTTTGCTAGAGTCTTAGGCATCTTCTCTAGTTCTTCTTCCTTTTCTTCTTTCACTTCTTCTTCTTCATCTTCAATGCATGGAAATATATCAGATTCAAAGTCCTCTGATTCATGTGAGATTTGATACAGGCCTTCATCTACCTTGACATTTGTGCTTTCAATCATCTTTCCCAACCTCTTATTTTAGCATCTATAAGCCTTGCTTCTGGTTGAGTAACCAAGAAAGATTCCTTCATCACTTCTTGAATCAAACTTTCCTAGGTCTTCTTAATCTCTTATGATGTAGCATTTTCTACCAAAGATCCTGAAGTATCTGACAGTGGGAGGTCTTCCATACCAAAGCTCATAAGGGGTCTTAGTGCTGTTGACCCTCAGTTGCATTCTATTAATTAGATAGACAACGGTGTGAACTGCTTCCTTCCATTACATATAAGGCATATTGGCATCTTTCAACATTGCCCTAGACATCTCTTGCACACTCCTATTCTTTCTTTCCACTACCCCATTTTGTTCAGGAGTCCTAGGAGCGGATAGATGTCTCCTAATACTATGATCTTCACAAAAAAATTCAAACTCATTTGAAGTAAACTCACCTCCTCTATCAGACCTCAAACATTTGATCTTGGCATCTACTTCATTCTCAACCATAGTTTTGAACACCTTAAATTTATCAAGGGCATTTGATTTTTCTCTTAAGAAAGTAACCCAAGTCATTCTAGAATAATCATTAATGAGAAACATAAAATACCTCTCACCTTGTTGACTCTTCACTATTGTAGGTCCATAGATCAGTGTGAATCAACTCTAATGGATTTGAAAAAGAGTACTCCTTGCTTTTGAAACTTTTCTTTGTCTACTTTCCCATTTGACATTCCCTGCATATTATATTTGTAGGCTTGATTATCTTGGGCATGTATCTCACTGCATGAGTAGAACTGATCTTTACCATATTATCAAAATTGTTGTGTCCCATTCTTTTGTGCCACAACCAACACTCACTGGATTGAGTCAACAAATGTGTTCTTCAATTTACCTAGACTTCAAATGATAGATATCAACATATGTCTTGATACCTTATGCAACCAGTTTTCCATACCCTACCTTCCTAATTTCACAACCTTTGGCATGAAAGGTGAGATTATACCCTTTGTTGCACATCTGACTGACACTGAGAAGATTGTGTTTTAGCCCTTTGACATAGAGGACATCCCCAATCCTATTCTTCCCATCAATAGTTATAGCACCTTTTCCACAAATTTATGCTGACTCATCACCACCACATTTGATAGCTCCACCATCCCACTTCTCAAGGCTAATAAACTTGTCCTTGTCACCAGTCACATGATTTGAGCATCCATTGTCAATCACCCAAGCCTTGGCTTCTTCTCTTGCATGAAAGATAGTCCATACAACCATTGATCTTTCATTGTTTTGATTTGTTTGCAAGGTATCAGTCTCTTCACATTTTCTAGCATCATCCTTTTTGTCACAAACACTCAAGCCCATGAAAAGTGTTTCATCATTTGAATCATCATGATCCTCATCTTCTAAAGAACTTCTCTCTATGGAATAGAAACTTTTTTTGAACTTGTCTCTCTTGTTGCTACCCCTTGATTCTTTAAAAGGACATTTAGAAGCAAAGTGATCAACCTTTCCACAATTGAAACATTTGAAAGGTAACTTACCTTTGTATTTGCCAGTGCCTTTCTACAGTCTTCTCACAAAATTTGCTTCAACTTCATCAGAGCTCTCATATTCATCAACAACTTCATCCTTTGTCTTCATACTAACTTTGATAGCAACATCCTTCTTTGGAGCATCACATCCAAACTCTCTCATTTCAAAAGTAGTAAGTATACCAATTTTTTTTCCATAGTGTATGTATCCAAGTATGCAATCTCCTCAATAGAAAATACCTTATGACTGTAAGATTTGGGAATAGATCTCAGAACCGTCTTCACAATCTCATCTTCTTTCACTTCTCCACCAAGACCTGTGATGCCATTGACCACTTCATTCACCCGAAGCATATATCCAACAATGTCTTCATCCTCTATCATCTTTAGGGTCTTAAATTTGCATTTGAAGATTTGCATCTTTGCTTGTTTTACTTTCTTATCTCCTTCATAAATGGTTTCAAGTTTATTCCAAACTTCTTGAGTAGAGCTACAACTCATTACCTTTGAAAGTTTGGAATCAGCTAGCCCACTCATGATAGCAAACTTTGTCTTGGCATTGTTATCATACTTAACTTCATCTGAGTTTGTAGGAATGGTAGAAGGAATAGTGTAACCAAACTTGACATATTCCCTAACTCCACACCCTAGAGAATTGATACAGGCTTCCATCCTTAGCTTCCAAAAAGCATAATTTGTTCCATCAAACCTAGGTATCTTGCTCCATCCATTGTGTGCCATCCCGGACCTTCCTCAAGTGGTTAAGCTTCCTTTAGAGGAACTTGGCTCTGATACCAATTGTTGGACACACCAAGATACTGATAGCGGAAGGTTAATTAGTATCTAAATAACTTCAACTTTAACAACTTCAACTTATCCAGAGAAGATTAAAACTTAAGCATCACAGTATTAACATAAGCATAAAAGCTTAACACAATGCACATCAACACATAACATCAAATATATGTGGAAAACCCAACAAGGGACAAACCATGGTGAGGATTAAATCACAATATATGAAGCTCAAATAACAACTTTGTTTTAGGACTACAACCCAAGGAAACTACTACTCCCTGAAAACTTTGATTTAGGATCACTCCCAAAGAAGATAATACTCCTTGAAGACTTTGTTTTAGGGTCACTCCCAAGGAATCTACTACTCCCTCAAATGAGAACACACTTACAAAAGATTACAATATGCCAGTCCTTCTACTGTCTAAATATGACATTGAAAATCACACATTTGATGATTGCAATTCCACCTCTTCAAACTTTCTTCTAATGATCAGATCAGTTAGGCACACTCTACACTTGATCACTGTCATAAATAAGTCTTCAAGATGAATCAAGACAACATCAATAACTTCTGCTCTTTCTCCTTCAGTCGCACATCATAATGCATTCATTCTACTCTTTATCTTGCATGTGAGCCCTATCAATCACTTTGCAGTCACACCTTGCCTAACTTAATTTGATTTACAATTTATACAAGATATTACCTTGATTACATTACTTTTCAGTCAGATACATCATGAAAAATATATTTATAAGTCAACGAAACAACACACAACATGAAATGTGTATAGGACAAGTCCTAAACAAGACTACATGCTACACCAGTAGAAGGTCCATGAATTGCAGACCTCAACAGTTGCTTAATTAGGTCCAAAACATCCTTCACAACATCAAACACCAAGGTATTACATCCACACACTTCTCTCATTTGGAAATAGGACAGCCTTAAGCAAAAACACATGAACCTTGAAGCATAATGACCACATCAACTTGAAAACCTTGTGCAGTACTGGAAACAAGAGGGATCTTCATGAAACTTTTCTAGATGAGTCTATAGGACTCATACAACATCTACAAACACTCCTTTACCTCCACACATTAAAGATTTTGCACTGCACATCTTCAATCATGAATTTTGAGAACAACTTGGGTAGGTACAAAAATTTAGGGGGCCAAAAAGTGGCCAACTTTTTAAAAAAACTTCTAAGACATAACACACTCATGTTATAACGTGAGCACATTATGTTTAAGTATTTAAAAAAAGCTTGCATTTATGCTCATTGTTTCATTTCATTTTCTAGCAAACCTACAACATAAAAACCCTTGAGAGCACGCTCACATTATTTGAGGTCAGATTCATCACCAAATTGTCGCTGATTTATCATCAAAATGTTGCCACGACGTCAGGGAGGCTGAAGGAGTAAGTTGTATTTTCTTTTTTGTGTGAATTTGTTGCTAAATAGGTAGGTTTAAGTAGATTTTTTATGTAAATTTCTTTAATTTATAGGAATTGATAATGCACCACCTCCTCTTGAAAATCCACAAAATCCTCCATCACCTGAACAACAAATACCTGCTGAAGAACAACCCCAACAACAAACACCTCCATCCATTCCTCAATATACCCCTGGAACACAAGAAAATTTAATGGGGAAAATTAAAAATAATAAAAAAATAAATTGAGGACATAATTGCAAGGTTGAAAGATCCTACAACTTTAACCTCACATAGATCCATGCTTGCTCAATCTCTTGAATCTATGTTATCAAATGTAGATTCAATTAGCAAGCAAATATCTAGTTGGTCAAAAAAGAGGAGAGAATTTAGAGAGTACTATGCAGACAAGTTGTCCTATGAACAAGTAAAAAATAAACAAATTACAAAATTGGACTTGTGTTCCATTTTCATACACCCACGAACAAATCAACCTCTACCCCTTACATGCAAGAGGTTCTCTATCCATTGGTGCAACAACCAAGTGATAAGGGACAATTTTGGGCAGAGGTGGTGGATGGTTTTTGACCATCCTCCATGCAACAATAATGAGGTTCCACAATACTTTTTGAGGAAACTCTACTATGAGTTTGTCAAAAATAAAGTGCCAAACTATTTTGATATGCGAGACTTCTAGGGTAGAGGTGTGGGGTTAGCACAGGATAGACTAGGGGCACGTGTTGACCCACATCGACCAGCGAGATGAGTGCTTGCTAGACAAGCCCATGAGCACGTTTCTATCCCTTCCATTGTGAAGGGAGTGCTGAGGTCAAGACACTTCAGTCAATTAGTGCCTTGACCCAGAGCATCATAGAGCATGCCAGAAGGAGTAGGGTTCCACCCCATACTTGCTAGGCTTGCGGGTTAGCTTGTAGTTATGACCCCATGGATAGTCGGGATGCAGGTGCATAGGCTACATCTGCAGGTGAGCAGATGGTGATGAAAGATGCTCTCCTGAGTGAGACTTTCAACCTTGATTCTTAGGTAAATGTTAGCAATTTCATTGAATTTAATTTATTAAATTTTATTTTTGAAATGCAAGATTAACTAATTTAGTTTGATGATTTTAATGAAATTTCAACATCATAGCGTTCATTCAGTTTTCAGCGGTTCTCCACCTCCATATTACACTATGACATCTATTGTCGAGGTATGTAGCTATTAAACAATTATAAATATTACATGTGAATAGAATTGTTATATGAATGGTATTCTAATATCCAATTTTGGATGTTGAATAGGTTAATCTTGGATATTTCATGGCAACGCCTCCTAGTGATGGTAGAGTTCAAAGATTCACTCAGGCAATAAAATAAATAGTTTAACTAATGAATTGTGCTTACTAGATTTTTGTAGTTTATATTCATATCATTGATTACATTGCATTGCACATCTTTTAAACTCAAAGCATTACTAGACATTGCATAACTAATAACTAGATGTTAATAGATGACAAAATTTCAATTACAATATAGTTATTTGAAAAAATGCCTCAAAGAAATGTGGTCTCATGGAATGCCATGACAAGAAAATGCATAGACAAGGACATCACCATGAGATCACATTTCTTTGAGGCATCTTTTCAAATAGCTCACTACCTTGTCTATGCTACCACATTTTCCATACATGTCTACCAAAACTTGTTGATCCCCTCCACACTATTTTTTGACAAATTATCTCTAATAAACTCATCCAATAACCACCAATCAGACCCTAGGACATGATACTAGAGAGAGGTATGAGCCTATGACATATTATATAGCATATGATTGACTCCAACATCATCTAGGTTTTAGCTATTAATTATGGGGGCAACAACTCACCCCTAACCAAAATCTTCAAATCTACACCAACCCATTCCCCTACAAACTATGTCAATCCTATTGGCTCAATTTCTTCCATCTCTACTTTTGATCCTACATCTAACCCACCTAAGTCTAATGAGGACCCTTCCTTTAAAACTACTATATTCTTTGAGATGATAGGCATATTAGACATTCAACCTTATAATTTTATTTTTCAACCCACTCCTACACCTGCCATCACCTTCTTGCTTGACAATGTGCCTACTGATAATTATAATGATCCTCTGTAGATTGAGGAACAAGTACACTATAAAATGATAGTTGAATCAAGGTGGAACACTTATACATCAAGGCAAAATTAATGTAGTTACAGAGGAACACTTATATATCACTAGGTTGCAAATAGATTCTTATCCCCCTCAGATATCTCCTAGTGTACACATAATGACACTTCTATACCTAATTTTGGCTCCCTCACCCTACTAATCTAGGTAGGACCTAAATGCCTAGATGTCTCATGTCATATCATCCCCACCTCATACTACTATCTATTCTCTTAGGTCATCCTTGGCTCATTGCAATGTGGGTTGTCACTGAATTGTTATCCACTAGTGCCTTAAATTCCTCATGATGGTAATGTCTTCACCATTTCTCATAGCCCATACCAACTAGTTGTTACCTTAAGACACTTCTCCTTAGATTATTTTTTATCAACCCCTTTTGGTTCACCTCAACCTCATACCAATTCCCTCTTTCACCTTTACCTATCTTATGCCTCTAAACGCATTGCTGCCCCAACCCCACAACCTCTTTCTATTACTTCACCTACTCCACTAGCTATGCCCCTATCTTCCCCACTATATATCCACCTATTACTACTTCACCTTCCTCATTGACTTCTATCTCCCCTCTAACACCCCTCCAAGATAAAGAAAAATACAAAGTGTAGGACCTTTCCCATCCACTTCTAAAATTAGGCCTAAGAAACTTCCCCAACATTACACCCAACCTACTAACCAACCCATATCTACCCTATCTATTTCCTAATCTATCCCTACCAGACATCCTAGACCTAGTTTGCTTCTAACCCACCCCCTGACAAACCTCAAGACAAAGAAAATGATAAGAAATTTTTAAAATAAGGTTTTGATTGTCCTATTTAATATCTTTCCTCCCTCCTATTATCCCACAAACTCTTGATATTCCTCCTTCCTATAAACCCATAAACTTACCTAATGTCTATGTGATTTCTAGTGCCATTCTTGTATCCCTTGTTCTACCACTCATTCCCATCACCAATCTTTTCCTGACATATTAAAACCCTCTAGCTTAGGCATTGTCCTACCTCCATCACTACCAAACAAACAAAAATTTGAGCACAACCCTACCCCACCCTACCACCAACCTAAACCTAAGCTAACACCTTTACTGCCTCTCTGACTTCTTAAACCTAAAATGTGATGCTACTATGGTCCCTCCTTTGTTGACCCTTATACCACACAATAGTCATGAATCTTCATCTAATTTGTATATATGCATGTGACTTGTGTGCTTTATTGTGTGTACTTCTATGTTTAGGTGAATGCATGTGTATGTTAGGAGCCATGACTTGCATCACTATTCTTGTTTTCGTAATTGAATAATGTTGTTTTATTTTCAGATGATGCAGGCTGCAGAGACACCTCCTGAAGTTCATAGGGCAATGGAGCATGGTGTGTCTTCTGCGATTGATAGATCCATGCATTTGATGGGAGTATGAGGCAGATTAGTAAATTTCAAATTACATTCGTTGTTATAGTTGTTTATTATTGAAAAATCAAATGATTATTGATTTGAAGTTTAATTTCTATTTGGATGGTTTCTATAGGACATTATAACGCCACAACCTGATCTTGGTACGAAGGCAAATGAGGAGAGAGATTATCTGGTAGTGGTAAGTGATTATTTTATTAAATGTTACAATTTTTATAATGTAATTTCTATGTATTAATGTCTATAATTTTTATTGTAACAACTACAGCTCCATGAATAACTAAATAGGAGGAGCAGCCCTTGGGTTCATAGTAGACCACTCTCATATGCATATCCATCCCCTCGAAGATCAAAGGTTGCCCGCAATATATTTTCTTCACCGGACAGAGGGGAATGACTTTTTATTGGGTTCCCTTGTTGTATGCCTATATGACATTTGTGGACATATATTTTGTATTGCATATAGTTGACATTGTATGCCTATATGGCATTCTTGTAAGCCTATATGGCTATTTTGTATATATCTTATACTTATATCGACATATATTGATGTATTCCTATATGAATATTTGGTTAATACAAATATTTTTTGTTGATGGTGTCCATATTTGCATTATAAATCCATGTTTCAATGGATATTTGTAGATGGTTTACTTCAAATATTAAAGTCTAATTGTATTACATGCACTTTTCCTTTATATAATTATAAATATATAAAGTTTCAACATTATTCTTCTCTACGATTATTGAACATTAAATCAATCATATGAATATAATAACCATTGTAGCATGGTAATTAAATTCATGTAAGTATACAATGCACTTTGAAGTATGCAACTAAAAATGAGCAAGACATTATTACATGTGACCTCATACCTCTCCACAAAGCAAGACATCTACCATTCCATGTGTATGCTTCATGCTACCATTCCACGTGTATGCTTCATGCTACCATTCCACGTGTATGCTTCATGCTTCTTGTGTATACTTCATGTGTTCACGTGTATGATTCATGCTTCCTATGTATACTTCATATTTTCACATGTATGCTTCATGCTTCTTGTATAGACTTCACGTATTATGCGTATTCACATGTATGCTTCATGCTTCCTGTGTATACTTCATGTATTATGTGTATTCATGTGTACGCCTCATACTTCATGTATTAGGTTGATATGCACTAACATAAAAGGGAGAGCAATTTATCATTGAGAAAGACATCCATAACATGTTTGAAGAATACAATTAAGAATACAACCTTAGGCAATATTGCAAATAAATAAATTTAGGTTCTCATGAATACTGATGACATTTCAAAGGCAAAAAGTTGTGACCCTTCCAATAGGAAAGACTATGAACCTTTTATAATGAAGGGCACTGATCATGTGTGGTGTATATGTGCCCAAATGGACATGTTGGTGCTGATGGTTTGGCCCCATGAAGAACAAAACAAAAAAGTAGCCTACCTTGCAACTTTACACTACATGCTTCTGATGATTTTTGGAGTAGTAGAAAATATTTCACCATGGGCAAATGCCTTAGAGATATCAAAAATTGAGAGAGGTTATTGTAGAGGGGTTCTATGTGATCATGTAGCCTTAGACAAAATATTTTTAAGTGACACAATTTCCAAGTAACAACTTGTCAAAGATTGTTGCCTTTTTGCACTTTAGACTCTTAAGGGATATCGTCGGTACAATGTAGCTTGGACTGTTTCGGCATGTTTGGGTGTGAAACATGACCATGCCTAGCCTAAATGTATCCATTCTAGACACGTTAGAACTTTTATTTTGGTCACATCAGGAGTAGGACAAAAGTTACACCCCTTTGCAACTTTACACTACATGCTTCTGACGATTTTTGGAGCAGCAGAAAATCTTTCACCACAGGCAAATGCCTCAGAGATATCAAAAACTGAGAGATGTTATTGTAGAGGGGTTCTATGTGATCACGTAGCCTCAGATGGAATGTTTCTAAGTGACAGTTTATGAGTAACAGCTCGTCAAAGATTACTGCCTTTTTGCACTTTGGACTCTTAAGGGATATCACCGGTACAGTGTAGCTTGGACTATTTCGGCATGTTTGGGTGTGAAACCAGACCATTCCTAGCCTAAACGTATCCATCCAAATGCATTAGAATTGTTGGTTTGGTCGCATTAGGAGCATGATGAAAGTTACACCCCTTTGCAACCTTACACTACATGCTTCTGACAATTTTTGGAGCAGCAGAAAAACTTTCACCATGGGCAAACACCTCAGAGATATAAAATACTAAGAGAGGTTATTGTAGAGGGGTTCTACATGATTGCATAGCCTCAAAAAGAATATTTATAAGTGACATGGTTTCTGAGTAACAACTCGTCATTGATACCTTTTTGCACTTTGGACTCTTAAGGGATATCGCTAGTACAATGTAGCTCAGACTGTTTCGACATGTTTGGATGCAAAATAGGACATGCTTAGCCTAAACGTACCCATCTAGATGCATTAGAATTATTAGTTTGGCCACATGAGGAGTAGAATGAAAGTTACACCCCTTTGCAACTTTACACTGCATGCATCTGACAATTTTTGGAGCAGTAGAAAAACTTTCACCACGGGCAAACGCCTTAGAGATATAAAATATTGAAAGAGGTTATTGTAGAGGGACCCTACGTGATCCTGTAGCCTCATACAAAATGTTTCTTAGTGATACAATTTCCAAGTAACAGCTCGTCAAAGATTGCTACCTTTTTGCACGTTGGTCTCTTAAGGGATATCATCGGTACAATGTATCTCAGACTGTTTTAGCATGTTTGGGTGCGAAACAGGACCATGCCTAGCCTAAATGTACCCATTCAAATGCATTAAAACTGTCAGTTTGGTTGCATGAGTTATTCCTTTTCATGATTGTGTTTTAGGTGAAATGATGGTTGAGGAAGGGTCTCCCAAGTCTGATCTAGGGCTACAAAGGTCAAGTTTGTAAATTGAGGTCTCTAGATGGTCAAATGGTGAAATAAAAAATATGCCTATAATCTGCCAAATTTTCACTGTATATGTATAAAAATGCAGCAGCAAAAAATCACAAACATATGTAAAATTGAAATATAGAAATAAAAGGTCTAACAATCAACTGTAAATACATTAATATCAATAACACGACTTTACAAAATCAATGTGCATACTTACAAATTAATCCAATGAACCATCTGAGTATGCTCTACTCTTTATTGTGTCAAGTATTGCCTCATAGTTAGACTCACACACCTTCCACAAGGTCTTTTTCAAAGGTCTACCCTGATATTGTATCAAATAAACATTGGATGCCACAACAAGGTTCGAGTAATGAAGAATCTTTCGATGCATGTCAAAGTCCTGAAACAACCAAACATTAACACTCTTATGTGGGTACCTTCTAAGCCAGGTTCCAGTAACAACCATCGAGCCTGTAGGGTATTCGATGTTTTTTCCATCTATAAGTGGGCCTCCAATTGATTTTTAGCCTCAACATAATGACACAAGTAATAATCCATTCCTTCTTCATTGTCTTGATCTGTAATAACTACATAAACATGCCCTACATTGATATGTGCAACAAATTAGATGAAATTAGTCAACATTACAAAAACACTACAAAGTAAGATAACATTAGGAATTTCAAAAACTATGCAAGTAAATATATTACCTAGTTGAACTAGATCTGATATGAGGTCAAAGTCAACTAATGATTCCATCTGTGTTAGTTCCAATGTTGTCGGAGGCTGATACGTGTCAAGTGGGCTAAGATAACTTAACCACCATTCGTCAACCCAATCCTTTGACTCGCACTCATTCCAGGCTTGAATTGTATATGAAGAACAAAAGCATATCATCTTCCGCATATGGATACTCCATGAATCTGTAATTGATCTTCTGAAAGAGTGTAGCTCACTTGATCTTGTCAGTGTACAACAATCCTCATATGGTGCAATGTTAGTATCATCTATCAACCAAAAAAATATACGAACTGAAGACTTACCTTCATTACCTGGACCCATCAAAGCATTACACCACTCGACGATTGATTTTGTATCTGTCAACTTCTCATTGTATTTATACTTTAAATCTTCTCATGCTATGACTCTTTTGATACATGCTTCTTGACCATCATGGTCCCCCTTTCATGCCCTGCTCCTTCTTAGCCAATAGAACATCCACGAGTTCTTGAATTGTGATGCACAGTTATCCAACCATATGATATGTTGACTGAATGATATGCTCCTTCTAGCCAAATCATTGTAGAACACCTTAAATGAACCTTGCACGAACTCTGTAGAATGTGTGTGATCATCACTAATATAAAAATGATTCTCCCTTATGATCTATCTGTCATCCTCTATACTATCATTTGCATGAATGAATGTGATGTGCACAAATATAGAAACTTGTGTGGAGTTGTAATATTGTGATTGTACCTCATGTTGTGGCTGTAGACTGTAGTTTTCTGCAAAGTCGATGACTGAAACAATGCTACCAAGTGGAAATGTGTCCTTGCATAACTTGAATTGCAAGTCCAACGATCAAGCTCTATGGGTATGCCTTGCATTCTCATACACTATACTATCACGAAATGTAGACATAAATTGATACATTGAAATATTTTGAATAACCAAATCACACATCTTTGCTTCTTTACTATCTTTTGTATTGTAGGCCACTATTTTATACTTGCTGAACTCTACTAGTTCATTTCCAACTGCATGTGTGATTTCCATATGTTCACATATTGGAATACGTTGCAAGCCACCGCAATGTTGACATGTGCCATCCAAGCACAATTTCCTGTAGAATATTTGACCTTCCTCTCTTTCACATAAAATTGTTGATATGAAGTCTCTTGAAGATGTTGGTGGGGCATGTATGCCACAATCCTGCAAAACATTGTTAATATGCAAATCTAAACATATAGACCGACAAACATCAAAATGGTTAGAAATTTCAATATGTAATTTACGACAAGTAGTGCATGTGTGATTTATTTTGATATAGAAAGGTTTTAGCATTTCAAAATATCTTTGAGAAATTTTAATTTGAGGATACATCTCTAGAAATTTACCAAAAAACTATGTTTGAGTCATATCCAAAAATGATTTGGATGTGGCTCATGATTTTGACTACCGATTCTCCTTCTTACCACATCCCTTTGATTCAGAGATACCCTTGTGTAATTCTTCCAAAAGTCTTCAATTAGTAATCTCAATGTTTCAATAATTGGTTTATCTTTTCGTGGTAGTCTCCCCGAGAATGCCCATAATTCATCAGCATTAGTGTCCTCGATTCTTTGGCGCCTTTCAACGACTCTTGATAATTTTTTTATTAATTCTCAATTGGTGCAGGAGCTCCAGTTTTAGTCATTTTTTACTATGTCATGTGTTGTGGTTTTGTTATTTTGGTTTTCCCCAAGGCTTTGAAAGCCATTTTCATGCTATGTAATAAGGACTTAGTCATTTTAATTGACTAGTCCATTTTAAAGCTAGTTTAGGCCTATTTTATAGGTTTTCTTTTTTTGAAACTTGGTGTTTTTAAAGAAAAGACTATTTCCATCATTTCACTGCCTTTCATGGGTAGTTGTACAGGTAGTAGGGAAGTGGAAACTTTCCAAAAACTTTTGATTGTATAAAACATGCCGAGAAGAATGAGAAAAATAGTTTTTTGGAGTGAAAACAGTGTTTTTGCTACTTTTTGCTGGAGACAGTCATCTGGTACGGCATGGTACGGACACTACAGGGTTTGAAGGTTGTAAAACTTGTTTATGCATTGAATCACCTTTCTTTTAAATCTTGTTAGCCTTCTTGACTCTTTCTGTGGAGGGAGAAACTATTTGATTTGTGAAAACTGGTCTAAACCCTCCAAAAGCAAGGTTTTTGGAAAAAAATGTCTGAACTCTCCTCTGTCCTCTGAATGGCATCAACATTCTTCAGTAGGATGGAAGGAGAGCACCTTTATTTTAGTTTTCTGTTGTTATTTGGGTTTGTCTTTCACTCCACAAGCCTCTTGGCATGAAACTAGCTAGTCTTCTTGGTATATTTCCTTCTCCTAACCTAAGACTAGACTATTTCTAGATGAAAAAAATAGTTTGCTATCAGAAATAATAGTCTACTATTCCTGCTCGTTGTGGTACAGTATAGTTTGCATGTTTGAGGAATAGTATATGCTCAATATAGGTATTTGGGTTGTGCATTCAGTGGTGAAGGTCATTTGGAGTTTAGAGGAGTTAGTATTGGTTTATCCATTCCCTTATGCTACAAGGTTTAAACCTTCTTGAAATACTATTTTTAGGACAATCAAAAGATAGGCTGTCCACTGTCCTTTCTGGTACAAATTTGTTGTTGAGTCAGTGATTTCATGTTGGTCTTGTCCTTGGTAGGTACATGCTGTGAAGATCCATGTTGTGATGAAGGGGGTAAATCACAAAACACACAATAACAAATATTAAACACAACAAATAGAACTTTCTTTTATTGAACTGGGCAACTCATTACATTACAGAAGCTCAATTACAATTAGAGGATGAATCCTCTACTAGCTGCAACACATTACAGCTTTCCCAACCTCAAGACTCTAGAATCTTCAGCCTTCTGTAACCCCAAATCAGCTAGGGTTTCTATTTTTCCCCCTATTCTAGACTCTACACTGGCCCCCCTTAACTCTACTACCACCCAGGGTTCCCAAAATAGTCATAAATAGCATTTTTTAGCGGCCTCCAGCTAAATTTTGAAATTTGCAACTCCCTCCAAAAGTAGGTCAACTTCCGGGAAGCATAACTTTTGATCCAGGTGTCTGATTGACGAACCGTTTTAAGCACTGGAAAGCTCGCGATGTGAACTATCACACTGAAAATTTGCAAATGGATTTCTGTCAACTTTTTGAGATGTTATGAGAAGTTTTAGTGCCTCATATCTCATTCCGTAAATTTTCAGGGGCTTTTCAGAAAACAAAAACTTTAATATCTTTCAGCTCACAAATGATCTTTTCCTGATTCCTTCGCCAAAGGTCTTATATTTCCATTATGTAACTTTCTAGAAGTTTTTGCTTCATTACGTGCCCAAATGCAAACTTTCTAAAAATAGCAGGTACACTTTCCTAAATAGGCAGGTTGGTATTTTTAGCAGTTTTGGAAAAAACTGAAAGTCCTACATTATTATTCTGGATATTATGGAACCAAAAACACTAATTATGGGAAGAAATGAGAACAACTACAATGGTTTTTGAATTAACTTCTTTTTGGGTGATGCAAGATTGCCCTTACGCCTCTGGATGCTCCTACATCAGACACCCAGGGTAATTTGAGAAGTGACCCTGTCACGTCTCATGTGTTTATGTGAGGAAAACCCAAATGGTCAACCTCTGCCTTAGACAACCAAGAAGAATCTTCAATAGGCCTTCCTTTCCATTTCACTAGATATTCTTCATATTGCCTGTTTCGAGTGCTCCTTCCCACACGGCTATCCAAGTTCTCTTCTATCTCCTCTATTGAACTAGATGCTAGAATACTCCACTGCACTTCTGTTGGTCCATCCTCTGTTCCACCTTCATGATATTCTGATAAATCAGCAATGTTGAAAACAAGGGAAATATTGATCCCACTCGGCAGCTCTACCTCATATGCATTTCCTGAATCATGCTTCTTCATAATTCTACATGGTCCAAATTTCTTCATTTTCAACTTATTGTATGTTCCAATTGGGAACCTTTCTTTTCTTACGTGAACCATGACTTCATCTCCTACCTGGAATTCCTTATATCTCCTCTTCTAATCTGCCTTAGCCTTGTACTGAATATTCATTTTATTAATGTGTTTTCTCACCTCTTAATGCAAATTCTTCAGATGTTCTGCAAAGTCTTCAGCTTCGGCACTTGTCTTTTCTCCGTTGTCTAGCTTCCTTAACTTAGAAACATTTCTTGGGCTATTGCCATATACAATTTGGAATGGTGATTTACCAGTACTCCTATTGACAGAATTGTTGTAAGCAAATTCTGCCTGTGGTAAAATCAAATCCCATCCCTTGGGCTTATCTCCTACCAAGCATCATAGTAGGTTACCCAAACTCCTATTCACCACTTTAGTTTGTCCATCAGTCTGTGGATGGTGTGCATAACTAAACTTCAAGTCTGTCTTCAACTTCTTCCACAATGTCCTCCAGAAATAACCAACAAACTTGGTATCTCAGTCTGAAACTATGCTTTTTGGTAGACTATGTAGTCTCACCACTTCCCTGAAAAATAACTCTGCAATATGAATAGCATCATTAGTCTTCTTACAAGGAATAAAATGTGCCATTTTTGAGAATCCGTCCACCACCACAAAAATAGAATCATGTCTTCTCTGTGTCCTTGGTAAACCAAGAACAAAATCCATGCTAATATCATCCCATGGCTTCTTCGGTACAGGTAATGGTTGATACAACCCTGTATTCTGACTTGTTCCTTTTGCCATCTGACACACTCTGCAACTCTACACAAATTTCCTCACATCCTATTGCAACTATGGCCAATAATAATTTTCACCAATAATAGCAATGGTCTTATCTCGACCAAAGTGTCTAGCCAATCCCCCATTATGCTTCTCCTTAATCAAGTTCTCTCTCATGGAACTCCTTGGAATGCACAACTGGCTTCCTCTAAACAACATGCCATCTTGGATAATGAAATCCAACCATTTTGTCCTATCTAAAGTAACAGGTTCCAAACAAGCTTTCCAGGCCTCTGCAAAATTTGGATCTTCAGGATACAAACTTTTGAGCTCATCGAACCCAACAACCTCTATCTTCATTTCTGTCAACAAATTTTACCTTCTACTCAAGGCATCTGCAACTCTGTTGGACTTCCCACTCCTGTGCTTCAAAACAAAAGTATAGCTCTGCAAAAACTCAACCCATTTTAAGTGCCTTTGATTTAACTTTCCTTGACTATTAAGATACTGCAAAGCCTGATGATCAGTATACAAAACAAACTCCTTTGGAAACAAATAATGTCTCCATTTCTTCAAAGCCTGAACTATTGCATAAAACTCCTAATCATAAACATAATACTTTTTCTTGGCATCATTAAGCTTCTCACTAAAATAGGCAATGGGCTTACCTTCTTAGCTCAAAACAGCTCCTATACCACTACCACTAGCATCACAATCTACCTAAAATACCTTATTAAAATCTGGAAGTGCCAACACAGGTTGTTCTACCACTTTCTATTTCAATGTATCAAAGCTCTTGTCTGCTCCTTTAGTCCATCTAAACTCTTTTCTATCCCCTCTCATTGTCTCAGTTAGGGGTGCACAAATGCTACTAAAACTCCTGATAAACTTTCTATAAAAACTTGCCAAACCATGAAAAGATCTTACCTCTGTGACACTCCTTGGCGTAGGCCATTCAATGATAGCCCTTACTTTTTCTAGGTCCATCTTAAGACCTTCTTCTGAGACAACAAATCCCAGGTACACCAACTCCTCTGCAAAACTACATTTCTTCAGATTAATCAACAACTTCTCCTCCCTCAGCTTCTCTAGAACTCTTCTGATATGCATCAGATGCTCATCCCAAGTCTTACTGAAAATCAAAATATCACCCAAATAAACAATAACAAAACTTCCCAAAAATTCCTTCAGTACCTCATTCATGAGCCGCATGAATGTGCTTGGTGCATTGGTTAGCCCAAATGGCATGACTAACCACTCATACAAACCTTCCTTTGTCTTGAAAGCTGTCTTCCATTCATCTCCTTCTTTGATACAGATCTGGTGATATCCACTCTTTAGGTCAATTTTCGTGAAGTACTTGGCTCCACTCAAACAATCCATGATGTCATCCATTCTTGGCAATGGAAATCTATACTTGATCGTTATCTTATTGATGGCTCGAGAGTCTGTATACATCCTCCATTCTCCATCCTTCTTTGGTGCTAGTACTATAGGTACCGCACATGGGCTTAGGCTCTCCCTTATCAGTCCCTTCCTCAACAACTCCTGAACTTGTCTATTCAACTCATCATTCTCTGCAGGGGTCATTCTATGGGCTGCCTTGTTTGGCAAATTGGCTCCTGGTATCAAATCCATTTGATGACTTATCTTCCTTACTGGTGGTAAACCTTCTGGTACATTATCAGAGATAATATCTTGGAACTCTTCCAACATATCTGAAACTTCTGCTAGTACATCTTCATAGTTCTCTTGACTAATCTTAGGAATCAATGCAAAGCAATGACGCTCATGCTTCATACCCTCCAAAAATTTCCTACCATCTACCAAGCAAATTCTGGCAGTACTACATACCTTTTCTTCCACCTCCTTCAAGGGCTTCAATTTATGATGAACTCCATCTTTTGTTAGGGAATATGTGTTTGCACGGCCATCATGGACAATGCTCTTATCATACTGCCACGACCTTCCCAACAGCATATGACATGCATCCATCGGTATGATATCACACAGTACCTCATCATGGTAGTCCCCAATCTTGAACTTCACTAAACACTGCTCATTGACCAAAGCTCTATGGGCTTTCTACAACCATGCAATCCGATATGGATGCGGATGCTTTCTTCTTGTCAACTTCAACTTGTCAACCATCTCTTCTGAAACTAGATTATTAGTGCTTCCACTATCAATAATAATATCACAACACTTACCTTCACATTTGCACCTTGTGTGGAATAAACTCTTCCTCTAATTTGGTTCTTTCTCCTCATTCAACAAGGTTCTTCTGACAACTAGGGTTTCTCCCCTTTCAGCATCTTCAGAATGCTCAGACTGTGCATCTTCATCTACATGTGCAACTCGTGCATTACCTTCAGGTCTCCTATTCGTCCTTCCTTGATGTTGCAGACACTCATATGCTCGATGCCCTTCTTCTCCACATTGGAAACAGGTTCCTCTGAAACCTCCTCTTCCAGGTCCTTGCCCAGGTCTACCTCGTCCTCTTCCTCTTTGCTCACCATTGTTCTGGTCACGAGGACGGTAGGTGTTATCTCCTCTCTGATTTTGACTGGTGCCAGCTTCTTCACTTTTCTTTGCATCTTCATTTCGGCCCCCATAGGGTCTTCCACCAGTCCTTCCGCCTTGACCTCTTTCCCTTTGCTTGTTGTCAAATCTTTTATTCAACTTCTCTTCGACCTTCAAGGAAAACTGGTATGCATCTTCTATGGTGGTCATTCTAACCAGGCTCAACTCCTCCTAAATACTCGGCCTCAACCCATTAATGTAACGGGCTACCTTTTCCTTGTTGGGCTCTGCATGGCCTGTCCTGATAGTAATCTTATAAAACTCTTCTGTAGACTCCTTAACAGACTTGTTACCTTGCTTTAATCCTTGCAACTTCTTCAACAACTCCATCTCATAGTCCACAGGAATGAACTGCTTCTTCAGTTTCTCCACCATCTGATCCCATCTGGTGATCTTTCCTTTTCCTTTTTTGTTCCTCTCTAATTGGACCTCCTTCCACCAAATACTGGCATGGCCCTTCAACTTTGTTTTTGCAAACTTGACCCGATCTGGGTCCTCCACATCTTCATACTTGAAATACTCCTCCATGTCATTGATCCAATCAATGAGCTATTCTGGATTCAAATCTCCAGAATATGTAGAAACTTCGATTCTGGGCCTCTTTCCAATCTTCGAAATGGCCCTCAACAACCTACCTCTACAGGATCTCCTGCAACTTCTTCTTCTTCCTCAAATAGCTCCTCTTTAGCTTCATCTTTGCTTTCTTCTCTTGTTCTCAGATCAAACCCTCTTCGCAGCTCCTCTTGCAATGCATCGATTTGCCTTTGTAGGGCTCTAAAACCCTCTTCTGTCAAAGCATTCCTCCCAACACAATTTCTTCGTGGAGGCATCTTGGTCTCTGCAGCAAACCCACAACCTTAGGTCCTGGTGCAAACTGCCTCACAGTCGGTGATCTGTTTACACACTTAGGAACCCTTGCTCTGATACCACTTGATGAAAGGGGTAAATCACAAAACACACAATAACAAATATTAAACATAGCAAATAGAACTTTCTTTTATTGAATTGGGTAACTCATTACATTGCAGAAGCTCAATTACAATTAGAGGATGAATCCTCTACTGGCTGCAACACATTACAGCTTTCCCAACCTTAAGACTCTAGAATCTTCGGCCTTCTGTAACCCCAAATCAGCTAGGGTTTCTATTTTCCCCCCTATTCTAGACTCTACACTAGCCCCCCTTAACTCTACTACCACCCAGGGTTCCGAAAATAGTCATAAATAGCACTTTTTGGCGGCCTGCAGCTAAATTTCAAAATTTGCAACTCCCTCCAAAAGTAGGTCAACTTCTGGGAAGCATAACTTTTGATTCGGGTGTCCGATTGACAAACCGTTTTAAGCACCGGAAAGCTCACGATGTGAACTATCACGCCAAAAATTTGTAAACAGATTTCCATCAACTTTTTGAGATGTTATGAGAAGTTTTAGTGCCTCATATCTCGTTCCGTAAATTTTCAGGGGCTTTTCAGAAAATAAAAACTTTAATATCTTTCAGCTCACAAATGATCTTTGCCTGATTCCTTCACCAAAGGTCTTATATTTCCGTTATGTAACTTTCTAGAAGTTTTTGCTTCATTACATGCCCAAATGCAAACTTTCTAAAAATAGTAGGTACACTTTCCTAAATAGGCAAGTCGCTATTTTTAGCAGTTTTGGAAAAAATTGAAAGTTATACATTATTATTCTGGATATTATGGAACCAAAAACACTAATTATGGGAAGAAATAAGAACAACTACAATGGTTTTGAATTAACTTCTTTTTGGGTGATGCATGATTGCCCTTATGCCTCTGGATGCTCCTGCATCATGTTGGTAGAGTAGATTGGTAGTAGTTTGAGAGTTCTTGAAGATAGATTGTTGTCCTAGAAGGTGGATTGTGTATATGGGTTGGTTAGAGCAGTGACTCCCCATTGGAAAGTTGAATAACCTGTGAGGGTGGGCACCAATGAGTGGTCTAGGGCTATGTCAGTTCCTTGAGAAGCCTTGTGTAGGCTTATAATAATAAACACCTTTGTATACCTCTTGAAGGAAGCATTGAGATCTAGTGAACTCCAACAGCTACTACCTTTACCTCTGCATCATATTGGTATCAGAGCCAAGTTTCTAATTGGAAGCAGTGTATGTCAGAAGAGGAAATTGAAACAAAGGCTAGTACAATGCCTCCCAAGACAATGAGTCAAGATGCCATCAAGAAGTTGGTGGAAGAGATGGTTGAAGCAAGACTGCAAGAAGCAAGATTGCAAGAAGAGAAGAAGTCTAAGGGCAAGACCAAAGAAGAGGGAAGTTCTTCTGACACAAATGAAGAAGTAGAGGTAGAAGAGAGTCCTCAGGAGTAGGACATGTCTGTAGATCAAAAAGCTTTCCTGAATGCACTTAAGGGTGCTCATGGAGACAGTGGTGATCCCAAGATGGATGTGCCTACCTTTCATGGTAAGTTGGATGGAGATGTTCTCACCGATTGGTTAGAAGCTATGTGCAACTTCTTTGATTACAAGGAGTTCAATGACAACAAAAAGGTCAAGTTTGCCAAGACAAGGCTAAGAGGTTCTGCACTTGTATGGTGGAACTATATGCAGAGTGAGAGGGAGAAGATTGGGAAGAGTTCCATCACTAAATGGAGCAGAATGGTGGCTATGCTCAGAAGCAAGTTCATGCCACCTGACTATGAGATTCAAATCATAAGGAGATTTCAGAATTTGAGACAAAAAGACATGGATGTGGCTGCCTACATAGAAGAATTTCATAGACTCAGTATGAGGGCCAATCATAATGAAGATGAAAAAGGGATGGTGGCTAGGTACCTGAATGGACTGAAATACAATCTGCAAGATGAGATAAGTTTAGTGTTACCAAAGACAGTGGATGAATGTTTCTTATTGGCCTCCAGAGTAGAGGAAAAACTGAGAAGGAAGGGTGAACAAAGTGCCAGAGGTAGAGGTGGCAAAAACCAAAGAGGAAGAGGCAATTTTGGCCGTGGACAGTTCAACAAAACTTAAAATAACAGTCAGCAAGAAACATCACCTGAGACAGAGCATAGAGGAGGTTCCGAAGGTTGGAGAAGGCCTAATGGCAGGGGCAGAAATGGTGGAGGAGGTAGAGGACCAGGAGTCTTCACTGGAAGATGTTATGGCTGCAACCAAGTTGGCCATACAATGAACAAGTGCCCAGAGAAAGCTAGTGTGAATTCACCAATGGGAAGTGCTGCACCTATTCTAGATGGAGAGAGTATGATGATCAAAAGGTCTATGTTGAAGATGCCATTGAAGCAAGAGCCCCCTCAAAGAAAGAATCTTTTTAGAACCCAAGGCCTAGCCTATGGGAAACTCTGCAAAATCATAGTGGATTCAGGGTCTACTGAGAATGTGGTATCCACTGACATGGTTGAGAAGTGCAAGTTGAAGAGGCTGCCTCATATCATTCCTCACAAGATCTCCTGGTTAAACAAGAATCAAAGTTTCATGGTGGAAGAACAAACTTGGGTTGAATTTGCAATTGGTGACTACAAGGACAAAATGTTATGTGAAATCATCCCTATGGATGCATGTCACCTGCTTCTTGGCCGCCCATGGCAGTATGATGTTAAAGCTCAGCATGATGGTGAGAAGAACACTTATGTCATCACCAAGAATGGAAGAGCATTCAAAATGGATCCTTTGTTGGAGCAGCCCAGGGGGAAGGAAAATAACAGCAGTGTCATGTTGGTGAATGGCAAAGAGTTCCTAAACCTCTTGAAGGAGAATGACAACCAGGGGTATGCCTTGGTCATGAAGCCCAAGAGTGGAACAGATCAGCAAGAACAAAAATAGAAGGAGATTCCATTGGAAGTACAACAGCTTCTAGATAAGTATCAAGACCTTGTGGTAGAGGAAGTTCCCAACTCCTTACCACCCATGAGGTATATTAGTCATCAAATTGACTTAATACCTGGTGCTACATTGCATGGAAGAGGTGGCAAGGCAAGTTCAAGATCTCATGGAGAAAGGGCTGATTAGGAAGAGTCTAAGTCCTTGTGCAGTTCCAAGTGTACTTGCTCCTAAGAAGGATGGAAAGTGGAGGCTATGCACAGATTCAAGGGCCATAAACAAGATCACCATAAGGTACAGATTCCCAATGCCAAGGATTGAAGATCTCTTGGATTATCTGGGAGGATCATGCTATTACTCAAAGATTGATTTGAAATCTGGATATCATCAAATCCAGATCAGATAGGGAGATGAATGCAAGACTGCTTTCAAGACCAATGAAGGTCTTTATGAATGGCTTGTTATGCCATTTGGTCTTAGCAATGCTCCAAGTACATTTATGCGCCTGATGAATGAGGTATTAGTTGAATTCATTGTTAAATTTGTTATTGTTTATCTTGATGACATACTAATCTTCAGCAGGACAAGGGAAGAGCATGTGAAGCATGTTGGTCAGGTGTTGGAGAAGCTGCATGAGCATAAGTTGATGATCAACTTAGACAACTGTGAGTTCATGAAAACTGAACTTGTATACCTGGGATTTGCCATTTCTAATGGCTGTTTGAAGATGGATCCCTCTAAGGTTGAAGCTATTCTCAGTTGGCCTACCCCAAAAATAGTGGGAGATGTGAGAAGTTTCCATGGATTGGTGACTTTCTATAGGAAATTTATCAGAGGTTTCAGTCACATTAGTGCTCCCATCCTCAACACCATCAAGGGTGGAGTCAAATGTAGATTCCAATGGACAAAGGAAGCTAATAATAGTTTTGAGTTGTTGAAAACAAAGGTGGCTGAGTTACCTACTTTAGTCCTCCCTGATTTTGATAAGGTGTTTGTTGTTGAGTGTGATGCAAGTTAGCAAGCTATTGGTGCTGCTCTCAGCCAAGAAGGACATCCGGTGGCATTCTTTTTAGAAAAGTTGAATGAAACCAAGCAAAGGTATTCTACCTATGACTTAGAACTCTATGCAATGGTGCAAGCTCTTAAGAAATGGAGACATTATTTGCTGCCCAAAGAATTTATTGTGTTTACTGACAATCATGCTTTAAGCTTTCTAAATAGTCAAGAAAAATTGAACCATAGACATGTTAAATGGATGGAACAGCTACAAGTTTATACCTTCACAATTAAGCACAAAAGAGGTGTCTCTAACAAGGTGGCTGATGCATTGAGTAGGAGGTTGCTTCTTGTTCATGAAATTCAGTTAGAAAGCATGGGTATTGACTGTTTAAAGGAGCTGTATAAAGAAGATTCTGATTTCAAAGAGGCTTATGATGTTTGTATGAACTTGGCTAACACATTCCATGGAGAGTATGCAGATTTTGTTTTGCAGGAAGGCCTCTTGTTTAAAGGCAATTTGTTGTGTGTCCCTAAGTGCTCTATGTGGGACAACATCATCAAGGAGAAGCATAATGGTTCTTTAGGAGGACATTTTGGCTTAGACAAGACACTAGAACAAGTCACAAGGTTCTATTTTTGGCCAAAGGTGCAATCAGATGTGAGGGAGTATGTAGCTAGTTGTGCAATCTGTCAAAGAGCCAAAGGTGTGTCTTCAAATGCAGGTCTATACCAGCCCCTTCCCATTCCCAACAGACCTTGGGAAAGTATCAGCATGGATTTTGTGCTTGGGTTACCTAGGACAGCCAGAGGGGTGGATAGTGTGTTTGTCATTGTTGATAGGTTCAGCAAGATGGCTCATTTTGTGCCATGTAAATGCACAAATGATGCATCTCATGTTGCAGGTCTATTTTTCAGAGAGGTAGTAAGGATACATGGTTTACCATTGTCCATTGTAACTAACAGAGATTCTAAGTTTGTAGGTCACTTCTGGAGGACCTTGTGGAAGAAGCTGGGCACACAATTGTCCTTTTCATTAGCCTACCATCCACAAACTGATGGTCAGACTGAGGTGGTTAATAGATCACTTGGAAACCTTCTAAGGTGCCTTACAAAGTAGCATGGTTTGGCATGGGACTTGGTTATTAGTCAGGCTGAATATACCTACAATGATTCAAGGAATAGGAGCACTGGTAAAAGTCCTTTTGATATAGTTTTTGGTTTTCATCCAAGAGGACCACTTGAGTTGAAGGATCTCCAAGGATGGGATAGAAGGAGTGCACTTGGTGAAGAGTTTGTTGCCTCCATGAAAACAGTCCATGATCAAGTCAAGTTGCAACTAGAAAAATCAGTCACAAGGTACAAGGAAAGGGCAGATTTGAAGAAAAGAGAAGTGCAATTCAAAGTTGGTGACTTAGTTATGGCATATCTAAGGAAAGAAAGATTGCCAAAGGGTCAGCCAACTAAACTCATGATGAAGAAGATTGGGCCATGCAAAATAGTGCACAAATTCGGTCCAAATGCATATGAGATTGAGTTACCATCTGGCCTTGGTATCTCTCCAATTTTCAATGTTTGTGATCTTTTTCCTTTCAGATCTCCATTACCTAGTGAAAGTGGATTAGATGTGGTGGTTGAAGATGCTGATTGGATCAAGGATTTGCCTTCAAGCAAACCTTTGCAATTGGAGTGCATTCTGGATTCCAAGGTTGTCAAGAAGACTCGGAGAGGTGTCTATAAAGACTACTTGGTGAAATGGAAGGATCTTCTTGATTCAAAGGCCACCTGGATGACTGAAGTAGATATCTTGAAGCATGGCATGACACTTCAACAATTGGCAACTCAAGGGACTTGAGTTTTTCCCACAGGAGGAGTATGGTGCAGGAGCTCCAGTTTTAGTCATTTTTTACTATGTCATGCATTGTGGTTTTGTTATTTTGGTTTTCCCCAAGACTTTGAAATCCATTTTCATGCTATGTAATAAGGACTTAGTCATTTTAATTGACTAGTCTATTTTAGAGTTAGTTTAGGCCTATTTTATAGGTTTTCTTTTTTTGAAACTTGGTGTTTTTAAAGAAAAGACTATTTCCATCGTTTCACTACCTTTCATGGGTAGTTGTATGGGCAGTAGGGAAGTGGAAAGGTTCCAAAAACTTTTTATTGTATAAAACATGCCGAGAAGAATGAGAAAAATAGTTTTTTGGAGTTAAAACAATGTTTTTTCTGCTTTTTGCTGGAGACAGTCATCTGGTATGGCATGGTACGGACACTACAGGGTTTGAAGGTTGCAAAACTTGTTTATGCATTGAATCACCTTTCTTTTAAATCTAGTTAGCCTCCTTGACTCTTTATGTGGAGGGAGAAACTATTTGATTTGTGAAAACTGGTCTAAACCCTCCAAAAGCTAGGTTTTTGGAAAAAAATGTCTAAACTCTCCTCTGTCCTTTGAATGGCATCAACATTCTTCAGTAGGATGGAAGGAGAGCACCTTTATTTTAGTTTTCTATTGTTATTTGGGTTTGTCTTTCACTCCACAAGCCTCTTGGCATGAAACTAGCTAGTCTTCTTGGTGACTAGCTGAGTTATTAATGAATGACAGCAACATGACTGTAGGAACAGTCAATGGTAGGATTAAATGGATATTGATTCCTGTGTTTTAATAGGAAGATAGACCTGTGCAAGGGTCCAACTGGTCTGGGGCTAGAACCCTTGGTATATTTCCTTCTCCTAACCTAAGACTAGACTGTTTCTAGATGAAAAAAATAGTTTGCTGTCAGAAATAATAGTCTACTATTCCTGCTCGTTGTGGTACAGTACGGTTTGCATGTTTGAGGAATAGTATATGCTCAATATAGGTATTTGGGTTGTGCATTCAGTGGTGAAGGTCATTTGGAGTTTAGAGGAGTTAGTATTGGTTTATCCATTCCCTTATGCTACAAGGTTTAAACCTTCTTGAAATACTATTTTTAGGACAGTCAAAAGACAATTTGCTATCCACTGTCCTTTCTGGTACAAATTTGTTGTTGAGTCAGTGATTTCATGTTGGTCCTGTCCTTGGTAGGTGCATGCTATGAAGATCCACGTTGGTAGAGTAGATTGGTAGTAGTTTGAGAGTTCTTGAAGATAGATTGTTGTCCTAGAAGGTGGATTGTGTATATGGGTTGGTTAGAGCAGTGACTCCCCATTGGAAAGTTGAATAGCCTATGAGGGTGGGCACCAGTGAGTGGTCCAGGGCTATGTCAGTTCCTTGAGAAGCCTTGTGTAGGCTTATAATAATAAACACCTTTGTATACCTCTTGAAGGAAGCATTGAGATCTAGCGAAATCCAACAGCGACTACCTTTACCTCTGCATCATCAATGCTTGACTCATCTTTCTAATGAGACGAGCTTTCCTCATTTGATTACTTACTATTTTTGATGTAATGACACGTCATGTGACATTACTATATTTTGTGTGAGTTGTTACCCACACTCTCATATGCACTCATTAGATTCTTGTATATTTTTCACTTGAAGCCTCCAATGTTCTCAACCCAAGAATCTTCATGATGGACCTATACTTTATACTTTGCATCATTTCAATGAATAGTTGACATCTTGCGGTCTCACTTAACTTTTCAAAGAACACTCTCCAAATCTTATGAGCATATCTTCTACAAGTGCATTTTGGAATCTTACCTTCCATTGGCTGCAAAATATTCTCATCAGTATCAATCAAATACTTTGTCTTTCTATGCAAAATTCTAGATGGTGTTAAGAAAGGTAAATTCATCTCAAAATTAGGAATTTCATCAATATTTAAATGAGATCGGCTAGATGGCATACATTTGATTGAAGATGGAATAGATGACATACCTTGAGGTTTAGGTGGGAATGATGGCATACCTCCTTCCTCACATGTGAGTGATGATGTACTCTCAACTTGAGATTTGGTAGATGGTGTCCCTCTATCTTGACTTGCAGTAGAGGATGTGTCTCCAACTGTGGTATTCAAATCTCTCATAGCATGAAGTTTTTGCATTCATTCCCTTTGTGCTACCAATACCATATCTCTTTTTGATGGTTGAGGTTCCTCTTCAATTTCCATGTCTTCAGCTATCATGTCCAATTTCCTCTTCTCACAAAGTTCCCTCATAGTCATTGCTTTCTTTGCATTCTTAGCTTCTTTCTCTTCATGTGTTGGTTTAATCCTTGATCGTTTCCTCGGCATGATAGAGAATTTATCTGTATCATGATAAAGAGACAAATATTAGTTCCTAAGAAATGAATATGGTTCCAAATTTTAGTGCTGTTACCCTAAACATTTCTAGCACTTCCCACAATTTCCTTGCAGTCAAAGAAGAGTTTTCAATCACATGGTGGAGGATTTTTCAGCCCATTACCATTGTTGAAGTGTTCTCAGCTAGTCAAAGAAGGTTTTTCAATTCACTTTTAAAAGGCTCTTAGGCTAATGAAGGTAGACCTCATGACTCTTTTAGGAAATGTGTAATGTCAAACAATAAACTATCTTTAATTTTTAATTGCTCCTCTCTAGCTGCCTTAAAGTTTGTCAAAGCTATCTAAGGAAGGGGTGTGGATGATGAGTGCATTGGGACTTAAAGCATATATTAAAAGTGATTTTGTGGAAAATCTAGCTACTTCCACCCCTTTAATGAAATGATGGTTAAGGCTTCTCAAGTTTGTACTCCCAAGCCACTTTGAAGGTATATCTTTAGCATCACTAGAAAATATCTTCACAACTAAGAACTTAGTTTTGGTTGTATGGAAATTGTTTTTGGTTTTTCTATTTCTTTGGTTGGTAGCTATGTTTGTTTAATAGTTGTCAGAACATTATTAGATGTTCTATGGTTGTCTTGACTAGTTTATGGTTGAGAGGAGTGTATTATAAACGCATTTATTTACTTTTTGAATTTGAATAAAGGAACTCAGTTTTGTAGCTAGGATACTATGTTCCTATTTGATCATTTTGATAAATTAATGTTTTGGATTGATGCTATCTTTCATGAGCAACTACAAGTTTGCAGGTATAAAGAATATTTTTTTGCTTGATGTTGTGTGTAAGAGGTCTCATCCTTTAGGGATACTAGGTGCCAATATTCTAGCTGATATATTGTTTGGGGGGAAATCCCAAGTAAAATGTGACTATTATAGCTACCTTCTAGCCCACCAATAATCTGATTCTATCCATCTTTGAAGTGGTAAGGCTTGGAGCATCATGATAATAGTCTTTAAAGTCCAAGGTAAACATTATAACAATAGTTTAGAGGAGTTGAATATAATTGTTGGCATGCATTGGTCACCTTTCTTTGAAAGGGACATTATAGAGATAAAGTTCAAAAATATGAGGTAACTCTCCAAGGCATATTGAATGGAAACCCAAGCATGGTTGTCTTGAGGATCATTTATCTTTGCCTCATATGATATGATGTAATCTTTGCACTTTACTGTGACTAAACTATCTTGAGACCCTATATCAATTCCATGGCAATGTGACTGATCTGTAGTATTTAACTTGGTATTATCATAGATATGGGAAATGGAAACATTTGGTATACCAGATTTGTATGAACTATAAACATGAAGAATAAGGTAGCATAACATGGATGATGATTGGATTAAGCCTATTGGGATTTACTTGTATGATCTTGGCACCTATTCATTTGTATTGTAACTTGTTATGACAAGATAATAGTATTTCATTATGCTTAAGGGATTGTATATTTATATGTTGTAAGGAATTATTCTTGTATAATTTGACATCACAGTATGTTCAAGTCTGTATTATTCATTATTGCACATACTTATCAAAGAGCCCAAGTGTAAGATGATGTAAGTTTTTGTTGCCAAGGATTTTATTGAATCCTATAGGAAATATACATGGCACCATAACATATTGTAAGCTCACCTTATGGATTCTTGAGTAATAAAATCTAGAGATTTAACTTAAGGCTATCTATGTAGGTTTAAAGGAAACACACATGATGGAATTTAAAATGAGGTCCTTTAGGTTGAATCTCATTCTAGACATTAATGAGTTTGTATTATAAGGTTCATTATGCAAAGAGACTTAACAATAATATCATGATTGTGTCTATTTTAATTAATGTTTATCTTTGAGCTATCTTTTATTATGCATACCATGAACAAATTAAACATAGTCTATTATAAGGACATAGCATAGTGCTAGATCTCTACATAATAGTTTGCATGATGGGTAGATTTGTGTGTGATGACTAAGCTCTTTGGGTAGTAAGAACTATGATCCATGGATCATGATGGGTGTTGTTTATTTATAGATGTTTGGGAAGAAATTCAAAGTCATAGAAATTTACAGTGGTTTGGGAAGAAATTCAGAGCTCGGACTACAAATTCCCTATTAGACATGTATGCAAAATGTGGAAGCATAGACAAGGCACATGAACTATACACACAAAATATATAAACCATACAAGTGATATAAAGATGTATGATAAGGCATGATAAAGTAATTCAAATAAAATTAAGGAAAATGTAACTTAGAACATGTGTAAAGACTTGACATACCTAAAAATGGAGATTTGCATGGAAAGAGTACAAAATTATGTAGTCTTTTTTTCTTCTTGCATCAAACTCCTCAACAATTTGATTTTTTCACCACTTGCTTCCTTTTCAATGTTCAATTGAATAACACTCAAACAAAATTACTAACAACAATACAATTGACCAATGTATAATGTTAAATTCCTGCAATTCAATCACAATTAACATTGCAACACTACAAAAATTAAAACTTGAATTGATATATATCAAAATTGATGTGAAAACTTTGTTATTTCCTCCTTAAGTTGGCAAACTAGAAAAAGGTGGTGGAAAGTTCATGCAAAGGTGGTAGAATGTGAAAAATGTGCATGTGCACTTCCCAATAGCATGAAAAAGTTTTTTCTTGTTAGAAAATGTGCATAACCATATGAAAATAGAGCATGTAGGCTTGGATCAAAGGTGTCCTAGCCTTTTTACCATTTCAATAGAAAGATAAAACACATTCGCATTATAGCTTGCTATATAAAACTCTATATTATTCATTTCTCGACCTCCTCCTTACCCATCTTTCCCTCAATTTGTCAACTTCACTCTCTTATGTATTTCTTCTATCTCTCCCCTCACCTCTCTATCTCTCACCTCTCTCTACCCCTCACCTCTCTACCTCTCCCCTCTCTATGTCTCTCAGTCACTCCTTGTCTACCTCTCCATCTATCCTTAGCCATCTAGGTCTCTCACTTAACCCTAAACCCTATCCCTAAAGCCTCAAGCCTCAACTCTTAAACCTTAAACCCTAAGCCCTATCCATAAACCCTAATCCCTCAACCATAAACCCTAATCCTTCAACCCTCAACCCTAATCCCTTATCCCTAAACCCTAAACCCTATCCCTAAAGCCTCTACCCTCAACCCTTAAACCTTAAATCCTAAACCCTATCCCTAAACCCTCAACCCTCAACACTATACCTTAAACCCTATTCCCTTATCCCTAAACCCTAAACCTTATCCCTAAAGCCTCAACCCTTAACCCTCAACCCTTAAACCTTAAATCCTAAACCCTCAAACCTCAACACTATACCTTAAACCCTAATCCCTCAACCCTAAACCCTATCCCTAAAGCTTCAAACCTCAACCCTTAAACCTTAAATGCTAAACCCTATCCCTAAACCCTCAACCCATGACACTTTACATTAAACCTTATGCCCTTATCCCTAAACCCTAAACCCTTAACCCTCAACCCTTAAACCTTAAATCCTAAACCCTATTGCTAAACCCTCAACCCTCGACACTATACCTTAAACCTTAATCCCTTATCCCTAAACCCTAAACCTTATCCCTAAAGCCTCAACCCTCAACCATTAAACCTTAAATCCTAAACCCTATCCCTAAAACCTAAACCCTCAACCCTCAACATTATACATTAAACCCTAATCCCTCAACCCTAAACCCTAATCCCTTATCCATAAACCCTAAAACTTATCCCTCAACCCTCAACCCTCAACCCTTAAACCTTAAATCTTAAACCTTATCCCTAAACCCTCAACCCTCGACACTATACCTTAAACCCTAATCCCTTATCCCTAAACCCTAGACCCTATCCCTAAACCCTCAACCCTCAAACCTTAAACCTTAAATCCTAAACCCTATCCCTAAACCCTCAACACTATACCTTAAGCCCTAATCCCTCAACCCTCAACCCTAATCCCTCAACCCTCAACCCTAATCCCTTATCCCTAAACCCTAAACACTATCCCTAAAGCCTCAACCCTCAACCCTTAAACCTTAAATCCTAAACCCTATCCCTAAACCCTAAACCCTCAACCCTAAACTCTAATCCCTCAACCCTAAACCCTAATCCATCAACCCTAAACCCTAATCCCTTCTCCCTTCTCCCTAAACCCTATCCTTAAAGCCTCAACCCTCAACCCTTAAACCTTAAATCCTAAACTCTATCCCTAAACCCTTAACCCTCAACAATATACCTTAAACTCTAATCCCTCAACCCTAAACCATAATCCCTCAACAATAAACACTAATCCCTCAACCCTAAACCCTAATCCCTCAACCCTCAACCCTAAACCCTATCCCTAAATTCTCAACCCCTAACACTATACCTTAAACCCTAATCCCTCAACCCTAAACCCTAATCCCTCCCCTATCTCTCAACCCTTAGCCATATAGGTCTCTCACTTATCCCTAAAGCCTCAACCCTCAACATTTAAACCTTAAATCCTAAACCCTATCCCTAAACCCTCAACCCTCGTCACTATACCTTAAACCCTAATGCCTTATCCCTAAACCCTATCCCTAAAGCCTCAAGCCTCAACCGTTAAACCTTAAATCCTAAACCATATCCCTAAACCCTCAACCCTCAACATTATACCTTAAACCCTAATCCCTCAACCCTAATCCCTAATCCCTTATACCTAAACCCTAAACCCTGTCCCTAAAGCCTCAACCCTCAACCCTTAAACCTTAAATCATAAACCCTATCCCTAAACCCTCAACCCTCAATAGTATACCTTAAACTCTAAACCCTCAACCCTAAACCCTAATCACTCAACCCTCAAACCTAAACCCTATCCCTAAACCCTCAACCCTCAACACTATACCTTAAACCCTAATCACTCAATCCTAAACCCTAATCCCTCCCCTATCTACCTCACCCCATCTCTCTCCTATCTCTCAACCCTTAGCTATCTAGGTCTCTCACTTATCCCTAAACCCTCAACCCTCAACACTATACCTTAAACCCTAATGCCTTATCCCTAAACTGTAAACCCTATCCCTAAAGCCTCAACCCTTAACCCTTAAACCTTAAATCCTAAACCCTATCTCTAAACCTTGAACCCTCAACATTATACCTTAAACCCTAATCCTTCAACTCTAAACCCTAATTCCTTATCCCTAAACCCTAAACCCTATCCCTAAAGCCTCAACCCTTAACCCTCAATAGTATACCTTAAACCCTAATCCCTCAACCCTCAACACTATACCTTAAACCCTATTGCCTCAACCCTAAACCCTAATCCCTCCGCTATCTCTCAACCCTTAGCCATCTAGGTCTCTCACTTATCCCTAAAGCCTCAACCCTCAACCAACAAACCTTAAATCCTAAACCCTCAACACTATACCTTAAACCATAATACCTCAACCCTAAACCCTAATCCCTCAATTCCCTAAACCATAATCCATCAACCCTAAACCCTAATACCTTATCTCTAAACCCTAAACCCTATCCCTAAAGCCTCAATCCTCAACCCTTAAAACTTAAATCCTAAACCATATCCCTAAATCCTCAACCCTCGACACTATACCTTAAACCCTAATCCCTTATCCCTAAACCCTAAACCCTTATCCCTAAAGCCTCAACCCTCAACCCTTAATCCTTAAATCCTAAACCCTATCCCTAAACCCTCGACACTATACATTAAACTGTAATCCCTTATCCCTAAACCCTAAACCCTATCCCTAAAGCCTCAACCCTCAACCCTTAAACCTTAAATCCTAAACCCTATTCCTATACCCTCAACCCTCGACACTATACCTTAAACCCTAATCCCTTATCCCTAAACTCTAAACCCTATCCCTAAAGCCTCAACCCTTAACCCTTAAACTTTAAATCCTAAACCCTATCCCTAAACCCTCAACCCTCAACACTATACCTTAAACCCTAATTCCTCAACCCTAAACCCTAATCCCTCAACCCTTATCCACCCCTCTTCTCCCCTATCTACCTCACCCCATCTCTCCCCTATCTCTCAACCCTTATCCATCTAGGTCTCTCACTTATCCCTAAAGCCTCAACCCTCAACCCTTAAACCATAAATCCTAAACCCTATCCCTAAACCCTCAACTCTCGACACTATACCTTAAATCCTAATCCCTTATACCTAACCCTCAACCCTATCCCTAAAGCCTTAACCCTCAACCCTTAAACCTTAAATCCTAAACCCTATCCCTAAACCCTCAACCATCAACACTATACCTCAACCCTTAAACTCTTAATACCTCAACCCTGAAACCCTAAACCCTTGACCCTTTAACCATAAACCCTTAAACCCTCAACCCTTATCCACCCCTCTCCTCCCCTATCTACCTCACCCCCATCTCTCCCCTATATATCTCACCCCTCTCTCCCTAGGTTATAGGTATCTCACTTGTATATCTCTCACGACTTTCTAGATATTTCCCTTCCTCTCCACCTCTCTTCCTCCTCCTTACCCATCTTTCCCTCAAGTTGTCAACTTCACTCTCTCATTTTATTATATCTCTCCCCTCACCTCTCTATCTCTCACCTTTGTCTCCCCCTCACCTCTCTACCTCTCCCCTCTCTACGTCTCTTAGTTACTCCTTTTCTGCCTCTCCATCTATCCTTAGTCATATAGGTCTCTCACTTAACCCTAAACCATAAACCTTATCCCTAAAGCCTCAACCCTCAAACCTTAAACCTTAATTCCTAAACCCTATCCCTAAACCCTCAACCGTCAACAATATACCTTGAACCCCAATCCCTTAACCCTTAACCCTTAAACCTTAAACCCTAAATCCCATCCCTAAACCCTCTACCCTTGACACTATACCTTAAACCCTAATCCCTTAACCCTCATCTCTAAAAACTCAACCCTCAATCCTTAAACCTTCAACCCTAAACGTTATCCCTAATCCCTCTACCCTCGACACTATGACTTAAACCCTAATCCCTCAAACCTTAAACCCTTAAACCCTCAAACCTTAAACCCTTAAACCCTATACCCTATACACTTAACCATGGACACTCAACTTTGAACATTATCCCTCAACCTTCAAACCTCTAACCTATACCCTATACCCTCAACCCTATACTTATGCCCTAAACCCTCAACCCTCATCCATATGCCTTATACCCTCAACCTTAAACCCTAAGCCCTATATCTTAGACACTCTACCTTGAACATTATCCCTCAACTATAAACTCTCAACCCTCTACCCTATACCCTCAACCATATACTTAAGCCCTAATCACTCAATCCTCAATGTAGAAGTTGTGAAACCAACCTCATAGGACCTAGTGAACACTTGCAAAACCTAAGAAACCTTCTACAAGAGAAAAAAGCAAAGAGAGCAATTTGCACAAAAAAGGATGCAATTAATGAAATAGATTTTTGAATTACATGAGAGCACTTGCTTTTATATTTGCAAGTTAGAAAACCCTAATGAGAGATTCCTAAGTTTAGCTTAAGTGAAATAAAGTAAAGGTGACTTAATTAATTAATCAATATGATTAAATTAATTAAGTAAAGCATCTATTACTCTAACACCCCCCTTAAGATGAACTTGGGGAGAAGCCAAAAAACTAAGGACAAGTGCATGAAAGCAAAGATGGGTCCCGGCAACTTGGCCTGATGAGGTACCCATGTACAAAAGAGTCTCTCACAAATAGAGAAAAAGAGAAAACCACGTGGGAAAAACTCCTCCCCAAAAGAGAGAACAAAGCTCCCTACAAGAGAGAGATGAAGAGTGAATGACTAAGAAGCCTCCATAAAAGATTTCCCAAAAGAATAGGAACATGAAGAACTCCACTAAAGCATGAAGAAGCTGCAAACACTGTCGAAGACTGACTGTTATAGTGTTGAAAGAAGAACCTCCTTTAAAACAAGATGAAGATTAGGAGCAAGAAGACAAGGATCTGCATGAGTGCCCCTAATGATACTACTCGAATCAGATGGAAAACAAAGGTAAAACATCTAGAAATCGAAGATACATATGGCACAGGTACCAAAAGTCTAAAGAACTGATCAAGTGAAAAATAGGTCGCCTCCATAAAAGGAATGTAAGAGTGCCCATATGGTAAATGCTCCATCTCACCGAAAGGCATGGGTAACCAGCCGTTGATGTATCACTACATCCGCCTAGTACATAGGAACAAATACTAGATACATAACTCACTCCAACGTAAAACCAAGGAAGCATTAGCACCAACAGTAGAAACCCCCCATAGTGTAGACAAGGGAGAGCCATGACAGATACAATGAAACTATGTGAAACCAAGAAGTGCATGTATAAGAAATAGGAACATCTGAAGGTGCAAACATAAAAGTACCAGCAAATAAAAGGGTGTACAAACCAAGGCACACACGCATGACAAAGGTGCGATGCCAAAAAAAAAGGCAAACATCAACCCCCCATGGTACTTTATGTCATAGTGCGAGTACAATAAGGCACAAAATGATGTCCAAGATCTCAAGAATACATGTACAATGCTGAGGCACTTTATTTCAGTGCATTTACATATGAAAAGTGCTTACAATGAAAGCTCACAATGTCCAAAAAAGAACCACATGATGAAAGTACAATTCTTTGATAGAAAGAGAGGAAACCAATAGAACCATGATAAAGTACACAGAAAAACATAACTTTAAAAAAAAGAGACCCAAAAACAAGTCTGTATGCAGAAGATATGGCCCGTTAAAGTCTCCAAAATGAGAACTGTATAGCAACAACATTGCTAAAATTGGTTTCTAGAAAAAAAAAAGTCAAAACTAAAAACCACCTACACCACTACAAAGAGCATGAAATTCTACCCCTTTTCAAAAAAAATTGCAATGTAAAATACCACCTTATGACCGAGATATGACCTCTGGAAGATGGAGTGCAAAAATGAAAGCCCAACGGAGAGGGGCTATGAGGGCAAAAAAGCATCTCTGCCAAATTTAGAGAAACTCAGCTAGATTTAGAAAAAAATTAGAGAAGAAAGAAAAGATAAATAATTTGCACAATATTGGATGAATTAATGAAATGGATTCATGAATTATATGTGAGAACTTGCTTTTATATTTGCAAGTTAAATAAAACCCTAATATGACTTAATAATAACCTAAGACTAAAAATAAGCCCTAAGTAAACTTATTAAAGTGTAATTAAATATTTAATTACACCAACACCCCCCATAAGTGCAACTTAGGGAGAAATGAAAACCATGCAACTAATGCAAGACTGGGTCCCGACTACAAGGCCATGTTAGGTACCCATGAACAACAAGAATCTCTCATAAAGTGGAGAGAAAGGAGAAAAACCCAGTGGGAGAAAACTCCTCTCCAAAAGAGAGAAAAAAAAGTACATGAACATGTGATGGAAGAAGGACTAATACTAAGACACCCCAACAACTGAATCCATCACACAAGTACAATCATGAATGCCCCCATAAGAGAGCGAAAAGAGAATATGAATCCCCTCCAAGAAGAAGCTCTAGAACTAATGAAGAGATCTTGAAGACAAAATCCAATCTAGTACCTACAAATAACATTTCTCCCTTTTAGAAGAAACATATCCACTAGTGAATGTAGAATCCATTCCCACATCTTGGATGAATAGGGAATCTGTATCGAAATGTGTGCCTTTGAATGCAACTCAAGTGACCTCATATTGGGAAAATATGTCTTCTTCAAAAGAGAAATTGTATGCCCAATCAGAGAAGAACCAAGAGAGGATATGATATGAACTACATCTGGAAACATAGTAGATGAAGGTGGTGATGCAAAGCCACCTGAGATAGCATCAAACAAGAGAGATAAACCCTCAAATGTGTCCTCCAAATCAGCAATGTGAAACTCCAGAAACAGAGATGATAGGTTTGCAAGATAGGAATCCCAATGAGGTGGATCTGAAAGACTGATATTGACTTGATGCATAGAATTACTAGAAGCCAATGATGATGCAACACAAAACTCTAAAGTAGTAGTAGGTGATGGTGGAGCAATGATGTCATTAGGAGGAGAAGCGATCGAAGCAAGCATTTCAAAAAGATGATGTGAGAAATGAGGACACATCTCTTTCTCATGTTGATTACTTCCACAATATCTACAGTTAGATTTATGTTGATGGTAGAATCCCATCTCCTTAGATAATTAGAGATCAAAACATCCAAATAGATTTATTCTAATAACAAAAGCCTATCAAAGCAAACTGAACCTTTTCAAGAGGCATCATGTCTAGGATATTCAACAGAAGCCATAAAATTGAAAAACTAATTAAAAGATATCTGGCACTAAATCTGAAAAAATTATATAGGTGGCTATGTAGAGCTTGTTGATACCTTTCCAACGCCTATTCGTTTTTTAAAAACAGAGATTTTGGGCGCAAGAACGGAACTCGAAAGCCCAAAAATATGCCTTGACTTCAAACAGAAAAAATAGATGTGAAATAGAAAAATCATAAAAACCTGATCATACCATCAGAAAGTGTACAAAACTAGCTTTCCATCAATATTTTGTTTGCAAAAAACTGACTCTATTTGCCCAAGTTATGATAGTTTTCGTGAAACTGCTCCATTAGGGTCTATAGAAGAGGACATGATGGAGGATTGCTGGATAAAATGATGCATCCTGCAAAAGCACCCTTTGGACCACTGGATAAAATGATGCACCCTATAGAAGCACCCTTCAGACTGCTAGATAAAATGATGCACCCTACGGAAGCAGCCTTCGGACCACTGGATAAAAAGACACGGAAGCACCCTTCAGACCGCTAGATAAAATGATGTACCCTACGGAAGCACCCTTCAGACCGCTGGATAAAAAGACATGGAAGCACCCTTCAAACTGCTGGATAAAAGGATGCGGAAGCACCCTTCCAACCACTGGATAAAAGGATGCACCCTCAAAAAATCATAGAGATTTTTTTAGTCTCCGATTTTTGTGAATGAACAGGCGATTCTAGGGTTTTCGGCCCTTCTAAGCACGTTGGTGAGGACAATTTTGGCCAAAAATGCTTCGAAACTGTTGTTCCCCTCTGGATCTAAAAAAAACACTTTTGAAACATTCACAGATCTGGCTTCCCCAGGCCAAATTTAGCCAAACAAAAGACAAATCCACCTTTTCTAGCTGCTCTGAATCTAATGGAATACTCTATTTTACACAAAAACACACCCATCAAATGGCTCTTGCTTGAATTTTGCTCCAAATCTGAGAAGGGGCTTACAGATCCACTCTTATACCATGATGAAGTTGATAATTAACTTGAAACACTAGGATCACCTGCAAAACCTAAGATTTACCTTCAATAAGAGAAAAAAGAAAAGAGGAATAATTTGCACAATATGGATGAATTAATGAAATGGATTCATGAATTACATGTGAGAACTTACTTTTATATTTGCAGGTTAAATAAAACCCTAATATGACTTAATAATAACCTAAGACTAAAAATAAGCCCTAAGTAAACTTATTAAAATGTAATTAAATATTTAATTACACCAACACTCAACTCTATACCTTAAACCCTAGATCCTACCCCACAAACCCTCATCCCTATACCCTATAACCTCACCCTTATACCCTAAACCTTGAATATTGTGCCTCAACCCTACACTTAAAACCTAAACCATACACTCTCAACCCAAGTCACCCTATGCCTTATATACCCTTAATCCATATCGTAAACCCTAAACCCTAATCTCCATGCCTTATACAATCTTATACACTCAACAAGCTGAATATTATCCCTCAACTGTAACCTTCAACCCTCTACCTATTACTTAACCCCTAATCTCTTAACCCTCAACCCTATACCTTAAACCCTAAACCCAAAAACCTCAACCCTCAACCCTAAAAACTATATGGGCTCAGGTCCTTATATACCCTAAACCCAAAACCCTTACATACATACATACAAACATGCATACATATATACATACATACATATAAGAATACATATGTATACATATAGGCATATACATACATACATCAATACATACATACAAGCATGCATGTATACATTCATACATACATACATACATACAATTAGGAATACATACATACATACTTACATAAATACAAATATATATACAAACATGCTTAAAAACCTTGAACATAAATCATTCAAAGCGAGACATAATAACGCACTTGCGTTATGTCGAACTAAGCAAACATCGGGCAAACTTGCAAAAAAAAATAAAATGCAAAACATAATTTGAGCATGTTATCACGCGCTCACGTTATATTTTTCTTTGGGAATCCCAATCCTTAGGCTTCGGATTTGCTTCAGATTTCCAACCCAAAGGCTTGGAGTGCCTTCCCAACGTCCAAAGATGTGTTTTTGCATATTCTACAGGATTTCACATAATTTCATTCGTGCTAGCCTTCAAATTTGCACGTGTTTCAAGGTCGAACAAATCAAACATCTGGGTAACGCTAGGCTTTCTCTTAGCTATTTAAAGATGTAATTTTTTTCACATTTTGACAATGTTAAGCCTTTCATCTTTAATTTCTTTTGTTTGTGTGTCTATTTTTTGGCAAAAACTAGTGTTTGGTCTTTTTTGCATTATAAATTAACCGTTCATTAAAATTTCAAATAAATTACATTTTTATAAACTAGACTCCATTCTACACATATAAAAAAATTCATTTTTCAATTAGTTTTCAAAATTTACAAGGGTAGCATGACCAAAATTTAGTTTTTCAAGATGTGTCCACTTTGAAAATTAGTAAAAAATCAAATATTCATTAAAAAATTATTAGAAAAATTGGGCATAAATTACATGCTGTTAGCTAATTTCTCACTAAAGCAATTTTAAAAATACCAAAAAAAAGTTAACCTTTTGAGGGAGCCATAAAACATACTATGTTATGTTTTTTTGACAGAAACAACAACAATTTCTATGGCTCCCTTTTTTGAACCCCTTAATCTGTATCATTTTCAAAAGAAATTAGTATTTTAGAAAGTAGACTCAGAGCACTACAAACATTATTTTTGTTGCATCTTAAAATTTTGAGTGTAACTATGCTCAATTTCTCATCCAAGGTCAGTATTTCCTGATTTCAGAAAAATAAGTGCTCATTTAAGACCCCTTTTTAGCACCCCATCTTCTTGCACTTACCCACCTATCATCCAAACCAGACTGCAACATACTGTCATTTAGAAACTGAGCTTGTGGACCACCAAGAACTTTGAAACTGCAAGGAAGCATGTAATTCACATTCATAAACATGTATACAAAATTGTAAAAGCAACCATTCACATCCAGAGGAATGCAAAGCATTCCAACAGGCCTTCAATACCAGCTCACTCTATCAGAACACATGCTGGTACTCTATCATGCATAACTTTCATAGGGGAAGGACAAATGATTTGAAACTTTAGAATTATCACCTTCAATGAACCCTGAACACATTACTAGAACCACATAGCCATATCTGCAAATATGGAGAAATGCGAAGCATTCTATTGTTGTATAGTAGTTGTCTTCAATACTATCTTCAAACTACAAAACATACTTTTGGAAATCCAATCATCATGAAACTTGGAACATACATGCTTCAGGCCATTAGTAACATCTTCTAACATCAACAACACATCTGATCATCTTAGTTCTTCTAATTCCCATATTAATATGTCTTTATACTTAACTCTGCATTGATCAAGGCATGACATCCAACCATGAACTATGTCTTCTCTCTTCTTGTTGGATAGGACATGACATCCAACCATGAACTATACCTTCTCTACACATGATATCCAACGATGAACACCTTCACACCACCATAAAAGTGTTGACATCAATGACAACCTTATGACAGTGTTAACATCAATGACAACCCTAGGAACCATATGTGTAACAAGTTGATCTACTTGATGAGTCTCTGATCTCACTTGCACCCTCTGTGCTCTAGGTTGAATTGTTGAGTTTGTTCCCATGCAGGGTTGTTGAATGTTAACGAATGTCTAGGCTCTCTTCTGTCATTTTCGTAATCTGAATCCTCGAAGTCATAACAATTTGGGATAGGTACCATTAGATTAGGTGGCACATATCTATCAAAAGAGGGAGTTTTAGGTTCCCTTAAAGGAAGATTTCTTAGGTGTAGTTTTGGTTCTGTCATATTCGGGGGTGTCCTGGACACCTCAGAATAAATGTAACAAACAAAGTGAAAGATAGAAAAGAAGATGGATGAAATGAAGGTGAAAGTAGCAATGAATGTGAAAGTGAATGTGATGGAAATGTGAAAATGACGTGAGAAATGAATGCGGATCGTTTAACAAAAATGTAAAAAGATTCACCAAAAAGGTTTTGCTCTTCACATTAGGTTCAGCAAAATATGTACTCCTTGAAATGTGACACAGGCACAATTATGGATGAGTCAGCTTTTACCCAACACATAGACCTTCTCCTTTCTTTTGATGACCTCCAAGTCACTCTCACTCTCATGGCACGAGCCAATCGAGTGGAGGCGAGACTTGAGTGTTGTTCTGTTCGGTTGGGAGTAGAACATTACAACAAGTAGTTGGCCTGATCTAGTGCCTATTGTTGTTTTGGATGTGCCTTGTTCTTTCTATGGTAGTTGTTGTTGAAATGATAGTATGACCCAAAGGGTCACTTGTGATTTGTCTCCTGTTGGGGTTTCTCTGATTCCAATGCCTAGATGGATGTCTATTTGTTTTGTTTATGTCTCTAGCATGTTGTAACCTAGCCTCGTGGTCTTGAAGGAATTATTAAATTCGTATATCTTGTTCTACATCTTTCATGATGTGTTTTTGTTCTTGTGTGAGTTGTGGTTTTGGTTTTATTTCCTCTAGTTCTTCTAGAACTGCTTTGACCTACTCTCCTCTAAGTCTTGGGCACATTCGCTTGTTATTCTAAGAGAGTCGATGTATGTTGACTTGGTTTGACCAAGATTGACCTAGGGTTTAGAGTTGACCAAGGGTTGACTTTTTATTGCTTTGAATGTTTACCTTGTGATTTTATCAAGGGTTTATGTCTAACATGAATGTGACTACCTCGTGATGAGATTGAGGGTTTGAGTGTTTCGAGTTTTCCTAATGTTTTTGCTCTTTTTGTATTTTTATGTATGGATGCAACTATATGATATGCAAGCTATATTTTTGTATTTTTATTGAATAAATAAAATAATTCTATATGAATGCACTTTATAATGAAGTTTACCTAATGCAATGCTATTATATGTTTTTGCATTTTTGATGATTTTTGAAATCTACTCTAGGAAAGCAAGAAAAGATCTAACTAATGAAAGAAAATGATTTAATTTATGAAAAGTAAATTGCACTCTACTCTATTGCAATGAAATGAAATCAAACTAACAATTCCTATCAAGAGCAAAATAATAAGTTACTTTCCTCAAGAACAATTTTTCATTATCTAATTACTACAAAAACATGAAAGGAACCTGGAATAGCTTGGTGCACGAGCTTTGCACTACCCTCAAGAATCCTTTTTGATTGGAAACCTCCTCATCATCTTGTAGCAGTGAGGTCCTCCTCTTGGTGGAAAGTGAGAAGAGAGCAATGGATTTGCAATAATGAAGCTTTTGAAAGCTTGGATTGAGATGAGCTTGATTGTGAGCTTACAAGTGCCTATGAAAGCACTAATTGAGCACTATGGCTATGGATATGGGAAAATGAGAGTATAAGAATACTCTAATGAAGCTTTTGAAAGCTTGAATTGCATAACAATAGCAAACAAAAGGCACATGTGTCCTACGTGAGCACATAAATGCTAATGGAGAGCAAACTAACAAGCTATGAATGGCTACAATTCTTCAATTTGCCTCCTCTAATGCTTGGAGGAGTGGGGTATTTATAGGTTGTATTGGCACAAGGGGGTGGGGATGATTGAGAAATCAACTCTCATAATTGGAGAGTTAATTTGCTTGATTGATCAATCAGACTCAATTGATTGCTTGTGAACTCAATTGATTTCCTTGTGAACTCAATTGATTGAAGAGTGATCTGAGCTAAAATCTTATCACTCATGGAAGAATGACTATTAAGAGGAGTTAGAGAGAAGTTAAAATAGATCACATGGGATAAACTAGTTGATTGGGAGTGTTAAATGAGTTAGTTATGGCCTCCTCTATGTTTAGCTCAAAATTGAATGCAAACAAGGTGAAAACAATGTCTTTTTTTGCTCAAATCAAAGGAGAAACTCGCACTCAAAATCCATAATGGTCACCACTAGGTCGACCCTTTTACCAAGGTAGGTCTCCCAAGGCGACCCCAAGAGGATGGCACCTGGGTGGACTTTAACAGTTGCATATGCTTAATGAAATTTTGAGAAAGTGTTCTAGCACAAGAGTCGTGCTATTAAAGGATGCAAAAATGTAGGGTTGCCCAGGGAGATCTAGCCATTAATACGGGGCGACCCAAAAAGGAGGAAATTTGGGTAAAAATAGAGGCATGGGTTTGGTATGTTAGGTTTCTTAGAGGCTTCTTAAGGTCAGAGACCTTCAGAATGGGGTTTTAAAAGGTGGAATTAGCATAAAAAGATGAAAACCAAGAATCTAAGAAAGGCAAAGAATGCGACAAAAGAAGAGTCGACAAAGGGGAAGAGAAAAATGGTTAGGAAATTGAATAATCAACAAGGGAAAACCACACAACATGTGTCACTAAGAGGAGTACTGTTGAGAGGGTGCTATTATTCACGCTTCTATGTACGTGATTAGGATTACATGTCATCATGGGGTCCTCATGCAAGCTCGTGTGCATTTTTAGTGCTTACAGATACACACCATTCCATTTCAATTTTGTCTGGTTCACCAACAGTGGCCATCTTGGCCCTCTCCATGGTCTTGTATGTTTGATTCTTCCCCATCTCCACCCTCCAATGACCAACCCTGAATTCTCTTCTATCTGCCATCTGATATGACTCAACAATACAACTTGTGATACGTTAAACATTTAGGGATACTTGGGTTTTTGTTCATTTGCTCACATTGTCTTGTGTGAGACCTAGAAAGTAGTGATGCATTTGGTTAAATAGGTTTGTGGTAAGTTGTCCTCTTGCATTTGTACAAGCCTGGATATAGATCTGCATCTGCCCATATTCTCTATCCACGCTCATAGAGACCATTGCAAATATGAGATCTTCATAAGGGCATTTTTGTTGTTATTATTTCAAATGCCTTGTTAGCCATGTATGAAAAATATGGAAACATAGAAAAGGCACATGAATTGCTTTGCAGAAAACCCCAAATTTCCCTCCTTGCACACTTGTCAAGCCAAACAAACACCTGCAGACCAAAACATTTCATCTTGTAACGTGCAATACACACGTCTATCCTAGAAAAAAAAAATCAACCAAATAATCAAATTTTTTCAATTTCCCCTATTCAAAATTTCTTAGAAAATAAAACCTTAGAGAAAACATTAATTTTTCCCTTTCCACCAATGTCTAAAACAACACTAATACTTAAAAAGTGAAAACAATAATATTGAAAATACTAATTATGTTGATAAGCATTCCCTATGTGAGTAACATATGATGGATTATATAGATCAATGACCCAGATTAAAAGGAATACAATCAAAAGCATCTTGACCATTGATTTTTCCAAAGACCATAAATGATCTCTACTTCCAACAATTGAAATGCACCGATGATACTTCATATGCATTAATTGCAATCAATGAGACTGCGACTCTTCTCATAGTTGGCTTAGCTTGTTTCTTCTTGCATTATGAGTTCACGTAATTTTTTTTCTTTGTTTGTATTCAAACCTCCTCTCTTTTTTTAGCCCAAATCAATATTATTTGTGGTATTGTCATATTGGAGACAAAACTATTTTATATAAATATGTGCCAATGTAAATATCTCCTTCACGCCTCTTCCCTATTTGTATGGCATGAAACTTTTTTTTTTAAGTTGTTGCAAATCAAATCTTTTTCTTCCAACAACCTCTCATATGGAACCTGTGATTGCTGCTATGAGTCCAAGATACTCTACACAAAAGAGGTCACAAGCAACAACAATTTATTTCTGCATCTCCTTATATCTCACACCAACCAAACACAAGTCCAATTAATCAGAGTTCTACAATCTATGCCCTTAATATCATGGGCTCTGTCTTCCTCTCCATGATATGATACAAAATGTAATCATGCATATAAATTTTAGAAGAAATATGCGTAGCTTTTAGAAGAAATTTGATGTTCATTATTTAATATTTTATAGTTAGGGAGTGCAAGTCTTTTCATTACATTCAACTTTAGCCTCGAGTAGTTGCATATGCATTTCAAAAATGCTAGATCTCTTCTTCTCTTACAATGATTCTTGCTTTCAATGGGTTGTTAACAATATACACAATGTATATATCATAAGGTAATGTTGTGATAGTTGCGTTCTTTTAGATGTAGATAGAGGCAGGATTAGGGCAATATGGTGACATCACCAGAAGCATGTCTGTGGGATAGCAATCTTGTGATATTGTAATATTGTAATTTTCTATTTGGTTTTAGGCTTGTTTATTGACAACATTTCATATGATATTTCTATAGTTTATATAATGAATTTATAAACATATTTTGGAAAAAATTATGAGTAGTTTTTAATCTCTCTAATCCATTATTAGTAAGAGGATAAAATTAATACATAAAATGGAACCGACTCTTTAAAAAGAGAGATAAAGACTTGACACCTAAAAGTTAGGTTTTACATTTGTGCATCATTTTTATCCTCTTCCTAATAATAAATCATGAAGTGAAATATAAACCATCATGGAAAAAAATTATAATTTAACAAATTCAGCATTCTATAAGTTAAGCTAGTGTCCCAGTAAATCAGATCTAAAAACTCACAGAGCAATTAGAGTACATGTCAAAATGCCCTAATCGCCTAAAAATAGTGCATGTGAAGAGACAAGCATTCGAGAGCATATTGCAACAACTCAATAAGAGTAAACTTACAATCAAAGTAGCTAAATAGGTAGAAAGCTGCACCACTTGCATGGTTGTTTCATAGTCATCATACTATGCTTCAAAAAAAGTTCATCCACCCTTTAATTTTCTAGCAAGTGTTAACTTTAAATTTTCTATTATTTGAATGGATTTTTCAGATTTCCCCAAATTACTAGAGGCTAGAATATCTCTAAGGAAACACCCACAAATCATCTACTCATAATAGATCCACTCCAAAAAATTTGCATTGTTGAAGTTTGGCAACTAAAAATCAAATGTCCTTGATCACTAGACCACATATAGAATATTGAGTAGACTTTTCAATTTGATTACGCATGGATACTTGGGTTGAAATAAAAGATATAGTGATATTGTCCTTTGTCATCTAGTGGCAAAATTGTAGATGCACTCTTACAAAAATGACACTATGAAGCGCCTCAAGGCTCAAAGGCCCTCGTGAGGTGTGCATTGCATAGTTTTTATTAAAATAGGATTTGTAAACATCATTTGTATAAGTTTATATTCGGCTTTTGTGATTCCAATGAGTCTTTTTTACAAGATTGGAGTCTTTTCTACAAGATTGGCATGTTGTTTTGAACAAAAGCAAATGTTACCTTTAGGTGTTCAATTCTTTTTAACCACCACGAGAGATTTTACAACTTCATCTCAGGAAAAGGGAAGATGCATGTTTCAAGGCTCTTGAAGCCTTGGTTCCATAGTAGTCCTGTCTATTCATGTGCTTGTTAGTGCTCCACTACAGAATGTGCATTTTATATTGTTTTCCTCACCCCAAAAATTTCACCCTCATGTAAATTTTCACATGACTACTTTCCTAGCAATCATTTGTTTTTGTATTTGTTTTTGTTTTTCTATATTTATATTTTGGTTAATTATTTAATAATTTAAGGGTTATATTTGTGCCTATCAATTTCTCAACTAAATTAACAAATAAAAAAAATCTCAAATTGGAATACACATTGCATCTTGAAAAGAGATGAGGCATGTCTCAAGGCTCTTGAAGCCTTGGTCTTAGTAGTCTTGTCTATTTATGTGTTTGATTGTGCTCCACTTTAAGTTGTGTATATTGTGTTATTTTTCTCACTCGCAAAATCGCACCCTCATGTAAATTTTGGTGTGCATACTTTCTCAGCAATTGTTTGTGTTAGAAATTGTAATATAGGACAAAATCATTTTTCTGTTATTAGTCTTCTCCTTCTAAGAAACAACACTACTTAAAAATATCTATCAACGTGTTCATTGCACATTTTTGTACGATTGTTAGTATATAAATATGTGCCACTGTAAATATCTCCTTCACGCCTCTTCCTATTTGTATGGCACGATTTTTTTTTTTTTGAAGTTGTTGTTGCAAATCAGATCTTTTTCTTCCAGCAACCTCTCATATGGACCCTGTGATTGTTGCTATGAGTCCAAGATACTCTACGCAAAAGAGGTCACGAGCAAGAAAACTTTATTTCTTCATCTCCTTATATCTCACACCAACCAAACACAACTCTAGTTGATCAAAGTTCTGCAATTTGTGCCCTTAATATCATGGGCTCTCTCTTCCTCTCCACGTTATGATACACAATGTAATCGTGTATATAAATTTCAGAAGAAATATGTGTAGCTTTCATGTTGTCGGTGCAACATAACATCTGAAAACACTTGTCTTTAATGCTATAAGGTACGGATCAATCACGGTGTCATCGGCATGGCTTTCCAAGGCCTTAACAGCGGTGGCGCCTGCTATTCTGCCTCCCACAACAACCACCCGCTTCTTCTGTACTGTTGCCATGGAAATTATGTATATACTCACTGTCTATACTTTCTAGAGTGATGATATTCACTGTGTATACTCTCTCAATTGTTGAACCTAGTTGGAGGAGGAAGTGAGCTGTGAGGTATTAAAATAGTTGGAATGAAAAGAGAAAGCGTCTTTAAGGGGGTGGAATAGGCTGGCATGGCGGTCGGTGCGCCCCACAGATTGCATATTCTAGATGGTCACCACCCCTCATTGCTAAGCAATGAATGACGCAATCACTTAGACCATTTCCTCACTGCAATGACGGCTTGGTTTTATTCTAATCTCATTGTAACTTTTGACCAATCTCAAATTGGGAGCTATATTCATAAATACAGTCATCCAAATGAATTTACCGTTCATTTTAGGTAGGGGGATTTTAAAACATGGAAAATATGGTGTTGTCCACTGGTTTATTGGCTAATTTGCTTGGAAAGCACATAGGGAATATCTACATATTATAATGTAGTAGATTGATATTCAATATCCATATTATGTGGAATTTAATATTTAAAAAGGGTCTCATTTATACACTCAAAGAATAGGGGTGAGAATTATGTGATAATATCTTCAAAAATATTGAATAACTGTCAATTTAAAGTTGCTTTTCAATATCTTGTGATGGAGTTTTTATCATAGACAAAGTACTCTCCAAGAGGGGCCAATTCACAGGAGATGTGACCTCAAATTTAGTGTTGGCTTCTAGTTGTGCACGATGCTAACCCACAGTTGAAGAAGGAAGGAGTGGTAATTTGCTGAAGAGTGTCGAGTATTTACCGTGGGGCTCTTGTTAGAGATATTCTTTAAATGGGACTGCTCTAGCGTGCTTTGTTTTTGCTTTACCTACTCTGTGTGCTTAGCTACAAAGCAATGACTCAGCGGGGCTGGAACTAGGGACACCTTTGACTGTAGCAATGTTATTATTATTTCTACTACTATTATTATGATTATGACTATGATTGTGATTTTTGTCTTCAGTTTTGGGTAGAATGTTTGCTAGAAAAATTAGTTTTTGCATGATATCTCCACAAGCATGATGCCTAGTAAATTATCAAGATGTCCATACAGCGAGTTGTTGCTCCTCTCCTAACAAACAAACTTTCCCCAACAGCTATAAAAACATCTGGTAACCATCTAAGCCTTCCCAAGATGAATTTCCCTCAAAATTAGGGTTACGACTGCATTGTAATATTAATTTTTTTACAAGAGAAGTTGTGATTTCCAAACCCTCGTCATAAATAAATGAGGTTTGATTTGTGATTTCTCCACCACAGAAGTTTCTTAATATCTTAAAAATCATGCAGTTGAGTTTATGAGTTCATTTTTTTGTGGTTAGAGGTCTCAGTTAGGAAGGAAAGATAGTTAAGAAAGGAGGAGATTAGCAACTTTTTTCTTTGTAGATCTGAGTGAAAAGAAGATATGAAGAATTACAAGAGTGCGTTGAAATGTGAAGGTGGGTGGGCGCCAATAGAGAGTGCCAACTCTCTCAAATTTATAGGAGGGGTTGTGATTTAATGATAAAATGTATTACGTTAAAAAGAGAATTACATGGAACAAATATAATTACTTGAATTATATTATGACTTCAAATTGGCTACACTAGAGAAAAAAAAATAGCATGCACGTGGTGTAGAACTCTTGAAAGTTTTAGAAAGGAATAACTTCCATGAATTTTATATTTATTTAGAAAATAAACAAGAAACACAATTATATCATGTTTGAAATTATGTTGTGTCACCTCTTTCTTTTCTTCCTCATTGGTAGCAGATTCAACTTTAGACATTGCCAATTACTATCACTTGGGCTACCTCTCTAATTTAATAGGTAAGTGACATGAGCTTAAGGGTTTCATCACATAGTCAAACATGTGACGTTGCTCTCTAGACATAAATTTATGTTAATTTTATTGAATATTAGTTCATCTACAAGAGATGTGAACAACTAAAGTTTTAGTAATAATTTTATTTTCAACACAAAATTTATATAATAAACATTATTAATTTAATATATTATCTCAATTTTAACTTAATTTAGTTTGTTTATAATAAAAATAATCAACTAAGCCTTAAAATATATTTCAATTAATTAGTTCACACTCTTTTAATTTAATAGAAACATAGCACATTATAATATCTTTATTTATAGGTTTAGAATTTTTTATTTTCATTAAATGTTTACAAGGGCAATAAAGACTTATTCATGTCTAAAACTCAATAAGTGTGTAAAATTCTATAAATTACTCAAGAATTAAAATCTAAAAAAAATCACTACTCCATCAAGCAACCCAGCAGTAGATTGGTCCAAATTTCTCGAAATCCAAAATTTGAAACCTTAAAGTCCAAGGATTCTTGAAAAAGTTAATATAGATTTGTATTTTGAAGAACACCTTCTCACAATGAATGAATAATAGTAGCATAGACCAGGCACGTGACCTAATGGACAAAATGCCTTAGAGGTATGTTCTCGTCAATTGTTATGTTTGTGGGATATGCACAAAATCGATTTGTTGAAAAGGTTTTAGAAAATTTCAAGAAAATACAATTTGCACATATAAAACCAAATCCCACAACCTTTGGCAACATCCTCTCTTCCTATGCCAAAATGCCCTTTGAAATATTTTTTCATTAGTTAATTTCTCACAGTTTGTCATTATTGAGCAATTATGTGAGTTAAGTGTAATTGTTACTTTTGGGTTAGTAAATAATATCAAAACATGTTAATGTTTATGCTCTATGGAGGTCAACAATGAATTGAACCTTGGTTAGCAATGGTCAATTAGACAAAAAAGAGATCAAACAAAGGCTTGTGTAGGCAACATATAGCCAACAAGAACAAAATAATGCAAACATGTTAAAACTCTACACGATACATCTAACAAATTCTACATTTTAAAAAAAAAATAATCAGCTGCCCATTGAACCTATGAGTCCAATTGCTAGTAATAGCTCCACCTTTACCGTCCCTAAGAGATGTATGAAGAAAAATAACGTCTCTCCATACATTTAATAATAGAGACGCCTCAAGTCTGTTGTTGCCAATTTTGACTTCTTTAGAAATATAATATTTAAACATAGTGCCGCCAGACATTCCTGTAAAACCTCGTGAGCAATGACAACAAAATAAGATAAAAATCTGTAAGGACCAGGAATTCATCTGTCGTGACACGGCACCGATTGTCTTCTACAGCTATTCACCATGGATGTCTTCTGGGATTTCCTTTGCCGAGCTTCTTTAAATTGGTTGTGGAGTTCTGCCTGGCAACCACACCGCACCAATGGAGATGTGGTCGAATCTCGGGACGCTCATGGCGAGCATCTTCTTTATCAGAACAGTGGTGAAGGAATACCTCCCGCCCGAATTCTACGACCACCTCGTTCTGCTACTCAGCAGGCTTGCAAAATTCCTGTCTTCATACATCACCATCGTAATTGAAGAAAATGAAGGCATGAGATTAAGCGAGGTATACGAATCGGTGCAGATTTACTTAAGCACGCGTTCGTATTCAACAGCCAAGAGATTGAAGCTCAACAAGCCCAAAAATGGCAGGGCCTTTACCTTTACCATGGACAGAAAGCAGCAAGTCACGGACGAATTTCAGGGCATCAAAGTCTGGTGGACTTTCCACAGCAAAGAGCTGAAGCAGTCCATGTATTCTTGGAATTCAATCTCCGACGAAAAGCGGTATTTCGAGCTCCAGTTCCACAACAAGGACAAAACCAAGATATTTGATATCTATCTGCCGCACATCTTGGCAGAGAGCAAAATAATGGAGCTCAAAAACCGGCACCGGAAGATTTACACCAATAAAGGCGGAAAGGGGCTGTCCTGGACTCCGGTGGTTTTCGAGCACCCGGCGACGTTCGAAACCCTAGCTCTTGACCCTGAGTTAAAGGACGACATAATGCAGGACCTCACAAAGTTTTCACAGAGGGAAAAGTATTATAAGAAGGTCGGCCGTGCGTGGAAACGGGGGTATTTGCTCTACGGCCCGCCCGGCACCGGGAAATCGAGTATGATTGCCGCGATTTCTAATTTTCTCCAGTATGATATTTATGACCTGGAATTAACCGATGTTAAGAACAATACTGAGCTCAGAAAGCTTCTGATTGCTACCACTAATAAGTCTATTATTGTGATCGAGGACATCGATTGTTCGCTGGATCTGACGGACCGGAAAAAGAAACCTAAGAAAGAGAAGACGGAGGAGCCCGATCCCGCCCCCGGAAAACCAGAGAGGGAGGCGGCCGTAAGCAAGGTGACTCTCTCCGGGGTTTTGAATTTCACAGATGGCTTGTGGTCGTGCTGCGGCAGCGAGCGGATTATTCTTTTTACAACGAATTATATTGAGCGGCTGGACCCTGCACTTCTTCGGTCGGGGCGCATGGATAAGCATATTCATTTGTCTTTCTGCACTTTTTCTGTGTTTAAAGTTCTTGCTCGAAATTATCTTGGCGTGGAAGACGATCCTCTGTTTGAGGAGGTTGAGGTTTTGATGGAGGAGGCGCAGATTACTCCGGCGGATGTAAGCGAAGAATTGATGAGGGCGAGTGATAATCCCAGCGCTGCCCTTCAAACCCTGATTGTAGCACTTCGCAGGGCTAAGAAAAAGGCTGCTCTATTGTTGCTTGGTTCCAGTAAAGCCGGTGAAGAAGACGACAATTCAAGTGCGGACAAAACTCTGCCAGCTTCTGAACAAGACAAGTAATCGACCAACGGTAAGTTTTTCATTCTCTTTCTAATGTTTGACTAGATGGCAATTGCAATGGGCACTTTGATGGGAATTTATAAGTTAATTTGATTGGTTCTATAAAAAAAAATTTTAAATTATGTATTTAATTTCTTAGTTGTTAAAACTATTAAAAAAATCTATCTTTGTGGGGGGAAACTGAGCTGATGTATTATACAGCAGATCTCAGTAACCATTTACATTTTTCACTTGTGCATTGGACTGTTTCCATTCAATATGGAGCACAGAGAGTTTCCAACTCCCATGGCGTAGAATCATCTTGGTCAATATATTCCCCATGCCTGACAAGCTTCCATTCCCAGGCACCATCTAACAATTCAGTGTAATACCCCAAATCGTCCTCAAAAGGGCAGTTGTGAACGAATCCATTAAACCCCAAATTTCCTCTTCTAAAGAAGTTGCCTGGCCTTCTAGTTAACAAGAGGTAGGCGGTATCCCAAGCTTATCATCAGAGGCTCACAACAGGGATTCCAAATAAATCCCACCCTACGTGTCTCCGTAGCCGCCGGTCATATCATCATCGCTGCTTAATCCAGAGAACGCCTAAATTGTCATGTCCTCGGTGGCACGGGCACCGCAATCTTGTAACAAATATCTTCCGATTTGTAACAAATATTCTACTCGTCCCTCGAAATCCCTACATCAAAGCCGTTAGATTTTTGAAATCCTGCGGACGAATTACGGTTGGAAATCAACGGACCAGATTGTTTTTATAGTCTTGCACTTCTATAATAACTTCTCAACCGTTGATTCTGTTTGTTCCAAACCCTTTTTTTTCCCTAGGGGATCCCTTCGGCATAGTTAATTTGTCTTTGTTGTCGCTTCTTGTACTCAATAGCCCCTTCCTCGAGCGCATTGTCTATCCAGCCTGGATGGACATTTGACCACATTTATTAATTAATTGAAATTCAGAATATAATATAATTTTGAATTTCTTTTAATTAATAAATAGGGTCAAATGTTCCACCTACTATTTAGTTTTTTTTTTTTTTTTTTTCTATATTTATTATTGTTAGCATAGCTTTCAACATGAATGTAAAATATTGCAAGGGAATAGTAATAAAAGTATAATTAGTAATAAAAGTATAATTGATTTAGATTTAATTAATTTTGAAGTTTGGAATGATAAATGCATAATAAATGTTTGGAAATTAAATATATAGGTATTTAGTTTTAAGAATTATGATGAAGAATTGAATATTTCGTCAATATTCAAAAAGTAACATCTTTGATGTGTTCATTGTTTAGGAACTATGGTAGTCGCAAAATTATATGTAGGTCAAATCCACACTTCTCAATATCTACCCTACACTCTGTAGAAGTTCTGATATGAGGATATGCCTTGTAATCCACATGGTTGATCTGGTAGACTTTTGAATACAAAAAATTGTGTTGCCTCAAACTTTTATATCTAATTATGCAAACAGATTGGTAGTATTGAAAAATATGTTGTTGAGATTTCCAAATTGCAATGGTTGTGTTCTCCTAGTTCAACCTCTTTGATTAAATTAGCTTTATGATAGTGGATGAATATTGAAGACAACACTCTTAAGAAATGTAGGTGTTCTAGATGATTCTAATGCAATGCTAATTCCTTTTAATGCTCCAAATTGATATCTTCCTATGAATGAATGCTCCTTATAATGAGGATACTCATTATTCCTAGGCAATCTTTAAATGCACAAATGCGTGTCATTAAATGCAAAGACATAATAAATAGTCGCACAAATATGTATTAACTTGGCTCATAATGGCTAGTGAAAAGGGGTGAGAATCAACAATTTAAAATTAAAAAAAAATGAATTTGGGGTTAGTTTCGCAGGGTCAAACCTACCTACCACAAGATTGATCTAGGATAGTGGATGTAAGATCTCAAGGCAAGGATTGGGTGCATGTAAATGTGGGCTAATTATGAGATGAATGTTTGAGAATAAGTGCAAAATAGGACTAAGATAAGGAAATACGTGAAGGTGATAGTAAATGAGGATGAATAAGGGTTAGGGAAGGAACCAAATATATCACAAAAGTATGCCACTTATTGATATATATTTATATTAAGGCCTTACATAAACAAGTCCAAACTTATATTTATATGCTAATTTCACCATTACATTTTGCCTCTATTTTGAGGTGCATGTGAATCTATCATGAACATGTATTTCAAAGTATATGAGAAACATCCATGCATGAAAAGTAAATATCTAAGATCATAAAAGGATATGAGGTCCATGTAAAGTAATAGACCCATCTTGATTTCTTTCTGTGTTCCTCCTTGGCATGCACATTCTATAGGAACCTACAAAGATGTGCAATGAATAAATTATGTCACACAAGAAAAAATAAGCATAATTTCAAGTTGATTTAACTATCTACAAAAATGTGTGTGTGTGTGTAAGAGAGAGAGAGAGAGAGAGAGAGAGAGAGAGAGAGAGAGAGAAGGGTTCAAAAATTCACATGTATGAAAATGGTATGTAATATTCCACCCATTGCAATTGATGTAGGAGCATCCAGTGGTGGAAGGGCAATCTTGCATCACCCAAAAAATGATGCTTTTGTTTTATATTCTTTTCAGTTTTGGTATTTATAGATACCCATTTTCTTGTATAATGATTCAAAACCTTCAAAATTTCCAATTGGCTAAAAATAACAACTTGCTATTTTTAGAAAGTTTGCATTTGAGCATGTATGGAAACAAAAATTTACTCAAAGCTTCGAAATTGGCCAAAGATCATTTGTGGGTTGAAAGATATTAAAGTTTCTATTTCTTTAAAAACCCCTGAAAAAATTTTAAAGTCAATTTTGAGGCACTTAGAGGCCCCGTACGGCTTCAAAAATTGGCCCAATCGACAAAGCAAAATTTTAGGGTGTAGATCGCTTCGCGAGATTTCCAACGCATAAAACAGTTCATCAATCGGACACCCAGATCAAAAGTTATGGCTACCGGAAGTCGAGCTATTTTTGGAGGGAGTTACAAATCTCAAAATTTTGGCTAGAAGGCACCAAAAAGAGCTATTTTGGCAATAGAAAAGGAGGGGAAAGTGGTGAGTTGTGAAAAGGAGGGAAGATAGAAAATCCTAGTAGATTTGAAGCTACAGAAGGCAGAAGGTTCTAGGAATCTACGGGAAAGATGCTGTAATGTGTTGTAGCCTGTTGAGGATTTCATCCTCTAATTTGATTCCAATTTCTATAATGTAATTTGTTTTTAGTTCAATTTTAAGAACATTCTTATTTTTATTTAGCAATCTGTGTTGTTGTGTGTTCTAGTATTTACTCCCCCCCATCAGCAATGGTAACTTAGAGTGTTATGACACATTAGGCATGGGCTCATGTAATGCATGGTCAAGATCCACCCAGGCATAATAACGAGTCTTTGTGTAGCATAATGTGACCTGTAATCCCAACATAGGAACATTAGTGACAATATATGCCCCCTTTACTTGGCTACATTGTAATGTCCCCTGTCCCAGTTTGCCCTAAAAGCCTTCTAATGATTACAAATTCCCTATTAGGGTTAGGGTTTTGACCTTGCAATGAATAACTTGTTGGTGGAGTCCTTGATTGAAACCTACATACACCATATGAACAACATCGCAAATCATACATATATACTTGCTAGCATTAATCCATGGCGACATATTTATAGATTATTAACTTGATGTAGCCTAATGTGAACTAAGAGGAGTGGCATGATGGGTCCGCCCGAAGCCATACACCAACCTAAGAGGTTGTATACCACAACTCTCCCTGTTGGCAACTTGTACCCACTTTCCCCAATCATGTCCCAACCTCGACAAACACTTTGCCCACTTGCAGAAACGGGTGGAGCTTACAAGCGGTCTCGGTGCCTCCACTCCTCCATGGCCTCTCCTTTCACATTTAAGATTGAGCGGACCATAAGTGGGGTTACCACTCCTCCATGGCTCAACCTCCCTTTTTGGAGTGGGCGGATCATAAGTGGAGTCCATCACTCTCTTCCTGCCCCTTTCCCCTGATGGGTTGACAAATAAATTTAGGCATTTACTAGTTTATCATTTATTGATAATAATACACAATCATGTCTATAATTATTATTACTCCATGAACATATATGAAAAGTAATATAAATAAAGATATGTATCCATGTTTGAGGTAACTAGCATTAATGCACATGAACCCATGTTATTGTGTCAAGACAATTGTTAGTCTATAATGGATTCATGCTTACAAAGTCAAGTAATCAACATGTATATGATATGAATGTAGAGGAATAATTGCAGAAAGACATGTAACGATTCCAGGTGTGGTTATTTGAAAGACATTAATGTGACGGAATTAAATTGCTGTAGATATGAATCACGAATTAATGCAGATATGTCATCTTTATGTTGGAAACAATCATTAGTCAAAATGAAGATAAACATAACAGATTAGTATATATTAGATTGGTAGAGATACACTTGGCAAGGATGTTGCTGGTGTTTGTGTTGATCCTTTTTACTTTTCTCTATTCTTGTCTTTGTTTTGATTCGATCCCCTTAGTCGTATTTCTTTGTCATTTTATATCATCCCAAATGGAGGCATTCGTTCTGAATGGATGTAACTCTTCAAAATCACACTTCTTCACAATAGATCATACCTCTATATAATTGTAGCCTTCCACTAACTAAATGTAATATTTCATTGCCCTTTGTTTTAAAATACTTTTATTTATCCTCCAATGATTTCATACATATAATCATGGTCTTCTAGTAAATGTAATCGCTACCTTATGAGACATATCAATTGCCGGTCTTTAGAATTATCAGTTTGGGTGATCTTAACTTTATTAATATGTGACTTGGAATATATGTCAGAAGGTGGTCGACCAATATAGAAATGTGGTCACCTCAAAGACAATTATTAAGGTAATGTTAATTTGCATATAAAAAAGGGAGTTGGCCAGTAAGTTTAAATGCTGCTATTTCATGGGACATGACATGCATCCATTAGATGTAATGAATTAGATGAGAAGAAAAATAATACATGAAACGTGTAAGCATAAGTCCAAGCATGTGAGAAAAAATCTTGTAAAGTAATAAATTCCATAAATGCATCATATAACAAGCAAATAAGACATTGAATGATAAGTGTGAAAAGCATATGGATAGGAAATAATAGTCAAGGAACATAAATTATCCTCTATTATGGGAAAATGAGAAAATTAAAGTAGGGCCCTAAAGGTCAAATAGAGAATGTATAAGAACATATAGCATGAGGAAAGGCATATGCCCCCAATGTGGCTCTAGGAACATGATAAACATTCAAGCACACAATGGTATATAGCTAAGGCATGATGTTCCCAATGATAAGATAGCTCCAAGAACATGCTAAAACATGTGAGCAAGTAATAGGACGGGGAAGGGGTGATGCACCCAATGTGATCAAATAGCTCTAGGAACATGATCAAGCATATGAGCACAACATGGTATAGGAGGCATGATGCCCCCAATGTAAGAAGATAGCTCTAGAAGTGTGATAAGAAAACCAAAGAATAACATAGAATGAGGAAGGTGTGATGACACTTAATCTAATAGTATAGCTCTAGAATCTCATGACATGGCAATGGAAGTGCCAAGCAGTATAGGCATGGTTCCCTTAATGGAATAAGATAGCTCTAAAAACATAGTATGGAAATGAAAAGGAAACATGATAGCACTATGAGATAATTAATGAGCATAGAAGAATATGATCACACTAAGCATAAGATAATGGAATGATAAAACCCATAGATGTAAAAATAACATAAGCATCATAAACATGTGGTCAAAGTATGGTGAGAAGCATAAGCATGTGACAAGCATCATAAGGCATGGACTATAGAATCATAAGTAGATAAGCATGCAAAGCATAAATAAAGATCAAGAATAAGGATGCATAAGGAAAAGTAGGAGACAATAAGGAAATGACCAACAATTGTGGTAGGCATAAAAAAATGTAAGAGTTAGGAAAAATAAGCAAGGAAGATGGGAACAAGCATAAAAGAAAACATCTCAAGTGAGAAAGAAAGAAAAAAGGCCCACCAAGTGGGGGAGGGAAAACATGAAACAAGATTTGTATGAAGCATAACAAACAAGGAATAATATAGAAGGCCAAAGTGTAATAAGCAAAATATAAAATGCAAACTAGAAATGTATTCATACAAATATAATATTGTCCATGGAGAAGCTCATGAATCATTAAACGGACCTAGGAGGATCATCATCATTTTCCAAAAGATAATCGTTAGACTAACATATATCATCATAATTATCTTTACTGACTCTTGCATTTTTTCTTTGTGACTTGCCTTTTCTAAAACATGTGTTTCTTCTTAATATTCCTTTGCTTTTTACAAACACATTATTAATTTGTGGACAAATTAGGAATTTCGTGAACCCAAATTTCTTGCTTCTTTAATGGTGGTTGTGGAGGAATATTAGGGATTTGGTGCACCGAAATAGTTTGTTTTGGTATCCGGGTAAGTGCAGGAAGATGGGGGGCCAAAAAGGGGTCTTAAGTGGCCACTTTTTTTCTGAAATCAGGAAATACCGGCCTTGGATGAGAAATTGAGCATAGTTACACTCAAAATTTGGAGATGCAACCAAAACAATGTTCGTAGTGCTCCGAGTCTACTTTCTAAACTACTATTTTGTTTTGAAAATGGCATAGATTAAGGGGTTCAAAAGAGGGAGCCACATAAATTGGTGTTGTTTCTGTCAAAAAAACATAACATAGCATGTTTTGTGGCTCCCTCAAAAGGTCAACTTTTTTTTGGTATTTTTAAAATCGCTTCAGTGAAAAATTAGTTAATAGCATGTAGTTTATGCCCAATTTTTCTGATAATTTTTTGATGAATATTTGATTTTTTACTAATTTTCAAAGTGGACACATCCTAAAAAATAGAATTTTGGCCATGCTACCCCTATAAATTTTGAAAACTAAATGAAAATTATTTTTTTATTTTTTTAATATTTGTAGAATGGAGTCTAGTTTCTAAATATGTAATTTTTTAAAAATTTGAATGAACAATTATTTTACAATGAAAAAAGACCAAACAGTGGTTTTTGCCTAAAAACGAACACACAAACAAAACAAATTAAAGATGAAAGGCTTAACATTGTTAAAATGTGAAAAAAATCACATCGTCAAATAGCTAAGAGAAAGCCTAACATTACCCATGTGGTTGATTTGTTTGACCTTGAAACACGTGCAAATCTGAGGGTTAGCACGAACGAAATTATGTGAAATTTTGAAGAATATAGAAAAACACGTCTGTGACTGTTCATAAGGCACTCCAAGCCTTTGGATTGGAAATCCAAAGAAAATCCCAAGCCCAAGGCTTGGGATTCCCAAAGCAAGAAATAACGCGCTCACATTATGTTTTGCCTTGCATTTTTCTTTCCCGCAAGTCTGTTGTTTGTCATGTTTGACATAACGCAAGCGCGTTATAACGCGCTCACGTTATGTTCTCCTCAAATTTTTTTACATTCAAGGCTATTAATCATGAGGCTGAAGGGATAAGGGATAGAGTTGGAGGGTTTAGGGATAAGGGATTAGCGTTTAAGATATAGTATCGAGCCCGTTGAGGGTCTAGGAATAGGGATAGCGTTTAGGGTTTAGGGATGAGGGATGACGGATTAGGGTTGAGGGTTTAGGGTTTAGGGATTAGGGTTTGACATTGAGGGTTGAGGGTTGAGGTTTAAGGGTCAAGGCTTTGATGAAAGTAGATTGTCATTGATGTCAAAAAGGTGTTGGTATTGATAGGAGTTGTTCATATACTTCAGGTTGATATGTTGCTTCATGGCTAAGTCAGGAAATGCTAACTTGTTTAAATGGGCATGAATATCTCATGCCATGTTTAAATGATGGTGAGCAAAGGCATGTTTTAAATATTCATTCAAAGGTCTTTGTTTTATGAAGAACCTTATTTAATGGGAGCTCCATTTATTAAAAAGCATCCAAATATATTTGAAGATCAATATTTAATGGGAGCAAATTGGAAGGAGAGCTCAAATTGCTTTATTTAAATAAAGTGGACTTTATATGCTTAAAAAGTGGGGAGCAAAAGCATTGAATATTTAAATATATAAAGTTTGATTTTTATCCTATTTTATTGATCCCCTTTAAATGCCATATTTTATGACATAAATAAAAATGTGAAGTTACAAAGCTACTTTTAAGGAGATTTCCAAAGCTATTTTCAAGGGGATTTTTGTGGGAGATTTTGTGGGAGTTTTTATGAAGATTTTTTTCTTCTTTCTATTTTTTAAACTCTCCTTCATGGCAAGAAGAATATTAAGGAGTAGTTTTTTTTTTTAAAGAAGGGAAGTTATTTTGAGAGATATTTCTTATTTTGATGAGAAGGTTAAAAGATTTTTTTGTGGAGAATATTTTTATTTTGCAGATGGTTTTTTTTGTTGGAAGAAGAAAATGAAGAGAAGTATGGAAGTTTTTTCTTGAAGATATTTTATTTTGCAGATTGAAGATTTTTTTGAAATAAAATTGCAGAGAAGATAAAAAGACAGATTGGTTTATTTTTGAAGATATTTGCAGAGAAGGGTCATTTAATGAATATTTTTGATGAAAGTTTTTTTCAGGATTTGAAGTATTTTTTTGTGAAGCTTTTTATGTGTAGATTGAGGAAGATTGACAATATTTCATTGAATTTTTATTATTATAGAAAATCAAAGGTTATTTGCAGATGAACATAAAGTTTTGACAGAGATTTTTTTATGAAGACTTTATACAAGGCAAAATGATTTTTGAAGTCTTGTTGAAAAGAAAATAAAAAATGTGAAGGAGAAAAATAAAGGGTTTGAGAAGATGAAAGTTCTCACAGATTTTTTATTTGCAGAGGGAAATTGAAAAGTCTTTGAATTAAATATGCATAGATAAATATGAAGATTTATATTCTTGCAGGAAAATGGTTTTTGCAGGTGAAGATGAATGGATCAGAGAAAAAGGAAATTTGAAGATGAAATAAATTATTTCATATCAATCTGATTTAATTCTAAAAGATATTATTATTGTAATTTATGAAGAAGAAATTGCAAGTCTTTGAAGTGCAGAGAAAATATGAAGTGTTTTTGAAGATATATTGTGAAAAATAGAGATTCCGACAGGGAATTGAATGGGTGCATTAAATGGAAGACATTTACAGATATAAGGGCAAAAATAAAATATTGAAAATCATTGAATTTGTTTTTCAGAATATGAAAGGTTTTATGCTCACTAAAATAGATTTGTAGGACAGAGAATTTGAAGAGACCATATTTGGAAATGCAAGAATATCATCTTGTATATATTGGCTTGGCAGATGGATTAATACAGTGTTGTTGAGTATATCCGGATGTAGGATTGATTTTGAATAGAATGGACATTTGACAGACACATAAGAGAGAAGAAATGTTTTGTATGTAAAGAGAGAAACCCTCTGAATTCTTGTTTTCAGTTTGTTCTGTAGTAGGGGTTGGGGCTCCTCGAAGCTGGTGCTTCTAAACAGTATGCCAGTGAGGCTTGCAAGTCAGTGAGACCTTAACATTTGTCAGTGAGACACATATTGTAGCTAGTGAGGCTTCTTTGTAGCCAGTGAGGCTTCTTTGTAGCCAGTGAGGCATGTTTTATCAGTTAAGCCAGTGAGGCAGTTCTGGAGTGGTTTTTCTACCCTTGGAGGGTTTTCCACTCGTGTAATTCTTGTGTCTTGATTCATATTGATTATCTCTCTATGGTTGTATGTTTTACTCATGAGTTTTTGTTTTCATTCTCAGTTATGTGCATATGTGTTTGACAAAGTTATGTGCATATGTGTTTGACAATTCAATGATAACTTTCTCTCCTTGTGCTCTCCAAGTTAAAGTTTTTAAAAAGATTAGAAAATTCACACAACACTGATTCACCCCCCCTCTCAGTGTTGTCCTTAACTCCTACAGGGTTTAGGGATAGGGTTTAGGGTCGAGGGATTAGGGTTAAAGTAGAGTGTGGAGGGTGTAAGGATTAGAGATAGGGTTGGAGGGTTTAGGGATAAGGGATTAGGGTTTAAGGTATAGTATCGAGTCTGTTGAGGGTTTAGGAATAGGGATAGCATTTAGGGTTTAGGGATGAGGGATTATAGTTGAGGGATGATGGATTAGGGTTGAGGGATTAGGGTTTAGGGATAAGGTTTAGGGTTGAGGGTTGAGGGATTAGGGTTTAAGGTATAGTGTTGAGGGTTTAGGATTAGGGTTTAGGGTTGACGGATTAGCATTTAATGTCGAGGTTAGGGGTAGAGTGTCGAGGGTAGAAGGATTAGGGATAGGGTTTAGGGTTGAAGGTTTAAGGATTGAGGGTTGAGGCTTTAGGGATGAGGGTTTAAGGCTTAAGATATAGTGTCAAGTGTTGAGGGTGTAGGGATAGGGTTTAAGTTTTAAGGGTTAAGGGGTGAGGGATAGGGATTAGGGTTTAAGGTATAGTGTTGAGGGTCAAGGGATCAGAGTTAAGGGTTGAGGGATTAGGGTTTGACGTTGAGGGTTGAGGGTTGAGGTTCGAGGGTCAAGGGTTTAGGGATAGGGTTGAGGGTCAAGGAATTAGGGTTAAAGTAGAGTGTGGAGGGTATAAGGATTAGGGATAGGGTTGGAGGGTTTAGGGATAAGGGATTAGGGTTTAAGGTATAGTATCAACTCTGTTGAGGGTGTAGGAATAGGGATAGCATTTAGGGTTTAGGGATGAGGGATTAGAGTTGAGGGATGACGGATTAGGGTTGAGGGTTGAGGGATTAGGGTTTAGGGATAAGGTTTAGGGTTGAGGGTTGAGGGATTAGGGTTTAAGGTATAGTGTTGAGGGTTTAGGGATAGGGTTTAGGCTTGAGGGATTAGAGTGAAGGGTTGAGGGATTAGGATTTGACGTTGAGGGTTGAGGGTTGAGGGTTTAGGGTTTAGGGTTAGGGTTGAGAGATGAAGGATCAGAGTTAAGGGTTGAGGGATTAGGATTTGACGTCGAGGGTTGAGGGTTGAGGTTCGAGGGTCAAGGGTTTAGGGATAGGGTTGAGGTTGAAGGGATTAGGGTTAAAGTAGAGTGTGGAGGGTGTAAGGATTAGGGATAGGGTTGGAGGGTTTAGGGATAAGGGATTAGAGTTTAAGGTATAGTATCGAGTCTGTTGAGGGTTTAGAAATAGGGATAGCATTTAGGGTTTAGGGATGAGGGATTAGAGTTGAGGGATGAGGAATTAGGGTTGAGGGTTGAGGGATTAGGGTTTAGGGATAAGGTTTAGGGTTGAGGGTTGAGGGATTAGGGTTTAAGGTATAGTGTTGAGGGTTGATGGTTTAGGGATAGGGTTTAGGTTTGAGGGATTAGGGTTTAGGGTTGATGAACTAGGGTTGATGAACTAGGGTTTAATGTTGAGAGTTGAGGGTTGAGGGTTGAGGTTGAGGGATAGGGTTAATGGTCAAGGGATTAGGGTTAAATAAGAGTGTCGAGGGTAGAGGGATTAGGGTTTAAGGTATAGTATCGAGCCTATTGAGGGTCTAGGAATAGGGATAGCATTTAAGGTTTAGGAATGAGGGATTAGAGTTGAGGGATGACGGATGACAGATTAGGGTTGAGGGTTGAGGGATTAGGGTTTAGGGACAAGGTTTAGAGTTAGGGTTGAGGGATTAGGGTTTAAGGTATAGTGTTGAGGGTTTAGGGATAGGGTTTAGGGTTAAGGGATTAGAGTGAAGGGTTGAAGGATTAGAATTTGACGTTGAGGGTTGAGGGTTTAGGGATAGGGTTGAAGGTTGAGGGATCAGAGTTAAGGGTTGAGGGATTAGGGTTTGATGTTGAGGGTTGAGGGTTGAGGTTCGAGGGTCAAGGGTTTAGGGATAGGATTGAGGGTCGAGGAATTAGGGTTAAAGTAGAGTGTGGAGGGTATAAGTATTAGGGATAGGGTTGGAGGGTTTAGGGATAAGGGATTAGAGTTTAAGGTATAGTATCGAGTCTGTTGAGGGTTTAGGAATAGGGATAGCATTTAGGGTTGAGGGATGAGGGATTAGGGTTGAGGGATTAGGATTTAGGGATAAGGTTTTAGGGTTGAGGGTTGAGGGATTAGGGTTTAAGGTAGAGTGTTGAGGGTTGATGGTTTAGGGATAGGGTTTAGGTTTGAGGGATTAGGATTTAGGGTTGATGAATTAGGGTTTAATGTTGAGAGTTGAGGGTTGAGGGCTGAGGTTGAGGGATAGGGTTAATGGTCAAGGGATTAGGGTTAATTAAGAGTGTCGAGGGTAGAGGGATTAGGGTTTAAGGTATAGTATCGAGCCTGTTGAGGGTCTAGGAATAGGGATAGCATTTAGGGTTTAGGAATGAGGGATTAGAGTTGAGGGATGACGGATAACAGATTAGGGTTGAGGGATTAGGGTTTAGGGACAAGGTTTAGGGTTAGGGTTGAGGGATTAGGGTTTAAGGTATAGTGTTGAGGGTTTAGGGATAGGGTTTAGGGTATTAGAGTGAAGGGTTGAGGGATTAGAATTTGACGTTGAGGGTTGAGGGTTTAGGGATAGCGTTGAAGGTCAAGGGATCAAAGTTAAGGGTTCAGGGATTAGGGTTTGATGTTGAGGGTTGAGGGTTGAGGTTCGAGGGTCAAGGGTTTAGGGATAGGATTGAGGGACGAGGAATTAGGGTTAAAGTAGAGTGTTGAGGGTATAAGGATTAGGGATAGGGTTGGAGGGTTTAGGGATAAGGGATTAGAGTTTAAGGTATAGTATCGAGCCTGTTGAGGGTCTAGGAATAGGGATAGCGTTTAGGGTTTAGGGATAAGGGATTAGAGTTGAGGGATGACGGATGACAGATTAGGGTTGAGGGTTGAGGGATTAGGGTTTAGGGACAAAGTTTAGGGTTAGGGTTGAGGGATTAGGGTTTAAGGTATAGTGTTGAGGGTTTAGGGATAGGGTTTAGGGTTGAGGGATTAGAGTGAAGGGTTGAGGGATTAGAATTTGACGTTGAGGGTTGAGGGTTTAGGGATAGGGTTGAGGGTCGAGGGATTAAAGTTAAGGGTTGAGGGATCAGGGTTTGACGTTGAGGGTTGAGGGTTGAGGTTCGAGGGTCAAGGGTTTAGGGATAGGGTTGATGGTCGAGGAATTAGGGTTAAAGTAGAGTGTGGAGGGTATAAGGATTAGGGATAGGGTTGGAGGGTTTAGGGATAAGGGATTAGAGTTTAAGGTATAGTATCAAGTCTGTTGAGGTTTAGGAATAGGGATAGCATTTAAGGTTTAGGGATGAGGGATTAGAGTTGAGGGATGATGGATTAGGGTTGAGGGTTGAGGGATTAGGGTTTAGGGATAAGGTTTAGGGTTGAGGGTTGAGGGATTAGGGTTTAAGGTATAGGATTGAGGGTTGAAGCTTTAGGGATGAGGGTTTAAGGCTTAAGATATAGTGTCAAGTGTTGAGGGTGTAGGGATAGGGTTTAAATTTTAAGGGTTAAGGGTTGAGGGATAGGGATTAGGGTTTAAGGTATAGTGTTGAGGGTTGATGGATCAGAGTTAAGGGTTGAGGGATTAGGGTTTGACGTTGAGGGTTGAGGGTTGAGGGTTGAGGTTCGAGGGTCAAGGGTTTAGGGATAGGGTTGAGGTTCAAGGGATTAGGGTTAAAGTAGAGTGTGGAGGGTGTAAGGATTAGGGATAGGGTTGGAGGGTTTAGGGATAAGGGATTAGAGTTTAAGGTATAGTATCGAGTCTGTTGAGGGTTTAGGAATAGGGATAGCATTTAGGGTTTAGGGATGAGGGATTAGAGTTAAGGGATGATGGATTAGGGTTGAGGGTTGAGGGATTAGGGTTTAAGGTATAGTGTTGAGGGTTGAGGGTTGAGGGTTTAGGATTAGGGTTTATGGCTGACGGATTAGCATTTAATGTCGAGGTTAGGGTTAGAGTGTCAAGGGTAGAGGGATTAGGGATAGGGTTTAGGGTTGAAGGTTTAAGGATTGAGGGTTGAGGCTTTAGGGATGAGGGTTTAAGGCTTAAGATATAGTGTCAAGTGTTGAGGGTGTAGGGATAGGGTTTAAGTTTTAAGGGTTAAGGGTTGAGGGATAGGGATTAGGGTTTAAGGTATAGTGTTGAGGGTCGAGGGATCAGAGTTAAGGGTTGAGGGATTAGGGTTTGACGTTGAGGGTTGAGGGTTGAGCTTCAAGGGTCAAGGGTTTAGGGATAGGGTCGAGGGTCGAGGAATTAGGGTTAAAGTAGAGTGTGGAGGGTATAAGGATTAGGGATAGGGTTGGAGGGTTTAGGGATAAGGGATTAGGGTTTAAGGTATAGTATCGATTCTGTTGAGGGTGTAGGAATAGGGATAGCATTTAGGGTTTAGGGATGAGGGATTAGAGTTGAGGGATGACGGATTAGGGTTGAGGGTTGAAGGATTAGGGTTTAGGGATAAGGTTTAGGGTTGAGGGCTGAGGGATTAGGGTTTAAGGTATAGTGTTGAGGGTTTAGGGATAGGGTTTAGGGTTGAGGGATTAGAGTGAAGGGTTGAGGGATTAGGATTTGATGTTGAGGGTTGAGGGTTTAGGGTTTAGGGTTAGGATTGAGAGATGAGGGATCAGAGTTAAGGGTTGAGGGATTAGGGTTTGACGTCGAGGGTTGAGGGTTGAGGTTCGAGGGTCAAGGGTTTAGGGATAGGGTTGAGGTTGAAGGGATTAGGGTTTAAGGTATAGTGTTGAGGGTTGATGGATCAGAGTTAAGGGTTGAGGGATTAGGGTTTGATGTTGAGGGTTGAGGGTTGAGGTTCGAGGGTCAAGGGTTTAGGGATAGGGTTGAGGTTCAAGGGATTAGTGTTAAAGTAGTGTGGAGGGTGTAAGGATTAGGGATAGGGTTGGAGGGTTTAGGGATAAGGGATTAGAGTTTAAGGTATAGTATCGAGTCTGTTGAGGGTGTAGGATTATGGATAGCATTTAGGGTTTAGGGATGAGGGATTAGAGTTGAAGGATGATGGATTAGGGTTGAGGGATTAGGATTTGACGTTGAGGGTTGAGGGTTTAGGGATAGGGTTGAGGGTTGAGGGATTAGGATTTGACGTTGAGGGTTGAGGGTTTAGGGATAGGGTTGAGGGTTGAGGGATTAGGATTTGACATTGAGGGTTGAGGGTCAAGGGTCGAGGGTCGAGGGATCAGAGTTAAGGGTTGAGGGATTAGGTTTTGACGTTGAGGGCATTTTCTATCAAGAACTTGATTATGAGGGCTTGCCCCTTCATTGTTATGCCTATCATATGGCAGAGCATCTGGCAAGCCCTTGTAGGAAAAAGATGTGATCAATGCAAAGGATGTGATGAATCTATAGCAGGACAAAACGCAAGCGCATTATAGCGTGAGCGCGTTATAACATGCTCGCATTTTGTATTTCTATTGAAATGGTAAAAAATGGTTACCCCCATGATCCAGGCCCACATGCTCTGTTTTCTTACTGATTCTGTGCGTGCTCCGACAAAAAAGAAGTGCTTTCATGCTATTGGGAAATTCACATGCACATTTGACACATTGTACCACCTTTGCATGATCTTTCCACCACCTTTTCTGCTTTGCCAACTTGAGAAGGAGGAAATAACATAGTTTTGACACCAAGTTTGATATATATCTATTCAAGTTTCAATTTTTGTAGTGTTGCAATGTTAATTGTGATTCAATTTTAGGAATTTAACATTGAAAAGGAAGCAAGTGGTGAAAAACTCAAATTGTTGAGGAGTTTGATGCAAGAAGATAAAAACACTACATAATTGGGTACTCTCTCCATTCAAATCTTCATTTTTTGGGTATGTCAAGTCTTTACATGCATGTTCTTTACATTTTCCTTATTTCGGATTGAATTACTTTATCATGCTTTATCATACATGTTTAAAATAGACACATTCCCAATCAAGAAAGCAGCCTACAATCTCACATGATGCCATGTATATTTTCTACACTTGGGCTCTATAATAATTATGTGTAATAAACAAACCTTAACATACCATGATGTCAAACTATACAAGAATAAATCCTTACAACAAAAAAAATACAATCCCATTATTATCTTGTATTCATTTCTTAGGAACTAATATTGGTCTCTTTATTATGCTACAGACAAATTCTCCGTCATGCCGAGGAAACGATCAAGAATTAAACCAACATAGGAAGAGATAGAAGCTAAGAATGCAAAGAAAGCAGTGGCTATGAGGGAACTTCGTGAGAAGAGGAAATTGGACATGATAAATGAAGACATACCAATTGAAGAGGAACCACAACCATCACAAAGAGATATGGTATTGGCAGCACAAAGAGAACGAATGCAAAACTTCGTGGTACGAGAGATTTGAATACCATAGTTGGAGACATGTCCTTTACCGCAAGTCAACATGTAGGGACACCATCTACCACATCTCAAGTTGAGAGTACATCATCACTCACATGTGATGAAAGAGGTACGCCATTGTTCCCACCTCAACCTCAAGGTATGTCATCTATTCCATCTTCGATCGAAGGTATGCCATCTAACCCATCTCATTTAAATATTGATGAAATTCCTAATGTTGAGATGAATTTACCTAACTTGACACCACCTAGAATTTTGCATAGAAAGCCAAAGTATTTGATTGATATTGATGAGAATATTTTGCAGCCAATGGAAGGTAAGATTCCAAAACACACTTGTAGAAGATATGCTAATAAGATTTGGAGATTGTTCTTTGAAAAGTTAAATGAGACTGCAAGATGTCAACTATTCATTGAAATGATGCGAAGTATAAAGTATAGGTCTATCATGAAGATTCTTAGGTTGAGAACATCAGAGGCTTCAAGTGAAAAATCTATTGTCAAGAATCTAATGAGTGCGTATGAGAGTGTGGGTAACACCTCACACACAAAAGATAGTAATGCAACACGGCGTGTGATTACATCGACTATAGTAAGTAGTCAAATGAGGAAAGCTCATCTCATTAGAAAGACAAGTCAAGAATTGAGAATTAATAAGAAAACTTTATCAAGAGCTGTTGGAAGATGCCAAAGAATTGAGGACACTAATGCCACTGAATTATGGGCGTTCTCAGGGAGACTACCACGAAAAGATAAACCAATTGTTGAAGCATTGAGATCACTAATTGAAGACTTTTGGAAGAATTACACAAGGGTATCTCCGAATCAAAGGGATGTGGTAAGAAGGAGAATCGGTAGTCAGAACCATGAGCCACATCCAAAGCATTTTTTGGATGAGACTCAAACACAGTTTTATGGTAAATTTCTAGAGAAGTATCCTCAAATTAAAATTTGTCAAAGATATTTTGAATTGCTAAAACCTTTCTATGTTAAGATAAATCACACACGCACTACTTGTTGTTGTAGATTACATATTGAATTTTCTAACCATTTTGATGCTTATAGGTCTATATGTTTAGATATGCATACTAACAATGATTTGCAGGGTTGTGCCATATGTGCCCCACCAACATCTTCAAGAGACTTCATATCAAGAATTTTATGTGAAAGAGAGGAAGGTTAAATATTCTACAAGAAATTATGCTTGGATGGCACATGTCATCGTTGCGGTGGCTTGCAACATTTGCCAATATGTGAACATATGGAAATAACACATGCGGTTGGAAATGAACTAGTAGAGTTTGGCAAGTATAAAACAGTGGCATACAATACAAAAGATGGTAAAAAAGCAAAGAGGTGTGAATTAGTTATTGAAAAGATTCCAGTGTATCAGTTTATGCCTATATTTCGTGACAGCATAGTGTATGAGTATGCAAAACATGCCCATAGAGCTTGATGGTTGGACTTGCAATTCAAGTTATGCAAGGACACATTTCTAGTTGGTAGCATTGTTTCAGTTGTCGACTTTGCAAAGAACTACAGTCTACAGCCACAGCGTGAGGTGCAATCACAATATTACAACTCCACACAGGTTTCTATATTTGTGCACATCGCATTCATTCATACGAATGATAGTACAGAGAATGACAGAAAGATCATAAGGGAGTATAATTTCTATATTAGTGATGATCGCATGCATTCTACGGAGTTCATGCAAGGTTGCTTTCAGGTGTTCTACAATGATTTGGCTAGAAGGGGCATATCGTTCAGTCAACATATCATATGGTCGGATAACTGTGCCTCACAATTCAAGAACTCACAGAATTTCTATTGGCTGAGTAGGAGGCATAATTTTACAGGTATTCAATATATGTGGAACTTTTGTGAGGCCGGGCATGGAAAGGGGGAGCATGATGGTGCAGGAGCATGTATCAAAAGAGCCATAGCATGAGAAGAGTTAAAATATAAAGACAATGCAAAGTTGACAGATGCAAAATCGATTGTTAAGTGATGTAATGCTTCCATGGGTCCAGGTAATGAAGGTAAGTCTTTAGTTCCTAGATTTTTTTGGTTGATAGATGATACTAACATTGCACCATAAGAGGATTGTTGTACACTGACAGGATCAAATGAGATGCACTCTTTCAGAAGCTCAATTGCAGGTTCATGGAGTATCCATACACGAAAGATGTCATGCTTTTGTTCTTCCTGTACAATTCAAGTCTAGGATGAGTGCGAGTCAAATGAGTGGGTTGACGAATGGCAGTTAAGTTATCTTAGCCCACTTGACACGTATCGACTCCCGACGGCACTGGAACTAACACAGATGGAATCGTCAGTTGACTTTGACCACATATCAGATTTAGTTCAACCAGGTAATATAGGGCATGTATATGCATCTAATTTCATCTAGTTCAACCAAGTAATGTCATCTTACTTTGTAGTGTTTTTGTAATGTTGACTAATTTCATCTAATTTGCTACACATATCAATGTAGGGCACATATATGCAATTATTGCAGATGAAGATAATGAAGAGGGAATAGATTATTACTTATGTCGTTGTATTGAGGCCAAAAAGAAATTGGAGGCCCCTGTTACAGATAGAGAAAATATCGAATACCCTACAGGATCAGTGGTTATTACTGGAACATGGCTTAGAAGGTACCCACATAAGAGTGTTAATATTTGGCTATTTCAGGACTTTGACATGCATTGGAAGATTCTTCATTACTCGAACCTTGTCGTGGCATCCAATGTTCATTTGATAAAGTATCAGGGTAGACCTTTGAACAAAATATTGTGGAAGGTGTGTGAGTCTGACCATGAAGCAATACTTGACACAATAAAGAGTAGAGCAGACCCGGATGGTTCATTGGATTAATTTGTAAGTATTTACATTGATTTTATAAAGTTATGTTACATTGAGTTGTAAGTATGCACATTAATTTGTAAGGTTTGTCTTTTTTTATTTCCTCCTGCATTTTTACACATATGTACACATTTTTACATCATCATGTTATGCATTTTTGGTGTCCTGCTCCTGATGCGACCAAACTCATAACTCACCCTACTTCCTCTAGACACCATTTGATGATCTCTCCAACACTTTGGATCCAGGGCACCCAATCATGATGATGACCTATATACCATTCTCCCAAGGTGCTCATAATGAATGAAAAGAAGACCAAGGGCGCCCAAGCTTAATAGACTTATTTCTTTCAATTTTGATGATCCAAACTCTTGCAATATGACATCCACTTTCATGCCTTTAGATCTTCCTTCACATATAGGGCGCCAAATCAAGTTGAAAAATCTACATAAGGGCGCCAAACTAGATGAAAGGAGACATGAAATGCGCCTTAGGACTCCATGCTAAGGTTTGAGCCATTAAAGTCTCTTGATATTAGGTGCTCATGATGATGAAATTTAGAGCTTTTTCCTTTCCTATGCACTCATCTAAGATGTTTGAATGATAAGGAGCACCTCGACCTCTTTATTATACATTGGGCACCAAAATCAAGGTGATTTTAAGTCACTTTGAGTCATTTGGGGTCAGTTTGAGTTTTTGAGTCATGTTGCAAAAAAGTGTCAATGTTGTCAACTTGCACAAAGCAACTTTTGCATTTTTGGTGTCCTGCTCGTGATGTGACCAAACTGACTGTTCCAACGCATCCGGATGGGTACATTTATGATAGGCATAGTCTTGTTTTTCACCCAAACATGTCGAAACAGTCTGAGATACATTGTACCGACGATATCCCTGAACAGTCCAAAGTGCAAAAAGGCTGCAATTTTTTACGAGATGTTACTCAAAATCGTGTCACTTAGAAACATTTCGTCTAAGGTAACATGATCACATAAAGTGCCTCTACAATAACCTCTCTCAGTTTTTTATATCTCTGAGGCATTTGCCCATGGTGAAAGGTTTTCTGCTGCCCCAAAAATCGTCAGGAGGCAGTGTAAAGTTACAAAGGGGTGTAACTTTTATCCTGCTCCTGATGCGACCAAACTGACTATTCCAACGTGTCCAAATGGGTACATTTACACTAGGCATGGTCCTGTTTTTCACCCAAACATGTCGAAACAGTCCGAGCTACATTGTACCCATGATATCCCTAAAGAGTCCAAAGTGCAAAAAGGCTGCAATCTTTGACGAGATGTTACTCAAAAACTGTGTCACTTAGAAACATTCTATCTAAGGCAACGTAATCACGTAGAGTGCCTCTATAATAACCTCTCTTGGTTTTTTATAGCTTTGAGGCATTTGCCCGTGGTGAAAGGTTTTCTGCTGCCCCAAAAATCATCAGAAGGAGGCAGTGTAAAGTTGCAAAGGGGTGTAACTTTTGTCCTGGTCCTGATGCAACCAAACTGACTATTCCAACGTGTCTGAATGGGTACATTTACGCTAGGCATGGTCCTATTTTTCACCCAAACATGTCGAAATAGTCGGAGCTACATTGTACTGACGATATCCCTGAAGAGTCCAAAGTGCAAAAAGGCAGCAATCTTTGATGAGATGTTACTCGAAAACTGTGTCACTTAGAAACATTTCATTTAAGGCAATGCAATCATGTAGAGTGCCTCTACAATAACCTCTCTCGATTTTTTATAGCTCTAAGGCATTTGCCTGTGGTGAAAGGTTTTCTGCTGCCCCAAAAATTGTCAGAAGGAGGCAGTGTAAAGTTGCAAAGGGGTGTAACTTTTTGTTCCAACACGTCCGAATGGGTACATTACTGATTGTTCCAACACGTCCGAATGGGTACATTTATGCTAGGCATGGTCCTGTTTTTCACCCAAACATGTCGAAACAGTCAGAGCTACATTGTACCGACGATATCCCTGAAGAGTCCAAAGTGCAAAAAGGTAGCAATCTTTGACGAGATGTTACTCAAAAATCGTGTCACTTAGAAACATTCCATCTGAGGCAACGTGATCACGTAGAGTGCCTCTACAATAACCTCTCAGTTTTTTATAGCTCTGAGGCATTTGCCCGTGGTGAAAGGTTTTCTGCTACCCCAAAAATCATCAGAAGGAGGCAGTGTAAAGTTGCAAAGGGGTGTAACTTTTGTCTTGCTCCTGATGCGACCAAACTGACTATTCCAATGCATTTGAATGGGTACATTTACACTAGGCATGGTCTTGTTTTTCACCCAAACATGTCGAAACAGTCGAAGCTACATTGTATTGATGATATCCTTGAAGAGTCTAAAGTGCAAAAAGGTAGCAATCTTTGACGAGATGTTACTCAAAAACTTTGTCACTTAGAAACATTCCATCTGAGGCAACGCGATCACGTAGAGTGCCTCTACAATAACCTTTCTCGGTTTTTTATAGCTCTGAGGCATTTGCCCGTGGTGAAAGGTTTTCTGCTGCCCCAAAAATCGTCAGAAGGAGGCAGTGTAAAGTTGCAAAGGGGTGTAACTTTTGTCTTGCTCCTGATTCGACCAAACTGACTGTTTCAATGCGTCCAAATGGGTACATTTACACTAGGCATGGTCCTTTTTTTCACCCAAACATGTCGAAACAGTCGGAGCTACATTGTACCGACGATATCCCTGAAGAGTCCAAAGTGCAAAAAGGCAGCAATCTTTGACGAGATGTTACTCAAAAGTCGTGTCACTTAGAAACATTCCGTCTGAGGCAACGTGATCACGTAGAGTGCCTCTACAATAACCTCTCTCGATTTTTTATAGCTTTGAGGCATTTGCCCATGGTGAAAGGTTTTCTGCTGCCCCAAAAATTATCAGAAAGAGGCAGTGTAAAGTTGCAAAGGGGTGTAACTTTTGTCCTGCTCCTGATGCGACCAAACTAACTATTCCAACGCGTTCGAATGGGTACATTTACGCTAGGCATGGTCTTATTTTTCACCCAAACATGTCAAAACAGTCGGAGCTACATTGTACCGACGATATCCCTGAAGAGTCCAAAGTGCAAAAAGGCAGCAATCTTTGATGAGATGTTACTTGAAGAATTGAGCCCTCCAAGACATCTTGCAATTGCCTAAAAGTTCAAAATTTACATAAGTGAGTTAAGGTACCATTTTCCATCTCCAGAGCCTCCTTTGAGCACCTTAACATGGAGTGAATGTTTTAGTCTATGAAAGATTGCGCCTAAAGAATATAACAACCCCTTGAGTCACTAGGATGAACTAAGTTAACAAAATGAACTTCATTGAGGGAGGCGCACTTGTGTCTTCCTGCTAAAACCTCTAAAGGGTAACCATCTCAACAAGTGTCTCTAATCCTAAGAGAACTCTAGCCTCACCCAAGTCTCGAAGTATGTATGAGAACCTACAACCAATCAATCCATGTTAAGCTCCAAATGCAACACCACATTATCATCAAGCTCCCAAGCACATGACCAATGTACTCAATACCAAGAGAACCAACAAGACCACTGTCAAAACTCCAACTACAAAATTAGGTATCCAAACATGACATCATGATCTAACATCTCCTCCTAGAAGATCACATGCACCAATACAGACATCCTAGTCTCAAGAGAACTTGTATCATGCTAATACTCTAATCTAGAATCAAGAGTCCACCAAGACACACTACCAAACACCTCTAAACCAAGGATCAACATCTACAACCACATGAAGATAACCATCTCCTAAAAATAGTAGCCAAGATGTCAAAGCACTCTCACTACAAATAATAATCATAATCCAAGAGTTTGTCCATTACACCCAACCACTATATAAGATCATCCATCACTAGGTGATGAATACACATCACTATCAAAGCAACATCCATCCTCTCATCTCAATGCAACATACCAATGTGCAAATGAGCATAGACAAGGAAAAATAACAAAGTCATCCCATGGATATAGGCAATATGCATTCAACTCATCCCACTACAATCAATGAGGTGTGCATCCCAAAAAAATGCGTAACTTGTAGATCCCAACCATTGAAAACATGCAAAATCATCATCACATTAGTAATCATCATCACATTAGTAAACTAGTAAACATCATTTGCATCCATACTTAAACCAATCTTATTGTTGTGTTTGATGTGTCCTCTTTCAAACAACCATTTAACAAAATTTGAGTCCAAACAATAAACATTTACAACCATAAACATCTCAAAGTCCAAAATCCAAACATTCTATCATCCTTAATCATTTCCATCATGGACCCTTGGTTTAAAAAAATCATTATGCAAGATAAAAACCCTATGCCTATTACCTTGTCCGAGGCTCATGCAAAACCCAAAATGATTAGCCTAGTACCATGTGTCATGGCCCCGTTCCTGGCTTGATCATCAAGTGTATAATGGATTAGCCTATTCCTCATTCCCGGAGGCTAATTCCAAATGATGAGGGAATGAATTGGTTTCGAACTAACTCTATCTATTTGTTTTCCAAGAACAAGGTCAGAACCCTAAAATTTGACTAAGTATGGAAGCTTGGGAGCCTAGGCACCCATTTCACTCCAGTTTTCCTTACTAAGCGCCTAGCACAAGGATCATCCAAATTAAGTGCCTAAGAACCTCAAGGCACCTATACATGTTTCTAGGGATCCTCCAATTGAGCGCCTAGCATAAATGGATGAAGATTGAAAGTTTTCAAGTTAAAGATGTCCTTTGGGTGAACTCACAGCACTAGGCGCATGTGTTGGTTGGAACTCCTTGGATCTGGCACCTAGGATTGAAAGCTTTTGATGAGGAGAGAAGTCTCAAGGCCTAGTTTGGTGCCCTCACTTGCCTACCCCACCCTCAGAATGCGCCTAACCTTCATAAGGCGTTAACACTCTATTTTGAGTGCCTAGCAGGGGGTAATGGATAGATTGAAGGCTTGGGAGCTAAGGAAAGTCACTTAGCTGAATAATCAAGATTGAAATGAGAAACTCCTAGCCAAGGCGCAAAATTCCTCAATTCTGGCATCCAGAAATCAAATCTAAGTAAGGTGCTCTTTCCATTTGCCAAAGGCTCTATTAGCGCCCTTAGTTGATGATCTCTCCAGACACCTGAAATGGCGCCCAGTGGATCTTTCAACTTGTATCAGGAAGAAGGGAAGCATTCTCAGTGTTGTTCAGATAATCTAAGTTGTAAAGTTAACAAGGAATAGAGCCAGAGGACAAGGTGGACTTATTGGTCTCCATCACCTCAGAAATGCGCCTCATGCAGTTGGTGTCAACTTCCCTCTTTCTAGCCTCCAAATGGTGCCTAGAGTCAAAAAAGGATTTCACTGAATAATGTTAATGTTTTGAGCATCAAAATCTGCTTGGCGCATACCTATGCTCTTGCAACCTCAAATTGGCGCCTAGGGTTTAGTCATCCTCCTAAGGCGTGGTTCTACTCCTCCATAACCCTGTTTTGGCGCCTAAACTTGGAAGTACCTTGAAGACTTGGATTAAGATGGAATTCACCTCCAGAATGTTAGGCGCTTGATAGAAGATAAAGGCGCTAGGGTAAAAGAGCTTCAAAAGTTTGATGTCAAGTGTGAATTGAGATAATAGGCGCTGATACCAGTTGACATTACTCCAAACATGCGCCTAAGAGAGATGCAAGTCCCCAAGACCAATTTTGGAACAAGGCGCTCCATCAGAGGGTAAGATGATAATCCTTGGAAGTCAAGTGTTTCAAAGATTCTTTGAGAAATTGACAAGTTGTAACCTAGGTGCCAAAACCCCTGAGAATCCTCCCGTCTGGCGCCTAGTCAGAAGAACACTAATATTGCACCTAAGTGAATTTAAGTGTCAATATAGAGTCATCAAACCCCACCAGACATTCATCCATGTCTCTACCACCTCAAGGAAGTGCCCAGCTTAGGATGGTGCTTAGTCTGGTCTCTACTACCTTCAGTTGGTGCCTAACCCTAAGAGTCTTGCAACTATGACATCATATTGGTGCCTAACCCTAAGAGTCTTGCAACTATGGAATATTCCCTTGTATATGCTTCTTGGGAAACATGCCTCAGTTCCTCTTTATGCATTGAAAAATGTGCCTTCATTGCCTTTGGAAGGCCTATAAAAGGAGGAGCCCTCTCATTCATTTGTTATCTAATCATTTTGACAGAATTCTCTCTGCAAAGCTATTTAGCTTGTGATCTTGAGGCCTGCGAGTTTCAAGTGTTGGGGTGATGCTCCCTCAACAAGCAAGGTGATGCTCCCTTGTGATATTGTCAGGTGTTGACATTCAGTTGACATCATTGAGTTTGATTGAGTTGATCAAGTGTAGACGCCATTGTAAACATCAAGGCTTCAAGGCCTTTCTTTTGTATCTCCATTGAATAAGTTGTAACTTTATGCTATTGAAAGCATTATCCATTTAATAAGACATTGCAAGTTGATTGAGTCAAATAACTAGACAAGTACCCAACTCTAAGGTTAATTCATTCAAGTAGTTATCTTTGATGTATATCTTTGAGTTGTTGAAGTAGTTGATGAATTGATAGCAAGTAAAATTGTTTAAGTAAGGAAAAATTTTCGTAGAACTAGTTGGGTATCTTACACCATGCCTATCCATCAAACACCACAATGCAATCAAAATCCTAACAACATGCCCATGATCCAAGATCAAGTGCAATCATGCAAAGATATTATCAATCACAAGCCTATTAATAATGAACTAGAGTCTTCTAGTACCATACTTTTCTATCAAACACCATTATGTAATCCATGGCCTATCAAGCCTATCAAAGAAAATGCAAACATCCTATGTAATACAATCAGACTTTATATATTTGAAGTAGCCATCTATAAATATCCATTCAAAAGTGGATTTATAATGCAAGTATGGACGCCATCAATAAAAAAGATTTGTATTAACCAATTATCCATATAGGCATACATCAATATCTGTCGATATAAGTATAACATATATACAAAATAGCCATATAGGCTTACAAGAATGCCATATAGGCATACAATGTCAACTATGTACAATACAAAATATATGTCTACAAATGCCATATAGGCATACAACAAAGGAACACAATAAAAAGTCATTCCCCTCTGGTTGGTAAAGAGAATAAATCACGAGCAGCCTTTGATCTTCTAGGGGATGGAGACATGCATGTGGGTGGTCTACTACAAACCCAAGGGCTACTTCTCCTATTTAGTTCTTCCTGCACCTTGTTACAATAAAAAGTATAGACATTAATATATAGAAATTACATGTTATAAAAAAATGAAACATTTAACAAAATAATCACTTACTGCTAACATATAATCTGTCTCCTCGCTTGCCTTAGTAGCAGGAATAGGCCCTGGTGATGTCATGTCCTATAGAAACCATCCAGATAGAAATTAAACTTCAAATCAATAATCTTTTGATTTTTCAAAAATAGACAACTATAACAATGAATGTAAATTAAAATTTACTAATATGCCTCATACCCTTGTCAATGCCATGGAGCTATAAATCGCAGAGGCCACACCCTGCTCCATTGCCCTATGAACATGGGGAGGTGTCTCCGCAGCCTGCATCATCTGGAAATAAAACAACATTATTCAATTACGAAAACTATAATAGTGATGCAAATCATGGCTCCTAACATACACACACATTCATCTAAACATGGAAGTACACACAATAAAACACACAAATCACATACAAAAATTTAGTAAGTACAATTCATTCATTAAACTATTTATTTTATTACCTCTGTAAAGCTTTGAAGTCCACCACCGCTGGCAGGTGTTGCCATGAAATCTACAGTATTAACCTATTCAACATCCAAAATCAGAAATTAGAATACCATTCATATAACGATGCTATTCACATGTAATATTTATAATTGTTTACTAGTTACATACCTCGACAGTAGATGATCTAGTGAAAAATGTAGGTGGAGAACCACTGAAAACTGCATCGACGCTATGACCCTGAAATTTAATTAAAATCATCAATTTAAATTAGTTAATCTTGTATTTCAAAAATAAAATTTAATAAATTAAATTCAATAAACTTGCTAATATTTACCTGAGTATCAAGGCTGAAAGTCTCACTCAGGAGGGTATCTGCCATCACCATCTGCTCAGCTGCAGATGTAGCCTGTGCACCTGCGTCCTGACTATCCATGGGGTCATAACCACAGGCTGACCCGCAAGCCTGCCAAGTATATGGTGGGACCCTACTCCTCGCACTATCTCCCAACCCACTCTGTGTTGCAAGATCGGTATGCTCTATGATGCTCTGGGTTAAGGCACCAATTGACCTTAGTGTATCGACCTCAACACTCTCCTTCACAATGGAAGGGATAGAAACATGCTTGTGGGCTGGTCTGCTGATTACTCGTCTCACTACCTACTGTGGGTCAAGACGTGCCCCTGGTCTATCCTGTGCTGAGCCCCCACCTCTACCCTAGAAGTCCCGCATATCAAAATAGTTTGGCACTTTATTGAGGACAAACTCGCAGTAGAGTTTCCTCAAAAAGTATTGCGGAACCTCATTATTATTGCATAGAGGATGGTCAAAAACCATCCACCACCTCTGCCCGAAATTGTCCCTTATCACTTGGTTGTTGCACCAATGGATGGGGAACCTCTTGCATGTAATGGGTGGAGGTTGATTTGTTTGTGGGTTTGTGAAAATTGAACACAAGTCTAATTTTATAATTTGTAATTTTTTGACATCTTGGTATGATAACTTGTCTGCATAGTAATCTCTAAACTCTCTCTTTTTATCGGTCCAACTAGTTATTTGCTTGCTAATTGAATTTACATTTGATAACATAGACTCAAGAGATTCAGCAAGTGTGGACCTATGCAAGGTTGAAGTGGAAGGATCTTTCAACCTTGCAATTATATCTTCAATTTATTTTTTGTTGTTTTCAATTTGCCCCATTATATTATCTTGTGTTCCAGGGGCATGTCAAGGAATGAATGGAGGAGGTTGTTGTTCTACAGGTATTTCCTCCTCAGGATTTTGTGGATTTTGAGGAGGAGAAGGAGGAGGAGGAGGAGGAGGAGGAGGAGGTGCATTAACATTTCCTGACAATTAACGAAATATACATAAAAAATCAACAAAAACCTACCTATTTAGAAAGAAATTCAAACAAAAAAATAAAGATAACTCACCCCTTTGGCATGCTCGACATCACGGTGGCATTTTGGCGACGAATCGATAAGTTTTTTGTGTTGATTGGCGTTTTGTAGAACACGAGCGCGTTTTTGAGGGTTTGGAAGCTGCGGGCAGAGGAGAAAATCAGAATGAAATGAAATTCGATTGCTTTTTCTTATTTATACTAGGTCATAACGTGCTCGCGTTATGGCTTGGTAATGACGAGCCTAAGGCTTGTCATTACCAAGCCATAACGCGAGCGCGTTATAACGTGCTTGCATTATGACTTAAATTTTTTTTAAATTATTTTGGCCACTTTTTGGCCCCCCATCTTCTTGCACTTACCCATCCATGTAGTCTTTTGTGCAAAAAATTCTAGTATTTGACACTAAACTTGTAGCTACTTTTGTTTCTTTCTTTGTCCCATGACTAGTTTGTTCATTAACAATATATTGTATGACTTCAGGATCTTAGTTTTTGGAGGATATGCTTGTCATTTCAAGCTCTTTTTAATTCCTTCTAATTCATCTATATCTTTTATAAGTCATGGATGATGTCATTTCTCTCATAAGGAAAATCCTTTAGTGTCCTCACAAATTATTCCAATGTAAAGTGACTAGCATCAAATATTGGCTTGTAATGGGCCCTTGCAATATCTACCACCTTTCCTTTGTGTATAAGTTCTACACATTAATGCAAAATGAAAGGAGTAGGTTTACAATGTTCAATCCATGGTAACCAAAGTAATACACCAAATCTATTGGATGGTGTTATGACATGGAATAATACTGGTACTTCTTTATGTCTAACTCTTGATTATAAAATAAAACATACTAATGTATTGATCATTATGCCATTAAACTCATTTTCAATGAAATCCGAGAAAGTGCAAATTGTTGGTGTCTAACATGACTAGTGAATAAGAGATCCTCAATACATATAGTATATTATCATGCCATATAAATATGAAATTGAGTTGGTGATGTACATTTGAGTCTACTAGGTATGTATAATGGGTCATAATAAGTGTCTTGTGGGATCTCCTCATTGAAACATATAATTGATGGAGTAGGAGGAGAACAAGATGTACTCTTAATATCTAGTGTACCCACAAAAGCATGCAAATGTGATGTATCTTGAGAATCACTATGACAACCATCCATAGAAATATCATGTTCATGTGCATCATCCATAACAATGGTATCATGCACCTCTGAAATATTATTTGTATGAGAGGGGAATGTATTGGTATAGATTTCTAAGCATCTATTTGGAGGTGCCACTAAGGGATTCCCACCATCATTGACACCTTTAACATGGATCATGTTGTTATCTATGAGATCTTGTACCTTATGCTTTAGACCCATGCATGATTGGGTATAGTGGCCTTTAACTTTAACAAAGTTACAAAATGTTTGCTCCTTATAGCCTCCTAGAATTGGTTTGTTTGGATTCAATGGATGGATAAGAAGAGTAAATAAATTAATGCTCAAAAGACTTTTAAGCACATCGTCCAAGGATTCTTGAAATTTTGGAAATTGCCTAGAAGTATTTTGTTTAAAAGATAGAAAAAGTAGTAGTAACCACTTGATAAACATTTTCTTTTGAATCATTTACCTTTGAAAAGTTATGTGACTTTTGTTTTTTTGAAGGGTATGGGTATGTGCACAAGTATGGGGGCAAGAAATTGTCCAAACATGCATTTTAAAGCATAATGCATACTCCAAAAAGCATGTACGAGCCATAACATGTATGCATTACCTTCTAAACCAGTGAAATACCTCTTTTAGGCTTGGAACAAATTTGATTTTTCTAAGCCTAAGGGTTGGACTTGCAATTTGTGTGCCCAAATCTATGTTTTACGAAAAAGGTAGCATGTTCAAACTTCCTCATTGTTAGGTTTATACATTTTAGATTGAAATTCCATGAGACCGCCACCAAAAGATCATTCAACTTCTTAGCTTTATAACTATATATATTTCTATATATGTAGAATAGATTAAGGTATTCATTTTTATTTATTTATAGTGATGTCTTTATATGCCTCAAATGCATATGTATTTCTTGTCATTCATATTTTTTGATGTGTTTATATCCAAATTTGAAAAAAATTAAATAAGATTGTTCTACACTTCATTCTCTACATATTGAATATTTTTTTTTCATTTTCAATCATTTTTGTGGAAGTTAGGTGACACACACACTTAGTGATCAAATTTTCAAGATACATCTAGTTCAAAAAATCACAAAAAACATAAAACATATTAAAAATATATATAACTTGTACTGGATACTCTTTAGCTATCTTTCCTCCAATTGGTCTTAAAAAATACTTAATAAAATAAAAAAGGTGGGGTGCACACCTAATGTTATGTTATATTTCAATTATAAAAATAAGACCACTTTTCTATGTGCTCAACATTTGACACTCTTAATATTAACCATTTTAAAAAATCCTTAGTAGTTTAGACACTAGATTTGGAGCACTACAATTATTGTTCTTATCATATATCTAAAATTTGAGTATGGGCATCTTGAATTACTCATTGTAGTTTTTGTTCCACTAATTTCAGAAAAAAGGGGCCACTTTTGACCCCCTTTTGGCTCCCCATTTCCATGCACTTACCCATATGAAGAAGTATTTTGAGTTGATGATCCATATTTAAAGACATTCCTTGCAAGAGTCTTAGATTCAACCATTTTTACATGTGCACAAAGATCCATAAAAAATGTAAAACTATTGAGGTACACACTATTGGCAATTGGCCTAAGCAACCCCTATGATATTTTGTAGCTCAAGATCATGTAAGGAAGTAATCAGTTTAGAACATGCTACAATGTAATGACACAATCATTATTATGCTCATTTGGTCCTTGGGGATGCTCAAATTAGAAATAGTAACTCTAAGGCCCATATTGACATCGAATTGTCTTAAGAACACTTGAATCAAATCATCAAATCTATGTATAGATCCACAAGGTAATGAGAAGAACCATTCAATGGCATAATCCTTTAAATTCCTTTGGAATGAATTAACCTAGAATGACAACCAATAATCTATCCTCATATAAGAAATCAATACATGTTGTAGTAAAAGATCTTAAGTGTGTGTTTGGATCACCTTTTCCATTATACATCTTAGACCAAGATGCCACAAAATACATAGGTAGAAGATGTGTAACAATCTCAAATGCTAATGGGGTAACTTAGCATCCTTAAACTTGTCATTATCTTGTTTGTTAGGCCTTGTATCCACTTTTTTCTCCACTTGATCTATCTTTTGCATTAGTGCATCTAGGGTAGAGGAAGGAATAGTGACAAGACAAAGTTGGGGTGCAATAGGATGGGTCTATAGTATGATTGATATGAGGGATGGAGGAGGAAACCGTTATACTATTTTGCCTTTCTGGCTAAATAGTCTAAGAGCCCTTAATTCTAGTGTTTCCATCTCTGGTATGCAGGCCGAATTGTTCAAATCCCCCCAAAACCTTCAAATTTCTATGTATCTAGAGTCTTAGGGTTTAAAAAATTGAAAGTCTTGTTATTAAAGCACTAAAACCCTAAACCCTAGAGGCTTTTGCAAGGGCCCGGATGCCTTTTGTTATTGTATACACCTAAAAATGACACGACTCTGTCTAAATAAATATTAAAAGTCTACTTTCCTCTATCAATAAATAAATAATTAAATTTATTTATTTGATTCATATTCCTCTAAGTTAATTAAATATCAAAATATTTAATTATCTCTTCTAAAGTCAAAATTAAATAAAATTCTTTATTTAATTAAATTCTTCCAAGCAATTAAATAATTCTAAATTATTTAATTAAGTCAAGTCTATTCCTTCAAATTTAAATAAATCATTTAAATTTATTTAAATCCTCCCACTCTCCAAAAATAAAATATAATTAAATATTTTATTTATTCTTCCAAAATCATGTGCAAATAAATTAAATAAATTTATTTATTTAATTTGCTTTCTTATCTTCCAAATCTTCTAAAAATAAATTAAATAAATTTATTTATTTAATTTGCTTTCTTATCTCCCAAATTATCTACAAGTAATTTATTTATTTAATTATGCTTTCTTATCTTCTAAAAAATCTTAAATATCTTCTAAAAATAAATTCTTCTTGTCATACAAAAGCAAAAGATGAGTTAACTGATTTAAAGCTATCAACAAAGCTCTTAAATTAGAAAAATATATTCTAAATTAAGAAATGAAAACTCATCCTCATCAAGAAAGCAGTTAACTTAACAAAACTTCTTTTTGAATGACACATGTCCTTCTTCTATTCGTGCACATTCTCTCAAACATTCTCCTCCATTGATCTTCTTATTTTTTTTCCACCGTTGATCCTCTCTCACACAACTCTATAAATACAACCCTCTTCTTCTTCATTTTAAAATCATCCATCATTCGAGTAAACTTATGCTGCAGGAACTATAGCGTGCCATTGGCACCCCATTTCATATCATTCATCATCCATCCATTTCATAGTGTGTTGAAGCTCATCTTTAACACACCAAGTATCAAAGCCAACTTCTCCTTGTCATCTTGAGGAATTGAAGCAAGGAAGCAAGCTTCCTAAGGGCCATCTTTATCACCACAAGATCAAGAAAGAAAAGGTGAATAATGGAAGATGCAAGGTAAAAGGTTGTAAGTATCTTTCTCTACTTTAAATCTCCTTTTATCTTCATATTTCATTGATGTTTTGGTTTTTATTATTCAGTTGATTATCCCATTTTTACCCTTACATTTCTGGCGCCCACCGTGGGGCTCTTGCCCCTAATCTAACCAAAAATCTAAGTTTCTTAGTTAAAGGTTCCATACTTTGTACAGGCTTCTGACAGGTTCATTTGGAGCATACATCCTCTGAACCGACACTTTTACTTTCTGTTCTGGCACACACAGTCTTCTGGCGCATACATCCTCCAAGCTGGCGCATATGAGCACTGTTATGGCACTTTTATAGTTATAGTGCATCCATCCTCTGATACGGCGCATACACATCCTATTTTGGTGCCTGCGTAATACTAGCGCATATACCCTCCATCACGGCGCTTACAAACGTTTTCACGACGCATTTGTTAATTTAACGCATTTACACCTTCTTCCTACACTTTTGACACTTGTCTTAGCGTATCTGTACAATGATGCATACAGACTCTGTTTCTGTGCATTAAGACTGTATTGTGGCACATCTGATCTGTCACTGTGGTTTTTAGGTTTTCTTGTGATTTTTCTAATTAGGCTAACGTTTGCCTTACAGGATTAGAGGCTGGAATAGATCATTTAGATGCATTGATTAATTCACTTAGATTAATTAAGGGAAAAAGTAAAAAAATGCATGCATACAAATCTCACGTAGTCCTTAACTAGGAGCATAGTAACAAACAATCACTACTATCTTTGCATTATTGCTATCTTTCTTAGTTAGAACATTGCTATCTCATAAAGGGAAAAGAACATTGCTATTTTTAAACACTTCAAAGTTAACAAATGCGTGAGTGCCCAAGTAGATAACACATTTAATTTTTTTCTTTTTAAATAGGATTTGATTAACCACTATCTTCTGTGTCTGTTGAATGACAATAGGCTTATGCTCTCCCCTTTACTGGGTGACCAGAACGCCAAACTTGTTATTCCCTATGTATAACCTTTAGAGGGGCCTACCCTTGGATGCCTGCTTGTCCAAGTGGGAACGACCCTGAGTGGAAACAGGCTAAAGCCAAGCCCTACTAATCCACTTTAAATAAATTGTGCTTGAGGTGAAAGCTTCCTGCAATGAGTGCTGCTATGTTACACCGACAGCCAACCTCCCCCAAAACCCTCCAAGGCGTAACCCTTGGAGGCTGGGAGACTCCATAACGGAGAGTAGTGCCACCGCACGTGTAACCACTCGAACGGTTGCCTTGACTACTTAGCCATTTGTTTAGTATACCAAAAACCCCTATTTGTTGACACAAAAGGCGGAGCCTTTAAAGTGGCCCCGATTCATGTGATTCTTAGTAGAGGTAGCAGGGACAATCCTAAGGTTTAGTGGGGGTATGAACCTAAGGAAACCTGGATTTGGTATGCGTGAGAAGTGAGTGCCATGGAGGGGAGCTGGTGCTACCAGATCCTGGAGCTACACACTTTGAATATGCATAGCTAGGGGATTCAACAAATACTGTCCTATCTAGCCTAGGTTGTACTTGTTTTTGTGTCAAAAAAAGTCCAAAAATACAAAAAAATAACAAAAGATAAAAAATCATGAAAACTTCTATGCGCTTGCTATGTCTTTTGCCATAATTGAAGCTCAACATTCAAGAAAAGCACAAGTTTTCACCCAAAAATAGAAAAATCTTGAAAAACGTTCCAAAATTCTGCAAGACCAAACTGAAAAAACCAGAACGACGCTTTTGATTTGACCTGCGGTGCATTTGTGTAGACTTATAGCACATCTGCTATCTGTTGCAGTGCATTTAAAACATTACCAGAGTTGTGCATTTGATCCGACCTGTGGCGCATTTGAACTCTGTTTCAATGCATTTAACTGCTGCGCATTCAAACCAGAGAACTGTTCTATACCTTCCAAGAGAAAAAAACTATTAACTTGTCAAAAACCATTTCAAACCTGTCTCAATTGTTCCAAAATCTGATCAGAATCATGCAAATCAACCATTTCCCTCTTTTTCCACACCATAGCTGCTTTTCCCACACTAGATCATCCAAATCTCGCAAAAATTCTTCCAAAAATCCAACAAGGTTAGAACCAAGCTATTCTTGATCGCATCCCAATCTCAAACAAACCTAGTGAGTCTCCACTATCAAGGATCACTTATCCTTCTCTATCGGAACTCCACTAGTGGTTTGTGCAAGACTAGTCCACATCAAGTAAATGGGTTTCTATCATCCTTACTTTGACTATCGTTTTGTACACCCAACTTGTTTGACACAAATTAGATCTAAGGAGAACCTTGCTCAAACCTTGGCACATTCTAGAACCTCTTTATCAAAACTTTCAAACTCATTCCATCCCATTCTCTGGTCACCTTGCATGGTCTTAACAAGATTACAAAAACAAAAATAGATTGAAATGGCTGAGAAAACTATCCCAAACTCTCACGAAAGTGATGAGGAAATCTCTATGGAAGAGGTCCTCCAAACATAGCAAGACCAAAGATTTCAACGCTTAATGGATAGGGTACTTGCCCAAGATCCTACCAAATTCTTTCTACACTTAGCACATCTAGGAGTCAAGCTCCCTAAAGATTTTGACGTAGAAGCTCTAAAAGAATCTGAGGAAGAAAGACACCCTGAGGGAAGCACACATGAGGAAATACCCGCAGACAAAAGCAAAGCAACCACTGATTCTACGGATGCCTTGAGTTTAATGATCCAACAGATACAAGCTTTACAACAACAATTCACGGACATGCAAACAGGAGCATCAACTAAATATTATTCCCTAGAGGATATTTCACCATATCCTTTTGATAGGACCTTGATCATGATACCTTTCCCTTCTAAATTTGAGGTGCCAAAATTTGATAAATATCGAGGAAAGGGTGATCCAAGGGACCACATTAGGGAGTTCAATGCTGCTTGTCTTGAAGTCGCACACAATGATATTTATCTTATGCGACTATTTCCACGAAGCTTGGGAGGACAAGCCATGGAGTGGTTTTCTAGACTACCACCTGGCATTAGAACATTTAACTAACTTGTGGACAAATTTGTTACACATTTCTCCTATAATATTGAGCATGACACCTCAATCTTAGATATTTGTAACACCAAGCAAAAAGGTGGAGAATCTTTCGCCGCCTTCCTACAAAGATGGAGACAGTTGGCAAGTAAGTGCCCACATCAAATGCCTAAAAAACAAATGTTGGAAATGTTTGTCCATAACTTACAAACCGACCTAAGCTATAGATACAAGTCCAATGTCCTACTTCCTTAGGAAGGTCATTGAGATGGGTCTAATCATCGAAAAAGCTTTAATCGCCAAAGGTCAAATAAAGCTCTATAAAGACACTCCTAGTACTAACACCAACATAGATAAACCAAGATTCTGGACAAAGAATAAAAACATTGTGAATGATGGGGTGGTAGATGCCAAGAATGCGGCACCAAAGCAACCAATCTTCAACTTATCAACTCCTCAAAATAACCCCCCCCCCCAAAAAAAAATAAACCAAGAAACTCTGAATCACGGTTTACCAATTTTCAACCTAGGAGAAAGTTCACACCTTTGGGAGAATCATTGGAAACCGCCCTACGGAAGTTAGTCACAAGTAAGATCATAACGCTTCCAACTGCGCGAGAATATGAACCAAAAGTCAAACCTCCTTGGTGGAACGACAACGACTTCTGTGAGTTGCACCAAAACAGGGGGCACAAAACCAATGACTGCATTGCGCTCAAACACACTATCCAAGACTTGATCAAACAAAACAAAGTATCACTTGATGGACATACCTCTAATAGTGATAATCAGGAATTCAAGGATCCTCTTCCCAACTATGAGCAGGGAGGACCTTCCAAACAAAACAACAGTGGATCTAACAACGCAAATTACACAAACGTCAGCTTTGACTATGTTGTTAACCATATCTCGGAAAGTGATTCATGCATCAATGTGATCACTATAAACAAAGATCCTGATTGTAATGTTACCACCTATAGTAATATTCACTCTTAGAGGAGCCTTCGCCCCTCCAGCTAATCAGTTCAATATCCTAGATCAACTTCACAAGACACCCCCACATATCTCCATTCTGGAACTTCTGCGTCTGTCCCTGTCCCATAGGGCCATACTTGACAAAGCTCTTTCTAAAGCTTCTGTCCTAATGAACCTCACTGAAAAATAGTTTCAAACCATGGTAGGTCACATTACCTTACCTCATTCCCTATCATTCACTAAAAAGGATGATATGTCAATCACCCAACCCCATAACGCCTCTCTTCATATCGAAGCCTTCATACATAAACACAAGATTAAAAGAGTCCTAATCGATGGAGGAGCTGGTTTGAATATTTGCACCTTGAAGCTAATCCTTACATTGGGGTTTTCAGAGAAAGCTATAGATCTGAAAAAGAAAATCACTATAAAAGCCTATGATGAGGAGGAGAGAACTTCCAAGGGAATTGTTACTTTACCAATCAGAGTGGGACCTATAGTAAAAGACGTGGCTTGCCAAGTCCTCAATATGGAGCTAGCATACAAAATTCTTCTTTGGAGACAATGGATACATGCTCTGAAAGCAGTGCCGTCAACATACCACTAGTGTATCAAGTTCCCTTACGAAGGTCAAGAGATCACCATCCAAGGTGACCCTAACCCATTTCAGTATTGTAACTCCATTCATCCTAAACCTGAAGTAGTGATTCCTAACAATCGTGCTTCTACTTCATCCTCCTCTCGTGTTGACCCTGCTTCACTTGCTTCCACATCAAAAGCTTCTCAACCTGACCTCAGACTCAAAGATAAGGGCTTGGGTGAGTACACAATCTCCCAATCCCTCTATTTGGCACAACTCCCCCTATCTCCAAGATCATATGGAAGACCTACTCTGAGCAAGCCCAAAGCAGACAAAACTACCAAAGGTCTATTTATCAAATGGGGAAGCCTTGAAGATGAGAGTGATGAAAAGGATATCCTACAATGGCTATACAAGGATGAAGATAGTTCATCAACACAACAAGACCATCACACTATACAAACTGAACAATATGGTCAAGGTTTTCAAATGCTACAAAGAATGGGGTATGAAGGACACGGTCCACTCAGTTCAAGAAAAGATGGTATCACTGAACCCATCCAACCTCATACCTTGACAGCCCAAGACACTATAGGGCTAGGATACAATGACACATCAAGAACCAATAGAGCAAAGAAGAATAAAGGCAAACAACCAAAAACATCCACTAGTAATCTGGGTGATCAAATTCAACAACTACAACTAGGTAGTGAGACCGATTCTAAAGAATATGAATGGGATAGCCTCTCTAAGCTATCTTGTGATGACAAAGGCATCGATGTTGTCCATGAGTATGACCCAACCCATGCAAATGAGAGACAAGGTCCAAGGGCTAGACCACTAGATTCTGACCCACGTAATAACGATAGTGAAAGTCATGAGGAAAGAATGATACCCCCCTTGATGGATCCGCTAATAGAGAGTACCATCGTAGACTTTGTTTGTGCTTTTAACAAATCTATCTTAACCATCAACACCATTGAACCGGACCAACCTAGCGATCCCTTACCATTGGTGCACCCTGAACTCATAGATTGGGACTTACAAGGTACTACCCCTGAGCTCAATACCTTTGAGAATGATGAAGCCATCATAGATTATCTTGAGCTTAGAGATCATATACCCTCAGGGGACCATAGCGCTGGCTATGCTATAGAACTCAACGAGAAGGCCTATTTTGGAGAGAGTGCCAAGCCTTTAAGTCTCAAAAATGTCAAAATAAAAGAAAGATCTCATGGTGAAAAACATTCTGCGGCAGTGTTAGATCATGAAAAAAGTAAAAATATAGATGTATCCAATGGTGAAAACCTCTTTGAGGCGCCGAAGGATGAAAGGATTGACCCTCTACCCAATCTTACACATCAGGAGAGATCTTCAATCTTGATAGAACCAGTAAAACCGATCAATGTCAGTACAGGTGATAATCCTAGAATGATCCACATGGCAAAGTCTTTAATAGAACAAGAAAAACCAGCATTCACTGACTTCTTCAAGAGAAAACAAAACAACTTTGCTTGGACATATGTAGACATGCCAGGGCTAGATCCGAATCTCATAATGCATCATTTATCTTTAACTCCAGGAGCTAAACCAGTAAAGTAAAAACTCAGAAAAATGTATCTGCATGTGGCCCTCATGGTGAAAGAAGAACTAAAGAAACTATTGGACGTCGGATTCATCAGACCAATCGACTATCCTAAGTGGGTTTCGAACATAGTACCAGTTGCCAAACCAGATGGTAGAGTTTGAATATGTAATGACTTCAGGGACCTAAACAAAGCTTGTCCTAAAGATGATTTCCCCTTGCCAAACATTGACATGATTGTGGATCTCACGGCAGGGCACACCATGCTATCACTAATGGATGGTTTTTTTTGGATACAACCAGATAAAAATTGCACCTGAAGACCAACACAAGACTGCGTTCACATGTCCTTGGGGCACCTACTGTTGGTGTGTCATGCCATTTGGTTTAAAAAATGCCGACACAACATATCAGAGAGCTATGACCACAATCTTCCACGGCATGATGCATACTATAATGGAAGACTATGTTGATGACATTTTGGTAAAATCACTCACAAGAGAAGGACACCTGGCAGTATTGGACAAAATCTTCAAAAGACTGGAACAATTTATTGTGCGCCTCAATCCCAAAAAGTGTGTGTTTGGAGTTACCTCAGGTAAGCTACTTGGATACATAGTGTCCGCCAATGGAATCGAAGTCGACCCAGCTAAAGTGAAGTCCATCATGGAAATGCCACCTAAAAATCTCACTTAGCTAAGGTCTCTACAGGGAAAATTACAATCTATCAAAAGGTTCATTTCTCAATTGGCAAACAAGTGCCACCCATTTTCTCACCTGCTACATAAGAATGTCCCTTTTAAATGGAATGATTCATGTGAATAGGCATTTCAGCAGTTAAAAGAGTATCTCATGAAGCCACCTGTATTTATGCCACCGATTCAAGGTAAATCTTTGCTACTATATATCTCAGCCACACCAACAGCTCTAGGAGCTCTCCTCGCATAGCAAAATTATGACAGGAAAGAACAAGCAATCTACTATATCAGTCAAACACTTGTTGGATATGAACTACAATACACGCCAATCAAAGAGCATGTCTCAATGTAGTCTTTGCCTCACAAAAGTGGAGACATTACATGTTGTCACATTCTGTCAAACTGGTAGCAAAGATTGATCCACTCAAGTATTTACTCAACAAAGAAGCCCTTACAGGTAGATTGTCCAAATGGGTCATGCTTCTCAACGAGTTTGATATCAAATATGTAGACAAGAAAGCAATAAAAGGCCAAGTACTTGCAGATCAACTGGCAGATGCACCTCTAATGGATAACAAGCCTTTGAGCTTTGAATTTCTAGATGAATCTATCTTTCACATAACCACAACAACCTAGAAAATGTACTTCGATGGATCATACACTCAGCATGGATCAGAAGCAAGTATCTTGTTGATCATACCTAGTGGCGACACCATTCCTAAATCATACAGATTACTCTTTCCCTGCACTAACAATGTGGCAGAGTATGAAGCCCTAGTCATTGGCATCAAGTTAGCAGTTGAATGGAATATCCAAGAACTAAAGGTTTATGGTGACTCAAAACTGGTCATAAATCAAGTAAATGACGACTACCAGACAAAAGATGAGAAATTAATCCCTTACAAATGAATGGTAGATGACTTCAAAGAATACTTTGTCAAGATCTCTTTTGAGCAGATACCAAGGATTGAGAACAAAGTTGCAGATGCCATGGCCATGATTGCATCTCTCCTCGATATTCCAAATAGTCAATCATGTTACAAGTTCTTGGTAGAGCCAGTGTCCTGTCCTACATATGACACTCCCGAATCCCATATCATTTGCCACATTGTTGGAGCCGATTCCCCCCTCTATGGAAAAACATTTGCCTATATTAAAGAGAATACCCTCCCACCTGATCTCTCCAGTAACCAAAAATGAACCTTCATCCGCCAGGCATCCTAGTATGCCATTGTCGCCAATACCCTATATCGCAGAGGTCTCGATGGTACTCTCCTTAGATGTATAGTGAGGAATATCAAACTACCCTTAGCGAAGTACACAGCGATATATGTGGGACCCACTCTAGTGGCCCTACCCTAGCCAAGAAACTCATACGCATGGGATACTATTAGCCAACCATGGAACAAGATTCCTATCATTTTGTAAAGAAGTGCAAAAAGTGCCAAATCCATGGGAACCTGATACATGCACTAGCACAGGAGCTGTAGCCATTAACAACTCCTTGGCCTTTCTGTCAGTGGGGACTCGACTTAGTGGGCAAGATTCACCCTTCTTCATCCAGTGGCCATAAATTCATAATCACCGCCACCAAGTACTTCACAAAGTGGATTGAAGCCGTGTTGTGCCTTTAGCCAATATTACAGGCAAGCAGATTGCCTCTTTTATCTTGAACTATATCATTTGTCACTATGGTATCCCTTCATCCATTGTCATGAATAATGGATGCCCTTTCAAAAATCAAGATGTCAGGGAACTATGCGACAAATTCCATATCCAGCACCACTTTTCAAGCCCCTATTACCCCCAAGGCAATGGCCAGGCTGAGGCATCAAATAAAACCATCTTGAAAATCCTAAAGAAGACTATCAATGATGCCGGCCGTGATTGGCATGTCCAATTGAATCCCGCGGTGTGGGCTTATCATACAAGCATCTGCACACCCACAGGTATGACACCATACTCCCTAGTCTACGAATCTGAAGCCATCTTGCCCATCGAAGTCGAGATCCCATCCTTGCAAGTTTCATAAAAGGCCTCATATCTGATGAAGAATATAGAGTGTCCAGACTTCAAGAGTTAGAGTTGCTCAAAGAGAGAAGGCAACAGGCCTTTAATCACCTAAAAGCTTATCAAAAACAGATGTCCAGAAGTTATAACCACAGGGTAAATCCCCGAGTATTCCAAGTTGGTGATCTAGTCCTCAGAGAAAATCTCAGAAATCAGCAAGATAGAGAAAAGAAAGGCAAGTTCAAACCTAACTGGCTAGATCCCTATGTCATCATTGCAGCCTATGGGTTAGGGGCATATCAATTGGCTACATCTGAAGGTGAACTATTTGATGATCCTATCAACAACATGCATCTTCGCAAGTTCTATACTTGACAACCCCAATGCAAGGGAGTCAAAAATTCAAAAAAAAAAAAGATCAAAAACAAAACAAAAAAATTAGAAAAATGGAAAAATAGCAAAAAAAATCGTCCTCTGGTGAAAACTTGGCAAACAAGCGCCTTGGATAGATACCATGATGAAAACCTGGCAAACAGGCGTCATGCATATTTTTCATCTTTAGTGCAAATAAAAGCAAGTGGTGAAAACCTGGTAAACAGGTGCTATCTGCAACAAACCACTTCATCCATCTGTTGTAACCTCCTATCTCTTGTGTTTATCATGTCATTCATCTTGAACCAGTCCTTTGAACCATTGTCAAATTACGTCGCCTCTAAGCTATCACGTAGGCAAGGCCATTCTTAATGCGCCCTTAAGGCTCCACTCTACCCCCTTCTCTTCTGTCCATTCCGTCAAGTGTCGTTTGTCCTACTGTCCGTACCATTTCTACATCTTTGCCATCGCCTAGGTCTTAGGTCCATCAGGTTCACCCCGAACTACATTGCCTTTGTGTCGTCACATAGGCAAGGCCATTTAGCAATGAGCCCTCAAGGCACTAGGTCAATCTCTTAGGGTTTGTCTCTCCATGTCTATCTGTCCTATCGCCCATAATAAGTTGATCCTTTGTCTAGACTGGGAACAACTCCTCGACCTAGTTACGAATTTGGATTCTTGAATGCCACAGTTTTCTAAGAGGATACCAATAAAGGATGGTGATACCTTTCACTAGACAAGCAAGCGCAGTAAAGCAGAGCTTTCCAAAACAACAAAATCTAGGCACAAAAACATCAACCTGTCCAAAATAGAACACCATACCTAAACACTCAAACTGACTCTATATCAATTATGGCAAAAAGACATATCTAAATGCAAGAATGTTTTGTGAATAGGTTAACTTACAAAGTCTTGGATTTTTGTCATTATGTCTTCCTATGCTACTCAAGGATGCCAAAAGCTAGAGATGCTATGATGGGGGCATAATCTTTTTCTTTGTCTGTTGCTTGTGGATCAAACTTTAGTAATATGATGACTTTTGTCTAACGACATGATCAACAAAAGATCATCGAGGACTTCAGAGGTCTGAACATGAAGAAGGGCAATCCTTGTCTGTTGAAACGCAAGAAATATTCAGGTCATCTATATTCAAGTTTGACTAGATGCTTGTATTAACTTGCTATATCAAAATCCATGTAAGGAATACTCAGGTCATCTCGGTCTAATTATACCTAGATGCTTGTATTTTCTTACAACATAATAAATGCCCAATGATGAAATAAACACTTCAAAATACTTGCAATATCAAGATGGCAAATATCCATATCCATAACATATCCAGAAAGAATTCCCTATCCATATCCATAATGTATCCAATTACATCGCATATCCGTAGCCATATCCGTATCCATATCAACCATGCAATAAGAAATCCTGCAGAGTATCAATGTTTACAAATAAAAGCTTGTGATTTCTTCTATCGAGTCATTCTTCTATCAATCAACTTTCTATCTATCATTATGGTCCATTCTTCCCAATCCGATCAGTCTGAGTAGTGATCAAAATGCAAGTCTATCCTTAAATCCATACCAATCATGTTAGTCAATCTTGTCAAATGATCCACTCACAATCAGTGGTCTTGATCCTTGTCTAGTCATAAACCAACTCGATCAGTTATAATCAAACATTTGTCTTATACAGGATGTAGCATTGTCAAAATTAGACCAATACACGCATCTTACACGACATGCTTCATTTCTTGAAACCAGACACTGTCCTTCGTGTTGCTCTAGGGATCTATCGTTCCCTGCCATGACAACACTATTGTATATCGTTATCAGTATATCGTTGGTTTACCGCTTGACAGGGGCAATACCTTGTTTGTTCTTGTATCATTTGTGCATACTTGCTTACTTGCTTGTCTGTGTTATCATTTTATCTTGCATCATGTATCATTCAGTTTTTTCTTCACCCTAACCTTTTTCTCCTTTTCTTCATCGTGAGATTGTCCGTCTCATGCCCTTCTGCCTTCTTCCCATCCAATCTCCCGAGGGGGCATCCTATCGTCGTTAAACCTGTACCAGGGGCAAACTGGGGCATGTATCATTTTCAGACAATCTTATTCTTTGAAACAACGTGATAAAACACACTGCATCAAAGAGGGGCAAAATGTATACACGACACGACTCTGTCTAAATAAATATTTTTAATATTTATTTAAGTCTACCTTCCTCTATCAATAAATAAATAATTAAATTTATTTATTCGATTCATATTCCTCTAAGTTAATTAAATATCAAAATATTTAATTATCTCTTCTAAAGTCAAAATTAAATAAAATCCTTTATTTAATTAAATTCTTCCAAGCAATTAAATAATTCTAAATTATTTAATTAAGTCAAGTCTTTTGCTTCAAATTTAAATAAACCATTTAAATTTATTTAAATCCTCCCACTCTCCAAAAATAAAATATAACTAAATATTTTATTTATTCGTCCAAAATCATGTGCAAATAAATTAAATAAATTTATTTATTTAATTTGCTTTCTTATCTTCCAAATCTTCTAAAAATAAACTAAATAAATTTATTTATTGAATTTGCTTTCTTATCTTCTAAAAAATCTTCAATATCTTCCAAAAATAAATTCTTCTTGTCATACAAAAGCAAAAGCTGAGTTAACTGATTTAAAGCTATCAACAAAGCTCTTAAATTAGAAAAAAATATTCTAAATTAAGAAATGAAAACTCATCCTCATCAAGAAAGCAGTTAACTCAACAAAGCTTCTTTTTGAATGACACATGTCCTTCTATTCGTGCACGTTCTCTCAAACATTCTCCTCCGTTGATCTTCTTATTTCTTTTCCACCGTTGATCCTCTCTCACACAACTCTATAAATACAACCCTCTTCTTCTTCATTTTAGAATCATCCATCATTCGAGTAAACTTATGCTGTAGGAACTATAGTGCACCATTGGCACCCCATTTCATATCATTCATCATCCATCCATTTCATAGTGTGTTGAAGCTCATCTTTAACACACCAAGTATTAAAGCCAACTTCTCCTTGTCATCTTGAGGAATCGAAGCAAGGAAGCAAGCTTCCTGAGGGCCATCTTCATCACCACGAGATCAAGAAAGAAAAGGCGAACAATGGAAGACGCAAGGTAAAAGGTTGTAAGTATCTTTCTCTACTTTAAATCTCCTTTTATCTTCATATTTCATTGATGTTTGAGTTTTTATTATTCAATTGATTATCCCATTTTTACCCTTACAATTATAAATCCAAGTTGACTACCTATTGCCTGTGAAAATTCACTAAAGTTATAACTTTGAGCCTAGGCGGGTCGTCCTTTTACCGACCCCATCCGTCAAGTCACTGGCACCAAGCCCTTTATCTTCATGTGTTGTCGGGAAATATTTGAGTTTTAGAACCTAGGTCGGCGGGTTTGAAAGTTCGTGAACTACCCGACTTCCTGACTTGCCTCCAAGTCTTGCATCTCCAAGCCTTTTCATCGTCGGTCTAGAAAACCTTTCTTGTCGGGAGGTCGGGAGTTCTCTGAACTTCCAAACTCTCATCTTATGGTTTGAAAGTTCCATAAATCCTCGACTTGCTGACAATACATGCTCATTGCTCCCTTAGTGCCTTTACCACAGTGCCACGTGGTAGTATCCCGCTAGCCCTCTACCTACCTAAGATGACATCACTTCCTTCCATGGGGCTACGGGGGGAGGACACCTGTAAAGTATGTCGAGGCCTCAAAGCTGGCGCTAGGTGTCGGGGAAGAAAGCCTTTAATGGGGAGCCATGTGGAGGGCTTAGCACACTTCAGCATAGCCCAAATGAAGATGGCTCTTTTCCTTGCACGTGACTCTGAAATTGTGACACGTGTAAAGTGCATCAGAGGAGGGCCTACGACTATAGAATTGTTGACTCCATCGGACGGTAACGCAGCATCGCAGATGAATCTTGCTAACGTCATAAATCCAGAGCACGCCTACGAGATCTTGCCACGTATCCTAAGGCGTCGGCACAATGGTAAAAGGTAAAGGTATGCTGCGAAGCCCGTGGGGCCGTCGATGTTCCAACCGTTTCTTCATCCTATGGTCCCGATTCAAAGTCTAGATTTTCAAAACTTCTTGGTGGTGCCAAAGCATTCAACCGAGTTGGTGGGTTTTGCAGAGACTTAAGGGGTTAAAAATTTGAAGTGTTGTAAAAGTTGCCCCTCCCTACCAACTCAACATTTATTTTTTGTGGCTCAGGCCAATGGGGCAAATGAAATGATGAACCCTTCAATGCTAGGGTACAGATGGAGATACAAGGTCAATTCAACAGTAAAAGATAAATACTTTTTGCATCTCCTCATCAATGTGCCTACCATTCATTCACACAAGTAACCTATCTACAGGCCTAACAAGGGTTTGGGCTCCACCCTAATTTACAGGGGGATTTTTGTGCAAATTCAAAGCAGCATGGTCAATGTCCCTTCTCATTGACTTCTCCTTTTCTAACCATGGTTGCTACAGTAGAGTGCTAAAATGCTATATATACATGTCTCAAAGATGTATTCAGGGTTGGTTGTTCTTCTGGGCTACTACAGGATAGAGAATCTTTGTAATCAGACCTCTGTAATGCAATTGCAAGAACAACTAGATGTGATGGACTGTGCTCTTCTGCTGAGCCTCTCATGTCTCTAGTTTTGTTCAATAATGAGTGTAATTAATTATTCTATGTCTATTTCTTGCATTATTCTCTCTTTTGTAATAGTTATTTGACCTTTATAATCAATATAAGCTGTTATTTTGTCTATCTCTTTTGATTTGAGCATTGTGTCTACTCTTTGGATTAGTGTGAGCTATGTATTGTGGATAAGTCTATGTAAGTTGTTTTAGTTGTGAGATTATTACTATGTTGAGTCAGTTGCAGCCCAACCTACCAAATCAGGTGTGTCACCTTTATTTCAATTCAGTTTCTTGCTAACCCTTTTCCCCTGCAATATTAGCACTAGGTTTAGATAATTTTCTCTAAGCATTAGGCTTAGAATGAGGAACCAGCCTTCTCTAGAAGTTTGATCTCAATTTGAAAGGTCCCACACCTTGAGATCATTCCCATTGTGTCATTAGAATGCTTGGACTCTCTCCAAGCTGGGTGCAATTCTATGTGACAATAGAAACATAATTAAGGGTGAGCATGAGCATGGATGGAGGAATGGAATGAGGAATAAACATGGTAGAGAATGTAGTGGTAGGAGGGATGGAAAAAGTGAGAGTAGTGGATATAGTAGGTTGGGTAATTGGTAGTGAATGAAATAGGGGTGGAGGTCTAAAACATCATGTGGGATGTGGGTATGATCATGGGAGGGGTGTAATTGGGAGGTAGGACATAGGAGTAAAGGTGGAGAAAGGATGAAGACTATGTGATGGTAAGATAGTGGAGCTAAGTGTAATGTTGTGAGAAGGAATAGTAGAAGTGGGGATAATCCCATGAGATGGAACAATGGTGGAAGTAGGTATAGCCAAAGAACTTGCAGAGAGGTAGATGAAGAGATCTTAGTTCTCATAGTTGTAAGACCTATAATCCTTGTGGCATTTTTATAAACATATTATGAATCATATCCACTAGTTATGTAGGATTCTTAGAATTATATAAACTAGCAAGCTCGTTTAGAAAACTTTGTTGCTCCACATGGCCATCATGATCATAGTCATCCAAATGATTCTCAACATGAGCATCCAAGAAAATTTCAATATCAAATTAGAGTGGGCAGTTATATTAGGGTTCAAACCAGTACTCCTCAAAGGAAGATTGGGGTCTCGAGTAGCTCAAGGCATAAACAATGCAATATGGAAATGAGAGATAAGAAGATAGGGAAATATAAATAACTTGCATATTTAAAAAAATAGAAAAAAATAGTGGTATATAAAATCTAAAAATAGAAACCTACCGAGGTTGCCAAAGGTGGGTACGGTGGGAAGAATGGACATACAATGATGCACAAACCCTAGAAGGAAATATATAACAAGGAAGTAGCAATAAATAGGAACATAAACCCTAATAAAATTTGAACAATTTTTAATCAATTTGGAACTACACATTTGAAACCCTAAATGAAGGTTAAAGTAAAATTCTAGGGAAATTTGTAATATTAGATGTAGGTTCACCAAAAATTCAAGGGAATAAAATCCCTTTTACATAAATCTAGGCTAGTTATATAAATGTCAATAAAATCACAATCAACCTAAATTTAATTAATTTGAAAGTGGGGAATTGTAGATGTGTAATAAATGCTTGGAAATTAAATAAGGAGAGATGGGCTACTTAACTTTAGGAACTATGACGAATAATTGATTTCTGATACTACACAAAATTTGGTTCACCAATGCTTAGAAAATAATATCCTCAATGTGATTATTGTCTAGGAACTCTGATAGTAACATAATTCTATGCAAGTCAAACTTGCACTCCTTGGGATAGACCCCAAGTTCTTTGCAAAACTATTTTGATACATGGATCTACTATGTAACCCACAAGATTTATCTAGTAAATTGTGAACTACTAAATACCATGTCACGTCAAACTATAATATCTACTAATGTGTAAAGACTAGTGATATTAAATACCTTGGGGAGATCATAGGATTGCATGATTAACGTCCTCCTAGGTTGACCCCCTTAATTAATTGGCTTTATAGTCATGGATGAATATCAAAGACAACATTATGAAGCAATGTCATTGTCTTAGATACATGGGATAGAAGAAGACAAAATATTATTGAACCATTCAATGCTTCAAATCAAAAATTTCCTATGAACAAATGCTCCTTATCATAATGAGGACATTCCTTGTTATTCCCACATGATCTCTAAATGCACAAATGAATGTCTTTAAATACCAAGACAATGAATAGTCACACAAATGTGTACCAAGTTGGCTCCCAATCTAGCTAATGAAAAAATGGTGGGAATTAGCAATTTGAAAATTAAAATATGACTTTGGGTTAGTTTTATGCTATGTTGGGTCAAACTTTCCTACCACATAATTGATCCAAGATAGTGGATGCAAAATATTGAGACATGGATTAGTTTCATGGAAATGTGGGCTAACAATGAGACAAATATGTGAGGATAAGTGTAAAATTGGACTGTGATAAGGAAATGAATGAAGGTGAGAGTAAACACAAATGGATGGGGGTAAGAGAAGGAGCCAAATATAGTACAAAGGTGTGCCACTTGTCACTATGTAATCATCTAATGCATTCTGTCATGTAATGAGCCCAAAAATAAATGGGAATTAACATGGGTAAGCTAATTTGACCGTTACAAATATATATTTTTAATATTCATTTCAATTTTTTAAAAATTAATAATAGAAGTAGACATCTATAAATGGAAATGTGAGAAAAGAAGGGTGAGAGGTGTGTGTATAAATCAACACTTGATGATGGTTTTTATGGTTAATGGAACTTAGGAGGAGAGAATGTGATTTTGGCCTTTATCTCTATTTTTATCCTTGGGCAATGTGTCAACTAGGATGAGTTTGTGAGCGGAGGTGTCCAAATAAGTGTGATAGTGTTTGTATAGTAACAATAGTGTCTATTTTCTATGTTGGCATCTTGTACAACCATAGTGGCATAATTTACAACTATGATAGCATCTTTTGTGATCTTATAAAATTGTACTTGCAATAGAACTATTTTTTAGGGCAAGATGATGCCTTGGGCACATTTGAAGATTTGTGATGCAACCATGAATGGTGACCTTTCCCTTTCATCAAGACATCACAACACACTTTCAAAAGGCTTACCGAGGTCTTAAAACCCTAATAAAACTAAAATAGGAGACTTATTCACAAGGCCTAAACCTAGAACAAATATTATAATAGCTAGTCACCAATTTTGGATCTTTGCAAGATGAGATCTCAACCTTATGTTTAGAGTTAGATTGAATCAACATTCATGTTTTCTAGTTTATTATAAACTTAGAACACCAAGTTACAACTCACCAAATGACTGATCTACAGCTAAAATAAAGTGGTACTTGGACACTTTTAAACTTTTTGAAACGTGAAGACAATTCATGAACAATAATGTGGAGAGAAGTGTTGACTTTCGTTACAATAGATTAACAATTTTACATGAGGGTTTCATGAAGAAAATTTAGTAGCATTTCCATTTATTAAATTGATACAAATAGAATAAAAATTCCTCCATGATCCAATATTGAAAACTAACACAATAGAACCACTACTCAATAATCCATGCTACAACATAAACACTTGTGTTTGAAAATTTGGCATAGTCTTCACCATTGAGCTTCTCAATCTTGCATATAAGGAACATGAAAATCTCTTTCTTCACCTTCAACCTATAATAACCAATGAAGAATCTAACATTGCTTCATTCCAACTCTCCTCCTTTTATCTCCTTCCAAATATGTTGCTCAATCTAGAATATTCTAGTCAAAAGTTAACATGTAACTCCCAAATGCTTATCTCTCCTCATGTAGTGTCATTATTCCAAGGTGATCAAGGAGTAAACTTGTAAATTATCCCATAGTAACTCCTTCCCAATATGGCACCATTCAACAAGGATTAATTGCAATGTCAAGAAATCAAGTGTAACTTGAGCTACCTAGTCAACATGAAGAAGACAAAGCATGCAAGATTCTCCCTCCAAAGTAAGTCCCCTCTATATGAGCTCCCAAATAAATTAAAATGGAATACAAATGGAGGTTACACATGTTATTATAATGTTCAACATGCAAGTGGTCTACTAGTTCAATTCTCCCATAGAAATTGTGACTCTTCAACCTCCATGTAGGATCCAAGGTGGATGCTCCAATTTGAGAGGGAAGTAATTTGAGTTAAAATTTGAATATGGTTCCAACCTGTTGATCTCTAAAAGGGACAACTAGAGATACAACCTATGGGAAGTTCTGCAATGGGGGACTAGAGTGTGTTTTGCAGAACAACCTCTAGGATTTTAGAAGCTAGCTCTTCGAATGTTCATAAGGAGGGGAAAAGGGAAAAAAGAGGAGCTAATAAAATAAAATCTGCACTAAGGCGATGAACTGAAATTGAGATAGTTCATTCACCAGATAACATAGTTTAATTCCAGCTTTATTAAATTTAAGGATGTTTGAAAGAGTATTAAACATGATTCAAAGTACCCTCAGCATTACATTAACTAAAACTATAAAAGCTTAGAACACGACAATAAAAATGATTATAACTATTTCTTAATAGACATAGAGCTATATCTTTAGCAGATCTAACAAAAAATAACACAACATAGAGGCAATGAATGCATAGTTGATGTATTAGATATCTATTACATAGCTTAGGATGCTAATGTCTCAGAATTATATTACAATCAAATGACTTCCAAGATATCTATATCTATCCTTTTCCAAAAGTGATGAATGCTTTCTAAGACAACAATGCTCCCTTTTATAGAAAAATGCCTTTGAAGAGAGAAGGGGAGCAACCGAAAAGATTCACCCATGACACTAGTGAGATACCCATCATGGCGATCATTGCAACTACCGACTGAAAGGATAAGCCTGCTTTCGCCCTTTTTGGTGCCAGTGCTACCTGTTAGAAAATGCCATGAATCTGCCAAAACAAAGAGATACGTGGCACCATGATGATAAGACATGTTGCATCTTTGCATAAGCCTGCTTTCGCCCTTTTTGGTGCCAGTGCTACCTGTTAGAAAATGCCATGAATCTGCCAAAACAAAGAGATACGTGGCACCATGATGATAAGACATGTTGCATCTTTGCATGCATTCGCTCGTAGCATGCCAAGAAAATAGACCAATAACGCATTGAGAAGGCTCCTCAAGACTTAGAGATACTCCAGCCTACGCCCAACTGACACATGGCTTGCTCCACTGCCTCCACACGCTTCAACAAAAAGAACCAATAACCCTCCCCGAACAAAAAAGGGGCTGGATATGTGGTGTGCTGGCGCAACCTAGAAGGAGTCATGCCTTTCCTCTTGATAGAAAATGTGTCGTGAAGACACGTGGAGAATTCTGCCAACAACAAAAAATACAAGTGAAACCTAACGTCCCAAAGGCCGCTACTCAGTGATGCTACTAGTGCCCCCATGCAAGCGCTGAAGGAAAAAGTTTCCATGAACACTAGAAAATGTACTGTGAAGACACATGGCATGGTCCACTAACAACAAAACTTAGGAAACCTTCGGGGCCGCAACCATGAAAGAAACAAAATTGGAGGCTACTAAAAAATGAAGTGTATAGCTCTTGGTGACCTCTTGGGGACCTCTACCTGCAGGGGAAGAACCCAAAATCTCTGGTTCATATACTAGGAGAAAACAAAATGCAACATTACAACTTCGAGAGAGTCACTTGCAAAGGCTCCCAATCCACCTCTACGGGATGTGCCTTATGTTAAAGCGTTTCAAAAGCCTGATCAAGATCGATCATTTCCTTGAAAGACAAAATGCTCAACATGGATGATGTGGCCTCAATGTGGAATTCCATCCACCTCTGAGGCACTTGATGAAGAACTCAAGGCCTAGAAAATAGATTGATTATGTTGTCGATGCTCCAAAAGTTGCTTGATCTGAGTCTCTGCCATGACTGACCCGTCTGACAGGAATGGGGAAGGGAGCCCAATTTGGACTAGCTGCTCAATATGCCCCTTCATCTGCTTCACTGTTTGTTCCACGGTGCGATGACACTCTTTGGCTTTCATGATCACCTTATTACATTTTATAAACTCATTGGCCTTTTTCACCACCAGCCTCCTAGCATTTACTCCCATTGTTGCCAAAGAATCATCAGAAGTGGTATACAGCTTCTCAACTAATAATTGTATCTTGGCCACTTTCAAGGCAATAGAGGTCGAAATTTGCTCAATGGTGAGGTCGAAATTCACGCTTAACTCCTAAGAATCCGCAATGAACTTCAAGACAAACTGAAGGGACATGGAAACTCCCTTGATCTTCTCCCAATATGAAGAATATAACTGCTGTAGTGTCAGAAGAAAGTTGGTTTGCTGTGCAGAGCTTGCCAATGCACCTTGTAGCTATTGGATTTGTAAATCTTTATCTTTCCCTTCAAGTTGTAGCTTTGCAATTTGGTCCTCTACCTCCTTCCTTTCTATTGTGGCCTTTGAGGTTGTGTCGGAAAGGTTCCTTTGAACCTGTGCCATCTCCCACTCCTTTTCCTATAGCTTCACGCTAAGGCCTTCCTTCTCTGTCTTTTCCGTGACAACCTCAAATTGGACCTGATCTAGATCCATCTGCAACTTACCCTTTGTGGCCTATTTAGCCTCCATAGTCTGCTTTGAGATTTTATCATTTAATTCTCTCTAGAGGTGGGTAATCTTCACATCTTTGCCTATATTCTCAGCATTGAGCCATTCTACAGTGGCCTTGACATTTTTCATCTCTTGCTCTAGCTTTACTGCCTTTCTACTGACCTTCAGATAATCTATGGTGATGACCCTTTGGGTCTCCTCCATCAACTCAACTCTATCCTATAGGCGGGCTTGGCTGAGGTTGAGACCAATAACATGGACTGTGTAATCATCTAGTTGCATCTGCCCTTTTAGCTTATTAACATTGGGAGTCATTGATGCTATCAACATAGTTTGTTGCATCTCATCGTACACAGTACTCATTTTTGGGGCTACCGGCCTCTGTGCATCTTTCTGTCTTCTTTTTGCTATCCTCTCCTCCTGGGATTTCTTGGTTGCATCAATTTGGTTTCTATATTGCCCGAGGGATTGAATATACTGCCCAGCGAAAGGTGTACCAGTAAGAAGACCAAAAGGAATGGGCACAATAGAAGATGTTGCTTGAGTCTCCGCGGAGGCAAACAATGGGAAGCTCATAGTAGAAGGGAGAAGATAGGAATGCTCTACAGGGGGTCATAGAGACATGCGGCGGCATGGGAGTAATCAAGGGAGTGGAGGATAGTGGCAGTGTCATGATGATCTGTGTGGAGGATGAAATCAGAGGGGGAGAACACACGGCAAGAGATATCGATGCAGAGGTAGGAGACGAGGGGTGCGAGATAGTGGAGGAAGCAACTACAGTGACAAAGGCTATAGCGAACATGGTGAGGGAAACCAGAGATTGGGAAGAGAGAAAGGGAGGAGTGAAACATACCTACACTGTGGGAGCTGCGGAGGTCTACGTGACATCAACTACATCCTCCTCATTGATCAGGCTACTTAAGTTAGCCTTTCTGTGCTTCGTCCTTTTCTTTGGTTGAAATGATACCTCTGAAGGAGACCCCTCTACTATGGAACTCGATGAAGCTGCTCTTCTTCGCCGTGTCTACTGACCTCTCTCAAAATCTATATCATAAATTGTTTGTCCCTAGGTAGGAGGCGATTCTGCAAGCCTCTCCTCAATGTTGACGGATTGGGATTCATCTGCTATCATCGGAGCAACCGGTGCTAAATGCCCTTCCTTCCATTTAGTATTGAATACATCATCAGAATCAAGGGAGTCATAGGGGGAATTCAAGTCGTGTATCTCTTGACGATACACCCAGAAAGTTGCAATCTTCTCTTTATCCCAACCTTCATTTTTCAGGTGACTCTTTAGTCCCTTGTGAATTTCAATATGGGGTCGTAATCCTTCTTTAGATTGTAAAAAGAGAACCACACTGGCCTTGGTTTCTCTAAGGGAATGTGTGCCAAATTCACAAAGATGGTAGTGGATTCAACACTAGGGGATCACTGCTCATCCCAATACTTCCGCGGTTCATGTGCTATTTGCGTTGTTATTTTTGTTGCTGCAAAACATCCATCGAGGTCAAAACTCCATTGGTCACAGATGATATCCAACCCAAGCTCAATGAGTTTGAAAGTAAGTAGCTTTTTAGAAGACCTCCTCTTAATCGTTACCCCCGCCCTAGTTAGCGGAGTGGAATACATTGCTTGTTTCTTCCTTCTCGCACCCCACTCTCCATCAACAATACTCACTTGATGAGCAAGCTCCATGGCTAGAGTCCTGTCAGTTAAGTATGCAAGGAGCCTGAAAAGATCCACCCTGAAACCATGCATCCTAACAAAGGTAAAGTTGGTTTTGAAGAACTAGTCAGTGGGGGGCTTGTTGTTTGTTATCCAGGCCTGCACACTAATGGTCTTCAATCCAGGTTGGCTTGTTTCGATGGGACATGTCCAAGAGTGCCGGAGTCAAAAATAGGTTAGAGAATGAATAGTAGTTAGAAGAAACAAACAAGACATGGGTCCATGTAGATACTGGGATGATCTTTGAGGAGTCAAACTCATCTACCATAGCCAAATCAATATACTATGTGAAGAAATTGACATTTTGGTGCAGCATCAAGTGAACTAGGAAAGAAGAATACCTGAAAGAATACCAGGTAGGGTATGCCACTGATTGAGCATGCATGGCGTCGACAATGTTGTCTGCAAAATCCATCTTAAATTCCTCTTTCTGTTTCCTCAAGCGGAACCCAAAGCCAAATGGAACTCCAAGGTCTGAGAATCATTCTCCATACCAAAGATGAAAGAAAGCATAGAAAAGATATCTTGCATTTTGTGTTGTCAGAAATTCGTGAGCACAAGGGGCATCTTTGGCATGGTTGTATCCTCCTTGTTCTGACTAAGCTCATGGTTGAAGAACTTTATCTGGGCCCTTCTTCCAACCCAGTAATATTCCAGCTTTTGTCAATCACACACTTCAACTGTTAGGTCAGAAGGAAAACACAACATACTGCAGATGGTCTGGGCGCTTATAATAACCTTGAGAAGAGCCCGACAATAATCCCGTTGTTTGGATCATATGCTTGCGCATAGGCATCTACTAGTTTAGGGCAAGGATGAACCATTGGGACCATGAACTGGGGAAGACCACAGTCCCATAGTTGGAAATCCAGAGACTCGTAATCTCCCTTTGCCGCTTTGGCTAACATCCTCTCATGGGTGCCCGAGTAGAGACTTCTTGGGCTTCTGTGCAACCTTTAGTCATAGATTTCGTCTGCATAGTCTGTTACCATATTCACATCTCTAGAATTTTCTTTGGGCAGACTTTGTGTATTTGGCAGCTGTGGCTTTAGTGGGACGGGAGCAGAATCATATGACCTGCTCTTAGAAAGATCAAGGAAGAAACCTACGACTTCTACCTCAATGCTAGAAGATGCTCCGACTGGGTCCATAATCTCAAAATTTTAACCTAGAAATCTACTCAGGTTGATCCTTTCACAGTGCAGCAAACAATTCACACTCTGCTTTCAAACATGCAATTCCTAGTGCTCAAACACTCCTAAAACTTCACAAATGGCTTATTGCGGACTTTGAAAACACTGCTGCATTGAAACTCCACACTTAGATTACTTTTTCTCTGGATTGCTTCAATCGCTGGAGTACTACAAATGCTTGGAATACTACAAATGAGCTATTAGAGAAGCATTTAACTGCCAATGCTTAATGCATTCATGTGAAATTAATTTAGTTTCCCTTGGGAAGTGCAGATTCATAATGGGCAGGTAAGGCATGACTCATAGCACCGTCTTTTTGGGAAGTGTAAAATTGAGAGCATAGCAAAGGGAGACATGTGGTGGGCTGCATTAAATAGTCCAAGAGTGGGCAAGTGGAACATCTCTTCGAGAAAACCTAGTTGGCTAAAGCTGAGTTGGCAAGACACCTGGAAGAAGGACAAAAAGCACATGCACAAGACGCTTATTAAAAGGAAACACATGAAGAAAGCAAACAAGTAAAGTATCTACAAGGGAAACCAACAGAGGCATAACATCAATTAAAATGCTTAAATTGGATCCCATTCATCGAGATCTTGAGGGTGTTCCCCTCCAAATATTTCAATTCAAATGCACTGCTCTCTTAACAGTTAGTAACCTGGAATGGGCCTTTCCATAATGAATCAAATTTGGCGTGTTGTCCTGGCTTGGTGGCTCGCTCATCATATTTCAGAACCATCTTTTGACTATTTGTTGGGAGTTGATCATGGCATTGTGAGCATTTTCCCTAGTTTCTTGTATGCTGAGTAGTTCTACTAGCCTTACCTCCATAGTGTCATTTTCTTCAGTTTCCATAGAAATTGGCAACACTACCTCCTTCCCATAGACCAACTCATATGGAGAAGCCTTCAAAATCTACTTAGGAGTAATTCAGTTGGCCCATAGCGTCGTTCATAGGTGTCTATGTCATTCTCTCTGATGATCAACAACTATCCGTTTGATCAACCTTATCAAATGCTTGTTTGTAGATTCTGCTAGCTTGTTGCCTTGCAGATAATAGTTAGACGAAGCTTTGAGAAAGATCCCATTATTAAGTGCAAATTTTGATATTTTGGAACCCAGGAAAGATCTTGCATTGTCTGAAATGATGGTTTTTGGGGGATCGAAACGTGCTACCAAGTCTTCTAGGAAATTGAGAATCTCATTTTCTATGGCATTTTTCAGTGGAACTGCTTCTGACCACTTGGTGAAATAATCTATTGTTGTAAGGATCCATTTATGCCCAGAATTGGATGTTGGGTTGATCATTCCTACGAAGTCTAAGCCCCATTGAGCGAAGGGTTCATCCACCATGACCGGGTTCAAAGGCATAGCTGAGTTCCTACGTTTGCCGATGAAGAATTGACACTACTAACATTTCTTGGCTAGATTATGACAATCTGAGAACAAAGTTGGCCAATAATATCACGCGCACATGATTTTGGTTGCAGTTGTTTTTACCAAGAAATGACCATTTGCAAGACTTTTGTGGAAATCGTGTAGGATTCTAATCGCTTGGAGATTATCCACACATCAGAGGAAAACTCCATCGAAGTTGCTTTTGAAAAGGAGCTCTTCGATTAATGCGTAACTGGTTCCTTGTAACCTATAGAATCTCCTTTTATGAGAAGGATGGTTGTCAGGGTACTTACCAGTTTCCATGAACTGGACTCTATCTGCAACCCATAACCTTTCTGATTCAAATTGGTTAATTAGGGCCTTCTCTGGAATTTCTTCTTCGGGTGGAGATTCAGCTGCATGTGCTAAGTATTCCCAGAGTCCTCTTCCTCAGATCACTTTTGTAGGTCTAACCTTTATATCATATTCTAAAATCTTTGTGATCCAATTTGCTCTCTTATTGGTGATCTCTCATTCCATGATATACTCTCGGATGCTTGAATGCGCAACATAAATCATTACCTTACTTCCCATAATCAGGTGCCTAGATTTCTTCAAGCCTTTCACTATAGTGAATGCCTGCTTTTCCACAAAATTATATTTAGCCTCGTATTCATGCAAGGTCTTCGAATGGAAGGTGATGGGGTGTTCTCCCTTCATCTCTACATCTTTTTGTGTTAGTACTGCAGCGATACTATGTTTACTACCGTAAACATACATGATGAAGTCTTTTGAAAAGTTAGGATTAACTAGCACCGAAGCTGAAGAAATTCTCTTTGATTTCTTCAAAAGTTGTTCTTCCTTCAGGAGTCCACTTAAAAGCTTGATCCTTTTTTAACATGAGGGTGATTGGTTTGACTAGGCCGGAGAAATCAGATATAAATTTGCTGATGAAATTAATCTTTCTGAGGAAAGATTGAATTCCTTTCTTGTTCATAAGCAAGGGCAATCCCTTGATAGCTTGCACTCTTTTAGGGTCTATGGAAATCCCTTCCTTGGACACCACATATCCAAGCAACTTTCCTTGCGGAGCTCTGAAGATCTATTTTTTTGGGTTTAAAGACACTCCGAATTCCTGGCATCTCTAGAAAACCTTTTCCAAGTGATTGAAATGATCATCTTTTGATTTAGAGAAGATTGTAAGGTCATTCAAGTAAATAAGTATGATCACATTGATCAGGCCTTTGAAGGCAATGTCCATTGCTCGTTGGAAGGTGGCTCCAACATTAGAGAGGCTGAAGGGCATTTTAGCATATGTGAAGGTTCACCAGTTGGCAGTGAATGTGGTCTTGTGTTGGTCTTCCTCTTTTACCCAAACTTGGTTGTATCCGGAGAAGCCATCTAGCAAAGAAAACATTTTGGAACTTGCAACAGTTTGCAAGATCTGCTCCATGGAAGGTAATGTGTAATGATCCTTCAAAGATGCCTTGTTTAAATCCCTGAAATCAACGCACAACCTAATGTCTCCATTTTTCTTTTGAACGAGGACCAAATTGGATATCTAGGTAGAGTGCTTGATCGGGTATATTATTTTTGAATCCATAAGCTTCCTTAGCTCCTGAGCCATCAAAGACTCTATCCTCGGATCGACTGGCCTTTACTTCTAGCAGATAGGTTTGGCTCCTTCAACTAGATCAATGGTGTGTTGGATCACATTACGGTCATATCCCTTGAGGTCATCATAAGTCCATGCTACTGCTCTATCATATTTGTCACAAAAGGATATCAACTTTTCCTTGTCTCTTTGAGGGATATCTTTCCTGACTTTTAGCTTCTTGCCACTTCTGATATCAAGATCAACATAGTCACCTTTATCTGCAACAAACTCTCTTGTCATTTCTAGCATCATCACAATCAAATACATTTTCTAGCGTGATCAATCCTTTTGAGAGCTTATTTATTCTAAGCTGAATGACCTGGTCTTGATAGGCTTCTTCAACCTTCAGATGTAATTGTTCGGCAAATTTCCAGGATTGCTGAATAAACATGGCAATCTAGTCATTGCTCTTGAAAACTTGCCAGTTCTGATCATTATTGGGGATAACTGGTCTCACAGTTACTTGCACTAAATGTTTATTTGCCTGGAGGCCTATGACTATGCCAAATTTATCCGATCGTAGCTAATCTATTAGCGTCTACATTTCGAGACCTCAAGATTGCTTGAATGTTGAAGGCTTCAAACCCTTCAATCAGGTTCCATACCCTATGGCGGTAGGATCGCATCTGCACATTTTTCGCTACCGAAGTCCCTCTTACTTTCTTTATTACTAGTTCAGAGTCACCAAGAACACTCAATTGCTTGACTCCCATTCGCTCCAAACTGTACTCAAAATTCCATTTCGCACATGCCTGCCGATGGCATCAAGATAACCCAAATCACTAATAATTCGGATAAAAACTCCTCTAAAGATAGTACTTGCCAAAACAAAACAACAGTTAGATAAAATAAACTACATCTCTAAAATAGATACACAACTCAGGCTTAATCTCCACATGCTCTTAAAAGCTCCCGCTAACTTATTTAAATCTCTCCTCTTTCAAAAACTCTGCCACTCCCACAATCTTTTGCAACGACTCAAGCCTCCAGTCAATAGAATGTTCATCCTTAAGGTCACTTTCCACCTCAGTGATTAATATCCACATTGGCCTCTTTTTGAAGTATAACATGTAAATGTGAAAAGTCCTTAATCGAATTCCCATCATAAACTTTAGCCTCCAACTACATTGGTCCAAAGCAAAATTAGCCAAGCCGTCAGCAAGACTATTAGCCTCTCTATAACAATGAACTATGTCAAAATGTTCAAAGAACTCCAATAATTTCCAAGCCTCTTGAATGGTATAGTCGATTTGCCAACTAAAGCCTCTTCTCAATTTTAAAGCATTAACAATGATTAAAGAGTCACCTTCTACACAATTTTTTTTTAATTCCTTTCCTATGTGCTAACTTTAATCCTTCTACCACTATAGTTGCCTCAGCTTGATTATTTGAGCCATCTAGGATACACTTGGATAGAGCAACTAATAATTCCCCTAAAGAATTTCTAATAGCACAACCTATAGCTGATGGGCCTGGGTTACCTCTGGATGCTCCATCAAAATTGAGTTTAGCCTGTGAATCAGTGGGAGGGATCCAAGAAACCAAGTTTCTATCTTCTTTCTTTAGGTTAAAAAAATAACTAGAAGGGGGAATCAAGTTCTTCCAATTTGAACCATAAGGGAATCCCATGTGGAGAAAGATAAGTTTGAAGTTCTTGGCCTATTTAGATGAGACATAACAGTTTCACAGATTGAATTCTCAATTATGGAAAGAATAAACTCTAAACTTATGCATTCTTTCCTAAAGATTCTTCTATTCCTCTCAAGCCATATATGCCAAATGATAATGGAAGGAGAGACTAACCATAATGCTGAGAAGGTAGAATCATATGTAAAGGACAAGCCAACTATTAAAAAGATCTTGCAAGTTACCTAGAAGAGGAGAATACCAACTTAAATTTTTACAGACCCAGTACCAACAAGAAGATGCAAAGGGGCAAGTCACTAGCAAATGATCAGTACTTTCTTCAGAAGAGCCACAAAGAAAACACTAAAAAGATTTAGAAATACCCAACTTCACCAGCCTCTGACTTGTCAGAATCTTGTTATTAAATGCTAACTAGGCAAAAGAACATGCTTTCGATAGGCATGCCTTATTCCAACATAGAAAATAGGGCCATCTAAAAGAATCTGTATACTTCTTCTCAAGAATAGATTGCTATCCTTCTTTCTCTGAATACAACCCTAACTTAGAAAAGGACCAGATTAGCTCATCATCTTTGTCTGAAAAAAGTGATTCTTCTATTCTTTAATATAGAAGATAATATTTTTTTTTGATTATTCAAAAAAGGGCAATCTTTGAAGTCTCTCCAGAGCACTATCGGAAAAATTGAATCACCAGAGATAGGAAGATAATCCCTCACCTTAGTTCCCCATAAGATTGATAGAACTTCATGTGCTTGAGCAAGACCTGACTAATGACACAAAGGAGGAAACCCATTCCATGAATCAAACCAAAAGGAAGTTGTGTTCCCACAATGGATAACCCAGGATAAATGAGGAAGGATAACCCTTCTACAATCCACAAGAAAATTCCATACTTTAGACCTTGTTGGAGAATTAGAAACTATAAACACCATTTCTAGAAGAGGGGAATCAAGATATTTACACTGCATTAGTTTACACTACTTTGATTGAGGTTTAATATATATATTCCATGCCAATTTAGCATCTAAAGCCAAATTATGATCTTCTAAACTATGGATCCTAGTACCTCCAAATTGTGTTGAGGAACAAACCTTTTCCCAAGCTATGAGAGAAATCTTTCTTTCCTTTTCTACATTCCCCTTCTATAAAAGGTCTCTCAAGGACTTTTCAATTTCATTAATCACCCCCTTAGGCATTTTCAAAACTGACATCATATAGATAAGGATAGCAGTCAAAACTGATTTAATTAATGCTATTCTTCCCGCAAATGTAAGCCACTTACCTTTCCACGAGACCATTCTTTTTTTAATAGCTTGAACAACCTTCAACCAAAAATCTTTCTTCTGAGCTCCATAAAAAAAGGCACACCAAGATATTGAGAAGGCAAAGAATCAATATTGAAACCAAGAAGTGCAGCAATATGAGATTAAATTGAAGGGATAATATTAAAAAAGAAAATTTTGGATTTATCTGGATTTACTACTTGCCCAGACACATGGCAATAAGAAGAGATTACCCATTTGATACACCTAGCTTTAGAAATTGAAGGGAATCCAAAAAGTAAGGTATTATCAGCAAAAAGAGTATGAGTAAGTCCAAAAGGGACCCTAAGGATTACAATTCATCTCCAAATATGATTGTTATTTTGAGCTGTAATAAATCTGCTTAATGCTTTTTCCATAATGATAAAGAGAAAAGGTGAGATTGAATCTCCTTTCCTGACACCTTAGCTAGACTGGAAGAAACTAGAGGGGGATCCATTAATCAAAATAGAGAATCTTACCCCTGAGAAATAAGAAAAAACCCACTTACACCATTTCTGAGCAAAGCCAAACTTAGCAAGAACCTTCATGAGAAAACTCCAAGAAACCCTATCATAAGCCTTCATCATATCTATCTTCAAAATCATGGCCCGAAGATTATTTGACTGTATTGAGTGAATAATCTCATGTGCAATAATAGCCCCTTCAGAAGTTTCTTTGCCTAGAACAAATCCCCCTATTCATTTGAAATTATCTTCAGGATAATCATGGAAAAACGTAAAATAATTTCTTTTGAGAAAAATTTATAGAGTGTTGCATAGGGAGATTGGTCTAAAATCAGAGAAAGAACATAGAGAACTGCATTTTGGAATTAGCACAATACAAGTAGTATTCATTTCTTTCAAAATAGTTCTATTTCTTCTAGACTCTTCCAGAGCTAACCAGATATCTTTACCAATAAAATCCCAACACTTCTGGAAGAAGAGAGGTGTAAAACCATCAAGGCTCGGTGCCTTATCTAGATCCAAAGAAAAACAACTCCCCGAACCTCCTCTAAGGTGAAATTTTGGAGTAACAAGTCATTATCTTCCTTTTGAACTAATTCAAGGATACAACCTAGAATATTCTCAACAGAAGAAGGATCAGGATCTCCATTGTGATTAGAAAGAAGATTAGAAAAAAACTTAACTACCTCTGCCTAGATAAGAGATTGATCTGATAATGTTTCACCCTCTGAGGAATTGATGGACTGAATCATATTCTGTTGTCTTCTTATTTTAAGAGGCATGAAATTTTTTTGAGTTTCTATCCCCCTCACGAAGCCAAGTTTCTCTAGATTTATGCCTCCATTAAACCTCTTCCCTAGCAAGTATTTCCTCCAAGTCCATTTGAAGTGATATTTTCTTTTCAAACAAATCCTGATTCATTAGTTGACAACACCACCAGATAGAAAAAAACACAAACACTAGTAGGTCTCTAACTATCCAAGCCACCTTAGACTCAATAAGAATCAACAAAGCCCTATATGTCCAATAACTTTCCCACATAATTAGAACCATGATAAATTAGGTAGTAATTAGAACTTCCTTGCAAATATCTAAATACCCTCTTAGCATAAGTCTAATGCTCTCTACTAGGGTTAGACATAAACTTGCTAAGAACTCCCACTACTTAGGAAATATTTAGTCTAGTACATACCATTGCATAAATCAGGCTCCCTACAACATTAGCATAAGACATAATATACATATCCTCCAAATCATCATCTTACTTATGAAAATATCCAATGAAATATTAGTGCCTACACATAAATGAATACTCACCAGTTTGTAATCTTTTATAGAAAACCACCTCAAAATAGTGTTAACATAGTTTCTTTTTTACTGATCTAAAGATTTATGTGAACTTGGTCCCTATTGATTTCCATTCCTAAAATGAATTTTTCTACTCCTATATCCTTCATATCAAATACACTGGAAAATTGAGTTTTAAGCTCCCTAATGATAACCTTGTTGTTACTAATAAATAACATGTCATCAATAAACAAGACAATAATTAGAATATGAAAATCAATAATTATAATGTACACAAAGATCTTATTTTATTCTTGTAGACACCTAAGTTTGACAGTGTTCTAACATCACCTAATCCATCTTGCATATCTCCCCTTCCTATGTTAATTCACTCATCTAATCATCCTCCCAATATTCATTAAATAAATTCCAATTAATTAATTAATTATATTCAATCTTTTTTCTAATGTTTGATCCTTTAATTGAATAACTCAACAATTATTTAATTAAATTAGCCATCCCTTCATCATTCCCCCCAAAATTACATAAATTCCCAACATTTATTTAATTTACCCTATTTTCTCCCCTCAAATCATTAGTTTATTTAATGAACTTATCAAGCACTTGCACATTCCAAATCTCAATTAGCCAAGTCAACCTTGCATATGTCTCAAGGTTGCACAAGGCTCCGTGTAAGCACATGGCTCCAAAAATCTACTTTTCCAATCTCTACCATCCATTTTCTCCTAGAAAATATCCACCATCCTAATCCCTTGGATCATGGACCTAATCATGTGTACCAACTACAAGGTGACACTTGAGGCCTCTCATGCATCCTTCCTCTCATTCAACCCTAGCCCCTGATCTCAAAAACCAATCTCATTCATTGATCCTCCATCCTCCAAATCTATAAATAGCTCATCACTTGAGCTCATTTTATCAACACTTGTGAACGTAATGTTATGCTATCAGTGTGAGCAATCTACATCTTTTCAACAACACAAAAATCTATTGAGCACATCCACTTTGGTGCAACAAGGGTTTGTGTTGATGAGAAACTTGTGTTTTTCATTGATTTTGCATGCTCTTAGCTCAATATTAAGGTGTTTGGTTTAGTGTAGGTTCAAATAGATCATTTGTATGTTTTATATTTATGTTTTGACCATAACTTATCACTCACATTTCTAATAAAATCCAACTTTATTGCAAAAGCATTAGAATTCCGATACCAAATTTGAGGTGATTGTTCTAAACCATACAATAGTTGTTTTAACTTGCAAACCAAATTTTATTTATACCTCAAATCCATAAAGTTATCTCATGTAAATTTCCTCTTCAAGATCCCCATGCAAGAAATCAACTTTTTGCATCCATTTTCTCTACTTCAAAATCACAAGTAGTAGTAATAAAAAGTAACAATCTAATGAAAGACAATTTAGCAATAGGAGAGAAATTTTCACCAGAATCAACTTCCTCTCTCTAGGAGTAGCCCCTAGCCACTAGTATGCCCTTGTACCTCTCTAACTTACCATTTACTCTAAATTTCTTCTTGAACACCCACTTGCAACCAATGGGCTTCCTTCCCTTAGGAAAATTGACAAGATTTGAGTTGTCACATTTGTCCAAGGCCATCACCTACTCCTACATGGCCTCCCTCTAAGAATTATGCTCCTATAAAGAGAAAGCCTCCTTGATAGATCTTGATTCATAATTAATGCATGACAAAGCAAATATGGTGCAATGGAAATTTAAAGGGCTATACCTATCAACTAGGTTCCATTGTCTCATGGACCATCTCAAGGGTAGAGTAAGGGACTCTACTTGTTCCTTTGCATGCTCAACATAATTAGAACCCTCACATGAATTGTAACATGCCACTCATATTACTAGGAATTAGTCACGAAATTTACTAAGAAAGTAAATGAAGATAGAAACATGAACAGATTTTTTTATAACACAGAAATAAAAGCATATTTTTTCTGAATATTTTTCAACCTTGAAATACAATATATTCAAAGATAAATCATAGTGAAAACATTTCAACTTCAAATTTAAAAATAAGTTGCACTTGGTAATATAAAAAATTTTACATCAGTTTTAAAAATCATAAGTCAATCATGAAGTACACTGCATCTAGAATCTTGGTATCTGTCTTACAAGTCTCAGTGAGTCTTCTGCTACAGAGGGAGAGCATCATCCGAGTGCTTTACCTCCAACCACAGACTGGTGGTACCTTGCATAACTTCCTTTTTGGAAGTGGTCCTACCCTTCATGAAGAGTATAGAAATAAGGAACCTGTTAGATTTCTACCCAAGAATGCAAGTGATTGAGAGAAAGCAAAACATAAATAAGATATAAGCCAAATAAACTGTATTCAACTCAAGAGAATGCAAAGCAATACAATAGAATGGGGTTGCTCATATGAGAGCAAGAGATGGATATATATAGGATATTCCACCCAAGAGACTCAATACACAACCAATGTGGGATAAATTAAAAAAGTCCCTAAGTAAACTTAACCTAGTGTGAATTATGTGAGGGAATATTATTTAACTAATAAATAGTTAAATAATATGAATTATCCTCACACAAGGGAAACTAGATAGGAAATATCCCTATTCACACTAACACCCCCCCTTAAGTGCAACTTAGGAGAGAAGATTACTATGCAAATATGCAAAAAGATGCAAAGATGGGTCCCGGCTACTAGGCCATGTTAGGTACGCATGTACAAATGCAAATGAAATCTCTCACAAACGGAGAAAAGGAGAAAACCCAGTGGGACAAAACTCCTCCCCAAAAGAGAGATGAAATACAACAATGATATCTATCACAAATCCAATCAATCTCTATCCACACAAAGGATGATAAGAGAGATCATACAACCCCCCATAATGAGATAACCTGTTGCAACAAAAAGGATTGGAAGCACACTTGTGGAGTAACACTGGAATCCTCAACCTGGCAAGCAAGGAAATATACTTTTGTTTGCTAGAAACCATATTAGAGTCAATCAAGGACTCAGGTAAAAATCATGAAAAAGCAACAGTAGACCCGATGCCAAGGAACACTGGAAAACTCGCAACTAGCACAACTCTGGAATCTACGAAGCAATAGTTGATTGAGAAATGATCTGGAACTGAAATCAAGTGTAGAGAAAATGTAAACCTAATGCATGCAAGAAAGGAAATAGTGCATGCACTAATGAATGTTCCAATCAGCGTCCATGAATAAAAATGGCCTTAGATATGTGCGTTTACAATGCTGGAGTAGAGTCTTCCATGGTTTTACAATGTCCAAAATGGACCCAAATACTGAAAGTACAGAAATATCTTAGAATCAGAAAAAAATAGCACCATTGTGTAGTGCTAAAAAAATATCAACTTTCAAAACAAGAATGACCTTGATCTGAGATCATATGTGAAAGTTATAGCCATTTGAAGTTCTAAAAACTGAAACTAGCTGTCAGATCTGATAAGAAAAAATAATTTTTGGAAAATTCATGCACCAAAATAAGAAATTGTCTGAACCAGCATGTAGAGCACAAAAAATTAGGCAAAATAAAAAAAAAAGCTCACAAATCAGAGGTCAGGAGCCCGAGTTATGGCCTTTAGAAGTTGAACTACAATTTCCAAAATGCCAATGGAGAGGGTGTCTGTTGTAGCTTTCTGATGACATTTCTGCAAAATATATAAGCTTCATGCAAAAAAATAATAAATACCCAGATGGTTTTTTGATGCTGCGAACAAAACCCAAAGGCATTTTTCTTTGTGATGTACAGAAGATGTGACTCTAATGTAAAAAAAACACTTTTAGCACCAAAAAATGACCCCAGCAACCAAAAAATGGCATGCAAAGACTGAATCAGCTACCTAAGACAAGAAAAGGCATGCTGCAACCTGCAAAATTGATCAGAATATATAAAATGCAAGCCGATTGTTAGATTTGAGCTAGAGAGTCTCCATGAAGCTCTGAAATTAACCTGCAACTGGCAAGTCAAAATATGAACCCCCAAAAACAATCCTACACTCTCAGATTTCTAAAAAAAATGCTAACCCACAACTCACAACTGCTCTGATACCATGTTAGATTTCTACCCAAGAATGCAAGTGATTGAGAGAAAGCAAAACAGAAATCAGATTGAGCCAAATAAACTGTATTCAACTCAAGAGAATGCAAAGCAATACAATAGAATGGGGTTGCTCATATGAGAGCAAGAGGTGGATATATATAGTATATTCCACCCAAGAGACTCAATACACAACCAATGTGGGATAAAGTAAAAAAATCCCTAACTTAACCTAGTGTGAATTATGTGAGGGAATATTATTTAACTAATAAATAGTTAAGTAATATGAATTATCCTCACACAAGGGAAACTAGATAGGAAATATCCCTATTCACACTAACAGAACCAATAGGTTTCCATCTGAGTCCTAGTGTTGTGTCCTATGTAACTCAATTGACCATACAACTCTAGACAATCTTCTAGCTAAGTATGATCATTCTGACAGGTCATGCCATCTAGACACTGTGAACCAACTAATGCATGCAGAGACAAATGCATCACTTTGGCTAAAGTTTCTATATCAATAGACGTTTGCAATAAACATGGTTGCGTGTTCACACACTTTTAACTCAACTTGGAAACTACCTCATCTTACAGTTTAACTTATTTGGCTAGTATCTCTAGACATAATTGTCTTGACTAAAATTCAATCTTAGTTAATATAGGATAAACATAATATATGTGTTTAGGTGACAATAACCTTTCAGAGAGTCCCTTTTTGCATACTTGCAAATATCAGGGTCTATGACTTCCTGTCATTCTAGTCAAAGACTCAAAAATTAAGCACTCTTGTGCTATATGTCAAGTTTTGACTCTATCAAGAAATCACTTAAATTTATCAAAATGTTACTTAGACTCTTTTTATATTGTCTTGACCTATGGTTTCTCAACCATTTACTGTCAACCATAAAATACAATAGACTAAATCAATGTCATAACTGACTAGAGAGTTTAAGTTTTCTAAACCCTTCTAGGTTGATTCTACGGTTTAAATTCTCTAGCCCATACTCATTGTATCTCAAATACTCTTATTTTCCCAAAAGTAAAAGTTTATAATAATATAACATGATAACAAAACCTCCAGTCTTCTTATACTACTTTGGCATTGTTTGAATTCACATATCTTGTAACATGTAAAAATATAGCACACGAGGTATACCCTCTTGGTATAAAGTACTATCATTTTCATAACTATCTCTTGACTAAGTTAATTTTTCAACCTAGATAAATTTGATTCTACAATCATAACATTATCGACCTCTTGGTCTTCTCAAGTCCATCGACTCTCTAAAAAGGATAAGTTTTGAACTCAGACATATCATCCTTTGAATATCATGGTAAGGTTTATCTACATTAGAGTTTTTAAAAAGTTATATCTTTGCATCATATATATGAAACTAGTAGTTGCTAATGGATTATATTCCTACATATCTCAACCTTACTACAGCCTTATGCAGAGATAATATCTCATACATCAACTTGGCCTTCATACAGTTTAAGCTACATTACAATGTCGGCCTTCTAAAGTTTAGAACTATACCAAATTGTTGTCTTTCAATAGTATGAAACCTTACTGAACTGCCAGCCTTCAAAAGTATGAAACCTTACCATACTGTCTACCTTCTAAAGGTGTAGAGAAAATAGTATCATTTACACTGGTCAAAAATAGGTTATACAATGATATTACTAGTTTCTATATATATGTGAAAAGATACAACTTATAGAAATACAATGAGGATTCTTCGAATGCAAGAGACTATTCGGCTTCAAACCAAACAAAGAGGTTTACTATATTTATCAGCCTCAAACCAAACATAGAGGTTTGCTATACTTATCGGCCTCATATAAACTAAATGTAGAGCTGATTGACTAATAAGAATATCAATCTACTGTTTAACTATGCTAGTCTCTTACTACTACAAGTATCCCTATTGAAAACTAAATCATACTATAGTTTAACAACCATGGATTTTTATATGCAGACAAGAGAAATCATAACATATAAAACATATTTGTTCAACGAAGAGGATAAAAAAACATTAATCATATCCAAATGGTTACATATATATACAGACATGATCGAATCATACATAGTGTTTAATAAAACATAGTTTAAAAGAACTAATATGATACGAACCAAAGACTAGAGTACTTGTACCTGTAAACTCTTCTATATCTAGTAGAACTCTTCGCTCACCACTTCTCTTTCTGAGCGATATGTCCTCCAAAACTATGCATTCCTTGGAGAAGAATAAATAAGCTTCATATGCAAAGCATTTGCAAGCATAAAAACTAGTGTTTTCTGTCCACCACTAGTGACTCTCTTATGTGAATGTCCTTGTGGTGATTAATAGAGCCCACTCTCCATAACCACCAGACTCTCCCAAAACATTTCCTATTAAAACTCCCATGAAGGCATGCAGAGTTGGTGGAGATAACGGTCATAAAGACCACTCCACAAACTAGTTAAAAAGATCATCCATACTCTCTGAAATAGCTATGACTTGTAAAGGAGTCAAGCCACCATAATAGTAAAAGTGGTTTACAATAAATTGAAATATTTACCACGTATTCTTTGAACTCCATGAATACATAGTATGCGTTTAAACTTTAGACCACATATATATAGAGTGTGTGTGTGTGTGTGAACATAGTATTTACATATACAACGTAGACTCGCGTTGTTTCTAGCATTTGACAAGAAACGAGAATGGGGTCGAGGTATTCTCCCCCTCTCTATCTTGCATAAATGCCAACATAGACAAAATAACAAGATAGAATCCCAATAGGGAATTTCCAATAATAATAAAAAAATTTATCAACAATTGACCATTTCTTGTCAATGGTGACATACTAACCTGACTTACTTTTTTGACAAAACCTATGCTTAATGGATCTTGTCGACAAATCGACAATTGTCAAATCAAAACCAAACTTAGACTAATTGGTCGAACACACTTACCAATCTTGATGAAAATTCACTAAAATGTGTAAGCATGAGACTTAGATGGCAACAACCTATTCTTATCTATATGTCTATTCACTTCTCTCCAATGATGCTCTCCCTCTCTTTATCGGAGGGTGGAAATCTTGTTTCCTATTTACAACTTACAATCACCAAAATGGGATTAGTATATCGTTAAACATTTCATAAACCTTATGAATAAATAACATATTGTAATCACATGTCATAATTCTAGTCATATAAACATAAACTCATGATATCATTGATTTATCCTGACATTTTCACATAATGTCAAATCATTAATTCATGCAAAATTATCTACTAGTTACGTGCAAGTAAAAAGTAAAACATAGTCAAAATTTGGGGTGTGACATATCTTCCCCCATAAGATTCATGGTCCTCGATGATCCAGTGTATCCAAAATAATAGTAAGATAAAGTTTTTGTTCAACTTTGAAAAGCATAAAACAAATGAGGAAACCTCTAATAAAAATCATGGTAATCTTCCCATGTGGCATTATCCTCTGCATACTCGTCCCACTAGACCTTGCACTAAGTAGCTTCTCTATTATGGAAGTGGAGCTTGCGAACTTTGAGCACTTTGAGAGGCTCGATCATGACCACTCCTGGGTCCTGTATCGGTAAAGCATTCCAATCAAGAATATGATTATCACCTATTATATAATTTTTCAAATATGGAACATGAAAAATATTATGCATTCTAGCAAGAGCTGGTGGTAGAGCGATTATGTAGGCAACTAGATTGATTACTTCGAGAACTTCTAAGGGTCCTACATAGCGAGGAGCTAGTTTGGAAGACTTTCCAAACTTTATAGAACTTTTTTGAGGTTTGACCCTCAAAAGAACTTTTTCTCCAACTGAGAATTTCCTTGGTGTATGCTTGGCATCAATGTAACTTTTTTGTCTATCATTTGCTTCCCCCAATCTATTTCTGATTAGCTTGATCTATTCTTCCATTTCTGATAACATTTCTAGACCAATTTGCTAATCCTATCTTTCAGTCTATCCAAGCTTATAGGAGTTCGACATCTTCTTTCGTACAATGCTTCAAATGGAGTCATCTTGATAAAAGAATTGTAGGAGTTGTTATAAGCAAACTCCACAAGCGGTAGATACTCTTCCCACTTGTATTATTGATCCATGCAATACATTCACTAAAAATATTCAAGAACTTGGTTTACCTTTTCTATCTAACCATCTGTCTCAAGGTGATAAGACAAGCTTATATTAAGTTGAGTTCTTAGCACTGAGAACAAAGTTTGCCAAAATCTTGACGTCAAACGCGCATCTTTATCTGAGATAATCTTCTTAGGAATTCCATGCAATCTAAACACTTCTTGCACAAACTTGTGAGCTATAATTGGTGCTTCATCCATCAAATTCTTAGGTATAAAGTGAGCTACCTTGGTGAGTTTGTCCACCACCACTAAAATAGCATCATGTCTATTTCGAGACATTGGGAGACCTTGCATAAAGTCCATACTAATGACCTACCACTTCTACTCCGGAATATCATGTGGATACACAAGTCTTGCTGGATGTGGATGCTCATCCTTGACTCTCTAGCATTCTAAGCAGCTTGCTATAAATCTTGCAACATCATTCTTCATTCCTTTCTAGAAATAAAGAGGCTTTACATTGGCTAGGAGTTTGATTACTCTAGGATGACCTTAATATGGTACAAAATGAACTTCCTTCCACACAAGGTTTCTTAATTTTGTAGAGTTTGGAACATACATCCATCCTCTGTATCTCAAAAGCCCATCTAGTTCAAAATAGAACCCATCATACCTCGAGTTTTGAGGATTTATTCAGAGAGCCTACTTAGCTTGCTCATAATATTCATCTCTTGCAGAATTTTGTAACACTAAATCCTTGAAATTTGAGTGGATATAGACAATTAATGAGATGTGCCTCTGTCAATTTAGAGCATCTACTACTCGGTTCTCTTTACCTTTGATATAGCTTATCTCAAAGTCATGGTCAGATATCAATTCCAACCATCTTCTTTGTCGAGCATTTAGATGAGGTTGGGAAAATATATATTTAAGACCTTAATGGTCCGACTTCAATTCAAAAGGCTTTCCTAGCAATTAAGTGTCACCTCACTTGCAAAGCATGCACAACTGCTACTAACTGTAAGTCATGAGGAGTATATTTATGCTCATATGCTCTTATCTTTCTAGATTCATAGGCTACCACTTGCCCATTTTGCATAAGCACTCCTCCTAAACCTTCTCCTGAGGCATCAGTGATTACAATAAATTGACTTTCTAGATCAAGAACTTTCAATATTGGTGCATTTGTTAACCTCTCTTTTAATTGATTAAAAGTCTCTTGACATTTTTCTAACCAGTCAAAACACTTTCCTTTTCTTTAAAGTGAAGTCATTGGGTTCACAATCTTAGAAACGTTCAAAATGAACTTCCTATAATATCCAGCTAACCCCATGAAATTGCACACTTCCTGCACATTCTTTGGCAAAGGCCATTTTAGAATAGCTTTGAACTTTGCAAGGTCTACTGAAATTCCTTCAGCTGATATTATATGTCCCAAATATTATATCTCTTTCTAAAAGAAAGTACACATAGAAACTTTCCCATACAACTTATGTTCTCTTAGCCGCTGCAGAACTAATTGTAGATGCTGTAAGTGCTCTTCCTCATTCTTATAATAAATAAGAATGTCATCTAGAAACACTAGAACAAATTTATCCAAGCAATCTCGAAAAATAATGTTCGTCAAATTCATGAATGTTGCAGAGCCATTCATAAGTCCAAAAGGTAAGAATGTGAACTCATAATGTCCATACCTTATTCTAAAAGTTGTTTTATGAATGTCTTCATCTTTTATTCTCAGCTGATGATATCCAGATCACAAATCGATCTTAGAGAACATTGTTGTGCCCCACATCTGATCAAAAAGATCATTAATACGTAGTAGAGGATACTTATTCTTTATCATTGCTTTGTTGAGCATAAGATAGTCCATACACAGATGCAAGGTTCCATCCTTCTTTTTGAAAAAGATCACAAGTGCTCCCTAGGGTGAAACACTGGGTCTAATCAACCCTTTAGCCAACAGCTCCTGAAGTTGGGCTTTCAATTCCATCAGCTATGTAGTAGTCATATGGTATGGCACCTTTGAAATCAGCTCAGATCTAGGTATTATATCAATAGAGAAATCAAAAGCTCTCTTCGGAGGTAATCCTAGAAGTTCATCTGGAAAAACATCCTGAAAATCTCAAAGGAAAGGATAGTTCTCCAAAGGTACATTTGGTTTACTAGGATCCTCTTCAACTAGTTCCATTTTGACTGCAAAAATTTGACCTCCTTTTCACCTAGCCCTCTTCAGTTGCATAGTAGAGATTGCTTTGATCTTGACTTCTTTTGAGTGCCTTGCAGAAAGACTTTATTTCCTACATTGTCTAGACACTCAACTATTTTTGCAAAATAGTTAACATTGGCCCTATGCCTCCATAACCAATTTATTCCTAAGATAAGATCATAGGAACCTAGGGGGGCTACAAACAAATTCACCTCAGTTGAAAAACTAGGAAGATCAATCTTGGCTTTAAACAGACATTGCTCTACCCAAGCTTTAGTCTGGTTAGCATATTCAACTGACCAGGGTTTAGCCATATATCTAGCTCTTATATGGAATTTACTCAATACTCTTGGAGAAATAAAACTTTTAGTTGCTCCAGTATCAATAAAAATAGAAATAGGAACTCCAAACAAAGTACTTGTCATCTCAATGGGAGTAATCTAGTACTCCGCCTAGCGGTTGTCCAAAGCTACATGGATCCTCTGTTGAAAAGCTACTTGTTGGGTAGGTAATGCGTTACCACGCTACTAATCTCCTTGGTTCTTGGTTGGGCATTGATTTGCATAATGATCTCCACCACAAGAGAAACATCCTCTAGGAGGTCCTCGCTTCTCAATAGGTTTGCCTGAATTATTTCATTCCTCTTGAAATTGCTATTGTTCTTCTTCTCATTTCTAGGTCCATTCCTGTTATTTCTAGAGCCCTTATCACTTTTCTTATTCATAAATTGTCTTCAATTTTTTCTCTTGCTTGATTGCCTTCTCAAAAACTTGGTCCATAGTGGTAGGACCATGCACATCCACTTATCCACCTATCTAGGAATTTAGACCTATGATGAATTTAAACCTGATTCTAAACCTTTCATCTTTTTGATATTGTGGCAGATACTTCAGGAGACGGGTGAACTTTTCCCAATATTCTACCATTGACATATCTCCTTGTCGCAGATTCTATAAATCTATTAGCTTTTGGTCGAAGAAAAGATGTGGTAATCACCTCTGGTGAAATATAACCACAAACTGATCCTAGGTTAAGCTCAGCAAACTTAACCCCAGTTCCATTTTCTTCTTCATCCACTAAGTGGACGCTTCACCTGCCAATAGGTAGGCACCCCATACTGCCTTGGTTCTCTCAGAGTAATTTCTGGTCTCAAAATACATTTCCATCTTTGTCAACCAAGCTTCTGCAACATCACCACTTACTGTTCCATAAAACTTGGATGGCATCACTTTCTTCATATCTCTTGACCACTTTGAAGCAAGTCTACTTCTCTTTTCTTCTTGAGACTTAGTCTTATCAACATCATCCCTTCATTCACTATGAGTACTGGGTTGTTTCCTTTCTAGTCGAATACACTTAAGAGCGTTAGCCAAAGTCTCAAAATCTTCTAGACATGCACCCCCAGCATAGTTAATATGGTCTTGGAGTTTTACCTTCTCTTATGGTTCTTTCTTAACCATTAACTTAGGTAAATTCTGGGGAACATACTTCTTGGCCGTTTTCTTGGTTCTTCTCCATGCCATTCTGGCATAAAACTAATTTTTAAACATTAGCCAATCTGCTGGATGTTGTCAAGTTTTCTCATAGTGAGCACCTAGGTCCATGTGTTGAACTTGGTATCTCTGATACCATATGTAACACGCCATCTCATATTACTAGGAATTACTCATGAAATTTACTAAGAAAGTAAATGAAGATAGAAACAGGAACAAATTTTGTTTTATAACATAGAAATAAAAGCATATATTTTCTGAATATTTTTCAACCTTGAAATACAATATATTCAAAGATAAATCATAATGAAAACATTTCACTTCACATTTACAAATAATTTGCACTTGGCTATATGAATAAGTTTACATTAGTTTTGAAAATCATAATTCAATCATGAAGTACACTACATCTAGAATCTTGGTATCTATCTTACAAGTCTCGACAAGTTTTATGCTATAGAGGGAGAGCATCATCTGAGTGCTTTACCTCCAACCACGGCCCGACGGTCTCCCGCACACCTTCCTTTATGGAAGTGGCCCTACCCTTCACGAAGAGTATATAAATAAGGAACCAATAGGCTTCCATCTGAGTCCTAGTGTGGTGTCCTATGTAACTCAATCAATCATACAACTCTAGACAATCTTCTAGTTAAGTATGATCATTCTGACAGGTCATGCCATCTAGACACTATGAACCGACTAATGCATGCAGAGACAAATGCATCACTTTGGCCAAAGATTCTATATAAATTTAGACGTTTGAAATAAATATAGTTGTGTGCTCACACACCTCTAACTCGACTTGGAAACTACCTCATCCTACAGTTTAACTTATTTGGCTAGTATCTCTAGACGTAATTGTCTTGACTAAAATTCAATCCTAGTCATTCTAACTTAGAATTCAATCCTTAATCTAGGATAAACATAATATATGTGTTTAGGTGACAATAACCTTTCAGAGAGTCCCTTTTTGCATACTTGCAAATATCAGGGTCTATGACTTCCTATCATTCTACTCAAAGACTCAAAAATTAAGCACTCTTGTGCTACATGTCAAGTTTTGACTCTATCAAGAAATCACTTAAATTTATCAAAATTCTACTTAGACTCTTTTATACAAAATTGATCTATGGTTTCTCAATCATTTAATGTTAATCATAAAATACAATAGACTAAATCAATGTCATAACCGACTAGAGAGTTTAAGTTTTCTAAACCCTTCTGGGTTGATTCTAGGGTTTAACTTCTCTATCCCATACTCATTGTATCTCAAATACTCTTGTTTTCCCAAAAGTAAAAGTTTATAATAATATAACATGATAACAAAAAATCTAGTCTTCTCTCGACTACTTAGGCATTTTTTGAATTCACATATCTTATCACATGTAAAAATATAGTAAACGAGGCACACCCTCTTGGTATAAAGAACTATCATTTTCATAATTATCTCTTGACTAAGTTAATTTTTCAACCTAGATAAATTTGATTCTACAATCATAAGATTATCGACCTCTTGGTCTTCTTGATTCCATTGACTCTCTAAAAAGGATAAGTTTTGAACTCATGCATATCATCCTTTGAATATCATGGTAAGGTTTATCTACATCAGATTTTTTAAAAAGTTATATATCTCTGCATAATATATAAAATTAGTAGGTGCTAATGGATTATATTCCTAAATATCTCAGCCTTACTATGGCCTTATGCAGAGATAACATCTCATACATCAACTTGGCCTTCATACAATTTAAGCTACATTACAATGTCGGCCTTCTAAAGTTTAGAACTATACCAAACTGTCAGCCTTCAATAGTATGAAGCCTTACCAAACTATCAGTCTTCAAAAGTATGAAACCTTATGATGCAAAGGTAGGAGCATGAACTATGGTTTCAAGACAATGAACCTACATTCCATGCTTTAGATATTATTGCATGTGTACTTGGCTCCTAGGGTTGGAACAACCAATATGGCTTGAACCAAGAAAACATGAGGGCAGAGTCAAGTCTCACCACAACTGACCATTGTTTGAGAAGACAAGTTCAAGACCTAAGTTTGGGTTCTCAACAATGTTACCCTTCATTTTGGAAGCAACATTCCTTGATGGTCACAAGGCCAAATCAATGAGTCAATGCCACAAAACTCTTTCACAAGACTTGGGGAACCTCTTACAAGATTCATACATGTTACCTTGGTCTTACAATAACAATAGACTCCTAATGTATCTTTGTTGTAACACATATGTGACTAGTGACAAGTCATTGCAGCAGACTGGCTAATGGAATAGTCTTGAGGAAGATCTATTCTCACACACACAAAGACACTTCAACAATCCCTTTAAGTGGACAAGGTCCCCACACAACCATGTCAATACTCCACACCTAACAAATCAACTTTATTGACTTCTACAATGCAAAGGTAAGTCCTTCACTGGTTTTCTCAGTCTGATACATAGGAATATCAAAATTTCAAGGCTTCATTGTACATACAAACCTACACATCTGCCCCTGCAAGTTTGGAATATTAAAATACATGTCAACACAAGCCATTCCATCAAGTTTTAGGGTTTTCTACTGGTGGAAGAGATAATTACACATTTTTCTTGATCACTGGTTGCCCTAACTAGGGTTTGGATCAGTCTAGAAAGAAATCCCTATAACTTCCTTAATTCTTAATGAAATTAGATGCAACAAAAAGAAATGGAAAGTAGATTCACTATACTTTCATCCCCAATCAGTCTTAGACTAGTACAGGGTTGTACAGATCTGTACCATGCAAGGGAACCATAGAAAACATTCTAAAAATGCAGAAACAATAGTGCTTTATTACTTCCACTTCCAAAAATTCATCCACCAACCCTATGATCGTACAAAGCAAGTTTATTTATGCCCATACAATCAGTTGGAACCATTCCACCGACCCCAACTACCATTTGAAACATCTTTGCAAAAGTGGTTACATAGAAAAGTTGTCATTGACAACATTGACATTGACATGTTTGCACTACCTTACACCTAAAGACTCAACAATGACTTTAAATGACATGAAATGGCCTAAAAGACCTTATTACATGAAACAACCCAAAACAAAGCAAAAATCCAAACTTTGTCTCCTGGAGGCATATCAGGTCCTGAGGGTGCTCCTGCACCATACTCCAAAGGAAAAGAAAAAGATTCAAGTCCACTTGAATGGGAAACTTTAATATTGTTCAACTTGGACTCCTTGAACTGATTAATCTGACATGTACTATGCTGCTCCAACTCTTTCATGCTGCTCTGTACATGTGCTTCGGTGAAACAAATCAAGAAGTGTCTCATCTTAACTTTAGGTCTCATTAGTGCCTTACAAAAGTATTTAAGCCTGTCAAAAGGAGCAATCATTTTCATAGATGCATCTCTGAAGTCCTCTGTCCCCATTGCTTCAACAGTGAAAAATTTACCACTACATTGCGTAGGAACATCAAACTCAAAGCCCTTGGTCTCCTCGGTGTGAAAGGACTCAACTTCTTGTGTAGCATTATCCTCTACACTTTCTTGTTTGCTCTGCTTTCCATATTCTTCTATGGATCCTACAAATATTACAACTTTTGATGGAGGAGTCATAGGTTGAGCATTCACAATATCACAAATTACCTTGTTAACTGTTGCCCTCTCTGTTGTGCTTGTAGAATGATTGATCTGTTGCTTCTTCATATCATCCTCAAGTAGAGAACATGATGAGAAAACATACTGGAATGGGTACAAAGAACAATGACTTTGCATATACTCTTGACCATCCCAATTGGCTAGGTTTATTGTTGCCTTCTCCATAGACTTTGTAGACTGGTTAGCCTGCTCCCTCTTGACATTATTACTGTCATACATTCCCATGTTGGTAAATAAGTCAATAGACTCAAATTTACTGCCCTCTAACATCCTTAAATAATAACTGGTTCTTCTCATTGGAGGCAATGGATTAGTAGGTTCATCAACAACAATGTCTATACCACCCTTCAACATGTCTTGTATGTCCCAAGGCAACTCACCAATGTGTACTGATGTTATGACTGTCCTAGGTCTGATTATTGTGTCAAAGTCTACTTTTTCCTCCTCCTCAGATGGCTTAGGCTCTTTCATCATCAACAAAGACTCTCCAAGGTTTGGTTCTACTGTCTTCTCTTACCTTCTTCACCTCTAAATAATCTTCTTGATGGGCCACTTTACCTTCTTTCTTATTGGCCAATGCCAACCATTTTCCTGGTTTGCTTTCTCAAGACACTGCTGCATCTCAAGATTCATTCTTTCTTGAACTTTTTTCATTTGTTCCAAGGTGTGACTCAACTCTGTTATTTATTATTGAAAATTTATTTGTTTTTCCTTCTCATTTTTCTTCTTCATCTCACTTCCCTCTCTAGCAACTGTATTCCCTTTTGGAGGCATCCTTGTTTCTCTTCACTTCAATTTTTTTCCCTCTTCTGACCAACCTATACTTTGATACCAATTTGATGCAGAGCAGGGGTATAAAATGATCAAACTCACTCAGACAACCACAACAAGAACCTTTAGTCATCAATCAATGGGCTTTCCTTCACAAATCACCATTGTTCCTTGTAGCCTTTCAAATAGGCATTTTTTGGCATAACTTTTGGAGCAAACCTAATCTACAGGAAAGGAGACCTATTTAGGATACCCTTTTGGCCATTCTTGCACATATCTAGAAATGAGGTAGGGTTTCTTTGTACTGAAGGGTTCAAAAACCAACTTTCCTCCTTCTTAACTAGGCCTAATTGGGCAGTTAGGCATGACATAATTGAGTTCTTGGCTTCAAGGATCTCTACCTCTATTGACATGTATTTTAATATTCCAAATTTGTAGGGGAACAACAGAAAACATTCTGAAAATGCAGAAACAACAGTGCTTTATTTCTTCCACTTCCAAAAATTCATCCACCAACCCTGTGGTCATACAAAGCAAGCTTATTTATGCCCATACAATTAGTTGGAACCATTCCACTGACCCCAACTACCATTTGAAACAACTTTGCAAAATTGGTTACATAGAAAAGTTGTCATTGACAACATTGACATTGACATGTTTGCACTACCGTACACCTAAAGACTCAACAATGACTTTAAATGGCATGAAATGGCCTAAAAGGCCTTATTACATGAAACAACCCAAAACAAAGTAAAAATCCAAAGTTTGCCTCCTAGAGGCATATCAGGTCCTGAGGGTGCTCCTGCACCACCTTACCATATTGCTGGCCTTCTAAAGGCGTAGAGAAAATAGTATCATCTACATTGGCTAGAAACATGTTATACAATGATATTACTAGTTTATATATATATATATATATATATATATATGAAAAGATACGACTTATATAAATACTATGAGGATTCTCTGAATGCAAGAGACTATACGGCCTCAAACCAAACAGAGAGCTTCACTAAACTTATCGGCCTCATATAAACTAAATGTAGAGCCGATTGAATAATAAGAATATCAATCTATTGTTTAACTATGCTAGTCTCTTACTACTACAAGTATCCCTATTGATAACTAAATCATACTATATTTTAACAATTGTGGATTCTTATATGGAGACGAAAGAAATCATAACATATAAGATAGATTTGTTCAATGAAGAGGATAAAAAATAGTAATCATATCCAAATGGTTACATATATATAGACACGGTTGGTTCATACATACTGTTTAATAAAACATACTTTAAAAAAACTAATATGATACAAACCAGAGACCAGAGTACTCGTACCTATAAACTCTCCTATATCTAATAGAACTTCTCACTCACCACTTCTCGTCCTAAGTGATATGTCCTCCAAAACTATGTGTTCCTTGGAGAATGTAACATGACTTCTCATATTACTCGTAATTACGCACACAATTTACTTGGAAAGTAAAAGAACATGATATACACGATTGAGATTTTTTATTTATATATAATCATTTTCTAAACTTCAAAGAAATAAAAGTACATCTTTTCTGAATATTTTCCAACCTTGAAATTCATTATATTCAAGGATAACTTAAAGTGATAACATTTCACTTTACATTTACAAGCATATTACTCTTGGCAAAACAATAGTTTTACATCGAATCATAACATGAAATTTTACATAAAAAATATTATCTCTGGAATCTTGATATATGTCATTAAAATTTTGGCGAGTCTTCTATTACAGAGGGAGAGCATCATCTGAGTGCTTTACCGCCAACCACAAACTGATGATCCCCCGCACACCTTCCTTTCTAAAAGTGGCCCTACCCTTCACGAAGAGTATAGACATGTGGATCTAACAAGTTGCCATCTGAGTCCTAGTGATGTGTCCTACGTAACTCAATCGACCATACAACTCTAAACAATCTTCTAGCTAAGTATGTTCATACTGACCAATTACGCCATTTAGACATTGTGAACTGACTAATGCATGCAAAGACAAATGCATCACTTTGGCCAAAGTTTCTATATGTATAAGCATTTGCAATAAATGTAGTTGTGTATTCACACACCTCTAACTCGACTTGAAGACTATCTCATCCTACAAGTTGACTTGTTTTGGCTTGTAACGCCCCGCCAAGGAACTCCTTAGAGAACAACACAATTATGCTATATAAACAAGACAATTTTTTTTTAAATGATAGAAATAACAAAGTAATGTTAAATATATCTACGCATATCATTAAACTAAGCATTATCCTCTAGGGTTCCATGGCTGCATTACTAACAAAACTATTAACAAGATCTAACATACATCGTAAATTAGCTAACATCAATAGTTCATCCCAAATCTATTGCATTAAATGAATAAATACATACATTTCCATAATATAGCATCAGTTAAATAATCATCAAGATCATGTATACAAAACTACATATACATATACAATTTTCCTTACATGAGAGTACATCATTTCAATATTCACACTATCACTTTCCTGATTACATTGGAATACATACATTATGATTTAACTGATACACAAGGCTAATACATGAGCATAAATAACTCTCCTCAAATTGGTACAAGATCTGGAATCTGTCACACGAGATACAACCTTCTCACACACGAACAATGGCAAGGGAAAAACCAATGGAGATAAAGCACATCCACTTGACCATGTGGAACACTAAGGTCCACCCCCCGTGCTAGGACATAACATAAAGTCCCACTACAACAAACAGTCAGGTAGACAATAGACTATAAGGAACAAGGACTACACATGACTCCAACAACACAGGTCAATAACACAAGCAACTCAAAAGCACTTCCAAAGGCAATCACACAATGAATGGGGAGTACACAACTAGGGAATGCTAGACTATAGTAGGGAGAAGTGTCATCGCATGGTCCTAACATGGGTTACCCTAACAGTCTCTCACTAGACACTAACCCCCATCTATGGATACCCTAATAGTCTCTCTCTAGATGTCAGCCCTATAGAGTGACACATGTGGAACCAACATTCTTTTCGTGAGGACAAGGAAGTTGACTTTGCCAACTAGGCCTTCTCATCCCATCCTTAGTCTAAACAAGCACTAGAGGCATGGGTGAGGAATCCAATTATCTTTTTTAATGTGGGATCTACCCTTTTCCCCCTAATTCATTTTAGGTTATCACTTAGTTACCAACTTTCAATGGGTTACCCTGGCTAGCCACTTTGGCCCTGGCCCCACATTGAAAGCCACTCCCCTACCTGCATCTAGAAAACCTTATCCATCAAGCAAGACATTTATCAACATAATGACAAGTACACATGAACAATGCAAGGTATTGACCTTCTTGCCTACCAACTTAATCACAAGGATAAATTCACAATACATTGCTCATAGCTTCCAAGTGAAGCAATCCATAAACAACATACTCCTTTTATGATTATCGATATCTCCCCATTATCAAAGTCCAATACAATATTTTATCACATGCTCAATATAATTAATGAACCACATCATCCATAAAGGACTTTATTATCACACCATGATACATTTTCAACATAACATATACATGAAATCAAGACATCATAGCCTATGCCTCTGGAAAACTAAACCTCAACAACATGACCCTATTACAACCAACAATCCAACTTACACAAATTTCACTTACATTTTGTAATTAAACTTGCAATAAACCAATTTTCTAAAGCAAAACTTATAACTCAAATCCCAATACAAAGTTTATAAATCTAATTCTAACCTACTTATCAAATTTCAACTTGACAAACCATTATAAATAAATTGTAATAAAATCAATATCAATTTAAATTAAATTCATCAACATTAATTAATAACCATGTCAATTTTTATTTAATCATATTAAACAAAATATAATAGTGTGTGTGTGTGTGTGTGTGTGTGTGTGTGTGTGTGTAAAGATATCAGTCGTATAGTTTATGCAATTTTTTTGGTTAGATTTTCACTCATACATTCCCCAGACAGCTTGGTGATGACAATTATTACGTTTGAAATAATAATAATAATAATAAATACCATGGATCATTGGATAGCAAATATTTTTCATCCAATGACAAGTAAATATGTATCGTATTTTACATTCTAAGCTACAAACAATAATTTAAAAAAAATAGGATTTACTATTACTACATGAATTTTCATGTTGTTTCCAATACAAATTGAGCCAGTGGTGTTTAAGTTTATCAAGGAGGTTGTGCTACATCAAAGGGGTGTATTGACGAGGAGAACTATATGATTACAGAGCAATATTGTCACTGTCATTGCTGCACAGGAAGGATATACACAGAATGAAGATTATTTGAAACATTTTTAAAGTTTAATGCATAAATAGAGTGCACTGACTATTTGAATTTGATCAGATCGATGATCATGCTGCACTCAGCAAAATGCAATTGGAAATGCAATTCGGGGCATAGGCATGATTTGTAAACTATTTGACAGATGCCTCAAAGTGGTGTCATCTCTTGAATTGCAATGATTGCAGGATATGTCCAAAATGGATTTGTTGAAAAGGCTTTAGAAACTTTCAAGAAAATGCGATGTGAAAGCATAGACAGGTATGCGAACTGTTTAATAGAATGCCTCAGAGAAATGTCGTCCATGGAATGCAAGAATTGAAGGATATTTTTAAAATGGATTCGCAACAAAGCTCTCAAAATTATGAATTAATGAAGCACTCTGGAATGCATTCTAACATTGTAAGTTTTGCTTGTTTATAGGTGCGCAGGTTTAGTGGATGAGATTTGTTCATACTTTAATCACATTTGAAACCCTCATTGCATTACATGTTCAGTTGATCATTACATATGCATCATTGCTAAGAGGATACCCTAACTTTGTCATTGCAGGAAAAACATAAAACAGATTTATTAAAAAGGTTAAAGAAACTTTCAAGCAAATGCAATTGGGAGGTGAAGGAAGGCATTCTCTCTTATAGGAGAATGTGCAAAACTAGACACCTAGACCAAAAGGAGCAAGAAAGATGCGACAGGAATGAAAAGATTATAGTTTTTTTAAAATTGTTGATGTATAGACTACCAAATCAAGGGATTCGCTATATGAAGAAATTGAACTAAAATATATCACTCTAATTAGATAAGGACCATTTTGATTTCAGGGAAACCCAAAGGTTGTTTAGGTGTTGAAGAGGCCAAATAGATTAAGAGAATTACATTTAAACTAGATTTAATCACTGACAAATGGCATAACAGGCCGATCATATGAAGAAAAGCAAATCAAAAGAAAGGAGGACAACCGAATTACATACAATTAATAGATCACAACAAAGACAAAGAGGCTGTTTAATGTAATAAGAAGGGTCGATTTGATTACTATCCGATGATTAGAGAGAGAAAAAATGATCAATACAAGGAAAAGGATCAAGTGCAAGATTCTCACAGGTCGTTGTTATAAACATATTTCTAGCATGACGATGCATTCTAGCAAGTCTTTCTTTAAACCAGACAAAATATCTTTAAAGGTCGATCATTTACTAACTTAAAAAGATGATACGGCCTAACCTGAGGCCGTTCTTAATGATTATATAGAAGGATACAACAAATGGGAAGAATACCTGGTTTACGAAAAGTTCCCTCTCGATCCTTGATCTTTTATTTTGCTTCACCTTTTCCTCTACCTTTTTCCCTACCATGCCTTCCAACCTATTTTTTTCCTTCTCTGTTGTGATCCCCATTTTCTTCCAGATCCTTCCTCCACCTTTTTAGGAGGCTCCAATTTCCATTCATGACAACCCTCACACAATTCCCTAATTATAAAATTTATAACAATACAACTATAATCTAATTTGCAACCTTTAAAATATAATTTTTTGTTTTTATTTATTTTAATATTTGTCATATTTTTATTATGACAACATATAACCATTTATAAATTTATTTTTATAATCATTTAACAAAATATTTACTTATTTCCTATATTTATTTTCATATTAATTTTATCAATTATATTTCCATTTTATAATATTTTATTTACTTCATTATTATTTTTATTGTTTATTAACCTTAACCTCCATTAAAATATATCTTTCCATAAACTTAAATTTACATATAAACATTTATATTAATTTATCAAATATACCTTCTTAGCTTAATAATTTTATTTTAACGTAGCATAGACTAGAGCATTAATCAAACAATTACAACCTATTTAATCCAATGTTGAACGATACCTGACCACTTTGTATGATCGACAAGCAAGACCACAACAAAAATGACTGACAATCTGTCATGCCCAAATAGACAACTATTAGCTGGGTAGAAATTGAATACTCATCCTCTTCAAGGATGACGACTAACTAGGGGACCTTATGTTAACTCTGTTCAACAAATTTTCCATTGGTTAAGGCACGCTCATACCCATTAATTCAAGTGGAGTCAATGCCTGATACATGTAACCTGCAACAAACAACACAGTTGAACATAAAGATATATAATCACGCAATCATACACACCATGAAAGGAAATCACAGTGTAGTAGGGTACTCATGCATGAGTAATGCGACACTGTTCCTTTCACATAACACATCAAACAAGTAACTACATTATGCATCACAATCAGTTATTGAACAATCAAAATAGAACAATCAGTTACATACGATCAAATACGAGCAATCACTAATAATAGCATCATAACCATAATTAGATAACACATAAAGCTCTAAATTAAATTAATCCACATCATCTAGTATGTCCATAAAACTGTCAAAGCATAAAACACCAGTAATTAAAGCATCATCAAATGTCATCATAGAAGTAGGTCAATCATCAACTAGCATCATAACAGTGAGTCTACCATTAACAACATGTCATAATGTCTAGTCCTAGTAGAATAGGTATTAGTCTGACATAAAGCAAGATGAGGGGCACTACATCCTCCCCCTAGATTTAGGATTACTCCTAGAAGCCTGCAAATAAGTATGGATAGAACTCTCGCATCTGGAATGCATCCTTCCAGGTTGCTGAAGCCTCATCATTAGGATCCCACTGGACCCTTACCTGCTCTACATCTCTGCCCCCAAGGGTGAGTCTTCTATGCTACAAAATACCTACGGGCTCCAAAGCTAGATGCCCGTCCTCTACATGTAAAGCATTCCAGTCAAGAACATGAGAAATATCTAGATAATATGGCCTAAGAATAGAAACATGAAATACATCGTGGATGCACGATAAGTTGGACGGCAAAGCAAGATGGTACGCAACAAGACCGATCCTTTCCAAAACTTCGAATGGCCAAACAAAGTGTGGTGCGAGCTTGGAGCCTTTTCCATAACATATCAAACTCTTTCGCAGATGCACCCACAAGAACACCTAGTCTCCAATTGAGAACTATGGGCATCTACATATGTTATGGAAATCTGCATATTTCTTCTATGGGCATCTGCATATTTCTTCTGCTTGTCTTGCGCTGCCACCAAATGCTCCATAATACGATCAACCTGCTGCTCCATCTCCTGAAGCATCTCTGGTCCTAAGAGAACTCTGTCCTCAAGATGATCCCAACTCAGTGGAGTCCTACAAGGATGACCATACAAAGCCTAAAAAGGAGACATACCAATAGAACTGTGATACCCATTATTGTACGCAAACTCCACCAAGTACAAATAATCCTCCCAACGAGTCTGCTGATCCATGACATACATCCTGAGCATATCCTTGAGGACCTGATTAACCCTCTCAGTCTACCCATCAGTCTCCGGATGATAAGCTGAACTGAAGTTCAACTGAGTCCCTAATCCATGTTGTAAGGATGTCCAGAGAGTTGAACACTGGATCCCTACCAAAGATGATCTTACGAGGAATCCCATGCAATCTAACTATATCCTCCATGAAAATTCTGGCCACAGAAGAAGCATTATATGAAGACCGAACAAGAGAAAAGTGTGCTACTTTAGTCAACCTATCCACAGTGACCATAATGGCGTCATGACGATGAGAGGACATAGGCAAACCAACTATAAAGTCCACTGAAATGATGTCCCATAATTTCCATTCTGGAACAAGATGTGGCTGTAGAAGACCTACGGGATGTTGATGTTCTGCCTTAACCCTCTGACACTCTAGACACCTCGAGATAAAATCAGTAATATCCCTCTTCATTCTGACCCAAAAATACAACTGACAGAGGTCTGCGTACATCTTTTTGACACTCGGATGAGCTGAATAGGGTACCTGATGTGCCTCTGACATAATTAGGGTATGAAGACCCTCTGAAGAAGGAACATAGATGTGACCTAAGTGACGTAAGAGACCATCCGACTCAAGAGAGTAACTGACAAATCTACCCTCTAAGGGTCTGCCTGACTCAACCTTCGCCTTCGCCTCCTGATACCATCTATCAGTAGGAAGTGCTGCAAGAATTTGACCCCTCAAATCCACTCCAAGAGTGACTATTGAAAGCTCATGTCTTTGCTAACTTAGAGCATCTACCACAACATTTTCCTTACCTTGAATATACTTCACCTCAAAATCTTACTCACACAAGAATTCCATCCACCGCCTCTGCCTAGCATTCAGGTTTGGTTGCGTGAATATGTACTGTAAACTATGGTGATCATTATGCAGTTCAAACCAATGCCCCAATAGGAAATGCCTCCCTCTCACCAAAGCATGCATGACGATGGCTAACTCCAAATCATGCATAGGAAATCCAACTCGTGATCCTTAAGTTTGCAAGACTCATAGGCTATCACGCGACCATCTTACATCAAAACTGCTCCTAAACCCTCCAAAGTGCATTAGTACACACCACAAATCTCCAATAGGATCAGGAACTACCAGAATGGGTGCACTAGTCAACCACTCCTTGAGAGTCTAAAAGGCTACTTGACATTGTTCTGACCAAATGAACTTCTTTCCTTTCCTCTGAACAGAAGTGACAGGGTGAGCTATCTTCAAAAAACCTTGCACAAATTGTCGATAATAGCCTGCTAAACCCATAAAACTATGAACCTCTGACACATTAGTGGGTGCAAGCCAATCCATGATGGCTTGGATCTTCGAAGGATCCACGGAAATGCCCTTATCAAAAATAACATGTGCCAAATATCTCACCTCTGTCTGAAAGAATTCACACTTTGCCAAATTTGCATATAGCTGATTCTCTCTCAGACACTACAAAACCTACCGCAAATGTTCTTCGTGCTCCTCCATAGTCCTTGAATAGATCAATATATCATCCAAGAACACAAGGACAAATCTATTGAGGTAGGTGCAAAATACACCATTCATCAGGCTCATGAACACAGAAGGTGCATTCGTCAACCCAAATGGCACAAGAGTGAACTCATAGTGCCCATAACGAGTGTGAAATGTTGTCTTATGAATGTCTACCTCAAAGATACGTAGCTGATGATACCTTGACTTTAGGTCTATCTTTGAAAACACTTTAGTCCCCTTAATCTGATCAAAGAGGTCATCAATCCGAGGCAAGGGATATATGTTCTTCACAGTCACCTTATTTAGCTACTGATAATCGATACACAACTGAAGGTATCCATCCTTTTTCTTCACAAAAATGATAGGTGCTCCCCAAGGAGAGACACTAGGATGAATGAACCCCTTTGCTAACAACTCCTCTAACTGCAACTGAAGCTCCTTAAGCTCCTGAGTTGTCATCTGATACGAAGCTTGCGAGATAGGTTCTACTCCAGGAATAAGGTCTATCTTGAAGTCAATGTCATGCTTAGGTGGCATTCCTGAAATCTCACTAGGAAAGACATCTGCATACTCCTTAAGGATAGGATGGTCCTCGAGGGACACCTCTCAACTCTCCCCTAACTCCAAATTGTTAACCGTCACGACAAACAACTGGCAACCTTGACGCATACATCTCCTCAACTGCATGGCAGAAATCATACGCAAGGAGATGGGTCTCTGAATGCCAACTACTTCTACCTCACTGCTGGAATCATCCAAACACTGCACTGACTTGCGCTGGCAATCTATTACTGCTCGATGAGCATCCAACCAATCCATACCCAACACTATATCATAAGATCCTAGGGGTATGATGCGAAGATCCACTGTGGTAAATAGAGGACCAATCCTCAAACCACAACCATACACGAGGGATTATACCGCTATTCTAGCTCCAGAGGTCAATTTGACCTCCCACCTAACATCCTGCTTTGCTACCACCAATCCATAGTGCTCCATTAAAGAAGGGGAAATGAAAGAATCAGAAGCACCAGAGTTGAAAAGGATGGAAATAGTAGTACCTTGCAACACACCTGTAGTCTCCACAACTGTGCCTTGATGCTCTACTTGGTGGTTATCAACTGCTGCGAACACCCTATGAGACCTGACTGCATCACCCATGGTCAGCTCTGAGGCTTCCGACCTCTGACTAAATCCTATAGTATTCTTCTGAGGACACTATCTAGCTATATGGCCTTGCTGGCCGCAAGAGAAACATCCTATACCTCTGCCAAAGCCTCCACCACCTATGGGTGCATTGGACTGCTGGAAACTACCCCTACTAACTGCAGACTGTGTACTCTGAGCTGGCTGATTAAAACAATTACGCTTGTTTTGCAGCCAACTCTGATTTTTCCTAGACTGAAACCTACTACCTTGTAGAGACTGGGAATTCTTTGGTTTCAACTAGGAATACTACTACTGCTGCTGTACACCCTTAATGGGTGCATGATGGTTCCTAGAAGAACCCACTGCCTAAGACTGACCACCACGAGACCCAAAGCCTATCAAGGGTGCACTACCAATCTGCACACTTGTATGACCCCCTAGAGGCATGGCCAAATTCTCCTCTACCAGTCGAGCCTTCTCAACTGCCACCTCCATGGTCTTCGGCTCAAAGACACGAACTCCACTGATACGGGCATTCAAGCCCCTAATGAAGTGTTGAACCAACATGGCCTCATCATTACCAATACCTGTGTACTGCTTAAGCTCATAGAACCTACGCTCATACTGCTCCACTGTCATAGCCATCTGTCTCAACCCATGAAACTCATCAGCACGTCGCTGCCTCCAATGATCTGACAGAAAAAGAGCTCTGAACCTCTCCAAAAATAATTCCCAAGAGATTGTGCCAATATCCAAATGTAGCTTTTGCTCCTCCAATTGCCACCATGTAGAAGCAAAACCTCTGAGATGCAAGATAGAACATCTCGCCTTGGTGTTACTACCATACGGATGCATGCCAAAACACTTCTCCAAATCTATCAACCAAGTCTCTGCCTCCAAACCATCAAAAGTGGGAGGGTGTGCCCTCAAGAGTTCTCTCATGTGACCTGCTAAGATAGCCTCCTTCTCTGTTGTAATCTCTCTTCTCCTAGGAGACCTTTCTCTTCCCTCTCTACCGGTTGATCAACCTCCTGTTTAGGGCCTAGGCGAGCAAGGACCTCCTCTAGAAAATGATGCAACTGAGCTCCCTCTAACTCTGGCTGACCCTGATTCTCTCGATTCTAATTCTCGCTTTCTTGAGGACTCTCATGAGGGGAACTTGGAGAAGGGCTACCGCCACTACCTCTCCTGCTTCCCCTACCTCGACCCTGACCTCATCCTCGACCTCTAGGCATCTTCCTACATAAACACCGCCAAAGGACAACCTCAGGTTGTTAGGCGAGGATGACAAAAAAAGGAAGAACATAATCTTCAAAGTCTAAGAAACTAGGACAACATAATGGGCTCATATAAAACCAAAGTACCTAGTGTTAGAACCAGGCTCTGATACCAGATGTAACGCCCCACCAAGGAACTCCTTAGAGAACAACACAATTATACAAACATGACAATTTTTTTTTAAATGATAGAAATAACAAAGTAATGTTAAACATATCTACGCATATCATTAAACTAAGTATTATCCTCTAGGGTTACATGGCTGCATTACTAACAAAACTATTAACAAGATCTAACATCCATCGTAAATTAGCTAACATCAATAGTTCATCCCAAATTTATTGCATTAAATGAATAAACACATACATTTCCATAATATAGCATCAGTTAAATAATCAACAAGATCATGTATACAAAACTACATATACATATACAATTTCCCTTACATGAGAGTACATCATTTAAATATTCACACTATCACTTTCTTGATTACATTAGAATACATACATTATGATTTAACCGACACACAAGGCTAGTACATGAGCATAGATAACTGTCTCCTCAAATTGGTACAAGATCTAGAATCTGTCACATGAGATACATCCTTCTTGCACATGAACAATGATAAGGGAAAATCCAATGGAGATAAAGCACATCCACCCAACCATGTGGAACTCTAAGGTCCACCCCCCATGCTAGGAAATAACATAAGGTCCCACTACAACAAACAATCAGGTAGACAGTAGACTATAAGGAACAAGGACTACACATGACTCCAACAACACAGGTCAATAACACAAGCAACTCAATAGCACATCTAGAGACAATCACACAACAAATGGGGAGTACACAACTAGGGAATGCTAGACTACAGTAGGGAGAAGTGTCATCGCATAGTCCTAACATGGGTTACCTTGACAGTCTCTCACTAGATGGCGGCCCCCATTTATGGTTACCCTGACAGTCTCTCTAGACGCCGGCCCCATAGAGTGACACATGCGGAACCAACATTCCTTTCGTGAGGACAAGGAAGTTGACTTTGCCAACCAGGCCTTCTCATCCCATCCTTAGTCTAAAAAAGCACTACAAGCATGGATGAGGAATTCAATTATCCTGTTTAATGTGGGATCTACCCTTTTCCCCCTAATTCATTTTAGGTTATCACTTAGTTACCAACTTTCAATGGGTTACCCTGGCTAGCCACTTTGGCCCCGACCCCACATTGAAAGCCACTCGTCGACTTGCATCTAAAAAAACCTTACCCATCAAGCAAGGCATTTATCAACATAACGACAAGTACACATGAACAATACAAGGTATTGACCTTCTTCCCTACCAACTTAATCACAAGGACAAATTCACAATACATTGCCCATAGCTTCCAAGTGAAGCAATCCATAAACAACATACTCCTTTTACGATTATCGATATCTTCCCATTATCAAAGTCCAACACAATATTTTATCACATCCTCAATACAACTACTGAACCACATAATCCATGAAGGACTTTATTACCACACCATGATACATTTTCAACATAACATATACATGAAATCAAGACATCATAGCCTATGCCTCTGGAAAACTAAACCTCGACAACATGACCCTATTATGACCAACAATCCAACTTACACAAATTTCACTTACATTTTGTAATTAAACCTGCAACAAACCAATTTTCTAAAGCAAACTTATAACTCAAATCCTAATACAAAGTTTATAAATCTAATTCTAACCTACTTATCAAATTTCAACTTAACAAACCATTATAAATAAATCGTAATAAAATCAATATCAATTTAAATTAAATTCATCAACATTAATTAATAACCATGTCAATTTTCATTTAATCATATTAAACAATATATATATATATATATATATATATATACACACTTACTTTTATATAACAATTAATAAGATATCAGTCGTATAGTTTATGTAATTTTTTTGGTTAGACTTTCACTCATACATTCCCTAGATAGCTTGGTGATGACAACTATTACGTTTGAAATAATAATAATACTAATACTAATAATAATAATAATAATAATAATAATAATAAATACCATGGATCATTGGATAGCAAATATTTTTCATCCAATGACAAGTAAATATGTATCGTATTTTACATTCTAAGCTACAAACAATAATTTAAAAAAATAGGATTTACTATTACTACATGAATTTTCATGTTGTTTCCAATACGAATTGAGCCAGTGGTGTTTAAGTTTATCAAGGAGGTTGTGCTAAATCAAAGGGGTGTATTGACGAGGAGAACTATATGATTACAGAGCAATATTGTCACTGTCATTGCTGCGCAGGAAGGATATACACAGAATGAAGATTATTTGAAACATTTTTAAAGTTTAATGCATAAATAGAGTGCACTGACTATTTGAATTTGATCAGATCGATGATCATGCTGCACTCAGCAAAATGCAATTGGAAATGCAATTCAGGGCATAGGCATGATTTGTAAACTGTTTGACAGATGCCTCAAAGTGGTGTCATCTCTTGAATTGCAATGATTGCAGGATATGTCCAAAATGGATTTGTTGAAAAGGCTTTAGAAACTTTCAAGAAAATGCGATGTGAAAGCATAGACAGGTATGCGAACTGTTTAATAGAATGCCTCAGAGAAATGTCGTCCATGGAATGCAAGAATTGAAGGATATTTTTAAAATGGATTCGCAACAAAGCTCTCAAAATTATGAATTAATGAAGCACTCTGGAATGCATTCTAACATTGTAAGTTTTGCTTGTTTATAGGTGCGCAGGTTTAGTGGACGAGATTTGTTCATACTTTAATCACATTTGAAACCCTCATTGCATTACATGTTCAGTTGATCATTACATATGCATCACTGCCAAGAGGATACCCTAACTTTGTCATTGCAGGAAAAACACAAAATAGATTTATTAAAAAGGTTAAAGAAACTTTCAAGTAAATGCAATTGGGAGGTAAAGGAAGGCATTCGTTCTTACAGGGGAATGTGCAGAACTAGATGCTTAGACCAAAAGGAGCAAAAAAGATGCAACAAGAATGAAAAGATTGTAGTTTTTTTGAAATTGTTGTTGTATAGACTACCAGATCAAGGGATTCACTATGTGAAGAAATTGAACTAAAAGAGATCGCTCTAATTAGTTAAGGACCATTTTGATTTCAGGGAAACCCAAAGGTTGTTTAGGTGTTGAAGAGGCCAAATAGATTAAGAGAATTACATTTAAACTAGATTTAATCACCGACAAATGGCATAATAGGCTGATCATATGAAGAAAAGCAGATCAAAAGAAAGGAGGACAACCGAATTACATACAATTAACAGATCACAACAAAGACAAAGAGGTCGTTCAATGTAATAAGAAGGGTTGATTTGATTACTATCTGATGTTTAGAGAGAGATAAAAGATCAATACAAGGAAAAGGATCAAGTGCAAGATTCTCACAGGTCACTGTTATAAACATAGTTCTAACATGTTGATGCATTCTAGCAGGGCATTCTTTAATCCAAACAAAATATCTCTAAAGGTCGATCATTTACTAACTTATAAATATGATACAACCTGACCTGAGGCCGTTCTTAATGATTATACAAAAGGATACAACAAATGGGAAGAATACCTGGTTTACAAAAAATTCCCTCTTGATCCTTGATCTTTTATTCTGCTTTGCCTTTTCCTCTGCCTTTTTCCCTACCGTGCCTTCCAACCTATTTTTTTCTTCTTCTCTATTGTGATCCCCGTTTTCTTCCAAATCCTTCCTCCACCTTTTTAGGAGGCTCCAATTTCCATTCATGACAACCCTCACACAATTCCCTAATTATAAAATTTATAACAATACAACTATAATCTAATTTGCAACCTTTAAAAAATAATATTTTTTGTTTTTATTTATTTTAATATTTGTCATATTTTTATTATGACAACATATAACCATTTATAAATTTATTTTTATAATCATTTAACAAAACATTTACTTATTTCCTATATTTATTTTCATATTAATTTTATCAATTATATTTCCATTTTATAATATTTTATTTACTTCATTATTATTTTTATTATTTATTAACCTTAACATCCATTAAAATATATCTTTCCATAAACTTAAATTTACATATAAACATTTATATTAATTTATCAAATATGCCTTCTTAACTTAATAATTTTATTTTAATGTAGCATAGACCAGAGCATTAATCAAACTGTAAATTCAAATCGAACTTATAATCTCTGACTTGGATATTTTCTGAAGGTTGGATATTTATATAGCAGACTTAACTTATTACTTTCTTTTGTATTTTAGATGCAATTTCCACTTCTCATGCACTTTCGATTTTTGTGTCGATCCATAGTATTACAAGGCAAAGACATTGATATAAATATGTGAGTGATGGTAGGAGTCACATCTGTGATAGACGTGACTCCTCAAGGAGTCATGCCTATCACAAGTGTGACTTTGTCACCGTTTGTATTGTAATCGGTTTCACTGATTTTAACAGTTACTAATCACCATTTAGAATGCAGAAGATATTTTTGCTTTGGTAATATATCATTTGATCATGCTATATTGATATTTATCTTAACATACCTTATATATTAAGTATGAATATATAAGTAATATTTAATATTACTTTATCTGATCGAAGCTACAAACAACTCAACACTCCCTCTTAGCTCAGGAAGATAACAATATCACAATAATCTTTGTGAATATCAATTATCTGATCTATAATGAATTGCTCAAAGTAATTTAATATCACATAACTCATGATATATAGTATTACCTATCTCGTGATACGTAGCATCACCTACCTCATGATACTAAAGGATATACTATACTCGAGAACATTACATTCTCCTTATATATATCCCAGTTATGGTATGTGCACTGACATTAAATCACATAATGTCTACCATAACTTAATCATGATAACTCCATGATTCATACCAATATCAAGTCACATGATATCAGTCTAATGAACATTATAAGATCGTCACCTTATAATGTTAGGTACAAGTGTAGATTATCCAAAAAATCATCACCTTTTGGAAATAAACACAGAATGGGTAGGCCCATAATGTCATAGAGTCACACATATGACACAAGATGTTTACACATTAAACATCTTTAATATATTAGTACAAATCAATTAGAATTTTACATTTCAATCATACCAAGATTTTTTCTGAAGTATTCAACTTTCACCTTGAGGAGTGGTTTAGTAAGAATATCTGTAGTTTGATCTCCTGTACTGATATACTCCAACTAAATCACATTCCTTTCCACCATATCATGCACACAGTGATGAGGAATCTCAATATTTTTAGATCTCTCATGGAATACTAGATTCACGGATAGCTTAATACATCTTTGATTGTCGTAGTGGATGATAGTTGGTTTCAGAGGTTTACCAAATAATCCCACAAGCAGTTTTCTAAGCCATACTGCCTCTCTAGTAGCCATAGAAGCTGCAATATATTTGGCTTCTGTAGAACTCTGAGCAACTGAAGACTGTTTTCTGCTGATCCACGATATCATTGCTGACCCTAAACTGAAACAACATCCGAAGGTGCTCTTCCGGTCAGTTACACTTCCAGCCCAATCTGAATATGTGAATCCATGTAGATCTAAGTCAACCTTTTCATATTTTAAGCCATAATTTAGAGTACTTTGAAGGTATCTCATTATATGTTTCACAGCCATAAGATGTATCTCCTTGGGCTCACACATAAACTGACTTAAGGCATTTACAAAATAATAGATATCAGGTCTGGTATTGACCTAATACATCAAGGATCCAATTATCTGTCTGTACAAAGTGGGATCTGCCAACAGAGAATCTGCTGCTGCTTCCTTCAATTTATGAAGATTTGTTTCCATGGGGGAAGACGTAGGTCTACATTCCATCATACCAAACCTTTTTAATATATCAATTGTGTACTTCCCTTGGTTTAGAATAATACAGTCTGATTTCTGCCATACTTCTAGTCCAAGGAAGTAGTGTAATAGACCTAAGTCCTTCATGTTAAATTCTGAAGCTAGATCTTTCTTACACTGATCAATAAGGTAATTTTCTCTTGTAATCAATTGATCATCAACATATAATATCAATATTAACATATCACCTTTGCTTTGTTTGAAGTAGAGATTTGGATCTGCATCATTCTTTGAGAAGCCTAATCTCAAGAGATAACTATCAATTCTTTCATACCAGGCTCTGGGGGCCTGTTGAAGTCCATATAGAGCTTTCTTTAATTTACATACATGGGATCCTGCATTGTGAATCTCAAATCCTTCGGGTTGCTCTAAGTAAACCTCTTCTTCAATGGTTTCATTTAAGAAAGCAGTTTTTACGTCCATTTGATGGACTTTCCACCCTTTGGCTGCTGCAACAGCTAGAACTGCCCTGACTGATGTATATCGAGCAACTGGAGCAAAGTTTTCTTCGTAATCAATTCCTTCCTTTTGTGAAAATCCTCTGGCTACAAATCTTGCTTTGTTTTTCCCTATATTGCCATCTGTAGCATGTTTGATTTTAAATAGCCATTTTGAAGAAACAACAGATTTCCCTTTTGGTCTAGGTACTATATCCCACACATCATTCTTCAGGATGGATTGATACTCCTCTGTCATGGCATCCTTCCATACTTGGTGCCTAAGAGCTTCTATAGCACTAGAAGGTTCTGATTTAATGAATTCACTCATTAAAGCTACATAACTAGAGAATCTCTTAGGTCTTGTGCTTTCCCTAAAAGTCCCTGATGGAGCGACATAATTTTTAGCTTCTTCCATTGTTTTGGTGGCCCAGAGTGGTCTTTTCTTGGGATTTTCTAGTGATGTGATTTGTTCATGGTTTACATCTTCCTTAGGATACTCCCTCTGAAACTCAGGTGTAGGATCCTCTTCTATGCTTGAGTTGGAAGTTTGAATTTCTGACTCAATATCATTTTTGGCTCTTTTGAAAGCTATGTCTTCCTCAAAAATCACATCTCTGCTTAGTTCAATCTGTATTTGACCAGGTATATATATTCTATAAGATTTTGATGTTTCACTATAGCCTACAAAGATGCCTTTTCTACCAAAAGGTTCTAGCTTAGTTCTTTTCTCTTTGGGCACATGAATGTAAATAGGACAACCAAATATCCTTAAATGACTAATGTCTGGTTTTGTGCCAGTGAAGGCTTCTTCAGGAGTTTTGTCATCAATATGAGAGTGAGGACATCTATTCTATATATAGACAATAGTACTAGATGATTCTACCCAAAGTGAAGTGTCTATGTTCTGATCAAGTAACATAGCCCTAGCAACTTCTACAATGGTTCTATTTTTTCTTCCTGCAACTCCATTTTGTTGAGGATTATAAGGTACAATGAACTCCCTCTTAATCCCAGTGTTTTTACAAAAGTCTTTAAAAATGTCTGAAGTGTATTCATTCCCATTATCTCTTCTTAAGGTTTTGATTTTTCTCCCAGAAGAGTTTTCAGTAATGGATTTGAATTCCTTAAATCTTTTAAGGATTTCCTGTGATTCTTTACATTTAAGAAAATAGATCCATGTCTTTCTGGTGAAGTCATCAATGAAGATTACATAGTATAGAAACCCACCTAAGGAGGGTACAAACATGGGTCCACATAAATCTGAGTGGACTAGTTCTAATACTTTATTTGTTTTTCTAGAACTATTTTGAAAGGAGCCCTTTGTATTTTTCCCTAAGGCACACCCCTTGCATACCCCTGAATTACATTGTTTGAGTTTGGGTAACCCTGTAACTAGTCTTTCCATGGAAGATAGGGCATGGAAATTTAGGTGTCCTAGTCTTCTATGCCATATTTCATTAGAGTCTACAATTTCATGAATTAGGGCTTGATTTGGTTCCGTACATAACTCTTACAAGTACCCTTGTCTATGACCTATGGTTTTGGCTTTCTTAATAGTAGAATTCTTGGGCCATGCAATACTTTGCTATCCATAAAGGTCACCCTATATCCATTATCTTCAAGTGCAGATATGGAGACTAGGTTTCTTTTGATGCCTGGGACAAACAATACTCCAGTAAGTTGGATGGAGATGCCAGTCTTTAATTTGAGGGTGCATGTGCCAACACCCTTGATTGGATGTACAGAGTTATCTCCAATTGTTACTTCTTCGTCAGTCTCTTCTACCATGGTGTCTAGTAGTTCTTGGAACCTTGTGATGTGTCTTGATGAAACACTATCTATAACCCAGGTGTTGGATTTATTTGATACTTGGTTTGAAAGTGCAGAGTAGAATACATATTTCTTGGATTCATGCTCCTTTATTTTGGCATAAGATGCTTGTTGTTTGGTTCTGTCAGGACATCTGATTGCATAGTGTCTATATTGGTCGCATCTGAAACATTAGATGCGAGAAGTGTCTTTCTTGAATGAACCTTTCCCGTGATAATTTTTCCTCTTCTTGAAGTGTTTCTTCTTCTTTCTTTTGAGAGTTTGTATTTAGAACATGAAGATCTTCATCTATATTTTTCTGTTTTGACCCTTTCTTTGTCTGTCTAGATTCTTCTTGAAGACAGTCTGATCTTAGGCGGTCAAATTTTGGAAATTTGGACCTTGCACTAATGCCTTGAACAAATGTCTCCCAGGAATTTGGGAGACCATCTAGAGCAATAAGTGTTAGTTCCTTTCTTTCAATTTGTTACCCAAGTGTTGATAGTTGATCGCTTAGTGCAGATATTCTCATAAAGTATGCATTGATAGATTCTCCTTTGTTCATACTTATATGATTTATTTCTCTCTTTAGGGATAAGGTTCTGCTAGAGTTATTAATTTCATAATTGCCTTCAAGTGACTTAAACATATGATATGCAGACTCATGTTTTGTCAGAATCGACACGATATGATCTCTAACTCCATCAACTATGATTTTCATGGCTTTGTCATTTCCTTCAATCCATGTCGTTTTATCAGGATCATTCTCTAATTCTGTTTTGTTTTCTCTCACAAATGAATCAACTTTATTTTCTTTTAGTATCATCATAATTCTGAATTTCCATGATGAGAAGTTATTTCCTCCTTCCAATCTGTCTTCGAATCGGATTGCTGCTGTCATTTGAGAAATGAGATGTATTAAATCTAAATTTCTCAAGTTTGATTTTCTACCTCGATTCTGCTTACCTTGGCTCTGATACCATGTAAATTCAAATCGAACTTATAATCTCTGACTTGGATATTTTCTGAAGGTTGGATATTTATATAGGAGACTTAACTTATTACTTTCTTTTGTATTTCAAATGCAATTTCCACTTCTCATACACTTCAAATTTTTGTGTTGATCCATAGTATTGTAGGGCAAAGACATTGATATAAATATGTGAGTGACGGTAGGAGTCACATCTGTGATAGACGTGACCCCTCAAGGAGTCACACCTATCACAGGTGTGATTTTGTCACCGTTTGTATGGTAATCAGTTTCACCAATTTTAATAGTTACGTTTAGAATGCAGAAGGTGTTTATGCTTTGGTAATATATCATTCGATCATGCTATATTGATATTTATCTTAACATACCTTATATATTTAGTATGAATATATAAGTAATATTTAATATTACTTATATATTCATATTTATTATTATGTTATCTGATCGAAGCTACAAACAACTCAACACAAACAATTACAACCTATTTAATTCAATGTTGAATGATACCTAACCACTTTGTATGTTCGACAAGCAAGACCACAACAAAAATGACTGACAATCTGTCATGCCCAAACAGACAACTATCAGCTAGGTACAAACTAAATACTCATCCTCTTCAAGGATGATGACTAACTAGGGGACCTTATGTTAACTCCGTTCAACAAATTTTCCATTGGTTAAGGCATGCTCAGACCTATTAATTCAGGTGGAGTTGATGCCTGATACCTGCAACCTACAGCAAACAACACGGTCAAACATAAATATATATAATCACGCAATCATACACACCATGAAAGGAAATCACAATGTAGCAGGGTAGTCACATGAGTAATGCGACACTGCTCCTTTCACAGAACACATCAAACAAGTAACTACATTACGCATCACAATCAGTTACTGAACAATCAAAATACAACAATCAGTTACATACGATCAAATACGAGCAATCACCAATAATAGCATCATAACCATAATTAGATAACACATAAAGCTTTGAATTAAATTAATCCACATCATCTAGTATGTCCATAAAGCTGTCAAAACATAAAACACCAGTAATTAAAGCATCATCAAATGTCATCATAGAAGTAGGTCTATCATCAACTAACATCATAACAGTGAGTCTACCATCAACAACATGTCATAATGTCTAGTCCTAGTAGAATAGGTATCAGTCTGATAGAAAGCAAAATGAGGGGCACTACATGGCTAGTATCTCTAGACATAATTATTTATTCTATCCTCAATTCCTAGTCCATCTGACATAGAAATATTCCTTATCTAGGATATACATACAATATGCAAATTTAGATATTTTTATTTTTTCCAAGAGTTCCTTATTGCATATCCTCAATTTATTAAGGTCTATGACTTTCTGTCGTTTTACTCTCGATTTAATAATAACCATACTCAGTATACATATAACTAATATCAACTTTCTAACAACATAGTGCTCCTTGGTCTCTTAATAATGTCTATATCTATGGTTTCTCGACCTTTCTTCTATCAACCAAAGTACACAATAGAATAACTTAATATCATAATTCACTTGAGAGTTAAAGATTTCTAAACTCTTTGGGGTAAAATCTAGGGTTATTATCTTCCTTACTCCAAGACTTGCAATATCAAAATACTCTTCAAAACTAATAAAAATATATCCATAATATGGCATGAATAGGATAACCACTCATCAAATCTTGACTACTTGGTCACTGATCGATTTCACCTTTTCTCGAAAAACATAAAATACAAGGTTTAACTTCCTCTATGTCAAGTCTTAATAGATATTAATGAGGCATAGGAATGCTTGACTAATTTCAATCTTTTAATTTGATAAAGGATATAAGTCTAGATAGATAATAAAGTAATGATGTCTTTGAAATAATGGTCACCTTTGCATAAAGGAAATACATAATCTAGTTGAATAAACATATATGTTAATATATAAATATGTATCATAGCTTCAAGTGCATCTAATGTTTTCTAAATCATTTCTATACACTTTTTAGAATAAGAGACAACCTATCCCAACATCTTGGATGGAAAAACTCAAAAGAATTAAAGGGATAAAAGAACATCTATATCAAACTCTTAGTTTCCACTTCTAAAACTCATTACAATGATCTTGAATGGCTCGATTTGAAGTCTAAAGACATATTCCAATAAGTTTTTAGGATAAATAAGCAACATTGTATTCATTGCTATCTTGGGTGAATGATAACTAAAGATAACCTGAGTTCTCAAGAAATTCAAAGTCTAACATTATCTAGTCCACTGTCTAACAACTGACCTCTCTATCTGCAAAAGTTTGCTAACTAAATTTAGTAGCTAACCAACTGAGTTATTAGCCTTTTAGCCTATCAAAGGCTATGTCCCTATAATCATTCAACCTACATAGACTAACCAAAATAATTCAAAAAGAACCACAGAGTAATCTTTCAGTAAGACAAGTTGAAAAGGTTTAGATCCGCTAGTTTAACCATAAATAAGAAGAATGTAAGGTTGTTCAACTTCGTTCTCTTACAGGACAAAGTATAAACTATACAGTCTTCTTTACACAGTGATTGTTTCAGTTTAAAAGGTTTAACAATATCACTGTGATAGACTAAGATATCAACTTCTTATATCACTAAGATATACCAAACTCATGAATTCTCAAAGCACAATAATAACATATGTTGTTGATTGCTCATAATACAGAGATAATAAGTTATCGGCTTCCTCTAAACATAAAAATAGAAAAGCTATCATTTTCACAAACTTAGAGATAGAAACATTATCATTTTCTCAAACAGGGGATAGAAAAGCTATCGGCTTTCTTTAAAACACAGAGATATAAACACTATCGTTATTCTCAAAACATAGGTATAGAAAAGCTATCTCTTTTCTCTTATAAACTTATCTATAGATCCAACAATGTACAAAGAGTTCTCAAAAACAAATTAACATTTTTCAAAAGTAGAAAAGAACCTGTGATCGATAGTGCAAACGAGACTCACATCAATCTTTCAGCCACCTCTTTCCTTGAACAACAACTTTTGAAAACTTTCTTCTCTGTCATTAACCGTCCCTGTAAAGCTTTAAGCAAAATTTCTCTACTTATTATGTATCTCTGCCATATGTGTCTATGTCTTAGTATGTATCTCTAATGAGCTCCGCTCGTGATAAATAGAGCACTACTCCTTTTAACCGCATTCCACCATTCCTAAAAATAATGCTAGTCATAATTTTCCATGATGGCATTCAAACAAATGGAGATGATGGTCATTAAAGACCACTCAAAACTTGGTCAAAAGGATACTCCACTCTCAAAAATAGTTGAGTGAAAATAGGGTAGAAGAATCACGTAATACATAACAACTTGCTTAACATAAACTCTTAACCTCTTTCATAAATAAGTTATCAACCTTAACACAAGAGGTCTCATATAAATATCAAACTTATGTATTTGTATCCCCCAAATTCTTTATGTTAAAGGCACCAAATAACTAGGTTTTGGGCCCCCTAATCATTCCCTTACTATTTATAATGAACAACATGTCATCAACATACTGGTCAGGGTATACTTTAAGAAATGGTTTCTTGAAAAATTATAAATGCCCTGGTGAATCCGCTACAAAGAAGCATAAAATACTAGGCATTTTTTCATATTAGAAATCAAATTTCAAGGTCAATGGAAATATTTTATTCTTGTACCATTATTTTGTAATTCAATGACTAATTTTTCTATTGATATTTAGCTTTTATGGTGATTCAATGTCTAAATTTCTTATCAAAATATAATTGTTAAATAAAGATGTTGAAATGGGGCAAGTATAAAAAATAAAAAATAGCTCATAATAAATTGGGGAGACTAGGGTCCAAATTTTTATATATAATAGTGTGATATGTGTCCATCCTAAAGAATTAAAGTTTCTAACTTGAGGTGTTTTTGTTTCAAGATTAGGGAAAATCTATCAAATATGGGCAAATTGTACACTTCTAAAGAGCCTAAAAATAGCCAAATTTGGGGGGTAGAAATTTAAAAAATAGCCAGCGGTGACAAATAGCCATTAAAAAAGTCCTTGCAACATACATGACAATGATTATGAAAGGATGAAAGATACATGGAAACACTTCCTGCACTACTTTTTAAAGGAGAGTATTGTGCAAATTTTAGATCTTTACAATTACAGAAAGAAGAAACACAGATAAATAATATTCCATAACACAAGGTGTACATGGGGAAAACCCTTTCAAGAGAAAAAGCCCACACTCCAAAGTAGCCCAAAGTATTATTCAATAATATCAACATGGTTACAATACACTTGTAGAACAAGCCTTTATAGAAATATCACCAATATACAATTCTAGAGTGACTTCGGCAACATAATGGTACCTATAAAATTAACCATACATAACTCTACTTGAAGCAACATTAAATAGGTGCAGCATAAACTGGAAACAATAAATGGTTTGGGAAAACTATTATCCAATACAAGAGAGGTATGGTGCCTAAATCCAAATCCCATATTTCAATGCCCCTCTTTGGTCTTGGTCATCCCAACTATATTTGGTGTTATGGGACTTTTTCTCCAAAGTAAAAAGAAAGTTATTTTTCCATGAAATAACCCTTTAGAATTAAAAGGGAGATAGAAAAATAAGGAATATTATGCTCCTTTGGTTAAAATCAGAATTAATAAAAGTATTTATATAAACTCTTTTCAAAAGAGGAGGAATAATTATGTTTATTAAATAATTATTAAAGACAACCTTTGTGGAAGGGTGTGATGGCTTGAAAACCACCCCTTAAGGCTTATATAAAGCATTTGTGTGAGACTTGGAAAAGGCATGGAGAACACTCAAGGAGAAAGTAAGTGGTTTGGTAGGCTATGGGCATTGGAGAAGGGGCACACAGATTGTGTCCAACTTAGGGTACAAAGTATACCCAGGATTGTCTTGGCCAGGGCTTGAACACTGTGCGAGTAGACACAGTAGTTGGTGTGAGTAGGCACACATTTGAGCACTGTACGGGTAGGTACAATAGTTGGTGTGAGTAGGCACATACTGTGTTTTTACACAAGTTCTTTGAATGCGCCATAACTATGTGGGCCAAGCCCACTAAAATCTTCCTAGGGTGAGAGTGGCCAATCCAAGTACTCTGATTTAGATAAGTACTGAACTTATTATTAATAAAAATTATTGGAATTGTTATATATATGGGTATTGATGTTAATCTAAATATGGATTGTGTTATTCAATTGACTATGTTAATTATTTACTTTGGAGTTCGTATTAAATTATCATATGTTGCAATTTATATTGGAATTGATAATCTTGCATACTTAAATTTGTTTAATTCTATTAATAATTATATTTAACTCCGCTACCATTGATTAAATAACTTTAGGGAAAAGTAGTATTACATTTGGTATCAAAGCCTATTCTAGGGCCTTCCGTATTATCAATGACCCATCTAATTTATAAAAACACAGTCAACATACTTAACTCAGATAAATACAACAATAGTTGATCAATAAAAGTATAGCAACAAGATAGAACATCCAAACTAAATTGGAATATGACAAGATACATTGTGTAAAATATCAATATCAAATACATAAATATTCTTCAACTTTCCTAGACATGTGGCTTAAACTTTAACATGTTTTCAGTCAAATTTGATAAGGCTATATAAGCTCTAAACAATCTTGTACCCATAAGAACCAACATCATGCAAAGAGTTGAATCTTTTTCAAAGAACGTTTGGTTTGGAAAAACATATATAAATCCTAATACAATTTGGGAAAAGTCCTCATGGAAAGTTATCTTGCATCTTGTATTCCATAGGAAAAACAGTGGTACTTAGTTGTATTATATGTTAGGAAAATTTTGCATCTATCCAAGAGAGAACAATGAATACTCTCCAACATTATAAACTTACAAAATATTTTGGAGATGACCATCCAATTCTCTCCCTACAAAGACAATTATCAAGGATAATTTTGTAGAAATCTTAGGAGCTGGCTTATAGGAGAAATCTAGATTATAATTTAAAAAGCTCATGTATTTTTTAATCATTGGAAATAATCCATGATTATATTAATGCTATTGCAAGCATGTATTGTCCTATTACTTTTATACATCTCGAAACATGCAAGAGACCCTTCTACATGTTTATATGACAAATGCATATGACTATCTCTACAACTTGTATGACTTATAGACAACACAAAATGAGTACTTTCACGTACCACACAAAATGGTGTATCTTTTGCCTCTAAGGGACGTGATCTATCTTATGTATCCCTTCACTCACGTAATTTCATGTTGCCTATTTTTAAAAAAATATGTTTGGCCTTATGAAAGTTCCTCTTGTAACAATGGCAAGACACGAATGTGAGTAAAAGAAAAACAAAACGGGCCGCGATTGGGCTGTGACCTTGTCTCATTCATATCATGCAAAATTTGATGTCAAATATTTCCTTGGAAGTCGGCCTGTGCCTGGTGCGACTTCTACTTGCCTGTAAGATGAAACCCATAGCCATAGGGTTGGCCAATGAAGCCATATCACATAGGATTGATGAATTACTTCTATATGTCTTTGTTACTGGAAGCAACTATCGTGTAGCTATTGATTTGTATAGATTTTGTTTCTAAGATGTTAAACACAGTCCATTTATCTATATCTTAAATGTGATGAATTGCAATCCAAGGTTTGAAAAGGTTGATCGATTTGGAGCTAGAATTTAAAGAAGAGCACTGTGTATCAATGTTAAATATCTTCAGATACACAAATTAGTATGTCCGTGCAATCTGCCCAGGTCTGTTAAGAAGCACAACAGGTTGACAAGTAGGGTCTAAATCCATGCATTTTAGGACTAAATGCTAAATAAATCCGCTCATGTGGAGAGGGCAGCGTGGTGGCACTCATCTAAGATATTTGTAAATTAACACCTAAGGTAGAATAACGGTGGTAAAAAGTTTTAGATTCCGTACAAAACAAAACAAAAGGAAAACTTCAATTTAAGTTTTAGATCCAGTATATATCCTAACAAATCCAATGAGGTAGAGTTGTCAACTAGGTGGTTTCAAGTGGATTAATCTGGCATTTCTCTGAACGTCTTGCCTCTTTCTTCACCACTATCGCCTTCCCTATCGTGTAAAGTGCTCTCATTATGTTATGTTCATCAGATTGTTTCACCCATCTGGTAAGAGTCTGATGCTAAGATGAGCTTGTCTTTTGTTATGGAACCATATATAATGTCTGCTAATATACAATGTACCTCCTGGAACAATTGGTGGGATCAGGACAAATAAAGAAAGGAACAGCAGAGGAATCTGATTATTTCTCATTCACCCAATAGGAACATGAGTACAGATTTATAGTTTTAATTAACTCAACTACCTTTTATAATTATGCTAACTAATTTGGCAACTCACTCAAATATATTCACAACAAACTGAAGATTCTAAGGACACCTCTACAACCATTTGATAGCACTGCAGTTTTATTGACACATCTACAATTCAGTTATAGTTACGCTAACACTCCCCCTTAACAGATAACTAAATTTTCATGAACTCCTAACATATTTGTGAGCTAACTACAGTAGAACAGATTGTTGTTACATTTATTTATGTTGGAGCATATATTCCAACACCCCTACACCACTAAACTAACTAACAACATAAAAAATTACATTATTTAAAAGTTGTTCTTTGAAAAACAGTTCTAGACCAGTAAAACTTCTTCAAGCTACTCCAGGTATAGTCTCCTAGCTATTATCCAAGTTCCCAACATCATTGGACACCATCTGCACATGAAGTGTCTCATTACCCTTGTAAAGGTATGATGTTGAACTTCCAGATTTCGGATCTCCCCTGAACTATTGGACATCAATCCTCACATGCATGTCTCATAACCCCAATGAGGTATAGTTTCTTCGATCCACAAGCATCTCAGACTATTGAACATCTATCTATCTTCCATTGCATCCTTCCCTGTCTTCAAAGTGTCAGCCTCTTCAAAAGAGAATAAGCGCCTCATCTTCAGCAAAGTCACCATCACTATCAATATCCGGTGGTTCTTCCATTTTTTAGTTGGCTGCTTACACTTGGCTATGAGGATCTTTCAGCTCTGATACCAAAATAAAGAAAGGAACAACAGAAAGACTGATTCTAAATAGAAATAAAGAACAACAAAGGAATTCTGATTATTTCTCCTTCACTGAATAGGAACATGAGTACATATTTATAGTTTTAATTAACTCAACTACCTCCTATAATTATGCTAACTAATTTGGCAACTCAGTCAAATATATTGACAACAAACTGACGAGTCTAAAGACACATCTACAACCATTTGACAGCACTGCAGTTTTATTGACACATCTATAATTCAGTTATAGTTACGCTAACAAGGACTACGGTTGTAAACATTGCTTCATAACTAGTTCATTAAGCAAGGATGACATAATGTCTAAGCATGCAGGATTATATGCTTATTAATTGCTATATTTGAGCAAATGATTAAGTGTCCAATGAAAAATTATCTTTAGGAGAAGAACCCAATTCTCCACATTGCTTTGTAGACAATGGAAAAAGTTATTGGTGACCTTCCCCATGATGCTGCCGGCTTCTTGGGCATCAACAAAATTTAGTATTCCCCATGCTTGAGAGAGTGATTGTAGTAGAAGAGCTCAATGTTGACTTGGCAATTATATGTTTAGGAGTTAGTAAGGTTGGGTTGAATAAAATTTGGTTTTTAAGAGATAGGAAAGTTAAGGCTATAGTTGCAATGTATTAGAATCACAAGGAAGTGTGTTTGAAGATAGGCACAAACATATAGTATTCGCATTGCACACACTTGATGATAGGAGGACACTGATTGGTAATTTCATATCTATATGGTAGGTATACTTTATAATATATCATATCATATTTAATATCTTCATAATGTAGAAGATTTTCCAAAGTTTGAAAACTATAGATGGTGTGACATAACATTAGTATCCAAATTGCATACATTTAGTTTTGGTCTTCACTTAGTGGTTTGATGAAAATAGTGTGTTGTGATAAGTTTTCAGATCAGGTTTGGATATTTTCTGAAGGTTGGATATTTGTATTGCAGAGTTAATTTATTGCTGTCTTTTGTTTTTCCAGATGCAATTTCTACTTCTCATACACTTCTGATTTTTGTGTCGATCCATAGTATTGCAAGGTAAAGACAATGATATATATATGTTAGTGACTGTAGGAGTCACATCTGTGATAGACGTGACTCCTCAAGGAGTCACGCCTATCACAGGTGTGACTTTGTCACCACATCTAATGAAGTCAGTTTCACCAATGTTAATAATTACTAATCGCCGTTTAGAATGCAGACTATGTTTATACTTTGGTAATGTATTATTCGATCATGCTATTGATATTTATTTTAACACACCTCATATATTAAGTATGAATATATAAGTAATATTTAATATTACTTATATATTCATACTTAATATGATTATAATAAATACGTTATCTGATCGAAGCTACAAACAACTCAACACTCCCTCTTAGCTCGGGAAGATAACAATATCACAATAATCTTTGTGAATATCAATTATCTGATCTGTAATGAATTACTCAAAGTAATTTAATATCACATAACTCATGATATATAGTATCACCTATCTCGTGATACGTAGCATCACCTAGCTCGTGATACTAAAGGATATACTATACTCGAGAACATTACATTCTCCTTATATATCCCTGTTATGGTATGTGCACTGACATTAAGTCACATAATGTCTACCATAACTTAATCATGATAACTCCATGATTCATACCAATATCAAGTCACATGATATCAGTCTAATGAACATTACAAGATTGTCACCTTATAATGTTAGGTACAAGTGTAGATTATCCAAAAGATCGTCACCTTTTAGAAATAAACACAGAATGGGTAGGCCCATAATGTCATAGAGTCACACATATGACACAAGATGTTTACACATTAAACATCTTTAATATATTAGTACAAATCAATTAGAATTTTACATTTTAATCATACCAAGATTTTTCCTGAAGTATTCAACTTTCACCTTGAGGAGTGGTTTGGTAAGAATATCAGCAGTTTGATCTCTTATACTGATATACTCCAACTGAATCACATTCCTTTCCACCATATCATGCATATAGTGATGAGGAATCTCATTATGTTTAGATCTATCATGGAATACTGGATTCATAGATAGCTTAATACAACTTTGATTGTCACAGTGGATGATAGTTGGTTTCAGAGGTTTACCAAATAATCCCACAAGCAGTTTTCTAAGCCATACTGCCTCTCTAGCAGCCATAGAAGCTGCAATATATTCAGCTTCTGGAGAACTCTGAGCAACTGAAGACTATTTTCTATTGATCCACGATATCATTGCTGACCCTAAACTGAAACAACATAGGGAGGTATAGCAAAGTCTTCCTTGAGTTCTTATGTACCTTGAAAGGTTGCTTTCTTACCATCAGCCACTACCCTTTCAAAAAGTGCCATTTCATGGAATGGATTTGTTTATCTTTAGTTTATTTGACCGATTGCTTTCTCAAATTGGTTTTCCATAATCAATAATAGTTATTATCACTAACTATTGTCATTGGAGTGCATAAGGAGGGAGATGGCCAATGGATGTATTGTTTTCTCTAGTGCTAGAACCATTCGGCCATGAAATCTGTAACCTCCCTAAGCTACAAACATTAACACTCCCTCTTAGCTAGGGAGGTATCCTTTCAGGAATCCATGTCATGGAGTCTCTCAACATGACATCCACAATGGCTACACCCATTTGTGAAATAGTTCATCATGGAGTCACTCAACATGACGTCCATCATGGCTACTTCCATGTGTGGAAGGAAACATGTGCACAATCATGGAGTCACTCAACATGACGTCCATCATGGCTACTTCCATGTGATGAAGGAAACATGTGCACAAGTGCCCATCACGGAGTCACTCAACGTGATGTCGTCATGGAGTCTCTCAACATGATGTCCACCATGGCTACTCCCAAAGGGTGGATAAACACACGTACAAGAGAATCATCACAGAGTCTCTCAACGTGACGCCCACAATGGCTACTCCCATTAGTGAAAAAATACATTGTCATGGAGTCACTCAACATGACGTCCACCATAGCTACTCCTAGAGGGTGAAAGAAACACATCTCCATCTTAGAGATTGACAAGGGCTTCCACCTCAAATTTCTCCGTCTCGGAGAAAAAATGCATTATATCAGATAACACAAATCACTGATGCTGAGACTCCCTCTCAGCAAGGGCCTCATTCTCCACAACTCCAAGCTTGTCTTGAAAATGTACAAACTTCATTCTGGAGAGAGGCTTGGTGAGAATATCAGCCATCTGATCATCAATGCAAATGTACCTCAGTTGAATAGCTTTCCTTAATACCATATCTCTTATGTAACGGTATTTGATTTCCACATGTTTTGTTCGGTCATGGAACACTGGCCTCTTCTAGTTTAGTAGACTCCCTCTAAATCTCAGAAGTCGGATCAGGAGAAATGTCCATATCCTGAGGTGTCTGCTATTCTTCACCGTCTATCTCCATATCAACACTCCACCTGATGATATTAGGGACAACACTGCTATCTCCAATTCGCTTCATAAGTTGACATCCCCAGCCTTATCTACTAGAGAGATGAAGTACAATCAACAGTGACGTTTATAGTTACCATATCAGATACCAGCCCAGATACCAACCCTCTGGACTCCATTTCTTCTAACAAACTTAGAGAATCCTTGATTCTCCCCATCTTGCAGAAGTATGAGATAACTATGCTATATGTGATTCCATCTACACATTTCTTTTCTTCTTCAACTCATCAAAGAGCATGTAGACAACTTCTGCCCTACTTTTCTTGAATAAGCCATCAAATTTCACTCATTTTGCACTCGTCTTCAACATAGACAGTCCGCCCCTCTCAATTGTTGAGGGTTGTCTTGATAATATACTCAACGTCGGCCATGATAAACTCCTTAAGTTTTGTTGTGTTAATGAAGCTCAAAACTACATTATGAATCCTCTTGTGCAGGTTGCCGTAAGTGCTGGCAATGGCCCCTTCACCAAACAGATTTCGGACCGACCTCAGATAGTTGCTCAGAAAATATTTACCTTCATTCTGTAATATGAATTTGTTGACTTTTGGGTCTATAGACATCATTGTAGGGTAGCTCATGTGATGGGTAGTATAAACATCCTGCCCATACTTAGCCTTCCTTTTCTTTGCATAAACATGAGGAGTCTTTGATCTGCTATCTATAACAAATTGGTGTGTTTCACCAATCACAGGCAATCCAAAACTTCCAGGTGGAGCACATTTAGGCTTGTGTAACTAGCCTGCCCACAGCATAGCTAGCCACAAACATCCTAATATTCTTGCAACTACTGCACCGAAAATCTATAAAAATAGCCATTATGATTCTTTAAAATTTATAGAGAAGCAATGAATGCGTATGCACATACAAAGTGTTTGCCTTAGGCCAATTAATCAAGATATTGTAAGAGAAGCAATTTGGCACCATGCCCTACTGCACCATCATCTCAAAGAGTTTACATGCATCTTCTAACTTTCCAACCTTTAACAGGCTATTGAGAAGACCATTGTACACAATGAGATCAAGATTGCAATTTTCATGAACCATGTCATTGAAAAGTTTAAGTGCATCACTGATCTTATTCACTTTGCACAGTCCATGGATTAGTGTTCCATAACTAATGGCATTAGGGTCATGTCCTTGGCCCTTGAAGTCGCTCAAATAGATGACGCACTCAAAACCCTTGGCCTCCGCTTTGAGGCCCTTCACCAGATTGTAGCTGAAAATTGGGAAGCTCTCAATGACCGTCTGCTCCAGGCCCTAAGTTGCTTTGCCATTCTCAATGATACCATGTTGAGACATGGACCAACTAGGACTAGCTCGCCCAGATCTCAACTCAGTTTTTTTTTGCTGCATTAACTTATGTAGCTTGGCCTACACGCTGAAGTCGGGTCGACTTGATGCATCGAGTAGCTTTCCTACAAGCTATCCCTTACAGTAGTTATAAGTCTAAATGCATCACAATGGAAGGCTGAGTCGAGAGTTCACAATTACCTCAATTTTTGTCATCTCTCTCTTCGGCCTCCCGCATGGCATTTCGCAATCGTCTCAAGTGACCCAAGAGCTTGGTGTACTCTCCCGAGGCATCCCAATATCTAGTCACGACATTGGAATGTAAAGGGGCCATTCTGAGCGTGCATCCAATGATGATTCTGTTCCAACTGTGATGCCCACAGAGCCTCCGCATAGCATCTAGGTCACTTCCGCATGTCCCCGTAGCGCAGAAAATATCCTGCACCAAGGAGCTGAGTTGTCACCTCACGGGACTTGCCCATTCGTAAACAACTCATATACCTTGGCACATTACATGGTTCCATCATACAGGGGCATGCGGGGGGGTCAGCGTGGACAATGCCATGAAATGCCCAAACACCTTCCCCCATGTAGAAGAGCCTGCTCCGTCATCCTCCATGATGCAACGTCGGATGTATATGGAGAAAGATCCCATGAAGAAGAGGATGCTCAGCAGCACCATGATGACGATCGCGACAGCCGGATTGAACTGGGTCTTGAAATTGTATGGGTTGTCACCATCGTTGCCATTGTTGTGTGTCAAGCTCACTATTTTCAGATTGCCTGTAATGAAAGAATTGCTATCTGCGGGCGACAATTCAGTGAAACTCCTCATCTTCCTCAAATCAAACCAATCGACTGCTCTTGGTAAGAAAACTCACAATCTGAATCACACCCGGGTCTAAATCACATAAAATGGCTACCCACAGCCTGATCAGATCTTTTCTTAACCTTGGCTCTGATACCATGATAAGTTTTCAGATCAGGTTTGGATATTTTTTGAAGGTTGGATATTTGTATTGCAAAGTTAATTTATTACTGTCTTTTGTTTTTCCAGATGCAATTTCTACTTCTCATACACTTCCAATTTTTGTGTCGATCCATAGTATTGCTGGGTAAAGACAATGATATATATATGTTAGTGACTGTAGGAGTCACATCTGTGATAGACGTGACTCCTCAAGGAGTCACGCCTATCACAGGTGTGACTTCGTCACCACATCTAATGAAGTCGGTTTCACCGATGTTAACAATACTAATCGCCGTTTAGAATGCAAACTATGTTTATACTTTGGTAATGTATTATTCGATCATGCTATTGATATTTATTTTAACACACCTTATATATTAAGTATGAATATATAAGTAATATTTAATATTACTTATATATTCATACTTAATATGATTATAATAAATACATTATCTAATCGAAGCTACAAACAACTCAACATATTGAAACACGGGTGTTGTGAAAAAGCAATAACTTACCTTCATTTGAGTTATACTAAGGATATTATAAACCTTTATGAAACTATTATGAGTTAAGTTGAAAGCATATTATTATTATAAATATTTGAGATCTTAATTAAGAGATGGCAACTTTAGGGGTGTTAATTTTAAGTCTTGTTAGTTTTGCTAGGGAAAATCAGATTTAGTGTTAAAAACATCAAACTAACTAAACCCTAACTATGCACCATGAAGGACAAACTAGCATGAAAATAAAAACAAAGAAAATCAAATGCAAACCGAATCCACGCTAGACTTAATTGATCTCCATGGCTCTTCTCGATCTTGCACGAGAATGCATGATGTCGAAGGGTTGTTGATGGCTCATAGTTGTAGCATAATGATAAGATGAAGATGATAGAGGAAAATAGATAGATAGATGAGAGGATTGAAAGAATTTTGGCAGAGTGAGGATACTAGAAGAAGATGGATCTCAAATGGCCTGTGAAAAGCCATATTTATAGGCAAGAGCTAATATGATTTGATGCCCAATATTAAAAGTCAATTGTGTGATGTGTATGGCTAGGATTAAAAGTTGATTTTAGTGCCTATGACGCACATTAAGTGGGTTATGACATGAGGCTAAAAATAGGATGAGAGGAAATAAGTGGGATTCTTTTATTTATCTTGAATAGAAAATGCCTTGTGATGCACAAATAAGTGGGGCTAAAAATAGGATTTGAGTGGGAATCTCATAATTTAAATAATGAAATTATTTAAATTATTTGTGCATGTGAAGAGTTGTAGTCATGTGACACATGTCATAATGAGGGATTTGATTTAATATTTAATTTAAATTGTTTGTGGGACATGTGAAGGGGGATTAATTAAATAAAGGGCTTTATTTAATTAATTGGAAAGGTGATTAAGTTGGATTATAAGTGGGATAATGTAATGACCTAGGGTAAATATTACAAGGTGTTTTACAAGGTCATGTATGTCTAGGTAATGTTATGACATGGACAATTTTTGGTGTCTACATTTTGCCCCTCTTTGAGATGATGTTCGAGATGATGAGATTTATGTCGAGTAATATCATTTCAAAGAATAAAAGATATGGATAGAGGAAAAGGATAATTATGAGAAGATAGGATAATTATGGGAGGATAGGATGATGATGCCCCCTCGAGAGGATAGGCGGGTTGGACAAACATGGGTAGGCTCTCGAAATGAAAGGGATTGGTCAAAGAAAAAAGATAAAGAAATGGATAGAAGAAATGAGTGATGTGTTATGCTGCAATGAAATGTTGGATTCGGGATAGACAACTGAGAGGGGGGATGAATCAGTTGTCCAAAACTTTCTTGCAATTAAACACTTGGATCCACTTTGTAATTCAGCAATCAATCATGAAAACATAATGCATTAAATCAAGAGCAGAAACACATCAACACATAAGACACCAAGATTTTGACGTGGAAAACCCAGTTAAGGGAAAAACCACAGGGTGATTAACCCAAGATTGTATTCTCTATTAGAAGAATAGAAAGAACAAAATGGCACATGTCAATTAGGACTCACTACCTATAAGAGACACACTATCTACAGAATAATAAGTATCACATACTTGAACTGAAGAATAGCATCTTCACCATGCTTGAGTCAGTTCCATTTAAGCCCAATACTTCTGCTCTGCCTTTCGCTCTTCTCCTCTCTACCACACTCTCATCTCCACAAGACACTTTTGAAATGACTTTACAACTCCTTATTTATACAAGACATCAACTTAGGAATTATCATCCAAGTCAGCATACATTACAGAGCAAGTACATAAATACAACATGACTTATTACAAAAGACTTCACGCGGATCAACACACTACCGGCCACACAAATTTGAGACTTCAATCTTCTTCTAGGAACACACCAATACACATAACATCTTCAAGATCATCTACAGGATGTGTAACTCATCTGGTCGGCCTGTCTTGAGAAGAACACCATCATCCGGAGGTTATTATTCAATCGCAAGCTTAAACTTCAATGCAGACCACCAACATGAACTGGACACAATCCAAAGACATCCACAGGCTTGCTTAAATCATCAAGAACATCCACACTACATCTACTTATTGAAATCCTTCTCTCCTTCATCCGGAACCTCAAGAACATAGTCTGTCATCACTGTCATAAGGGAATAGATGCTTGCGGACCTCTAGACCATGAGCCAATTGAGTTGTCAATTCACATTGTCATATTAACCACTCCACCAAATCTGCATAGTAAGATATTTCTTTTCCAGATCTCACCAGACCTATCTGTGTCACTTTGTCACCTCTAAACCCCTGCCAAAACCAGTTTTACTTAAGTGATCATTACTTCTTCAGATCTTCATGCGGACCTCTGAAATCTTTACTGGAGCATCTTAAGACACATATCTACAAACCCTTTGATGCGCATCCTCTTATCTTCATCTAAGCTGGGATCTTTACCTCACTGTCTTCACTGTTCTTCTCTATTCCTGATAGGACCAATTTTCTCAATATCCTCAGCATACAGCTCATTCAATCTTTATCATCAATGCAATAGGAGTATGTTGACATCAATGACAACATCGGTTAGGCTCATACTTGCAACAATCTCCCCCTTTGTCATTGATGGCAAGATATGATGTGAAAAACTATTTTAACCATCAAGACAAGAACTTCTCCATACTGTCACAACTCCCCCTATCAACAAAAACCACTCACATGTCTTCTCTTCCTTTACTGCTCCCCCTTTGATCAGCAACCACTTGTTTTTCACATGTCTTCTCTCCCCCTTTGACATCAATGGCAAAGGGCACATACTTGCAATACTTCAGAACCATATCAGCTACTCCCACTGAGTAGCAGCTTCCCAAACATCAATCTGGACCACAAGATATGACTGTGATATCCACCGAACTGATGCACATTAGTGCACCTTAGTTCATCACCAGAGGGGTAATAACCCCTAACTTCTCCCTGAGATACTTAAAAGAGTCCTTAGGTAAAGGTTTGGTAAAGATATCTGCAATTTGATCCTTGGAAAGCACAAACTCCAATCTGACTTCATTCTTGTTCACTTGCCCTCTCAAAAAGTGAAACTTGATGGATATATGTTCAGTCTTTGAATGCAACACCGGATTCTTAGATATATTTATTGCACTTGAATTATCATAGAAAATTGTGATAGGCTCCTTATACTCTACTCTCATGTCTCTTAACATTTGCTTCATCCACAAAACTTGAGTGCAACTACCTACTGCTGCAATATATTCTGCTTCTACAGTGGACAGAGATATTGCCTCTTGTTTCTTGCTCAACCAAGAAACCAATCTCTTCCCCAAAAAGAATGCTCCACCATTGGTACTCTTCCAATCATCCACATCTCCTACCCAATCCGCATTAGTATATGCATGAAGAGAGAAATTATGATCTCTAGGATACCACAACCCATACTCGACTGTCCCTTTCAGATATCTAAAAATTCTTTTGATTGCCATGACATGAGATTCTCTAGGATCGGCTTGGAATCTAGCAACAAGACCAACAACATTCATAATGTCAGCTCTAGTTTGAGTGAGATACAATAATCCTCCAATCATTGATCTGTACTTTTTCTAATCAATCTTAGGAGAGTCATCATCTTTTCTCAATTTACATCCAGTTGCCATGGGAGTATTCATTGGTTTTGAGTCCTCCATCCCAAATTTCTTCAACAATTCTTTCACATATTTGGTCTGAGAAATTAAGATTCCTTTCTTTGTTTGAGTGATTTGCAAACCCAAGAAGAAATTCATTTCCCTGAACATGGACATCTCAAATTCACTTTTCATTTGATTTGCAAAGGTTTTGCACATACTATCTCTTCCTCCAAAAATGATATCATCAACAAACACCTCAACAATCAAGATATTTTCATGATCAATTTTGAAATACAAATTACTGTCAACAGTACCTTTGTTGAAACCAATCTTCAAAAGATGCTTATCCAATCTTTCATACCAGGCTCTTGGGGCTTGCTTCAGTCCATACAGTGCTTTCTTCAACTTGCAGACCATATCACCATGATCAGATAATTGAAATCCATCTAGTTGTTCAATGTATACTTCTTCCAAGTCACCATTCAGAAAGGTAGATTTGACATCCATCTGATATACTTTGAAATCCTTGAAGGCAACAAAAGAAAGAAATAATCTGACTGCTTCAATTCTTGCCACCGGAGCAAAAGTTTCTTCAAAATCAACTCCTTCTACTTGGGAGTAACCCTTGCAGACCAATCTAGCTTTGTTTTTTACTACTTCACCATCTTCATTCAGTTTGTTTTGGAAGACCCATTTGGTTCCAATCACATTCTTTTTTTTAGGTCTGGAAACAAGATCCCAAGTGTGATTTTTCTCAATTTGCATCAGCTCTTCCTCCATTGCTTTAGTCCAGTTTTCATCATTGCAAGCTTCATTCACTGTCTTAAGTTCAATCTTTGAAATCAGATAATACTCTTCTAAATTTTGAGCAATCCTTCTTCTTGTTTGTACACCTTTGCTTTTATCACCTATAATCTGATCTTCAGAGTGATTCATTCTTACATACCTGGGAACTTTGGGAGTTTCTTTCACTTTTGTATCTTGAACAAGTTCATTCAAACTTATCTCTTCTTCCTGATTTACCGAATCAGTCTGAATCTAAATTTCAGAGGGATTTTGGACTCCTTGGATCAAAACATCATTCTGATCATCTTCATCACATTCATAAAACCTTGAGGGTTTTTTAATCCCTTCATCAACCTTCACATTTGTACTTTCTATAATCTTCCTCAATCTCTTGTTATAACACCAGTATGCTTTGCTTTGAGTAGAATAACCTAAGAAAATTCCTTCATCACTTCTAGCATCAAATTTGCCTAGATCTTCATCTCTCTTAATGTAACATTTGCTACCAAAAACTCTACAATATCTCACAGTGGGAGTGATGCCAAACCAAAGTTCATAAGGAGTCTTACCAGTATTGCTTCTGATTTGTACTCGATTGAGAGTATATACTGCAGTGCTTACAGCTTCTCTCCAATAGATCTGAGGAATATTTGCTTCCATCATCATGGTTCTAGATGCTTCCTGGATTGTCTGGTTCTTTCTCTCTACTACTCCATTTTGTTGTGGAGTCCTAGGAGCAGACAACTGTCTTATTATTCCATGTTTCTCACATAATTCTATGAACTCACCGGATGTGAATTCTCCACCTCTATCAAACCTCAGACATTTTAATTTTAATCTAGTTTCATTCTCTACCATAGCTTTGAATATTTTGAATTTCTCAAGAGCTTTTGATTTCTCTTTCAGAAAAGTCACCCACATCATCCGGGAGTAGTCATCAATCAATAGCATGAAGTATCTATCACCTTGCACACTTCTGATTCTTGCCGGACCACATAAATCAGTATGAACTAGATCCAATAATCTGGTAGAAGATTGTTCCTTCCTTTTGATTGAGACTCTGCTTTGTTTACCCAACTGACATTCCTTGCACAAACTATTGGTAGGTTTTACCAATCTCAGAAGATCTCTTACAGCCTAAGTGTTGCTTATCTTGATGATATTATCAAAATTCACATGACACATTCTCCTATGCCACAACCAACTTTGATCAATTTGAACAAATAAGCAACTTTAACCAATACCAACCAAGTGGAAGATGTTACCTTTAGTTTGAGTACCGGATGCAATCTCTGTTCTGGAACTTTCAAAGATCTTGCATTTTCCATTTTTGAATCGGAGATCATAGCCTTTGTCCACCAATTGTCCAACACTGAAAAGATTGTGCTTTAGGCCTTGAACATACAGTACATTACTGGTTTTGTTCTTTCTATCAAAAGAAATAGTTCCTCTACCCTTGATTCTGCCAGCAGAATTATCACCAAATTTTACCACTCCTCCTTCATACCTTTCCAAATCTATGAATTTATTTTTGTCACCCATCATACGGTGAGAGGATCCACTGTCAATGACCCAATCATCCTTTTCCTCAACTTGGGCAGCCAGAGCTCTTTCTACAATTTTATGATTGACAGATTCAGAGGGCATTAGATCATCTTCCTTGATGGCAATAAACACCCAGTCACTTCCAGATTTGTTTCATGTCTCTGATTCATCATTTGTTACTCCTTCATTATCATCATCTTCATGATCATAGTAACAATTCTTCTGGAACCTTGATTTGTTAGGATTTGGCCTTGAAAATCTTTCCCGACACCTTGAGGCAAAATGACCAATCTTATTGCAATTAAAACATTTAAAAGGCAATTTCCCTTCATACTTACCGGATCCTCTTGGCAGCCTTTTAGCAATAAGGGCTTCAAGTTGAGCAGTTTCTGCTTCATCTTCTTCCAGGTCTTTTCTTGCTTTCTCATACCATGACAGTTTCTTTGAAGAGTTCTCTCTCGGATTAAACTTTTGTTTTCCTTTAACAGAAGCACTAGCCTTGAATCTAGATTCAGTCTTGGGGGGGCATCTCCAAACTTAGTCAATTCAAATGTAGCCAATTTACCCACCAATTGATCTCTTGTGATACCTAAAATAGATCTGAATTCTTCAATAGCAGCAACCTTGTATTTGTAAGAATTAGGAAGGGATCTAAGAACTTTTCCAACAATCTCATCTTCATCCAAGACTCCACCAGCACATCTAATGCCACAAACAAGCTCATTTACTCTTGGCATAAATGTAGTGATATTTTCATCTTCTCTCATCTTCAGATTTTTGAATTTTCCTTTCAGACTCTGTAGTTTGGCACATTTAACATACTTGTCTCCTTCATGCAGAAGTTCCAGTTTTTCCCAAATCTCAAAAGCAGTTTGTAGGTCAACATTTATCAACTCTGAGTCAAACAAGGCACTTAAAAGAGCTTCTTTAGTCCGCAGATTGTTTTTAGCATCTGCGATTTCATCTACTGATTTCGGCCCACCCTGTGCAGGAGTATACTTCTTTGAGGCCATGGTCCAATACTATGTTCCCATACATTGAAAGTGACATTGCATGCGACTTTTCCAAAGAGTAAAATTTGTTCCATCAAACCTCGAAGTATCCTTCTTGTAGGACGACATTTTGGATCTCCTTAAGCGGTTAAGCTCTTTTAGAGGAACTTAGCTCTGATACCAATTGTTGGATTCAGAATAGACAACTGAGAGGGGGGGTGAATCAGTTGTCCAAATCTTTCTTGCAATTAAACACTTGGATCCACTTTGTAATTCAGTAGCATAACAATAAATCAATCATGAAAACATAATGCATTAAATCAAGAGCAGAAACACATCAACACATAAGACACCAAGAGTTTGACGTGGAAAACCCGGTTAAGGGAAAAACCATGTGTTGATTAACCCAAGATTGTATTCTCTGTTAGAAGAATAGAAAGAACAAAATGGTACATGCCAATTAGGGCTCACTGCCTGAGCACACTACTCACAAGAGGCTCACTACCTATAAGAGACACACTGTCTACAGAATAATAAGTATCACATACTTGAACTGAAGAATAGCATCTTCACCATGCTTGAGTCAGTTCCATTTAAGCCCAATACTTTTGCTTTGCCTTTCGCTCTTCTCCTCTCTACCACACTCTCATCTCCACAAGACACTTTTGAAATGACTTTACAACTCCTTATGTATACAAGACATCGACTTAGGAATTATCATCCAAGTTGGCATACATTACAGAGCAAGTACATAAATATAACATGAATTATTACAAAAGACTTCACGCGGATCAACACACTGTCAGCCACACAGATCTGAGACTTTAATTTTCTTCTAGGAACATGCCAATATTCACATAACATCTTCAAGATCATCCGCAGGATGTGTAACTCATCAAGTCGGCCTGTCTTGAGAAGAACACCATCATCCGGAGGTTATTCTTCAATCGCAAGCTTAAACTTCAATGCGGACCACCAACATGAACTGGACATAATCCAAAGACATCCACAGGCTTGCTTAAATCATGAAGAACATCCACACTACATCTGCTTACTGAAATCCTTCTCTCCTTCATCCGGAACCTCAAGAACATAGTCTATCATCACTGTCATAAGGGAATAGATGCTTGCGGACCTTCAAACCACGAGCCAATTGAGTTGTCAATTCACATTGTCCTATTAACCACTCCACTAAATCCACATAGTAAGATATTTATTTTCCGGATCTCACCAGACCTATCTGTGTCACTCTGTCACCTCTAAACACCTGCCAAAACCGGTTTTATTTAAGTGATCATAACTTCTTCAAATCTTCATGCGGACCTCTGAAATCTTTACTGGAGCATCTTAAGACACATATCTACAAACCCTTTGATGTGCATCCTCTTATCTTCATCTAAGTTGGGATCTTTACCTCGTTGTCTTCACTGTTCTTCTCTATTCCTAATAGGACCAATTTTCTCAATACCCTCAGCATACAAGTCATTCAATCCTTATCATCAATGCAATAGGAGTATGTTGACATCAATGACAACACCGGTTAGGCTCATACTTGAAACATGAAGGTGAGAAACCATGATGTTTGATATAGCACCAGACATTATGCACCAAGGCATAAGGACCAAGGTGACAATGTGTCTCGTGCCCTAGCGTAATACAACCTTGTCTAGATACAAGATATGAATATTAGCTAGGAATGATTTAGATTTGATACAAATGCAAGATAAAATGATAACACACACAAGCAAGCAAGCAAGCATTCAAAAATGATTCAAAAACAAACAAGGTATTTCCCCTATCAAGCTGTAAACCAATGATTGATTGATTGATTGATAACGTTGTTGATGTAGGAATGATTTATCCCGAGAATAACGTGAGGATTGTGTTGTTGATATGGGAATGATGTATCCCGAGAACAACACCAAGATTGGGGATGATAAATCCCATTGATTATGATTGATTGATTGATTGATTTGGTTGACAGCAAGATTAGGATCAAGACCATTGATGCTATTGTATAATTTAGCAATATTGATTGACTTGATTGGTATGGATTAAAGATGATTTGCATTGAAGTTTATTGCTTGAAATGATTTGATTGATTTTGATTTGAATTGATTGGATTGAGTTGATTAGAAGTGACTGGATTTTGAGGAATTTGATTGAATGATTTGATTTTGATTAAAATTGATTGGAAGAATTGATTAATTTGTTTTGAAGAAATGATTTGAATGATGATGATTATATTTGAATGAATTAGAAGAATTTGTTTGAACGATGATTTGATGATTGATTTTATTGCTTGGATTTTTGTTGAATATTTGATTTTTTTGGATTTTTGGGAATATTTCATTTTTCGGGATTTTGAAAATGTTTGATTTTTTTGTGGTTTCTGAAAATATTTGATTTTTTTGTACTTTGAAAAGTTTTGAGAAATGGCATTAGATGACAATTTGAGTAGCCTTTGTTCTAGATACCAATGACAAGGGAAAATACCAAGTTTAGGTGCAAGGATTAAGGTAGGATTGGATAAATGGATAAAAGGCCCATGATAGATGGATAGATTAAAGGATAGACTATAGTGGATGGATGTATGCATAAGAGAAAGGATGTGATCTCAAAAGACTATGTCGCATCGGAATAACATGCCCTGGTCTAGATAAAATGCTTAGGATTTTTCAATGACAAAGCTTATGACAATAGGATAATGATAGGCTTGTTTGGAAGGATGAGGTGTATCAAAAGATATCCAAAACATGTGTCAATAATTTGCCCCCAATCTTTATCAAGATCAAAAGGAGAAAGAGAAGATAAGTGGACTCAATATGATAGGTATGTATGACGGCTAAAGATGGCAGGTAGAATGGAAATGGTGGAAAATGATAGAAAGTGATATGATAAGATAGATAGTGTGGATGAGACAATGTGCCCCCAAGTGTAAGTGACATAGAAGATCAACCTACACATGACGCATGTTTGTCAGGTTTTCATCATGGTACTTATCCAAGGCACCTGTTTACCAGGTTTTCACCATTGGATGAAGGGATTTCTCTTTACTATTTTGATTTTTTTTTTTGGAATAGGGAAATATGGATGGAAGGGACTCAAGTGTCTAGTTCCATGAAAGGTGATAGTCCCTGTAGAAAGAAATGTCGTCACATGGACCATGTCAAGTCATTATGCTCATAGATGTTGGTAAGGGATTGCATGAAAATGAGATGGATAAGGTAGATAGTGGATTATGATGTGGATTATTGTGGACTTATGCAAAGATGGATGAAAGACTTATTCAAAAGCATGGACCATAGGGATAGGATGAGGAAGATATGTAGGATATTAGTTGAAAGATGGGGTGATGGAGGTATGTGGAGTTGTTTTTGAATGAAAGGGAACCATGACCAATGGTTGCACACACTGTGTTAGACATTTAAGCTTTTGATTTGGAGGTGGTGTAGGAAGCAATGGAGATGTTTGCTTAGGGGATGGTTGATGGAGTGCTTTAGGTACCCACATAGACTTATTATTTTTATAATTTTTGTTTTGCTTGTGGGTTGGAGGAATTTGAGACTTTTGAGTGAAATGGTAATTTTGAATGGAAGGGGATGATTGGGATTTTTGAGAAGTGGATGCCTCATTTGACTTGCTTTCTTTTTGTTTAGGGACCCAAACCATTTGCTTTTGGACTTTGTTTGTGAAGGTGTAGGCTTGGATAGCTTCTTAGATATATCTTGCTTTGATTTTTCACATTTGTGCCCTAAGGCATTAGGATCCTTAGTATTTTTAACTTTATGGATAGAGGCGTCCAAATTTTTATTTTGGAATCCCATGGGTGTGGTGGAATGAGTGGAAGCTTCATGTTTAGACAATGTGTGCATTTGTTGGTCATGATTAAGATTTTGAGGGAATGTGTAAATGGGTGGATTTGGCATTGGGAGAAGTGGTGGTCAAGTAGATGGAAGGATATTAGGAGTTGGAAGAAGTGGAGGCAAATAGGATGGTGGAAGATGTATGGTCACATGCTTTTAACATTTGTAGGATGATGGAGGTGGAATGGCAACATATGTCTTAGGGGTATTATAGGATTTATAATGGAAAGTGGTGGATTTCAGAGGAATGGAAGAAGTACCAACATCTTTAGATGGTTTACCTTGGGGTGTGTATCCAAGGCCATATGAGCGTGGAGAAACTTTGACATGGATGGGCTCCAAAACACCTTGTTCATGAAGGCCTAAGTCGTTGCCTTGATAGTTGATATTTTCGAGTATGTGGTGGACAATGGGACTGGGTGTAGTTTGAACATTAGACACGAGCTCCTTATTGGGTGGAGAAAGTGAAGTGGTAGACAATGGTTGTTGTATTTCTAGGGAGGAACATTCATGAATGAAGGTGGATAGACCAATAGGATGTGATGGTGGATTGGAAATGGGGTTGATAGTGGAGGTGGAAGGATCAATAGGATCTTGATTATGCTCATTAGGATCCAAGGTATTTATTTGATCTTCTATGCTTATGTATTCTTGGGAGGCATGTGTCTCATCAAGGGAAGTGGATGTTGATAGATCATGGATAGGGGTAGGTGGAGTGATAAGCTCTTGATCATGAAATGCGTAAAGTTTGGCTAAGAAGATCATCATGGTTTTCATAATGATATATAGAACCTTGATCACAAGTGGGAGCAGAAATAGGATTAAGTGTGCTATAAATGGGATAATTTTGCTCATGAATAGGGTCATGATCATAAATAATATCTTGATCATAGAAAATATATAGGTCATGGATGAGTTGAACTTAGAGATGCTTTGATCTTGATTTAGATGAGGGCTTGATATTTCCACATGCTTAGGATTGTGATCTTGACATACCTCTTGGTTTGCTTGAATAGAAGTGGATGACTCTTGGATAGGCTCGTGGTCAACAACATGAAAGGGAAATGAACTCATGGGAGGAAAATTTTCAATATACTTGAGGGGTTGTGACCCACATGATGGAGTTGAAGAAGTAGACAGGGCATTCAAAGGTTCTTTGGTAGGCTCATCAATGGGTGCTTGACATGGGGATGGTTTATTCCTTGCTAGTGGCCCTTGGATCACATCCTTTGTAGGTGGAGGGGTGATGGAAGCTGAAGGCTCATGATTGGGATTAGGTGGAAGGCCAATTGGGTTAGGTGGATTAGGACTAGGAGTAGATAGATCCCGTGGTGGAAGGGCAAGAGGGATATTGGATGGATTAGACTTAGGGCTTGGACTTTGGTTAGATGGAGGGTCAAAAGAATTTAATGGATTGGTGGGTTTGGATAACTCTATAGCTTTTCTTTTGCTTCTAGATTTTGCAAAGAATCTTTTGAGAAAATGATTTGAGGATTTGTTGGTTGATGGATTAGAGCTTGATGGTGATTTTGGTGTAGGACTAGTAGGCTTTGGTATGGGTATTCTCTTGGATGATGACGAAGGACTAGTATATGGATTGGTGTATGATTCCAAACTTAAGTGGTATTTCCCTTGTCAAGAGTATCATTAGAGCTTGAGGACATTTGATCTTGTTTCAAGGGGTGGCTTAGATTGACATGTGCGTGTTGTGATGTAGATGGATATTGCATGAATTGTTGGATTTTGACTAGGAGTTGTTGTATTTGTGGTGATTGGTTTTGTTGAAAATTTTGAATGAGGGGCTTGGAATCTTTGTATGATCTATTGATCTAGGGCTTGGGGTACCTCGTGAAGTGTTTGAATGAGGTCTTGGAGTTCTTGTGATATGATCTTTCGCTCTTGTGTTGGGGTTGAGTTACACATAGATTGAAGTTTTTGGATTTCAGTTTGTTCTTCCAAGTATGCCTCAAAATCTAAAAGATCCTCATCATCGCTAGGATCTACAAAGTTCTCATCATCACTAGAAACAAATTTTGGGTCACCTCGGAGTATGTAAGGTTTTGGATTGTCGTCATGATTAGGCGAAGTGGCTCCTCGAGGTATGACCTTGGGCTTTGGATTAGGATTAGGCTTGCTTAGGATTATGACCATTTTGACAAGTGTCGACTAGGATTAAGATGATGATGTGGAATGATGGGATGATAAGGATGGGTTAGGATGAAATTTGATTGGATATGACAATGATGATTGTGTTGGAAAGAAAGCTTAGAATGACTTGTTTATGTGTTGGGTGTTTATAGCTTGATTTAGGCAATTTACAAACAAATGAATCACACATGTATACACACGATTCACTTACACAAGACACATAAGCAAATTTGAATTTGAAATTGAAATGTTGTGATGATTAAGCAAGCACATGTGGAAGACACATCAACAAGCCTACAACTAGTCAAGTGGGGTATGACCAATTAGGTCTTATGCTAGGATGCACAAGGTTGCCTAGGGAAATGAATTGAAAGAGAAATCCTGCCACACAACCGGGAGAAAGGGGTAACCCACCCTTCACCTTCACTTCCCAAAGGTATAAAGTTCTTTGGGGCTTAGCCAAGAGTGACAAGATTTACAACTTCCAATGAGGGTGTCTTTCGATTCAACCTTGGTTGAGGTCGTCCCTTGGAGTGGCGTGTCTCCAAGCAAGCCTCCTAAGATATGGTAAACAAAAGCAAACCAAGTGAGCTATCACTTGATTCACACTCGCAATTGTTAATTGACCCTTAGAAATGAAATGTGAGGAAAACTGTTCAAGCACTTGTTCTTTTTTATATTCCAAATCAAAATGTGTGATTGAAGACAATGGTTAATTCTATGCCCAATTTGAATGTGTGATAGCAAGCAATGTTTGCTTTAGAGCCCAAAATCCAAATGTGTGATCAAACAAGATGTCCTTTTTAAGCCCAAAATTGAAGTGTGTTGACAAGCAATGATTAGAGATGAAAGATGGAATGTATGCACCTGATTGTTTTTTGCTTTCCAAGTTGTTGTTGTGACTGATCTAAATGTTTCTCTAGCTCCTTTGATTCACCTACAAGATCATAAAATGATATATAATGCAACCATAAAAAAAAAGCTCATCAGACAAGGAAAATTGTAATTTCAGATACATAGCCGAATTAGATTTGATTTTTTCAAGACATTTTTTATCTGAAAACTAAAAAATCAAAGAAGAGAACCATTTTAATTTTTAGAGAGTTTTCCAGAAATGTAAAGAAATCAAAAAAATTCCCTGTTTTGTGCCCAGAAATACAGATTTGTGAAAAAGCTATAGTCGACAAAGATTGAATTCTTTGGTACAATATATGAACTCAAAATTAAATCTGTAAAAAACAAACCCTGATTATAATTTCAAGGGCTTTCTAGAAATGTAAAAATTTCTGAAAATTTTGGTGATTTGCGCCCAGAAATGTGTTTTTTTGAAAAAACATAAAATCATGATAACTCCTACAAAAAAGGTGATAAACATGCGATTTTTCTATTGTAGCCTCCTGAGATGATGTACAAGCTTCTATGAAAATCTTGTAACAAAATTCGTAGCCATTTGAAAGATATGATAAAATCATTAAAACTGAGGGTTTTTTCCAAACGTAACAAAAACCTGCAACAAAAAATAATAAAACCTACAAAACAGCAAGCTAGATCAAAGGATTCACATCGAGTTCACCAAAATGTTACTAGGGAAAATCAGATTTAGTGTTAAAAACATCAAACTAACTAAACCCTAACTATGCACCATGAAGGACAAACTAGCATGAAAATAAAAATAAAGAAAATCAAATGCAAACCGAATCCACGCTACAAACCGAATCCACGCTAGACTTGATTGATCTCCATGGTTCTTCTCGATCTTGCATGAGAATGCATGATGTCGAAGGGTTGTTGATTGCTCATAGTTGCAGCATAACGATAAGATGAAGATGATAGAGGAAAATAGATAGATAGATGAGAGGATTGAAAGAATTTTGGCAGAGTGAGGATACGGGAAGAAGATGGATCTCAAATGGCCTATAAGAAGCCATATTTATAGGCAAGAGCTGATATGATTCGATGGCCAAGATTCAAAGTCAATTGTGTGATGTGTATGGCTAGGATTAAAAGTTGATTTTAGTGCCTATGACGCACATTAAGTGGGTTATGACATGAGGCTAAAAATAGGATGAGAGGAAATAAGTGGGATTCTTTTATTTATCTTGAATAGAAAATGCCTTATGACGCACAAATAAGTGGAGCTAAAAATAGGATTTGAGTGGGAATCTCATAATTTAAATAATGAAATTATTTAAGTTATTTGTGCATGTGAAGAGTTGTAGTCATGTGAGACATGTCATAATGAGGGATTTGATTTAATAGTTAATTTAAATTGTTTGTGGGACATGTGAAGGGGGGTTAATTAAATAAAGGGGTTTATTTAATTAATTGAAAAGGTGATTAAGTTGGATTATAAGTGGGATAATGTAATGACCTAGGGTAAATATTACAAGGTGTTTTACAAGGTCATGTATGTCTAGGTAATGTTATGACATGGACAATTTTTGGTGTCTACAGTTAGATATATTTCTATTTGGCTAGTACTCTCTTATACAAGGAATTTGTTAAGTTAGTCTTCCTAATAGTCAAATTTGTATATCCATTATAGTCTCCATTTGGTTTTGTGTCTATTTTAAAAAGTGGTTTTTCTATCTTTGTTGTGTCTTTAAAACTGACAGCTTGATTTATTACATAAGTTTGTTGTAAAGTTACATTGTGGGCCCATAATCCATAGGTCTAAGGATCATTTTTACCTTTTTATGTTGGGACAATATGAAAGTATGGTTGGAATGGGTTGGTTGGTACATAATAATGTTTACATAAGATGTGAAAATGAATAGTTTCTCAAACATGGGGGCATGTCAACCTTTATAGGGGGAGAGACAACCTCCAAAAATCTTAAACAAGAATTAGTGTAAACCTTTTATACAAGAAAATAAAAATGTTCTGAAAATTATCCATGGGTGATAATAGTTTACTATTGTTCTATTTTTATTAAATGTCTTACAAAAATTTTTGTACCATCTTTTGTTTTATTGTGCTTTGTTATTGGACTTGATCAACCCAATAACTTTGTACATGTGTTTTATAAAGTATTGTGTAGAAAAGACATCTTTAGAATGTTATATCATGTCATTAATTACCTATGAGTCGATGACAAGGTGATATATGTTGAAAGATGTTTTGACTACATTAGGTGTTACAAACACCCTATTGATGGAGATATTCTAATTTACAATGCATCCTTCTTGGATTCCAAACTTTCCCAAAAACTTTGTTTTGAGTGACTATGTGAAATGATATGAACTTTGTTTAAGGGTAATTGTGTACTTGTTTCCATTCAATTGCATTTGGTATAGGAAAAGAGGATATTCATGTAGACCGAAATGCATGACTATCATCTTGGAATGTATTTTGAGTATATATGTTATATGGTACTTAATGATGAGTGACTACATAATAGAGCATAATGTGATCACATGATAATACTTTTGTAAAATTTTATGTTGAAGTTACACCTAAAAGACTAAAACATATATATTAAGGATAAGGGTTTATGTGAATGACCAAATTATCTACTCATGCATACACTTGCATAAATTCATGAACTATTCCATATGAAATTTTATTTATAGTTATAATCATCCTATTGATTAGCAAATTATTTCTATGGATCTAATGGTGGTTTTAGTTAAACTCAAAGGAATTATTAAAAAGATCTAAAATTTTAGATAAAGTTAAAGTGAAATAGATTTGTTGTGATATTGATAGCGCTACATCCACATTTACTTGAGTAATTATTTTTTGTGAATTATGTTGTAAATTCAACTTGAGCTACTGAGGACAGCAGCTGATTTACTGGGGGGGAAATGTTATGGGAATTTTTTCCCAAAAATGTTATGAGAATTTTTTCCCAAAGTAAAAAGAATGTTATTTTTCCATGAAATAACCCTTTAGAATTAAAAGGGACATAGAAAAACAAAGAATATTATGCTCCTTTGGTTAAAATGGGCATTAATAGAAGTATTTACATAAACTCTTTTTAAAAGAGGAGGAATAATTATGTTTATTAAATAATTATTAAAGGAAACCTTTGTGGAAGGGTGTAATGGTTTGAAAACCACCCCTTAAGGCTTATATAAAGCATTTGTATGAGACTTGGGAAAGGCATGGAGAACACTCAAGGATGAAATAAGTTCTTTCGTAGGCTATGGGCATTGGAGAAGGGGGTACATAGAGTGTGTCCAACTCAGGTTACATAGTACACTCAGTATTATCTTGGCTAGGGCTTGAACTTTGTGTGAGTAGGTACATCAATTGGTGCTAGTAGGCACAAATTTGAACACTGTACGAGTAGGTACAAAAGTTGGTGTGAGTAGGCACATACTATTTTTTACACCCGGGTTCTCCAAATGCGCCATAGCTATGTGGGCCAAGACCACTGAAATCTTCCTAGGGTGAAAGTGGCCAATCTAAGTACTCTGATTCAAATAAGTACTAAACTTATTATTAATAAAAGATATTGGAATTGTTATATATATGGGTTTTGATGTTAATCTGAATATGGATTGTGTTATTCAAGTGACTACATGTTAATTATTTACTTTGGAGTTCGTATTAAATTATCATATGTTGCAATTTATATTGGAATTGATAATCTTGTAGACTTAAATTTGTTTAACTCTATTAATAATTATATTTAACTCCACTACCAATGATTAAATAGCTCTAGGGAAAAGTAGTATTACATTTAGCATATTCTCTTACAAAATGTCATATGTCATAAGTTGTCATATTTGACCATTGAAATTGGGTGCCTCAATTTGTCTTCATTCCAAATGTATAAAGATGCTCCATGAAAAGTGTCCATACTTGTAATAATGCTAGGCAATATTCCAATGTAACTTTCCTCTTACATTCTCTTATGTGTCATAAGAATATGTTATAAGTAACTCCTATCATAATGATCTTCCAACTCCACAAGATACCAACACATGGAAAAAGGATGCCACCTAAATGTCAGATGCCTAACTCCTCATGTGAGAACAAAACCCACTAAAAATGAATTCCATGTCACCTCCAAATGAGATGCCAACTCTCCCATGTGAAGAAAAATACACAAAATATGAAATAGTTAATGTATACAAAAGTATTAAAATGAACATTAGGAATACAAGGTTGAGATACCTTTTCCCAATAGATTAGGAATTAATTATTGATCAATTTAAAATAAGCACAATGATCACATTCACTTATAACAAACCCAAATTCCAATTCGAAAGCATCAAACTTTTGATAACATAACTAAGGTGACTATTGTAAACCATACGATGTCCATTTCTACCTACAAACCAATTTTTTCTTTCCTTTTACTACAAAACCATTAGGTAGTTTCATATATATTTCTTCCTCAAGATCCCCTTACAAGAAATTAGTTTTTACATCAATTTTCTCTACTTCTAAATTATAAGCAACAACAATAGAAAGTAGGAATCTAATAGAAGTTATTTTTGTACAAAAAGAAATAAAATTTCACCGAAATCAACTCCTTCAACTTGGGAGTAAACTTTTGCCACTAGTCTTTCCTTGTACCTTTCCAACTATCTATTTGCCCAATTTTTTTTCTTAAATACCCACTTGTAACCAATGGGTTTCCTTCCCTCATGTAGCTCAACTAAATTCCAAGTCTCACACCCATCCAAGGCTATCATGTCATATTTTGTAGCCTCCATCCAAGACTCATGCTCCTATAAAGAAAGAGCTTCCTTCATAGATCTAGGTTCATCATGAGTACAAGATAAAGAAAGTACATAGTGAAAATATAGTGGGTGATACTTGTCAACTTGTTTTTGTTGCCTCATGGACCTTATCAAGGGTGTAGTAAGAGACTTCTCTTGTTCTTCCTTTAAACTCTTTGAATCAAAACCTCTTTCTTCATCTACATCATCATGTTCAACTATTCCACTTGTGCATCTTTTTGCTTTTAAATGCATTGCTTTCTTTTCTTTTTTTTCACTATTCTTGATCAAACTTAACTCTAAGTTCCCTAAAAATCACATCTCTAGACAATACCATTTTTAAAGTTAGATGATTCCAAAGCTTATAACCCTTAACATTATCACCATAATCAATGAAAATATATTTGTTAGTCTTAAAATATAACTTAGACTATTTTTACTTAGGCACATGAACAAAAGCCTCACAACCAGATAGAAGGAGAGGAAAAAACAGAGAGCTCTAAGGTTGATCAATGGTTTTTGAAACCATCCATGAATAATTTGAAAGAGCTCTCTTCTCACCTTGGAACGCTCGGTTCATAACTATCTACTACATTTTCTCACATTGGTCTCTAATGGTGTAACTGAGTTTGTTGGGTGTGTTGAATTTTTTCCCTTTTGTAGGTTTCATTATGATTTGTATGTATGTCATAGCATTTTTTATTTTTTGAAAAGAGTCTATTTAAATTTCTTCCCACCAACATAGTAGATGTCACCTTGGTGTCAGTGACTAGTCCCCTATGCTCGGGTGCCGCTTGAGAGTTAGTACCCTAATGGCCACATCAATAACTACTTGGCCATAGGGTTTTAATGGACAACTTACCAAAAGGAGAGAATGATAAACCTAATGAAAAAAATAGATCTTACAGGGAGGCGTTGCGAGGAGAAGATGTCGAAGCACTGCCAGAAGATGTAGGCTTTCAGGTCTAGTGTATACTCGGAGCCCACAGTGGAATCATCGGTGGTGGAGAAGATAGGGTCGAGGGAGGAGAAAGAAAGGAAGGTGAGAATCTTGTCCTGCCAAGGAAAATTTATTTATGCCCTAATGAAGACATGCAGGATCTTTGAAGTTTGAACAAAGTAGATTAAAAAAAGTTGCAATTTTCTTTGCTTGTCTTAATTTAGAAAAGATTCCTTCTAGGAAGTTCTTTGATAATTGGCTCACCTCAGTTTGGGGTAGAAAATTGGGAATTCACTACTCTTTCTTCTGAATGATTCAAAATGGTTTATTTATAATTTTTTTGAGAAGTCATAGTATGCAAAAAAGAGTAGTCAAGAGGAATTACTGGAATATAGGGCAAACATTGTTTAAGGCATTTCCTTGGGCCCCTAAGGCATTGCATAAGGAAATAATGTTCTGTTATGTTCCAAGATGGATACTCATTAGAAATGTTCCTGAACAATTGTGGAGTGTTTTGCCTCAGGTGGTGAACCCAATTGGAAAAGTAATAAAAATTGATGAAACCAAAGTAACTCTACCTCATATGGATGCCAGAGTTTAGGTTACCCTAAAAATAGGGGTACATATTCCATAGATTAATGAGATCAATTAGAATAAAAAATTAATCAAATGTGAACTAGTGGCATTAGGGGGTCTCAATTCCTATTTCTTGTGCAAAATAGAAGGTCACCAAAAGAAAGATTGTCTAGTGATTAATAAGAAAAAAATAGAGATTGGTTGGGATTTGAAACTAGTGATTCCAGTGTTAACCTGGGTGATGGAAGTGCTAAAACTAATGAAGGTAATTCAAATAAGTTTGACTCAGTTACCAGACCTAGAACAACTAAACCAGATGAATTTAGCTTGGATAATAGTTTGGGAGGTAGTCCTAAATGGGGTAATGAAGGGGGTTATCCAAATGATGTTCAAAATGATGGACAATATTTCAATAATCTCCACCTTAAGAAGTTGCCTAGAAGTATAACAAACATGGAGGTTCCTATAGTTAATAAAGATAATCTAAGAAATGTTGAACCTATAATTGAAATGGAAACTAGTAGTTCAGAAGACTTACAACATGTGGCTCCTAATCCTAACCTGGAAAAATTAGAGGGAAATGGTGTTTTAATGTTTGAGAATCCTTGTTATGAGACTCTAATTAAGAATGAATCTCCTTTGGAGAGCCTTAATGAGAATGATAAAACCAAAAACATTCCTCCTAGTAGTGAAGCTCCTAGAAATGGGAAGATGCACATGGGGCAACAAAATGAGACTCAAGTGGGAATACATACTAGTGATGAGTCTAAAAAATGTGGTTATAAAAAGAATGCTCAGGAACTGGCATTAGATAAAATAAGTGAGATTGATTCAAGAACAAAGAAAAAAGCTTGAATTGATGAAAGAGGAATTCCAAAAAAAGAAGCAATGGATCCCAAAAGGGTAGTATTAGATACCTCAAGTATAAGAGATGAGAATGCAATAGAAGAAAGTGATAGTAGTCAGACAAACAATAATGATGAGAAACCTGTTATCAAGAACTGAGATGCAAATATCATAAATGAAGATGAGATTAAGAAAAGAAAACAGGTCAATAGAACCAATAGTACTATTAAACTAGGAAAAAAGGGAAAAGAGGATCAAATCCCCAAATGTTTTGATAGACTGTATAATGGGAATAAATTTAACTCCACCTAAATGTTATGAGGATGAAAGAATTGTACTGCTATAGCTGGAATGTTAGAGGACTAGAATCCCCTGATAGGGAATACATAGTTAGAGATTTTTGTAACTATAATAGAAATATGGATATCATGTTTATCTAAGAAGTTAAAGTTGTGGGATTTCAAATGGAAAATAATCTAAGATTCATCTGGAGGGATGCCCTAGCATTAACCTCTAAACATGAAAAAGGAAAAGGTGGTAATGCCATTCTCATGAATAGAAAATGGATGTTGTTTATCAAGTAGAATGGGTGCTCCCCATACAATAGATGTTTGTGGGCTATTATAGAGATAGAAGATACAAATTTTGGATTGTGTTCTATTTATGCTCCAAACGAATATGGAAATAGAGCTAAATTGTGGAATTGGATGGCTAGTGAACTTCCTAGAGTACCTTGGGTAATGGGAGGAGACTTCAATATGATTGAGCAGAAGGAAGATAGATCAAGAGGTAACCCTCATGAATGGAGAGGTAATGATTTTTTTTGGGGATAGAATGAAAAAGATGTTGAAGTTATATGATCCATTGGAAGGGAAAAAAGGAAGCAACAAAAGTGTTTGGTTTTCCTGGTGCAATAGTCAGAAAGGTAGTAAAAGAATTTATTGTAGACTAGATAGATTTTATGCAGATAAAGAGGTTTTGTAATTTCAGAGATCTGACAATAATAATATTGTACAAGTCATTCCAATCACACTATCTAATCACCATCCAATTAAGGTTGTCATTGTATTGAAAAACCAAAGTAAAACCTATAGATCAAAGAAAGAGTGCAGTTTTAAACTTAATTATGATCTTTTGTTGGATAGAGATTGCTTACATGGCATCAGTAGTTTGAGATAAATTTGTAAAGCATTGCTTGGTAGTATTAGTGCCACACAGTATTGGAACAAATTGACAAAGTCTTGTAAGATTGTGTTTCAAATAGTGGGAAAAAATATTCCTTAGATAGAAGAAAGGAAGAATACTGCCTTCAGGAGGAGTTCTTAAGAGTAGAGGATATTATTCAAAAGGATCCTAACAAGGCTAACCTAGTGGAAAAAGTTAGAGAAATAAGACATAAACTTAGGAAATTTCAAGTCAAGAAGGCTCAAGGAGCGAGAATCAAAGCTAAGTTGAACTGGTTGAGTGAAGGAGACAGAGGTACAAAATATTTGTTTGATCTCTTAAAGTATTAAAATCTTAAAGAGAAAATAGGACCCATCTTAGAGGATGGGGTATGGTATCACAATGATGAGGAGATAAAGGAAGTATACATGAAGTTCTATGAAAACTTGTTTAGATCAGAAGATAACAAGGTGGGGTGTAAGGCTACCCATGAGCTCTGTATGAGATTTTGTAAAAAGAAAATTGATGCAGAAGTGGAATCAAAGTTAAAAACTGTGATTTCAAAGAAAGATATTGAAGAAGCAATTAAGTCAATGGAGAATAGGAAATCCCCAGGTGCTAATGGGATGCCAGTAGAGTTTTACAAAACAAACTTAGGTTGGGTGGTAGATGATCTTTTTGAATTGTACCAAGATGTTGTGAAGAATGGGACATTGGGGAAGGAAATAAACATGGGCTTATCAAATTTTTGCCTAAAGAAGGTGATAAAACTAACATTAGAAAGTGGAGGCCTATCACATTGTTAAATGTATCATATAAGATCATAGCTAAAGTTTTATCTTTGAGATTGAAAGATATACTACCTAAAATTATCAATCATACCCAAACTGGGTTTATTAAAGGTAGATATATTTTGGAAAACCTAATCACTAGCTGGGAAGCTATGCAGTGGGCTAAGGAAACTGATCAAAAGGTAGGAATTTTACTATTAGAATTTGAAAAGGCATATGATAGGATTGAATGGTCATTTGTTTTAATGATACTAAAAACTATTGGCTTCCCTGAATACTACTGTGATTTGGTTAAAATGTTGTTCAAAGTTGCCTCAGCTCAAGTTGAGTTAATGGTTCATTGTCTACACCATTTGATATGGGGAGATATATTAGGCAAGGATGCCCACTTGCTCTAGCTCTATTTCTTATTGCCTCGGAGGCACTATACTACATGTTGAGAATAGAGGCTATTAAGGGAGAGATAAAAGGTATTTTATTGCCTAATGAATGAATGCTATTAAATGTTCAGTTTGCTAATGACACGGCTTTATTCCCAAGGATTGAGAAAGACAATATTAAAAGCATGGAAGATAGGCTAAATGTTTTCTACCTTGCTTTAGGTGCAAAAATATCTTCTTCTAAATCTATTTTTCTTAGCTGGGATGAAGAATCTCCTGATTGGTTAGATAGTAGTAAATGAAATTGGGGAGGCCCTCATAAACAAGTCAGGTTTCTAGGTATTCCCTTTGAAGTTAATCCCTCTCTTAAAAGAATGTGGGAATGGTTTTTTTCAAAAATTGAGAGGAAGCTTAATGGTTGGAATAGACATTACTTATCATTGGCAAGGAGAGTTCAGGTTTGTCAAAAGATTCTTTTAGCCTATTCTATCTACTATGCTTCAATGTGGTTTTTCTCTAATTATCAATCTGATAACATCTAGAAGGTGATTAGATAATTCTTATGGTCATATGGCAAAGGGAATGAAAAAAGACAGTCTATCAAATGGGAATGGTTTTGTTTGGGGAAAATTCAGGGGGGTTTGGGACTAGAGGATTTAAGAGTCTAGGGTGTAGCTTTGGCTACAAAATGGATTCTCAAATCTTTTGAAGGAAATGAGCCTTGGAGAATTTTGGTCATAAATAATATTTTTAATGTTGTTCCATATAAAGCAAAATCTTGGAAAGGTTTGCATTTGCAGGATGTCTTGTTTGGGGTATTTCAAGCTAAACCTTTGGGATTTGTTGTCTTTCTTACCATTTGGAATGCTTGGGAATAGGTTAAAAATCTCATTATCAATAGAGAGGCTTTTGATTCAAGGAATAATTTGGTTTTGGGGCATAGGTCCATCTGGTGGAATATTTTTCACAAAGGTAAACCATTAGCCCTGTTGCAAGGGTGCTCTGCTAAAAAATGGAATGAGCATGGGCTGTCTGCAATTATATATTTGTTGGAAATGAATACTCTGAAAACTTGGTTGCAAATTAAAGAGGAATATGAATTAACTGAAACACAAAAGAGAACATTCTCCACTTTGTGCAAGTCCTTTTTATGCAAGCTCTCTCAAGATGTAACTGTTATTGGGGAAGAGTGCATAGAGAGGATAGCATGGAAGGATGGTACTAAGTTTCTGGGAATGAATTTTAAAAGAATATATAAAATGCATACTAACTCTCAGGCGATATTTGAGCATACAAATTTTGTGTGGAATTTTACTATAGATCACCAAGTATTGTCTAAAACCCTTACTGTGATTTGGTCTAGAAGTACTGAACCCAAAAAAAGTTGAAATTAGGTTTTGACAATAGTATTTGTTCTATTTGTAAGGTTACATGGAAACTTGTGATCATGTGTTCTTATCTGGTCTATATTTATGGGGAATATTGCTAATTGGAACCCTAGGAATTGTGTTAACTGGAAGGAAATTCTTTGTGGTTTTGTTAGTGGTCTGAATGGGAAAGCTAATAATTTTGGATAGTTTTATCAACTGAGATCGTATGGTTTTTGTGGAAGATGAGGAATGAAGAGAGGTTCCAAGGAAAAAAGAGATTACTCACTGAGGCTATTAATAGACTCGCCAATTTTAAAACGATTGAACAAGTTGTTATGACACTGGAGCTACAAGTTGACAAGTTTATGGAGATTATGGATGGAGGAACAATGATCTACAGGGAAGATATTAAGAAAGCAGACTTCTGGCCATAGGATCTAAGGAAGGTAAATGATAAATTTCATAGTGAATACCTAGATTTTCAAAACCTCTACTGCAAACAACATTAGATTAAAAAATTGAGGATAGAGACATAGAGTATCTTGAGATTACCTTTCAAAATTATAGTGTGAATAGCAGTCAGTTAAGGATCTCTCCTCCTATTGGTAGCTTCAAAGGAATTGATTCATATAAAGACAATGATAAAAGGGTATATGTAATGTCTCATGGCAAGCAACAACAAGAGGATCAACTAAAGGATGGTAAAGGTGAGTTGAAGGCAGATGAAGAATATGTTGGAACAGATAGAGATGATAGCTATGAGGGAGAAGAGAGATATGAGGAGGAACAACAGGGAACAGAGGAACAATAGGATAAGATGTCATGGATGTACATAGATATTGATGATACAAACAGGGTTGACACCAATGCAACAAGTACAAAGAATGATGAAATGGAGTAGTAGAGATATGGAAAAAGAAGGAAAATTCAAGAAGATAAATCTTGGTTTTTTGTAATCAAAGATGAACTATGGTTTATCATTGTATATGTTGATACTCTGTTCGGATATGTAATATGGTCCTATTATAGTCAAAGTATATAATATGTAATAGGTCCATCCTTTTTTATTGGAAGGTATAGTACTCGTTATTTTTGAAGTGGCCTTCTTGACCACTATTCTGTAAGCTGACTATTTTACTGAATATATTGGTAAATGATCTTCAATCCAAAGAAAAAGCCTCACAACCAAAAAATCTAATGTGATAAATAGAGGGTTTATTACCTATCCACACTTCATATGGTCTTTATCAACTAGAGCACAACACAAAGATCTATTAATCAAATAATAAAAAATACTTACAACCTTATCCCAAAAACACTATCTAAAATAAGAACTACTCAACATACTTCTAGCTCTATCTATTAATGTCCCATTCATCCTCTCTATGGTGCCATTTTTCTATGGCATATGCAAAGTTGTTTTCTACATTACAATACTTGCATGTCTTTAGAAATCATCAAATTCTCTAGAACAATATTCCTCTCCATTATTTGAACCTTAATACTTATTTTTTTAATCCATCTAATTTTTAGCAAGAACTTTAAAATCTTTAAACTTGCTAAAAACTTTATATTTATGCCTCAAAAAATAAATCCAAGTATAATGTGAGTAGTCATCAATAAAGAAACATAATAATGATATTTTCCAATTGAAGCAACATCCACAAGATCAAAAACATTAATATGAATAACCTCCAATAATCTCTTTGCTTTAGTGCTACCATGTAATAACCCCTAACTAAAATATTCATATAAATTGCTCAAATTATATAGAATAATGAAATGAAAATTAACCAAAACATTCATACACAATTATTAGATTTGAAACGCACACATAAAATAAATAGATTTGCACATATAAACTAGTTAGAACTGAGTACTTCATTTACATAGTTCATTCAATGATTACAAGATTTGCTACTTCAATTGTTTGTTGATAACAAAGATTACAATGATCAAAAATATATTAAAAAAATTGAATGCTAAAATACCCAAATGTTGAAATCCACTAAGCTTGAAGTGCATATGCAACCTCCATATGAAGTTGGCCTTAGGAATCCAAAGGGGTTTCATCCTTCAACTCCAGGAAACCAATGGGGTTTTTTCCACTCATCTCCAAAATCTAAGAGTTTTTGTCCTTAGATCCAATAGGTGAACACAAGTGCTCAACTCAGCAATTTTAAGTCTATTGAGATGATGTCCAAAGATGATCCAAACTAATGAAGTTGTATGTCTTATATAGAGGTTGAGGACATGCTCTGGGCCCAAAGTATCCTTCCATTTTATCACATTCATGAGCCCATTAATACCAGTGTTCTTGGTCAACCATGGTGATGGGTGAAGTACTTCATTCGAATGGTAGTGTTTCATGAAAGTGCACACTAGCATTTTACACTTAGTTTAGCTCCTGGTTGGACCTATTTCATTGCCTTTGTTAATCAAGACCTATTTTAATACCTATTTGAGCTTAAAACAATGAAAATATCGATCCAAATAAATAAACCCAACATAATCAACTTAGGACTGGACTAATCCTGCTAAATCGGACACTTTTTGGAGTTTGTGGGCTAAAGGTCCAAGGCACCCAAGTGCCCTGGTCTCACTTGGGATTTTTAGCTCCTCTTTGTGTTGTCAACTTGGGACACTCCTTTAGTTTGTATTTGTTAGCATAATTAAGTTTTATTTGTCATCAGTGAGCGAAAATGCATATTTAAATGTGTTTTGTAGTTCATTTTACACTTAGATGACACCTAGAGGATTAATGTGAATATTTCTCTCATATTGTGTTCTATGCTAAAGTTTTCTTCATGTTTGAAGCGTTATCTCCTTGTGGATGCTATTGAATTTTGTTTGCAGGCTTTGAAGGAAGTTTGAAGCCCTCTTCATCACTCTCCTTTGTTGGTGTAGGATCTTGAGTCATCTTCATCAACTAAGGTCATCTCCTTTGTGGTTATTATCATCATTATCATTCATTATTCATCATATTGTTGCAGATCTGGCCTCTGGCCTCCTAGGGAATGCACTTTTGGATCTAATCATTATTGTAGTGGAGGTGGGAACAACAACACGGGGTTTGATTGAGGTAAACCCTGAAACACAGCATAACCTTTTCCTCTTTTTGTGTGTGCAGGTCGAAGGAACAGGGTTCGGGAGCTGATTTTTGGGAAGAAAGTAGAGCAGACAAGTGTAGGTCTGGTGATATCAAAGTTTCTGTTAAACCCTAGAAAAGGCCTAGGGCATCCAAGCGCTCTGGTCCTAGGCATTTCTACTACAAATTTTAGTTTCTGAATCCTTCTTTGACCTCTGTTGTACTTTTTGTTTGTTGAGATTCATTTCTAACAGTCAGTTATAATTTGTTCTTCATCACTTTAGGGTTTGATCATAGTCCTAGCTTGCTTGCTTGAATTTGGTTGAACTTGGTTGATCCATCTATATACAACAAAAGGGCAGAACCCATGTAGTTAGGCTCTCCTTCTTGGGTAGAAACCTAGCTCAATTTGTGTCCTAATGTTTGTAGAAGAGGGTTTGACCTAGTTTAGCTCTTTAGGCTAGGTGCACTCTTTTCCACTAAACATTTTGGTGAACCCATTGTTGCTTGCAATTTTGCATCCTTCTTCTTTTAGATATGAGTTTTTTATCACTCTAGATCTAATTAGGAGTGAGTTTGTTAATCATTTTTTGCATTCATACATAGTTAATTTTGCATTGCTTCAAAGCTAGATTTTGTGAAAACCTTGCTTTATTAGAAAATATTGCTAGTTTTGACCCTAGGGTTCATGGATTTGAAGATTGTTTACATCTTGTTGAATTGATTAGTTTGATTAGATCATTTTGCATTTTTTGTACCCTTTCATTATTGTTGTTCAAAACATTTTGCATCCTTGCATTTGAAAACTGAAAAAGAAAAAAATGCATTCTAGATTTGAAAATTGCATAGTTGTCACTTTGTTTGCATTTGGAAAAGTATAGATCATCATAGCATAATATCATTTTCTGATTTTTGCATCATATCTGATTGGAATTATAGTAGTTTACCATTTCATATTATTTCATTATGGATTTGAATCATTGGCATTGCTAGAAATTGTTGAAAAAGTTGCATTCGATAAAACCTAGTTCATGTTGCAATCTAAGGTTTATTAAAAATAGTTTGATTTCAGATTTTGCTGCTGTCATTTGCACCCTAAAATCTGATTTGGATTTGTTCTACAACAATTTACTAGATACCTTGCATTGAAAATTGAAGATAGGAACAACTTTGGATTTGTTGCATTTTGAAAAAGGCATTGAAAATTGTGTTGAATTTAGCATTGTTGATATTCAAGTGGATTTGAGTAGAATTGGATTTGATTAAGGATATATTATTGCTTCACCTAAACATAAACTCAAATCCTTCTCTTGCTTCATTCATTTATTCTATTGGTATATCTTGTCTGTTACTAAAGTTTGTAGATGCTTTATGAGCTTTGTGACCTGGTGCCCTGATTCTAGCCTTGTGTGAAGAAGTTAGCGGATTATGGGCTTGAATGCTATGCATAACAATGATACCAATACATCAGCACCCTAGATTCCCATTCTTACTACACAATAAGATCCATCAATTCCTCCTAGCTTTCCTACTTTGCACCTTCCTGAAGCATCAAACTTACATGAACCCCTTAACATTGATGACCTTGTGGCTCATGTTTCGGAATCACAAATTCATATATTAGACATGGAGTTGGCTAATTTCCAGCAGTTTGTGAGTGCAGAACACATAGCTGAGGAGGTTTTCCCTATTGTTGAGAGTCTACTAAGTCTCTTTCTCGAAGGTCAAGAAGGATTGGAAGTCTTGTGAGGAGTTGCTCATATTATTCATAACAACATTCTATCAGCATCTAGTTGCATTGAGATCATAACCAATGTCACTTCTTCTAATCAAATAGGGACTCAAATGTTAGCATCTATACCTACACTCCCTATTCTTACTTATACTTCAACTATTCTCACCACTATGACACAACTGAGTAATAATGCTACCACATGTGTTGGGTTATCCACTGGGAATCATGTTCGCCATTACAATAGCATTCCATATAGTTACACAAATTCCACTCTTATTGTGACTCCACCTACATCTAAACCACCTATCACATTCTAAAAGGCTACTCATACACCATCACCTAGTCCTTCATTCCAATCTCTACCTGATTCAACTTCCAACCCCGTCATAAACCAATTGTTGAATAATATTACCTCCATCCAACAATAATTGGATAGCATGAGTAATAGCCCACCTAAGACTAGTATGAAAACACATTATCTATGTAGCCCTTTGTCCTATTCCATCATAAGAACTCCTATGCCCGATAAGTTTGAGAGTCCTCGCTTTGAGAAATATAGTGGGAAGGGAGATCCTAACAACCATGTGGCAGTTTTTACCGCTATGTGTAGTGATTTCTTCTTTGAGGATGTGATCTTGGCAAAACTCTTTCCTAGGTCACTCAAGGACACAGCCTTGGATTGTTTTTGTGTGCTACCTCCTAATTCTATAACTTCTTTAACACAGTTCGTTACCAAGTTCCTCAAGCATTTTCAATCAAACATTGAACCTAAAGTCTCTTTGACGAACTTGGTTCATTGCAAACAAAGAATGAAAGAGAAAATAATAGATTTCATGAGCTATTATCAAGTCCTCTTCTCACAAATCCAATATTCTATTTCAGATGTTGATGTGCAAAGAGTCTTTATAGGAAACTTACAACCTCACATCTGTGATAAGATATTGTTGATGCGATGTGATTCATTCACTCATCTTTGCATGACTTTTTGTGATTATCAACTTTCGGTTAGTCAATATGAGCATAATCGCTCACCGGCTCCAGTTGGTCAATCCAAAGCCTCTCATAATCATTCTTTCAAAAGACAAAACAAAAACTTCATCAAGATAAATGAAATTTCATCGAATAACATTAGAAAACATGTGGCGGTAGCATCATCTCATGATTCCACCCCTTACAAGTTGAAACCAAAAACAAGAAACTTCACACTGTTATCAAAATCTCTCTATGCTATTATGACACAACTTTTGCAAAATAATCTCAGCAAGCTTCCATCCATTAGACCCCTCAATCCAAGTAAGATGCAATCATCTTCCTTTGATGCGAAGGCCTTTTGCCAATTTCACCACTCCGTTGGTCATGACACTGAAAGATGCATGCATCTTAAACATGAAGTTCAAGATCTCATTGACTCAAATGTCATCCAAGTTGCCGGTGTGAATGATAAAGGGAATAAATCAGTGGTGGCTCCTAATAAAAATCTTCAAATATAGACTGATCTTTTACCTAATCACGAGTCTAATGTTATTGATATTTGCATGGTGGATGCCCACCCTCACAAAGAGTGAGTGGATTTGGAAGCTACTATATCTTTTACTCCACATGATGCTACTATCGAAGCTCTTGATGGGCCTCTTTATATTACTATTCGAATCAATGATAAACCTTTTCAGGGTGCTATGATAGATCCTATATCCATGGTGAACATAGTAACTGAAGAGTTTCTCTATATGCATGGTTTACATTGAGATACCTATGAGGTATCAGAGATGGCTATTAAAGTACATGATGGGTCTATCCTTCCAACTCTTGGTGCTTTAACTCTTGAAGTTAAGCTTGGACCAAGAGCTTTGGATGTGTTGGTTTTTTTTCCAGACTGGATGCTTATTCCCAGATTTCCCTACAAGGTAGCCATCAATGATCAACAGGATTTCTGGGCTAGGGGCCAATAGTATAGGAGATAGACTCTATTTTTATCTCCTCTTCTTCTTCAGGCTCTGCAAAACCTAGGAGGGTATTCCCTACTCAACATCCATGAGAATATGCATACAAAGGCTGGGATGCTGATATGAAGCAGATAAGTCCTCCTGTAAGTAGACCAAAACTGCAAGATAAGAGCAAAGGGGCTAGCTTTGGGCCTATTTTCAGTTGTAGACAGAGGACTTGGGATCCTAAAACTAATTCTACTGTCCTAATGGTTGTTTTGGAGTTTGATTTTGATTTTATGTGTTTGGATGCAAAGCTGGACTTGGTGTATAACCTCAACATAGAGCTAGATTGGTGCCTATCCAGGGCTTGGAGTCATAGACATACACATGTAAATGTTCAGCATAAACAAATTAAAACTGGATTCAAGGGGATTTGTGTGATATCTGCCTTACAGATACATCCCAAAATAGAGTATCAAGTTATCTCTACTTATGATATCCTAACTGCAATATACTTTCCTCAATACTTAACCTGAAAAGAGTTTAATCTATCCCTTGAATAGAAGTTAAGAGATCAAGCATTCAATATAGTAAACCTATATCCTAGAACCCAAAACACCCCTTAGATATCCAGATTCAAAAAGAAAGCATATTCAATACAGGAGACAGACAACAAAACACATGCAATATAGCATTACTCATCTAAATCAGCATGAAACCAATGAATTTATGCACAAAACATAAGGCATGAGACTCATAAACTCACAAAATCCACTGCACAGAGCAACCAAAACTAGATGTATTTCATTACAAAGCCAAAATGTCTAGTTTTCAACAACCTTGAAATAGGTCCACAGTCTGGTTAAATAGAAAGAGAATGGACCCAACAAATTAATTACATCAGAGGCCAAAAATCCTACCAGATACACAGTATCAAAAAAATGGCGCTCAAAAATCATAAATGCAACAGGGGACAAATCATGGAGAAGCCAAAGAAGGACGAGGAGCAGGTGAGAATCAGGATCTGCATCGCCACCCAGGGACATGCATAATAAAAATGGTGGTTGATCTGTCCATCATCGACCCACACCTCTGTGCAATCACCATTAATGCTTCAACTACTCACAGCCTTTGGAAACACAGCCACAACAAGCCACAGAGTTTTCCCACCAAAAACGGTTGTAGATATAAAGAAAAAAAACTTGTCGCTGCAAGCTTTAAACATGGTCGTCGATCCAAAACTCATCGCCGTTATCAATGGCCCCAAAAGTGTCAAAAAGTCACCACCAACCAAATCATGCCACGTAGGCACCTTAAGTTTCTATCGTTGGGTCCTTTTCCTCCCTGTTTCCTTTATCTATTCCCGCCAAGAGTCTATCACCGGAACCTTACGCGGAAGCCACCACGTGGCAAGATCCGTGGCACCCTTGAAACCCATAGAAGCTCCCTCGGAAGCTAGGCAGAGGTAGACACATGGCGGGCTCCGTGCCCTCTTGAAACACAAAAGAGTCTCTTTTGAAACACTACTGAAACTCTCATGAAGATTGACACTTAGCAGGCTCCGTATTAACCTTGAAACATATAGAAACTTAAGAGAAACAATCAGAAGTCCCGGGACCCCCCGCCATGTGTCACAATCCGCCACACTTAATATTTATGCCGGGGCCCACCTCCATGTTTCACCACACCTTGAAACAAAAAGAAACCTTTGCGGAAGCTGACACTTGTCAGCCTCCGCAGAAACTACAAGGGACACGTGGCACTATCCGCAACATCTTAGAAACTTTCAAGAAACTCCCATGGAGAATGACACCTGGCAGGTTCCGTGGCCTCCTAAAACTCAAAGAAACTTTTTTGAAACTCTCGTGGAAGCCGCCACGTGGCACCTTCCGCGGACCTGTATCTTAAAACTAGGTCCCACCATGTCTGTGCCAAACATGAAACAAAAAGGAAACACTTAAAGGGTCTGTGAAGCCTTTGGCAGAGACTATGAAACTTTAAGAAACACTGGCGGAAGCTGTGAAACTTTAGGGTCTCTCGGAAGCCTCCACGTGGCAGGTTCCACGGCACTTCATGAAACTTAAAAGAAACTTCATTGAAACTCCATAGAAACTCTGTCAAAAACTAACACGTGGCGCCACCCGCAGTAACTTAGAAACAAAAGAGAAACAACCTCTACAATGTGGCACCATCTGCATTGAAGCTACATTCAAAAATAAAAGCACGGCAATAAACTGGGGCTCGACACTTGGTAGACCCGCGGCATTGGCAATATGAGACCCTCTCGGCTACTGATAGAAACATTTAGAAACTAAAAACAGTGACCCGATATGCATTCAAAAATGCATCTGACCCATTTTTTATCAATTTCGAGGGATCGAGGGGAGATTTCACAAGTTTGCCAACACACATTTCACCTTTGCATACACAGAATTTAACAATTTTCTCAAATGCGACAGGAAAAACAATTAAATAGTGCATGCGGGCTGGGGAACAATTTAAACCAAGGCACTAAGGGTCAGAAGGAAAACACACAGGAACCTGCAAATTGGAAGTCAAAACCCTGACCCTAGGTGAACACCACCAGTGGCTCTGATTAGGGACGTGCAGACGCAAGATTGCAGTGAGAACCAGACCTCCGGACAGACCAGACAAAACACAAAAAAGCACCAACTATACAAGATATTTACAATATATACATATTTTTACAAATGTGCATAGAGGAAAACCACTTATGCAAAATAAAATTTGAGGAATTGACCATGCACAGGCAATTCCAGCATCTCACCATCTAGGGCCTGGAGGATATAAGAATCCTCCCCATGAGTATTGCAAAGCTGGTATGGGCTCATCCATAAGGGCTCAAATTTACCGTGCTTGCCCTTATCTTGGTTTCTTGCATTCCATACAAGGACCAAATCATCTTTCTGAAATTTTCTTTCTGTAGCTCTCTTATCAAACAGATATTTCACCTTTTGCTGTCTCTTGATGTTTGTCTTCTGTGCTTCCCTTCTCATCTCATCTAGTGCAACTAGTTGACTGATCCTTTCAGTCATTGAATCATTAACCTCCCCATCATTCTCTTATATGAACTTGTAAACTGGCAGGAAATTGTTCACAGGCAACTTAGCTACTACACCATACACCAGTTCAAAAAGTGACCTTCCAGTGGCTTTTTTCACTGTCACCCTATCAGCCCATAATGCCAACTTCAGTTTTGAATCCCAGGATTTCTTATTTTTATCCATTATCCTCTTGATGATTTTCATTAGGCTTTTGTTGCTTGACTCTGCTTGACCATTTCCTTGTGGGTGGTATGGTGATGTGTGAGACAAGTCAATTCCATATTTATTGCAAAAATAAACAAATTCACCTGATCTAAAGCACATTGCATTAGCTGTGATTAACTTGACTGGTACCCCAAACCTGATAATAATATTCTCCAAGATAAAATCCATCACCACCTTACTTGTAGCCTTTTTAGTAGGGATAGCCTCAATCCATTTAGTGAAGTAATCAATGGCAACTAGAATCCAACTATGTCCTCCACTAGATTTCTCTGAAATTTCCCCTATAAAATCAATTCCCCATTACTGAAATGGAGCATCCACAGTTACAGTTCTAAGGGGCAATGCTCCTTCATATCTTAACTTTCCTAAGAATCTTTGGCAAGGGTCACATCTCCTTACCAGCCTTTGTGCATCTGAAAAGACAGTGGGCCACTATATCTTATGAGCTATTGTTTGGGCAGTATAATGTCCACCACATAATCCTTTATGCATGTCATTCAAAACATTGTTAGCTTCAACTTCATCTACACATCTCAGTAACACACCATCAGGGCTTTTCCAGTACAGCTCACCTTAAACAATAACATACCTGATTGCATGTAGTTTTAAGGTCCTCTTTTGCCTGTCACTGAAATGGGAAGGACAATTCAAATTTTGCAAGTAATATATGATGTCCTTATACCATTCAGATTTTGATACATTGACATTCTTATTCTGGACTGCATTGACTTGACATGCCTCTAGATTTGACTGTGTCATTAGCTTTGCTAACCCTTGCCCTCTTACCAATTTTGTGATCTATATCTCTATGTTGAACTCTTGCAACTTATTTATCCATCTGCATCTCCTTCCAGTTACCTCTTGCTGAGTGAAGATATCTTTTATCGCTGCATGAGGTACATATGCAATTACTTGTGAGCCTACCAAATAAGGCCTAAAGCTCTTGACTGCTCTAACTAGTGCATATGCCTGTTTCTCCATAATGTCATACTTTAATTCAGCACCTGCAATGACCTACTGAAGAAAGCAATGGGCTGCTCAAACCCTTCTTCATTTAATGAAAACAATTGAAATGGCTTGGAAAAATTAGGAGATTTCAGCACAAGAGCCATCTTGATTGCTTCCTTGATGTTCTGAAATGATTCAGTTGCTTCACTCTCCCAATTAATAGTTGCACCTTTCTTCAACATCTTGGAAATTTCTTTTGTGGTCTCTGCAAAATTAGGAACAAACCTCCTAACAAAGTTTATTTGTCCAAAGAAAGACTGAACACCTTTTACTGTCTTAGGGATTTGAATTCTGTCAATTGCTACTACCCTATTAGGATCAATCCTAACTCCATCCTTGGAAACAATGTGTCCAAGCAATTTTCCTTCCACAACCCCAAAAGCACATTTCTTTGGGTTGAGAGAAATGCCATATTCTAATGCTCTAATAAAAATCTGTTCCAAATGCATACAGTGTTGTTCTTCTTTCTTTGAAAAGGTAGTCAAGTCATCTTGATAAACAGCCAAGATTGAGTCAATTAGCCCTGCAAAAGCAACATCCATTGCTCTTTGAAATGTAGCACATGCATTTGTTAGTCCAAATGGCATCCTTATATATAGATAGGTTCCCCATGGAGTAGTGAAAGCATTCTTAAATTGTTCTAATTCTTTTACTTTCACTTGATTGTACCCTGAAAAACCATCCATCATAGATAAAAGTTCACAACCAGTCACTCTTTGCAACATGGCCTCCATATTTGGCAATGGATAGTTATCCTTCAAAGAAGATACATTTAGGTTTCTAAAGTCCACACACAACCTTATATCACCATTCTTTTTTCTGACTGGGACAAGGTTAGACACCCAAGTTGAATGTCTGATAGGCATGATTATTCCAGCCTCCCTAAGCTTTATAAGTTCTTGCATTTTTGGAGCTAAGGTTGGGTTGATAGGCCTCTGTTTTTGTCTAAATGGTTTAGCTCCAGGCTTCAAAGGGATTTCATGCTAAAATAAATCCTCTCTATAGGCTTTCAAGTCCTCATATGACCAAGCAAAAACATGCTTATACCTTTTCAGTAATGCAATCAGCATACTTCTGATGTGTGGTTTGAGCTGTTTGCCAATGTATACCTTTTTAGGAGCATGAAATGTTCCCAAGTTTATCTCCTCCAGATCATTCTTGTTTGTTGGAGATGCTTTTGTAATAGATTGGTCCCTATTGTCAAAATCTCTCTCTAAGGCTACCAGCCCTCTAGGGATTTTGTTAGTCTTCAGCTGAATTACTTCTTTCCCTAAAAGGGTTACTTTTCCATCTACAACTCCCACAAAGTTCTAAAAATCCATTTCTTGGTTCTCATATTCATCAATACAATGCAGAAATCTCAGTAAATCCTTATCATCATCAAACATTTGCCAGCTGCATACATTATCTGGCACTGCAGGCCTAAGCTTGACTTCAACATTTGTAACATCTGACAAAGTTATATCATCTGGCCTTATGGCTACATTGGCTAGAAAATCTGCTCTGACATTTTTTGATCTTTCTATCCAAGTTATTGAAAAAGCATCAAACAATTCAATTGTATCCCAAACAGCATGCTTGTATTGTTTCAACCTTTTATTTTTTGATGCATACTTGTCTCTAATTTGGGACACAATAAGCTTTGAATCACCAAACACTTTGAGCATCTTAATCCCATGCTTCAAAGCAACATTTAACCCTAATAATAGAGCCTCATACTCCGTAATATTATTTGTACAGGCAAACCTCAACAAGAAAGATAATTGGAGAAGCTTACCAGTTGGAGATAGAAAAACAATTCCAGCACCAGAGCCTTCTTTTGAACAAGCTCCATCAAAATACATGGTCTAAAGACCTTGCTGGTCCAACTCTTGAATGCAAATTTTTTCTCTTTTATCTTCCTTATCATCTAAGACAACTCTAAAATTTTCACAGTCAGTGTCCACAAAACATATATGCTCCTCTGATTCTTGATCCTCCACTGTCTCTGATGATCTTTCTTCTCTGATCAGCTTGACATCCCTGCCATTCATTGGGATCATGGCATATGACAGATCTAGTTGCATACTTCCACCAATGAGTGTTGCCCATCTTCTTGACAGCAACATGCCATATTGTGGCTTGATATCAACCACTGTTATGTTCATTCTGTAGGTTTTTTCAGGATATGCTGCCAATCTAAAATCAACATCCTTCATGATTCCAATGACAGGTACCTCCCTAGCATCCATTGCATAGCATTTCCCACACGCCTTGTCTATTTTTAATCCAACTTGTTGCATAATGGCTAAAGGCATGATATTTGTAGATGCTCCAGAATCAAGCATACAATTTCTAATTACTTTTCCACTTATAACCAAGGATACATAAAATGGCTCCACTTGTGAAGGGCATTTTGTCATGGTCATCCCTAGATATACCTCAGGAATCTCATCCTCTTCAATGCACATAGCTTGTTTCTTATCTTGAGTCTCAATATTCTGCTTGGCTTGACATGGTACTCCTGAAATCAAGGATACAGTCCTATTTCTAAATTCTTCAACTTTCATCAGCTCCATTAGTGGAACAGAGACCTTTATTTGAGACAAGACCTGAGTGATGTCAAATGGAGCATAATTTTGAATAACAGTTGTAGCCTGATCCACCGTTTTACCTCTATCCTAAGATGATCCAGCTTTAGTTTTTATGGCTCTCTCACTGTCATCCTTGTTCTGAAAATTCCTACTTTGATCCTCAACCTGGGGAACTCTATTGTCTGGTCCTTGGGGATCATAACCTATTTTTTTCTTAAAATTTTGCCTATTATTGTTCCATTGCTTCTTTTGTGTCTTAGTTCCTTTATGATTGTGTACAGGCTAATTTGCATAAATGCCTTCTAGCTGATGTGGGCTGCTTACTTGAGCTTTACCTCTTAGGTTGTAGTTGCTTTTGACTTGAGCAACTGCTGCAGCTGTGAAGGCTCTTATTTCTTCATCAGAAGGCCTCCTCAAGTTATTCAAAAAACTGTGTGAATCCTAAGCATAGACATAGTTGTCTTCATCATCTCCATCATATGGGAACTGATGGCAGCCCTGAGTTTCATCATTTGCATTTGCATCAGCATCATGAAAAGGGTATTCTCTATTTGTAGACAACATGTTGACATTATCATCTTCCATGCAATAAAGCTCATTGCACTCATCACAGGCCATGGCATTGTTATATAGAGATTAAGCAATCATACATTGTGACTGTGAATGAGGCATCTGGCATATTATACACCATGGAGTATCATTAACAATATTAACAGCCTTCTTCAAAGGATCAGGAGTTTCCTTGGTATGTTGAGCTCTTTGATTTGTGTTGTTATGTGGCAATACAGGCCTACCATTATGCCAATTGGTATTATATGGCATATCATGCAATGGTGGTCTCTTCTCCTATCTTTGATAAGCTTGCCTATCAGGACCTATCCCTTTTTCACTTTTAGCCAGTCTATAGCTTAGGTCCTTAACAACATTTGCCAATTTATCTATTTTATCTTCAGGGGCAGATGTACTACCTTGAGTGTTTTGAGGTTTGTTTGGATTCTACAGAATTTTCACATCATCCCTTCTGTTTGTTTTACCAGATGCCTTTCTGTTATTTTCAATATTTGTTGCAACTTTGAAGGCATCTCTGAGGCTGTGAGGACCCTTGTCTTTTAATCCATAAGCTGTCTTGGCATCAAAAGCATTTATGTACAACACTATGCACATAGGTTCATTTGGCCTCATGTGATGTGGCAATTTGTTCAACACCTTCATGAATCTAGCATTGAAATCAGCAACCTGTTCATTTGATCCTTTGGTGATACTAGTGAACTCATTTACAAAAAAGCTAGGGTCAGTTTTGTCACCATATTGCTCCTTAAACATCCTTTTGAAATCATCCCATGATGAAATGCTTTTGTCAGGTAGACTTTTATACCATTCCTTGGCTTCATCAACTAAGGATTGCATACATGATTTCATGAAAACATCCTCATGCTCAACCTCAAAGTTGTCCATGGTATTCTGAAAAGCTTTTAAATGATCCTCTCCTGAGACAGTATTGTTTCCTGAAAATTTAGGCACTTGCAGCCTCACATGTTTGTCAACAGGGTTTGGATAACTAGGAATGCCATCAAAAACAAGTTGTCTGAATCTATCCAATTGCATTGGGTGCCTCTCAAACTGATTAGCATTTGTATTTCTATTTACATTTTGATTTCTCACATTATTTAATGGAGCTCTGGTGTTATTGTCTACATTTTGTCTTTGATCATTATTCTGATGATACTGTACCTCATTTCTTTGTTGATTTCTCTGCATTTTTGCATTTTGGAGGGTAGGAATTGAATCATTTTGAGCAACTCTCAAAGCCTGCACTTTCTGTCTCATATCATCTCTGATTTTTACTGCTTGCAGATATTCTAACTCAACCCTTAAGCTCTTAATTTCATCAGCTAGTTCTTCCTCTCTAGGCATAGAAGAAGATGGTTTTATCATATTCTGATCATCACTATCATCATCCCTTAGGGATTCAGCCTCTTCAAATCTATCAAGAGAATCATGAAAAGGACATTCTTGAAACACCTCTGACCTTATTCTCAAACCATTACCTTGCTATCTTTCATACACATCCTGGATTTCAGCCTCAGTGTTTGAAAAATAAGGTAGTGTTTTCTCTGAGGATCCTGGATTATCCTGAATAAAATTATTTTTCTTGGGGCTAGAAGAACCATCTTGACTGGCTCGAACAGCCCCCTTTTTTCTGTACATCATTTTTATGGGTAACTCTTCAAATAGAGTATTATGCTGGGATCTTCTCCCTTGCATACAAATTTTTACTTTACCGGTTGGGAGATTGGTTCGGAGTTGCCACCTATTACTAGGAACTGTTTATTTTAAATCAAGGTTCTTTCTCAAAGTTTATCCCCAGTAGAGTCACCAATTTCTGTTGGTTTTTTTTCCAGACTGGATGCTTATTCCCAGATTTCCCTACAAGGTAGCCATCAATGATCAACAGGATTTCTGGGCCAAGGGCCAACAGTATAGGAGATAGACTCTATTTTTATCTCCTCTTCTTCTTCAGGCTCTGCAAAACCTAGGGGGGTATTCCCTACTCAACATCCATGAGAATATGCATACAAAGGCTGGGATGCTAATATGAAGCAGATAAGTCCTTCTGTAAGTAGACCAAAACTGCAAGATAAGAGCAAAGGGGCTAGCTTTGGGCCTATTTTCAGTTGTAGACAGAGGACTTGGGATCCTAAAACTAATTCTACTGTCCTAATGGTTGTTTTGGAGTTTGATTTTGATTTTATGTGTTTGGATGCAAAGCTGGACCTGGTGTATAACCTCAACACAGAGCTAGATTGGCACCTATCCAAGGCTTGGAGTCATAGACATACACATGTAAATGTTCATCATAAACAAATTAAAACTGGATTCAAGGGGATTTGTGTGATATCTGCCTTACAGATACATCCCAGAACAGAGTATCAAGTTATCTCTACTTATGATATCCTAACTGCAATATACTTTCCTCAATACTTAACCTGAAAAGAGTTTAATCTATCCCTTGAACAGAAGTTAAGAGATCAAGCATTCAATATAGTAAACCTATATCCTAGAACCCAAAACACCCCTTAGATATCCAGATTCAAAAGGAAAGCATATTCAATACAGGAGACAGACAACAAAACACATGCAATATAGCATTACTCATCTAAATCAACATGAAACCAATGAATTTATGCACAAAACATAAGGCATGAGACTCATAAACTCACAAAATCCACTGCACAGAGCAACCAAAACCAGATGTATTTCATTACAGAGCCAAAATGTCCAATTTTCAACAACCTTGAAATGGGTCCACAGTCTACTTAAATAGCAAGAGAATGGACCCAGCAAATTAATTACATTAGAGGCCAAAAATCCCGCCAGATACATAGTATCAGAAAAATGGTGCTTAAAAATCATAAATGCAATAGGGGACAAATCATGGAGAAGCCAGAGAAGGACGAGGAGTAGGTGAGAATCGAGATCTGCACCGCCGCCCAAGGACATGCATCATAAAAATGGTGATTGATCTATCCATCATCGACCCACACCTCTGTGCAATCACCATTAATGCTTCAACTACTCACGGCCTTCAGAAATGCAGCCGCAGCAAGCCACAAAGTTTTCCCGCCAAAAACAGTCGCAGATATAAAGAAAAAAACTTATCGCTGCAAGCTTTAAACATGGCCATCAATCCAAAACTCATCGCCATTATCAATGGCCCCAAAAGTGTCAAAAAGTTGCCACCAACCAGATGGTGCCATGTAGGCACCTTAAGTTTCTATCGCTGGGTCCTTTTCCTCCCTATTTCCTTTATCTATTCCCGCCGAGAGTCTATCACCGGAACCTTATGCGGAAGCCACCACGTGGCAAGATCTGTGGCACCCTTGAAACCCATAGAAGCTCCCTCAGAATCTAGGTGAAGGCAGACACATGGCGGGCTCCGCGCCCCTCTTGAAACACAAAAGAGTCTCTTTTGAAACACTACTGAAACTCTCGCGGAGATCGACACTTGGCAGGCTCCGTATTAACCTTGAAACATATAGAAACTTAAGAGAAATAGTCAGAAGTCCTGGGACCCCCCACCACGTGTCACAATCCGCCACACTTAATATTTATGTTGGGGCCCACCTCCATGTTTCGCCACACCTTGAAACAAAAAGAAACCTTCACAAAAGTTGACACTTGTCAGCCTTCGCAGCAACTACAAGGGACACATGGCACTGTCCGCAACATCTTAGAAACTTTTAGAAACTTTCAAGAAACTCCCATGGAGAATGACACCTAGCAGGTTCTGCGGCCTCCTAAAACTCAAAGAAACTTTTTTGAAACTCCCGCAGAAGCCGCCACGTGGCACCTTCTGTGGACCTGTATCTTAAAACTGGGTCCCACCATGTCTGTGCCAAACATGAAACAAAAAGGAAACACTTAAAGGGTCTGTGAAGCCTTTGGCAGAGACTATGAAACTTTTAGAAACACTGGTGGAAGCTGTGAAACTTTAGGGTCTCTCGGAAGCCTCCACGTGGCAGGTTCCGCGGCACTTCATGAAACTTAAAAGAAACTTCATTGAAACTCCGTAGAAACTCTGTCGGAAACTAACACGTGGCGCCACCCATAGTGAGTAACTTAGAAACAAAAGAGAAACAACATCTGCAATGTGGCACCATCCACGTTGAAGCTACATTCAAAAATAAAAGCGTGGCAATAAACTGGGGCTCGACACTTGGCAGACCCGCAGCATTGGCAATATGAGACCCTCTCAGCTACTGATAGAAACATTTAGAAACTAAAAATAGTGACCCGATATGCATTCAGAAATGCATCTGACCCATTTTTTATCAATTTCGAGGGACCGAGGGGAGATTTCACAAGTTTGCCAACACACATTTCACCTTTGCATACACAGAATTTAACAATTTTCTCAAATACGACAGGAAAAACAATTAAACAGTGCATGCAGGCTAGGGAACAATTTAAACCAAGGCACTAAGGGTCAGAAGGAAAACACATAGGAACTTGCAAATTAGAAGTCAAAACCCTAACCCTAGGTGAACACCACCAAGATGTTCATTTTGTTATCATTCCCACATCAGACTTATTTCATGTGAAGTTGGCCTACCCATGGCTTTGTTCCATGAAGGCGGTCCCCTCTATGTTTCACAAGTTCTTAAAGTTTTTATTTGAGGGACGGGTGCATGTTGTACATCATAGTCAATACTGACTCGTTGCTCGCAATGGTATTTTTCACTTGACTACTTCTAGCCACAACTAGTTGGAGTTGCTAGACCTAGAGAGGATATATTTTTCTTATCATATCATAAATTTAAAGCAAAGAAAATAGCAGAGTTATCGCTTAGTAATATTCCTCCTTGTGATGTTCCTGAGCCTCCTCAATCTTCTGAGGCTACAGCTATAATTCCTCCTATACCATAGGTAGTGAATGAAGATAATCCTAAATCGAAGGTTCTTCCCCATCCTTGAGTGTCTGGTAAATATGTCGAGGTTCCCCCTCCCCATCTCCAAGGACAATGAGGCAACCTTCAGGCACAAAACAGACCTCCTCGCAATTGCAATATTACTTTTGTCCAACCAACCTCTACGGAGACTAGTGGTGTTTCATTGGTTTGGTGTGTTTTACTTCCTGAGGTTTCTCAACCACTTGAGGATGCTCCTGTACTTCCACCTATTTCACAAGTTGAGAAGGAAGAGCACCTGTATTGAGGAACCCTTCCCCCGTAGTCTCCCAGCCTTCAGTGGTTCCTCTTATTTATTCTAATGTTCTTGAAGCAAAGGAAGAAAAGGAACCCACGTTGGAAGATACTATGGTTCCCCTTAAGAACATCATGAATAAAGCTAAGTGAAATAAGATTATGAGAGAAAGAAAGAAGTGTCATCATGCTATGGCTCGCCTTGTTGTAGGAGAGGATAATCTCCCTCCTTGCAAGTGTTTAGCACCAATGGACACCAAAGAGACATCTACTACAATTGTGTCCCCTTGAGAGAAAGAAGAAGATTCGCAAGTCACTATGGAGCCTATTGTACTACATTCTGATAGTGATTCCGAAGATAATATAGGAATGGCTCTTGTTCCTTATACCTCATGTACTATAGTTCCTCTTGCATCTTGTCCACCAATCCAAATGGATTATGAGCTAGATTGGGATGAGGATGACTTGCTTTAGGTTGACTCATAAGTGAGGTACCTTATTTTTCTTTTTTATGCGTACATGTGATTGTGTGTCCCCTGTAATGTGCTACTTGATGCTTTATTTGTGTTTATGTGTTGTTATTGTTGTTGTGTTTTTAATCTATCTTTGGATGACCCTTGACACCCTTGTAGGTGCAAGGATACAAAGGGACTGAAATTACTTGTGACATTGTCTCTATGTGTATCATCATTCTTCTATATGTCATAAATTGTATTATTGTTGTGTCCTTTGGGGACAACGCAAGGTATAGGATGTTTCTACATTCTCCCTTGTTAACCCAAGGGATGTTTATTTTTATTTCATGTGATACTTCTTCCCTTTGTCTCCATAGTTCTACTAAATGGCGAATGATGACAATTCTAAATATATATATATATATATATATATATATATATATATATATATATATATATATATATATATATATATACTTGAGAATTCTCCTATTATACAACCATTCCTATATGACACCAATTAGGTAGAACCCTTTGTGTTATTACTTAGTATAATTGATTGCTTCTTTGTATGTTTTGATTTATGTGGCATTTTTTTGCTATGCTCGGCATCATACCATGACTACACAAGCCATTGTGTATCATGTATGTAGCATCGCCTTGGTTTGCCTTTTGTGGGGGCAACCCCTTTATGCTATGTAGTTTTTGGAAACACATATATTATGGGCATGTGCTTCCTGAAAGCTCTCATGCTTGTTTTGTGATTTGTTCTACCTTAAAGCAATTGCTCCTTGATAGGAGTTAATAATCACTTTAAGGTGGGGGCATGCATCATGCTATGCTCTCTTTTGGTTACATACTTGTTTGTGTTGCAAGTATGAGCCTAACCGGTGTTGTCATTGATGTCAACATACTCCTGTTGCATCTATGATAAGGATTGAATGAGCTGTATGCTGAGGATATTGAGAAAATTGGTCCTATCAGGAATAGAGAAGAACAGTGAGGTAAAGATCCCAGCTTAGATGAAGATAAGAGGATGTGCATCAAAGGGTTTGTAGATATGTGTCTTAAGATGCTCCAGTAAATATTTCAGAGGTCCGCATGAAGATCTGAAGAAGTTATGACCGCTTAAGTAAAATTGGTTCTGGCAAGTGTTTAGAGGTGACAGAGTGACACAAATAGGTCTGATGAGATCCGGAAAAGAAATATCTTACTATGCGGATTTGGTGGAGTGTTTAATAGGCCAATATGAATTGACAACTCAATTGGCTCGTGATCTGGAGGTCCGCAAGCATCTATTCCATTATGACAATGGTGACAGACTGTGTTCTTGAGGTTCCGAATGAAGGAGAGAAGGATTTCAGTAAGTAAATGTAGTGTGGATGTTCTTGATGATTTAAGCAAGCCTGTGGATGTCTTTGGATTGTGTCCAGTTCATGTTGGGGGTCCACATTGAAGTTTAAGCTCGCGATTGAAGAATAACCTCCAGATGATGGTGTTCTTCTCAAGACAGGTCGACCAGATGAGTTACACATCCTACAGATGATCTTGAAGATGTTATGTGAATATTGGCGTGTTCCTAGAAGAAGATTGAAGTCTCAGATCTATGTGGCTGACAGTGTGTTGATCCACGTGAAGTCTTTTGTAATAAGTCATGTTGTATTTATGTACTTGCTCTGTAATGTATGCTAACTTGGATGATAATTCCTAAGTCAATTTATTGTATAAATAAGGAGTTGTAAAGTCATTTCAAAAGTGTCTTGTGGAGATGAGAGTGTGGTAGAGAGGAGAAGAGCAAAAGGCAGAGTAGAAGTATTGGGCTTAAATGGAACTGACTCAAGCATGGTGAAGATGCTATTCTTCAGTTCAAGTATGTGATATTATTACTCTGTAGACAGTGTATCTCTTGTAGGTAGTGAGCCTCTTATGAGCAGTGTGCTCAGGCAGTGAGCCCTAATTGGCATGTGCCATTTTGTTCTTTCTATTCTTCTAACAAAGAATACAATCTTGGGTTAATCAGCCCGTGGTTTTTCCCTTAACCAAGTTTTCCATGTCAAAATCTTGGTGTCTTGTGTGTTAATATGTTTCAGCTCTTGATTTAATGCGTTATGTTTCCATGATTGATTTATTATTATGTTGCTAAATTACAAAGTGGATTTAAGTGTTTAATTGGAAGAAAATTTGGGACAACTAATTCATGCACCCCCTCTCAGTTGTCTGCTCAAAACCTAACAATTGGTATCAGAGCTAAGTTCCTCTAAAAGAGCTTAACCACTTGAGGAGATCTAGAATGTCATCCTACAAGAAGGATAGTCTAAGGTTTGATGGAACAAATTTTACTCTTTGGAAAAGTCACATGCAATGTCACTTGCAATGTATGGGAACACAGTATTGGACCATGGCCTCAAAGAAGTATACTCCTCCACAGGGTGGGCCGAAATCAGTAGATGAAATTGCAGATGCTGAAAATAATCTATGGACTAAAGAAGCTCTTTTAAGTGTCTTGTCTGACTCAGAGCTGACAAATGTTGTTGACTTACAAACTGCTTTTGAGATTTGGGAAAAACTGGAACTTCTGCATGAAGGAGAAAAGTATGTTAAATGTGCCAAGCTACATAGTTTGAAAGGAAAATTCAAAAATCTGAAGATGAGATAAGATGAAAATATCACTACATTTATGCCAACAGTAAATGAGCTTGTTTGTGGCATTAGATGTGCTGGTGGAGTCTTGGATGAAGATGAGATTGTTGGCAAAGTTCTTAGATCCCTTCCTGATTCTTACAAATACAAGGTTGCTACTATTGAAGAATTTAGATCTATTTCAGGTATCAGAAGAGATCAATTGGTGGGTAAATTGGTTGCATTTGAATTGACTAAGTTTGGAGATGCCCCCCCAAAACTGAATCTACATTCAAGGCTAGTGCTTCTGTTAAAGGAAAACAAAAGTTTGATCCGGGACAGAACTCTTCAAAGAAACTGTCATGGTATGAGAAAGCAAGAAAAGACCTGGAAGAAGATGAAGCAGAAACTGCTCAACTTGGAGCCCTTATTGCTAAAAGACTGCCAAGAGGATCCGGTAAGTATGAAGGGAAATTGCCTTTTAAATGTTTTAACTAGCAATAAGATTGGTCATTTTGCCTCAAGGTGTCTGGAAAGATTTTCAAGGCCAAATCCTAACAGATCAAGGTTCCAGAAGAATTGTTACTATGTTCATGAAGATGATGATAATGAAGGAGTAACAGATGATGAATCAGAGACAACAAACAAATCTGGAAGTGACTGGGTGTTTATTGCCATCAAGGAAGAAGATCCAATGCCCTCTGAATCTATCAATCATAAAATTGTAGAAAGAGCTCTGGCTGCCCAAGTTGAGGAAAAGGATGATTGGGTCATTGACAGTGGATGCTCTCACCATATGATAGGTGACAAAAATAAATTCATAGATTTGGAAAGGTAGGAAGGAGGAGTGGTAAAATTTGGTGATAATTCTGTTGGCAGAATCAAGGGTAGAGGAACTATTTCTTTTGATGGAAAGAACAAAACCAGTAATGTACTGTATGTTCAAGGCCTGAAGCACAATCTTCTCAGTGTTGGACAGTTGGTGGACAAAGGCTATGATCTCCGATTCAAAAATAGAAAATGCAAGATCTTTGAAAGTTCCAGAACAGAGATTGCATCCGGTACTCAAACTAAAGGTAACATCTTCCACTTGGTTGGTACTGGTAAAAGTTGCTTATTTCTTTAAATTGATCAGAGTTGGTTGTGGCGTAGGAGAATGTGTCATGTGAATTTTGATAATATCATCAAGATAAGCAACACTCAGGTTGTAAGAGATCTTCCAAGATTGGTAAAACCTACCAATAGTTTGTGCAAGGAATGTCAGTTGGGTAAACAAAGCAGAGTCTCATTCAAAAGCAAGAAACAATCTTCTACCGGATTATTGGATATAGTTCATATTGACTTATGTGGTCTGGCAAGAATCAAAAGTGTGCAAGGTGATAGATACTTCATGCTATTGATTGATGACTACTCCTGGATGATGTGGGTGACTTTTCTGAAAGAGAAATCAGAAGCTCTTGAGAAATTCAAAATATTCAAAGCTATGGTAGAGAATGAAACTAGATTAAAATTAAAATGTCTAAGGTCTGATAGAGGTGGTGAATTCACATCCAATGAGTTCATAAAGTTATGTGAGAAACATGGAATAAAAATACAGTTGTCTATTCCTAGGACTCCACAGTTGAATGGAGTAGTGGAGAGAAAGAACTGGACCATCTAGGAAGCATCTAGAACCATGATGATGGAAGCAAATATTCTTTAGATCTATTGAAGAGAAGTTGTAAGCACTGCAGTATATACTCTCAATCGAGTACAAATCAGAAGCAATACCAGTAAGACTCCTTATGAACTTTGGTTTGGCATCACTCCCACTGTGAGATATTTTAGAGTTTTTGGTAGCAAATGTTACATTAAGAGAGATGAAGATCTAGGCAAATTTGATGCTAGAAGTGATGAAGGAATTTTCTTAGGTTATTCTACTCAAAGCAAAGCATACCAGTGTTATAACAAGAGATTGAGGAAGATTATAGAAAGTACAAATGTGAAGGTTGATGAAGGGATTGAAAAACCCTCAAAGTTTTATGAATGTGATAAAGATGATCAGAATGATGTTTTGATCCAAGGAGTCCAAGATCCCTCTGAAATTTAGATTCAGACTGATCCAGTAAATCAGGAAGAAGAGATAAGTTTGAATGAACTTGTTCAAGAAGTGCAAGAAACTCCCAAAGTTCCCAGGAATGTAAGACTGAATCACTCTGAAGATCAGATTATAGGTGATAAAAGCAAAGGTGTACAAACAAGAAGAAGGATTGCTCAAAATTTAGAAGAGTATTGTTTGATTTCAAAGATTGAACCTAAGACAGTGAATGAAACTTGCAATGATGAAAACTGGACTAAAGCAATGGAGGAAGAGCTGATGCAAATTGAGAAAAATCACACTTGGGATCTTGTTCCCAGACCTAAAAACAAGAATGTGATTGGAACCAAATGGGTTCCAAAACAAACTGAATGAAGATGGTGAAGTAGTCAGAAACAAAGCTAGATTGGTCTGCAAGGGTTACTCCCAAGTAGGAGTTGATTTTCAAGAAACTTTTGCTCCGGTGGCAACAATTGAAGCAGTCAAATTATTTCTTTCTTTTGCTGCCTTCAAGGATTTCAAAGTATATCAGATGGATGTCAAATCTACCTTTTCTAAATGGTGACTTGGAAGAAGAAATATACATTGAGCAATCGGATGGATTTCAATTGTCTGATCATGGTGATATGGTCTGCAAGTTGAAGAAAGCACTGTATGGACTGAAGCAGGCCCCAAGAGCCTGGTATGAAAGATTGGATAAGTATCTTTTGAAGATTGGTTTCAACAAAGGTACTGCTGACAGTAATTTGTATTTCAAAATTAATCATGAAAATATCTTGATTGTTGAGGTGTTTGTTGATGATATCATTTTTGGAGGAAGAGATAGTATGTGCAAAACCTTTGCAAATCAAATGAAAAGTGAATTTGAAATGTCCATGTTTGGAGAAATGAATTTCTTCTTGGGTCTACAAATCACTCAAATAAACAAAGGAATCTTCATTTCTCAGACCAAATATGTGAAAGAATTGTTGAAGAAATTTAGGATGGAAGACTCAAAACCAATGAATACTCCCATGGCAACCCGATGCAAATTGAGCAAAGATGCTGACTCTCCTAAGACTGATCAGAAAAAGTACAGATCAATGATTGGAGGATTATTGTATCTCACTCAAACTAGACCTGACATTATGAATGTTGTTGGTCTTGTTGCTAGATTCCAAGCTTATCCTAGAGAATCTCATGTCATGGCAATCAAAAGAATTTTTAGATATTTGAAAGGGACAGTTGAGTATGGGTTGTGGTATTCTAGAGATCATAATTTCTCTCTTCATGCATATACTGATGTGGATTGGGTAGGAGATGTGGATAACTAGAAGAGTACCAGTGGTGGAGCATTCTTTTTGGGGAAGAGATTGGTTTCTTGGCTGAGCAAGAAACAAGAGGCAATATCTCTGTCCACTATAGAAGCATAATATATTGCAGCAGTAGGGAGTTGCACTCAAGTTTTTGTGGATGAAGCAAATGTTAAGAGACATGAGAGTAGAGTATGAGGAGCCTATCACAATCTTTTGTGATAATTCAAGTGCAATAAATATATCTAAGAATCCGGTGTTGCATTCAAAGACTAAACACATTTCCATCAAGTTTCACTTTTTGAGAGAGCAAGTAAACAAGAATGAAGTTAGATTGGAGTTTGTGCCTTCCAAGGATCAAATTGCAGATATCTTTACCAAACCTCTACCTAAGGACTCTTTTGAGTATCTCAGGGAGAAGTTAGGGGTTATTACCCCTCCGGTGATGAACTAAGGTGCACTGATGTGCATCAGTCTGGTGGATATCACAGTCATATCTTGTGGTCCGGATTGATGTTTGGGAAGCTGCTACTTAGGGGGAGTAGCTGATATGGTTCTGAAGTAATGCAAGTATGTGCCCTTTGCCATTGATGTCAAAGGGGGAGAGAAGACATGTGAAAAACAAGTGGTTTCTGATCAAAGGGGGAGCAGTAAAGGAAAAGAAGACATGTGAGTGGTTATTGTTGATAGGGGGAGTTGTGATAATATGGAAAAGTCTTATCTTGATGGTTAAAATAGTTTTTCACATCATATGTTGCCATCAATGACAAAGGGGGAGATTGTTGCAAGTATGAGCCTAACCGGTGTTGTCATTGATGTCAACATACTCTTGTTGCATTGATGATAAGGATTGAATGAGTTGTATGCTAAGGATATTGAGAAAATTGGTCCTATCAGGAACAAAGAAGAACAATGAAGATAGTGAGGTAAAGATCCTAGATTAGATGAAGATAAGAGGATACGCATCAAAGGGTTTGTAGATATGTGTCTTAAGATGCTCTAGTAAAGATTTCAGAGGTCCGCATGAAGATCTGAAGAAGTTATGACCGCTTAAGTAAAACCAGTTCTAGCAGTTGTTCAGAGGTGACAGAGTGACACAGATAGTTCCAGTGAGATCCAAAAAAGAAATATCTTACTATGCAAATTTGGTGGAGTGTTTAATAGGCCAATATGAATTGACAACTCAATTGGCTCATTATCTGGAGGTCCGCAAGCATCTATTCCATTATGACAGTGATAACAGACTGTGTTCTTGAGGTTTCAGATGAAGGAGAGAAGGATTTCAATAAGCAGATGTAGTGTGGATGTTCTTGATGATTTAAGCAAGCCTGTGGATGTCTTTGGATTGTGTCAAGTTCATGTTGGGGGTCCGCATTAAAGTTTAAGCTCACGATTGAAGAATAACCTACAGATGATGGTGTTCTTCTCAAGACAGGCCGACTGGATGAGTTACACATCCGGCGGATGATCTTGAAGATGTTATGTGAATATTGGCATGTTCCTAGAAGAAGATTGAAGTCTTAGATCTGTGTGGCCGATAGTGTGTTGATCCATGTGAAGTCTTTTGTAATAAGTCATGTTGTATTTATGTACTTGCTCTGTAATGTATGCCGACTTGGATGATAATTCCTAAGTCGATGTCTTGTATAAATAAGGAGTTGTAAAGTCATTTCAAATGGGTCTTGTGGAGATGAGAGTGTGGTAGAGAGGAGAAGAGCAAAAGGTAGAGCAGAAGTATTGGGCTTAAATGGAACTAACTCAAGCATGGTGAAGATGCTATTCTTCAGTTCAAGTATGTGATACTTATTATTATGTAGATAGTGTGTCTCTTGTAGGCAGTGAGCCTCTTGTGAGCAGTGTGCTTAGGTAGTGAGCCCTAATTGGCATGTGCCATTTTGTTCTTTCTATTCTTCTAACAGAGAATACAATCTTGGGTTAATCACCCCATGGTTTTTCCCTTAACCGGGTTTTCCACGTCAAAATCTTGGTGTCTTGTGTGTTAATATGTTTCATCTCTTGATTTAATGCATTATGTTTCCATGATTGATTTATTATTATGCTACTAAATTACAAACTGGATTTAAGTGTTTAATTGGAAGAAAGCTTTGGACAACTGATTCACCCCCCCTCTCAGTTATCTGCTCAAAACCTAATAGTTTGTTGGCATGAAACTCACCTAGTGATTCGATGGTTCTCACTAGCATGTGATGCTTCCTCTTTGGTCCATGAGCCACCTAGTGCAATGAAGTTGGCTAGCCCATGTGCTTCATGTGACTTGTCCTAGTCACCTAGTAATTCAACAGTCCTTACTAGTGTGTGATCCACGGTGGTATTCTTCTCTTCAGATGACCCCTAGAAACAAAGCAAGCTAGTGTTAGAGTCATGTGCCTTGTGCTTTTGTTCTATGTGTGTTCTAATGTATGTTTGTTGATGTATTGTGTTTGAACTTGTCTTTCCTTAAATGATTCAATGTGCCTTCTCTATGTATTCTTTGTGTCTTATGTGTATGCTTCATGTCAAGCATGTATGCATTGTGTATGGCATGTATTACCTTTTATGTATTGTGTGTCTTCCATGTGTATTCTTACATACACTTTTAATACTCCATGTGTGTGTGAATTAATGTGGCAATGTCTTGTGTATTTGATATCTCTTTGCTTATGTGTTTGCAACCTTAGGATCCTAAGTTTGGGGGCTACTTGTAGTCCACAACTTGGCAGAATTCTTTGGGCTTTATTTGTGTGCTTTGTCCATCCTTTAGTATGAACGTAAGTTCATACCCACACTAAAGTGGGGGCTAAATGTTGAGTCGTTCATCACTTTAGGGTTTGATCATAGTCCTAGCTTGCTTGCTTGACTTTGTTTGAACTTGGTTGATCCATCTATATACAAAAAAAGGATAGAACCCTTGTAGTTAGGCTCTCCTTGGGTAGAAGCCTAGCTTGGTTTGTGTTCTAATGTTTGTAGAAGAGGGTTTGACCTAGTTTAGCTCTTTAGGCTAGGTGCGCTCTTTTTCACTAAACAAGATCCAATAGGTGAACACAAGTGCTCAACTTAGCAATTTTAAGTTTGTTGAGATGATGCCTAAAGATGATTCAAACTAATGAAGTTGTATGTATTATATAGAGGTTGAGGGCCTAGCGTGGGCCCAAAGTTTCCTTCCATTTTATCATTCATGGGCCCATTAATACCAGTGTTCTTGGCCAACCATGGTGGTGGGTGAAGTCCTTCATTCGAATTGAGGGGTTTCATGAAAGTGCATGAATGAGTGTATGGATCTAGGTAAATGTATGTCTAAAGGACAAGGAGAGAACTCTCCCAAGGTCTAGTGACAGGGGTTTAGGTTATAATATTTTAAGGTGTTAGGATGCAAGATGGTGGGGGTCCAGGGATTCATATGCCAATAGCAACAATATAGTGGGGGTTTATGGATTTTGGGGTTGGGATACCCCACTAACACTTTCATAGAGGTAGGTCATCATCAAAATCCCTAAAGTTTTAAAGAGGAATTTGTGGGTGGAGAAGCAGGGGTCAAAAAAATAGGGTGCTAGGTGAACGAGGAGGCAAAAATCTAAAGGCCCATGGGAGAAGAGGGAGTGGGAGGTGGGGGCCCAAGGAATGAAAGGAAGGTGTGATGGTACGAGAAATTTTGAAATCCCACCCAGAGTAGGAAGGTGATCCAAAAATTCTCAAAACTAAATAATTTATAAAGGGGACATTACAAGTTTGTCCCTCCCAAAATTGCTTGTCCTCAATCAATTGTAAAGTCAATTGTTCCAATTTTTTTATTCTTCCCAAGTGGTATCCTCTATAGAAAAGTTCTTCCAATGGACTAGATACTTTGTGTTGGATTTATTTCCTAACTTCTTCACCCTTGTAAACATAGATTTTGGTACCTATGTGTTTAGCACTCTACTAACCATGAACACTAAATCAATAAAGGTTAGTGCATCATAAACATACAATGCCATAAGTATAAAACACACCAATAAGCACATGATGAGTGTGAGGTCCATTCCTCGTCACTAATTTTGTATTTGGATAGGCTTACGTGTTTTATGATTAACAAGGGCTTGTTTATTGTATTTCATTACGATCATGGAATTGTGTGGATAGTAACATTGCGACTAGATTAGTGGCTTTTATCAACTGGATACACTAATTTAGTTAGCTAGTAACTAAGATTTACTCACATTATTGATACGATAGAATTAAAAGTGTACATTTCATCTTGTAATTTTGATTTGGATTTTGTATGGATCCAATCATGTGATGATGAATTTTAATTTAATTTGATTTGATTTTTATTATTATGGGATTTGGAAGGAAAGTATGAAATATAATTTTATGTATTATTAATGATGATGAGGTTAATTATTGATTATGGATTTAATTATATTTAGTTGTATTATAATTTAAACAAATTTTAATAATTGTTATATTATGGATTTCAATGAACATAATTGTGTATGTTTAATTTATAATCATATCTGGTTAAATGGGATGTGGTTATGCAATCTTGTATTAGTATGATTTGGATGATGGATTAAATATGTTGATTTAATTTTGATAATATTGTTCATTATGAAATATTTATGAAGTGTATATTAATTTTATTATGAATGTTGCTTTGGCTATCGTCTCGAATATATAATATTATTTGTGTGTAAGTGCGCAGGTTAGATTCCATGGCCAAATGGAAAATCATGGAGGTTCCTAAGAAAACCATTGTTGTGTTTTTCCCAGTGCACCTAGGTCTTATCCTAAGAGAGGATTAAGGTCTTCATGTGTTAAGTGTTGTGAGTATGAATGGGTTAAATTGACTTTCTATTATATTTTTATTATTCCATGTGGGGTACATGATTAATTTTTACTTAAGTCACAAATCTCGGATTTGGACTTAAAGGGGTGTTTTGGAGGTCAAAAAGTGTCATTTTCCTTATGTTTGTATAAAATAAAACCCCTATAGTGATAACCTATGAGTGGGGCCTTTCTTGGAATATTTAAAAAATGTTTTTGAAGTGTTCTGAGATGGGGTAAAGTACCAGATAAATAAGTGATGAAATTTTGAGAAAAAAACCTAACCCTAGTTTTGTTTCCTTCTATTTATTTCTATTTGGAAACTAGTTTTGGGGTGGGTTTGAACATTATCATTAGAATATTTCCATTTTGGGAGGAAGGGTTTTGAGAATCTTGGGAGCTTGGAAAAGATGAAGTTAGCAAAAAAAAAGGATAATCAAGGCTTCCCCTAACTTGGTGGAAGCAAGAGGTAGGCATTCATACCATTTTTAGAATAAAGAAATGACATTTTGGATTAAAAATAAATAAATTAGTTGGTTGGTTTATCTGAGTACTTGCTAGTTGGTGTGTTTGAAAACCCCCGCTTGTGTGTTATTTTATGTTTAATAGGTATTTTTGGTTTTGGGTTGACTAGGGTGTTGATCTTTCCTCTTGTGTTAAGATCCACCCATGTATTGGAGCTAAGAGAGGTGTGGACCCTCTCTTAGGGAAAATTGATGTTGTATGTGTTTGGCATGAGTTCCTATGTGGTTGTAGTGGTTGGGTTGTGGAGATGGAAGTATCCATTTTATGGCATATTTGTATTGTGATATATTTGGCATGAGTGCCTATGTGGTTGTGGTGGTTGGATTGTGGAGATGGAAGCATCTATTTTATGGAATATATGTGTTGTGATGATTATGTATTTTGGGTGAGGTGAGATTGAAGTTGAAGTTCCATATAACACCTCACCCAATCAAGACATGGGGATCTATCAAAATACATTCCCTAAGCATAGTCAACAATGCTCCTCTAAGCAAAAAGACTCCTACAAAAATATCGTTAATTACCATAAGGTCACTCACACCTATGATTCTATCACTAGACATATTGAGAAATCTAACGAACAAGTTTAAACTATAAAAATCAAAATATCTGATTGTGCTATTACTACTTGATGTGGCAAAGTCACTATTCAAGCTCCCACTCCAACCAATCCTAATTCTAGAAAACAATATGATCTCATCAACCACCTTGAGCGAACACTTGCCCAAATTTCCATCCTTGAACTCCTTTGAACATCTACCCATAGGGATATCCTAAACTGCATCCTTCAAGAGTCCCAAGTACCCAATAACATTGACCCTTTGCACTTCTAGGCCCCTGTTGGCCACCTTTTCATCGACCATCACCTCACCTTCATTCCAAATCACTTTCCTTACCTTGATCCATCACAAAACAATCCCCTTCATATCAAAGCTATCATATCCAAGAATAAAATTAAATGTGTGCTCATAAACAATGGGTCTATCTTGAATATGTGTACACTTTGATTTATGCAACAACTAGGTTATTCAAAAGAAGCTTTGGGTTCTCAAATTATCACTATCAAAGCTTGTGATAATGCAGAGAGAAAATGTCAGTACTATCTACCTTCCTATTGAGGTATGACCCTCATTGCAACATACCCTAGATATCATGTTCTGGACTTGGGCCTACCATACAATCTCCTTCTTGGTCGACCATGGCTCCATGTCATGCAAGTTGTACCATCTACCTACCATCAATGTCTTAGGTTTCCCAACAATGGTGTGGAAGTAACTATCCTTGTTGACCCTAACCCATTTCAATATTATAAAATGTTAGAGAGCCAATTCAATAAATTTCAGCATTTCCCAATCTCTAATGTCATGCATAAATTTTTCTACCACAAAATCCACATCCTATGTTAACCTCAAGATGATCTCCCCTCTACTTCTACCAACCTGAACTCTAAATAAGCATCCATCAAATCATCCTTTAAGATAGTCGATAAATGGTGTGGTGAATACCAAATCCATGGTTCCTTCCACATCACCAAGCTTCCCCTTTCTCCCCAATTCTATGGTCGACCCTGCATCACACCAAACAATCCTTCTAAAATACTACAATGTGGGCCTACTACTTTCATTCAAAATGGCTCTTTGGCAGAAGAAATTATTGAAGGTTCCAACAACACATGGCTCTACAACGATGAAGAATATACATCTTGTTTTAAGGAGAATAAGTATCCTATACCATTGTGTATGTGTCATAACATGAAATATAAAGGCAAAGGCCTTGGCCTCCATGAGCAAGGCATTGTTGATCTTCTACAAGAAACACCTAGTACCAACATGCATGGGATGGGATATGTGCAACCCAATGCATACAAATGTGGTTGATGACACTTTTTTGGTTCCTAAGGAAGCTTCATCTAATGAAGACAATGAAACAACATCCATCCATAGCCTTTATGATGATCTTGCTACCACAAACCTATTCAATGATACCTCCATCCTCACTATTAACCTTGAACCATCTCATCATGCGCCCCTTGATTGGGACCAGCATGCTCATACATCATACAAAGCAAAGGATCACAATGAAGCAGAGCATCAAAATGAAGAAAGGAATCAAAATCAAGTGCATAAAAAAATTAAACAAAAGATCAAGTGAATCCAAAAGGGAACATGAATCCAGCAATCATAAGAAAAGCAACAAAGCAATATGGATTCTGTAGCAAAATTATGCAATTAAGCACAATATGACACAAAATAAAGAAGTGCACATTGCATACAATAGGTGTCCACCACCTTCACAATAGTCATGATCCAATAAGGTTGTTGGTCTTAATCTCCAACCCTCGATCCCCTAATTCATCCTCACTATTAAATCCAAACCTTCCCTATCCCACTCGTAATATTCAAATCATAAATCTAAATCCCATGACCCTAAATTCACAATCCTACATCATCTTGCCCCATCATGACCTACATCCATGAACCCACAACCCCAAGACCACCATATCTCAGTAGCAACTCCCCATCATAGGGGATATGCTGGCACTTTGTTGAAATGTTCACACTCGGATAATGCTAACTCAACTCTCCATGAGGGTCATAGCAGAAATATGAAATGAACACTGTGGCAAATTTGAAGGATATTGGGTGAGAATTGAAGAAGTTATGGCAAACCCTAAAAATAGACAAATGTGGGATTTATGGCTTTGATAAGTGGAATTTGGGATAGGGTCCTCAAGGAAATATGCATAATGAAATTTTAGGGGTTCCAGTGAATGTTGAGAGGAAACGGAGCTAAGGCAAGGAAGATATGGTGAAAAATAGATTTTTTTTTTTTGGAAATGATTTGCCAACTGCTCTGGATGGATTCAATCTATGATTTGCCGGTTGTCAATAGATATGGGCCCTAAGTATGTTCGGCTTCCTAAAGGTTTAGGGGAGCCAATCGGCCACCAATGTTGTCTAACGGCTTGCATATTGGGGCAGTACACCTCACTCCACAGCTCAAGTAAAATTGATAACCGCTTTGCCACAAACGACAGCTCTTGGTTTACCTCATGGATGGGAACTAGTCAATCAAGTAGGGGTCATTGCCCTTTTCGCTGGCAGGTCCTCTCAATGGGCCAACTACTTTGGGGTTCCTGTGGTACTCCTCACAATGAGTTTTAGGGCTATATGCCCAGGTACTTCCCACAGTTAAGCGGATAGGGATATTCCTTGATTCGAACCTGCAATTGATATGAACAATATAGATGCAAAAAAAAAGAACTACTGCAATAATCACAATGCTTGGAGACAACTGCAGAAAAAAAAAAATTGGCAAAAATTCCACCCAGTGAGCCCAAGAAAGCGCTCTGATACCAGATGAGAGGAAGCTCCTGCAACAATATAATGAAAAATGCACGAAATAATAGAAATATATAAATAGCAGAAACACAGAAGGAATTTATTAATCACAGGCCACTTTGAGGGGCAACCTCCTTTGAGCAAGCTCAATACAATAAATTCATGGATGCCTTCATTGGCCTCAACACGTACTTATATACTAAGTCTAATCTAAACAACTATTACTTCCCATGAATGTGAGATAATACAATATGCTCACGGGATGACTTACAAAGCATATGCGTCCAAATATAATATACTAACAAAGTAAAGAGAAGGGTTAAACATGGGTTCCTAACAACAACAATATTTATAGGGGGTATTGTTACCTATTTGTGCACTTCAGCCCAAACAGGCTAGGCTAGGACAACAATGTTTGCTTTCTTCCTTGAAGAGGGAGATAGGTACAACAGGAACTTAGACCAAGTGTCTAACACAATAGGATAGGAGGAAAGGAAGAAGACTAATGCATGATTAGAGATCACAGTCGGCTTCAGAGGGCCTACTACCCAGGTAGGAGGCCATTCCAGTCATCACTTTTACCAAGATCATGCATCAACTTAGTAAGAGTCGCTATAGGAGCCAGTAGAAGTGGGAACGACACCCTACATGAGTAGGAGACATTCAAAAATAGGCAAGAGGGGAAAACTAGGCTATGAGTTTTAGATTGTTTCAAATCTATTCATTATAGTTTGTTCAAGTCTCAAATGATAAAGGTACAAAACTTGTTAAATCCACTTATGATTATAAGAAACTGTATCAAGCAATAGGTTTCAGATGTATTTTCCTTATGCAATTGATAGTTTACAAAAGAAGAACAATATGAGTGCTCAAGAGAATTTTCATTCTCTAATCTCCACACTGGAACGCTTGGAAAAGCATCTCACAGATCAGTGGATGAACTCTGTCAATAAAGATCTTCAAGAACTCAAAATACAATACAATGAATTTAAAAGTCAAGCTGAAACCTGGTGGGTTGCTCAGCAAAGATCTTTAGAGAAACAGAGAGAACTTCTGCAGAAAGTCAGAAGTGAAGTAAAATTAGACTGTGATGTCCTAGGCTCACAACTGAACACAACAAATATTCATGTAAAGCACAATAGTCAGAGACTCACTGAAATCTCTGAAGAAGTTCATTCAGTTGCACAATCACAACTGCTCATGAGCGATTCCATCAAGTCGAAATGCTCTGATATAAAGTCTGCCCTCCAAGAAGAATCCCGGACTATTCAAATAGTGACTCACACTGTCCGACAGCAGCAAACTATGAAAACAAAGAACTTCCCTTCCAGTGCCAAAGGTTATCTGCAGGCTCAGTATGAAGGGCCTCGGTTGAAAATAGAGGTTAAAAAACCTGTGATAGAAAAAGTCTATGATCCCTCTTCAGGGATGCTAAGAGAAACCACTCTAGCCGAACAAGCTGAAGGCAAATTTCAAATGGCTCAAGGTGCTAGTAGTAATCCTAATGGATCCAACCCCGTTGATCCATTTAAGAATATTCAGACTCTGAAAGCCGACACCCCTCCTCTTGTTAACTTTGACCATTTTGAAGATATAGAAAATACAAGAGCAATTGATGCAATGAGAGCTTCGATAACAAATTATATCTCCACTAATCCTGATGCAAAAGAAAAGCAGGTTATCAAGCAAGCCCTGAATGCAATGATTGGTGTCGCCAGACATGTCTGGGATCACCTTGATGATGGCTACAGAGAAACTCTGTTAGATAGAGGGACAGATCAAGTCTGTGCTCAGCTAACACGCCTGTTTGTTGGCAAAACAGATGTTCGAGAAAAGTTAGCTTATAATAAGTTCATCAAGGGTAAGTGTAAAGACCTCCAATATTTTAAACAATACTATGATGCCCAGTATGAGAATTTTTATTTGTCAGGACATGAACAAAATCATGAGTTTATGTTCACTACATTTCTAAAAAGTTTTGGTAGTGTGATAGGAGAATTCTATCATAAGAAAGTTCTTGAAAATCCGGTTGTTGAGAATATAAAAATGAAGGAACTAACCTATCCTCAGTTAGTTCAATTCTTACAACAGATTAATGAGGATATTTGTGAAGAGGGCAAAGCAAAGAAAGAAATCAAAAGGGTTTAGCCTTTATTATCCTCATCTGTTTGTTACCAGATTATGCCTTCTAATCAGTTCCCCGACAAGGTACAATCTTCTTGTTGTAACAAAGTTGAGAAGCCATACAAGAAGAAAAAGAAAAAATTCAAGAACAAGTTTCCAAAGAAAAAGGGATACTTCAGGAAAAGGGATAAACAGAAAAGGGGTAAAACAAGTGCTTATATTCACAAGGAAAATGTATTCAAAGTTCCCACACAAGCCATGGGAATTGACTATAAAAGATGAAATGAAAGAGCACATATACATCTGAAGTAAGAGGAAACATAGAAGAGGAAAAGGGGATCCATCATTGCCTGAGAAGATGAATCCCCACTGGTGGCTGCATCATCTTCGGATTCTCCAATTTTATCTTTAGGGGTACCTGCAAGAGGGATAAAGAAGTGTGTTAGAGCTTGAGATATCCTTTCACTCCTGTATGTAAGAACATCAAATGTACATGTTATCTTTTCATAAACATCAAAGCTAGAAATGAAAGAGATAAAGAACTTACAGATGTAAATATACAGCCACAAGAAGATGCAAGAGATGAAGATCATATAATCAGGAGAGAGGCTCCTAGCCTCTATATCTTTCTCTAACTTGTGTTCCGAGTGTGCAAGTACAGGTACATGAAGACATCACACTGATGACATAAAGGGAGCAGTCCTAACAGGGACAATGAGACTGTCCTAAAGAGGTTGCAGATAGCCAGCAAGATAGGCATGATAGTCAGTATATCAGGAGGTCTTAACTTACAAACATCTTGTAGGACAGCATGAGACATGAAAGTCTTATGAAGAATAGCCATCAATACAAGGATGAGAAAAACAGTCAATATTGTCATAGTCACCTCTCATAGTAGAGCAGTCACTTCTTCTTGGAAGCCCTAGGAGACAATCATAGGAACAATGGTGAAAGAAGACTACGCCTTGGGATCAAGTGACAATTAAATACATTACATCATTCTAAATATTTTATATTCATCATACATTTAAGGTTTCTATTCCATCTACCACCATTATTGTCTCAAGGCTATCAATCATAAGAGGGGTAGGCCTACATTAGTTGTGAAGTTTTTAGGAGCAGGAGAATGTTTTGTTATAATCTCTACAAATCTTGCAAAACCCTAATAGTCCCATGAAGGACAGCCAAAGGATGACAATGAGCAAGAGCTATGTATGTCTCTCAGAGACAGTCACAATGACTGCTAGAGCAGCAAAGAGCAATAATCATATACAGTAAGGGGTATGTGAAGAATACAGGAATATTGTTCATTGTTATAACATGCAATGAATGACCACACATGTAGAAGGAGGCTTTAAAAAGCTAATCAAAGAGACAACAACAGAGGACTGTTGAAACATATGCAAGAAGACAGTGGCATTTGAATGCATGGAGATACTTCTCAAAGTCAAATAGAGAATATGATGAGACAGTCATCTTGAAAAGGCTCATTCATGCATAGTATAGTGGACTGCGAAGGTTTTATGCATGTAAAGGTAATAAAAGATGGATAGAGGTGTTTGGACAATGAAACAGAACACAAAGAGGACAACTAAAATAGTCAATTAAAGTGACTACCAAGGGGGTATGGAACAAACTTCAAGATAGATTCATATAGTTTGTTTGAATGGAGACAAGAAACCTACTCAATCATAGTCAAGAACATGCATGCAACGATGGTACAAGCCTCATCAAACTATGGCAGAGACTCATGTGAAGACTTACAATACACTATGATAAAGAGTGGCAGGTTTTAAGGTGTCATAGGATTGTCATACAAAAATCTCAGGAATAGTGTAAAGACTGTCATATAGTATCTGAGATCAATGACAGATAATAATCAATAGTAGACAACATGACAGTAATGAAGCTAGGTCTATAACAACATAAGGGACTTCAAACCATAGAGACCATCATCCATAAGGAACAGTCCACAGTCTTAAAAGGTTTGTCAAAGATAAATGATGTTGTGGCAGTAATAAATCTTTGTAATGATCATTAGTGTTTTATGGAGGTAGTGATCTTCAATGATAGAGATATCATTGCAAATGAAACAAGATGTGCATGAGATTGACATGTAGGGTTTTGGGTCTTTGAGATCTTATCAGAGTTTATTAACACAAAGACAGATGTCTCATATCTCTAAGGGCTTAACAATGATCTGATGAGGTTATCAGAGATTAGAGCTCCAACAAGTGACTCAAGAGTCCTTTATACTCTGCATACTTATAGTCATTGTTAAATCTTTGTCATAAGCAATGAAACATGTAAACCTTGAACAAAGGACATCATATGGAGATAGAAATGCTTGATAGTGTTTTTGAGGGTTGTCATGGCCATGTGCAATAGTCAAGGCATACTAAAGTATTATCATGTCTATCAAGAACATCTCAAACATCTCAAGTCTCTTATACAACATAAAGAGTTTACTGAATGGAAGGAGTTCCATGGGACTTGTGAAATAGGTCTATAGGTTGGCAGGTCAAAGAGGGTGCAGTCCAACTGTAAAGAGAAGAATCAACAAGATGAAGAACAACAGGTTAGTAGGATGAAAGAAATAGTCAGAAAGAGTTTTACAGTTATATGGGTTTGTATGGGATCTGTCAAAGACCATGCTCAGTCTCATTGATAGTACATGCCTATGAAGAAGTCCTAAACCCTACAGATGACCTAAAGGCTCCATCAAATCATTTAGAAGCCTTTAAGGTATTCCATGATCTCTTCTTAAAGTCTACAAATGTGGGGATATCAATCATACATAGATCATAGAGAGACTTCAAAGTGATAGAACAATCAATGCATGGCAGGGGAACAACAGACAGTCATACAAAGGCATAACAGTCATAGTCAAGACAACTAATTTGACATAGACACCTCTTACATGAGTTCTTTTATGTTTGCTATGGTAGGTAACATGCTTACTCAAATGATAAATAGGCTCAAGGGTTTCATCTTGTAAAAGGTAGTCAAGGAGTTTTGAGAACAACATGACTATCACAACAACATGACAGTCAACAAATGGTGACAAGATTAGATCGAAAGGAGATCCTTCAAAGTTCTTAGGAAGCTTAATCACTGAAAGTAAAGATAAGTCAAGTTTTTATAGGGTCTTCATTCTCCTTTCATGGAAGGTTGTTGCCAAGAATGAGACAGTCTAGATTTGAGGGTAGGAAACCATACAAGGTTGTGAATATTGAAATGTGTTCTTATCTATTGAACTGAGCCTCAATACATACAAAGAAGACTATGAAAGATATACAAATCAGCATACAATCTATCATTGTCTTGTTTTTAGTTTTGAGGAGATGTTAAGGGTCTGCTACAAAAAGAATTGGTAGGAGCAAAACCAAAAAACTCTATTACAAGACAACAATCAAACTTCATAAGAGGTACAGTGAAGAGATAAGGTCATACAACTTTCCAAAAAAGGTACTTACAAAGTCACAAAGATATATGTTATAAAATCAAGTTTTTTGTGATTTCTCTCAAACTTCATGCCTTTAAATATCCTTACAAAGAGGTAAACTAGTCACAAAGCAGCCTTCAAAACCCCTACAATAGGACCCTTCCATGATGCAATAAATACAACAGGCAGAGTAGTGAAACACATTTTCATAGTTTTTACCAAAGAGGAAAAGACAGACAGAGCTTCACTTTTTTTTTCATCAAAGATAGAGAAAAAGAAAAGTTGTTTCATACATCTGTTCATAGGTGAGAGAAATGCAGTTTACCTGCAGTTTTGTCACAGTAAGAGCCACATTCAAAGAAGAAAGCCAAAGTTTTTACTATTTTATCCATAAGAAGAGTAGCATGAAGGCACAAATTTCATAGTTTTTACTCAGAACAAAGAGCAGATACAGATAAAGTAGAGATTTGTTACTTTCTTTTCACCTTTTCTCAAAGAACTAGCAAAGAAGCTAAAGTTTTCCACTATTTTGCCTTCATAAAAAAGAAGAGCTCACAGTTATCTCTTGAAAGTAGAATAGCAAAGATACCAAATACTTACCAGTGATCAAGAGTAGTGAGATAGACAAAAGAACCTTCCAAGGAGCAGCAAGATGGAGTGAAATGAGCAAAAGGCCAAAGTGAGCTGGGCTAGGGTTTGAAAACCCTTTTACCCAAATGGTGGAGCCCTAAAATTTTGTCAAGCCTGAACCTTCTAAAGTCTTTCATGACTTTTACGAAGAATCAAATGAAATAATACTATGCTCAAGGTCAATAACACTTGTTTAAGTGTTGAAAAGTAAGAAATGCATCATGAGGTCGTGAGGGCTAGGAAAAATCAGATAAGGAGATGACTAGTGCCATGACCTCTTTAGGTCTTTTCATATGATTAAAGTCAAAAAACCCACATCATGAGCCCATCTCTTTTGCATGGTCAAAGATACTTATAAATGTATTTTAGCACCTATTAAGGTAATAATTAATAATTTTACCTTAATACTTGGTATATAAACCAAGCCTTTTATAAATTTATGATAACACTTATCAAAGTAAATTAATAAACTATATTACCTTGATACTTGTTAAAATAGATTTTAAAACTGCCCTCAAAACCATGCACAAAGAGAGAGAGAGAGAGAGAGAGGAGTTATAAGGTCATGCAAAAGGGTGATTTTTTGCCTTTTGATGGGAATTTTGGTCAAACAATGCTATTTTTAGAGATCCACTTGGTCAAGTGGCTTGATAAGAGGAGTTCAAAGCTAAAATAACTCAAAATGGAATAGTTTTGAACCCTCTAATCTAGGTCTTTTTGCCTTCCTCTCCCAGCAACTAGGACTTCACTATTTTTGGGTTGAGGTCTTATTTCCAACTCATTCATGCATTAGAGGAGAGTCCAGTTAGAGTGGAGTTGACTTCCCCACTATTTTGGAGGGAGTTTGTATTGTATAGGAGAGAGCACTTGTGCTTTTTTCTTAGTTCTTGCTTTTATTTTCCCTTTGCACACTGCAAAGAGAGATCATTGTATTGTAACTCAGCAATTTTATTTGATTTTTGATACAGTAGCTCAGCATTATTCAAAGATTATTGTAGAGGTATTCCTATTATTTTTCCAATAAAATTAGTGTTACCTTCTCATATTCAGGTGTTGTGTTTTATTGAATGATTTTGATAAGAAGTTTTATTGTGTTTGAAAACAAATCCTTTAAATTTGGGTCTCATTCCTTGAAGCTTAGATACAAAAAATCAATTGATTTACACAGATTATATGTTGTGCAAGCCATTTTTTATTCTTTCCCAGTTGTGAAAGCATGAGTTTTCCTTCAAAGAAAGAAGAAATATTCAAGCCTTCTTATGAAATATTGATGTGTGAAAATTGCCCAAGCTAAGTTGTGAAACTAGATCTGTAGAGAGATAATTGTGAATCAATATAGTAAGTTAGAATTATAAACTCGGTACATCACCTCCTAGGATCCATTTTCAGTTTCATAGCATTCCTTCTATCTTTTTTCCTTGCAAAATACATCAAATCTAGGAGATTTAAAGAGAACCAACTCTTCTGGAGGTTCACCTTCGCCATAGACAATCCACAATCTAAAGGTGATCCCATGTTTCGTGCAGGATTGTTGAGCTTCATGATTGACAAGGGTGCAATCCTCATGACAACGGGTACATCAATCGAAAGATCCCATCCTGTCAATTGCTCAAAATAGGGTACTCTTACCACAATAAGATAGGAGCATACTAAGTAGTTATGACATGTCTTCATACTTAAGCAACAACAAAATCTAGAAAAAATAGCAAAAAAAAAAGGAAAGAGAAATAAATTCGTCACAAGTACCATGATGAAAACCTAACACACAGGCATCATGTCTAGCAGGAAATCACTCATGTCTATGAGGATGCATCCTTCCATTCATTCATCAATGAAATATCCCTCACCCAAACCCTCCACTTCCCCCGTTACCCTCGAGGTGTTCACTCAAACTCTCCATCCACCATTTCGTGTTATATCTTTTTCATACTCCATCCCCCTCCAATTATTCACATTCCACTCCCCTTCCCTTGTCATCTATCATTCCATCCTCTTTCATCAAATTACTCACCTAATGGTACTTCCCCTCATTTATTCTTTCCTCTTATCCTACCATCTCTTAACCACTTGCATTTCATATCCATCCTCCTTAATTATGCATGCCACCCTTTCCTTGATTTTTCACTCAACTGGGGACATCCCTTTGCTGACATTTTTATGGAATGGTTATCATATATATATATATACATATATATATCCCCACTGGGACATGACCTACCCACATTCACCTATCATCATAGCACATCCCTTTGGGTACTCACACTATGTTCCCTCATTCGCTTCGTGTTTGAAATCTTCCCCCCATCCCTCCTAATTGTCCCTCCTAGGATCCTACCCATACATCATCTTTGTCATCCCTCCATCCACCTCATTATTATTTCCCTCCCTACATCCACCTCATTATCATTTCCCTCCCTACATCCACCTCATAATCATCCCCTTGGCTTCAACATATCACTGGATACCACCTCAGGTGTTTTCTTGCATGTTCTTTGATTGATTGTCTACATCTATTTGTGTTCATGTTTATTGTTTGTCTATTTCTGTGTATGTATATATTTTGTTTTATCTTTTGTATCTATTTCTATTTTTATTCTTGTTTATCATTTGAGTGTTTGTATATATTTTATTTTATCATTTGCATCTATTTCTATTTCATTATTGCTTAATACTTCTAGTGCTCCATAAAACACATTGTCACAGTCACCATAATCATTATATTATGGTGTGCTATGACAACTTTGTTGTTATATGAAGCCTAATCAGACTTAGAGGTTAAATTTTCCCCACTTTTATCAGCGCAGTTTCCCCCCAAATTATTTAATGGGGGTTTGGGGCAGCACCCCCAAGACGGGGTCAAGGGGTAGCGCTCCTTGCGAGGTCCAAGGGCAGCGCCATAAAGGCATCGAGAGTTATTTTTTCTATTGGCTAACATAAAAAACCCTATTTTGTAACCGACATAAGTCTTGATAAAAATGGCTAAGGGTTAGGGTTTCCATTGATATTTGTATTGTAGCATTTGCAACAGTATTGAGTTGCAAGGATTACTGGTTGTAATCGGTTTGATTTACTGGATAATAATATTGGACTCTCTGTTGGTGAATGTAGCCCGAGTTTGGGTGAACCACGTTAAAACTTGTCTCTTGCTATTATCATTTCTATGTATTTTTCATTCCTCTGTTTAATCCTTATTTGCATTTAATTGATATATTTTGCATGCAATTCCTAACAAACCTGTCGTTTGGATCACTATGTTATTTGTGACTTGTCTATTTTCCTATTTGCCTTTTCACATATGGTGTACCATCATCATGGTCCACTATATCATGATGCATAACATTTGTGCTACAACAAATAAAAAGTTTCTCTTTGCATATGATATTACTCTGACAACATTGAACCTTGACCAACTTTCAACTATACACATTTCATCCATTTTCTAGACTTATCATTCCCTTCATCCATTTTCCACTATACATATATAATGTGCCATCATAAATACTCATGAGACATCATAATCAATCATGTACACCCATGACATTTAGAATCATCTAATCCTCTAGAATCCAAGTGACATCAATCTGTTAGATGGAAAAGAGATATTTATCCTAAAAGGTTAAACTAGATCAAACCCTCTTCTATCAACATTGAAACACAAACCGAGTTTAGATTCTACCTTGTGAAGGAGGGCTAAACTACAGGGGTTTTGTCCCTTTGTTGTATACAGGAGTGTCAACCAAATTCAACCAACAAAACTAGGGCAAAACATGAAACACTAATTATGCAAGATTGACCAGTAAACGACTGTCAAAAACAGATACAACGATTCTAAAAATATAGTAGAGATCAGGAGACAGTGCAGAATAGGAACCTAAGTTCGAGAGCAAAGAAGTACCAAGGCGATGGGCACCCTAGACCCAAATTAGGGTTTTGTAGGATCTTCAAATCTGGGTGCCTTCCTCTATCAGTCTTCCTTCCTATAGTATTTTGTCATCCATTTCCTCTGGATGCGACCTGCACACAAACAAGAAGGGAAAAGGGTTGTGTTGTGTTTAGGGGCTTGCCTTAGTCAAACCCTGTGTTGGTGTTTACACCTCCACTACAACAATGATTAGAGATCAAAGAGTGTGTGCCCTAGGAGGGCAGAGGCAAGATCTGTAATAAATGATGAAAGAATGAATGTAAATAAAAAAGATTACCACAAGATATGAAACCCAGGTTGGAGTAGGTGACTCAAGACCATGCACCAACAAGGAGATAGAAGATGAAGGCTTGAACTTCCTTCAAGACCTAAAAATAAGCATCATAACATCCACACAAAGAGATTTCCAACCATGAAGAACATTTGAGCATAGAAGATCAATTCACCAAAGCATGAGATAAGTACTTCTAACATTCTCTAGTGTGTAAAATGAATAACAAGACTGCTTATATGCATTCCCGCTCACTAAAAATGAATAAAACCAAATGGGGCCGACAAGAGTAATCCAAGGAAGTGTTCTAAGCCAACACCACAAAAATAGGGTCAAGGATAACATCTGGGATCAAGAATTAATTGTTTATTGTTCTAAAAGGTGTCAAAATAGGTCCCAAGTGATTAGCAACAGTACACATTTTACTCCATAACATTTAGCCCCCACTTTAGCATGGGTACGAACTTACAGTAGCCCGGGTACGAACTTGAAAATTTTAGGCCAAAGAATTCTGCCAAGTTGTAGACTTATAGTAGCCCCCAAGCTTAGGATTCTAAGGTTGCAAACACGCAAGACATTAAAACATAATTCACACATACATGGAGTACTACAAACAAACATAAAGAATACACATGAGAGACACATAATACACAAAGGTAATACACGTATACACAATGCATACACGCTTGACATGAAGCATACACATAAGGCATAAAGTATACATGGAATACGCATGGAAAACATGATGAAGACACACAAAACACATGGAATCATTAGGAGAATACAAGTTCAAACAATATATCACATAAACAAAGATAGAAACAAACACACAAGAAACATGACTCTGACACTAGCTTGCTCTGTCGCTAGGGGTCATGTGAAGAGAAGTGCACTCATGGTTCACGGACTATTAAGGACCACCAAGTTACTAGGTGACCATGACAAGTCACATGAAGCACACGAGCTAGCAAACTTCATTATACTAGGTGGCTCATGGACCAATAGCGAAATGAAAACATCACAAGCTAGTGAGGACTGCCTAATCACTAGGTGAGTTCCATGTCAATCATAATTAACAAGTGTATAATAAAAAAAAGCATAGTGCAATGTATGCCCCCACCTTAAAGTGATTGCTTACTTCCTCAGAGAGCAATTTCTTTAAGGTAGAACATAATACAAGATACGCATGAGAGCTTTCTAAAAGCACATGCCTACATGATATGTGTTCCAAAAAGCTACATCGCAACAAGGGGTTTCCCCCAGAAAAGGTAAATCGAGGTGATTTAGCGAGCATGATACACAATGGCTTGTGTAGTCATGGTATGACAACAAGCATAGCAACAAGGTGCCACATAAATCAAATCATACAAGAAATTATCATGTTAGAGTGAATAATATAAAGTAATAACACAAAGGGATCTACCTGACTAGCATCAGTATATGAATGGTTGTATAATAGGATATGTCTCATAATTATAAATATTTGGAACTGTCATCATCTACTAGTTGGTAAAACTATGGAGACAAAGGAGAAAATATCATATGAAAACAAATATAAAACCTTGGGTCAACAAGGAATGATGCTAAATCATCCCATGCCTTGCATTGTCCTCAAAGGAAACAATAATGATAAAATGCAATTTACGACATATAGAGGAATGATGATACAAATAGAGATAATGTCACAACGGATTTTGGTCCCTTTGTATACTTGTACCAACAAGGGTATCAAGGGTCATCCAAAGAGAGCTTAACAAACAAAAATACACATCAAGCAACACAATACGAGGATAACAATGTGTGCAATCATAACACAAAAGAGAGAGAGGCCACACTTGCAAGTCAACCTAAAACAAATTGTCCTCCTACCAATCTTGCTAATCATAAAAGGATGGAGGGAAAGATGCAAGAGGGACTACAGTAGATACGGTGTAAGGTACTAGAGCCATACATGTTTCATTATTACGTTCTGATTCACTATTGGAATATAGCACAATAGGTTCCGTTGCAAGTTGTGAAGCACTATCTTTCTCTAGAGGAGATGAAGCACTAGTAGGTTTCTCCTTCACATCCATTAGTGACTGGCACTTGCGAGGAGGGAGATTCTCCTCTCCTACAGCAAGGTGAGCCATAACAGGATGATGCTTCTTTCATTCTCTTGCAATTTGATTTCTCTTAGTTTTGTTTATGATGCTTGTGATGGGAATCATAGTATCTTCCAACATGGGTTCCTTTTATTCCTTTGTTTCAGGAACATTAGAAGAAACGAGAGGAACCACCAAAGGTTGAGAGACCACAGGGGGAGGGTTCCTCAATGTGGGCTGCTCTTCCCTCTCAACTTGTGAAATAGGTGGAGGTACTTGAGCATCCACAAGCAGTTGAGAAATCTCAATAAATAATTTATGCACAATCGATTACTTTTCACTAGTATCTGAAAAGGTAGGTGGGACAAAAGTAATATTTTGATTGCAGGGAGGTTTGTTTTGCTGGTTGCCTCATTGTCCTAGAAGGGATGGCAGAGGGGAAACCTCAACACATCTACCAAACATTCAGGGACAAGGAGGAACCTTCGATTCGGGATTAACCTCATTCGTCACATGCAGGACATGGGGAACTACTGTCGTAGCCTCAAAGCATCGAGAGGGTATAGGGATATCACTAGAAGGTATGTTACTAAGCGACAATTCATCAATTTTTTGTGCGTTATATTTTTGATATGATAAAAATAATAGATCCTCTCTAGTTTGATTTAATCCTCATGTGGAATTCTAGGTCTAAAGATAAGGGCAAGCATGGAAAATTTAAATCCTTATGGATTGGCCCTTATCAGATTGCAGACAAGTGCAGTCAAGTCACTTTTTACCTCAAGAGTTTAGATGGGGAATTTGTAGAGCTGTCAACCCATGGCCAATACCTCAAGCACTATTTCTCTTGATGGTATGTGGTCATTTGCATATATTTATATATCTTTTTCTTTTGTGTGTTTTGTGTTTGGGTTTTCCTTATCATTTCCCTTCCCCTTTGTTTTGCCTTGGTCCTTGCTCTTTCATTTTGGTCTATAACCCAGAGATAACTGGATCCTCATTGTGCCTAAAAGAGACACACATTCCCCAAAAGAGACAATGTTGTCACATGCCTAAAATTTTCAAAAAATCCCAAGTTCTATGCCTCACTATTGTCTTAGAAGTTTCTCACCCATTATTGATAGCCGATCTAAGAAATTTTCAATGGGTTTACCTTGGTCAAAATTGAAGTGACCATTTACCTTCTCCATGCCTTTTCCGTGTCTTATTATTGGAAAGAATCCCAAAAAAATTCTAAGTTTGGCACTTTCCTTGTCTTTTCCTAGTTTTTGGGTGCAATGTTCCAAGTTCCAAGTTCTGTCAAAACCTAGAACCCCCCAATGTTCCAATCTCCTCCAGAAACCCCAAAACCCCATAAAGTAATTTGATGTCTCTTGGTTTAAATTTTTGGGGTCCAATTAAAGATTATGGCTATGTTTATCACTTTGAAGAAATTGGGACTTTTGTTCAGGTTTTTTGGTCACTTTGGGGATTTCAGGTTTTCCATGGACCTTGGAACATTCCTAGTTCTAATTTCCTTCCCAATCCTTGTTCCCTCGTGTTATAATATGAAGACCTAAACTTGGAATTTTGGGGTAATATTGAAGATTGTGGTTATGTGTGTCACCTTACATCAAGTTGGTCTTTCATTTAGGTGTTTTGATCACTTTGGGGTTTCAGGTTTTCTATGGACCTTGGAACATTCCTGGTTCTGAGTTCCTTCCCAACCCACATGTTGTAATTTGAAGACCTAAAATTGGAATTTTGGTGTAATATTGAAGGTCAGGGCTATTTTTATCACTTTGCATTATGTGGGACTTTTGTTTGAATGTTTTGGTCATTTTGGGATTTTTAGGTTTTTCGTGAACATTGCAACCATTTCCTCAAGTTCCAAGGTTCCAAGTTCCTTTGGGATTCCCATTCCCCCAATGTATTTCTTCAATGTTCCAATGTTCATGGTTTCTTGGGAACCCCCATTCCCCCAATGTATTTCCTCAATGCTCTAATGTTCCTCGTTCCTTTAGAACCCCAATTCCCCCAATGTATTTCCTCAAGTTCTAATGTTTCTGGTTCCTTTAGAACCCTCATTCCCCTAGAATATTTCCTCATGTTCCAAGGTTCCAAGTTACTCTAGAACCCCCATTCCCCCAATGTATTTCCTCAAGTTCCAAGGTTCCAAGTTCCTCCAGAACCCTCATTCCCCCAATGTATTTCATCAAGTTCCAATGTTCTTGGTTCCTCCAAAACCCCCATTCCCCTAGTGTATTTTCTCAAGTTCCAAGGTTCTAAGTTCCTTTGGAACCCCCATTCCCCCAATGTATTTCCTCAAGTTCTAATGTTCCAAGTTCCTTTGGAACCCCCATTCCCCTACAATCCTTATTCCCCCAAAATTCATTCCCTCATACCCCTATGTTCTCCTTTCCTCATTTCCTCTGGAATTCTTGAACCCCAAGTGTATTTTTGTATTTTAGAGATTTCATGATTTTCATGAACATAGGGATGTTCTGAGTTCCAAGAATTTCCCTGCCCCCTAGGTTCCAAGTTCCAGGTTTCGTTGGAACCCCAAACCCTAATAGTGCAAGAAACTCCATTTTTTGTGAATTTTCAAAGACACAATAGGGCACTCCAACAACTCTCAAGACCACCATTAATTATCTTTTTTAGGCTTGATGGCATGGTAGGTGAGATCCATATACCTTAGGACTCTTGTAGACCCTTTAATGATGAAATCTTTGTACCAAATCATGGGCAAACACTCCAAATATGCAATGTTTTTTGGTATAACCCATGTGGTTCTAATGCAGGCATGATGGTCAAACATTTTCATTTTCAGACATCAAATCCAACACCTCCAAAGGTGCTTGTTGGATTAAATGAGGTATACATGCATTTTGCATTCATTTTCAAAAAAATAAATTTTGGTTGCAGAGTAGAAACAGAAGAAGACAAGCTTGAATATCTAGGGTTTCTTCTAGTGGCTATAAAAAGAGCATTTTCATTGTAATTTATTTTGGGTTTTCTCTCAAGGGTTATGTGAGGGCATTGTAACATTCAAAGAATAAATTTAAAGTGTAGATTCAACATCATTTCAACTGTCTCTATGAACACTTTGTGAAGTTTCTAGTATTCTAGTCATTTAACCCTAATCACATTTGTTGATTTGAGTATTGTTATTAATTAGTTGATAAACAAAAATTGTAAAACACCTAGCAATGCTTTTGAAAGGTATATTTTCATGACAATACATGAAGTTTGTAGGTTCTTTATGGATTATTAAAGAATGCTTGAGTTGATGTTCTACAATTATTTCCATCTACTTGCTTGTATTGTAGAGCCTAGCTTATGCATTAAACATTCAAATTTGGTCTTTATTGGTATCTTGGTTAAGATGTCATTATTTGGGTACATTGGTGTCCCCTTTGATTTAAGATCTAGACTCTATTGTGCCCACTAGATTAATCCACCAATTTGTATTCTATTCAATTTCTTTTCCCTCCAACACACTCAAAACATAACAAAATCTTAATCATTTATTCTTTTGTGTTGTTTGTATTACCCACATCTATGTCAAGATGTATGCTTCTGCATTAGGGGCTATCACAACATCATTTTAGACTTGTTGAATAGCTATATATATGCTATATGAAGGTGTAATAACCTTTAATTCCTTAAACCAACATACAAACACTTAGGGATAGATAATTGGAGTATTTTGTGCAATGGGTATAGTTTCATGTTGTTGTTTGTTTCATTCTTGTGCACCTTAGGGAATACCCCCTTGCTTTAGCAAAGCCAAAAGAAGGTCTTACCCACCTTATCAATGTTGTCCTTAATTGCCTCATCATGATCATAAGTTAGAATTTTTTGTCTTGAGTTTGACACCCTTGGCACTCAAGAACTACTTGGCTTAAGGGATTTGAGGAATCTCAACTTTGAGCACCAACACAATTCATGATGATGAAGGTGCAAGGGTTTCATCCTCTGAAAGCAATAATCCAAAATGGTTGGAAATCAAAACTAGTTGCTCATTGCTATTATGTTCTCTTGTGGTTATTGAAGGAGATCTTGACCTTTCACAATTATTAGAGGGTGGAGAAATAGAAGATTACTTAGGGGAAGCTATACTCATGGCTTAACTTTCTTGGGTTTGATATGTGCATACTCAACACTAGGGCGGGTCAAAGAGCTCCTATTGGTATGGGCCTTGTCTCAAGGATAAATTTTGTATTTAACCTCTAAGCCCTATAAAGTTTTGTTTCCTTCTAGTTGAATCCTTTGGTCCCCTCACTATAGCCATTGCATGACCTTGCAGTTTCTAATAGAGCTAATCAAGCTTGGGTTTTACTCTGTCCTATTATCAATTATGTGGCACTCTTCTATTTACAATCTAGGTCTTGTTTTTTCTCGTGCTTTAGTGTTTTAATAGCAAGTGCTTGTAAAATCAAAACCGTTGAATTTTGAATTGGAGGATGGGGCAAGACACATGGCACCTCCATATTGGCCACTAGGTGAAATACCTCTATTGGATGAATTAAACCCCAAGCATGTTGTGCATCTACTTGCAATATTGATCATTGATCTCTGCATACCCATACACTATTAGTTTTTAAGTGAGAAGGTATTTAACATAGTCACATTCACTTTTTATTTTGATTTTTTGTTGACTGCTTATAGTGTGTCATTGGAGCTCTTCCTTTACATTGTAGGGTGAGGTGAGTTAGTAACAAAGTACTTCACATAGACCAGTTTCAACATTCAAACATGTTTTATATGCATGCACATCTGTAGTATGGATTTTTGTTTTATTACACCAAAGACTCTCATTGTTGTGATTGTGTAAATATAAATAAAAACTTCTTAACTTAAATTTGATAGTCATTTATACATTAAATAATTAATATTTACTAACAAACATAATATTAATATTAATAAACATTATGGATATTTTAAATACATCTATTTAAAAAATGTTGAGCTATTTTATTTACTTAAGAATTATGTTATTTTACTTTAGAACTATTGATAAATAAGAAAAGACATACACTATTTATTTTAACATTTACTTAACAACTAAAACTAAAACAATTGTATAAAATAATTAAAAATAACTTTCAAAAAGGTGGATGAGATCAAGGGATGCTTCTATATTAAAAGAGAATATAGAAATGTACTTTAAAATAATTGTAAGTAATGAAAATAAATTAATATTATAATACCTCACATTATATCTAGTCAAAATAAATTCATAAACTAAAATCAGATTTCAAAAGGGTGGATGAGATTAAGGAATGCTTATATATTAGAAGAGAATATAGAAATGTATTTTAAAATAAAATAACTTTTAAATTATAAATAGAACTGAATTAACATCTTAAATTGAAGATGACATACTCAACTTTAGAAAAAATCAATGTAAAAAATGCTCAAGATATCATTCTCATGCCTATTCCACTTGAATAAAAAATAGGCACCTCGAAAATGATATCTCATGGCATCTTTTACATATATTTTTTGGATGATAGGTAGGAATAGGCACATGAGAATGATATCTATTGGCATCTTTTACACAAATTATTTTAAAGATAAGTATGCTAGTTCGTTTTAACCCATCATTAACATTTGTCGGTCATGGAAATAGTTTACTTTGTAAAGTCAATCTAGTCAAGGAGTGCCCACCCTATAAAGACCAAAGTTATTTACTATATTAAATGTATTTATGACCATTAAATATACGTGTAATTATAATAGATGCATTTAGACCATGTATGATTGGTCAAAAGAAGTCAAAATATAATTTACTTTTAAATAAATGTGAACCCTACCATAAAATATTGTTGTTCATGTAGTACATGAATTTTTTTGAGAATAATTGGATGTATGATTTAGACCTCTCCTTTAATAAAAAAACAAGTCAGAAATTTAAATCAATTTTTGGAAGGTAGTTGGTTGATGAGCATAAGTCCGTTATGGGACCCCTAGCGACATTAGGTTTGATTTTATCTCTTCACGTATGTTGAATATGGTGAGCTCCCACAGACATTTTGTAGACGTGGACAAATAGTTTATGGCCATCTAGTCATGCAAGCACAATTCTATTGGTGCCAATGCATTCAACCAATGCCATAATTGCACACTGTTCAAATACTAATAGGAGGGGGTCCCACCACTTGACACATATCATCTTTTCATAGGTTGTCAGGTGAAATTTCCTTAAAATAAAGACTGGTTATACAAAAGGATATAATTGATTTAATTCTTTATGACAGGGTGTAATGCTTTGGAAGCCACCCCTTAAAATATTATATAAACAATTTATGTGAGATCTAGAAAGGGCATGGAGATCACTCAAGGAATAAGATGGTTTAGTGGGCTATAGGCATAGGATAAGGAGCATGCAATGTGTCCAACTCAGGGTATAGAGTATACTCAGGATTGCCTTACAAGAGCTATGATCCATGAGCATCAATGTGGTGCATGGGCACATGTTGTGTTTGATTACATAGATTCCTCTTAGAGTGTGCCATAGCTAAGAGGGCCTAAACCACTAAAATCTTCTTGAATGAGAGTAACTGCTTCAATGGTTTGATTTAGATAAGTATTAAATCTATTATTATTGAGAGATATTTAAAAATGCATATATATTATTTTGGTGTTAACTTGATTGGAAATGGAAATGGATCCTTTTATAGTCTACAATGTTAAATAACAATATTTTTGGATAAGAATATAATAAATTTATGTTGTAAATTAAATTGGTTATTTATATTTATTTTGATTTCATTGCAAATATTAATTTCACTATAATAACTTAAGTCTTTATTTTACACTTCAAGAAAAATAATGTTATAAGAGCAACCATGTCATTTGTTGGAAACAAATGTATAGAGGGCTAGAATGCAACCTTCTTTGTCTTAATAAGGAAAGGATTAATGTGTGACATTAGTACAAATCCTAGTCAAAAACTACATTTCTAATATTAGCAAGAATATTACGAAATTAAAGCTGACATGGTTTACCACCATGTTGTGAAAAATATCATTCAATGTAACAACTATGTTAAAGTTATGCTATAATGTTGTGTCATACAAACCCTGAACATACATAGGAATGTCTTTGACAAGTGGAAGTTGAGCCAAATGACCAATAAGGATAATAGCTAGTGACCAATGAAAGGCACTTGAATGTCTAAGGAAAATACTCACACAAATAGTTGTCAATATGAGCTAGTAACCTAGGCCCAATGAAACTCATTTCATCAACTAGAATGTATTGAATGAATACATACTCTCCTAATTTGTTGCAAGCACTTGCCCCTCAAGAGGATTCATCTCTTTAATGGAATGCAGAGGGTGGTGTGGACTGTGGATGCATTGATGTTGAATGTTGCAACACTAGTTGGTACAAGCAACAATGGTGATTTGGATGGAGGAGTGGCTTTTGAAAGTTTATCTCTAATTATATGAATCAAGTATGATTTTCCCATGCTAGCAATACTGTGCACAATCATTCAAAGGGGGGTCTTCAATCCCATTATTGCAAAATGGAAAATAATAATATCAAATATAGTGCATTGCCCAACTGATAGATTGGTCGAGTCAAGGCTCGTACTTTCCTTGTTGCATGTAGGTTGTTGTGTTGATGGAAGGGTGTCTATGAAACCAATTGCTGACACTTGTAAGGAGTGGGGGATGGTACAAGCAACCCAATTGTGGTTGTTGTCAAAGTCACACCTACCAAGAATCAAAGTCAATAGAAATGCCTTGTTATAGTTGAAACAGACGTTGCCACTCTTTAGCCTTGTTTACATTCGATGCATTTGGTTGATCGAGGGGGGTTCATCATAAAAGAAATAGAAGAATCTATCGATGTTTAATCAACATGTCATGCATTGTAAGTACCTTTTATTCTATCGTAATGCTTCACAACATCAACTCTACATGACGTAATATCAGTGGCAATGGTGTGGAATGGTTTATATAAAAGGAGTTTTCTCTAGCAAAAGGACCCAAAAGCATCCAATTCTTTAGCAAGAATGGTTGTGAAGCAAGGTGTGCCACAAATAATTGTTGGAATTATACATTTCCTCAACCAATTGTTTGTGTGAGATGCCACAAGCATATAGTTCTGTGTAGCTTCAATTAGTGTCGATGATTCAAACATTGGTTGAGCCATGTATGCATCAATAAATGTTGAATTTGCAACATGCTCACTATTATAGGGACTCACACAATGCAATTTTACTTGCTACAAACTATAAGGAGTTTTTTTAACAATAAGTGACTACACTTGAACACTAATATTAGGATCAATCACGCTCTCTATTAGGGACTTGTGAAATACAATTGAAGCAAGCTTGTTGGAGTCAATAGTAGTGGAGATGTGTTTGGGCATATGGTGATAGGTCTGTAACCGGTGTTCGACTTTGTGGCATACTTGGCAATGTAGTCAAGGACTACATGGCAGGAGAGAATAGGCTAGTAGTCAACATTTTCTCACCAAATGGAAAGGATGGTAGGGGTTATGGATGTTTAATCTATCATCATTATGGGTAGGCATGTATTTAACATGGCCATTCTCTGAAAGAAATAAAGTTGATTGATTGTAGATTCCAAGGAGTTTTATGGTGAGATGACAATAACGACCCTTTATTGTACAAGCATGCACAAAGTCTAGACAAATTTTTAAGTGTATTAGAATTCTCATTTGCAATAGTAAAAAATTTTGATTGAGAAACTTAGGTTTTTTAGCCTGGTTTGAGCCTAGAGAGACCCTTGGGTGGGATCTCTTCCCATGGATTTATTGCCGAGACCACTACTGGGGGTCTCAGTCCCCAAGGCATTATCACCAAGTTCAAACCCATGAGCTCATTGGCCCAGTGAAGGCCCATAGCCTGCGAGCACGACAGCCCAGCGAATGCACATATTCTGCAAGCACATCAACCCAATGAAGGCACAAGGCCTACGAACTCTTTGGCCCAGTAGGGGTTTGAACTTTGGTGGCCACCACAACAACTGTGCGACTTGACCACCAGACCATGCCCTTATGATGTAGGAGCATCCAGGGTGTAAGAGCAATCTTGCATCAACCAAAAGAAAATGTTGTTTCTTTTCAATAAGGGCTAAATTTGGCAGGGTTACTATTTTTAGTAAGTTTGCATTTGTGCACAGTTGGATACAAAATCTTAGACAGGCCTTCAGAATGGTGAATTGAAGCTAATGGTGAAGAAATCATTTCAATATCATTTGTCATTTGTGAGATATTAAAATTTCAAATTCCAAAAATCCTATTGAAATATTCAAAGTCAAATTTGAGGCACTTAGAGGCTCCGGATGGGCCCAAAATTTGGTGGGAAACCCAAGTAGTATACCTTTAGGTATTGCTTATGCACAACCGTCTTTTTGAGAGCTTTCCGAGAAGGTATTATAATTGAAAATCCAACAGTCGGATCGAAAGTTATGGCCCCGCGAAGTTGACCTATTTTTGGAGGGAGATGCAAATTTCGAAATTAAGTTGGTGGCCACCAAAAAGGGCTATATATGACCATTTTTGGGAACCCTTGGGGTAGTAGAGTTAAGGGGGAAGGTGTAGAGTCAAGAAAAGGCGGGAAAATAGAAACTCTAGTTGATTTGGGGGTTATAGAAGGCTGAAGATTCCAGAGTCTTTAGAGAGAGGGAGCTGTAATGTGTTGTAGCCTGTAGGGGATTCATCCTCTGATTGTATTTGAGCTTCTGCAATGTAATGTTTTGCCCATATTAATAAAATATCATTCTATTTTCTATGTGCAATTTCTGTTATTGTGTGTTTTATGATTTACCCCCTTCATCACCTTATCAGCTTTGCAATAGTAAATAATCAATATGTAAAGGTGCTCTATTAAAGAATCACTTAATCATCAATAACTAATAGTTCAATCATTATTATAATTCTCTTTTACAATAACAAATAATTAAAATGCAAATATTTACCATTAAATAGCATAATAATTTTTTAATGTTGAAAAATCACAATAATTAAAAAAGTAGAAAAACAAATTAGAAGTTATACTAAAGAAGTGAAAAATATTTTACTCAATGTTTGATGTCTCCTCCTTTCAATTAGAGTTACTCTAACATTCTAAGAAGGATGATTCCATAACATAATTGCTATTATGTTAATACTAATTCTTGTGGACTAGTCTCTTTGTATTCGTGAAACTTGTCTTTGATCACAAGTTGTGATCTTATATTCACTTTTGTGTTGTATCCTTGTAACCAAAGTTTTATTAAATCTTTTAAAAACAAGATAAGCTTCGACTATTAAAAAAAATAAAAGAAAAATTTAATTGAATAAAGGAAACTTAAAAAATATGTATACAAAAGAAAGGAAGGATAGGAGCTGCTACAAATGAAATGAAAGTTTTAGACCAAGCAGTCTATGGGACCTAAGAGTAGCATTGTGCTGTTAGCATAGACTGCCCCATATTTCCCTGTTGATTATCATCCTCCTAATCTTCCTTCTTTCAGGTTATCATCTTTGTGTGGGGTTGCTCCACTTCCACTTCTGCTTTTTCTCTACTCTTTTTAGTCTCCACATGATCACACCCACCATAGGAGGAAGTATTGAGGGGAAAGTTGAGCAAAACCTTACACCATGTCCTCATGCCACTGCTTTAGTTGGAGTGGTCTCATGAAAATTTTCAATTATGGGAATAGGATAATTTAGAATCTTTCCCTATTTTAGTGGAGCAACTACTGTTTAGAAATTGAAAATAGGTTGTGGGAAAAATGGGGGGTTGAAAGTAAGCAGCAACAACATAATGCGAAAATAGCCACCTGACTTTGTACATTTCTTTCCCTTCTTTTTAACATTCTCTCCAATTTTTCTTCCCAGTTTTACGTGCACAGATTTTTATTAATTTTTCAAAATTTATTTAAAAAAATTTATACAGTTTAAAAAATAAAATTTAAGATAACTGGTTTAAAATAAGCAGAAAATTAAATATTTTGGCTGATAGGCCATTCTATATGTGCACACATCTTGTAACTACCAAAAATTTGGTAGTCCTATTTTTTGGTCGTCTAAAAAAAATTGGTTGTCCATATAAAATAAATGTTTAAAACAACAAAAAATAGCAAATATACATGTAAAAGGAGAAGACCCAAAAATAGAGGATGGAAGACACATTGTGCAAGAAAGGTTGGCTGCAAGGAAATAAATCAGAGAATGAAACGTCACAATTTCCTTGGGCATTGATTTAAACCATCGGTCAAGACGCATTAAGAGTTAGGGTTTTAAATAGGAAGGCGGTGAAGAGATGAAGGCACACTATCGATCATGGCAGTAGTAGCAACTACAGTATTCCTCATAACCCAAATGCATCAAAGAAATGAGGATGATGGCAGTTTATATCTTGGAGCTCTGGTTTTTGGTCTCCTTGTCAACATGTTCAATGGGGCTGTAGAACTATCATACACAATTAGTAGGTTACCTATGTTCTTCAAGTAGCGAGACCTCCTCCTATTTCCTAAATGGGCTTTTTCTATTCCAACCTTATTGTTAAGCATTCCTATCTCAGTTGTGGAAGCATTTTCTTGGGTGATTGTAACTTACTATGGAATAGGATTTTCTCCTGAAGCTAGCAGGTGCTCATTTGCAAATGCCATTATAATGATTGTTATGTATTTACACAGATACCCATGATATTATGATGTTACATGTTGTATGTACACTAGTAATTGGGGTTCTTACATCTAACAGTGTCATTAGTCATGCAAGTTTTTTAGGCAATTCCTTATACTGTCTCTTGTAAACCAGATGTCAGCTTCTCTGTTTCGGTTAATGGTAGCAATTTGTAGGACAAAACCAGTATCCAATAGTGTAGGAAATTTTGCCTTGTTATCTATTTTCATGCTTGGAGGCTTTTTTGTTCCTCGAGGTTTGTTATTCATCATTTTCATTTTCCATTACGCATTCAAATGAATTAAGAACTAAATTGTAATTGTATTGAATAATGACAACAAAAGTATCAATGAGATTGTCAAGGGATTGCTCTCTAGAATAAGAAAGGAATTTCCAAGGCATCTCTGAGGTTATCCAAAGAAGATTTTAGCATATTATTATAAGCTTCATGACCTTTTCCTTGCAAAGAAGATTCCCAAGTGGTGGATCTGGGGCTACTGGTCCTCACCAATGATGTATGGACAAAATGCCCTAGTGATAAATGAGATGCTTGCTCCAAGATGGAATAAAGTAAGCCTTGCATATTACATGCTTGCTTAAGCTTTAGTCATTTTTAATTATATGGTATACTATTTAGTTTTCGAGTTTTCTCTTTAAATTTCAATGAATGAATCTCTTGGGAGGTACCAAGCAATGTTGAAGGCTACTTAAATACTCTCTGTTTTGAATCGATAATTGGCTATAGAGCATTAATGGCAAATTAATTTTAGGTCTTGAAGTACTCAAAAGCCACCAGATATTTCAAAGAAGCTAGTGGTATTGGATAGGGGTAGTGACTTTATTGGGGTTTATATTAGTCTTCAATATTTTATACACAATGGTCCTTACATACATAAATCGTGAGTTGTTTTAGTGTCAATGCATATATTTTTCTTATTCATTTTACTTAGAAAATATGTGGTTTCTTGAATATTGACCAATTATCATATTGGTGTTAAGCTCCTGGGAAACCTCAGCCTGTTTTGTCTAAAGAAAGCATTTCCAAACAACAAGGTGCACAGTATGACAATATGGCACATAAAGAACCCCAAGTGTTTTCATCATGGGCCAAAGATAAAAAAAATTGGAGCACTTCTCAAAAGACACTGAAAATAATGCAAGTAAGAAAAATGTTGCATCTCAATTTAATTCATGCATTATTCACTGTCAATATCTTCATGATCAAAATCTGTTAGCCACACAATAGTCTATAAAGTGCAGAAAATAAATAGGAGGAAAAAGTTATTCACCAGGAAATAGGCATTCTCTGGATGAGATCTAGTATAGGGAAGAGGAAGATCTTTCTCTCTTAACATATATTTTTGGAATATAGCTAATTGACCCTCATCAATAAGCTACACAATCTATCCTAGGAGTACCCAAGATAAATTATAAATACAATACAGCCAGATGGATGCTCGAAGTTAGCTCTACTGCATCTGAACTTCGCTTGGGGATAGACTTTGCAAAGCACTACAAGAACTCACATCTCTATGGGTAAAAACAACACAATTCTCCTAGTAATATTGTCTTGACTAGCTACTTTTCCAATTCATTCTAACAAATACTACTCCCCTAAGAAATCCAGGAGAAACAAAGCATTGGTGAAAGAGATTAGCGTCCCGGTTCCTGATGGAAAAGATCTTTGCTACCCAATGCAGTATTCACAATCATTTTGTGATCAATTCAAATTTTGCCTATGGTGGTGGACATATTGGCGAAGCCCACCTTACAATAGTGTCAGATATGTTGTTTCCCTGCTCACTACTTTGACATTTGGAACTATATTTTGGGACTATGGGAAAAAAATGTAAGTTTTTCCATGCTCATGCTTTCATATCAGGGATAACGGTACAGATCTCTTTGTTATCATTGGGGGCATTTATGGGGCAGTGATGTTCTTAGGAGTGAGCAACAGTTTAACAGTGCAACCTGTGGTTGCAATTGAAAGAACAGCATTCTATAGAGAAAGGGTTGCAGGAATGTATTCTACAATGCCCTATGCCTTGGCACAGGCAAGTTGCTACTTCTAGATTTTACTACTTATACAAGTGACAATGGACCCCAACTAATGAAAATTGTTTGTCTATCACTTACTTCCCTCTTATAAGGTTCTATTGCCACCTTGGTTTATATATATATATATATTCTTTTGTGATTCCTTCCCCGTTTTTTATTCTAACTTGTTGTCCTCTTGAGTCCCATTGATCTATTTTCGTATTTCATGGATATCAAGGATTTTTTCCCTTCCCTTCTATAGTTTTGCAAGTAATCCTTTTAAATTATTTTACGTACACATAATTCAATCTAAATCTAATTAATACATTACATTTGTCATTTTGTTTTGGAACAGGTGGTCATAGAGATCCCATACATATTATCCCAAACAATTCTTTATGTGCTTATTGTCTACAGTATGATAGGTTTCCAATGGATAGCCAGCAAGTTCGCTTGGTTCCTATTCATTTATTTCTTCACATTCCTCTATTTTACCTACTATGGTATGATGGCAATCTCAATAACACCAAATGAGTAGATGGTTGCAATTATAACAGGATCTGTATATGCCTTATTTAATGTCTTTTCAGGATTCTTCATTCCAAAACCGGTATGCAATTGATTATAATTTTTTTCTTTCTTCATTTGGTGAATTCTTATTAGAGGGAAAATGCGAAGAATCCAAGCACTGATTTTAATTTTTTTGTAATCCTACTGTGACAAATTGTTTGATAGGAAAAGTTTAGCCAGAAAATTGATCAATGTCCAATTAAGAGTGGAGTTCTCTACTAAGTTTTATTGGGAAAATTTTTTTAGTCCCTCCTCAAAATTATTTTCTAGATCAACTATTATTCTTTTTCATAATGGGGGAAGGGGTTCACCCAAAAAAATGGGAACTAAAGAGCTAAAGCTATCATGCTTTAACTAGGATCAGACTCAGTCTCTATCTCTGTCACATTAATTAAGCTATTATGTGTTATTAACAATCTTAGAAATAGACCTCAAATTTGGAGAACATCTGCAATAGATTGTTTTATATTTAATGAGGAATATAGGATCTGGGAGACAAATTTGAGTTCGAGTATTCGTTCCTGCTAAAGGAAGGTAATTATTAATTTTCTTATGTTGTGATGCAGAAAATCCCAAAATGGTGGATTTGGTACTATTGGATCTGTCCAGTTTCTTGGATAGTTTATGGCCTCATTATAATGCAGTATGGGGACATCACTAACCCAATTATGGTAAATGGGAAACAAAGAATACCTTTGAACAAATTTGTGGAAGAATATTTTGGATATAACAAAGAATATTTAGGCCCAACTGTTGTAGTTATCGTAGGTTTTGGAGTTTTCTTTGCAATTATGTTTGGTATGGGCATCAAGGTATTCAATTTCCAAAAACGTTGAACCATTGGTTTGCATTTTTATTTTGATTTCCATCAAGGTGAGCATTGATTCTGCTTCTTGTTGATAGACCAATGGCCTACCACATGCCTTTGCATTGAGTAACATAGGTTTGAATTATGCAACAAGATAGCTTATATCCATTTATTGGCTTCATATATGTGATTGTTATAACTAAATGGCAGGGTTTCATGCATGCATGTGTAGGTCTGGTATGCATATGAGCAAGGTTTAAACTTTAAGGTGATGTTGGATTTAAGAGTTCAGAGTTAATTGTTTAGGGTTTTATTTTTGCAGCCATAATCACTTGCAAAACCAAAGCCTATTGATTCATAGGAGCTTGGAGTTGAATCGTTCTTTGATTATGTGTAGGGTTTTATTTCTGCAGCCATAATTATTTCCAAAACTAAAGCCTTCTGATTTATGAGTTTAGAGATGAATCGTTGCTTGATTGTTCATAGGGTTTATTTCTGCAGCAGCCTTTTGATTTCCATGGGAGTTTTTATGAGTTTAGAGATGAATCGTTGCTTGATTGTGCATAGGGTTTTATTTCTGCTGCAACTTTTTGATTTCCATAGGAGTTTAGAGATGAATCTTTGTTTGATTATGCAGCCATAACCATTTTCAAAACTAAAAGCATTATGATGTTAATTGGAGTTTATGATTCAGGATTTTAATTGGAGTTTTAGAGTTGATTCATTGATTGAAAATGTTTAGAATTTCATCTTTGCAGCCATAATCATTCAAACCCAAAGCCTTTTTTAATAAAAATTTTCAAATCATTGTTTGATTATGTGAGTTTCAGCACCATAATTATTGAAAACTAAAACCTTTTATCCTAAAGTTTAATTGGAGTTTTAGAGTTGATTCATTGATTGAAAATGTTTAGGGTTTCATCTTTGCATCCATAGGTAATCATTCAAAACCAGTCTTTTTTAATGAATTTTTTTAAAACATTATTTTATTATGTGAGTTTCATTTTGACACCATAATCATTGAAAACTAAAACCTTTTATCCTAAAGTTTAAAATCATCTTTAAATTAATCTAAGTATAGTTCAAATGAATCTCTTAAATTAGTTTAAATTTTACTTCAAATGAACTTCTTATAATTCCTTTAAATAAAGTTTATATCTATTAAAAAAATGATATACTCTAATAAATCTCAAAAATGGAAACGAGAACATCTATAAATCATAATTTCAAGTCTAAAAATTGCTAGAAATCTCTAATCTAAGAGTCCTTTTATATTTGACTATGTTTTTCGTTGGGATTATAGTTACTGATCATCAGAAAGATGAGTTCAAAAAATTTTAAATGAGATCACATAAAAAGTGACTTAAATTTATATCAATACTCTATATTGTGGTCTAAACAAAACATATTTATTTATACAGTTTAAATCCTAAGGCATTTAAATTATCTTTTATATTACGGTCTAAAGAATATAGATTGATTAATACAGTTCAATCCCTAGATGATTTGAGTAATTGACATTCATTCTTATTTTTTAAATTAAAAGAATAAAAATATTCAAAATTTATATCAAGTTTTAAAATAATTTGTAGTTGTCTCCAATTGCTTCTCTATATCTTAGTCTCACATGCTTCCAGGTATATGGTTTAGCCATGAATATTCATGTTATTCATATGCCTATGATATTAGGGATAAAGCTAGAAGGGTATCTTGCTGTGTTCATGCTTTATTTAAAATGTTTCTGATTTTGTTATAATTTTTATGAGACATAGGAGTGTATGGGGAGGTTCCATTTCAAGCTTCCTCACTCTGTTGTCTACGTTTCCTTCGGTAGCATAGCCACCATTAAAACAGATAGTTGTGTCTTATTTTGTCTGTCTATTGAAGGTTAAAATTATGTGCCCATAATATTGGTTGTGCCAAATTTAACGGAGATGTATCATTGGCAACAAAACTAGACTCCGACATGGAGAAGTGCTTAATGTCTGTACTCTATCAATTGGAAGAATGGTTAGATGAGAAGAAACCAGAGAGCGATTTGCAGCATAGGGATCTTCTAAATTACTATGTTTCAACATTCAATTTCAAAGTGCAGAGGTGCATTGTGGACTACATTCCAAACAATTGCGACTTTGGACACAATTTTTCGTCAACAAGGGCATGATCCAGAACAAGTTAGATTTAGAGAAATATTAACAAATATTAGGAATGCGATTGCAAGATATGATGATTGGAAATTCCTTATGGGTCGAACAAATGACTCATAAGTTGTGAGGAGCGTATAATATTTGATGCATCTATGCATTTATACGCCACAAATAGTATGGTTCTGCTCCACAATAAGAACATGCTAAAGTCACTCAACATGCCAGTTGCACATAGTGTGTCTACATACACCCAACGTATAGAATCACATGATGTTGATGATGATCACTTGGATAGGGTGGTTCTACTATGTGTTGGCCAACACGTGATGTTGGTATGTAATTTGTGGGTAAATGGTGGATTAGTTAATGGAGCACTTTGTACTATAAAAAATATAGTTTATCATCAAGGTACTCAACCACCAGAGTTGCCATTATGTGTGATTATGGAATTTGATAATTATGTGGGTGTGCCTTGGGATGTTAACAACCCAAAGTTTGTTCCTATTTCACCTATTACAAGAGGCAATCGTACACAAATCCCCCTCAAAATGGCATGGGCTTTAACAATACATAAGTTCTAAGGGTTAACAATAGATAGATAACAATAAATATTGGTGATATAGAGAGGACTGGTTTAACATTCACTGCCATCTCTAGAGTTAAATCTCTCAAAACTTTGAGAATATCACCACCATTCTCATTTGAATGATACAGTAAGATAGAAAATGCAAATTATGTTAAGAATAGGAAAGATGAAGAGCATCGATTGCAATTATTGTCTCTAAGTTGATCATTGAGAGAACATCCAATAAATATTTAATTTATTTGTTGTTCATTTACATAAATGAATATTGTGTTGTTAACAATAATGTTATGGCCTTTATACTTGCAATAATATTTTTTCTTTCAATTGTGCCCATGTAATAATAATTGTATAAAATAAAATATTTCATGTGATCTTATTTCATATAGCTTACTATTTACTAGCAATCGCACAACATGTGCAATGGGTATGCCGATAGACTTCTGTAAGAAGTGTTTGTTTCTTAAAACGGGAAGAGCAATAATTTAAGCACAGTTTTCCCATGTGAGACAAGTTTGTTCTATATACACGAGGAAAGCAATACAATATACAAGATTAGGTAATGTAGCATAGGGAAGCATGTAAATAGACACAAGTAGTATGGACGGAAGGCTTCAATTGCCTTGACGTGTGGCCCTCCTTTTTAAGGATGCAATGGGTATTCAAGTTTCAATATGTGTTGTATTTGTTAGTTTAGTTGGCAAATTGTAGGGTGCATATATAAGCCTTCAATAATTTAACCAGGGCCCAAAATTAAAAGGATAAAAGGGAGAACAAAATATTTAAATCAACCATTTGCTAGGAAAGCAATCACATGGAAAAGGTACATAAGCATCGGATGTCTGTGCCGACCCAAAAAATATGACAGAAACATTACAAAATGGAGCAGCACCAAGTGCATAAATAGAGAAGACCGCTATGGGAAGGAGCCTTCAAGAACCCTAAAATGTGACTCCTTTTTCCTAAGAGAGACGTAAGCATTGTCCTGCATGCGAGTGTAACGTTGGAAGGTGAAAGAGGGTGAGATCCGTATGTCTTGCAAATGACAAACACGCGAGATAGATGTGAAGAGCAAACCCTGACGTTCTGTATGACCAATGTCTATCGTGACCTTGTCAAGAGTAAGGCCTTGGGCTTTGTGAATGGTTAAATCCCACACCATCCTAAGCGGGAGTTGTCTTCGAGAGCCACGAGTCACAGGAGCAACAGGGACAAGTCTCATGTCACGTGAATCCCAAGGTAGGTCTGCATAGGTGTCAAATCTAACAACAACGAAGCTTGGCAAGTCTGGAGGATTGAAACCATTTGGGTAGACAATGGCCACAACAGTTCTAAGCGCCCCATTTACAAGTCCAATAGCCTCCCACAAATTTGAGGTGAACATAACTTTTTGGCCAACACACAAATGAATGACGGAAGGTAACTGCTCATCTTCTGGGTCCACAACAAACCTCCCTCTTGCTTGTTCAGCATTGCACTGTGCAATGGAAACCCCTAATGATTGTAACATATGCTTATTATGTTGATCAACCAAGGCGTTTGTTGGAAACAAATGTATGGAGGATCGAAATGCAGGAAGGTCATTTGCACCCAAGAAAGTATCAGTCTGTGACATCAAGAGTTCCCAATTAGGCAAGCATGCATCAGCATTCCTAAGATTAGCAAGGAGTTGACGGAAACGGACCTGCGCCTCACCACTACCTTCTTGACGGAAAACATCCTTTAATGTAACAACAATTTGGAAGGAGCACCACAAAGTTGCACCATACAAGTTGCATGCATGATATAAGGGAATGTCTCTAATAGGAGGTAACTAACCCAAATCACCAATAAGGATAATGGACCGACCACCAAAGGGAATCTGACTATACATGGGGAACACTTCACACAGACGGCTATCAATACAAGAAAAGAGCCTTGGGCCAATGAATCTCATTTCATCAATCAAGATGTATTGAACAAAGTACATGCTTTCCTAAAACATTGTCAATGCCTGACCTTCCAACGAGCCCATCTCTTTCAATGGTATGCGCAAAGCGGCATGAATGGTGGATGCATTGATATTGAATGCCGCAACACCAGTTGGAGCAAGGAAAAATAACGGTGATTGGGATGAAGGCAGACCCTGAGAGAGTGCATCTTTTAATATATGAATTAAGTATGACTTTCTAGTACTGGTAGTGCCTTGAACAATCATCCTAAGTGCATCCTTGCTTCTAGCCCTTTGGAAATGTGATAGAACAATATCAAAGATAGCATGTTGCCCAATATATAAACTACCTACTCTAAGATGAAAATTTGTTCTCGTAGCATCTACAGGATGGCAGGATGCTCGACTAGCTTCAAGGAAATCAACAACAACTAACTGGAGGCTCCGAGGGATTGAACAACTACTCCAATCATGGGAGATATCAAAGTCACGCCTGCCAAGCAAGTCAAGTTCATTGAAACCAATATTGGTGCCCAGGTATAGGGAAGAAAGAAGCTACCACTCTTCAGCTCTATCCACAGTCAATGCATCAAGTTCACCAAGGGGGTCCTCATCATCAGAACTAGATGACCTATCTAGATTTCTCTGGGAAAAATGCCATACAGTGTAAGACCCTTGTAATCGCTCCCATCTGTCCATAATCTGATTAGCAGACAAGCCAATGTCACTTTCAACGGAATGAAATTTTGTATACAAGAGAAACTCACTCCAACAGAAGGAAACAAAAGCTTCAGAACCCCTAGCAGGAATGCTTGTGAAGTGAGGTTTCACTTGAACAATTGCTAGAACAAGGCATCTAGTCCATTGATTATTTCTACATGAAGCTGTAAACTTCCAATTCTTTGCAGCCTCTATTAATGTAAGCGGTTCGAGGGCTACCAACCATGTCATGTATGCAGAAACAAATGTCAAATTGATAAGGTTGTCATCATCTGAAGGGTTCACCTAACATAATTGTTGTCTATTCACATTCAAGGAAATAAAGGGCCTACTACAAATAACCAGAGGCAATTTCAACAACAAGTGGCAACACTCTTGGGCACTGATATCACAGTCAGCTACAGTTTCTATCAGGAACTTATGAAAAGCAACAGCTGCAGGTCTATCAGTTTCAACATTAGCAGGGATGCGAGAGAGCATGTCATGGTAGGTCTCTAATCTGCACTCAGACTTTGCAGCGTATTTCGCAGTATAGTTGAGGGCTGCATGGCGAGACAGAACGGGCTGGCAATCCACATTTGCTTGCCATATGGAAAGCATGCCAAGGTTATGAATATTCAACCTATCATCATTATGAGCCAAGACATACTTGACATCACCATCTTATGAAACAACCACTATCAAAACAGCTTGCAAAACCCAAGGAGCCTTGTAGCGACATGAATACGAGGTGCCTTTCTTAGCTAAGCATGTATCTTTTGTGCACTTAGTATGTCGCTGAACACGATTGACTAGTTCGGCATAGTCCATGGAAGAATTAACCGCCAAGATTCTCTGTGTCCAACAAACAAGGGTCATCTAAAATGGAGCGATGGAACATCGATGATCTCTCAACAATTCCATGTGGGTTCCAAGTGGACACATAGTTATTGATGTAATCTACAAAACCTTTGACAATTTGTTTGTCCTTCCAATCAATTGTCTCCATGGCAGGTGCATGGTCAAGCCAAAGGAAGCCATGAATGTGGGTAGAACCTCTATGTTGCCACTCATACCTACTAGAAGTGAGACCAAACAAAAGGGAATTAGGAAAATATCAAGGCAAGCAAAACAATATTTGTTATATATAGCAACTAACCTATACCAATAGTCCTTTGCTTGTAGAAGCTTCTCAAGCACCTCCTCACGAAAGATATTCAAGCGGTGATGCATGTACATTGCAGCCAAATGTGGATTGTGGGTAATGTTCTGCATTGTCCATTTATGTGCAATAATTGGTTCAAGGGGGAAGTCCCAGGCATGACAGCATGCAAGTATGGCCACTTTGTATCAGTTGCACTCAACATGAAGAATAGAGTAGGGCAACCAAGTTGTATAATCATATCAGAAAGCTCTCCTCTAGATTTTGTCCAAAAAGGACGAGTGCCACACAAGGACGAGCTAAAATGCATCAAGTATTCTGCAAGCTTGTCATCAGGAAAGTCACGCAAGCATTGACGCAGCTCACCAATAGTAGATGGGAGGCTATCCTCCCATTCTTTTTTCACATAAACAGAAGTAGTGGACTGGCTACGGTGCCACATCATCAGGTTATACACAAAGTAGCAAAAATGAGGGTGCTGGCCAAACCTATTATCATGGTATCTCATAAGGTGTAGAACATATTCATGCATTTTCACCTCTCTCAAGCGTGGCTACCCGAAGCTCACAACGCCTGTAGGGTAAAGTGTTGGAATGCCATTGCAAACAAACCCTCTGTGTTGTACTCGTTAACCGGTGCCATTGAGCTAGTCATCCAATCAACAACATCTATGGTCCAACCAGGCCCCAAATGCAAGAGATCACAAACCTCCTCCATATCCCTTCATTGAGGAGGGAGAGTAGCCACAAAAGAGGAGTGCTACCTAGGCTCCTCATGGAGACGGTTTGAGTCCTCCTCGGTAGCGGGATGAGGGCCAAGGGTTGGCTCTGAAAGATCAACGAATGAGTGGACTAGCATGCTTTATATATCAGTAGGAATTGTTGGCAAGGATGAAATGGTAGTTTCATCAAGCTGGACATCTTTGAAGTACTGATCATGAGCAATTTTGTACTTCAAGGCTTCAAAGATGCACGATCGATTAACTTAGAAATCGTAGTTTCCTTGGCTCCCGCTATGCTTTCTCACAACTATGACATCTAACTGGTCAATGCGTCTTGGCAAGTGTATAGCAATACTAGTAATGTCCCATGGGAAGCTTAGTGTATGTCCACTATATTTCAGTTGTCCACCACGTGCATGGAAAACTTTCAAGATTGGATTCACTCGTGCTATTAACATCTCCTCTACTTGTGTTAACACTTGTAGGTAATGCAGCTGGCTTCCAGGATCCATATTATTCCATCTGGAGAAACAATTTCCATTTTTCTCTGCAAGGCAATGACAACAAGCATTGGAATTGTGCGAACGATGAACCTGGATGCCTGGATAACTTTCCATGCATATTGAGCAGGTAGGCATAGATGAGAGGTGATCTATCTATTGTCGGAAGCATTGTTGTGCTACATCAAATAGTGCAGGAGCAGGCCCAGAACTACTTTGTGGGTGAAGACTAGTATTTAGCCCATCTAATTCTGACAATCAGGGGTAGTACATTGATCCTTGTGGCGGGAAGTCTGGCCCTATATGCAACCAAGAGGGTGGCGTATGGATATTAGACTGGATGTCGAGCCCATTGATGCTAGTGGGGAGTCCATGGTGCATTGATAACCTCCTTTTTTCACATCACACTCTATTAAGAGCATCCTTTTGTGCTGCATAACGAATACGTTGTAGCTTGTTCCTTCGAGACTGCGTCGCCGAGCCACTACTAGATGCAACATTGGCCATGTCCGGGTGGTCCATAGCGAATTGGAGCGATGACTTGAGCAAAGGGAAGCGAAAAAATTAGGTACGAGGAATTGCATGTATGGAGACCATGAAAGAAAAGTGCTATAAACTTTAGAGATGAGAAAACTATAGGGGAAAGTATAAAACAACTAAGTCTAGCAATACAGAGCACCAACTATAACAAGTAATAGCAAAATACGAACCAATATATCAATTGTGCAAGAATATGCAATGGAACCACAATAGCTGACTTCTAGCAGCCGACAAAACCACAATCAATCCATTGAGTGAGGGAACAACGCAGATATGATGAGCAAAAACATTATGCTTATATTGTTGCGTAAATGGATAAAAGGTCAGCAACTTTTTCAAACCTCACAATTACATGTCGTATAGATGCTCATCTTATATCTGAGGGTTCTGGCATATAGACAGGGCCCTACCGTTAGATATCAAATCATAGGAACGATGAAATCCATAATTAAAGCTATATCTATTTTTGCCTCACAGACATTGAACTTTAGGTATGTATGATGGAATCAATAAGAAAAATCTATGCCTATTTTTTCTTACGGATATCGAATTACATGATGAAATCCATAATAGAATTTTATTTTTTTTTCCTTTCGTATATTGAATTGTAGGTATGTATGATGAAACCCATAAGAAAAATCTATCTATTTTTTTCCTTACAAATATGAACCAATAGATCGACTATGGAAAAGATGAATTGAAAGCATAAGCATTGTTTTTGAGTATAAGTCAAAACCAATTTAAGCAACAAAACAAAATGAGAAAGGGAACAATAGATATTATACTTCAAGACAATCTACAGCAGGGCTTCCACAGCTGTCAACAGTGTATCATGCATGAAGACTGGAGATAGGTATATATAAGGCTAGACAAGGGCCTGACATAAAAACATTGTGGTATTGACATAGGACATGGCATATCTACAACGAAAATTCAAAATGAGTTCCAAAGATTTCAATATTTAATGGTCCAAGCCACACAGACAAGGCAAGGGAAACTATCTAAAGCCTTTGGATCTATACATGCGGGGACAACTTTGAGATTTCATTCAAAAGCCAGTTGCTTTCATCCACAAAGGAAATACATTCAACCCTAGTCACAACAGCACTGATCCTCCCATCATCATTGTATGTTTCACGTTTGACAGATAGTCTAAACACAAATTGATGTGAAACGATATTCTTCAAGATCTCTTGAACCACTTCATCTTCAGTTAGCAACAACTGCAAGTCCATGGCAGTGACACCCATCAACACATTCCTAGTTTGGTCAAAAGTAGTAACCCAGTGCAAGGCACCTATATGGTGTTGTAATTCAAGTTTGAGCATATAGTTGTAGTCACAATCAATGAGATCTTTAGAACATTTGGGCAATGCCAAAGGCTATCTGTTTGTTGCACAACCTTTTTCTTGCATTTTTTTCTCATCAACAACATTTGAGAAAGAAAGGTAGAAAAAATTGTCCAGTTGTAGCTTGGTCACAGTGGCATGAACAACCACAGCCTTAGTCCTCTCAAAGCAAGCAATGGATTGAGTACTTAAGATGAAAGCACGACTATCATGATCACAATAATGAGCACCTCCACATGTCAAGCACGATGCAGCATTCAATGATCCCTCTAAGGTCCACAAGGACTTCAACGTTGTGGCCTCCTTGATGTTAGGATTTAAAGAGAGCTCTGTGGATCGTAGAGTGTCAATTGTCTTTCCATTCCATGCTACCACATGACCACCTCTAACCAAAAGGATGGGAGGAACCTCCTGGGAGTGCATATTGTACAACTGCTTCCCCTTGACCTTGGCATGGGTTCCCCAAAGAGTCACGTCTATGTTGAACCATGAAGCATCAACGAGGTGAGCGACACGTTTATCTATTTATGTGCCATCGCGCTTACAGATGGTCGATGTGGTTGAGATAGTCTCCACAATACCAAGAACATCAACCAAAGAATTAGCAGCCAGCGATTAGAGATCTTTGGTTTGAATGAAGTGGAAGTTGTGGGTGGGTATATTGGACACATCAAAGACACAAGAGATAATTGTTGAAGAAGGCTGCAAGAAGACCTCCCATGGATTTGAGGAGAGAGAGTAAGCAGGGTTCACTACCTTTACACGGCCATTAGAGATGTCAAACACCATACCAACCTCAACAACATCATAGAAATGATCAACCGCATTATTGAAACATGTTAAATATAGTTCACTTCTAGCAGAGTCGATAATGCCGAAGCTAAAGACCTTCCTACTACCTCTAGGATTACTAAAGTTGTACAAGACACCCTTAAACAAGACTCGGCCCCATATTGTCCATGAGTGCTGGTATGGAGTAAGTGCACCAATCGGTATAATTGCATGACCTGCACTAGATCTAATAGCAGCAAGCTGTGAGCTTGAACCATGAGATGATGAAGCAATGCCTGAAGAAGGAATGCCCACCTTAGGGCCCTCCAAGCTTGAACCACTAGGCATAGAAAGAAGCAAATTAGGTGCACCAATAGTAGCACCATGAACAGATAAAACTTTTATCGAGCTAATAATAATTGACCTGCATTTTGCAAAAGAGAGATAGTTAAAAAGTTGGGAACCATAACATGTGCGGATGGAAAAGACAATGACCATTTAGGGGTGGATTTAATGACTTCCATACATTGATCTGTTGACACGCTGACATGCATAGCCTATAAGCTACAAAATGGACCCCTCAACAAGGCCTCCTCCAACAACCAACTAATTATATTTAGAGGGGAGGAGAGTATCATGCATGTGGGTTTCGTCAAAAAGCCGCACTCGATAACAAAGGGAAGAACTATGCTTAGAGGTGATCAAGTTTAATGAGGCAACTTGCAATGTTAGGCACAAGCCAGAGGAACTACCAAGCAAGCTACTGATCGCTCCATCAATTAAGTTGACATCCATGGCAGGGAAAACGAGAGAAGAGAGACAAGCCTGCAAACAAATCAAACAAATATCTAATTAGGAGCGGGCCAAGAAGAAAAAAGGATAACAAGTTTAATTGGTTAAGAGCAAGAAAGCACCACATAGTGTGTAGAAATGTCAATTTGACGTCGAACATAGTAGAGGCCATTTTAAATGGTTAATGCAAAGCGACTGAATGACCATAGCAATTCCATTACATACAACCACAAGAGGAGCCAACGGTAATAACTTAAATTTTAATTACCGATTTAAGATGAGCAAACTAAGATGGTTGAGATCTATGAAAATTGGAATTATTTGTAACTTGGGGTTAATTCTACACTTAAAAAAATAACCTTCACCCCTACAGATCTAATCCTAGCATAGGGTAATGAACCTTTATTGTAGAAAATGAATGTATCAATTGTTGCCCTTTTGCACCTCCAAACAAATATTCACCTTGAAGTATGGACATGCAATGAAAAACTAGTGGTGTTTAGGAACACCTTTTGGGGCTTTCTAAATAAGGATCTTCTCCTTATAACAAGTCATTAGATTTGATTTAATGGTTTTTGATAAAAAGAGAGGAATACAACATGTAATAAATGCATGAGACACTATCCAAAGTGAGTGTAGTTCCAAACTTAGAAATTTGTCTTTGGGGCTTAGAAACGAAATGTAAATGGGGTGATTTTTTTTTATACTTGACTTACTACTATGGAACTTAAACAACGCAATTCTATTAAAGAAGAACCCCAACAAACACATTTAATCCAAAATTAGTTACTCTCCAAAAATGTATCCGAGATTTCACTTGCAACATAATTACCATGGTGGAACGTAAACAACAAAAGACAAATTTATTTACAAGACCATCTACACATGAGTCTTTTATTTACAAGACCATTTATACATAGAAGCCTAAACACATAAACAGTTTGCTTACAAATTTTACACATATAGAAGCAATTGAGCCATTGAGAACCATCAATGCTTGGCCTATTTACAAGTAAACCAAGATACAGACAAGGGAAGGCTGCCAAAAAATTAAGATAAGATGACATATGCAACACTACATGCTAGCCATATATTCTGCTAGTGCACGCAATATTTCAGCTAATGCACCCCCTCCATACACCTAGTCATAATAGAGCTCTTTAAACCAAAAGAACAAATGTTCAAGTTTGTCATACACACATTGGAAATCAGCTAAGGCACCCTGGAATGCTTGCATCTCAACCTCTTCTAGAAAATGTCCGGGGACAAAAACATTCCTAGCATGGTTAACAATTGTAGAGCAGGACTATGACAACGTGAGGGAAAATTCATGCAGACACAAAGGTGCATCCACATCAGGTATTGGGGCAAAGGTCAGCTCTTCACGAAGTGGGCCCGTGACACTCCCATTTGAGCTACTGCTCAAGATCTCCACAACCTCTACATGTTGTTGGGGAGATGACATTTCCCAAGCTTATAGCTAGAAACAAATTTTCAAAAGCAACAAAAACATTTAAAACACTTAGGAACAAATCTCACATGGTTATTACTGACAACATGTCAGCATGTCTCTATATACAACTTGCAAAGCAGATTCAATGCAATGACTTCCAATCTACCAAGACATTTAAGAACATTTAAACTATGCCTTTTTCCTCAAGGATCACATGGGGAATGTATTTTTTTTATTTCATTAATGCAAGATTAAATATTTGTTTTGAAATTGAAGCATTCAAAAGTTGTTGTGACTTGTGAGAAGAAGCTTTCAACATAACAACTTAAATTGAAGCCACGGACAAATGCTAGAAATATGACAAACTCCATCCACAATCCCAATCAAAGATAATTATTAAAATAAATTTAAATTGTATGGGGAAAAAAGCCTCAACTTCCTTGTATTTGATGACACAATTAAAACTTAAATTAAAGCCAAGGTCAAATGCTAGAAATATGATAATCTCCAACCACAAACCCAATCAAAGATAAATATTATTAAAGTAAATTTAAACTGTAGGGGAAGAAAAGCCAAGCTTCTTTGTATTCAAAGAAAAAATAAAACTAATATTGATGATCTCTAAAAATTAATATAACAATAATGGTAGCATTTAGCATACTATATTAACAAAATAACCTTTAAGAAACACAAAAAAATAAGCATTTATAAATATTCTACTATTTGTAAATATATTTAGGAAGATGAAAGAATTTACTTTTACAAAGTAAACGAATAAATGTTATTTCATTTTTTTGTAAGGTAAATAGTAAAGTGAATGTACAAAATAAATCCTCTACGTCTATTATTGATTTCAAATAACAACACTATATGTTTTTCCTTAGAATTTTTATCATTTACTACTATTTTCTTCTTTCATGATTTTTCTCTTATATCCTATCACATGCATTTCTCACTTCCATGTTAGACACCATAATCTTCACATTTTACTAAACTAATAAACAAGGAAAATTTGGGTTCCATATTTCATTGCTTTATTAGTGAGAGTTTCATTTATCTTGGTTAAAAAACAATATATATATTTTAGCTCCCTTGAAATTAGCATAGATATAGAATCATTTGAAGGAAAAATAAGATAAAAGTTCTTTTTCTATACATAATTATTAGTTTTTAGCTGTAACTTCAAAAAAACTAAAAATCAGTTTTATGCTTTAAAAAAATCATCGGTAAAAAGATGTTAAGGGAAGATTACCCTCCGACATTAAAACTCGTTAACTATACTATTTAAATATAAAATAAAGATCTGCTTTCTAAGGGAATATTATCTTCCTAAGTTAAGACTTGTTAGATATATCATCAATCTTTTATCCTTGTGCACAGGACAAGGCAATGAAAAACAAAATCAGTCTAAATGACGACAACTTTTAATCCAAATTGGATTTATCCGTTAGTTGACGTTGATTTACACGACAATTGTTCTAAAGACCAGTCTTTGGACTTCATTCACCGGGAAAAGCCTACAAAACTTGGTAAAAATAAAGCAAAGAGAAAACTCCAATGTACGCATCCTCAAAGCAAAATGTTAAAAGGGTTTGAAGTAGTTAAATACTACAGTTAGCTATCAGTGACTTACCCAAGGTTCAAATAAATAATAAAGGTGATGAATTTGATCACATTTTAATATAGATCATAACCTTCATTTTCAATCAAATCGTACTATAGGATAAAAATATATCAGATTGCCAAAGTAAAATGGTGGATGAAAATAATTAGATTTCACATTCTTGTAATACAAGAATTGATGGGGAAAAAAACAAAAATTGTCAAAGCGACCAAATGTTGGCATTTACAAAGATTCAAACAAAATAAACACCTTTTAATAGTTTATGCACTTCCAAGTAAAGATCCAGTCTTCAACATGTCCATTTGAAAAATTGTATAGGGGCTTCTGAATCAATTTAGCACCACATATCTAAACCAAAAAAAGAAAATTTCTTCAATTATATGTTTCCCCCAACAAACCAAACCAAAAATTACTATATCTCATATTGTTTAAGATCAGCTACAATGGGAACTCAAAATTTAAATTCAAGATTTGCAAACGGCCAACACCAGCACTTCAATGTCACTGAGACACGATGAATTGGTTAAACTATAGCCTTCTTTCATTAGGAATTCGTAGAATTACATAAACCTCTGTGTATTAGTTAAAGCGAGATTTTTAATTTAAATTTTTTTTTAAAAGGCAAAATAAAAACCAAAAACAAAATTCATTGCGGGGATTTGATTTCTCGTTGGCATACAAACGATAAATACTAGCTAACCTATGTGCACGACAAGCTGGAGGGGTCAAAATATTCTGAAACCTGCTTTCAAAACAGTGATTTTGATCTGACTGAGATTGAATAAGTGAATTATATCCGTCTGCCCAATTCTCCCAGTTGTTTAAGATGACCAGGTATGGGTCCTAAAAAAAATATCTTCTGGAGTCGAGATTCAAAAATGGGGAAAATTGACAAGAAGGGAATGAAAATGAAGGGAGCACACAATTGCAGATGGCAGAAGACCATCGGCCAAGATGAATGTGGTACTACAATCTCCACTGCCTAGCATTAATGCCCACCGGCCTGTATCTCACCTACGGGATCGCAAGATGCAGAAAGGTCTGCAGTCGCCCAAATTTTTAGCCAAATTATTTCCCTAAACGATGACCATATACACGAAGCTCTCTAAAATGAGCTCCAAGCACTCTGGATTGAATCTACACCTTTCATGTCTGAAATCGATGAATTCCTGTGAGACCACCCTCTATAATGGCACTGGCAGAGGCCATCGATATCAATGCAAAACCAACAGGAAGGATGACCACAATGGTTGTCCTGTACCTACTGGGCAACTTGGTCCCTTGGATGCTTCTATCCGTACATACTGAGCTCGACTCCTTTATGAGTTAAATGCCTATCGACGTAAATATCATAATATCTCAATGTGATTTATTAAAAGTTACATTCAAAACATTGATATATGTTTATGTTGTTATAATACATTTTTCTATTGTCTTCATTTCTCTTTAAAATTATTGTGGTATTCAATATATTATATAAGTTGTAGATATAGCATAACTAGCATATCTATATTAAATATAATATATCTAAAGTATGCCAAGAGATATCCTTCTCGAGGCGCCTATTTTTTTAATCACTAATCCTAACTCTAACCCTAACCCTAACCCTAATTCTAATCATAAAGTTGATTTTAACCCTAATCCTAACCCTAACCCTAACCCTAATTCTAACCTTAATCATAATTATCGTTAGGGTTAGGGTTGAATCATTTGAAATGCTTACTTATCTTTATTCCATTATTATATCTTTTCTTTTAGAGTTTTGTGCTTTGTTGAGATATATCCTTTACCCACCCTAGCCACCATAGTCAATCCCATTAGGTTTCCATTTTCATATGTAATATACCACTAATTCTAATCCTAACTTACCTTAATCCTAATTGTAACTATGATTTTGACCCTAACCCTAACCTGAATTCTAACCGTAACTCTAACCCTAACCCTAACTGTAACTCTAATGCTTACCCTAACTCTAATTCTTATCCTAATTATAATACTAACCCACCTTAATTCTAACCCTAATTCTAAGAGGAACCCTAATCCTAACTCTAACCCTAACCCTAACCCTAATTCTAATCATAACCCTCACTCTGCACTAATTATAACCCTAATTTTAAATCTAACAATAATCCTAATTCTAACCCTAATCCCAATCCTAACTATGGTTTTAACCCTAACCCTATCCTGAATTCTAAACTTAACTCTAGCACTAACCCTAACCTTAACTATAACTCTAATGCTTACCCTAATTTAGTAACCCTAATTCTAACTCTAAAAGCAATTCCAACCCTAACCCTAATTATAACCCTACCCTGATTCTAACATTAACCCTAATTCTAATCCTAACCCTAACCCAAATTCTAACCCTAATTGTAACTCTAATGCTTACCCTAATTTAGTAACCCTAATTTTAACTCTAACCCGAACCTCAATTCTAAATCTAACCCTAAACATAACTCTAACCTAATTCTAACATTAACCCTAATTCTTACCATAATTCTAATTGTATTGAACCACCTTAATTCTAAACCTAATTCTAATAGGAACCCTAATCCTAACTCTAATCCTAACCCTAACCCTAATTCTAATCATAACCCTGATTCTATCCTAACTCTAGCCCTAATCCTAACCCTAACTATAACTATAAAGCTTACCCTAATTTAGTAACCCTAATTTACTAACCCTAATTCTAACTCTAACCCTAAGCTCAATCCCAACCCTAACCCTAATTATAACCATAACCTGGTTCTAACATTAACCCTGACCCTAACCCTAGCCACATTGCTAATTGTAATCCTAATTCTAATTTTAAACCTATTCCCTAACCCTTATTCTAACCCTAAACATGGCTCTAATTTTAACCCTAACCCTTACCCTAACTCTAACCCTAAGTCTGACTATAAATCAAAACCTAACCCTAACCTTAATACTAACCTTAACCCTAATTGAACTCTAACCCTAACTATAACTCTAATTCTTACCCTAATTCTAATAGTAACCCACCTTTATTCTGACTCTAATTGTAATTGGAACCCTAATCCTAACTCTAACCCTAACCCTAACCATAATTCTAATCATAATATTGATTCTAACCCTAACCCTAACCATAATTCTAATCATAACATTGATTCTAACCCTAACCCTAACCCTAACCCTAACTGTAATTCTAATCATAACATTGATTCTAACCCTAACCCTAACTCTAACCCTAATTCTAATCATAACCCTAACTATAACCCTAATTCTAACCTTAATTAGAATTATGGTTAGGGTTAGGATTGGGTAAGTTCAAATGCTTACTAATATTAAAAACTTTAATCTATTGGCATATGGTTTAAATGATTTAATACATTAGAATATTAAAAATATTAAAATATTAACTTAATACTTTTTAACATATTATATATTTACAAATACTTTAAATCACTACCTAAAATACAAATAACATTTTTCCAAACAAAATATTATTACTTTAATATTATATATTACCATTTTCACTCACCAACATACAATTTATATAATTTAAATATTATTTTTAAAATAAAACTAAATAATAATTGAGTTACTTTATATATCAAACTAGTTTTAGATATATTATGCATCTACTATTGAATAATTGCACTTGGTATCATAATGGTTTTAGCTTTTGTATTTGAATTTTAATGCTAAGAAAAAACATTTTAAGTGAAGAAAAGGTTTATTAATAAGAATAGTATTGAGATATGTAATAATTAATATGGCTATTCCTCATCATTAAGTTGAGGTTAGTTTAATTTCAGGAATTAGAGTAGACATTTTGCAAAAATTAATATCTATTTAGGGAAAAAATTGTCTAATTATGGAAAGAAAAGGCAAATTTTTTTACAATTTTTTTTTTAAAAAGAACTAAATAGTTGAATAAAATGCAATTTTAAAAAAATATATATATATAGTTGAATTTTTTTTTTAAATGAAAGATTAGCTAAAAAAACTATACACTTTGAAAAAAAATTATTAAATTTAAAAAGATTTACAATGCCTTGTGGAAAAATGAATAAATTTATAACTAAAACTTTATAATTGAAACCCCTCTTTATATTTTCTAAAAGAAATAAATTAAAATTTATATAAAAAAGGCTTATAAAAGATATATTAATTTTAAAAGACACAACTATAAATAATAAATACAAACTAATAGTTAAAAAAGAAACTTTTTTGTTTAAATAAAAAAAACATGAAGAGAATAGAATATAATTATTTTGAGTTTTTGAGCAAGGCAAGGGTTCGAGCACAGAGGGGTGGCACACGACGGCGAGGACAAAGGAGGGCGAGTAGCAGAGGAGCCGCCTAGCAAAGGGAGTAGGGCTGCAGGGCGGTGCTTGCTTCCCCCGCAGGCCCTAGCCTGCAAACAAAAATTAAATTAGTTTAAAGTTTTTAAAATTTTAATTTTATTTGTGGACGGTTGGGAGGGAGCCTTGCCACCCCATGATGGGTGGCAAGGCCGAGACAGCTAAGGGGTCATTGATGATGCGCAGTTGCAGAGGGGAGGCACGAGCGGAAGGGATGCTTCGATTGTTTCAATCATTAATGTGAATGACAGTTTAGGCATGATTGGGAGCTCAGCTGGATTTCGCGAAGTTTCGGTTGGCTCCTTCATAAGCAGGCAGTAGAGACAGTCTTTCTTAGTCTTCCCGATGATAACCAAATGCCTTCCTACTTTGCAGTGATTGTTTCAGTGGATGTTATACGGTGTGGGGGCATGGATACGCCAGTGCGTCTTACCAGTCGAAAGCGTCAAATGGCTTTCCTTGGAGCCATTACGGACCTTCGACTCCAGAGAATGCTGCGCCAATCCGACGTCTTGATGCTGGGAGTAGTGAAAATGGTTTTGGGGAGGGTGTTTCTGGAAAACGGTGAACGGTATAGAGTGGATACAGATATTACCTCTCAGACTCTGACGATGTTGTTGGAGCTAGCCCTGGACAAACAACTGATAAAGTCAATTATGCATGGTGTCTTCATTGCCGAGCTTCTGGGGGACCTCGAGTTTTCCTTGCAGATGGCCAGTGTGGGGTCAGGAATTCCGCGGCTAAAGGATTGGATCCAGTTCGAAGACCCGGGTGCGGTAATTAAGCTCTATCTGTTTATCGTAGATGTCTGAGGCTTTGATTTGATTCTGCTCAAGGACCAAGCGACACTGGCAGTCGGCTTCATTAAGAAGGCGTTAGGCTTGGAGACGGTGGTCGGGCTGGACTGGTTGGAGGACTTCAGGAACCTCCTTGCTTCTGCCAATCTCTAGTGTTTACTTCTTCTCTTGCTCCATTTTGTATAGCTGGAGCCCTGTAGTGGTTGACTAGGTGTTAGTATATTTCCTCTATAAATAACGCTGGTGACCTTGTGAGGTCTCTCTTCCAAGCCTCCTAGATAGTATTGATAGACAGTGTATCTCTGGCCAGCCATGAAACGCTGTGGATATGTAACTCCTTTTTGAAAATATAATATAAAATCAATATTACGGACCAAAAAAAATAATAATAATTTTATTTATTATTTGTTTTAAAGTTTTAATTTTTGTTTAGAATTTTCTAAATTTTTAACCCTGCACGGGCTGAAGCCTTTAGGACCGGTGAAGCCCTAAAAAATTCTGTAATTTTTTTTTTTAATTTTTATTAAAGAAAATTATTTATTGTAGTTAATTATTTTTTTAAACGCTATAGATTTTTTAAAAAAACTTTGCTCTGTAGAAAAAAATTATAGAAATATTAAGTGGTAATAATACATTTTATAATATATATTAAAAATATATTAGGCTTCTATTAAATGTTAAAATATTAGGTTTAAATTTAAAAATATTTTAATATATTATTTTAATATTTTTTATGTAGTTTGTAGTTTGCATGATTATTTTTAAGTTTAATGTTTCTTATTAAAGTGACTGCATGCATTATGCATGTTATTATTTAAAAAGTTTTTTTAGTAAGTCTTTTTACCATATGCATGTTATTATTTATAATATATTTTTACCATTTTTAATAAATTAGGTTTATATTAAAAATATATTAGGTTTATATTAAATGTTAAAATATTTGGTTTAAATTTAAAAATATTTTAATATTTTTATGTAGCTTGTAGTTTGCGTGGCAATTTTTAATTTTAATGTTTCTTATTAAAGTAAATGCATGCAATATGCATGTTATTATTTAAAAAGTTTTTTTAGTAGTCTTTTTACTATCTATAATATTAAATGGTAATAATACATTATATGATATATCTTAAATACACAATTATAATATATACTATGATAAAATTAAATGGTAATATAATATTACCATACTATTTCATATTTTAATATTAAATATTAAAAATATTAGGTTTAAACTTAAAATATTTTAATATATTATTTTAATATTTTGATGTAGTTTGTGTTGCACCAAGAAACACACACAACACTTTTATTTACAAACAATGCTTCTAATAAAAACAACTTCTATTCAAATCTATCCAATGAAAATAGTTTCTATTCAAATCTACAGATTGTGTGAGCTCAGACTTCCCTCTTTTGTTTGGGAAAGATCCATAATGCTAGCCAAATTTTTAGTCTTAGACAGCCTCGGGTCATGGGAGCCACCGCCAGCGGAAATAACAAAGCCAAGCTTGGTGGATTAAAGCTCTGTGACTCCACTTCCATCCACTATTCTATCAGAGCCCTCTCTGTTAAGCTCTTCCCCACCAATCCAACGGTTCCCTGCACCTCGTATTTTTGCGCAATGTATCAGACAATGACTTGAGATTCTGTAAACAAAAAACCCATTTTTCAGCTAATGTACATTATACCAATTTTCTCAAGCATTTAATAAAAAACGGGGAACCTAAATCTAACTGAAGAGGGTGAGATTTCTGGCACCTGCCGAAATGGCTGCACAGAAAACTAAGTAATGGTTTCAATAAAGTAGAATTATGTTACCTGCAAAGGCTAAGTATTGGGGTTTCTTGTGCTCGCCTTTCCTCATGTCGACGGGAATGAGTTCGTAGGGGAGTTTCTTTTCAAGAATACATGACAAAACTCTGGAGACAACAGGGGGCCGGTTTCACTGCAGCGGCCATCATTGTTACAAATCAAGCACAACAATTCACAGACTTTCCTCTTATCTCTTCTTTCTCACAATGCCCAATGGATTTCTACACACGGATTATTCTTTCCTTGGGGATATGTCTAGGTATATACGCGACAAATTGTGGCTACTCAAAATAGCCCCACTATCACAATGCATTTAATATATTTTTTTTTTAATTTATTCTTCCATCATTTTATTTATTCTCCAATCATTTTTTTAAAATTTTATTAATTTTATTCTCCTATTTTCCTTTTTTTTTTAAAAAAATTTCGTTTATAATTACAACCAAAAAATGAGTGCTTTCATCTCCACCCCCGGCGAAATGAGGCAATCATAAAGGGCGAACAAGAAATTTTAACAACATAAAAGATCTTGCAATTACTAAATATATGGTTTTTTTTTTATGATTTAGTTTTATAATGGCACATTCATGATTTAGTTCATGTGTTATTCATTTAATACCATTTCATTATTTTTATTTGCAAAAATGATTTTCTTATAGCATTTATAGCCTTGTCCACCAACTATTACATTTAATGATTTTCTAGAAAAATAATAAATATATGCTATTTAAGGATAGGCCTATAAATATTTGTGCCTATGGACCATTTGATAGGACTTTTGATGTTTTTACTAGTCATAGAACCACTAGCTCCACAAATAACTCCTTAAAATGTTAAGCAATGACTACTAACCAAATTAAACTAACCGGGGCGCAGCCCTGCTCTTAGCCCTCCTCTTATCTTAAAAGCGGCACGGTCATATGTGGCACCAGGGGCCTCCGCCGTTTCAAAAGTAGTTACTCAAGATCTAATTTATGGTCTTGCAGGCGTAATAAGAATTATTACTCCTTGATTTAGTACTTGCAGAAACCCTTTCTCACCTAAAGAATGCATTGAAATACGAACCCTAAACTGACAATGATCTGTCCTCATCTTGCACAACTAGGAACAAACGTGTAATTTACAGGGCTTTACTGAACCAATTCGTTATACTGGCACATTGTCCTGGCCAGTTTAAAGATAGGTCGAATGGCCTGTAGAATACGAATTGTCTATCCAACCCTCTTGACCGTATTTATCCTATAGAATAGGCTTAGCTGGGCTTCTCCAAATTTAATTGATTAAGGGTGTTTTCAGAGCACTAATCATTTAACCATTGATGTAAGAAACGTGGGAGTTAATAGAAAATTTGAACATCTTACCCTCCTCTCTGTGCATTTGTCGATATGAGAATAGAAATTAGTAATTACTTTTAAGGACGATTTGCAGTGGATTGCGGCCAGATGACATGCACCTACTGCGGAAAACTCTGTTACGATTAGAAAGTAAATGTTAAAAAATTTCAATAGATGGTTAAGGGTTGAACACGGTGGACAGCTAGGGCTCTCTACTTTAAATTACCGCAAGGAAGATCTTGATTTGCTTCATTGAAGGAACTGGGTTTGGGAAGTATATTCAGGAAAAAATTTAGTAGGTGCAAAATCGCCGTTGCCGGGGATCGAACCCGGGTCACCCGCGTGACAGGCGGGAATACTTACCACTATACTACAACGACAAGTGGTAGTTAAATTGCTACTCTATAATTTAGTAATATAAAATGCGTGCGTTAAAAATTAGGAATATAACGTCTAACTTATAAATTTATATTAAATATTATTATGTTTGGTTTGGGTAATATGCAAGATAAACATAAACTAGCACTTGCATCCAAGGAAGTGTAATGGTTAGTTGATTGTAATTTATACAAGTGTCACATAGTGGTGAGTACTTGCTTTCATAGTGTTGTAAATTTGTAATAATAGTGTATGTTTTGTAGTTAAAATTTGTTCCTTATATTAAATATTTATTTAATATTGATGAGGAAATGATTTATTAGTAAATAGTCTTTATAAATTGACTGCTTGATTTGGAGTTTGATTTAATATTTGTTTGGTTAGCATACACTACAATGGAGTGAATATTAAGTGGCTATGCAAGTGGAGGGAGAGTAAGGGAGGGGTCACTCTTATGAAAATAGGATTGTCATCCTTTGAAGCATTTATAGAGATAGAATTGAGTTTTATGACACTTGTGTGGTTGTCTTGTGGGCATATGAACAAATAAACCAATGGTAAAGTTACCAAGCTTAGGGAGGGGTTGGTAGTCATGATGAATAATGATTACCATCTCCTTATCATACACAAATTTGACACATTGTTGGATATTTGAGGGGATATCTTGGGTTTGTGTAAGCCAAGGGTATCCCAGATGAACTCCAAATTGGTTAGAGGTGGGAGTAATATGACATAAAGTAAGTAGTTCCAACAACCTAATCTAAATGGGGAGAAAAAATTTGCAACCCATTTTGTCAATAAAAGTAACATTAAAACATTAAGTGCAACACCTAAAGTAACATAGTAATTCTATTAGAGATGGCGGTTGAAGATTAATTCTTCAATGCAAATATTGAATAGAAAGTTAGGTTCAATGATATTTGCTTGCACCAACTTAACAACTATGCACCCTTCCACATAGAGAGGTCCATGATAGGCATTATTAGGGATCTGATCAGAAGAAAATGTGGTAGGAGGAAGAGTAGAAGAGGAAGGTTGTGCATCAAGAGCACCAGCAAAGTCATTGAAAGACAACGAGGGGATCCTTAGGTTGAAGAGTATCATAATTGGTAGGAGCCTCTGGAATGGAAGACGGATCAAGAACAACTTAGTGTCTTGAATAGGATCAACATGATTGGGTTAATGATGTCGAGGGAATGGGTTAGTGTAAATATGTAGATTTTGATTGGGAGAGATGCAATATTTTTATTTCCATGATAATCGTGTTTCTCAACATGAATTATACCCATACAATTGTCATTTTCATGGCCTTTCACATGATGGTATATATAGAAATGATCAAGAGAAGTTGGTTAATGATAATAGAAGAGGATGGAGAAGGAAGGAGAATTTATTGTCAATTTTGGGATTTGAAGGTGTTGAAATTAGTGGAGGGAGAAGAGGGATCAACATGTTTAACATTAGGCTTGGGATAGGATTTAGAAAATGTGGAAGGATTGGGTTTCTTAAAGGACGTTTTGGTGAATTTGGAGGAATGTGAAGAAGGGGTGGACGGGGAAGAAGGTGAAGATGGGAGAGAGGGATTATAGGCAAGGAGTTTGTTAACACAAGATATTGTTGATGAAGAGATGTTGAATCTCATCATTAAGAAGTTGATAATGCATTTTGTTGAGCAAAGACTAAAAATGTTAAACAAAATCATTGACCCATTAAACCTATCCTTGCTTGCATTGGACAAGGTCAGAAAATGTGAATTTTATTCCAATATTATCAATTCTTGAGTCTCTTTTTTATTTATTACAATATTTTACTACTTTTTATTGTTGCTTTCGACATAGAATTGCCATTTCAACAGTGGGATCTTGATTTTATTGGAGAGATTATGGAAAAATCTGGTAATGGATATAAATGGATTGTTGTAACCACTAACTGCTTCACCAAATGGGTGGAAGCAATACCTACTAGGAATGCAACATCTAAAGTAGTGATTGACTTCCTAATGAACAATATCATCACAAGGTTTGGTGTACCCATAAGGATTATTGTTGACAATGTAATGTGTTTTAGATCCCATGATCTCCTTGACACATGTTCTAAATATGGGATAGCTTTAACACATTATTTCCCAAGTATCAACCATAAAGAAATGGTCACGCTAAATCTAGTAACAAGAGCATCGTGAATATCATTAAGAAGACACTAAACTCAAACAAGAAGAGGTGGTATGATAAGCTCAAGCTAGTTGTTTGGGTAGATAGGATAACTTTCAAGAAGGCTATTGGTAGGAGCCCCTTTGAGTTGATTTATGGATTAGAAGGTAAGATGCCAATTAGTCTTGAACTACCTATATACAAACTACTACAAGAAGTTGAAGGAAATGAGGATGATGGCATTTCCTTAAGGATACATGAGATGACTAAAATTGTTGAAGCTAGGAGGACTACACATGAAAGAAACTTGTTACAGTAGCAGAAGGTCAAATATTTGTTTGGCAAGAAGATAGCTCATAAGAGATTCCAAGTTGGTGACCTAGTCCTCATGTGGAATTCTAAGTCTAAAGATAAGGGCAAGCATGGAAATTTTGAAGCCTTGTCGATTGACCCTTATCAGATTGCAGACAAGTGCAATCAAGTCACTTTTTACCTCAAGAGTTTAGATGGGGAATCTGTAGATATGTCAATCCATAGGTAGCACCTCAAGCACTATTTATCTTGATGGTATGTGGTCCTTTGCACCTATGTATATATCTTTTTTTGTGTGTTTTGTGTTTGGGTTTTCCATTATCATTACTCTTCCCCTTTTTTGGCTTGTTCCTTGCTCTTTTCTTTTGGTCTTTAATCCAGAGATAATTGGATCCTCATTGTGCCTGCAAGAGACACACACACCCCTCAAAAGAGATAATGTTGGCGCATGCCTAAAATTTTCAAAAAATCACAAGTTTTATGCCTCACTATTGTCTTAGAAGTTTCTCACCCATTACTAATAGATAGCCTGAGAAATCTTCAATGAGTTTACCTTGGTTAAAACTTTGTGTTGAAGTGACCATTTACCTTAACCATGCCTTGTTTGTGTCTTATTGTTGGCAATAATCCCAAAAAAAATCTAAGTTTGGCACTTTCCTTGTCTTTTCCTAGTTTTTGGGTGTAATGTTCCAGGTTCCAAGTTCTGTCAGAACCTAGAACCTCCCAATGTTCTAATTTCCTCCCAAAACCCCATAAAGTAATTTGATGTCTCTTGGTTTAAATTTTTGGGGTCCAGTTAAAGATTATGGCTATGTTTATCATTTTGAAGAAATCAGACTTTCTTTTGGGTGTTTTGGTCACTTTGGGGATTTCAGGTTTTCCATGGACCTTGGAACATTCTTGGTTATGATTTCCTTCCCAATCCCCATTCCCCCATGTTGTAATTTGAATACCTAAACTTGGAATTTCAGCGTAATATTGAAGATTGTGGTTATGTGTTTCGCCTTGCATCAAGTTGGTCATTTGTTTAGGTGTTTTGATCACTGGGGTTTTAGGTTTTTCATGGACCTTGGAACATTCCTAGTTCTGAGTTCCTTCCCAACCCCCATTCCCCCATGTTGTAATTTGAAGGCCTAAACTTAGAATTCTAGGGAAATATTGAAGATTGGGGCTATGTTTATCATAATGCATTGTGTGGGACTTTTGTTTGAGTTTTTTGGTCATTTTGGGATTTTTGGGCTTTTCATGAACATTGCAACCATTTCCCCAAGTTCCAAGGTTTCAAGTTCCTTTGGGATTCCCATTCCTCTAGTGTATTTCCTCAATGTTCCAATGTTCCTAGTTTCTTGAGAACCCTCATTCCCCCAGTGTATTTCCTCAATGTTCTAATACTCATGGTTCCTTTGGAACCCCCATTGTATTTCCTCAAATTCTAATGTTCATGGTTCCTCTAGAACCCCCATTCCCCTCATGTATTTCCTTAAGTTCCAAGGTTCCAAGTTCCTCCAGAACCCCCATTCCCCCAATGTATTTCCTCAAGTTCCAATGTTCCAAGTTCCTTTCTGTTAGATTTAAGGTGCCATCAACCTTGTAAATCCTATGTAATTAATTACTCCTAATATTGTTTGTAAATCATTCATAAGGGATGAAGTATTCACCAAGTAGTGATCTTGTTTCAGCCGCATGTTTGATCACAGTACCTAATAGATGTAGGTTATTTGAAGGGTACAGGGGATACCCCCTGTGGGGTCTAGGGGGGCCTAGTGGGGGGTCTGGGTCTGTGTGCCCCAATGGGGGTTCAAGGGCACCGCCCCTGGAAGCCACATTTTATATATAAATTACCATTGTAAATCTAGACCATTCATCATTAGGTCACAGATCTAACAGTAGAAGTTATGTTAGGGTTTTTTGCCCTAGAAGGCAATACTCTTTTAATGAGGGCATTATATTATGGTTGTGAATGAGTATTACAGGCACTACTGGATTGAAGACTGAAGAGGAGATTGATAGTGTTGTATTGTAAACTTTATTGAAGTTAATACAGACTGGTGCATCTCTTCTTGTGTGGAGTTTTTTTTCCCAAAAGGGTTTCTCCACATAAACATTGTGTTATGTAACAAAGAGTGCTTCTGGATTTAACTGTGTATGTTTTTGTTGCAACGTTTTAGATCACACTGTGTGATCCTACATAGTTAAATCCAAAAGCACTCTCTGTTATTTCATGGACTATGGAAAACTCATGCCTGCTACTGTGTTATGTGTTTGATCTTCTATTCTATTATTTCTTTGTGTTGATTTCATATTATCTCCATTTTAGTTCTGCATTGGATTAATAGTTACAGTTGTAATCAAATTTCCATTCTATAGTTGTTCACCTTCATTTCTAACACTTTCCTCAACTTTCAAGGTTCCAGGTTCCTCTAGAACCCCATTCCCCCAATGTATTTCCTTAAGTTCCAATGTTCCTAGTTCCTCCAGAACCCCCATTCCCTTAGTGTATTTTCTCAAGTTCCAAGGTTCCAAGTTCCTTTGGAACCCCCATTCCCCCAATGTATTTCCTCAAGTTCTAATGTTCCAAGTTCCTCTGGAACCCCCATTCCCCCAAAATCCTTGTTTCCCCAAAATTCTTGTTTCCCCAAAATTGATTCCCTCATATATTTATGTTGGGTAAAAGTTTAGTACTGTGTCACACTTTTATAAAGGAAACGACCAACACAAATATAATTTTCCAACTTAAACGACAAAAAAGTCATTAAAATTTAGAATTTTAAAATAACATAAACTAATGAAATGTAGCAATTTTAGTGTAGTTTATGTTTATAATTTTTTAATTTTTTTAATAATTAGTTAGATATTTTTTTTGAAATTAATTGATGAATTTTAATTACTATTTTTTTCCTAAAAAGTTACGTCAATGGCACGTCGAGAAAAATAGAGCAAAATTAATTTTTTTTTATTTAATACTTTTTCCTAAGTAGACAACTCAAATATATAGTGCATGGAAAAAAAATAATTTTTGATGAAAAAATATTTTTTATAATTTTTTAAAGTCAAATTTAATCAAAACCTTATAGTTTTCATGGGACATCAACTTTTGTACATTTTTTTTTTATTTTTTAGAAAACAAAAAATACCCTCTTAGATAAGACTCTCTCCTCTAGTGCGTTGTATATTTTTACAAAATTGTAAAATATATTTTACCAATTTATTTTTAATTTCTAATTTGCTTCATGTTTGATTATAATAACATACTTACAATAAATTTAAAAACAAATATGTTAAAAGTAATTTAAATTTAATAGAAAAAATATTTCTAGAATTTGCACTCCGAGCACTACAATGGGTATTCGATCATTTTTTGTAAAAGTATGCTAAATGACAAGAGAAATTTAGAGTTGAATATGAAGTTTTATTAAAATTTTGAAAATGGGGGCTTGGCTGCCACATGGGATACCACATTTTTGGACGAGATAGTATAGCCCAGAAAAGTTTCAGGTGAAACTCTCTTGTTCAGAACCTTATATGCAAATAAATAATATTTTCAAAGATAAAATCATATTTTATAGATTTAAAAAATTCAGGCAAAAAGTTTTTGGGCGAAACTCTTTATGCCACGTAGGTGCTACGTGGTTCTAGGAGGAACGGTTCTGGGAGGAATGGTTCTGGGTGATGGTTCCAAGCGGAAAGGTTCCAAGTGAAACTATTTATATAGAAACTATTTAGTTGGCTGAAAGTGTGACACAGGTTTGAACTTTTACCCTGTTCTCCTTTCCTCATTTCCTCTGGAATTCTTGAGTTGATGTTCTACAATTCCTTCCATCTACTTGTTTGTACGTGTAGAGCCTATCTTATGCATTAAACATTCAGATTTGGTCTTTATTGGTATCTTGGTTAAGATGTCATTATTTATTTACATTGGTGTCCCCTTTGATTTAAGATCTAGACTCTGTTGTTCCCACTAGATTAAGGCACCGATTTGCATTTTGTTCAATTTATTTTCCCTCCAACACAGTCAAAACATAACAGAGTCTTAATCATTCATTCTTTTGTGTTGTTTCTATTATCCACATCTATGTCAAGATGTATGCTTCTGCATTAGGGGCTATCAAACCATCATTTTAGACTTGATGCATGGCTATATATCTTCTATATGAAGGCGTAATACCCTTGAATTCCTCAAACCAACATACGAGCACTCAATGATAGATAATTAGAGTGTTTTGTGCATTTGGTAAGGTTTGTGTCAAGGTATAGTTTCATGTTGTTTGTTTCATTCTTATGCACCTTAGGGAATGCCCCCTTGGTTTAGCAAAGCCAAAAGAAGGTCTTACCCACCTTATCAATGTTGTCCTTAATTGCCTCATCATGATCATAAGTTAGAAATTTTTGTCTTGAGTTTGACACCCTTGGCACTCAAGAACTACTTGGATTTAGGAATTTGAGGAATCTCAACTTTGAGCACCAACACAATTCATGATTAGGAAGGTGCAAGGGTTTCATCCTCTTAAGGAAATTTATGCCAAAACGATTGGAAATCAAAATTGGCTCCTCATTGCTTTTTCATTCCATTGTGGTTATTGAAGGAGATTTTGACCTTTCACAATTATTAGGGAGTGGAGAAATAGAAGATTACTTAGGGGAAGCTATACTCACGTCTTAGCTTTCTCGGGTTTGATATGTGCATACTCAACACTAGGGTGGGTCGAAGAGCTACTATTGGTATGGGCCTTGTCTCAAGGATAAATTTTGTGCTTAACCTCTAAGCCCTATAAAAAAATTTTTCCTTCTAGTTGAAGTCTTTGGTCCCCTCACTATAGCCTGTTGATAACTGAGAGGGGGGGTGAATCAGTTATCCTAATTATTTCCCTTATTGAACTTTCTTTTTAATTGATGCAGCATAGAATCAAACACAAAAACATTAATCATGAAATAAGAGACACATGACATAGTATTTTTGACGTGGAAACCCTGTTAAGGGAGAAAACCACGGGGTGATTAACCCAAAATTATTCTTTGTTAGAAGAATAGGAAATTACAAAATGGCACTTGCCAATTAGGGCTCACTGCCCGAGCACACTGCTCACAAGAGGCCCACTGCCTACAAGAAGACACACTGTCTACAAAGTGATAAGAATCACAGTCTTGAACTGATTGGAAGCATCTGCATATGCTGGAGTTCAGTTCCGGTTAGGCTCAGTACACTGATCTGCTGCACTTCATCTTTTCTCTGTTCTTTATTCTGCTATCTTTCACATACCGGATCCTTTTTGCTACCTCTGCTCTGTTCTAGACTTATTCTCATATATCTTCACATCATCACACACTTCACAACTAAATCCATCCTCTATATATATCCACACAAGTAATTTCATCACCTTTCTAGTCGGCATCCGGAACAGTCTAGTTTCTTACAAACTTTTGTTCTGTCGGCTGAATCCTTCCTCACCAAGCAATGCGGATCAAGCATATACTTGTAGATATCATTGATCATGTCGGCCAAACATGATTCATGCCTTCACAACCTCTATCATCAACAGTAATACATCCGGAAAGTAGTCTGATACTCTGTCAGTCAGTTCTTCCTCTGTTTTCACTGTTTCTCAGGAATCCGGTACTTCAACTGTTCATATCTTTTTCCTTGTCCATCACCGGAGGCTAAATCCTTGGAATATACCACTCAAGGTAGTTCTCTTGACTTCCCCAAATCCGCATTGCACCAAGACACTTCCTCTGAGAGATCCGGACCAATCTGTCGGACCTTGCCACATGCTCTGTTCTTCTTCACCGGACCACAACATTCTTTATTCTGACTTCCGGTAGAGACACATCATGACTTGCGGATATGTGGGATGACCTTTGTTGCCATCAATGACAACAACCATGAATCCATATAGTGTCTCTTGCCAACAATCTCCCCCTTTGGCATTGATGGCAACACTTAGTGAAAAATGACTAAGTGTTTTCACTATGCTCCCCCTTTGCTGATGCTCTGTCTTTATATACAATTTCCGGAACTCCCCCTTAGTTGGATTCCTCATTTTTCACTGCTCCTCACTCCCCCTTTGACATCAATGGCAAAGGGTAGGGTCCGCACACCAAAATTTTCAAAAATTTTCTATATATAGCCGCATATTTACATACTCACATGTACTGAAGAATGTCTGCAAAGGATGTCTGCAATTGGATCATTTCTGTAGCCCAACTTTGCTTCATTCTATCCAAAATTGAAATGTGACCACTTAACAAAAATGCAAAAGCTTCTGCCCGCTTGAGATCTGTCAGATCTTTTGTTTGGGCGGTGGTCTGAGCATCACTGATGGCCTCATGCATAGTTTCCAACTTAGGGATTATAATCCTTCTAAGTTCTCCCATCCGGTTAGTGATGTTCTTTCTTTCCTTCTCAAGATTCTTTATTTCATTCAAGACTGCAATAGTCTGACATTCTTGATTTATTATAGAGGAAGAGAGAGGATCAAAACTTTGAGATAAGCTTTGTAGCTTATCCTGTTCCTCTTTTATTTTCTTGTCAAATGCTGCTGTTGCCTTTGACCAGGATATACAAAATTTATAGATGTCACCACCATCCTTAAGAGCATTCTCTAAGCTCTTTATTCCAATGCTTACAATCTTCCTATCTTTAGAGATTAATTCTAATATTTCTGAAAATCTCTTATCCAAAAATTCCTTCCGGACCTTTTCTTCAGCTGATTTTTCTAGAGAATCAAAATGTGTATCAACACTGCTGACTAAGGTTTTTAGATTACCGGAAGTGGAGGCTGTCGGATCTATTTGGATTGATGGCATAATCTTTACAAGTACTCCGGAAGCAGCCTCTATCAACTCACAGTCTTCCATATGAGACTTCAGGAGTTTTTCATTTGCCTTGGCATTTGCAAATGAAGCTATCTTCATTGTTTGTACCGGAGAGAGAGAGTCAAAGTCGAATGGACCTTTTAGGAGCTCCGGTTCATCAATCTCTAAAGTTTCTTTGCTCAAAAATTGTTGAACAGTTTGTGCAGTGTCTCTTGCCGGAGACAAATGTTTCTTTTCTTCTGCAGTCTTGGAACTGTCAACCTCTTTGTCTTTCACCACTGCTTCCTTCTCCTGTAATTGCTCTTCTTCTTTGGATCCGGAGACTGTAGGGGAAACCGGAGGAGAGATGCTTGTATGCTCAGGGTCCACTTCTTCCGGAACAGAGGGTTCCAAGTCCTCAGCTGTTTCTGTACCTAGGTCCTCTACAACAGGAAGATTGAACCTTTTGAAGGCCTTCCGGAGGATCTCTTCTGTTTCTTGGGCCACTTTGTCAGTCTCACCAAGCATGAGTTGATTCATCCTGGCTTTGCTTCTGAACTCATCTTTGCAGTCCTTGAAGATAATGTTCATTGTCTTGGGATCAATTTGAGGATATAGCTGAATAGCTATCTGCTCCCGGATCTCAAGATCTTTAGCATGAGCATTATTCTTTCTTACTTCCAGTTCCTTTTCTAGGCTTTTAGGAATAAGAGATATGATTTCAATGAAAGCCTTATTATATATGTTCAGATATTTAACTGTGGCTTCCTGCAGAGTCTTTTGGTCAGCCACACTGAAGTCATCATAGGATTCAGTCATTGGTTGAAGGTTTCCATCCACCATGACCGACTTGATTATGCTCTCTAGAGACAGAGTGGGCTTTTCAACAGATACCTCTGTCATTTCATCCTTGTCTTGGCCTGTGGAGGGCTTACCGGATCCTTTCTTCTTCTGTTTCTTTATTTCTTTTACTCCCTCATCTGACTCTGTTTCCTCTTCATCCTTTTGGCTTCCATAAGCCCTTGTGGCTTTTGTCTTGGATCTCTTACCGGATGCCTGGACTTCCGGTTTTGAACTTTTGGTTGTGGGAGGTGCAGATCTCTTTGATGATCTGGTCTGGGTGGGAGCTTCAACCGGAGCACTTTCTTTACTTTTCTCTTCTTCCTCGGCCTTCCTCCTCTTTTCCCGGCTGGCATCAAGTGCCTCCTTTGAGATGCCTAGGCCTTGAGCAATGTGCTCTACTTCTTTTCTCACCTTTCTTTTAATCTCAGGTTCCCTGAGTTCTACATGTATTTTTACACTCAGCTCCTCAAAGGTTCCAAACCTTTCTGCCTTAGGATCTTTGGGCTGACTTAGCATGTGTTGAACATGCAGCTCCACTATCTGTTCATCCACTTCATACCCCATGGGCATGATCCAGACAGTCCTTGGCTCTACTGCCTCCATTAGGCACTGATCAGTGTCAAACATAAAGCACACTGAGTCTTTGTATTTTTCAACAAGAGACTGGGGAATTCTCTCTCTTGCTTGCATCATGCTCTGAAAGTTTTTGAAGTATCCCCATAGAGCTGAATTTCTCACTTTTGCATCCCCAAGTCCATGCAAATAGTCTCTTATCTGGACTGCAACAGGTTTGTCATTCTGCCATACCCATCCACTTGATCCGGGTAGCTCATTCATGAAGTAGAAGAATAGACATACAATAAGAGTACCATACTTAAAGGAATTCTTCTTATCCTTCTTGATTTTCTGTATATTTTCCATTAATTGGCTTAGCAGTAGTTCGCAGAGATCATATTCTGCATTCTCTCTTAGCATTTCATAGGCAGTGTATACTGCAGTTCCGGATACAGAATTCTCCCTGCTGGAGTGATAGATCTTGTATCCTATTATCATTGATGCATATTTGATATCCGGATCCGAAATATCTTCAATGGTCATTGCCCTCTTATCAAATTTTGATCCGGTGGCCTCAGTTACAATGTTGTTCTTGACAGATTTGAGGATAGGTACCCCTCCGGAAGAGTATAGACCAGTTACTGCTCTAATTGCCTCTTTTGTGATCTTGCAGGGTCTATCTAGCCATAGAAAGTTGTCATGCATCCTGCTCAGTACATACCGGACCCATTCATCTTCTTCAAAGCAGGGGAAATGAATAAATTGCTCAAATTGTTTCTTCTGGATATCCTTATACTCTGGTTTAAGCTCAAAAGCATTGTCTATCAGTTGCTTGTGATAGAGGTCTCTTAATTTGAATTCCCCAAATTCCTTAATGCTTGCATGTATGTAAACCCTAATGTCTTCGGTATGTAAAACTCCGTGAGAAACACTAGAGAAGGCTCCTAGTGGATCTACCTCCAATGATTTGTAGGGATGTTTCTTGAATGAGGGGCGAGGTCTATCAGAGATCTTAACTATGTTTGGAGTAGCCATTCTTCAAAGATTTGCAGTGAGGTAATGAAAAAACGGAGAATACCTTATGCGCCTTCGGTTTGTACGGAGTGGTTGGATTGATTTCTTTATGCAATAACTTCGGCAGGAGATCCTTGGTGTGCTTGATGAACCTTGTTGCAGAGCTCCACTTTTCGCTTCTTCTTGAGTGCAGAATGAGCAAATGACTTTTGAGAAATCCCTTAAATTGCTCCGCGAACCCTAATATCTGTCTGCAATAAATGCTTCACCTACATCATTCCGGTTTGCCTTGTCTGGATAGCTTGGAGTATCCCGGATTAGTCCTGATCTGTGGATATCATCCGGATCTTTCAATCATGAATAAATCGAAGTAACATATTACAAGAATATCCCAAACACTCTGTCCAATCCGCAGAACAAGATAGTGCACTTCCGGATCTCTCCGGACCTTTTTGTAATCCTTTATCATACCGGAGCATCTCCCTGAACAGGTCTTACTTGATCGATCACAGCTTCTTCATAACTCCATGCAGACCTCTGAAAACTTGACTGAAGCATCTCAAGACTCATATCTGCAAACCCTTTAATCCGCATCTTGTGCCACATCCGGCACCACTTGTTTGGCTGGGGGAACAGGATTTTCTTTGAGTCTCCCCCTGAGCCTGAGCTCACTTTTTAATTTCTGGAAGAAATATCAGCACCAGAGTCTGGTGCGGATCCAACCTCTACATTCTCTGAACTTTTCTTCACCCAAATTTTGCTCATCTGATTCCTAACTTCATCCGCATTCATCTTTTGTTTACCCTTGTCTTGATTCTGATTATACACCGGACCTCTTTTGTCCTGATACTTGTTTTTGCAGACTTTAGCATTATGACCGGACCTATTACAGATTTGGCAAATAACATTTCTTTGCATATTTGACTGATATCCTCTTGATCTGCATTGATTAGCCATATGACCTACTCTATTGCATGTGAAGCATCTACCTTTGAATGATTTGTTTACTTGCATAATTCTGCATTCATGGGATTTGTGTCCATACCTTTTGCAGTTGAAGCACTGTCCGGAGAAGGATGAATTAATCTGATTCATTCTCATTCTGCACTGATTAGCTTTGTGACCAAAGTGGTTGCAGCTGTGGCAGTATCCATTGAAGGATGGATATCTTTGAGCATTTGGCTGTCTTACCGGAGGTCTTCTAGGCCTGCTCCTTGGATTTTCTGATCCATGATTCTTCTGACCAGATCCGGAGCTTTCTCCTTTCTCATATCCCAAACCATACTTGTCATCTGTCCTCTTTTGACTTCCAAGAAGAACTTCAAGTTGAGCAGAACTTATCTTGAATTTCTCTTTATATTCATTTGCTGTTTGAAGGTCTCTTTTGAGAGAGGCAATTTGATCCTGAAGTTTTTCTTCATTATCTTTGGCATCTTCAAGATCAGATTCAAGATGTCTGATAATCCTGTCCATCTGGTGGCATTCTTCTGATTTTTCTTTAAGAGATTGTCTTAGATTGTCTTCAGCCTTTCTTTTTTCTTCAATCTCTTGAGTAAACTTTATAGTCCCTGATTCCATTTCATGTCTTAACATAATGGCTTCTTTTGATAACTTTTCACATAACTTGGTTTGCTTAGTCAATTCTTCATTTGTATTGCTTTCTTCACTTTGTCTTGCCAACTGTTGGAGTAGCTCCTTTCTCTTTTTCATAGAGAGACTTAATTTGTCTTTTAATTCTCTCATGAATTCATCAGCCTATTTGAGTCTTTCCTTTAATTCACTGACTTCAGAATTTGACTGTTCAAGATCCTCAAGAGCAATCTTGAGTTGCTCCCTTAAACCATATGCATCCATTTGAAATCCCAGATCTTCCTCAAGCTGTTAGGCTCTATTAGGAGGAACTTAGCTCTGATACCAATTGTTGATAACTGAGAGGGAGGGTGAATCAGTTATCCTAATTATTTCCCTTATTGAACTTTCTTTTTAATTGATGCAGCATAGAATCAAACACAAAAACATTAATCATGAAATAAGAGACACATGACACAGTATTTTTGACGTGGAAACCCTGTTAAGGGAGAAAACCACGGGGTGATTAACCCAAAATTATTCTCTGTTAGAAGAATAGGAAATTACAAAATGGCACTTGCCAATTAGGGCTCACTGCCCGAGCACACTGCTCACAAGAGGCCCACTGCCTACAAGAAGACACACTGTCTACAAAGTGATAAGAATCACAGTCTTGAACTGATTGGAAGCATCTGCATATGCTGGAGTTCAGTTCCGGTTAGGCTCAGTACACTGATCTGCTGCACTTCATCTTTTCTCTGTTCTTTATTCTGCTATCTTTCACATACCGGATCCTTTTTGCTACCTCTGCTCTGTTCTAGACTTATTCGCATATATCTTCACATCATCACACACTTCACAACTAAATCCATCCTCTATATATATCCGCACAAGTAATTTCATCACCTTTCTAGTCGGCATCCGGAACAGTCTAGTTTCTTACAAACTTTTGTTCTGTCGGCTGAATCCTTCCTCACCAAGCAATGCGGATCAAGCATATACTTGTAGATATCATTGATCATGTCGGCCAAACATGATTCATGCCTTCACAACCTCTATCATCAACAGTAATACATCCGGAAAGTAGTCTGATACTCTGTCAGTCAGTTCTTCCTCTGTTTTCACTGTTTCTCAGGAATCCGGTACTTCAACTGTTCATATCTTTTTCCTTGTCCATCACCGGAGGCTAAATCCTTGGAATATACCACTCAAGGTAGTTCTCTTGACTTCCCCAAATCCGCACTGCACCAAGACACTTCCTCTGAGAGATCCGGACCAATCTGTCGGACCTTGCCACATGCTCTGTTCTTCTTCACCGGACCACAACATTCTTTATTCTGACTTCCGGTAGAGACACATCATGACTTGCGGATATGTGGGATGACCTTTGTTGCCATCAATGACAACAACCATGAATCCATATAGTGTCTCTTGCCAACATAGCCATTTCATGACCTTGTAGTTTCTAAAGGATCTAATCAAGCTTCAGTTTTACTCTGTCATGTTATCAATTATGTGGCACTGTTCTATTTACAACAAAGGTCTTGTTTGTTCTCGTGCTTTATTGTTTTAATAGTGAGTGCTTCTACAATCAAAACCCTTGAACTTTGAGTTTGAGGATGGGGCAAGACACGTGGCACCTCCATATTGGCCACTGGGTGAAATACCTTTGTCGGATGAATTAAACCCCAAGCATGTTGTCCATTTGCTTGCAATACTAATCATTGATCTATGCATACCCATACACTATTACTTGCTAAGTGAGAATGTATTTAACATAGTCACATTCACTTTTTATTTTAATTTGTCGTTGACTGCTTATAGTGGGTCATTGGAGCCAAGGCCTAAATTTGATGGCCATATGGCCGTATTTAGACATTTTTACCGTAAAATACAATCAAAATTTTCAAAACAATTATATTACACAAAAGGATGGATTTTGTATAGACTGTCAAAATTTATATAGAATTATGATATATATATATATATGGTTGATACATAATTTTACTTATACTAAGATATATCATAGTATTTTAAGGGCACCTTTGAATAGATAACCGTCATTAAAAAATTGTTGTCAACTGTCAAATTTAATCCCTGATTGGAGCTCTCCCTTTACATCGTAGAGTGAGGTGAACTAGTAACAAAGTACTTCACACATACCAGTTTCGACATTCAAACATGTTGTATATGCATGCATGTTCGTAGTATGTGTTTTTTGTTTTATTACACCAAGACTCATTGTTGTGATTGTGTAAATATAAATAAAAACTTCTTAACTTAGATTTGATAGTCATTTATACATTAAATAATTAATATTTACTAACAAACACAATATTAATATTAATAAACATTATAGATATTTTAAAAACATATATTTAAAAATGTTGAACTATTTTATTTACTTAAGAATTATTTATTTTACTTTAGAACTATTGATAAATAAGAAAAGACATACACTATTTATTTTAACATTTACTTAACAACTAAAACTAAAACAACTATATAAAATAATTAAAAATAACTTTCAAAAAAGTGGATGAGATTAAGGGATGCTTCTATATTAAAAGAGAATATAGAAAAGTACTTTAAAATAATTGTAAGTAATTAAAATAAATTAATATTATAATACTTCACATTATGTATAGTCAAAATAAATTCATAAACTAAAATCAGATTTCAAAAGGGTGGATGAGATTAAGGAATGCTTCTATATTAGAAGAGAATATAGAAATGTACTTTAAAACTAGCAATTGGACCTATAGGTTCAATGGGCACGCCGATAGTTTTATAATGAGATAGAATCATTTGAATGAATATGGTTTATTTACATAATTTTCATAAATATTGTATTTAACATTTTATAAACTTTTTTTTTCTTTTTCCATTTTCTAAAAAAAACAAGTTGATTTATTTATAAAATAAAATTAAAAAAAGAATTATCATTTTTTAAAAAATGTTGATAATAGAGTAAAGATAAAATAAAGTGTGAATAAATGTAAAATGGGCAATTTTGTTTGTTTGTTTCTTGCCATTTATGGTATTATTTGAAAAAATCAATGGTCAAGATGTTTTTGATTGTAGTCATTTTAATCTAGAGGTGAAAGATTTTAAATAAACCATCTACGTAAAAAAAAAACATATTCATTAAATTTGTTTTATTTCATTTATTATGCATTTATTGTAAACAGGGTAATATCAAAAGTAACAATTACACATGTAATATTTGGTATAAATTAAGAATATGTAATTGGTATTTCAGAGGTAAAGGTTGACAACAAAAACAAAATCCTTGTAAATATATATTTAGTAGTTTGATTTGTATTGATCTTTTTGTAGACATTTTTTTGAGACGTTCCTCCTCTTACTTACATAGGATTACATACATATTTTTTCCATATGTTTACATCTTTGAAATGAAAAAGTTAGGAATATTCGTAGATTTGACAAACTTCTTACTTTTGACATTGTTGTTATGATGATTCCTCGACATTCATTGTTGTTATATTTATAGTCAAACCTGGGTAATCCCACAATAATGTGTCCCACTTGTGGGACATCTCAATTTTTCCCTGAAATCACATATTTTTTAGAAAAAATAATGATTTAAGCCTAGATGTGTTCCATCTAAGGGGGCTTAATTGAAGGGGGTTAGATCAAACCCCCTTAGATCAAATCCCCTTGGATGGAACCCCTAGGCTTAAATGAAACCCCCGACAAAGTATCCTCCGCACCTATCAAAATGTTAAAAAAAAAAAAAATTAATTCACTTTTTGGGGGATCAAATGAAGTCATTTGGAAATTTCATTTTGTAAGCATGTAGCCCTTAATGTTAGCTTTCCAAAAATTATAATATGTAGTATATTTTCTTTAATATTATATTTTTAAAATCTTTTATAATGGATGTAGGTCTATTATGAAAAACGGTGCCCTGTTTTCAAGACACTAGGAAAAATAACAGACATTGTTAGAAAAATCTCAAAAAACTACACTACACATAGATGTCCTTATTTCAATGAAAGAGAAAAAAATAATTTTGATATATATGCTAAGAGAAATGTATTATGGTATAAAATAGGTCTAAAATTTTTCTTACTAATTCACAAATTAATAATAAATAACATATTTGATAAAAAAAAATATATCAAAAAATATCTATGCACTAAATAGTGGACTTAATGGTCTAATTCCAATAAATCATGAAAAAGATAATTTGTAGTGAAAGTTTCCAACACATGCCTTAGTTCCTCAACATAATAAACATATGCTAAAGTCCTTAGGGGTGCCTATTGCATGGTGTAGTGCATAACAAATGAGGGGAAGATCTAATACAAATCTCAAGGATGAGCAATTACCTTTCATAGTTCTTTTGTACTTTGGCCTAAATCTACATGGTGCTTGACTTGAATTTGCCCAGAATGAGAGCTAGGATTCCAACCCACAATGTTTTATAGAGAATTGTGTTGAAGAGGAGGAAAGCCATAATGTTGTTGCCTGCCACAATATACGTAGCTCTGAGCTTCTTGGTAAGTAAATCCTCAGCTAGAGCTACTGTAATGGATACCATTAAGAGTGATTGTGGTATGATAAAATAGAAAAATGGATGGGTGGAGTAGGTTGTCCCTGAAAGAATACCAACTCTATCGGATTTATAAAATAGAATTAGATTTTTAAATATATTTTAATCAAATATTAACAATTTTTTAACACATTTATTATTTTAATTATTCTTTATATAATTTTCTAGTTTTATTAAATATTAGTTCATTTCCAAGAGATATATGATCAATTAAACTCTTACTAGTAGTTTTTTTAACACAAAATTTATATAATAAAAATTATTACTATATAATATCTCAATTTTAACTTAGTTTAGTTTATTTATAATTAAAATAGTCAACTAAACTTTCAAATATACTTCAATTAATTTGTTCATAGAAACATAACATATTACAATATCTTTATTTATCTTAATATTAATATAAATTTGTAAACTTCATCAAAAAAATTTAATCATATAACAAACAATAATATCTCAATTTTATATTTAATACAAATTTTGACTTATCAAAAATTTCAAAAAAATACAAATCATATATATATGGAATGTTGCTGAAAATTGTATAGATTGGGTAGGCTGTGACACTCTTCTAATAGATTGGATAGGTTATGACACTCTTGTAATAGTACTAATTATGGAATGTTTATGGAAATTGTATAGATTGGATAGGTTGTGACACTCTTTATAACGAATTATCGAAACTACTCGCATATTTTTGCATTGTTTCCTTTCATAAACATGGCATATTAAAGTTCTTTAAAGTTAAATGACAATTTCCTAAAGCTAAAAAGGCTTTTGTAACCTTGGAAAGCAAACAATCTTGGAGTGAATGAGTTTAGAGAGACATGTTAATATTGGACGACCTTTGTCTTGGCTATGTGATGAAAACATTCCTTTATTAGCAAAAAAAACTATCTTATGGATGTTATATCTTCTTTAAATTATCTTTTATGTAGTTTAGATAGGGATATGATATCTATTGTAGCTGGTATGTATGTAGTGATTTGTTGTAGAACCAAATCCTCAACAAGCAATATGTCATTATGATTTCTTTTAACTCACCATCTAAAAAAAGCATTACAATGACAATAGCCACAAGAAGGGGCTCCAAATTCTCAAAGTGATGTTAAGTACCAACATGGAGGATGATGCTGCCACATCAACCTTGAGACTTGCATATCAAAGCCCACTTTTAGATTGTAAAAACATTTTGGTGCGTGTTGTCACCCATGTCTTGCAACCGTTATCAACATGTAGTTATACCAACACATATACACCATATTTATACAACTTAAAAAAAAACTAAACTTGATGTTATCATTTTCTAAATCCTTCAAAAGATTTATGGATGTTACTTTCAGGAGAAACTAAGGTACATAGTAAACTAATCCCGTAAAACTTCAATAGTAAACAAATCCAACCTTGTATTATGAATGTGAAACGTAATTTTCCTTGTTGGTTATTAGCTTTAATATATAATAATTATCGTTTTTTCTTAGTGGTACCTCCAATTTTAGACTGCAATCACATGTAAAGGGAAATGTTTTTTCTTATCTTATGTGCCTATTGAATGAGTTCAAGCCTTCTGATTAGCATGAAATTCTTAAAATACTTAACACTCATGAGGTTAACAACTCAACATGTACTCATAAGCTTTAGCTTAGATTGCCAAGATATTAAGTTTGAACATAGTCCACCAGGAAGTAAGTTTCAATAAAGCTTAGGACAGAATTCTGACATTCTCACTTTAGATGTTTAGGTGTCTAAGAACTCATGATAAATTGAAAAGGGGCGTTGATTTCAATGCACCTAAACCTCAGCATGTTTAATTTTTTTGTTATCTGGTGAAAATAGTAGCTAAAGACTCATGATAAATGAAAATCCATGCTTTAAATATAGTAAAAATATAAAGTAATCCCTTTAAAATGTAATTGAAAAAGCCAAGTGGGTCATAGCTCCAGATTGGTGTCTCTATAACATGCTACGATTGCTCAACATGGCAAATGCATATCTTTGGAGACCACCATTAATATGAAAATCCAATTATCTCTTTCTAGCATGCAACCCCATATTCAATTAGGCATCAACATGAGGTTCTTTAGATCCATTTCCCGTGTCAGTCAAAAATTTCTCTTGCAAATAAAATAAGAAAAATTTCTACAGAGCGGAGATCATTTTAACTTTGCCCTCCAAGTCAGCAACCCTGGACTCGAGCGCCCCAGCTCTGTCATCCATTCTAGTATCCAAAAGTCTTATGAGATCATCTTGGATCACTTTCTATATCATCTGGGATCTCTTATGCTAATCCATTTCCTGAAGCCAGAGATCTGCAAATGGTCAGTTTTTCCAGGCCTCGAACCAGGGACCACCTAATGTATAATGTATGGCCTTGGGATATGTAGTGGGATCCTTGAGATCAACCTCATTGTTACCCACAAGGAAATTCTAGTTGAAGGGATTGAAACCTATCTCTTCTCTTCTCTTGCTCTCTATCCCCTGATGATGGTTCACTTAGTGTGATCCGAAACGTTGAGGAAAAATATCTAACACAGTTAAATCCAAAAGATCTTCTCTTCTCTTGTTCTCTATTTCTTGATGATGGTTCACTAAGTGTGATCCGAAACGTTGAGGAAAAATATCTAACACAGTTAAATCCAGAAGCATTCAATCCAACATTATGGATTGTTGAAAACTAATGACTTCCAATGTTTTACTTGTCATTTCTATAAGGCATAGGCATCAAGATGATGGGGTGACCTTGGTGGATGTGTACAACTCAAGCATTATTTCCTTCTTTCACAAATATAGGGTGGTGCAACATGGTCATTTTGATTGGATTGATGACTTCTTAATTTTTTTTCTATAAATGTTGCTACAACCTCTTGCAATAGGTAGTCATAAGACACTTTTTCTACTATAGTAATCTTCCAAACTTTCTACCTCATAAATAATATGAAATGAGTATAATAGCAAAAGTTAAAAGACTGCAATAAATTCGTACATCCATAGAAGAAACGTTGAAAATGAATCCAACAACCAATCAATTTTTTTTTCAAACTCTAAACTATATTGATAAAAGAATCTACGTTAAACTAAATTTATTACTCCATCCATATATACATTGAACCATAGAATTTTGGCTAAACCAGGGCAAAAATACATTGAACCATAGAATTTTAGCACATTCTAGGGCTAAAATACATTGAACCATAGAATTTTGGCTAAACAAGGGCTAAAATACATTGAACCATAGAATTTTAGCACAATGTTAGATGTTTCACGGGTCACGGGAAGGAGAAGTGGTAAGAGTAGGTCTGTCGGGAAAATGGCAAAAGCAAGCATAGCAGAGGCCATTGTCAAGTTAAGTCGAATAACGTGTTGGCCGAAAGGAAAAACGTCTGACAAAATCACAATGTTTTAAGACATGAAATCTAAATCCCTGGCCAAATCCGGCCACTCCAAATTCATCCGACATGAAAGATGAAATTCAGATGAAAGGAAAGCTGCAAAGCCTTTCTCCCTGAACACCACTAAACAGGTTTGACTACTTTTCCAATCAATTCCACTCCCCGGTGGGTAGTAGTTGACGCCCCCTTCGAAGGTATTTGATGGTCTTTGAACAAGGCATTTTGATGGTCTGGATGATGGGGAACAAGGGAATGGCGTCAATGTGGCTATGGAATGACGACAACATAGCTCTCGTGGAGGCTTTCATGGGCCACATGGATTACTCCTTTCCCTGGACTAGAATTGACGCCAATCCGCCGCTTCAAGAAGCGGCGGTTCCGACGCTTCAAGAAGCGGTGGTTCCGACGCCCATTTTGACGGCCCCTGCGCCGTCATTTAATCAAGATACACTACAGCAGTAGCTGCAGGGTCTGGTAGAAGGAGCTTCAAAGAGCTAGACATATGCCATTTTCCGGCAGTTATCTGCAGATGCGAAGGGAACAATGGTTCTTGGCTGGGGTGATGGATACTATAAGGGTCCTCGTGACTTGACGAAGGAGGAAACTGTGTCAAATAGGGTTTCTTCTTCTTCTTCTACCTCTGCTTTTGATGCCTCAACTGCAGATCAGGGACTGCGCAAGAAAGTGTTGCGTGGCCTTCATCAGCTTATTAATCCTGAGTTGGAAGTGACGGAGGTTTCGCCTACAGTGGATGGGGAAGTGACGGATGTGGAGTGATTCTATCTGGTGTCTATGATGTAGTTGTTTGTTAATGGATGTGGTGTTCCTGGACAGGCATTTTTTACTGTAATACCCATTTGGATTATAGGCCTTGAGAGGCTCTAGGATTATAACTGTGATAGGGGTCGCCAAGCCCAACAATTTGGGATTCAGAGTATGGTGTGTATTCTGACGCCTAATGGAGTTGTGGAGTTGGGTTCGACTGAGTTGGTTCAACAAAACTGGAATTTGATGCAACAGGCAAGGAATTCTTTCACTTTTACTGAGGGCTTGAGTGCTGTGTGGGATGAAGCGAATCTTAGCTATAATAACTGTAGTAATGTTGATGTTGATCCATCGTTTTGGTTGACGGAGCCTCCTGTAGAAGAGCCACAGCAGCAGAAAGTGGAAGCAGAGAAGCCCAAACAACAGACAGAGGCGAAAGTCCTTAATGGGTTTTTTGAGTTGGGGTTTTCAGACATAGGATTTGGGGGAGACCGTCAGTTTACAGGACATTTTCAAGCTGGTAGTGAGATGGTGTATGTGCCCTGCAAAACAGAAGCTATGGATATTACTCAGGGATTGCAGAATGGCAAGAGGCAGAAAGTGGGTGGGGATGAGGAGGTCATTACCTTAAGCTTTGCTGAGGCTCGAACCCATGAGTTCCCCCAGGGCTTAGTGGCGCACGAGCAACAAGAGTCCTCAAGGAGCTGCGCCATTCCCTGCCCTCATTGTTGTCTCCTTGTGAGGAGGCCAACCCATTTCAACATCATAAGTGGAAAGCCTTTGCCGTACCACCTCACAATTGCTCAAGGAATTTGTCACGGACTGTTTTGTCCTCCACAGATCATCACTGATCCATGTGAATGGTAAATCATCCCTACAGATATCTTTGCGAGCCTCACAAATGTTACTACAAGTGCTGCTCGAGGAATCCTCCAACAAGCGGTGGCTCCCCCAAACGACGCATACTTTCGGCGCAAAGGTGAGGTACCCAACCACATGCTGTAGCAGACCTTGCACAATATCTGAAGGAGAAGTGGGGGCTCTCAGTGCCATCCCTGGAGCCTCGGTAGAACCCCCATCGCGGATATCTAAAGTCTGCTTTATGGGAATCACTTCCATAGGGAATGAGGTGTGCTTCAGTATGGAATTCTTGCACACCTCATACGCAAGCTCCTACAAATATCTTTAACTTGGATTCGAGTCTTCTGGCCTGCCTGCCATCAAATCTTAGCAAAAAAAAGTTAAATAAATTTAAAGCGCTTATTTATTGTCAGAGTGCGTTGGCTTCGTTGGTGTTGAAAGACAAAACAAATAAAAATAATAAAAAATTAAAAAAAAATTGATGGTGCAGATTGATTCTATGGTAGCTCTTTTAATCTGGACCATCTGTCTATGTATTTGAGGTAGTGCTGCTCACTAAGGAAACGCCTATCGGCGTAATAAAATAACTTTTAAATAAATAGAATTGAATTAACATACATACTCATCTTTAGAAAAAATCTATGTTAAAAAAAATGTTCAAAGATATCAATGGTGTCTATTCCACTTAAATAGAAAATAGGCACCTCGAAAATGATCTCTCTTGCCATCTTTTACATATTTTGATGATAGGTAGGAATAGGCACATGAGAATAATATCTATTGGTATCTTTTAAAAGATAAGTATTCTAGTTCTTTTGAACCGGTCATTAACATTTGTCCCACATGGAAATAGTCAAGGAGTGCCCACCTTATAGAGGCCAAAGTTGTTTACTCTATTAAATATATTTATGACCATTAAATATATGTGTAGTTATCATAAATATATTTAGACCATGCATGATTAGTCGAAAAAAAAAAAAAGAAGTCAGTCAAAATATAATTTATTTTTTAAATAAATGTGAACCCTACGAATAAAATACTGTTGTTCATGTAGTACACCGAAAATTTGAGAGTAATTAGACTTATGATTTAGACCTCTCCCCTACCTAATGAAAAGCAAGTCAGAAATTTAAATCTTCAACTTTCGGAAAGCAGTTAGTTGATGAGCATAAGTCCGTTATGGGACCCCTGGCGACATTATGTTTGATTTTATCTCTTCGTCCCACGAGCATTTTGTAGACATGGACCAATAGTTTATGGCCATCTGGTCATGCAAGCAAAAGTCTGCTGGTGCCAACGCATTCAACCAATACCATAATTACACATACTAATAGAAGGGTCCCACCATTTGACACATATCGTCTTTTCATAGGCTGTCAGGTGAAATTTCCTTGAAGTAAAGACTGGTTATACCTGCTCATCGTAATACTTACAGCACATTGTAAAGTTTGGTTGGCCGGTCACAAATCACTCAACGCTCCTCTTTAAACTGCGTGTTGACCGTCAGAAAGAATGGTCTCGAGAGATAAACAAGAGAAAATGATTGATTTAATTCATTATGAAAGGGTGTAATGGTTTGGAAGCCACCTTTAATATATTATACTAGCACTTGTATTTATAGGAGGTTCAAGGAATACGTCAAACGAGTCTAGAAGATTTTCCATCGTGAATTTATCAACAAGTTTAGAAGATTTCTCAGCGTGAGACAATTCCGAGCACTATAATGCTCACATATAAAGCCTATCGGCAAATAAACAATTTATGTGAGATCTAGAAAGGGCATGGAGATCACTTAAGGAATAAGGTAGTTTAGTGGGCTATGTGCATAGGAGAAGGAGCATACAATGTGTCCAACTCAGGGTATAGAGTATACTCAGGATTGCCTTACAAGAGTTATGATCCACAAGCATTAGTTTGGTACATTGGCCCATGTTGTGTTTGATCACATAGATTCCTCCTAGAGTGTGCCATAACTAAGAGGGCCTAAACCACTAAGATCTTCTTGGATGAGAGTAACTGCTTCAATGGTTTGATTTAGATAAGTATTGAATCTATTATTCTTGAGAGATATTTAAAAATACATATATATTATTTTGGTGTTAACTTGATTGAATTCTCTATTTGTTTATTATGTTAAATAACAATATTTTTAGATAAGAATATAATAAATTTATCTTGAAATTAAATTGGTTATTTATATTTATTTTGATTTTGTTGCAAATATTAATTTCACTATAATAACTTAAGTCTTTTTTATTTTACACTTCAAGAAAAATAATGTTATAAGAGCAACCAAGTCATTTGTTGGAAATAAATGTATAAAGGGCTAGAATGCAACCTTCTTTGTCTTAATAAGGAAAAAGATTAATGTGTGATATTAGTACAACTCCTAGTCACAAACTACATTTCTAATATTAGCAAGAATATTACGAAATTAAAGTTGAGGTGGTTTACCACCATGTTGATGAAAGATATCATTCAATGTAACAACTATGTTAAAGCTATGCCACAATGTTGTGTCATACAAACCCTAAACATACATAGGAATGTCTTTGACAGGTGGAAGTTGAGCCAAATGACCAACAAGGATAACAACTAGCAACTAGTGAAATTTGTTTGATTGTCTAAGGAAAATGCTCACACAAATAGTGGTCAGTCTAGCCCAATGAAACTTTCATCAACTAGAATGTATTGAATGAATACATACTCTTCTAAATGTTGCAAGCACTTGCCCCTTAAGAGGATTCATCTCTTTTAATGGAATGCAAAGGGTGGTGTGGACTATGGATGCATTGACGTTGAATGTTGCAACACTAGTTGGTGCAAGCAACAACAATGGTGATTTAGATGGAGGAGTGGCTTTTGAAAATCCATCTCTAATTATATGAATCGAGTATGATTTTCCTATGCTAGCAATACCTTGCGCAATCATTCAAAGGGGAGTCTTCGATCCCATATTGCAAAATGGAAAATAATAATATCAAATTAGTGCATTGCCCAATTGATAGATTGGTCAAGTCAAGAGTCATACTTTCCTTGTTACATGTAGGTTGTTGTGTTGATGGAAGGGTGTCTATGAAATCAATTGATGACACTTGTAAGGAGTGGGGGATGGCACAAACAACCCAATTGTGGTTGTTCTCAAAGTCACACCTACCAAGCATCAAAGCAGTAGAAATGCCTTGGTAGAGTTGAAATAGATGTTGTCACTCTTTAGCCTTTGTATACATTCGATGCATTTGGTTGATCGAGGGGGGGGCGGGGGTGTTCATCATCAAAAGCAATAGAAGAATCTACTGGTGTTTAGTCAACATGTCATGCATTGTAAGTACCTTTAATTCTGTCCTAGTAATGATTCACAACATCAATGCTACATGACCTAATATTAGTGACAATGGTGTGGAATGGTTTATATAAAAGGAGTTTGCTCTAGCGAAAGGACCCAAAAGCATCCAATTCTTTAGCAAGAATGGTTGTGAAGCAAGGTGTGCCATGAACAATTGTTGGAATTGTACATTTCCTCAACCAATTGTTTGTGTGAGATGCCACAAGCATCTAGTTCTGTGTAGCTTCAGTTAGTGTCAATGATTCAATCATTAGTTGAGCCATGTATGCATCAATAAATGTTGAATTTGCAACATGCTCACCATTATAGGGACTCACACAATGCAATTTTACTTGCTACAGACAGTAAGGAGGAGTTTTAACAATAAGTGACCACTCTTGGGTACTAATATTGCAATCAACCACACTCTGTATTAGGGACTTGTGAAATGCAACTGAAGCAGGCTTGTTAGAGTCAATAGAGCGGAGACGCAATTGGGCATATGGTGATAGGTCTTTGACCGGTGTTTAGCTTTTGTGGCATACTTGGCAATGTAGTCAAGGACTACATGGTAGGAGAGAATAGGTTGGTAGTCAACATTTTCTCACCAAATGGAAAGGATGGTAGAGGTTATGGATGTTTAACCTATCATCATTATGGGTAGGCATGTATTTACATGGCCATTCTCTAAAAGAAACAAAGTTGATTTTGATTGTAGATTCCAAGGAGTTTTATGGTGAGATGACAATAAGGACCCTTTATTATACAAGCATGCACAAAGTGTACAAATTTTCAAGTATATTAGAATTCTCATTTTCAATAGTAAATAATCAATCTATAAAGGTGCTCTATTAAAGAATCACTTAGTGTTAGACCAAACAGTCTATATGACCTAAGAGTAGCACTATGCTACTAACATGCAAACCCCACCAAACAAATAGGACTGACTGTTACATCAGACTGTCCCCTATTTCCTTGCTGATTATCATCCTCGTAATGTTCCTTGTTTTACCTAGTATTTGCAGAAACCTTTTCTCACCTAAAGAATGAATTGAAATAGGAACCCTAAACTGATAGTGATCTGTTCTCTTATTGCACAACTAGGAACAAACCTGTAATTTACAGGGCTTTATTGAACCAAATCGTTATACTGGCACATTGTCCTAGCCAGTTTAAAGACGAGACGAATGGCCTATAGAATAGGCTTAGCTGGGCTTCTCCGAATTTAATTGATGTAAGGGTGTTTTCAGGGCACTAATCATTTAACCATTGATGTAAGAAACGTGGGAGTTGTTCTACTTAATATAAAATTTGAACATCTTACCCTCCTCTCTGTGCAGTTGTCGATATGAGAATGGAAATTAGTAATTACTTTTGTTTAAGGACGATTTGCAGTGGATTGCGGCCAGATGGCATGCACCTACTACGGAAAACTCTGTTATGATTAGAAAGTAAATGTTAAAAAAATTTCAATAAATGGTTAAAGGTTGGACACGGTAGACAGCTAGGGCTCTCTACTTTAAATTGCCGCAAGGAAGATCTTGATTTGTTTCACTGAAGGAACTGAGTTTGGGAAGTACATACAGGGGAGAATAAAAGAAGTACAAATTCACCGTTGCCGGAGATAGAACCCGGATCACCAACGTGACAGGCGAGAATACTCACCACTATACTACAACGACACATATTGCATGAAACTCTACTTTATAATTACTAGAAGGCTAAATGCGTGCATTAAAAATTAGTAATATAAAGTCTATAACCTCAGATAAGTGCAGCAGAAACTTCTAAATTTATATTAAATATTATTATGTTTGGTTTGGGTGTACAGAAACTAGCACTTGCAAGATGTAATGGTTAGTTACTGCAATTTATACAAATGTCACATAGTGACAAGTACTTGCTTTCGTAGTTTTGTAATAATAATGTGTGTTATGTAGTTGAAATTTGTTCCTTAGATTAAATGTTTATTTAATATTGATGAGGAAACAATTTCTTAGTAAATAGTCTTCATAAATTAACTAGTTGATTTTGAGTTTGATTTAATATTTGTTTGGTTATCATACACTACACTTTAGTGAATATTGAGTGGCTATGGAGGAGGGAGAGTAAGGGAGGGGTTGCTCTTACGAATACATGATTGTTGTTCTTTGAAGCATTTATAGAGATAGAATAGAGTTTCATGAAACTTGTGTGGTTGTCTTGTGGGCATATGAACAAATAAATGAATGGTAAAGTTACCAAGCTTAGGGAGAGGTTGGTAGTCATGATGAATAATGGTTACCATCTCATTATCATACACAAATTTGGCACATTGTTGGATATTTGAGGGGATATCTTGGGTTTGTGTAAGCCAAGGGTATCCTAGATGAACTCCAAATTGGTTAGAGGAGGGAGTAATATGACATAAAGTGAGTAGTTCCTACTGTCATTAGAAAATGTGGTTAACAATATTAAACTATCAATAATCTAATAATCTCAATGAAATAAGAACAAACAAGATCAAACACAAAGAAATAATACCTTGCAAACCTCTTTTATTTTGTGACTTCCATTGGTCACCTATCTCAATTGATCTTGTTGTATGAATATAGCCTTCAGAAGGTGCACTTCCTTGCTTCTTCCATGATGACAAAGGAGAACGACTATTGATAGGTTTGCAATGAAGAGGATCTTGCAATGCAATGGAAATGGTGATAATGGTAACAAGTGATTGCAAGCTAGGGGATTTGGGTGCCAAAGGCGCTCTATGATTCCTGCAAAGTAAGTTTATAAAATCTTGGACAATTCAAATGGAGGAATAGAGGTTGTATTTATAGATTTGTGAGAGAGAAGATCAACAGTATAGAATGAATAAGAAGATCAACGGTTGAGGAAACTTGAAAGGATGTGCGCGAATAGGGAGAGGACAAGTGTCCTGCTCCTTCATGCATCAGGGGAGTTAACAAAATAGATTGAGGAGTTAACTGAGATGATTGATTAGTTAACTCAAAAGACTAACTAGTTAATAGATTTGATTGATGAGTTAACTAATTTTGACTAGAGGAGAAATAGGACATGTGTGTGAGAAAATATTAGCTAATTAAATATTGAAAATATTTAATTACATGTGCACGTGGATTAATTGAATTATTTTTTGTATTAATTCAATTTTGGAGGAAATAGATAATTTAAATAATAATTTGGATTTATTTAAATATAGAGAATGAGAAGAATTAATTAAATAATTTAGTATTATTTAATTTAGAATGATTTTTAGAAGAATTTGGAAGATTTAATTAAATAAATGGTTTTATTTAATTTTGGTGGAGGAATGTGAATCAATAAATAAATTGATTTATTTTTATTGATAGAGGAATAATGAAATAAATATTTAAAATATTTATTTGAGCAGAGTCATGTCACTTTTAAGTGTGTACATTTTGCCCCTCTTTGATGCAATGTGTTTTATCACGTTGTTTCAAAGAAGTAAAAATTTTTGTGATTTGATACATGCCCCAGTTTGCCACTGGTACAGGTTTAACGATCGTAGGATGCTCCCCCAGGAGATTGGACGGGAAGAAAAGTGCGAGGGCATGAGACAGACAATCTCATGATGAAGAAGGTGAAAGACAGGTTGGGGTGAAGAAATTGGGTGAAATGATATGCTATGCAAGATAAATTTATAACACACATAAGCAAGTAAGCAAGTATGCACAAATGATATAAGAACAAAAATGTATTGCCCCTGTCAAGTGGTAAACCAATGATTTATCAATAATGATTGCTGATAGTGTTGTCATTGCGGGGAACGACATATCCCTAGATCAACACGATAGGCACGAGAAAGATATATCCCACTGATAATTATGATTGATTGAGTTGGTTTATGACAAGATTAGGATCAAGACCATTGATTGCGATTGGATAATTTACCAAGATTAACTTTACTCGATTGGTATGGATTAGGGATGTGCTTGTATTTGGATTATTGCATGGATTGATTGGACAAGGAAGAACAGATCATGGGAAGATACAATTGGAGAAACTGTCAGAAAGGACTTGGATCTTTTAACACTTGGAAAAGGTTTATTATGGAATGAAATGCAATTTGATATGCATGGATGTGGATTTTGTCATCTTCGGATATGCAAGTATTTTGAAGTGCTTGATTCATCATTGGGCTTTTTTTTGTTATTTTTGTGTTTTTAACATGCTTTAAGAAAATACAAGCATCTAGGTATAATTAAACCGAGATGATCGGAGTATCTCTTACATGGATTTTGATATAGCAAGCTAATACAAGCATCTAGATAAAATTGAATCTAGATGACCTGAGTATTTCTTGCATGTCAACAGACAAGGATTACACTTGTTTCATGTTTAGACCTCCAATGTCCTCAATGATCTTTTACTGATCATTTCATTAGACAAAAGTTGTCACATTACTAAAGATTGATCAACAAATAACAGACAAAGAAAATGAGTATGCCCCCATCATAGCTCCTCTAGTCTTTGACATCCTTGAGTAGCATAGAAAGACATAATAACAAAAATCAAGACCCTGCAACGTAACCTATTTACAAACACAAAACTTTCTTGCATTAGATGTGTCTTCTTGCCATAATTTAGATAGAATCATTTTGAGTGTTTAGGCACCTGTTTGTTTTTCTCTTGGATAGGTTGATGTCCTTGTGTCAAAAATTTCTGTTTAGAAGTGGGCTTTGTTGCGCTTGTGTGTCTAGTGAAAGGTATCACAATCCTTATTGGTGTCCTCTTAGAACATGTGGCATTACATAATCCAACTCCATAACCAGGTCGAGGACTTGCCCCCGGTCAAGTAGAGGTTTCTAGTTTATTATGGATGAAAAACTATGAGATGCTTACGGTAGACTCGATGGGACAGGCCCTAAGGGACTGACCTAGTGGCTCGGGGGCTCATTGATAAATGGCCTTGCCTACGTGAAGACACAGAGGTAACGTAGTTCAACAAATGGTACTAATGATGAGGTTGCAGACAACTTGATGTTTTTGGGATTTTCTAGATTTTACTAATGTTTTGATGTTTTTGGGATTTTTGGATGGCAATTTGGATAGCCTAAATACTGGATACTAATGACAAGGGAACACCATGGATAGGTAAATAGATGGGTGACAATGGGTAATGGATGGGTAGGTAGAAGGAAACAAGGATGTGATCTCCAAGGACTATGTCGCATAGGAATAACTCAGGATTTGACATGACAAAGCTTATGACGAAGGAGGATGAGAGGATTTGATTGTTTTGAAAAAGACAAAGTATATCAAGAGTTTTTCCAAAGCATGTTTCAACATTTTGCCCCCATATCTCTATCAAGATCAAAAGAGGAATGGAGGATGAATGGACTTAAAGGGATAAGTATGTGTAGGATAAGGATGATAGGATGGTATGGTAAGATAGGATGGAAAATGATAGGGTCAATGAGACAATTCACTACTAAGGGTAAATGACATGGAAGATCAACCTACACATGACGCCTGTTTGCCAAGTTTTCATCATGGTACTTATCCAAAGTGCCACCAAGGGTGGTTTTCACCGTTGGACGAAGGGATTTTTCTTTACTTTTTTTATTTTTATTTTTATTTTTCCTTTTTTTTTTCTTTTTTTTTGAAACATTTGGATGGGAGAAGGTGGATATGGATGGGAGAGACTCAAGTGTCTAGTTCCATGAAAGGTGATAGTCTTGCTAGATGGATGCTGTCGCATGGACTATGTCAAGTGTTCTCATAGATGTTGGTAGGGGATTGCATGAAAGTGAGATGGAGAAGGTAGATAGCAGATTATGGAAGGTGTGATAGTGAATTATGATGCGGATTATGTAAGACTTATGTAAGGATGGAGGGAAGGCTTATGCAAAAGCATGGACCATAGGAATAGGATGGGGAAGGTATGTAGGATAATAGTGGAAGGAAGGGGAGATGGAAGGGAACCATGACCAACGGTTGCACATACTGTGATAAACATTGAAGCTTATGATGGGAAGGTGGTGTAGGAAGCAATGGAGATTGTTGCTTAGTGGATGGGTGATTTAGGCATTTAAGGACCCACATAGACCTAATATTATTCTAATTTTTGCTTGTCATGTGGGATGGATGGATTTGAGAATTTTGGATGGAATGGGATTTTTGGATGGAAGAGGGGAAAGTGGATGGTTGGGATTCTTGAGAGGTGGATGTCTCTTTTAACTTAATGGCTTTTAGCTTAGGAACCCAAACCATTTTGCTTTTCGACATTACTTGTGAAGGTATGGGCTTAGGTATATGCAACTTTTGTGCCGCTTCTGAGGTAATTACTTGTTGCTTGGGGACCCACACCTTTTTCACTTGTGCTTTGAGTTGTGTGGGTGTATGTAGCTTTGGAAATGGGTTTTTCTTTGATTCTTTGGATTGATTTCCTAAGGTATTAGGACCCTTAGGATTTTTGACTTTATGAAAGGAGGCATCCCAATGTGTATTTTTGAATCCCATAGGTTTGGTGGATCAAGAGGAAGCTTCATGTTTAGACAATATGTGCATTTGTCGGTCATGATTCGAAATGTGAGGGAATGTTTAGATGGATGAATTTGGCGTTGGAAGAAGTGGAAGCAAATTAGATGGAGGGATAGTAGGAGTTGGAAGGAGTGGAGGTAAAGTGGATGGTGGAAGGTGTATGGTCACATGCATCTAGGATTTGTAGGATGATGGAGGTGGAATGGTGACATACATTTTGGGAATATGATAGGGTTTGTGATGGAAAGTGGTGGACTTAGGAGGAATGGAGGAAGTGCCAACATCTTTGGATTGTTCACCTTGGGGTATGTATCTAAAGCCATACGAGCGGGGAGGGACATTGACATGGATGGGCTCCAAAATACCTTGGTCATGAAGGCCTAAGCCTTTACCTTGATAGTTCATATGTTGGAGTATGCAGTGGATAATGGGATTATGGGTGATTTGGGCACTAGATGCGAGCTCATTATTTGATGGGGAAGGTGAAGTGGTAGATAATGGTTGTTTCTCTCCTAAGGAAGAACAATCATGGATGAAGGTAGTGAGACCAAGGGGATAGGATAATGGATTTGCAACATGGTCATTAATGGATGGTGGAGGATCATTAGGATCTTGATTATTGTTATGCTCACTAAGATCCAAGTTATTGGTTTGATCATCTATGTGCACTTGGGAGGCAAGTGTCTCATCAAGAAAAGTGTGCGTTGTTAGATCATGGATAGGACTATGTGGAGGATGGGTATGAGTAATGGAGGTTTCTTGTGCATGGATGGTTATGGGGTTATGAATAGATGGGGTAATAAGCTCGTAACCATGGAATGCATAAAGTTGGCTAAGAGGATCATCACAATTCACTTGATCATAGATAGGACCTTGATCATAGATGGGATCGTGATCATAGACGAGATCTTGATCATAGATAGGATCAAGTTGCTCATGGATAGCTTCTTCATAGGTAATATCTTGATCATAGAAAAGATAAATGTTATGGATGGGTTGGATGGGGATACTTTGATCCCGATTTAGATAAAGGGTTGATGTTTCCACAAGCTCTAGAGTATACTCTTGACATAACTCTTGATTTTCTTGAATTGAAGTGGAGGTAGAAGACTCTTGGATAGGCTCTTGGTCAACAACATGAAGGTACGATGGACCTTGACTTTGGTTCATGATAGGAGGTTCTCCAATAAGCTCAAGGGGTTGCGGATTACACGACAAGGTTGGAGAAATGGACATGTTTGAAGGTTCTTTGATAGGCTCTAGGATAGGTGGTTTATTACACAGAGATGGTTGGTTCCTTGCTAATAGCCATTGGATCACATCCTTCATGAGTGTATAGGTGGATGGGCAATATAATGGATGGAGAATAATGGTAGAAGGCGTAGGCTTATGATGAAGGTTAGGATTGCTTATGCTGGATGGGGATGAAATTGGATGAGTGGATTTGGATTTCTCCATAGCTTTTCTTTTGCTTTTAGATTTTGCAAAGAGTCTTTCAAGAAAATCATTTAAGGACTCTTTGGTTGACGGATTAGAGCTTGGGGAACTTGATGGTGGTGTTGGTGTAGAACTAGTATGCTTTGGGATATGTATTCTAGGGGATGGTGGAGGAGGACTAGTAGATGGAGTGGTATATGATTTCAAACTTAAGGTGGTATTTCCCTTGTTGATAGTATAATTAAGATGGGTTAAGGATGTACGATTTTGGTGCAAGGCAAGGCTAGTACTGGCATGCTTATGTTGGGAGGGATTTGCTTTATGTGAATCATCTTTTTCCCTATATTTGCCAAACTTGGACACATCAAAACTAGAAGAGAAAGGTATCTTAGCCAAGATTTTATCAAATGGATAAGGAGATATGCCCTCTAGCGAATATCATTTTGTGGAAGATCCAATTTGTAAGATCGCCACTTGTTGTTGTATGGCTTGGATTTGTTGGGTAAGTGCTTCTAATTGATTTGTCATATCCTCATAAATTGATACAAGATTGAAATGGGTGCTCCAAAAGGTAGCTATTTTTTTGACAAACTGTATGAAAGTGCTCACTGTGACAAATGCGTAGGAACATATGCACATGAACAGAGTGTATATGCGTAGAAATAGGAAGTAGAAGCGTAGATCTGGTAAAAAAGTGAATGCACCAGAATAGAGGACAAATGCACAGTAACATGTCTCAAAAACACAGGACTGGTAAAAGAAATAGATGCGCAGTAGGATTGCGTCAAAGCGCAACAAAACTGAGTATATGTGCAATAGAAAATAGATGCGCAGTAGGATGAAGTAAATGTGTAGTAGGATGAAGCAAATGCTCAATAGGATGAAGCAAATGCACAGATCTATCTATTTTTCATGCTTTTGACTACTTTTAACTTGGTAAAGGCACATTCTTCAATGTTTTTGGGTTCTTTGTTTGAATGGTGCTTTTTTTATTTGTTTCTTTGATTGTGGCAAGAAAGACACATCACACACAAAGAATATTTTCATGATTGTTTGATTTTTTTTGTTTTTTTGATTTTTTTATTACAATGCATGCACGATCCTAAGGTTGGCCAGGACAGTATTCAATGAGTTCCAACTTGGTTTTTTACACCAGCCACTTGCATAAAGGTGAATAGCTAATAGCTTGGTAGCACCAGCTCCCCTCCATAGCACTCACTTCTCACACATACCAAGCTATAGTTCCTCCAAAGAGTTGAACTTTTCTATCTCTACATTGAATGAGTGTATGATGTTGGACGGCTCTGGAGAATGTTTTCCTTCTGTGTCACTGAATAGGGGATTTTGGCTTCTACAAATAATGGATATGTAGTAAGGGCAACCGTTCGAGTGGTTATACGTGCAACAACACTACTCTCCGTTATGGAGTCTCCCAGTGGTACATCCCCAATTTTAGCTTTGCTTTACTTTTACTTTTTACTTGGACATAAGTAAATTCATTATGATATTTAGATTAATGACAAGGAAAAATATGGATTATATTGAATGTCATTTATTGAAATTATAGGAATGATTATGATTAATATAGATTTAATAATTTTTTTATGAGATTTGATTTATTAGTTGAATTAATTGAATAATAATGCACTAATCACATGTATTGTTTGATGACAAGAGAAACAGGATTATAGGCTATTAGATGACTCTCAGAGAAGAGAGAATCTTTCCAGGAGAGAGATATAGACCTTGGGATACGAATGGTGTATTTGCCAAACTGAGTTAAAAGTGTTTAACGAAAATGTGAACCAATGTGTCGTAAGAGGTAAGCTTTGTTTTGTCAGTTCACTTTTGAACCTAATCGACAAGTAGTCAATATTGTTTTACAATCATTCTTAGTCATATTAAGTCGTCTTAGTTGTTAAATACATTAACGACATCGTTAAGTTTGATTTACGACTATTTACGTTTAGCATAAATATTATGATGTTATTGTCATAAAAAGGTTGTCATATTATTTCTAAGTCTTTTGAAGTGTTTTAACCCTTTCTTAACGATAAGACTTTATCATCGAGTTAACATTATTGCTTTGTCGATGGATCGTGATGAGGAGACTAGCTCAACTCAATCACGTTATCCATAACTTTCATTTTAGTATTATTCTCTTATTGATTAAATCATGAAATCAAATAGAGATAATGTTATATAAATAATATTTGATTTGATCAAAATATATATATAAATGAATGAGTTGAATGAGGAAATACCTCATGATATAATAGTATGGTTTTAAGTTGAGCAACCAAAGGCATCTTTTGAGGAATGCTTTAAATGATAAAAGCATGATGGATCGAACTTACTCATTAAGAGTAACTGATTGCTTAGGTTAGTTTTTAGAAGTTGGCAGCCTCGTATAGGAGGAGTGGCGGATGACTCCACCACCATCGCTGATCTCCTCAAATGATGTATCCATCATTAACATTTGTCAATGTCTACACATTTTTAGCTAAGTTGAAGTTGAACCTTTGGTCATTACCGTTTGATTTTTATGAGTTTTGAGAACTATTTTGGAGTGGGAGTGAACATATAGGATGACTCTTTATGAGTCTGTTTTGAGCTCTTAAAAGCCACGGCTTGGATGGTCGACGACATATAGATCTGGTAAGTGCTTAAGTTTTGTAGAGAGGGAGGTCTGGTTTTGAGGTAGAAGAGAGTCGCAGAGGGCAGTGAGGAAGCTGGTAAAGTTAAGTAAGAGTGTGGTCGTCAGAGACGAACTCAGTAGCTTATCACCGGTCCATATACTCAGTAAGCCGAGGTTGTTAGGTAGATATTCATGTATGTTGTTTTATCAGAAAGAGATAAACATATTGTATAGTTGTTATGAGCAATCGTTAACTAAGTTTAGTTATCCTGTCAGTGTTAAATGTAAGCTATGCTATGTAATAAGCCGTTTGTGTCAACTTTAATACTATCGTCATAACTTATTTGTCTAAGTCAATGGTAAAGGTGAGTTTTAGTATATCTAAGAAGTGTCGTTTAGCCTGTTATGGGCCGATGCTAATTCTGGCAATGTATTTAGTTTTGAATAATCATAGTGAGTTGATAATACATCTATCTTTAACCGATAGGTAGAGTCTTCTATTGTTTAGTTTATTATAAATTTTTTTTCTTAGAAACAATTATAGTCTTCTATCGATTAGAAAACCAGTCACATAGTGAGAAGAGTAATCTTTAGGAATAAGTCGACTATTCTTATCATAGGTGAAATATGTATTGAATTCTTATGAGAATAGTGTAAAGGGTTTTCATTAGTAAACTCTCCAATCAAGAGTAATACGGAATAGTGTATTTAGTGAAGTCAATGGTATTGAAACCAATCTTGTTTTCTTTTTTGTGCTTGTCTAAATGGCATCTTATCCAAGAAACTTAGATTCATGGAGAACAATGGTGACTATGAGGTATCCTTTGAAACGATGGAATAACTACTGATAGTTAGTTGAACAGGATAATGAGTCAAAGTTCTTCTCCTATCTAAACTAGAACCATGATGAGTTTGGTCAATAGTAAACCAATTTGCAAAAATAGACCAAGTCTATATAGAAATAAACTTGTACAAAGCATATAAGGGTATAAATATGTAGTGATGAGCATTGGCATCATGTATGGTTGAATTGATTAGGTATTCATATTCTTGTTGAGTAGAGGATAATACCTTAGCAAGATTTATTGTAAACCTAGTTATGGTTGGGTTAAACCAAAGGTCTTTTCTAATCTTTTATGAGGAATGATAAAGTAGAAGTATTGTAGTACTCAATGGTTGTTTAAAACCCTAGAGTCGATTAGGACCAAATGAGGGTTAATGTCATTTAGACTTAACTAAGTCTAAGTAGACTATTATCAGGTCATGGTGATTAAACCAATTATGTATAGATAGTTAGAGTGAATAACTGCATGAATATGACATTATCCAAGTCGAGTAGGGGTGAACACAATGACTACATTCATATGAACGTTATTTATAGTTAAAAACTTTGGCCAAAGTAATGCATTTGTTTTCTACATGCATTGTCGGTTCACTATATTCAGATTACTCAACATATCAGAAATCATACTTAGCTAGAGGGTATCTAGGGTTGTATGATTGATAGGGTTGAGTAGAATACAACACTATGTACTCAGAAAAGGCAAATAACCACTGGTCACCTATGGTCTATATTCCTCGTGAAGGGTAGGGCCACTTCCTATGTGGAAGATGTGTGGGAGACCACCAGTCTGTGGATGGAGGTAAATCACTAGAAAGATGCTCTCTCTCCAAGCAGGAAACATGCTAGGACTTGTGATAAAGATGTCAGATATTCAGAGGCAGTAAATATTCCAAAGTTTTTATATTGTAATTGATTTACTTTTGTAAACAATTATACGTGTGATGAACAATATAGTTTATTGTATTTGTATTGAGAAATCTTGTAATTGTAGTTACTTGATTATATGTTGAATAAAAGAAAAATTTTCTCTATCTCATTTTGTTTTACCTTGTTAAAATTACTTCATGGTAAATTTTTTGATTTTACTATGTCTATAGAATCTGGATGTTACATATGGTATTAGAGCTACCAGGTTCAACACTAGGGCTTATGAGACCACTATGCTTGCCTATAGTCAACATTAAGTTGTTAGCTAATGTTTGGAAAATTTCTGTGCTAGGATGGTATGCTTTAAGAAGACCGCAAGAAAGTCTGTCAATTCAAGCCAACGTTTCCTTAAAGATAAAAGAGAACGTGAGGCCATTATTAAAACCTTTGAGGGAACTAATGATGAGAGTGACATTTCACTGAGTGATACTGAAACTCTGGCAACTGCCTTAACTTGAATTAAGTGAGTGAGAAGGGAAGATAAAGAAAGTTAAGATCACTCCCAAAATGATAGAGTATATGTCAGATGAGGAAACAACTATGGTTAGGCGAGATCCCTGCATTCCATCAACTGTTGAGATGATAGAAGTTAGGTCCGATAATGAGTCAGAAGGTTATATACCTCAAGATTATGTATTTGAAAATGAATCTGAGGGATATACTTCTCTGGATCATGACTTTTGAAGTCATTTCTTGTAAAAGAAAAGAGAGAGAAGGAAACTCTTTACTTTTGAAAAAGAAATTATAAATAAAAGAGTTGTTTTTGTACCAAACTATTGTTTAAATTGAGTTTTATGTTTAGATTTAATAGGCTACATTATAATCTTGAACTAATGGACAACTCAATATTCTTAGGTGTGAGAAATCGATAAACATGGTGCGGACAAGAACTAACCAAGGAGAAAGTGAAGAGGGAAACCACCCGCCAGATAATAAGCTAGACCAAATCATAACCATGCTTGAGGAAACCAAGAAAGGATTGGGTGATTTGGAAAAGAAGGTGGATGATAAAGGGAATACTGAGGGAGGAGATGAAAACTCTCATGGTGAAAGTAGATAAAATCATGAATATCAGAGTAAAAGTACTGAAACACATAAAGAGGCAAGGGATAGATTGACCTTGGATCTTTCAAAGGATATGAAGAAGGTTGTTCCACCAAAATTTGATGGGATAGAAACCAGAGATGCTGCAGAAGCTTGGTTGACAAAGATGGAAAAATACTTCAAGATAAGAAATTACTTGGAGGTGACCAAGGCAGTATGGGGAGCATTCCAACTGGCTGGAGAAGCATCCACTTGGTGGATGAATTAAAAGATGGAATTGAATTTAAGCTCTCTAAGGGTAACTTGGGAAGAGTTTGTGGAACTCTTTCACAAGAGGTGGTTACCGCAACTTAACTTTGATCAGAAACTTACTGATTTTTAGAATCTTCGACAAGGAGATATGACAGTGGTAGAACATGGGGAAAAATTCACTTGACTCCTGAAATATGTTCCATAATATCAAAGGGATGAGAGATTCTAGATTAGGAAATTCATCATGGGCTTAAATTCTCAAATAGGTGGTGAAGTGGATGTTCATGGTCCTACCACAATGGATCAAGTGTATGAGAAGGTGATTAAGCAAGAGCAAAAGCTGAAATCCATCTCGGGTTATCGTGAAAGAAGCCATAAGAGGTTTAATGGAACTCCTAACAATCAACCCTACAAGAAAAGATATGAAAAGAATCATGATAACAAGAGAAAAGATAAAGTACCTTAGAAGAACAAAGGTGGATCAGGCAATGAGAAGAAATATGGCAATTATAAAAGAAATGAGGATAACAATGAGAAGACTTCAGATAAGAAAGGACCCATTGGAGGATGCTTTACTTGTGGGGGTGACCACTATGCAAATTGTTACCCTAAAAAGAATCAAAATGGTCAACAAAGAGGTACTGCACTACCTACTCAACAAGAAGCATTCCAGCAAAGGATTCATGCATCTCTCGACAATCATCAAGCCGAGTATCAAATCACACCCATTGAGATGACAGGTACTTTGTTTGAAGTCCCTATATCTATTTTGATTGATACAGGAGCCACTAAAAACTTTGTTTCTCCTAGAATTTTGAATAAATTTTCTAGAAAAGTTGGTTACATGTCTAAACCTTGGTCAGTAGAATATGCTAACCAATCTAAGGCTCAAGTAGAGCAATGTTTGTTTGAAGCCAAGGTTGACCTTCCTAGATTCTCAACTGAAGTAAATCTATATGTAGCTCCCTTAGGTTTTTATGATGTGATCCTTGGAATGAATTAGTTATGGAAATATAGAGCTAAGGTTGATTGTTTTTCAAAAATAGTTGAATGCTTAGATGATTTGGGAAATCTGACCCAATTCCAAGGGATTCAAAGAGAAGTTAAAATCATGACTATCTCTGCTAAGCAATTAAAAAGGGTTAGAAGGAAAGGTTGTCAGTTGTTTGTAGTTAAGATGGAACAAGTGGAAGAAGTGGTAGGAAAACCTAGTTTATCTTTTGGGGAAGAATATCGTTTTCTTCAGGAATTTCAGGATGTGTTTCCAAAAGAACTTCTAGGATTGCCTCCCAAGAGGGTGTTTGATTTTGCTATTGATATTAAACCAGGATCCGGGCCTTTATCAAAAGCACCCTATTGTATGACGACAACTAAGTTAATGGAATTGAAAGCACAATTACAAGAATTGTTGGCTAAAGGTTTAATCAGACCCAGTGTTTCACCTTGGGGTGCCCCAGTTATTTTTGTTAAGAAGAAGGATGGAACCCTTCATTTGTGTATAGATTATCGTATGCTTAACAAAGAACCAGTAAAGAATAAATATCCTTTGCCACGTATTGATGATCTTTTTGATCAGATGAGGGAAGCTGCCGTGTTTTCAAAGATTGATTTGTGATCAGGATATCATCAGTTAAGACTGAAGGATGAAGATATTCATAAGACATCTTTTAAAACCAAATATGGACACTATGAGTTTATAGTGTTGCCATTTGGTTTAACAAATGCTCCCACTGCATTTATGAATCTCATGAATAGTATATTCAAGTATTGTTTGGATAAGTTTGTTCTAGTCTTTCTGGATGATATACTCATTTATTCTAGGAATGAGAAAGAACATCATCGGCACTTGCAAATAGTTCTACAAAGGTTAAGAGAACATAAGTTATTTGGGAAGCTATCTAAATGCACATTCTTCCAGAAGGAGATTCAATATCTAGGGCATATCATATCAGCTAATGGAATATCTGTTGATCCTGCAAAAATCATAGCTATTCTGGATTGGCCTGTACCAACAAATGTACATAAGGTGCATAGTTTCATGGGCCTGGCAGGCTATTATAGAAAGTTTGTTCTAAATTTCTCTAGTATTGCTAGTCCAATCACTTCCCTACAGAGGAAAGGAAAGAGATTCGAATGGATAGACAAATGTCAAGAAGCATTGATCTCTTAAAAGAAAAGTTAACTTCAACACCAATTTTAAAAGTTTCTGACCCCGAAGGATAATTTGAGGTAATCATAGATGCCTCGGGAGAGGATTAGGAGGAGTACTTATGCAAGAAGGAAGAGTCATAGCGTATGAGTCAAGGAAATTGAAATCTTATGAGAAAAATTATGCACCACATGATCTGGAATTGGCAGCAGTAACTCATGCCTTGCAAATGTGGAGACATTATTTGTTGGGAAAGACTTTTGTACTAAAATTAGACCATCAAAGTCTTAAGTATATTTTCTCTCAACCACATTTAAATGCATGACAAAGGAGATGGTTAGAATTGATATATGACTATGACTTTGAGATAAACTACATCAAAGGAAAAGAGAATAGAGTAGCTGATGCTTTGAGTCGTAGAAGACATATAGCTTCTATTATTTCTATTCGTGGAAATTTTAAGGATTTGGTATTGCAAAATTTGTTAGGTGATGAGTTTTATAAACAGGTTATGCAGGCTTTGAAAGATAATCCTAAAGATCCAAGATATGATGGTTTTCTATTGGAGTCAGATGGATTAATGAGGTATAAAGATAGAATTTATGTGCCTAATTCAGTTGGATTAAGGGACTTGGTATGGAAAGAAGTTCATACAGCCCTGTATTCAGGACATCTAGCAGTAACTAAACTTCTAGCAGATGTTAAACCTCTTATTTCTAGAAAGGAATGAAGAATGATGCTACAAGATTTGTAGCAAGTTGTTTAGAATGTCAAAGGGTAAAAGCAGAGCATCATCAGCCTGCAGGATTGTTATATCCGAATGATGTACCAGAGTGGAAATGGCAAGTTATTAGCATCGATTTTGTTCAAAGACTTCCTATGTCAAGGAATCGACATGATGACATTTTGGTGGTAGTTGATAAACTCACAAAGGTAGCACATTTCATACTAGGGAATTTGACTAATGGAGCACCTATATTAGCTCGTAAATTTGTGCAAGAGGTATTTAGATTGCATGGTTTCCCTGAAAAGATTATCTCAGATAGAGATGCACGTATAACGTCAAGGTTTTGGCAAACTTTGTTTTCTACGCTAGGGACTAAACTCAATGCGAGTACAACTTACCATCTTGAAATCAATGGGCAAACACTGAGAGTTAACTAAGTCTTGGAAGATTTGTTGCATATGTATTGTATGGATCAACAATATAAGTGGAAAGAATACTTACCACTTGTGGAATTTGCTTACAACAATTCCTCTCATTCCGCTATTAAGATGGCACCATTCAAAGCACTGTATGGAAGACAATGTCGAACTCCTATAAGATGTGATAAGCTAGAGGATAGGATTAGCATCGGGCCAAAAATGCTAGCTGAAATGGAAGAGAAAGTTAAGCTGATTAGAAAAAGATTAGCAGAAGCCAATGATAGGCAAAAGAGCTATGCGGATGCAAAACATGTTCCAAGGCAATTCTCCGTTGGAGAAAAAGTTCTTTTAAGGGTTAAACCTTAGAAAAGTTCTATTAAGTTTGGGAAATCTTCTAAGTTGGCCCCTCGATACGTGGGACCCTTTGAAGTGCTTGAAGTAGTCAATCTGGTTGCCTACAAAATTGCTCTACCACTAATCTTATCTAGAATGCACAATGTTTTGCATGTGTCTTATTTGAAGAAATATATTGTAGGTAATAATCATATTTTGAATTGGAATTCTTTACAGATGCAAGACCCAGGGGTGGTCACGATCAAGCCACTCAAAGTGTTAGAAACATGCAAGCTCCGCTTGTGTAATAGAGAAGTCTTGCAATGCAAGGTCCAATGGGACCAGTATGCTGAGGAAAATGCTACATGGGAGGATTACCATGAATTTTATCAAAAAATTCCTCATTTATTTAATAATGTTACTAGTTGAAAACAATGAATTTTCTTTTTTTAGATACTTTTAATACCTTATATTATCGAGGACGATGAATCTTTAGGGGAAGGATATGTTACATCCCCAATTTTGGGTTTGATTTACTTTTACTTTTTACTTGGACATAAGTAAATTCATTATGATATTTAGATTAATAACAAGGAAAAATATTGATTATATTGAATGTCATTTATTAAAATTATAGGAATGATTATGATTAATATCGATTTAATAATTGTTTTATGAGATTTGATTTATTAGTTGAATTAATTGAATAATGATGCACTGATCACATGTATTGTTTAATGACAAGCAAAACAGGATTACAGGCTATCAGATGACTCTCAGAGAAGAGAGAGAGTATCTTTCTAGGAGAGAGATATAGACCTTGGGATACGAATGGTTTATTTGCCAAACTGAGTTAAAAGTGTTTAACAAAAATGTGAACCAATGTGTCGTAAGAGGTAAGCTTTGTTTTGTCAGTTCACTTTTGAACCTAATCGACAGGTAGTCGATATTGTTTTACAATCATTCTTAGTCATATTAAGTCATCTTAGTCATTAAATACGTTAATGACGTCATTAAGTTTGATTTACGACTATTTACATTTAATGTAAATATTACGACATTATTGTCGTAAAAAGGTTGTCATATTATTACTAAGTCTTTTGAAGTGTTTTAACCCATTCTTAATGTTAAGACTTTATCGTCGAGTCAAGATGACTTTCTTTGTCGATGGATCATGATGAGGAGACTAGCTCAACTCAATCACATTATCCATAACTTTCATTTTAGTATTATTCTCTTATTGATTAAATCATGAAATCAAATAGAGATAATGTTATATAAATAATATTTGATTTGATCAAAATATATATATATATATATATATATATATATATATAAATGAATGAGTCAAATGAGGAAATACCTCATGATATAATAGTATGGTTTTAAGTTGAGCAACCAAAGGCATCTTTTGAGGAATGCTTTAAATGATAAAAGCATGATGGATCGAACTTACTCATTAAGAGTAACTGATTGCTTAGGTTAGTTTTTAGAAGTTGGTGGCCTCGTATAGGAGGAGTGGCATATGACTCCACCACCATCGCTGATCTCCTCAAATGATGTATCCATCATTAACATTTGTCAATGTCCACACATTTTTAGCTAAGTTGAAGTTGACCCATTGGTCATTACCGTTTGATTTTTATGAGTTTTGAGAACTGTTTTGGAGTGGGAGCAAACAAATAGGATGACTCTTTATGAGTCTGTTTTGAGCTCTTAAAAGCCACGACTTGGATGGTTGATGGCATATAGATCTTGTAAGTGCTTAAGTTTTATAGAGAGAGAGGTTTGGTTATGAGGTAGAAGAGAGTCGCGATGGGCAGTGAGGAAGTTGGTAAAGTTAAGAGTGTGGTCGTCAAGGACGAACTCAGTAGCTTATCACCAGTCCATATACTCAGTAAGCTGATGTTGTCAAGTAGATATTCATGTATGTTGTTTTATCAGACAGAGATAAACATATTGTATAGTTGTTATGAACAACCGTTAAATAATTTTGGTTATCATGTCAGTGTTAAATGTAAGATATGCTATGTAATAAGCTGTTTGTGTCGACATTAATACTATCATTGTGACTTATTTGTTTGAGTTGATGGTAAAGGTGAGTTTTAGTATATCTGAGAAGTGTCGTTTAGCCTGTTATGGGCTGATGCTAATTCTGGCAATGTATTCAGTTTTGAATAATCATAGTGAGTCGATAATACATCTATCTTTAAATGATAGGTAGACTCTTCTATTGTTCAGTTTATTATAAACAAATTTTCTTAGAAATAGTTATAGTCTTCTATCGATTAGAAAATTAGTCACATAGTGAGAAGAGTAATCTTCATGAATAAGTCAACTATTCTTATCATAGTTGAAATATGTATTGAATTCTTATGAGAATAGTGTAAAGGGTTTTCATTAGTAAACTCTCCAATCAAGAGTAATACGAAATAGAGTATTTAGTGAAGTCAATGGTATTGAAGCCAGTCTTGTTTTCTTTTCTGTGCTTTGTCTAAATGGTATCTTATCCAAGAAACTTAGATTCATGGAAAACAATGGTGACTATGAGGTATACTTTGACATGATAGAATAACTACTGATAATTAGTTGAACAGGATAATGAGTCAAAGTTCTTCTCCTATCTAAACTAGAACCATGATGACTTCAGTCAATAGTAAACCAATTTGCAGAAATAGACCAAGTCTATATAGAAATAAACTTGTATAAAGCATATAAGGGTATAAATATGTAGTGATGAGCATTGACATCATGTATGGTTGAATTGATTAGGTATTCATATTCTTGTTGAGTATAGGATAATACCTTAGCAAGATTTATTGTAAACCTAGCTATGGTTGGGCTAAACCAAAGGTCTTTTCTAATATTTTATGAGGAATGATAAAGTAGAAGTATTGTAGTACTCAATGGTTGTTTAAAACCGTAGAGTCGATTAGGACCAAATGAGGGTTAATGTCATTTAGACTTAACGAAGTCTAAGTAGACTATTATCAGGTCATGATAATTAAATCAATTATGTATAGATAGTCAGAGTGAATAACTGCATGAATATGACATTATCTAGGTCAAGTAGGGGTGGGTGAACACAATGACTATGTTCATATGAACGTTATTTATAGTTAAAAACTTTGGCCAAAGTAATGCATTTGTTTTCTGCATGCATTATCGGTTCATTGTATTCAGATTACTCAACATATCAGAAATCATATTTAGCTAGAGGGTATATAGGGTTGTATGATTGATAGGGTTGAGTAGAATACAACATTATGTACTCAAAAAAGGCAAATAACCACTGGTCACCTATGGTCTATATTCCTCATGAAGGGTAGGGCCACTTCTTATGTGGAAGATGTGTGGGAGACCGCTGGTCTGTGGATGGAGGTAAATCATTGGAAAGACGCTCTCTCTCCAAGCAGGAAACATGCTAGGACTTGTGATAAAGATGTCAGATATTCAGAGGCAATAAATATTCAAAAGTTTTTATATTGTAATTGATTTACTTTTGTAAACAATTGTACTTGTGATGAACAATATAGTTTATTGTATTTGTATTGAGAAATCTTGTAATTGTAGTTACTTGATTATATGTAGATTAAAAGAAAAAATTTTGTCTATCTCATTTTGTTTTACCTTGTTAAAATTACTTCATGGTAAATTTTTTGATTTTACTATGTCTATAGAATTTGGATGTTACACCCAGCTTGCAAGGGTTGTGCCTTGCGAGGTTTATGGGGAGGTTGGCTGTCGGTATAAGTAATTCACACTTGTTGCTTGAAGCTTTCACCTCAAACATAGCTTATTTATAGTGGATCAAAAGAGCTTGGCGTTAGCCCGTTACCACTTAAGGTCATCTCGCTTAGAAGGAAGGAATTCCAAGGGCAGGCCTCTCTAAAGGAAACACATGTAAAATGGTTATTCTAGCATTTTGTTCACCTAGTTAAAGGGAGAGCATAGTCCTATCATCATTCCAAAATCACGAAAAACACTGATTCTTTCCTCCTAGTTAAAAAGAGAAAAACTAAATGAGTTACTCTACTTGGGCACACAAGATTTGTTAACTTTGAAAAATCTTTTGAAAGCAATTGTTCAATTTTAATCCTCCTAGTTGGGACTATGTTCAAGTTGTGATTCAACAAGTATAAATTACTTCCCTTCTATTTAGATCTAAGTGAAATTTACATGAACAAGATCAATTACTTACTTTGCTATTTAGATCTAGATGAGAATTAACAATGCAACTATATGACTGACTAGCTCTTAACCTGCAAGACGGATCCGAGAATATTTTTGCAAATAATGTTAGCGTTAGAAATGTCCCCAGAAATAGCTCAAAAACCCTAATAGAATGAATGCATAGTTATAGAGAATATACGTGTTGAAACAGAGAATAAATGCGCAGAAACAGATGCACAATTTCAGAGAGTATATGCGCTGAAATAGAGAACAAATGCGTTGAAACAGATATGACGTTTCAAAGAGTATATGCACCAAAATAGAGAACAAATGTGCAGAAACATATGCGCCATTTTAGAGAGTATATGCGCCGAAACAGAGAACAAATGCACAAAAATAGATGCGTTGTTTCAGAGAGTATATGCACCAAAATAGAGAACAAATGTGCAGAAATAGATGCGCCATTTCAGAGAGTATATGCGCTGAAACAGAGAACAGATGCACAAATTTAACAGATGCACCGTTCCAGTGAGTATATGTGCTAAAATAGAGAGTGGATGTGTAGAAATGTTCTATGTACGGATTCTAACACAAAAACTCAATTTTGAAGTTAAATTGGGGCAAGGGCCCCACGGTGGGTGCTAGAAATGTTATCAGAAAATGTGGTTAATAGTATTAAACTATCAATAATCTAATAATCTCAATGAAATAAGAACAAACAAGATCAAACTCAAAGAAATAATACTTTGCAAACCTCTTTTATTCGGTGACTTCAATTGGTCGCCTATCTCAATTGATCTCATTGTATGAATATAGCCTTTAGAAGGTACACTTCCTTGCTTCTTCCAAGATGACAAAGGAGAACGACTGTTGATAGGTTTGCAATGAAGAGGATCTTGCAATGCAATGGAAATGGTGATAATGGTAACAAGTGATCACAAGCTAGGGGATTTGGGTGCCAAAGGCGCACTATGATTCCTGCAAAGTAAGTTTATAAAAGCTTGGGTGATTTAAATGGAGGAATAGGGGTTGTATTTATAGATTTGTGAGAGAGAAGATCAATGGTATAGAATGGATAAGAAGATCAACAGTTGAGGAAACTTGAGAGGATGTGCATGAATAGGGAGAGGACAAGTGTCCTGCTCCATGCATCAGGGGAGTTAACATAATAGATTGATGAGTTAACTAAGATGATTGATCAGTTAACTCAAAAGACTAACTAGTTAATAGATTTGATTGATGAGTTAACTAATTTTGACTAGAGGAGAAATAGGACATGTGTGTGAGAGAATATTAGCTAATTAAATATTGAAAATATTTAATTACATGTGCACGTGGATTAATTGAATTATTTTTTCTATTAATTCAATTTTGGAGGAAATAGATAATTTAAATAAATATTTAGATTTATTTAAATATAGAGAATGAGAATAATTAATTAAATAAGTTAGTATTATTTAATTTAGAATGATTTTTAGAAGAATATGGAAGATTTAATTAAATAAATGGTTTTATTTAATTTTGGTGGAGGAATGTGAATCAAATAAATAAATTGATTTATTTTTATTGATAGAGGAATAATGAAATAAATATTTAAAATATTTATTTAAGCAGAGTCGTGTCATTTTTAGGTGTATACACCTACAACCTAATTTGAATGTGGAGAAAAAATGCAACTTGTTTTTTCAATAAAATTGACATTAAAAAAATTAAGTGAAACACCTAAAATAACATAATAATTCTATTAGAGATGGTGGTTGAAGATCAATTCTTCAATGCAAATATTGAATAGGAAGTTAGGGTCAATGATAATTGCTTGCACCAACTTAACAACTATGCACCCTTCCGCATAGAGAGGTCCATGGTAGGCATTATTAGGGATCTCATCAGAAGAAAATGTGGTAGGAGGAAGAGGAGAAGAGGAACGTTGTGGATCAAGAGCACCAAAAAAATCATTGAAAGACAAGGAGGGGGATCTGTAGGGGGAAGAGTATCATAATTGGTAGAAGCCTCAAGAATAGAAGATGGATCAAGAACAACTTAGCGTCTTGAATAGGATCAACATGATTGGGTTAATGATGTTGAGGGAATGAGATAATGTAAATATGAAGTTTTTTGATTGGGAGAGATGCAACATGTTTATATTCCATGATCATCATGTTCCTCAACATGAATGATACCTATGCAATTGTGATTTTCAAGGCCTTTCACATGATGGTATCTATAAAAATGATCAAGAGAAGTTGGTTAATGATAATAGAAGAGGATGGAAAAGGAAAGAGAATTTATTGTAAATTTTGGGGTTTGAAGGTGAAGAAATTAGTGGAGGGAGAAGAGGTATCAACATTTTTAACATTAGGCTTGGGATAGGATTTAGAAAAGGTGGGAGGATTGGGTTTCTTAAAGGAAGATGTGATGATTTGGCCATGTCACAACAATGTTCTCCCATGCCCATACTTGTAACAATGTTGAAGATGCGATGCTTTGGCCTACCTTGTAAACAATCAGATGTAACTCTTTGAGTTGTGCTAGTATGTAGGGTCCCTATGTAGGGTCCCCATGCAAACATGTCCTCATCTACTATCATGTTGGCCACATAGTCTACCAATCTAATAAAAAAGCACCACCCTATCTTGTCAAGTAGCAAAATACACTAACAAGAGCCATCATGACCAAGGGCGGATCCTCCACCATACCCCTACATGCCTCCAAACTTAGTGATAATCCTTGTAGTGGTAAATCAACCATATCTAGCTGCCTCTGCATCAACACATGTGGTTACCTCTCCTAATAGTATGCTAGTCATCCCCAAATTGATATCTAGAGGATCCTACAAATGTCCTCCAACATGACTGTCATCTCCCTGATAGGAAAATGAAAGTGTTGGTCTCTAAATGCCAATGCTCTGCTAGAGCTATCAACATGGCTCTATCAAATTAGATCACTAGAATTTGTGCTATATACCAAAACCATACCCACTCCAAAGTCACCCACTTTGCCTCTCCAAATGTTGACATTAGGTCTAGCACTCCAAATTTCCTCTCTTGTGCATTAGCAATGTCAACCACTTCTACATTTAGCACAATCACATGTCAAAACTCATCTTTTCCTTGACCTTGATGCATATGTTGCACACATGACACATGCATTGCACCTTGTCATGCATGCACGATGGTATTTGGCAAATACATCTCACCACACAAGAACCATGCTTTTCTTCATATGCACCATGTTTGAGCATAGATACACTCCACCCTCAAACTCGTGTGTTTTGGATTGCATGTGCTTCAATGGACTACATAGGTGAAGTGAGGTGAAAATCAACTCATGACATTTTTGTTTCAGACACCTTCCCCCCCCCCCCCCCATTAATATGTATTAAATGTAAATTTATAAGCTAAATCAAGAACTTACCAATTGTATGTCCCCATTTTGTCGAATATACTCCCCGACATGTTCGCTCCTATGCTCATGGATTGGTACACACTCCATTTTTATCTTAGGGTTTCTTTTCCTAGTGCTCTCAATTACTATTAGCTAGGGTAAACATGAAAGTTTTTACCCATCCCACCCATATTTATTCACTTTTCCCCTTGTTTCACTGTTATTCTCTATTTTTTCACCTATTTTCTCTTTTTTGCCCCACTTTCCCTAATTCTTCTACCCTTTTCCTATTTTTGATCCCTTTTTCTTTCAAGAAACCACCTAGGTCCTACTGACCCACCCACTCTCTCAAGGGGGCATGCTTCATCCATTCACTAATTTTTTTTCCAACCTGCTAGGGTACCTTGCCATCAATTTTACCTCATCGAGTGCCTATATTTATTTTCTTTGAAACATTGCCACTTGTTTTAGTCACAATGCCATTTCAAAGAGGGGAAATGTAGACACCTAAAAATCACTCCCACATTTTAATCTTATTCCATCATCATGGAATTGGTTACTTGCTAATTAATTAAATCAAATTATTTAATTTAATTTTTTGATATGTAAGAGATACTAAGTTTATTAAAAATTCAAAAAATATTTACATCTTTGTCTTTTGCCTGATTGGCAAAAAGAAACCCAAACTATAACTATCAAGCTTCTATGATCAACCCTATATCACTTATCCTAATCTAGTTATAAGTTATACAAATTCCTTCAAAATGGCCACGTAGGGCCGAAGCAGCCTTTAGTCTTTCCTACAATATACTAAGCAAGCTTTCATATTAAAAATTAAAAGCCCTAACCCTGCATCCAAGGCCATTACAAAAAATTGAAAATCACATATGACAACTTAATTCAGACATCACTGTTTCCTTGGATATAGTGGTTGAACTCTACAACCTATGTGAAGTCTTGCACAGGAACCAATTGTAACATTTTCTTAAGGAAATTGACACCTACCAGAGCCTTCTCCCTTTGCATTAGCAGATCCGCACCCCTAAGATCAAGAATGAAGGGGTAATACTTCACAATTTCTCCTGGTATGTTGAAAGGCTCCATGTTGCGGGGTTGAGGCACCCCTTCTCCTAGCATAGCAGCCGCCAACACTTCACCGAGGCCTCCCAACAGGTCCACTTTAATCGTTCTTTAGGCAATGGAATCCACTTCTGCTTTTGGGATGTTTAGGTCTAACAACGATGCCACAAACCTTGATGCAATATCTGTATCAACTCTGTAACACTCCCCCTCTTCCAAAAAAGCCCTTTCTAGGATCAGTTTGATGGCTTATACTAGCAAAGAGTCATTTTTCTAATAGAACCTTCTTTAGACATTGCTCAGTTAACTTCCATTCCACCACAAACTACACTTTCAATAGACAAATATAAAACAAACTTTGATGTTTTTGTCATTTTGTCTAGGGAAAACAAATTTATAATCATGGAATGATATGTTCCAGTTCTTTTACGAGTACTTATTGAGTGGGTGTCATCCACTTCTAATTTGAATGCTCTGTGTGGTGATTGTCAAATCTGTCCCTCATCCTGATTCATGTCTTTCATTCCCCTTAAGTTCTAACAATTAATTAGTAAGCCACCATGGAATGCCGTATCTCCTTGTTTGCATATTTGAAAAACAATTACCCTAGGTTCCATCAACTTATCCCACCATGCCCAACAGAGTTATTAATCACTAATAGGGATGCTTTCTCTCGCTCTTCAATGTTTTTCAACTAAAAACTTGCATGATTATCAAATCATTTACTATCACGCTAGAGACTGCTTTCCCTGCTCAAGTCACTTCGAAATATTTATCTTAATTCTTTTTTCAATTAGTTTTCCACAACTTCAATGTGGAAAACCATATCTACCCAGGCCATTGTGACTTATATACATACATACATACATACATACATACATATATATATATATATATATATATATATATATATATATATATATATATAATTTGACTACTGATCAGAAGAATAACATTTTCCAGTGACCCCTATGAAGTTCCCTTTCCAATCTGCTTAATTTGACTCGAGAGACCCATATTCTTTCAGATTAACTCCATCTTCTCCCAAGTTAGCCAATACGTCTACTTCCCTATTCCCTTCTCGATATGTGTGGTTGACCATAATTTTTTTGAATCCCTCTAATTATTTAGTAACCACCTCCAATATGCTCCTGAGTCTCCAATTTTGTATTTGACCAGCTTTGATTGCATTTATTACTAGTGTAGAGTCTCCTTCTATTATCACTTGACCTAAATTCAACTCTTGGCAAAAATAAATTCCTTGCAGTAGTGCCTGGAGTTTAGCTGCATTGTTGGTCCCAATAAGAAGGGCCTTTGCCAATTTTCCTATCACTTTCCTGTTCCAATCTCTGATAATACAACCTGCTCCAGATGAGCCCGTATTACCCCTGGCAGCTTCGTCAAAATTTAATTTGAATAAACTAACCTTTGGAGCCTTCCATTCCACATTCTTCCTAGCATCCTTTGCTTTATTCCCTCCTCCCAAGAAGGGAGGAACTTTTATCCCATGCCATGCTTTCCTTATTATAGCATCCCATTCTGTAAAATTAGCATTTCTTTGGTTTTGTCCACTTATCCTACTATTCACCACTTCCACAATGGCTACTTCTAGCTTGTTCAGAAGTGAAGAGATCAACATTTCTTTATCTTGAAAAATTCTTCTGTTCCTTTCTTTCCATACCTCCCAAATTAATAAAGATGGACTAACCACCCATAGACTAGAGAACAATGCCAAATTATTTAACATTGGCCAAGCTTGAAACAAGCTAAGAATATCTTTTGGAAAAGCACTTTTCCAAGCTAGCTTGGAATGTAGCCATTGACAACATTCTTGAGTAAAGGGGTAGTTAAGAAGCAGATGGTTTCCTGATTCCTCTACTTTTTAACACAAAATGCATCTAGAAGGACCAACAAATCCCACCTTCATGAAGCTGTCCGCTGTCAAAATCCTTTTCTGGGTGGTTACCCAAGCAAATGTTCCTGCCTTGGGTAAATAATTTTTGTTCCAGCATAAGTTACCCAGTATCTAACAAGAAGATTCCACTACTTAAATTATTAGAACTCTGAATCCATCCTTGACATTATACTCCCCATTTTTTGCTCCATTCCATCTTCAAATTGCAACAACATTTTCTAAGTTCAATGACATGACATTACTATTGATGGACATAATTAGGTTTTCCCATGAATTTGGTAAGGAATAAGGTAGTCAAATGTTTTTTTTTTCTTTTCATCCATCTTGTCTCCTATTGACATAGCTTGACTTAAAATAATATTAAAGTTATTAAAATGATTTACTATTAAGTCTCCCTCCCTTATTTTAAAAGAATATAACTTATTTTTCAAAGTAATTTTGCTAACCAAACTCTTAGAAAAATATGACATACCTACCTTCTTCCACAATGAATTTACCATCCTCTCCTTAGACAATTTCATCAACATAGAATCTTATAGACATAACTAGATAGCACTTCTTTCTTTCTTATACACTTTTACCTAGTCTTCATTAGACATACCTAAGGGTTTGGTCAAAAAAGATAGTATAGTCCACTGATCTCTTTCCACCAAAAGATCCTCAATTTCAGACCTCAACATGCTAGCCATAGATTTAATATTATTCTACTTTCTCATGAAGTTCTTCAAAGTTTTCTTTTCTATCAAGTTATACATGAATTGCAACAAACCAACCACTATAAAGTTTACCACTACACGCACTAGGTTCATACTTCCCAATGTAGTAACCACCCAAACAACAACCTATTCTCTAATACCAAATGTTGGGGATTTTGACCCCTATTATAGACGACTAATAGACTAGGATGAAGAAACTTAAGACTAGGCATTCAAATAATAGTCAACAAAACTTATAAAATCTATCTAACATGTATGAAAGTAAATGGAATAGTATGCATCCATAATATTACACATGAGACTCAAAGATTTACATGGGAAACCCTTTTAGGAGAAAACCCACCACCAAAAGACTTCATAGCTATATTATTTAGAATAAAAAAGGATTCAATACAATAAGGTCTTTGAACTTTTATATAGTCTCAATCTACAACATACTTCTTTTGCAATCACTCTAATTACACCAAATAATGTTCAATCCAATGCTATCAATGTATATCCCATCTAATCAACCTTCCAACCCTAGTGCATTCACATGAGGTGATATATAAATGTATTCATGTGAATACCAACCATCTAATTGTCCAACCAACGTGAGGAATACCAAGAGCCATGTAACTATAATATAACCATACATGACATCAACATACCCCAAGCATGATTTATCCACATGGATAACCATCTTGTATACTCTTCCACTACTACACACTATGAATCAATAGTTACAACCTTATCGCTATTAGTACACATATATGTTTGAAGTATAGCCCCCACTACCAATTCCTCACTTGTGATAGCTCACACCAACATAGCATTATTTTTTACTACTTGCGGTATCTTGTGCCATCATCTAGAATATTATCCTATTCACATATTGTGTTGCATGATATCCAGTTTGGCTACAAGTGCCCTTGCATCACTAATCATGCTCCAACAAACACTAAAATCCTATGCAATTGTGAGTTCTTCCAAATGAATTGCAGTTGCTATTATAGCACCACCACATGTATACAAATCATGTATCATGTACTGTAACTTACTACCACAACATCACCACATATTAGTGAACATAAATTCTATACCACAAAACCAAAAACTCATCACATTTTACCATAATATATTTTGTAGACAAAGTCTCCTACAAGGACTCTTTGAAAGTGACTATTACCCAAGTCCCAACAATGTTGATGTAGAGTTTCCAAGTAAAACCTAGTTAATAATGGTAGAATCGAATCATAAAAGGAGTTTCTCTAAATTGGAAATGGTTTACTACAAGTGTTACTGTAGTGCCCACCCATGTCTGACTCTTATGATGTCTTCATCTATTATTGATGCTTACGTTGGAGCATATTTTTAGGATGTGATTAATAGATGGATTATCTATGGGATGTTAGTTGCATTAATTTTGATGATTCAATATTACTAGTTGGTTAATGATTACATGTGGTTTAATCATGCATCCTATATATTAGCTTAATTATTTTATAATTACAGGATCATTTTTAATGTTATAAATGAAGGTAAACAACTATCAAGGAAAATCTAATTACAACTATAATATAGATATTTAATTGTGCAGAACCAAAATGGAGATAGTATGAAATCAACACGAAGAAATAATTGAACAAAAGATCAAACACATAACATAGTTTGTATGTGGAGAAACCCTTTTGAGAAAAAAATCCACACAAGAAGAGATCCACCAGTTTGTATTAACTTCAATAGAGTTTACAATATAACACTATAAATCTCCTCTTCAGTCTTTAATCCAATAGCGCCTATTTTTCCAGTCTCAACTTTCTAATCTTTTCATACACAACTGTAATACAATATCCTCATAAAGGGGTTGTCTTCTAGGGCAAGAAAAGCCAACATAACCTCTACCATCAGATCTATGACCTAATGATGAACGGTCTAGATTTATAATGAAAATATGCACCCCCCAAATAACCATCATTCGTCAGGTACCAAATCAAACATGCAGCTGAAACAAGATCGCTACTTAATGAATACTTCTTCCCTTATGAAAATTTACAAACAACATTAGGAGTAATTAATTACATAGGATTTACAAGGTTGATGGCACCTTAATCCTAATATGATGTGATATATATGTTATGATTTGGGAAGATGTATGCTCCTTGTATAAGTGTATGCATACATTGGTTATTTATTATGTTTTTCTTTTTCTATCTAGTGCTAAATATGCTTGGTGTGTACTTGAGTATGTAGGATATAGGGTAAACCAATGGTGGTTAATATTAGAGATGTTCACATGGATTTGCTAGAGTTTGTGTATCCATCTTACTCCATGAAGGGGCAATGAGATATGTGATGTTATATACCCATGAAATCTATCTATCCTAATAGTGTGTGATTGAGGAACCCTTCTATGATTAGACCAATAAAGTGTGTTTGTTCTATGTGTTTTAATTAATTTTCTAATATGAATAAAGGTCTACTATGGGTGTGGGATTTAAATAAATGCTTTTAGAATTATTAGAATTCACTTTGAAAAAAAAGTGTTGGATGGATTTGGTAAAGTGAAATTATAAGTCGTGAAATGAATTAATTTACATTTATAACTGCAAAATATCTGGGGTATACGTATACATATACATACATGATAGATCATATGAACTATTTGTGACTTTGTGAAAAGTTGTTTTGATGACTTATTGAACAAGTATCTAAGGTCATAAAATATTTGATTTAGAAAATAGATATTATCTCTTTTTCTTGTTATGTATGAAAAAGGAAAGAAGTTATTTTTAAATAGGAGTTTGAGCTTATATATTCAACTTAAGAGTTTCATTATTAGAACCTTATGCAATTTTCAGATCGAAAGAGAACATAGAGAATTTATTTTAGAAACCTAAAGTGTGATCTTGGAGGTTTTGAAAGAGGCTTGTGCTCAGATAAAGGGTTGGACTCTTTGGAGTACCTTGGTGCATCTTGAGGTTAGAGATTCCATCCAACCCTTGGATTCATGGTTTTGTGAAAGATTAAGGTATTCATATTGTTAATAGTTGTATTCCTTTTAAATGTTGTAGAATAATGAAAGGTTGGTTTTCATCATTGTGTATTAAAAATGATTGTTTCAAATCTTTTATATTTTCTTGAAAAAAAGATTGAAGGAAACCATTAATGGAGTCTATGGTTATTTTAATGGACTTTAAAAGGAAACTTCAAAAGTTAGATTTTGGTTATTAAATCATTTGAAGGGTTTTAGTTTGTTAGTACTTTCAAAATTGAATGGTAAAGGTGAATCTTAGGCATAGGAATTGCTTGATGCTTCTATGTGTTCCTTTCACCTTCCTATTGATGAATTTGGTCTTCTTAGTTTGTTTTAGGACTTGATGGGATATGAGTATGACACTCCATATCTTCTTCCCTATGAAAATTGGATGATATGTATCTACAATTCATGATTGGAAAACCATGCTTGTATGCGTTCTTGCATGGTGCCAAACTATGTTTGATGAGTGTGTTTGCAATCCATGACCTTGTCTCTATAGTCAAGTGGTGTGGACATTTGGGTTCCACATGGTTGGTTGTTAAACTCACCATCATTGGTTTGTGGGATGGTTCCATGAAGATCTAGACAAGAGTTTGGAGAGTTCCCATTTTTCCTTCTTTTATTATATTTCATCATCTTGGATCAAGTAGGAAATTATGTGAAACTAATACTTTTTATATAGGGAATTCCACCTTCACTGCCCCAACTGGGAGAACCACATGAGGAGAGGAATACCTAATCAAAGAAGTTGACTGCCAAATGGAAGTTGTAGCTAGAGTTGGTACAAGATCTCTAGCAACATACACTAGGATGGGAGTGAGATCTAATAAAGGAGCAATAGTATCTAGATCTAGAGAAAGAGGTCATGACAAGAACAACAGGAGTGTTACACTTACTAGACCTAAGAGGATCCATACTAGTATCCAAAAGAGGCCCAAAACCTTCCAAAGAGGAGTCATCATCATCATAATCAATAGTGAGGTGTTAGGGAAGTGTATTTTTCCACCACAAAGAAGATATCAAGACCCTATGGCAAGGGCAATCTGATGCCAAATATCCCATAACAAATCACTACTATCATTGGAAGGGGATGCCCTCATAATCAAGAAGTTGACTCCAAGACCAATCTACCACTTACAATACAATCTCTACTGCAGGGGCTTGGACAAATCAATTTACACCAAGATACAAGCAAAGGTAGTATGAGAGAAAAGAGTAGTGGTAGAATCCAACTTCAGGAAATACCCTAGAGAATTTCTAATTTCCTTATAATTAGAGTCACACCAAATGATCAGAATTAGTCTGAGAATTTAGAGGACAATACCTAGTGAAGAATTGGTGGTATTGTAAAACACACAACAAACAATATGTAGATTTTTTATTTCAAATATGAAGAGATCCTACAATTTTGGCAAACTCGTTGGAAGAGATGTATGCCTTAAAATTTTCCCATTAGCTTTGAAATGAGCCCATTTATACATTTTCAAAGAAGCTAAAAGGTCACCATGTTTGTGTCCTTGGAAGTTGAAACATATAGTTGGATGGAGACAAAGTTAGTTAGAAAAATTAAAAAAATATAGGAAAACTATTTAATTTCGTACCCCAACTTGGTGGGGTCATATCTCCTATCCTATTGGGCAAGAATGGACTTCTTGGATGTGTTAGAAAGATCTCCAAGAGAACTAGTTTGATTTTCTTGGAAGGTATCCTTGTTAGGGTTCAGCCAGATCAGAGCAATAAACACTGACAATTATATGCAGATTAAATAACCCAAATATAACAATGAAGAATAACACAAAAGAGATCAACACAGAAATTTAATGTGGTTCACCCAATATGAGCTACATCCACAAAAACTCAGCCATCCAATGATTTAATTAGCCAGTGCAAAACATATTACAATCTCATGAATGTGTTGCCGTAACATACATCCTAGCCGCTTATAACAAGATTTTTGGAATCTTCTAGAATTAGGGTTTTTACAATGTCATTTTTCTTTTGTTGATTAACAAAAATTAACAACCAACTTTGAACAGGCAAAAAAGAGGGGAAATTTTTTTTCGGGGGTTGCATCCCCAAACCCTTGCTCAGGGCCCGGCTCGGCCCTAAACCCCAAAAAGGATACATTACGAGTGTATAGTACTTGCATGATCAGTCACCACATACCAACAGTCTCCCACTTGGAGACTGATCCTGGACGACACTGCTGCACTTACAGCTCCCACTGGATTACAAGCCTAACTGGTTTCTTATATCCACCATTATCAGTCATGAAGGCCAACGGAAACTAATGAGGAAATTAGTTTCTCCCGTGTAACTGCGTTTGTGAACATATCTGTAGGATTCTAACTTGTGTGAATTTTCTCCAGCTTCAATTGTCAATTCTCCAAAATTGACTGTATGAAGTGATATCTGAGCTATATGCGTTTTGTTTTTAAATGCAGAGCTGAATTCTTAGCAAGATGAATGGCACTCTAGCTATCAGTGTACAAAGGGCTATCTTCTTATTGTTGCCCCAATTCCTACAGAAAACGTTGTAACCATATCATCTCCTTTCTAGCTTCCATAGCAGCAACATACTCAGCTTTAATGGTTGAAAGTGCAATAACCTTTTGTAGTCTTCAAATCAAATTGATTGCAGTACCTCCTACAGTAAAAATGTACCCTATAGTACTCCTCTTGCTATCAATATCACTTGCCAGATCAGAGTCAACATTACCTTTTAGAGCAGAATTTGTTCCTCCAAAACATAGTTTCTTTGAAGTAGTACCTCTCAAATACCAGAGAATCCATTTTACTGCATTCTAATGTTCCATTCCTAGATTGCTTATATACCTGCTCACAACTCCCACTGCATGTGCAATATTTGGCCTTGTACATACCATTGCATACATCAAGCTACCAACTGTTGATGCATATGGTATCTTAGACATTTTGGCTTCCTCCTCCTGTTTCTTTGGACACATATCCTTAGTCAACTTAAATGACTAGGCAAAGGTGTACTAACTGCTTTTGTAATCTATATGTTAAACCTTTTCAACACCTTCTCTACATACTCACTTTGAGACAAAAATAATTTTCTATTTGTCCTGTCTCGTGTGATCCTCATACCAAGGATTTGTTTTTCTGCCCCCAAATCCTTCATAGCAAATGAATTTGCTAATTTCTGCTTAAGTTCATTAATATGCTACATGTTAGACCCGGCAACAAGCATGTCATCAACATAAAGCAACATGATAATATAGCTACCATTACCCAATTTCTTAAAATAAACACAATAATCAGAATGACATCTTTTGTAACCTTGTTCAACCACAAAACTATCAAATTTCAAATACCATTGCCGAGGTGCTTGCTTCAGGCCATACAAACTCTTCTTTAACCTGCACACAAATTCTTCCTTACCCTTGACCTCATATCCCTGTGGTTGCTGCATGTATATTTCCTCTTCCAAATCCCCATGGAGAAATATTTTCACATCTAGCTGTTCAAGATGCAAGTTTTTTGTAGCCATAACACTTAGAATAGTTCTAATAGAAGTCATCTTTACAACCAAAGAAAATATTTCATCAAAATATATACTTTTTTTCTGTACAAAACCTTTTACCATGAGTCTGGCATTATCTCTTTTCTTGCCTCCATCTTCTTCCTTCAACTTGTAAACCATTTATTTGGCAATGCTCTTTTACCTACAAGCAATTAGACTAAGTCCCAAATCTAATTTTGCAACAAGGAATCCATTTCCTCTTTCATGCCTAGCTCCCATTGCTTTTTGGTATCTACCTGCATTGCTTCTTCATAACCTTCAGGTTCACCAAAATTAGTTAATAATATAGAATATAATGATGGAGAAAATCTTTCTGGAGGTCTAGATATCCTTGTAGAATGTCTAACACTTGCAGGAGTCTGTGGGATAACTTGTTGTTGCTGAGCATCAGGTACCACTGGCATTTTATTTTCTGGAATCTCATCCAGCACCACATATTTCTTTTTGGCCTGTTCATGCTTCTTTTCTTGCAGCTGATCATTATACATGACCTTCTCATTGAATATAACATCTCTGCTCCTAATGATTTTATGATTTTCATAATCCCATATCTGATAACCAAATTCATCTACTCCATATCCAATGAAGGTACATTTTTTAGACTAAGCCTCAAGCTTGGTTCTATTTTCAATATCAATATGGACAAAAGCTTCACAACCAAAGGTTTTCAAAAATGAATAGTTTACCTTTTTGCCTATCCATGCCTCCTCTGGAATGCCACCATCTAAAGGATGTGAAGGTCCCCTATTTATTAAATAAACAATGATATGTATAGCATCTACCCAAAAGTGTAAGGGTAGTCCAACATGCAATCTCATGCTCCTTGCACGCTCCATAATGGTCCTATTCATCCTCTCAGACACACCATTTTCTTGTGGGGTTCTAGGAACCATTTTCTGCCTACAGATTCCATTATATGAACAGTAATTTTCAAATTCTCTGCTACAATACTCGCCTCCATTATCAGATCTGAGACACTTCAACATTTTTCTTGTCTCATTCTCAACCAAAGCTTTCCACTTTTTAAAAGTTTCAAATACTTCTAATTTTTGTTTTAGGAAAGACACCCATGTTTTCCTAGTTGCATCATCAATAAAAGTAACATAATAGCAAGAGCCACCAAGAGAAGATACCCGAGCTGTTCCCCATACATCTGAATGCACAAGCTCTAATTTCTCACTCTTCTTCTCTTTCCCAACTTTGAGAAATTAGACTCTTTTATGTTTTCCATAAACACAATTTTCGTAGAACTCCAAGACGATCTTCTTTAGAATTGGTAGCAACTTTCTGGAGTGAAGTATCTTCATCTCTTTCTCACTCATGTGCCCAAGTCTATGGTGCCACAATTCTGTTTCTATCCCTGTAGCAAGTGCTATAACTGTCTCAGTAGCAACTATTTCTGTAGCAACTAAGGTAGAATAAGTATTACTAGTACACAAATACAATGTGCCTACCTTCTCACCTTTAGCTACTACTAATGCACCTTTAGTGACCTTCCAGACTTTGTCTACAAAGGTAACTATGCAGCCTTCACTACCCAGTTGTCCTATAGAGATTAAATTCCTTCTCAAACTTGGAACATGCCTTACCTCCTGTAGCAACCATTCATTTCCATTCTGTAATTTAATTTTTATCTTTCCTTTTCCAACAATTTGATAGGGTTCATCATCACCCAAATATAGCTGTCCAAAATCACCTTGAACATAATCTACAAAATATTTCCTATGGGGTGTGGCATGAAATGAAACCCCTAAATCTATTACCCAGGAATCATTAGCATTATCTAAACACATAATTAAAGCATCCTGTAATTTATTACTTACAACATTAGCTTCCTTACTGTCATCATGTTGTCCATCTCCTTGTTTGCCCTTTCGAGACCAACAATCCTTCTTCAAGTGTCCTGGCTTTCCATAGTGCCAGCAATCCATTCTTCCTTTGGATTTAGATTTGTCTTTCTTTGACTTCTCTTATGACTTCTTGCAATTTGTTGGGCTTTTCCCTCTCCTTTGTTCTTCCCCTATTCTCTACAGTCAAAGCATTACCCGATGTTGAACTTTCACTTGTGCTTTTCCATCGCATTTCCTCGCTAAGGATAACACCAACAATATCATCAAATTTCAAAGTATTTGAACCAGAGACAGAGTTACTTACATCCATTACCAAGCTATTCCAACTTTCTGGCAAAGAACATAAAACTAAGAGAGCCCTCACCGCTTCATCAAATTTCACTTTTACAGAAGTTAACTGATTGGTAATCATATTAAACTCATTTAAATGATCTGACATAGATCCACCTTCAATCATTTTCAAATTAAACAAATGTTTCATGAGAAATACCTTATTTGAGACTGAGGGGTTTTCATACAATTTAGCCAAAGCTTTCATTAGTTCATCTGTTGTCTTCACTTCTGTTATATTGAATGCCACAGAGGGTTCCAGTACAACTAAATGGTTCCTAGTGCCTTTCTGTCCAAAAGTTCCCAATCCTCATCAGTCATAGCATTTACCACCATCTCTGAAAGTTTGAAGTCGGTTTCATCCTCCTAAGCCTCAACTTGTCTACCATCTCCACAGACACCAAGTTTTTCATGCTACCATTGTCCACTACTATCTCATAGCATTTACCACATACCTTACACTTGGTCCTGAACATACTCTTCCTCTATGCTAGCTCATCTCTTCTACCACACCTTAAAGTCCTTCATGAGACCAATGAATCCTTGCACTTAGGATCCGTCTCAGAAGTGAGTAACCTCTCTTCACCAAACACAACTCTTGCATTGTCCTTTGTCCTCCTTCCTCAACACTCAAATGCTTCATGTTCCTCTTTAGTACACCTAAAATAGGTTCCCTTGAAGGATTTTTTTTCTTTTCCTCTCATATCCTCCTCTACCTTGTTGAGTATTGATGCAGAGCGCATAGTGAAAACACTCCAAAATAGGGATGAATACCCATCAACCCACAATACAAAAAGATTATTGCTTAATTGGCTTTAAATAACTTCCTCAAGGTCCAAACAAGACCGAACCACACACACATTCTACAATGTCAGCGAGATATTATACAATCGGCACACTCGAAAACTATTCTGTCGACACACCGATCTCACTGATGTTACCTTCGGATCACACTTGTCGGCAAGACTTGCATCATCGGAGAGCTCTTTGTTTATCCTCCCGATATGTTGATACACATTGACTTCGGTGTAACCCTGGCCATCGGCGAACGCTTGCGATCCTTTGCCGATGTGTCTATGGACCAATCCACTTTCAGCGTGACTTCAACTTTCGGTGGGACTTATTCCAAAGCTGTCGATACCCCGATATGCCTAACATCGGTGGGACTTATACCGTCTTTGCCTATAGGCAAGAACCTTACCATTGGTCGGTCATGAACTGGTCATTCCAACGTTGCAACTCTCCCTAATGGGAGACTCCGCACTTCTAACTTGTCCAGAAGATGATCACTATCAGCACATTAGAAATAAGCTTCGCCAATGTATCAATACATTAGACTTTATTTGACTAACTCAACACTTCGTTCTTCACCGATACACTTTCTATCGGTCTAACACCTTGGATCGATGTGACTTCCACAAACTTCCCCGAGGGGTTGTCTTACACCGATGTCCACTTCTACAACTCTGTAATTATGCGAACACACGAACAAATATACAGAAACAACAAAATCTCAACAAAACAAGAAATGATCTACTCCTAAGGAGGTCATTCCATTGATTTCGAAGAAATCTCAACCAGTGGAATGCTTTCGATCTACATTCTGTGCAATTAACCCAAACAAAACTTTTTATTCCTTCTTCTCAAAAATATACATACAAATCAATTCTCTCCCTCTCTCTCTATTCATTTTTCACCTAACGAACATAGACTGACTATATAGAATCTCATATCAGTAGTTACATAAGGTGGAAGGTGAACAGCCCTACAACCACCTCTGCCATTCAGTTACATCTGTTCAAATCGGTTACAATCATTAATGACACGTATACAGACTCAACATTATACCGCTACTTGGCTAAGCATGATTCAATATGACGCTAAGGCCTTACAACATGACACTTTGGACATAACAGAAAATGCATAGAATCCTCCTGATTCGTAGGTCTCGAGGTGCTCCTGCACCAAGTATATCCTTTACGCTCCTCCCAAGCCTCTTTGCAATGAGTATCTTCTACTCTTTCATCATTGTGGTATCTTTCATCATCCCCTCTACCTTTGCGGTAGCTACTATAGTTGCCTTCTTTGTTGTTGTGATTTCTCCTATCATCTTCTTTCTCTCCACAGTGGGGTCCTCGGCCTTCTCTTTCATTGCATTATTGGTTACCTCTCCCTTGACCCATTGGGATTACTCCTCTATCATCGCTTCTTGTTCTTCTATTTTGATTCTTCTCTTCTCTTCCTCTTTGATATTTCTACTTTTCTTCTTGCCTTTGGTTAAACTTATCTGTAGTAAGGGCCAACTAGTAGACCTCCTCAACTATCTAGATGGTATCGAATTCCCCTTGGATGGATTCCCTCAATCCATTAATGTACTTGGCCACTTTTTTAGCCCCTTCCTCATTATGTGTTGACCTAATTGTCAGCTAGTAGTTCTCCTCATTATATTCCTTTATAATCATATTCCCTTGCCGCAAATTGTGTAGCTCCTTCAATAACTCCAATTGGTAGTTTGCTAGAATATACTTGGAATTCATATTTTCCACTATCTGATCCCACTTTGCAATGCAAGGCTTCTCCTTCCTATTTTGTTTAATTTGGACTTCCTTCCACCAGATTGTCACATGGCATTTAAGCTTGCTTTTGGAAAATTTTACCTATCAAAGTCTATAATGTCCTCATACTCAAAATGTTCCTCTAGATTAGTGATCTAATCAATCAACTCCTCAAGATCCAAGTTCCTAAAATAGTTCGGGATGTCCACTCTAGTCCTCTTACCAATGTTGGTTATGGCCTTTAGCATCATTTCTTCTTTGTCCTCTTTGCTTCCTCTTGTTTCCATAGGATCTACCTCTTGCTCTTCATCACTTTCCTCGACCCTAGGGTTAGGGTTCCTTCGATGATCCTGCTATAGAATGTCCATCCAATTTTGCATGACCTTCAACATCTCATACATCTCCTCCATTCTACCTATAAAAATGATCATACCTTTTCTTCTCTGAGTATCAATATCTCTAGGTTAGCGATTTGTCCACACTTACTTATTTGTAAACTACCTCATAGTCAACGCTCTGTCCACAAACCCATGGACTACCATGATCTAAACTTTACTTAATTCTTGCAAAGCCAAATTTGGTGCACCACCACCACAATGGCTTATTCATTCATTAGCTATCACCACCATGTTTAGGACTCTATCAAACTCGTTCTTAAGAAAGTATGTCAATCAGGTGCACTCACATCTATACCAACAATCTTCTCGTGACCCAACCTACTCTAATACCACTTGATGCAGTCATAGGATGGTATAAAGAGGACTTTCCAACTGTGTAGCCAACCACAATAACACAAACCAATTACCGCAAATCATAGAACTTCACATGAGACACTACAATATATTTTTTAACATAATCTTGCACTATTATCATTATATCTTACCACAATGGTCCCTCTTACATGCTAGGCCATAGTTGTTTCATTATAATAAGATTAACCAAGATTACACAAATGCCATTAGGGCTCCCTACAAGCAACACACAATTCTAAACTATGGAATCACCACTTCCAGACTTGTTACCAATAACCTCACTATAGTCTTGCCACAAGGGTTGTGACATGACATAACTATAACTATAACATGCCCTAGTGGATACCTTTAGATTGTACCCCACATCATACTATGAATTGCCACACTTTGTTGCTTGGATCTCACTCCCTCGCTGTCGAACTCACCTTCTATGCCTCTGCTCCACTCTAGTCTTCTTTTCTTGCTTTCTTCCAATTCAAAACCTCTTATTTATATGGTCCTTAAGTTCTTCACATGATTTGTATTAGCCTCAGGTTGGTGCAAAGCCCAAAACCACATGAAAAATATTACTAACTAAACATAACAAACCTACAAAATACAATGGTCCAATAGTGGAGACTCTCCATGAGGTACATCTCAAACCTTCACAACAACTATTAAAAACCTTGCAAATATTATCCTTTGGCAGAAACCCAAAATAACCTCTCGCAAAACAAAAACAGTTCCAACAACTCACATTATCAAACTACAGTCACATTGGAAACCAAGTAATCAAAATCCACTTATCAAATCAACATCAAATTTGAATCAGAGATACAAGAACCACATACTAGACTAGCACCACAACCTCAAAACCTAATTCTATCATGTAGTGAAATGTGCCACCATTTACTACTATAGACTGCTAACCACAAACACACACCTACACATAATTGTCAAATTAGACCATAATTCCTCTTTCTTTAGACATGACACCATATTCTAAAGGTTCCTAGGGATGTACCTACATCGACATAGTTCTATAAAAAAATCACTAAAAAACACCTCCATATATGAAAGATATGTTTGTTTGAAGTTGCCACAATTAGAATGACACTAAGAGTTTTAAAGAAATTATTGAATTATATAAGAAGATTGTAGAATTTGAAGAAAGGGGCACACAACTACATAGCCATTGAAAAATGACCAAGGTGTAAAAAAATTCTTGGACATACCTCTAGATGAGATAGAATGAGCTTATAGGAGTTCAATCTCTAAAAGGGAAAGCCAACTGTGAAGGAAAGAAAACCAATCCCCTTGGCTAAGCACTTAGGTGCCAATGTGATTACCTAGTAATGGCATTATGCTTATGTAGGGGCATTGTATGGATAGTAGTACTATATGAGATTATACAAAGAAGCAAGTTTTTAAACAAGAATACCTTATATCAGTCGATGGTAGAAACATGTATATAAAGAGCCATCAATGCTGCATGACAAGTGTACATATATGGATCCTAACTTCATAGTGCCAACATGTTCAAGTGTAGAGTTGATGTGGTAGGTGACAATACATTAATTTATTGACATGACAAGATGAGGACATGTGATGGGATAAAGACACATCATAGATTTGACACTAATATGGCTAGTGTACATATATGGATCCTAACTACATAGTGCCAACATGTTCAAGTGTAGAGTTGATGTGGTAGTTGACAATACATTAATTTATCGACATGACAAGATGAGGACATGTAATGGGCTAAAGACACATGATAGATTGGAGACGCATGGTGGGATGAGCACATGTGGTGGCATGTAATTCAACAATAATTTAGAGGTGGTTAGTTGTTGGCAAGATCTCATTGATAGGCAAGACTATACAGGTGGCACAAACCCTTTGGAGATGGTGGCAAAGGCCCAAATTGAACCAAATGGTGGGTGTTAAAATAAGTTTGTCAACATTAGAGGGTGCTTGGTGGAGTGTATATAGTGGAGTAGAGGGGGATGGGAGGTCCATGTGGTGGTTGTGGGTGTCAAAAAACATAGGTACCAAAGAGGTTTGTAAGTGGCTGGGCAATTTGACTACCCCTAATAAATTTGTAATAGTGTTTTTAATTTCTTTTTTGAATATTTTTCTTTTAGTTTTTTAAAAATTAATCTTTTTTATAAATATATTTAAACTTCATAGAAATGCATGATTGAACTTAATTAGAGGGTTTTGTCTAGTGTGGAGAAATTTCAAGGTTATTTTCATGAAATGAAGACTTCCTTCTACATATCAATATGAAAGTGCACTGATTTTCTAAAAATTGGATCACAACTTTAGACCTAAAATCTCAAAGTTAGAGTGGCTTATGAACGATGTGAGTGAAATAAATTACTAAACCACCTTTCCCAATGAATTCAATTGCAATGGTAAGTTTTGATATAACTTGGGAGTTTTCTAGATATGCATATCTAAAAGATGCCTCTAAAATAAAGAGAGATACTTGCTCCAAAATGAAGAGATGCATACATTTATTAAATAGAAATAAATGAAGACTTATAATGTTATGATATGATGTAAAAGTATTGGGGAGATATGGTCCTAGGATTGGGGTAAAGCCTCAATATTTTCTTTACACTCACACTTAAATTGAAAACATGAAAGGCAACACACAAATGTATCATGAATAGAAAGCTTCCTCTTTTTGGTATTTTTAAACTTGGGCATAATGTCAAATTGACAAAAATCACATGCTTTCTCATACACTAACTCAAAGCTCGCATGTTGTTATAAATCTTATGCAATGTATGGCTAGGCGACGAAAGAAAAGCATACAAATAAAAAAACTTATAAATATAGAGGAAAGCTCACTAAAGCAACAAAACTCCAATGATAATCAAGATTACGCCTTTTATAGTATCATTCAATTATGTATGCGGACAAAATAGTGAACTAAAAGAAATATAAAACATTGTAATCTTGAACCCTCTTAAATTTAGAGAAAATATTATTGCACAAGATTATGCAATTAAAAAAAAAACTTATCTTAGTACATATAACTAATTGCATTTATTACATTATATTTATTTATTTGTATTTATGGTTTGATTTATGTTTTGTATTTTGATTATTGTTTCTAAACTTGTTGAAACATATTCTTTTTAATGTTATGTTATTTTTGTTGTTAAAGTGTTTCATTCATTTTCTAGTCTAACTAATCCTAGTATGAGACTACTAGAAGATGGTGATTTGGAGGTGTATAGGGATTACTAGCAACAAGAAAAAGGTAGTGTGTTAGGTTGTGTTGTAAGAAGACCTATCATTTAGATCAAAACCAAATGTGAGTAATCAATAGCTAGATTCAAATGATATAAATAGTTGATTTTTGAAAGGTAATTAATAAACTATTTATGCCACCCGAACTCCTAAAAAAGATGGGAAGATGATATGTTTAACTATAGATGAACACATCAATACTAATTAAAGAGTAGGAAGGGTCTAAATGACATGCTCGATTGCAAACAAATGAATCAACTCGAATATAGAGACAAAAGGACAAAAGAAGAAGACATGTTATCAAAAGGTTGTGTAGAGATATGTGTATGAGGAAGTCATATGGCAATTTAAGGTACCCCCATAGACCCTAAAAAAAATCATCAAGAAGTGATACTTATTACCTAAAGTACTTTAAGAAAAGTCATCAAGAAATGATAACTTATATGGTAATGACAAACTAAATCTACTATATGTCATGTGATGGGAGGACAATGCCCAAAACAATTATATAAAAGATAAAGTAATCAAGATAACGTATGCATTAACCTCTTTCTTGGGGTCCCTTTAAGGAGGGAAATAGCCTACCTAAGTTTGACAGCGATGAAAGATAATGGCAAACAGGAAAATAACAAATTGTCCGACCGTATCCAAAGCAAGATATAGTTAATCCCAAGGTAAGAAAATGACATAAGGGTTATCCAATGAGGATCCCCTCCTCATGATGGTGCAATAACACTTGTTTTATTCAATGGCCACTTTAGTTAGTTATCTCTGTCTTGCATTGAAAATTAGCCTAGTGATCTATAAACTAATTGCTTGTTGTTCCTTTGTTACACAGACCAGGTAGAGTTTGGCGTTTTTGAACAATTAAAGTGAGGGACTGGTGTTAATGGTGGCTAATCAAGGGGCCCATTTTGTTGGAATTCTGTATATGCTCAAGAACCCAGCGCTTTCCCGCTCGACATAAAAATCTCTCTCCCTTCCCACATGTAAGGAGGCCCACTGGGGAGATCCCAAAGGGGCAAAAGTAAGGGAATAGATAATCATAGTACAAATTTCTTCTTGGTCTCTGTAACTTTAATACACTTCATTCTAACTTTAACTTTAAAAACCTATTAATTTTTCTTCAATCTTATCATGAATCCAATGCCTCCGTACAACGGTGGCAGAAACAATGTTTAGAACAGAGGCATAAACGAAAAAACAATTTGGATAAGCTGCAAACCATAATCAATTCATCTAATTAATTCTGACAATGGAGAATTTACACCTCACCAATTGCCAGGCACTAAAGTCCCCTGTTCAAAACCATAAGCTCTGGAACAAAAACAGAAATATTCTCATATCTTATCTTCAAATTGTTGATTCAGTCAAATTGATGAGTGCAATGCAGAATTTACACCTCACCAATTGCCAGGCACTATAGGCCCCTGTTCAAAAACCATAAGCTCTGAAAAAGAAAAAGAAAAATTCTCATATCTTCTCTTCATATTGTTGATTCAGTCAAATTGACCAGTGCAATGCAGAATTTACACCTCACCAATTGCCAGACACTAAAGTCCCCTGCTCAAAAACCATAAGCTCTGAAAAAGGGAAAAAATTTCTCAGATCTTATCTTCAGATTGCTGATTCAGTCAAATTGATCAGTGAAACGATTCAACAACAAAGAAAAATCAAGACCCACAACGCTGGTTGATAAAAACATACATATATCAATTCATAATGGACATATGAATATCTATTCCGAGATTTTTAGCATTACAATCAGAAGGGTAATGAAATCTAGAGTAAAAAGTCCTTAGCCCATTACAAACTCTCGCCAAAAACATGATGGAGCTATATAACATTGTTAGAAATTCAGTAAAAGAAGATGCACCATTTGTAGCTATTTAGGTATAGCAGTTCAGCTCTGACGGCTCTGCAGACTCATTTGGCGGTGGAAATTAGCAATGAAGTCATCAAACTTCTTTTTCAGTTCTTCATTGCTGATATCTCCCTGATACGGAACAACAGCCATGCTTGATGCACACATGGATTTCTCTACACATTGATCACTGCAACATGAACAATCCCCACCTTCCATTTCAAGCTGTGGCACATTTTCCACACTGCAGATCTCTGTAAGCTCAATAATATCAGCATCACCATGTTCATCAATGACCCATTTTTTCTCAGTAGAGGATGGCTCTGAAAAGACCCCCTGCTTTCTTCTGCTTTCGCTCTCCTTGAAATATGCATAGTAAATATCATGGCTTTCGCTGGATTTATTCAGAACCACGAGAGCCCAAATTATAACATGACACAATAGCAGGAGAAAAGCAGAATTTGAACGTAATGTGTCTAACATAAAAAGAAAGCAATTGAGGCAATGGACCCAATCCAAAGGCACCATGGATTCCTGGATTGGTCCAAACCAGGACAACAATGCCACAGACATAACAACCAAGAGAAGAATACAATGCACTGAGAAAAGGGGGCTATTTTTGCTAAGATTTTTTGCTTTCTGCTCCATGGAGATTCCTAAGGGGCTTAGAGGTGCAGTGGATATGGATATGAAGATGAGATGATTTGTAGAAGAGGGGTCTCTTTATCCTATTACAAATCTATGCAGAGTCAACAGATTCATACATAGCATATGTGAAAGGGGAAGAAAGTCATGAGGGAAGATGATAAGAAATTGATAGAGAAGAACTGCAGCCATCAAGTCATTGTCATTGCTGTGGAATGTTTGGCATTTGAATTATTATTCGCAGGCTTAGAAGTTGCCTGACCACAAGGGTGAAATGAAGATGAAATTTAGTGGAAATGAATAAGCACCTTCGTAATTAAAGCTATTCCGAGTGGACAGGAAATTCTTTACAGTTTTTCTTTTGACAATAAATAATGGTGTCACTTTCCAAAGCCAGCGAAGGAGGAAGGAAGGTGAGATTTGAATAAATAGTCGTAGACATCAAAATCTCCAAATCAATTATTTGGTATAAAATACCGTACGAGTATTTATTTTTATTGTTTAAGTTTGTGACTCAGAGGACTTTGACATTGACTTTGATCTAAATACTTTGTTTTTCCATTCATTACAAATAAACACGGTATCTTTAATTTGCTAAGAAATTGCTTGAAATCTTATCGACTGTTTTAGACATTTTATAGGTGTGAACTGGTTATATTTTAACATCATATCATCCAATTCAATAGTTAAAGATTAATTTTAACTAATAAAAATAAGACAAATATTTAAATAGAGGGATGTGGACTTAGTTGGGTGTTTCTAATCTTCTCTAGTGAATGTGAAAAATTCTTGACATTCTTGTTCCATTGCCAATGAGATTGTTCTAATAACAACTCTCTTTTTTTCTCAAGGTCCTTTGTTTAGGACAAAGTTTTAGTATTCTAGTAAGTGTCACATAGTATGATAGTTCCTTGCTAATATGTAATTGTAATTTGGTTAGAAATAAATTTAATATAAATGATAAATAGTTATAAATGGCTATCAAATTTATATATAATTATAAAATAGAAAAAAAATGAATAATGTAAGTATTAAATATATTTTGGGTGTAATCAATGTTTGATATAAAAAATATAGTGGTTATAGTATATCACTATATTATATATACATATTTCTTCTATTACTTTAAATTTCTAATTAAAACTTATAATATCGATTAATTAGAGACACCCTTTTAAAGTTATTTTAAAGTTTTTATTCCATTCTTATAATTTTAGATAATAAGAAGATATTTTTTATGGCCGCTGTTCCCAAAATTTTGAAAACATATTTTCCTTTTATATTTTCATAATTAAAATTAATTTTAGATTTTAAACATAAATTTATACTTAATACTTGATGTATTCCTCTAAAGATATGTGATAAATTAATATGTGGTGGTTAAATTACAACTAATTATTAGGCCAAGTGACCTTATACAGTGACATTAAGGGGATGACTGTGACCGTATTCACAAAAACTAAAGAGCCCACATATTCTTTAAAAAATTATAAAGTAGGTGTTTTAAATTTAAAATATAACCGACATACTTTTATTAAATGAATGCACCTAAAAAAAATATAGTAACTATATTATATTTCCGAGAGGCCTTATAGAGTGGCATTAAGGGAATGAGTGACTGTATTCACAAAAACTAAAAAGAGCCCACATATTTTTTTAAAAATTATTAAGTAGGTGTCTACAATTTAGAATATAGCCGACATACTTTTATTAAATGAATGCACTTAAAAAATTATAAAGTAACTATTTTATATTTTCGAGAGTCCTTATAGAATGCCATTAAGGGGAACTGTGTTCACAAAAATTAATTATTGACAATATATAACATATAGGGTGTTCAACTATTGAATCCTATTCCCACAAGTACTATAACAACAATTGAACCCGATTGATTTTTATGTACATGTAACAATATAAAACTCTATACCCGACTACCATTGTAAAACGGGACAAAAAAACCATAATTCGGATACAAACTGTCAACTCTCCATGTGATTGTGCGATTGTAAAGGGATTTATATGGGAAATCACACGAAAGAAACAAATTTAAAAATAAAGAAAATCAAAGCGGAGGGTGTTGTGGAACGCTCTAGATTATACATTCCATAGGCCTCCGTATCTCTACCGGTGGGAAATGAACCGACGAGAATATTCCCGTTTTTCATTTTGGTTAAATATAAAGACTAGTGTGGATTTGAAATATACTGAGCTGTTTTACTTACAGAGCTATTTTATTTTACTTTAAGAATTATTTTTATTTTTTATTTATTTGTTTGAAGATATTTTTATTTATTTGAGTTATTTTATTTTATTTAATATTGTTTAAGAGTTATTTTTATTTATTTAGAGTTATTTTATTTTAAGAATTATTTTAATTTATTTACTTATGAATTATTCTATATGTTCTAGTTTTTATGTAGATGGTCACGATATAATGTTTGGTACCTTGTTGCCATTGTAGAATGTCTTTAGGTGTGATTAGAAAGAAGATACCATAATATGTATAGGGAAAGAGAATCCATTGAGCTAGATGTAAATATTCAATGAGTAAGTGAATTGTAATTAATGTAAATGAGGTTCTTGCAAATATATAAGCATGCTCCATATCATTGTCAAACAATTGGGTAATACAAACAAAATGTCTATATGATCTTAGTACATTTCTATGTATTCGAGATATCATATGAATAGTAGAAATGAGTTTTCCATAGTCAATTAGTTTAGAGTATAGAGTGATTTTGGATGCTAATGCAAAAATATATAGTTGAATCCAAAAGCACTCTATACTCTAAGATCTCATATAAAATTAATGAATATATAGAAGTTTTGGCACATATATGTGTTGACTACATTGATTTATGAATGGTTGTTGTTTTCTTTTTGCTTTATGATTCACATATAGATCTCACACAGGATTTGTAATCCCTCCTATGCCTTGGTTGAGTGGCCTTTAGGTTGACATGTTGGTGCAATAGGTTATCTAAATATTGGCCAACTAGTTTAGCACATGTACATGAATTTTGGCCAACATTTTGGTTCCACTACTAGAATCAGTGTGATATGAGGTATGTGACAAGTAACACATGCTGAGATCAATCGGTGGTTTATAATAAATCATTTGTAGTTTGCACACTAGGAATCATTGGTTGGGGAATCACTATAGAAATGTTGTGAGCATGTGTTATATGATGATTTGTATGAAGCTTTCTTTGTGGAGCTATCAAGTCATCTGTTTGAATGGTTGTCATCATGGGTACACAAGCATTGGAGAGGATCATACTCCATAATAGAATGGACACGTAGTTGAACAACTGTGAAAGCTCGATCTAGTATGGATTTGCATTGTGGATCTATTGGTCATGAAATCATAATAGTGTGTCCCACTTTTTAGTATTATTGGCCCACCAAAATCAACATTTTTTAGCATTCAAAACATTGTGTCAATTCTACCCAACGAATAGTCAAGAATTTAAAAACAATGTAAAACTAATGATGATATTTTCTATGTAGATTCAATTTATAATCTTTTTGATTTTTTAAAAATTCTATCATTTTTGGTTATTTTTAAAAAAATTATATTATTTTTATTGAGTGACATTTTACCATAATGCATAACTTTTATTACAAATAAAATATTTTTCATAATTGAATCATGGAAATATTTTTCATAATTGAATCATAGAAATATATCATTAACTCCAATATCTAGTGCATGGATATTTTTGATAATTTGTTATTATTAATTTTAATTTATACTAACAGAAATTTTATACCTATATTTTTAATTAAAACATGATAAAGCATTAGGATTTCATTCACTCAATCTAATTTTTCTACCCATTTTTTACATTGCATTCTATTGGCTTATAAAGCCTTTGCTCTCCCTTACTAATTACTACCCAAACTACTTATGGGAAAGTAACTTTCAACTAACTATTCTAACTTATTTATTTATTTATAGTTATTAACTAACCTAACAATTATTTTATTTATTATTTTTTTATCTAAAGATGTAATAATTCCAACATTCCCCTCCTTATTACATCAATCCAGACAAATGACGAAACATTGCATGAATTGGACACAACAACCCATCTAGAAACTTTATGAAACATCTCCACCAAATCTCCTTGTTTACCCAAGACGCACCAAATTGAACTCATCAGTGGATGTCTTGACTGTCAAACTTGCAAATCCTCAGAACACCTGTGAATCAAGACATACTCAATTATTCACAAGTACTCCATCTCTCTTATGAATTGAGACACACTCAAATATCCACAAGAAAAACACTAACCAATTGTAAATTGAGACTTACTCAACTATCAGTGCAGTAACACAAATACCAACCAACTGTGAATTGAGACTTACTCAACTATCCACAGTAACTCTCCTCCCTTTGTAGATCAAGACAAACTCAATTACCCACAAATATAAACCTGCAAAGCTATGGATCGAGACATACTCAACTATCCATAGGTACAACTCACCAAGTCTATATATCGAGACATACTCAATTATCCACAAACCAAAAATAAAATGCATTGCCCCCTTGCTCCAATAAGGGATTCAAAATGAAAATGATGCTTCTTATGCAAAGTATCATTTCTGAGCGAGAAGCTAGCTTGCGATAATAATGTACCTCCATCCTTCGATGCCTCCAACCTCCAATCTAACTCTGTTACACTTTATTCACTTGATGTCACATGTGAGCCTTTCAAAGCCCTATTAGGTTTAGTATGGATGGCCTAGAGAGCACAAACAATTGAACATTATCAAAATTGAAGGTGTCAGATTTAACTTAAAATACACCTTTTATACAATATTGTCTAACACCTTATTTATACAAAAATTCTTTATATTTCCAATTACAAAAATAAACCCCCCAAACTTTTTATAGTGTCTCAAACAAAAATTAACTTTGACCTATTAAGTCTTCATACTATCTCCGAAAACAAAGCACACCCTTATTTCTCCTTAAATAAAATATAACCTATAAATTTGATCTCCTTAACTCTTCCCTAAAGTTATTTACCATTGATTGAATTCCCTGGATCACTTTAAATTTACCAATTGAATTACCTAAATCACTTTAAATTTATATAAGCAAACTTTAAAAAAAAAAAAATTTGAGAGGTGAGGTAAAACCAAACCAACCCTAAAATCATTTAATTACCAACTCCTCATGCACAACCCAACAAGGCAGAGCCTTCAATTTTGAGCCTCTCCAAGATCAGACCCAAGTTCCAACCAAATGAAGGACTCTGAAGATATTTTATTTGACTGCCTATGCCTGAGGGCATTCAAATCATCGTCTGTGTAGTAATCCACAACCCACCCGATGATTGTCTCTGTTTCCACCTAGCCAACCAATGTGGGCAAAAACAAGTATGTGAGTGCGGTTAAAATCTCCTTTTTTCACTCGTGCCCTCTGGCTATGCTGGAAAATCCTCCCAATAAAATGATTTCTTCTCTTTTTAATGCAACAAACTCATGCCACCACACTTCCATTGTCTTTTAATTTAAGACATCGGTTAAAAAATAGCACATCGCAGGACATAAGCACAATATGATTGCTCTAAAAGGAATCCTTTTCCTTATGATAGAACTGTGAAATAGAAAATGGGGCAATTTTCCTCCTACTCTGCCTCCTATGCTTTCACCTATACATCGAGAGGATCTTATTCTAGTTCAGTGAGGCCCTCTAGCCTCTATCCTTATGCCCCCTGCATTGGGTGCCTTTGATGCTTCAACCACTTCTCACTTTGGATCTGAAAACAATTTATAGTGGACTGTGGCTACCTATATAATTGGATAGGGACTTAAACAGGTACTATGATCTGCACTCAGAATTGGATTTGGAACCGCTTCTAGCCTAGATATCCCATGCAAAACTATACACAAGGTGTATCCTACTAGGGTGAGCACAACTGGACCTACATATAAGCATTCTAGATTTGGAACTATGCATGCAGAGTGGCCCTACCCCTACCTCTATCTAATTTTACCCCCTCAAGTCTGAGCCCTCTGTACGTTTGATTTCTCTACAATCTTCTTCATCCTTCTTACAAATCATACTCAATCAATCTTCATCAAATTTATAGACTATTGACCTTCCATCTTCACGATATGTACAACCAATAGTAGGAAACAACATTCACAGGAACATAATTGTTTTAGGCTCCGATACCAAATTAAAAAATGGTAAAGCATGAAACTGCATTCATTCAGCATTTCATTCACTCAATTTGATTTTTCTACACATTTTTTACATTACATTCTATTGGCTTATAAAGTCTTTGTTTTCTCTTACTAACTACCTAAATTATTTATGGAAAAATAACTCCCCAATTAACTATTTTAACTTATTTATTTATTTACAACTATTAGCTAACTTAACAATTGTTTTATTTATTATTTTCTTATCTAAAAATTAATAATTCCAACAATTTTACCATAACTTGTTTTTTTATACATTAATTGTAGACTAAAGGTCCACTCTTTTGTATATGAAAAACCAAAATATTAAAAGCAATTTGAGCATTGAACCTTGAACATGGGTGCTTTGAAAAACACAAAAAAATCATCTTCAATTAGAGCCATCGCTATTGAAATCCCTAAAAGTTGCATCTACACTCCAAGAACTTCAATAATGCTTGTAACTAATTTGTTGTGCAATAAATGAAACTTGTTGTGTATCAACTAAAGACTATTGCGTAGTAACAAAAAACTTGTTATGTAGCAATATAAAACTTGTTATGTAGAACCTATGACCTATTGCACAACATTTGAAGACTTGTTATGAAGCAACAAAAAAACCTTCTTTCATAGCAACTACAACTCTTCCCTATCACTAGTAGATTTAGAATTAATATGATTTTTAATTATTACTAAATCCATCCCATGAAGTAGCAGATTTATCCATGATACTATGGTCATCATGATCTATCAAATAGTTGGTGGGGAAGTTGGTTTCCATATTCACCTCCATATAGTAGTGAAGTATCGAATAGGAATCAAAGAAATCCAAAAGTGTCCAGGCCTTCTACAAAATATTTTCCACATTCCAATTTAGGGTATTTCTTTTTTGATGGCATTAATAATTATCATTGAATCACCTTCAATATAACCTCTTTAATCTCATATTTGAGACAAATCTGAAGACCAAGTAAAAAGGCTCGAGCCTTTGCTTGATTATTGGTGTCGTCCTTTAGTTTCATCTAAGCTACATGCATCATTCCTCACAATACAACTTGATCCAAAAAGAATTAATTTCTCTTGTGAAACACCATCAAAATTTAATTTGAGATCACCATAAGGAGGGGGGACCAAATTATCTTGTCTCAATTGATTTCCTTGGGCTTATAACCACAAGTCCCATGATTAGGGGAAATTTTAGTAGAGTCCACATCTTAAACATATCTCTATCCCACATAGAGAGGATCTGTGTCTTAGTTGATTACTCCTAGTCACAACAATTTGTCCTATAGAAATTTCAAGTTTTGATAAAAATGTATCATCTAACAAGAATTGATTTAAAAACTTCTTTTGTATGGTTCCTTCCAAATCTATTATATCATCATTAAAGAACTAATTATTCAAAAGTATGAGAAGGTTAATATATTTCGAATAATTAATTAATTCTTGAAAAATTCAAGAAGATTATTCATAAGGGCACTTGACTAGCTAAGTCTTGCACATATCCACCTCCAACATTTAACATTAAAGTGATTATTCCATAAAAAGATGGTCTATAGATTCTTTAGTTGAGAGACAAAGGACACACCTCAAAGGACCTTCAACTCTAATCTTTTTTAGACTGTCCATAGCAAGGATTTTCTTATGAAATGTAGACCAAGCAAAGGCCCATACTTTAGGAAGGTAGGCTTTGTCCCATCATTTAGCTATAAGCTAATCCACTAAGGTAGAAGGAGTAGAAGCCACCTTATATCCAAATTTGACCAAGTATTGACTAGTTTTTTAGCAAGCCCACTTGATGAAGTCCTCTTCCTCTCTAAGAACACTTTTTAGAAGACAACTTCTTATTCAAAAGGAGCTTTTGATTTGCTGGAATCCCTACTTCTAATAAATATTTCTCACTCTTCCACACCATTGGTATTGTAGTAGTACAAACATAATATCTATCTTTGTGACCCCATATTAAAGAAAGAACCTCTTGTGCTTCAATTAAGTCTTCTCAATCAACTATGCATTAGATGACTGATCACAATAAAATTTTAATTCATCATAAAGTTCCACATATGAGAACCTTTGGTAGGATTGGCTATTGTTATAATTCTCAAAGAATCATTTGAGTCGAGCTATTTCCTTTAATGGATCCTACTCCACTTTAATTTTGGATTAAAGAACATGTCCCACCAATTTAGCTCCAAGAGCCATATTTTGAATCTATGTATACCTAAGCCCAACACACTCTCTAGATTTGAGAAAATAAATTATCCCAAGATACTAAGGGGATCTTTTTGTACTAAGATCCTTTCCATAAAAATATTCTCATGATGTGATCCAAATCTAACACTATCTTGGAGGGCATTCATAAGCATGACATCAAGTAAATGCTCGAATGGTTTCAATTATTGATTTCAACATCATAATTCTTCTTGTAAAGGACAACCACATACTGTTATGGGACTTTTTCCCCGAAATGAATTAAATAAATAAAGTTTGTGAAAATATATAGATGAAAAATAAAAAAGAAGAAATGTAAAAGAAAAGAAAAGAAGTTAAGTTTTCAAGTTAAAATAAAGGTTTAAAAAACTTTAATAATAAAATGCGCTTGCATTGGAGTGTGTTTCACGGGAAGTGACGATTAAAGGGTTATTGGTAATATTATTTATGTAAGGGTGTGATAGTTGGAACCACCCTTTGGGTTATTACTTAAACCCATGAAAAATGATGCTAAAGACACACATAGGAAAATATACAGGAAATATAGTAAATTATAAGATCATTCAGAGATCACGAAGGAGAAGGGTTATAGTCTTGACAGGTAGTGAGCATTGGAGAAGAGGCACACAACGTGTGTCCAACTTAGGGTACAACATACACCCAAGATTGTCCTGGCCAAGGCTGGTGTGTTGCAAAGCATGGTGAGTTCTGCATAAGAATTGGTGGGTTCTGAACAAGAACCGGATTCCTCCTGGAAGTGCTCACTTGATAAAAGGGGGTTGAGGCTATAATCTATTCTCTGGAGTGAGATTCAAAGAATTGTCAGGATTCAAAAGATAAGTATTATCTTCTCAGTTATACCAATTGTTGAGATTGAATTCATATATTTAATTGCATTGTTTAATATATTCAATTGCATTGTTGAAATTGAATTAATAAATTGTAATGTCATTTAATTATTTCTTATAATTTATATTATATTCTGCTCTGCATTCTAATAGTCTTGATTTGATAAATATTTGCTGATTGTTTAGTTTTAAACCCTTTATTTCATTTACGACATAATTAAATGTTAATATTAATGAATAGTCAATATGGGATATAATTACCCATTTTAATAAATAGAAAATGATTTGCTATGTTCTAGGAATTTGAGGAATTACACTTACCCTTCCATGAAGCAAGTCTTGTTTTGCGCATGTAAATTAGTATTTCCCAAATAGAGGGTCTTCCTTCTCTTCTATAAAGAGAGGAACCCCCAAATATTTGATTGGCAACAATCTAATTTTGAAGCCCAAAATGTTTCTAGTTCACCTTTTCATTTCATCTCTACTATTAAAGAAGAAGATTTTAGAGTAGTCAAAATTATAATTTGGCCCAAGGATATGGAGTAGGGATCAAGAATGTTCCTAAGAACTTCAACTTCTACATAGTAGGTCTTTCCATACAAGATTGTGTCATCAACAAATTGATGATGAGAGACCACATTAACTCCATTCATGACCTAAATGCCTTTCCATTGTCCAGCGTCACAAGCCACTTGAATAGATCTATCTAAGGATTCTACCATGATGATGTAATGGAAGGAAGACAAAGGATCCCCTTGTTGAAGGTCCCTAATTGACTCAAAGAAAATTGAAGGGTTGTAATTTACTAAAATAAAATATCTAGGATTAGAAATGCAATTGAAAATCCATTCTCTCCATTTTAGACAAAATCTAGATTTCTCCAATATATTCATCCAAAATCTCCAATCCATGCGATCATACATTTTACGCATGTCTTACTTGACAATCATACCTTTTTCCTTGAAGTGATAATGAAGTGTATGATTTCATGAGAGATTAAGATGCCATTCATTATAGATCTTCTTGGTACAAATCCACTATGTTCTTCTAATATAATATCTAGAAGGAAAATTTTTAACAAGTTGGCCTTCTCTTTGGAAATAATTTTGTATATGATGTTACAAAAAGAGATAGGCCTAAAATCTATGAAGGAAGAATTTTAAAACATGTTGGCAATCACTTTGAAAATAATTTTGTATATTATGTTACAAAGAGAGATAGGCCTACAATCTATGAATGAAGAGGAATCAAATTTCTTTGGAATCAAAGCAATGAAAGTTGAATTCAATTATGTGAGAATCTTTCTAGATTTTTTGAATTCCTCTACTACCAAAAAAAGATCCTTTCCCACTATGCCCCAACACTTTTAAAACAAGGCAATGAGAAAATCATCAGGACAAAGATCTTTATCTAGCCAGATTTGGGATAAAGTGAACTTAATATCATCCTTAATAAAAGGATCCATGAGAGATTGATTTTGATCTTTAATTACCAAGTGAAGAATGTGCTAGTGTAGATCAACTTGATTTCTTAGATTTGATGCATCTTTGTGTAATGATCAAAATTGCATACCCTACACTTTGTCATCACAAGTTATCTTTATCTTAGTGTTTATTCCCATAGCATGATTTTAGGGCTCATTAAGCTTGTCCTTGACCTTTTTTCCTAATTTGAGTGTCAATAGTTTCTATGTTTTTGTATGTCTAGATCTATTATATGTGTTTAAACCTATTTCCTATGGTCATTTTGTTCTATACCTTTATGTTATAATGCTATTTAATAGTTTTCTCTTAGATGACAACATAATTGTGTTGACATATACACAATCACGCTTTAGTCCCATGTTAGTATGGCCATATGGATTCAATATAACTAGGTTGATGACATTTTAGTATCATTTATCTTGCAATGACCATTCAACTAGGTTTTGTTAAGTTTGCAACCAATATTTCCTAACCTTAGTGATGGTTTGGATTCTCTTTCATTCCCTACATGCATTGAACTATTAGAGGGTTTTGATATTCTAGCCTAGCTATTGTAAGACTCTCTTTGGGAAAATATCATCTATTCTATGTGGATGGATATTTCTTGAGGAAAACCTTTTTTTAAGACAACAACAACTTCTTCTTACCATCTATAGAAGATGTATCTCCTTAACTTCCTTGAGTTGGTGGTATTATTTTTGTTGATGCCTAACCCTCCTTTCTTTTCTAGATTTCTTTTACTTTTTCATTTCTAAGTTCATTTGGATTTTCATAAGGCTGTTATTGTATTATCTATCTTATTATAGGCTAGTACTTGTATCATTGTCCATTTTACTTTGGAATCTATAAATCCTAATGCTGGCACTCTTGGATTCTCCATTCTCCACATTTCTCATCTATACACATAGGATATTCAACATCTCTATATACTTGAGCTATTAAGTATTTATTTTTTATAAGTATTAGTGTTTTCTAATTCTAGACACTTAGGATGAAGAACACACACATTATACAACCCGATTCATATTTATATTAGATTTTTCATTAAAGTTGAAAGACTAAATAGGGGCTTGACCATTTGGCAAGCTTCCTAGCAGCCACCCCCATTCCTTTTGTCTAGCTACAGGTATCATTGGTGAATTAACCACATCGAGGTTGTGTGTCCCTAACACTCCTTTATCTTATTTATGTTATTTATCTTCTAGATCATTTCCTTCAATTTGGCACAAATTTATATCATTCTAGTTGTAGTTTAGTAACTTTATTACCATCTTTCAGTACTACTGTGTGTGTTTTGTTGTTATTAGAATAAAATTGTTGCTTGTTTTTCATACAATTTGATCCTATGTATAGAGGACCAAAATGCACTTGGATGTTAGCATAGTTGCATTGTCATATGTGATTCACGTAGGCATCTACACTATGTCAACTCCCTATGCCTATAGATTCTATATTTTTCTAGGTTCTTGTTTCTAGCTCCATTTTCTAGAATATCATATTGTATCTTTGATTATTCTATATTGCCTTAGTACAATAGAAAAAATAATAATATTTCATCTAGGAAATGAACATAGCTCTTAATTAGGTGAAATACACATATATATTGGACAACTTTGGTTATTAATTAACTATAGATTACATTAATGTGGTTTGTTTCTATATTGTCCCCAATCTGAAATTTAGTATTAAATCTAAATCTGAAAATATCTTTAACAAACTTAACACTAATATGCATTAAAACAACCAAACTAGCTAACTAGTTTGCACAAGTATTACACAAAAATGAACACAAACAACTCAAATGTTTTTTATTATGATTTTCTAATACATATGGCATGGAATCATGCCTACAACATTGATTTACAACATCAGAAACAACTACAAAACTCCACAATGAATCTGCTAGACACACACCAAAAACATGTTGAAATACACATGAGATTCCCCCCAAAATCGCTAGAAACACACAGAAACTTCACAACACTTGAACCAAATGATATATGGAACCCATGGATGATGCTACAGAAGCATGGAATGAGCCATCCTTGTTCGACACAATAGAAAGCTCAAATAGCATCAATAGAAACACTACAAACACTTTGAAATGCTTGAAACACACCCTGCAAACATACATATACTTCACATACAATGCTGGACTAAGATCAAACCAAAAATACCCAGCTTGTCAAAGCTGATCCAAACCTCTAAAATGGATGAAATACACCTTCTATACTAACATGTAATAACATGCAAAACTTGCAACAACACAAATGCTTTGAAATTACCAGAATCTACTCCTGCACACAAAACACTGAAACTGATACAATCCTTCAACATTGATGCAACCTATGAAGTGAGATTGCTCTCTCCATTCCAAGAACACCACCCTCAAAATGTTGGGAACTCATGTCCACTATCCACAAGCTCCATCTCCATTGGTTTCCCTATCCACTAAAGAAAACACAAGCTAAACAACTCTGTGAGAAAATTGTCAAATCTGCAAAAGTCCCAAATGTGTTTTTGGCCTCCAAATTGTTGCAAGTATGGGCCTAATCGATGTTGTCATTGATGTCAACAAACTCTTGTTGCATTAATGATAAGGATTGGATGAGATGTGTGTTGAGGATATTGAGAAAATTAGTCCTAATCAGGAACAGAGAAGAATAGTGAAGACAGTGAGGTATAGATCCCAGTTAAGATGAAGATCAGAGGATACGCTTCAAAGGGTTTGTAGATATGTGTCTTGAGATGATCTAGAAAAGATTTCAGAGGTTTGCATGAAGATCTGAAGAAGTTATGGCCACTTAAGTAAAATTGGTTCTGGCAGGTGTTTAGAGGTGACAGAGTGATACAGATAGGTCTGGTGAGATCTGGAAGTGCAATATCCTATTCTGCAGATTTGGTGGAGTGTTTAGGAAGTTAATGTGAAGTGACAACTCAATTGGTTCATGATTTGGAGGTCTGAAAGCATCTATTCCATTATGACAGTGATGACAGACTGTGTTCTTGAGGTTCCAGATGAAGGAGAGAAGGATTTCAGTAAGTAGATGTAGTATGGATGTTCTTAGTGATTTAGGCGAGCTTGTGGAGGTCTTTGGATCATGTCTAGTTCATGTTGATGGTCCGCATTGGAGTTTGAGCTCGCAATTGAAGAATAACTTCCAGATGATGGTGTTCTACCTGAGTTTGGCCGACTGGATAAGTTACACATCCTGCGGATGATCTTGAAGATGTTATGTGAAGATTGGCATGTTCCTATATGAAGATTGAAGCCTCAGATCTGTGTGGCCAATAGTGTGTTGATCTGCGTGAAGTCTTTTGTAACTAGTCATGTTGTATTTATGTATTTACTCTGAAATGTATGCTGACTTGGATGATTAACCCTAAGTCGATGTCTTGTATAAATAAGGAATTGTAAAGTCATTTTAAAGTGGTCTTGTGGCAATGAGTGTGTGGTAGAGAGGAGCAGAGCGAAAGGCAGAGTAGAAGTATTGAGCTTAAATGGAATTGACTTAAGCATGGTGAAGATGCTATTCTCCAGTTCAAGTATGTGATACTTATTATTTTGTAGACAGTGTGTCTCTTGTAGGCAGTGGGCCTCTTGTGAGCAGTGTGCTCGGGCAATGAACCTTAATTGGCATGTGCCATTTTGTTCTTTCTATTCTTCTAATAGAGAATACAATCTTGGGTTAATCACCCCGTGGTTTTTCCCTTAACCAGGTTTTCCACGTCAAAATCCTGGTGTCTTGTGTGTTAATGTGTTTCTGCTCTTGATTTAATGCATTATGTTTCCATGATTGATTTATTAGTATGCTACTAAATTACAAAGTGGATTTAAGTGTTTAATTAGAATAAAGTTTTGGACAACTGATTCACCCCCCCTCTCAGTTGTTTTCCCTAAATCTAACAATTGGTATCAAAGCCAAGTTCCTCTTAAAGAGCTTAACCGCTTGCGGAGATCCATGATGTCGTCTTACAAGAAGGATAGTCTGAGGTTTGATGGAACCAATTACACTCTTTGGAAAATTCGCATGGAATGCCACTTGCAATGTATGGGAATGCAATATTGGATTATCTCTTCAAAGAAGTATGATCCCCCACAGAATGGTCCGTGCTCCGTAGATGAAATCAGAGATGCTGAAAACAACCTTGGGCTAAAGAAGCTCTTCTAAGTGCCTTATCTGATTTAGAACTGACAAATGTTGTTGATCTAAAAATTACATATGAGATTTGGCAAAAGTTGGAACTTCTGCATGAAGGAGACAAGTATGTGAAATGTGCCAAGCTATAGAGTCTGAAAGGAAAATTTGAAAACCTAAAAATGAGAGAAGATGAAAATATCACTACATTTATGCCCAGAGTAAATGAGCTTGTTTGTGGCATTAGATGTGCTGGTGGTGTCCTGGATGAAGATGAGATTGTTGGCAAAGTTCTTAGATCCCTTCCTAAATCTTACAAATACAAGGTTGTTGCCATTGAAGAATTCAGAGCCCATTCAGGTGTCACAAGAGATTAATTGGTTGGTAAATTGGTTGCATTTGAATTGACCGAGTTTGGAGATGCCCCCCCAAGACTGAATCTACATTCAAAGCTAGTGCCTCTGTAAAAGGTAAACAAAGGTTTGATCCGGGAGAGAACTCTTCAAGGAAACTATCATGGTATGAAAAAGCAAGAAAAGACCTAGAAGAAGAAGCAAAAATTGCTCAACTTGAAGCCCTTATTGCAAAAGATTGCCAACAGGATCTAGTCAGTATGAAGAGAAATTGCCTTTTAAGTGTTTTAACTGCAATAAGATTGGTCATTTTGCCTCAAGGTGTCTGGAAAGATTCTCAAGGCCAAACCCTAACAGATCAAGGTTCCAAAAGAAATGCTACTATGTTCATGAAGATGATGATGATGAAGGAGTAACATATGATGAATCAGAGATAGGAAACAAATCTGGAAGTGACTAGCTGTTTATTGCCATCAAGGAAGAAGATCCAATACCCTCTGAATCTATCAATCATAAAATTGTGGAAAAAGCTCTGGCTACCCAAGTTAAAGAAAAGGATGATTGGGTCATTGACAGTGGATGCTCCCACCATATGACAGGTGACAAAAACAAGTTTATAGATTTGGAAAGGTATGAGGGAGGAGTGGTAAAATTTGGTGATAATTCTGCTGGCAGAATTAGAGGTAGAGGAACTATTTCTTTTGATGGAAAGAACAAAACCGGTAATGTACTGTATGTTGAAGGTTTGAAACACAATCTTCTCAATGTTGGATAGTTGGTGGATAAAGGCTATGATCTCTGATTCAAAAATAGAAAATGCAAGATCTTTGAAAGCTTTGGAATAGAGATTGCATCCAGTACCCAAACTAAAGGTAACATCTTCCACTTGGTTGGTATTGGTAACAACTACTTGTTTGTTCAAATTGATCAGAGTTGGAAAATAAATAAATAAAGGAGCAAACCCAAATGACCCCCTCTTGGAAAATTAAATAAAATAATATTATTACATCAATTTCCATCCAAAATAGGCCCACCATAATGACCATTACAAGATTCCCCACCAAAATTAAATAATAACTCTATGCATGTAAGTTGTCATAAAATTTTTCAAGGAATTTGCTAATAATAGCATGCCACCTAAACATGGAGGTTACAAATCTTCTCACATGAAATCTCACACTCTTCCTTGGGTAAATAATCTAAAATAATAATATTAAATTAATTATTTGATCCCTTTTTATAATAAATAAGAATTAATAAATGATTCGGGCCCAAATAACCAATTTTAGATATAATTATTTTCTAGTTTCCATACCTTAGCCCAAGGAAAATATTTTGAATTGAAAAATATATTGTCCAACATAAATTAAATAAAAAAGGGACATGACAAGTTCTCCCTTCCCAAGATTGCTTGTCCTCAAGCAATGTAGACTCAGATTGCTCAAGAACCATTGTGCCAATGTGATAAGTAATACTATATTGTTAAAAAATCCTTGATCCTGTACCTGTCAAATGAGACAACTCTTGCCAAAGAATACAGTGCAAAGATGGAGATTTTGATTCCTTAGTGACCATGCCTTGTAGCTTTGTAGTATGCCTTGCATCTTTTCAATCAATAACGCCTTTCTTTTAGCCTATTCTTCCCAAAGTGTATGTGCATTGCCTTGAGACAAGTTAAACCAAAAACTCTTGCAACCCCTTAAAATGATATAATTCTAATTTTTATAGTGTATAGGATTTTTATAGAAGTCCACGCATCCTCCATAACAGAAAAGATAGATTTTTGAAACAATTACCTCTTTTGCCTTCACATTATGAAGATACACCCTACTAAAATCATCACTACTTGTTTCATACTTTGCCTCATCTTGAAGGATGTTAGTTGCAACTTTAGTATCTAATCTAGAACAGCAATAGTACTGTTGAGGAATTGCAATTAACATCATCTAATAGTAGCAAATACTCAACCGTTTCTTAAAAAATAAATCTGCAAGCATGCTCAATTCATTCGGGTAGAAGATTGTGCACCTTCTGTGTTCATTCACTAGTACATACTGATCATCCAACACACTTTCAAAAATGATATTGGAAAGTACATCACTAGCATAACCTATAATCTAAAAATTTCTCCACCCTTTATCCACAAGTGCCTTCCAAGTCACTCTTAAGTATACGTATGAATCTCCATGGTGACTAGTTAGTAAAACAACATTAATGATGAATATTTGTTTTGTAGACTTCCAAGCTACAATCTTCTCCTGATTATTTTTAATCCCTAATAGGAAATAAAAACAAAGGGGTCTACTATAGCATAAAATCATCACCACAAACTTCTGTAACAAAATTAGAAATATCTGCATACAAACTAGAGCAAGCTACCAAATAACATAGTGCATTTTTCTTCCTGCATAGTCAATCCTTAGCAACAACAAAAAGTGCCCAAACTGAAAAGATATAGTTTCCAACACTTGGAATGGATCATGAGCATAAAGACCACATTAACACATAGCAACAATTTACCACATAACACTCTTGTATGAAGTTTGTTCATTGAAGTAGCATAACTATTCTCATATCTTGACTTCCTAATATCTATGATGACTCCTTCAAAGCTAGGAGGATACTCAACACAAATTCTTAACTCAAAATAGTGATGGTATTTAATACTTCTTGAAAAACTCATATATGTGAGTATAAACACCATACAAGGTTGATGCAACAAAGAGTAAATTCCATTATGACAATATACCTTAACTAGTTCAAAATTATTGCATACCTTGATTTCAATCCATAAGTCATCTAGATGTTGAGCCTTCATAGAATTAGGAATGATGAAGCCTCCAGGCATCACCACATTCCATATGGAAACCTCATCTTGTACTACATTAGTACACTCTTCATTAGGTGGTCTTCCTAAAGAATTACCAACAATAAGTTTACTGCACCTTTCCACATTATTTTGCACCTTCTCATGTGAACATGTAAACCATATATGGTGGAAATCCATTTCCATAAGTTTGCATTCCTGTTGCTCTTTCCAAGTGATGTCTCTATGCTGCAATATTCTATCTAGTAACAATTCTAGGAACATATTTCTGAGCACCATTTTTTGTTGATTTGGAAGCAACCGAATAACATAGGATATGTTATGTTTCTTACCAAGGAACATAATAGTTTGCATTCTCTCCTTCATTACACAACTTTCTGCCCATAGAGCTTGTCCTTTGTGAGTAGTATCTTTAACCATGAATTCTTCTCTAAGACCATGAAGTATGCCAAGCATCATACCTTTGTCTTCAATTGTAGAATTAAGTTCCAAGGAGTAATTCATGAATTGCAAACATTGAACTCCTACAACTTCATTAGAACTTACAAAATAATTTTGATGTTTCTTCATGAATTTCCTTTCCATTCCCATGCAAGAGATGAAGAATTCAAAAATCACATCAAATCCTCTATCCTCTTTTCCTTTCATAAACTCACTTAGATCCTAAATGTAGAAATGATCTTGAATTCGAATCAATGAATCTACATGCCATATTTTGCAAATTATATTTCTTACCCTATTCCCCTTTTTAGCATGCTTCATTTGGTGACAATATTTTTGTATTGGCATAGAAAGAGGCAAAAAATCTGAAAATTGAGAATCTTCTTCATACCTTGGGTTGACATCAAGGAATTCATCCTCCTTTGTAGAACTAAAAGTTGTGGGTACACCATCATGCTTCCACTGTGCTTCTTTGATACAATTAGATCTTGGGGAGTCCAAACTAGATAACACTTCTGCAAGTATGAGATTCAAACCATCAAAATTTTCAGCCTTCATGTGCTTCAAAGTATCTTCCTCTTGTGGGTCTTTGGATAAAGCACCAGGATCCCACATCTTCATGGATGAGCAATTTTGAAGTTGAGAGGTAGTATCCACCTTCCACTTTGTACCCTTCATCTTTTCATCAAGGTTAGAACTCTTATCATGATAACAAAAATATTGTGATGATCTATCATGAAGATGTAGAACATTCTTGATACTGATTCCACCCTTATCATTCAAACTATAATTATAGGAGCAATCAAAGTGCTTACCTTCCTTTGCTGATTTATAAATTTCTGAGAAATCCATAGCAATATTGTCATTCTCATAATGAAAATCATTAGTAGAATGAGATTGAGGTAAAGTATCCATCATGAAATCATTTCCAACAATAGGGCTATTATTTTTACTATTCTCACTTGGCTTTAGCTCCTTCTTTACATACTTAGAATTTTTTTAGGCATCTTTGGGACACCAACAAGAATTTTTTGAATCTTTTCTTTCATTATCAAATCTTTATCTCCAACATGCAAGACTAATTTCAATTTAAATTCATCAAAAATAATATTTTCCTGAAGTGGGAGCTCACTAGAAATCACTGAAATATTTTCTTTAATTAAAGAGTCTTTACCTTCAACCTCTATGGCTTGGAGTGCCTCTAGTTGAACTTTTTCTTCCTTTTGTTCTTCTTGCAAATCTAATTTTTCCTTACTCTGCATCATCACCATTTCTTCCTTATGCTCCACTTCAACCATTGCATCTTCTTGTGGTTCCAATTCCAGCTTCTCTATCTTCTTCCCAGTTTCCTTTGGTTCCTGATTAACGATACCGTGTGACCCTAAATTTAACTACTCTTTCTCCTTGATTTATTTAACATCATTCCACTTTTCTTCTTGCTTTCTAGATCTTATGAAGTACCTATCAAAAGATTTAGTGGCTCTAACATCTTTGGGTTCTCCTTGGTAGTTGTCAAAAAATTTGATAACCACCTTTTCTTGGGGCATAGTTCTTCCTATAAGCTCTACATATCTTTGAAATGTCAGGGCTGCCTTAAAACCTTCATAATGATTTTGGTATTCTTCATACCATCTAGCAATTCTAGAGGCATAAATTTCATAGTCCCTCTCTATCAACCTCTTTATTAGAGAATTCAAGAAACCTCCCATGATTCAAACCAACAAATCAATTTACCCTATAGGATGGAAAGATCATTCTCTGATACCACTGTATTCTCCCTAATCTGAAATTTAGTATTAAATCTAAATCTGAAAATGTCTTTAACAAACTTAACACTAATATGCATTAAAACAACCAAACTAGCTAACTAGTTTGCACAAGTATTACACAAAAAATGAGCACAAACAACTCAAATGCTTTTTATTATGATTTTCTGATACATATGACATGGAATCATGCCTAAAGCATTGATTTACAATAGCAGCAACAACTACAATACTCCACAATGAATCTGCTAGACACACACCAAAAACATGTTGAAATACACATATGTGATTCACCTAAAATTACTAGAAACACAAAAAATTCACAACACTTGAACCAAATGATATATGGAACCCATAGATGATGCTATAGCATCAAGGAATGAGCCTCAATGTGCTACACAACAGCAAACTCAAATGGCATCAATGGAAACACCACAAACACTCTGAAATGCTCGAAACACACCCTGCAAACATACATATACGTCACATACAATGCTCCTAAGATCAAATCAACAATACCTAGCTAGTCAAAGCTGATCCAAACCTCTCAAATGGATGAAATACACCTTCTATACTAACATGCAAAACCTTCAACAACACAAATGCTTTGAAATCACTAGAATCCTACACACAAAACACTGAAGCTGATACAATCCTTCAACACTGATGCAACCTTTGAAGTGAGATTGCTCTCTACATTCCAAGAACACCGCCCTCAGAATGTTGGGAACTCATGTCCACTAGACACAAGCTCCATCTCCAATGGTTTCCCTATCCATTGAAGAAAACACAAGCTAAATAGCTCTGTGAGAAAATTGTTAGCAAATCTGCAAAATTCCCAAATGTGTTTTTGGCCTCCAAATAAATAGAGGAGCAAACCCAAACGACCCCCTCTTGGAAAATTAAATAAAATAATATTATTACATCAATTTCTATTCAAAATAGGACCACCATAATGACTGCCGCAAGATTCCCCACCAAAATTAAATAATAACTCCTTGCATGCAAGCTATCATAAAAACTACCAAGGAATCTGCTAATAATAGCATGCCACCTAAACATGGAGGTTACAAATCTTCTCACATGAAATCTCATTCTCTTCCTTGGGTAAATAATCCAAAATAATAACATTAAATTAATTATTTGATCCCTTTTATCATAAATAAGAATTAATAAATGATTCGGGCCTAAATAACCAATTTTAGATATAATTATTTTCTAATTTCCATACCTTAGCCCAAGGAAAATATTTTAAATTGAAAAATATATCATCCAACATGAATTAAATAAAAAGGGGACATGATAGTTTCTATCTAGAGAAACAAGAAATTTGAATAAAAACATAATTGTATAATTAAAATATTTCACGTTGTAACACAAAAGGTCTTCAAAAAACCTACCACTTCCAACATATATCATTTGGATTAGTTAGAATTCTACCATCTCTAGGTGTTATGGAAGCAATTTTGTTAAAGATTCTTCTAGATTTGGTGGAATTATTAAGAAATGTGTTCTTGTCCCCTTCTTTGAGCTAAGTTTCCCTCAACTTATATCTCCTCCCTCACTAGAACATCTTAATATTGTGCCATAATTAATTTCTCTTGAATATATGCCTCTTCATTCATCTCATGGACCTCTACATTTAAAACAACCAATTCATTCTCAATTTTTTCTTTTTCATTAAGATGGTTTTGAAAGAAACCCTATTCCTTTGTTTGAGGCATTCCTTGAGGTGAACTAGTTTCTTGTCTAGGGTGTACATATTGGAACCTTCCAATTTGGAAGCATTCATCCACCAAGACTTGACCAAATTCAAAAATTCTCAAAACCACATTTTTTGAAATTTAAAAGGACATCTTTCTAATAGATGATCATCTGATATGCTAAGAAGAATCAGATAATGGTCTAAACTTGAGATTGGAAGAATTGATCTATTGAAGACAATTGTTGAACTCAACCAATTATGAGAACATAAGAATCTATCTAGTCTCTCTGTGATGTAGCTAAAGCCCAATCTTCTATTTGTCTAGGTGAAACAACCATTTTTTTGAGCCAAATCTAACAAACCTCATTTTGAAACAAACTCCATAAGGTCTAATTGATATTTTTTGATCCTTGAAACTCCACCCTTTTATCTACTAAAGATAATTTATTGTAACAAAATCACCCCCTAAAATAATAATTTCTCCATCAAGAGATAGTAAAAATCTTGACAATTCATCCCACACCTTTTGTAAAATATTACCTTTAGGCCCATAGGTGTTGTATAATAATATCAAGACATATTTGAGAAGAGACTTTTTACCTTACACATCTACTAATTTTGACCTAGGCCAACCATTTCAACATTATTTGATGAAGAAGACCACAAAATTTGAAGGCCACTTAATGCTCCATTTACTTCTACCAAATTCCTCTACCATATTTGCCATTTTATTAATAATGTTGAGGCTTTATCTTTGTTATGTTTGGATTCCTAAAAAAGAACAATTAAAACTAAATCTAATTAACACCCCTATAACATTCCATAAGGGGATCTTCATGGCTCTCTGGGAGGAGATGAGTCCCTCCTAGACCTTAGTTGTATGTAGGGTTTAATTTTAGGTTGGTTTCCTAAAAGTGATTCTTCTTCTCTACGAGTCTTCCTTGGTTTCTTTTCTCTCTTCACTTTTGAGTTACAATTTGCCTTTGTAATTGTTGATTTTTAGAATGTATCTCATTATAATTGTTGATTTCTTTTTAGAATGGGACTATTACAAGACAATCTATGGGATTGGTAGATTGTCTCATTATCTAATCTACTTTTTCAAGGAAAAAGTGTAGAGAATGTTGGCAATGTACATGGAAATGGGGGACAAAAAGGGGGTCAAAAGTAGCCACTTATTTATGAAATCAGCTAAACATGGACCTAGACATATAAATTGAGATGCTTATACTCAAAATTTGAAGATCTCATTAGAATAAGAATTATAGTATTTCAAGTCTAGTTTCTAAACTACCAAGGAGTTTTTAAAATGGTTAAGGTTAAGAGGGTCAAACATTGAGCATACACAAAGTTGTTCATGTTTTTATCACTAAAATATAACATAGTGTCTAGTGTGCACCTCCCTATTTTCTTTGTTGTGTTAAGTATTTTTTCAAAACCATTTGATAGAAAGATAGGTAAGAGTCATTATTATTAGAACTGTATAATTTTTTATTGAATGTTTTTCTTGTGATTTTTGAAGTAGACGCATCTTGAAAACTACATCACTAAGAATGTACTATGAGGCCCATGCTTGTTTGGACATTTTCTTTCATACATGATACACTTATTTTGATATCAATTTTTATGGATTTGCACATTTATGTTTAGATTTTGACTATGATCATGGATTCCATTGATATTGACACTATGCTTAGAATAGTTAATTTTTCCTAGGACCAATGTGACGATTTAATTAGTTGATGACTATGGTTATTCCCTCTTTATTTGATTTAATTGTATTATAGATTTTGATTATTTTATGGTGAATTTTAATTTAATTTGATTTGATAGATAGAATTAATATAAAACAAAATATTTAAACATGGAAAAAATTGTAATAGAAATTTGTGAAATAATATTATGGGTTAAATGTGAATTGTCTGTGTATAGTTATGATAGTTGATTTTGGATTGTGATTATTTTTATTAGAGTTAATTGTGTGGAATATGGATGCCTATATATATATATATGCAAGTGATTTCCATGACCAGTGGAAAAACTTTGGAGGTCCTCAAGAAATTTTTGTTGTGATTCCCTAGTGATACCTTGACCTTAATCCATGAGGGGACTAAGGTCTTTATTAGTGAAAATATGTTGTCCATGTAAATTGTTATTTAAATTTAATTTTTGTTAATAGTTTTGAGGTTGTGTGTGGGAATCTTGGGTTATGAGCCATTCATGTGATAAATCTTAGATTTGATTTTAGAAGGGACTTTAAAATGTCTTAAATTGTCTTTTTCTTCATTAAGTAAAATTAAAATGTTTAAAGTGATGACCTATGAGATGGGTCCATTTTGAAGTGTTTAATATATGTTTTAGAAGAGTCTAGAGCCTTGGAAAGTGTCTTGGAAGATAAGTGATGAGATTTGGAGGCAAATATAATTGTGGTGGCAAAGTCAAACTTTTCCCTAGGTTCATTGTATCTAGACAATTAATCTTTATTTAAACCTTTTTTTGAAGATTTGCTTAGGGTTGGATTCTCTATTTTTTTGAATTTTCTCCTTTTCTTTCTAAAGTTGCCTAGAGAAGAGGAGAGTTGGGAAGAGCTTGAGAGCTTTGGAGAAGAGGAGGGATTGAAGAGCTTGGATTAAGAGATTCTCAAATTTTGTTTAAGTATTGAGGTAGGCTCTTAATCCACTTTAGAGTGTATGTTGTTGTTGTTAAAATGATGATTGAAAGCTTGTTGTGTTTTCTATGAATATTCTTGATATTGTATGAAAACCCTCTTGTTGTGTTGTGAATTATGTGTTCAATCTCATTTGGGATGAGGGCCATGTTCAATGTGGATCTTCCCATTTGGGTTAAGAGCCACCCATGTATTAGGGTTGAGAGAGGTGTGGACCCTCTCTTGGGGAAAATTTTCTATTGTATGGTGTTGATTGGCATTAAGTGCCTATGTGTGTGGATGGGTTGTGTTGCGAAGAGGAGATAGACATGCCATGGTTTATTCATGTTGTTGTGGATATATGATTTGGGTGGAGGAGCATTGTGATGTTATTGGGTGATTTATGGGTACTTTGGTATTGAGAAGATTGAGATTTTATTTGCATTTTTTTCTAAGAGGTTAGATTTTCCCCTTGACTCCCCTTTTTTCAATGAATTTTGCCAAGATTCATATGTGATGTTTAAGCCTATGGGTGTTGTTGTGTTTTTGTGTGTGTATTTTTTTGTTGTGTTGTGAAAACTAGTTTCTATGAGGAACTCTAAGCTCAAGGGTGAGCTCGTGAGCAAGCCCTATGGTTGGGAGGTGAACAAACCTCAATTGGCTTGGGTGAGAAGCTTTATTTTATAGATTTGTGGAAGATTCATAAGATGGTCAACTTGTGTTTAATGAAGGCCTTACATGTTTTTTTGAAACTCTCTTCTTGAAAGCTAAAGGGCTTGCAAAATCCTCATTGTGAGAATGTGAAATTGTTTCTCTTATTTGATCCATTTGGCATTCTAGATCTTGTTTAGGGGAAAGAAATTAATGTATATGATGCCTCAATAATATTACTCCTGTTATATGTATTATTATTAAAAAAATACATTTTAATGGATTGGTTTTGGAATATATATTTACTTAGTTATAAATTCACTTTATATAAAAGAAAACACCATTAGTGGAATAGGCTTAAATATATTTATTTAATTATAAAATCAATTTTACAAGGACCTGGTTAAAAAACATTGTGTATTGTTGTTAATGTTGCAATAAAAAGGAAATAAATTCATTTTTCTTATTACGCTGAGAGGCATTATACAATGGCATTAAGGGGATGATTATGACCATGTACATAAAAACAAAATAGAGACGACATATACCTTTTTTTTAAATTATAAAGTGTTTTAAATTAAAAATATACAGCCAACATAGTGTTAAATTATAAAAATAAAATAAAGTTGCCATAGAGTAAATAATGTATATAAATACAAGTACTAGTCAAACATAAATTAAAAAATATCAAATCAAATAAAAAAGGAGTGAAGTAGACTTTATAGAAGTTAATTGAGATGGTAAGGGCATTATATTTTATAGATTTTTTTTATCAGTAAGGATGCATTATGCATAATTATATATATATATATATTTACAAGATACAAAAGGCCCTTAAAGGCCAAGATCATTACAGTGAAATTCATGAGCAAAGGAATGCTCTCCAAGATAGGACAAAAGGCCCTAAATGCCCAAACTATAAACAATGAAGAACAAACACCAAAATAGCCCATAGAGATAAAATAAAAGAGGCCAAGAGCTGGAAGGAAGCCAAAAAATTGATGAGCACTCCTTCAAGGATTACCTACCTTCAAATTTGCCACTTTGAAACCATGGTAAGCTATTGTATCATCTTCCTCAAGCAGAACTGCATCATCGTCATTATTAAAGGGAGCAGGAGGAGGTTGGAAATGCACTAGAAAACTTCAAGAAGTGAAGACATCTTCTATGTGTTCCCTTTTAACTTTTCCAAATATAGATTTATGGGCTCACAAAGAGCTCTCTAATGCCTCATTATTATTGGATTACAGACTGGATATCATTGCTTGAAACACACAATTAATTGGGGTTTTTTTCAAGACATCCAAATGAAGGAAGAGTCCCCCAATTCTTGTAGAACCTTCATGGAGGTTATAATTACCAAAAGATTCATGAAGCTTGGCCTCTAGAATTAGGAAATCATGAACGAAAATTCCCACTATCCCTTAGACCAAATCAACATTTTGAAAGAAAACCATAGTGCTTGAAAGCATATGCGAAACAAGATGTGAACGAAACAAACCTTGGATTGTAAAATAAATTCTTTACCACACACCTTGAATAGAGCATCCTCCACTTCAACATCGTATAGCCTGAATGCAGGTGCCAAGAGATCTGCATTAACACTTCCATGAATAGGCTACTCCCATTGTTGGACTAGGAAGAAAAGTCATGTATTGTGAGGTATAATGGCCATCTTAATTGACTAGAAAGAGAAAATAGGGGATGAATGCCAAAGAAAACATTCGTAGCATAAAATAGAGCTCAAGGAAGCATGATGAAACAAAGTCCTTTGAGGTAAAAGGGACATTATTGCAAACCAAACGAGCTCACTTGAAAGATATATGATAAAATCCAAAGCAAGCATCGTACCGAGGAACATAATTCTCACAAAAAACACATGTGCAATAATAAAGGAGCCTGTCCAACTAGAAAGAGCAAACAAATGCTACGAATAGAGAAAATAATGTCAGCAAAGCATTAGAGAAAATTGCCATAGAAAAGCCTAAACCTGCTAAGTAAACCAATAAAAGTTAGAAGAAAAAACTTTTCTCTTTGTGAAAGAAAAAAGTTAGGAGGCATTATCTGCCCTCAGTAGATCACAAATATTAGGATAGTTAACAAGTGAGGCTTGATTAATCTCCAAAGAATCTTCTATATACTAAGAAGACAAGCCATGTTGGCTAGCAAATCAACAACTTTGTTACCCTCTCTTAGGGTATGAAGGCAAAGAAAGCTATCAAATATTTTGACAAGATCCCAAGCTTCATTTAAAATGTAGCTAATTTTCCAGTGACCCCCATTCTTTTTCTAGAAATCATGCATAATATTCTACGAATCCCCTTCTAAAATTAAATTCTTAATTCCTAGGCCTATAGTTGTATTGATTCCAAGTAATAAAGCTTGTGCTTCTACTTCATTGTTAGTGCCATCTATCACTCTAACAACTTTAGCACACAAAAGTTTACCACATTGATCTCTAACCACACATCTGATACCTCACCTCCCTGGATTACCTTTAGAAGTGCCATCAACATTTACTTACAACCAAGAACCTGGAGGCAGAATCCAATGAGTAGTCTTACAGAAGTATGAAGAAGCAGAAGATTTTACACCCAAACAATCAGGGTTGCCACATGAATATATTCCCATTCTTTCAACATTGCATCATCCCATGATGAAAAAGCAGCACCAGTGTTCCTGAAACCTTGAGCCATCATCAATTTTGAGATGAAAGCCTCAATTTTATAGAGAACATCCTCAAACTGCAAAACTTCCCTCCTAAAAATCCTTCTGTTTCTCTCTAGCCAGATGTTCCAAATAATGATAGAAGGAGAAACAAACCAAAGGGAGGAGAATATAGAATTTTTCAAAAATAATAGGCCAACCTTGAAATGTTTCAAAAGAGAATTTGGACAAGGAGCCATCCAATGAAGATTTTGGAATAACCAACTCCAACATTTAGTAGCAAAAGGGCAATGTAGAAAGAGATGATTCATAGTTTCATTATCAATTCCACACACAATGCATTTGAAGGGAGGAGCTAATCCCAAATTTTCCAATCTGTCACTAGTAAGAACTTTGTTCTTCAAAGCTAGCCAAGAAAATGCCCTAGCTATAGGAGAAGAGTTACCCCAACACAAATGAGAAGGCCAGGCAATCTCGTTAGAAGAAGCATGGATAAGAGATAAGTAGCCTTGTTTAACAGAGTAAGAACCTGATTTAGAAGGGCACCAAAACAACTTATCACTTTTAGAGGAATAAAAGATCTTTCTTTAACTTAAGATCTTTTTAAGAGTGTCTTTTTGTTCTTGAGGAAAATCAAATTCACAGAAGTCTCTACAAGAAACCAAATTCCCAAAATTCCTAGAAGAATTAGCCTTTCTAACAAAATAATCCTTCACATGGACACCCCAACTCTGACAAAGAACCTACTTAGCCTCTAGTAGCCCCTGAGAGGAATCTATCTTTAAATACCCATTCCAAGAGTCTTCCCAAAAAAGAGTGTTGTCCCCACTATGAATAGTCCAAGATAAGAAAGGAAGAATGACTTCTCTACTTTGAACAATGAAATTCCAAATTCTTGAGCCAGAAGGTGGATTTGCAACTGTGATGATCCTCTCAGGGTCTTGTGTGTCAAGGTATTTGGATTGCATAATTTTACACCATTTCAAATGGGGCTTATCAAACATTTGCCAAGCTAATTTAGCTTCTAAGGCAAAGTTATGAGCTTTAAGATTTAGAATTCCAGCACCTCCTTCACTTTTAGGAGTGCAAATATTGTCTAAAGAAATTAGGGAAACAAATTTCTTTTCTGTAGAATATAAATTCCCTCTCCATAAAAATTTCTAACAATTTTTTGAAAGTCCGCAATGATCCCCTTGGGCATGTTCAAGACAAACATCATATAAACATGAATGATAGCTAAGACAACTCTAATCATGACAAGTTTCCCTGCAAAAGTCAGCCACCTATTTTTCCAGGTAGATATTTTATTTCTGATGGAGTCCAACACTTTATACCAAAAATATTTTTTGTTTGCCCTTGAGAATAAGGGGACCCCTAAATACTGTGAAGGAAGAAACCCCAACTTAAAGCCAAAAAGCTAACAAATTCTTTGTTGAATATTAACATCAGAGTAGAAAAACATTTAAGATTTCTGAGGGTTAACTTGTTGACCGGAAACAACACAATAAGAGTCCAAGATTGATTTGATGGTTTTAGCTTCAAAAAAAGAAGCATGCCCAAAAAGTAAAGTCTCATCAGCAAAAAGGGAGTGTGTAACTAAAAAATGAAAATGTGGACTTTTGATCCCAATCTAACTATTTTGATACACAGTCATTAATTCTATTTTTTTAAATTTTATGCATAATGAAATTTAATTCATTTATTTTTTCATTTCCATATTAATAACATATAGTGCCATAAAATAATGTTTTATAACTATATTTTATTAGGGTTTTATCTTTTAATATTTTCCCCACTATATTTTATTATTAAAGCACAATATTTGATTAATACAAATACTTTATTTTTCTACGAAATTGTAAGGGCATTATATTTGATTAATACTTTATACTTTATATATATTTAGTGATTAATTCTTAGGGAAAACTTATTACCCTAGATGAGAGAATAAAATTCTATCTTATTATTAGGTCACTACTGCACAATGAAATTTAATTCATTTATTTTTTTATTTTCGTATTAATAAAATATAGTGTCGTAAGATAATATTTTATAACTATATTTTATTAGGGTTTTATCTTTTAAGATTTTCAGCACTATATTTTATTATTAAAGCATTATATTTGATTAATGCAAATACTTTATTTTTTCTGTAAGTGCATTATATTTGATTAATACTTCATACTTTATATATATTTAGTGATTAATTCTTAGGGAAAACTTATGCGAGTCATTTTCACCATTAATCTCAATCCTCACTATTAATCTCTCAACCAATTCTCAACCAATCTTGACCATTGATCATCCAATCCAAAAATCTATAAATGGACCCTTATGTGAGTCATTTTCATAATCAACTATTAGAGCAAAGTCATAATGCTATTGTGAGCAACCACATCCTATCAACATTTGAACCTAACTACCTTTAGTTACAATAAGACTCAATTTGGGTAACATTTATGTTTTATTTAATTTTGTTTGATTTATTTTGCTCTAACTAAGGTTGCATTAAGTGTAGATCAAGGGTTTTTGATATTTGCATTTGAATCCTTTATTTTGGCCTACATTTTTGTACATAATGATTAATCACTAATTTCTAGGATTGTTCCTATTCCAATGGATTACATAGTCATAGTTTGCCAAAAGGAGCAACAAATTGAAATCACAATGGAATGAGAGCTATGCATATACCTACATCAAAGATACAATATCAAATAATAGAGCATACTTAATAATCCTTCCACAGACTACAAAAATCCATATGAAATACATAAGACCATTATAAAGCTTGCAATGAATTAAAATGCTATCACATTCATAAAATCTCTCTTACAATCATACTAGCAAATGTGGCAAGAGGAAACCCTAAATAGGTTCAATAGTTCCCCTAAACATCTACAAATAATCATGAAGACATTTGATTACAAATACCATTTATAACATTATGACTTCCTTGATATTTACAAAACATGTTAATTAGTAGGTGAATTGGACTTGCAAGAGTTGAAACCTTAGATGATTCTTGGTACTCAGGTTTGTGGAAGAGAATAAATGATCAACCCTTCGAATGACAAACAAAATTGCATTCATAGCATTTTAGTTTCTTTCCCTTGGTCACCCATAGGGAATTTGATGTACTCTTGTAGGTTGAAACATTGAATGCAAACTAAGTAAAATCCCACGAATGTAGGAATTTGGGGAAGAACCAAACATCTAGACATTTAGAAGCATGTGAAATGTGTGAAGGAAATCTAGAAGCCTATTAGGTTTCCACAAAGGAAGAAAATGAATGATTTGATGATGTGATAAATGTGGGATTTGGTTATAGAATTGGATGTTAGGATAGGATATGAGGTGAAGGGAAGACATCTTGAAGCCCAAGGAAAGTTTTTAAATATGAGGGGACAAAAGATATGAAGGTGTGAGAAAAGCATGTGGGACTAGAGGTAGGAAGTGGAAGCATCAAATGGAAGAAGTGCAGGAGTTTGACAATTTCCCACAAAAGGGATTGTAAAGAATGTGAGAAAAGGAGGAATAAAAAATGGAAATATCCAGGAAGAAATCTTGCAACCTTGGGAAGTTTTGCAAATTGTAGGAAATGTATGAGTGAAAAACGTAGGAAAAGGAGATAGGACCAGAGGAAAGGATGGGAGAAATGTGGGGAAAAGTTGTAGAACTAGACATTAGGACAAGATTTGAGGTGAAGTGAGGATATCCTAAATTTTTCTAGAGTTTTGAAAAATGCAAAGTGAAGGAATCCATAAGGGGAAGAAATAAACCATGGAAATGCAAAAGGAACAAGATGAACAGAGGTCAGAAAAAGATGATAGAACTAGATATCAAAAGTTGAAATATGAAGTCTAGTAGTCCAGTAGGATTCCACAAACTAGAAGAAATGGGTGGAATAAAAAAAGATAAATAGATTAAATAAGGTTTGTGGGACTTTTATGTGGAATAGGAGGTGGATACTAGATGGGAAACAAATGGATCATGTTTGGTAGTATGTTGGAATTCCATAAAATGGAGAAAATGAAGGAAACAAAAGATGCAAAGGGTCCAATGAAGTTTTGTGAAACTTTTGTGTGAGAAAGAAGGTTAGGACATGAAATTGAATGGGCATAATATATTTGGTAGTCCACTAAGACTCTGTAACTCTACAAAATCCTTATAAAATGGCTTGAAACTTTACAGACTTAGATTTTTTTTGGATTTTTACAACTTCAACATATGGCAAAGACATGGGGGATGACTTAGAACAACACTTGAACAAAAGTTGACTAGGAAGACCCACTTAAAATATTTTAGATTAGTTATCAATTATGGGAAAGATAGTTCTAAGGCAAGAAAGGGGCACTGAACTTAGGATTTTTGCAATTTTTGAGACCTTTGAAACTGTTAGTTTTTCTTTTGAATCAGCAGAGGGTTTGCCAATTCCAATGCACAGGTAGATTCAACCAACTAATACAGGAGGTTGCATGAGCTGCCTCCCCTTCACTTCTGGTTTTGCTGCACCAAGGGGGGTATCCCTATAGCTAAAGATGTAACATTGACTAGCCCAACGACAAAAAGATTTAGCTTGACAACAACAGGCAGAATACTCTAATGTGTGGACCAAGATGTACATGATACATCACAAGGTTGGAAACATTCTTGGACATATTTATCTGGTTGTGGATGAGAGTATGCAGGGGTCCTAATCCTACTCCTACAAACTAACATGATGGAAGTTATGAAAAGATGGATTTTATGTTTTAGATGCAAGACAAGGGGTTTTGGATCATAACTACTAACCCAGGAGTAGACTGGTGCCTATCTCAGGGCAAGGAGTCAACTAGACATAGACAAGAGAATGGATTGTATTTGGCATTCAAGTTTCAAGAGGTTAGATTGATGCTTTCCTTACAAACATCACCCAAGAATAGGTATTTAATTGCCTCTACTTACACACATCCCAACTGACATATAACCTTCTCCATACTTCACCTAAAACAATTTAATCCACTCCTTGAATAGAAGTTAGAGATGAAGCATGTGATACAAAAATCCATACCCTAGAACCTGAGAAACCCTTAGCAGCCAGATTCAAAAGAAGGAAAAGCATGCAACACATGGAGACAAGCAGCTAAACACATGCATAAGAGCATTTTTCATATAAAACAACAATGAAACTGGAAATATCTGCAATGTACATTCATAATGCAACTCATAAACTTCAAAATGAGATAAAACAAGGAAATGCCCTGTTTTTCTCTATTCACACAAAAATGCCCAGGTCTTCAACAACCACAAATGAGTAACACCATCTGCTATATATAGCAAGGAAGGTGTACTCAGCATTAATCACATGGTAATTCAAAATTCACAAGATATAGTGCATCATGAGAAAATGGCGCTCAACATTGAATGCAGTAGGTAGAGGAGGAGACAGGGAGGTCTCAAGCCTCGCGCCGCTGCCTGGGGATTCACATCTTCAATCGGGTGGTTAATCCATCCATGCCTTCACCCATACCCTGTAACATCCGCCATTAAAGGCATACCAACCCGCGGCCTTGGGAAATGCAGTAGACTATGTGCTTTTGAAAATTTCCCGCCAAGAATCATGACTTGACTTTTCAAATCATGTGGGAACTAATTATCCCACATTCACCCCGCAACGACCTCCTCAATACTTTATAAACTAGGTCATGAGCACATATGATGTCGCACAATTTCACCTTGCGCGACCAATGAACCATCCGCTAAGACCCCATCATCATGACCTGCGCCAACGATGAACCTCCTGCATGATGTCTAGATATGAAATATCACCCCGATATTTCATATCACCCTAATATGAAATATCACCTTGCGGGAAAAATCACCTTGATGACCACACTCATCGGTGCAACCTGATGCATCAGAGAAAAATCCTCCTCATCATATTCATACCATACTTCACTAATGAGCCTTCCATACTTGCTCATGTCCTCATAGGCGATCGGTGGGACCCTCATCATAGCTGTTGATAATATCATGCCAAAAACCACATGATGCATCCCACCGGACCAGATGATGTCATCATCATATTGCAAAGGGTGATATTCAGCGGCAGCGGTGATATTCGTAAGATGACTGATGTTTGAGAATATGACCCTCCGCAAGAATATCGGGCTGTCTAAAACTTTGACGCAATATCGGGGTGATCTTGTAAGATGAGGTGATATTTGAAACATGACCCCCCCTCAGAATATAATGAAGCCGTTAGATAGGCACTTCGCGGATCAAGTGATTGTGAGGCGATAAAGTAACATCGGGGTGATATCGCAACATCAGGGTGATCTTCACTAAGATGACGGATATTCAAAATATCACCCCCCCCTCAGAATATCAAGTCATATTGAAACTTTGCAGCAGCATCGGGGTGATCTTCACAAGATGACTGATATTTGAAACATCACCCCCTGGGGCGGAAGATCAGGTCATACTTGAAATATGACCCCCCGCAAGAATATCAGGGTGACAGAAACCCTGACTTAGAACTTTTTGGATTTTTTGGGAAGGTGCCTGCAAAATTAATTACTTGAAACATGAATATTCATGCAGGCACGAACAGAAAATGTGCTCCAACATGTTCAATCATTACATTCTTTTTGTTTTATTAAGAATTATAGTTGTCAATTTTATTTAATATGAACATAAATTTTTCAATTTATTAGTTTTCTTACTAATAGTATTTTTTATGTATTTCAAGTGTATATTGTGAGCATTATGCTATTGTAAAGTTATCATTATATTCCTTTTATGTGATTGACAATTGTAATTAGATAGAATTGCAAATTACCATGTGAAAGAACAAGCAAGGAACACCCAAGAAAATCCAAGTAGATAAAGAAAAAAAAGGATCACATGAAAATGCTTCATCAAATGAGAAAATGTGGAGGTGAAGGTACATCACTATTCCAATTGATTTGAATGTAGAAATAAATCTTAAATCACCTATTGAAATAAGAAATTATGAAATTATGATTTATGACATGGAACACCAATTCTTGTTAATATTTTAATCCTTAATTTAAAAATTACACCAAATGATAAATTTATAAGAAATGAACAAAGTACACCTTATTAAATGAAAGTCAAGAACATATACCAATTGAAGGAAATATTGAAGAAAATTTACTTAAAATAGCAAACTAACAACACATGCTAATTAAAACACCACCTAAAAATATTCATTAAAAACCAAGGTATCTAATTGAAATTGATTAAAATATCTTAAAACCAATGCCCATTAAAATTATAGAACACACTTGTAGAAGAATTGCTAATAGAATATCAAAAATATTTTTAAAATCTTAAATGAAATAGGAAGATGTCAATTATTATTTTTTGATTGATGAATTGGGCTTTTGGGAGTCGCATCACATATAAAATAGAGAAGAACAAAAAATTTAACTAGGTCTTCTATATATTATTGTAACAAAGATTTACATAGCCAACTTATTTAATTATGCTAGTAATGGCTGCCAATGCTAGATAATATATACAATTACTATAGGATAGCATAAGGAACTACCACATTCAGTCAGTTGCACCACTCGCCATGTCTTCATCCTCCGATCTCTCTGTGACCACTTCATTCAACCAATCTATGCCATCTACATACGCGCCTCCAGCCAGAATTTAAAAAAACTTCAATCCCCACTGTGCTTCATTTCTTTTCTCCTCCTTACAAATCCCCACTACTAGGATAACAAATGGGACCTAAGGTTTGTTGTACAAAGGTAATAATGTAGGCCAAATTACTTGTCCAGGATGAAACCCCAAACTAAGGACTGCAACACCTAGAATTTCATGTAGCCCACCCCTCCATTCTGCCCTAATTAGTGTAGTAGCCACATCCCTCACACAATCCTTAGACTCCCCTAAATCTAGCATTACAACCATATCATGTAGCCTGACCAGAGATTTTAGCTTGAACACTTTCTTCATACATCTTTTTGATATATCTCCATTAAAAGCCATTTGTCTTTTCCTCCCTTGTAGCCATACCATCGAATCCATCTTTGCATAATGAACCTTCACTTCCAAATCCTACCTATTAAAATCTTTAGTGATGGCATTCAATGTAGTTAAAACCATCAATGCTTCATAATGCTACTTATAGTATTTTACACAAGTTAGTGTACTACCATCTGCTATCATCCTCACCCCATTTACAAAATGATAATAGTTAATTATATCTGCTCATGAGAATCTCAATCCACTTCCTAACTCTTCACCATCATTTGATGATACCATCTGCATGGATTTCATGCTTTAGATATGGCTGTTTGATGTGGATGACTCAACTTCCATGTGGCCTTCAACCTTGAAGATCCCCATTCTCCATTCTACCTTCCCTATAGTCTTGTTGGATCAAACTTTCCATACTCAGTATTAGTTTTTTCCATTTCTTTAATGAAGGACTAACAAGTAATTCTCCATCCATCTCAAAGGCTGCATTCACTATTCCGTCCACTAATTGGTTTGCCTCCTTGTAAGTATGATTCACTTTGAAATCACTATACTTATCCATGAGTTCCAAGTCCCTTCTTAACAAGTTGTTTAGCCTCCAATTTGTCATCTGTCTACTACAAATGAAATTTACTGTTAAAGGTGAGTCACCTCCTATGTGGATTCTTCTTTCTCCCATTGCCAACCCTAATTGAAGTCCCATAATCAAATCATGTAGTTTTGCCTCGTTATTTGTCTACCCCCAATTTCTTAGTCATCACCCCAATAAACCTTCCCTTATGGTCTCTAAGCACACATCTTGCACTGGACAAACTTGGATTGCCTCTTGAGGTACCATCAAAGTTTACCTTCATCCAAAATTATTCTGGGGGTATCCATCTAGCTGCTTTGCTCCTCAAATTGCTTAGATGATACCAAGTGACACCATTAATAGGGAGCAGAGCTAATCCCAGCTAGTTGTTCCTCATTTCTCCATCCCATCTTGTAAATGATTTGTCCTTTAGTTTCTGGTTTTTAACTCAACAATGGCTTGTTCTATTTTCTTCGACAAAGCATCAACCTCCATTGACTTGTCCTAAAAGATACCACCAAAGACATGCAAAGATCCCCTTTTTGTGTAAAACTAGCCATGAATTAAAAGTTGTGAGAAGATCTTTAGGCAAGGTACTTTTCCACTTGAATTTCTCCATCAACTTTTCCAACAGTGATCTACATAACTGCAACTTCTTAAGATATAATCCACTGATTCCTCCTCTTTCATGCTTAAGCCACATCTCAATGATGCTAAAACTCCAAACTTTCTTAGCCTATCTCTGGTTATAATTTTATTTTGTAATGATGCTCATGTGAAGGCCCCTACTTTAGGAAAACATTGTCTATTCCAAAACAAATGTGTAGGCCAATCAACTTTTTTTGTTGCATCTTCTTCTACTAAGTATCCTAGCTTCACACTATACTTACTAGAATTAGAGCTACTCCAAATCACTGCATCTTCCTTGCCTAACAGAATGATTTTCCTATTCTCCAATATCTGGTCCAATTTTCTCTTTTGCTCTTCTGGAAAGTCTAGGTCACTATATGACTTCCATCACCATTCTTAAAACTATTTTCTTCGTTTAGGCAAACATAATCTTTCACCTTATTTCCCCATCTTTGAGTCAAAAATTCCCAAGCCTCCTAGATGTCCTCAATTTCCTTTAGTGCTGCAAGACCATTCCAGGAATCTTCCCAGAAGAGTAATTTCTACCTATCCCTCAGCTCTTAGGAAACATGTTTAGTGATAAGGTCTCTACAGCTCACTATAAAGTTCCAGACAATGGATCCTGTTGTCAAATTCTTAGAAGTTATAATTCTTAGGGGGTTAGCAGAATCCAAATATTTCTCTCTCAAAATTTTGACCCGTTTAAGATGTGCATTGGTATACATGCTCCATACCAATTTATCTCCTAATGCCTTATTAAAGATTGACCATTTACAGAGACCCACCTCTCTTGCCTATTTTGGGCAACAAATTTTCTCCCAAGCAATCAATGGGAAATTCTTACTCTCCTCCACCCCATTCCAAAAGAAGTTTCTCATAATCTAATTTAGGTTCTCTCTTATTTTCTTAGGTATCTTTAGAGAAGTCATAGAGAAGATAGGAATGGTCGAAAGAACAACTTTTAGCATAGTAATCCTCCTAGCTAAGGAGAGCCATTTTCCTTTCCAAGTGATAATTTTTGTGTTATAGTTTGATATCACGTGTGCCCATAGACTAGATTTGCTTGCTCCATGAAACTTAGGGGTCCCTATGTATTTACCGAGTAGCTATTTTATTCTCATTCCTAATTTGGCTGCTATCTCTATCTGCTTTCTTAACTCTGTGTTGAAGAAAAATATCTCCATTTTTTTTCCAATTTATATACTGTCCTGACACTTGACGATATCTATCCACTGTTTCCTTAATCACCTTAGATTCCCTCAAACTAGCCACCCCAAACAATAGTGTGTCATCAACAAATTGATGATGGGTGACAACCTCTATGTAGGGAGCAATCTTAATATCCTTCCACCCTCCCTAATTTTCTTCCTCCTGGAGGCCTCTTCCCAATGCTTCAACCATTATTATAAATAATGAAGGTGAGAGGGGATCCCCTTGACAAAGTTCATTGGAAGATTTAAAGAAACCTCTTGGGCTTCCATTCACCAAGAAGGAAACTCTTGGGGTGGAAATAAAGATTTCTACACACTAGATCCAATCCTGACTAAAACCAAACTTTTCTAAAACATCCAACAAAAATTCCTTGTTTACCTAATCATATGCTTTCTTAATATCCAATTGATAATCATTCTCTCCACTTTACTTATTTTAATTGTGTGTATTGCTTCATGATAAATGATGATCCCATCCGCGATGGATCTACCTGGGGTGAAACCACTCAGCTCCTCTGAGATTATGTGTGGTAGCACTACCTTAATCCTATTAGCTAGTGCCTTAGAAATGATTTTATATGCTATGTTACATAATGAGATTGACCTAAAGTCATCTATTGATTCCACCAAGTTCTTCTTTGGTATAAGGGCCATAAACGTGTTATTAAAATCCTTTAGCATTGTTAACTGTTACATCCCCAACTTTGACTATATTTAACTTTCACTTTTTACAAGATTAACTGGATCAGTAATCATAGATTAATGATTTGACGTTTGTGGAAAATGTTAGGATAAATCATTAGTTATGTGGATTATGATTAATGCTGTTAAATTAGAAATGAGATTACATGTAATTAAGATTATTTTAGAATGATACATAATGATTTGATGATGATATACTGATCATGGTTTTGAATGATTGTGAGTGTAACCATGAAAAGAGAATATCAATTCCAAGAAGGGAAGGAGAGTATCACCTAGGAGAAGGAAATAGATGTTATGGAAAAAAGATAGTTTTCCATATGAAGTTTTAACATTATTCTTTACATAAACCATTGCAAGAATAGGTATTTTTTGGCCAATCTCTCTTGTTTAGTCGATTTTGATCTGACTAATTTTCATCATGAAAAGTTAAGGTTTCTCGACGTCTTTTACGTCGATTTGACTAAATAAATGTTCTCAGAACTTTTATGTCAGAAAATGTCCCCTTGGGGGCTTTTCCCTCTCAAGGTTTAGCTCCCGGGTCTTTAGAATGCATTTAGAGCATCTTGCTTATTAATTTTGACTCCCAATGAGAAAACCCTAACATTTTATGGCAAATAGGACTTAGGGGATTACATTTTGATATTCCCTAAACAAAAATGAGGGGCTGGCCCTGGGCGCTAGTGCCCTAGTCCTGCCCTATTTTCGGTCTACCCTATGTAATTCCCCACCATGCAACCCTAGAGATAAGTTCAACTAAAGCAATAAAAAGGTAGATTTTTTTTAAAGGAAGAAATGATAACAAAACATAACATAGACTAATAGCATCAAGTTAAACTATCATCTCTAGGGATTACATAGCTGCATTATTGCAATTTAACAACAATCAACAACATACATAGTTTAACCCAATAAACCAACTAAATCAAATTAGCATCTTTCATTATGACATCCAAATACATCAAGAAGTTTGCATTAAGATTACAAGTACAAAATAGTATATCTTACAAGAGGAATTACATAGTTTCATTGTTACAAAAGCTCTTTTTTTCTGAATACATCAAATTACATAATGAATTCCACTGATACATAAATCTAGATGCAAAAAGTACAAATAACTGTCTTCATATATAGGTGCAAACTGGAACTTGCTACGAGAGCTACATCCACGAACCACGGCACCAGAAAACCAATGGAATAAAGCACATCCACTTGACCATGTGGAACCCTGAGGTCCACCCCCTGTGCTAGGAGATAACATAAGGTCCCACTACAAAAAACAATTAGGTAGACAGAAGACTATAAGGAATAAGGACCACACATGATACCAACAACACAAATCAATATCACAAGCATCTCAACAACACTTCTAGAGGCATCCACACTAGGGAATGTTGGGCTGCAGTAGGGGTGAGTGTCATTACATGGTCCTAACATGGGTTACCTTGATAGTCTCTAGCTAGATGCCAGCCCCCATCCATGGGTTACCCTGATAATATCTTGCTAGGCACCGGCCCCCATCTATGGTTACCCTGATAGTCTCTCACTAGACGCTGGCCCCATAGGGTGACACTTGTGGAACCAACATTCCTTCATGAGGACAACGAAGTTGATCTTGCCAACCAGGCCTTCTCATCCCATCCTTCGCCTAAACAAGCACTACAGGCATGGGTGAGGCATCCAATTATCTTGATTAGTGTGAAAACTACTCAACCCTCTAACATTAATATTAAGTTATCACTGGATTAGTAACTCCCAATGGGTTACCCTGATAGCCACTTTGGGTGTTGACCCCACATTGGAAGCCACTCCCTCTTCCCTGCATCTAGATTCTCAAGGCCCAAAACATATGTGCCAAGCATGAGCTAACACTTTTTCTCAAAACATATACATCATATCACATCACACAGAGCAAGGCATACACATCTTGCATAGTCATCATAACCACATGAAATCATAAATAGAAGGGAATCAACATCACATAAAACTAATACATATACAACCATTAACAAAATTACATATTCACAAGAGTCATATACATGACTACCCCTCCTGGCCTCTGGAGTAACTTTCCCAATGACCCAGACACATGACATTACCATAACACAATAGTCTCACATTGACATTCATTCTTAAATACACCTCACCATCTTCATCAATAATTTAATTACAACACCATAATAGCAACATATGATATATTCAATCTTCAAAACAAAACAACACCTCATATCTACTATAAAGGTTAATATTCATATATGAATCCTTCTTTAACTATGTTTCTCAAACAATCAACTTAAAATGCAATCTATAACCTAGCATATCTCCATTTATGCACATTATTAGCATTATTACTAACTTTATCAAAGAGATAGCCCAATGGTCTATACAACAACATAATATCATTAAACATTTTCTTTCATGGACTCTAATTCCATCTATTCTACCTTCAATTCAACCCATAACACTTAAAACATTAAGTTATTTCTCACTTTACATTTTCTACAATTAAGGTAACACTGAGCCTTTATTATCTTATAAGTTGACATCTACACAATCATATACAAATAAGGGTTTACTAACATTTCCATAATATGTAACTTATACAAAACACATCTCCATTCTAAGATGAGATATCTATAACTTTAAGAAATGTATTAATATTTTGGTACATTAAATATTTACCTTACTAAAGTAATTCATGATTTACTAAATAAATATTTCCTATCATGTTTCCTAAGATTTGTTTTTCTACCTTATTAAGGGTATGCTACGTCATATGCAATACTTCTATCTAGATCATCAACTTAACATTAATGGACAAATCATTAACTAAGTCATTACACCTAAAATAAGTTATCACCAATTAAACGGCAAAAGTAGGTAATGATAAATAAAACCCAACCAATTTTGGTTCTAAGACGAATAATGATTTTAGGATCATTGAATACCTATTTTCCACAAAAAGGGGTGAGATCATAACAATTGCTTCATCACTACACCACTACACCTATGTTATTCTATTACACAAAACACCATTCCTAATTATCTAAGATTTCCAAAATTTATGGTTCAACCATTAACCTATCAAGGATATATCGTGCTATCCTATAAGCTTATAGTAGAGGGTAAGGAAGATGGGTATAAGTAAAACCCCAAACAATAATATATCACTAATGCAATAATAAGAGAGGAGTGAAAGGACAATTCATCCATTATCATCTATATTACTAGATAGCACTTCGCCCATCATTCATTAACAATGTATATGGTGAGAGAAGGATCAATACACTATTTCATAACTTAGACACCTCGAGTTAATCATTTACAATGAAATTAGTTAAATAACATCTTGAACCCATCCATTAAAATTTTCACCTATTAATATGTATACCCAAAAGCTGGTAATAGATTACTAATGTCAACAACATGGACTATTAATACAATAGATGGTGTGATTCCATAATACCCCAACGATATTGTTTAGGTCACAATAGAGATAATAGAAAAAGAGATAACATAGCTAACCTACTATTCTATCTAGGTAACTTCATAAAACTGCTACATGATAATCCTACTTTGAAATAATATAATATCTCATTCATCGCTGAAAGTTGGAAAAGAAAGATTATAGGTGTCTGCAACTCCTTTAAGATTACAAAGCTTGTTAAATTCTCTTAACCTACACCCGAATTTAGTCTTTAAAGGATTATTCCAATGCATATCATTCTATTATCTAATTTTCCACTTTCAAACCTTTACAAGCAAAACGTAGCTAAATTAATATCAAAATTTATTTAAATTTGACAACCTTAACAACAATTCATAGAAATTTCGTTAAATCAATTTAAACAATTACTTTATATACAATACATTCTAAATTATTAACTTTCTTCATATTTCCCCTTTATTCAAACTATAGTTCAACATCCATTAACTTAATCATGTAGAATTAAAAAAAACATAATCTAATTAAATCAAATAACTTACACCTATGTTGATTCGAATATAAAATATATTTATAAATATTGTAACTAAGCACAACTTCCTAATACATAGAATTCTAATATATGAAACTTTCTATTAGAAATCATCATGCATTAATTATATCATATACTCCAATCAATTTAGTAGGAAGAAGTTTTAGAAACTGTCTATAATGAAAATGCCCTATAGAGAAGGCATGGACAGTGCAGACGGCCTGGAGATTGTCTCAGTTAAAGGTCTCAATAGGAAGCAATGTTGTAGATTTCACCTAACGGTTCAAATATATGGATTTAGTTTCTATCATTGCATATACGATTAACAGAAGAAAAAATTAGACTCCACAATATTCTGCAATGACGTCCTCCACAAAAGCTGGGGATTAAGCACAGGGTACAGATAACTAACATGCACAAAAGAAGGAAACTTTTAGACAAATATTATCAGCAGGCATAAAGCCAACAGAGAGCTTTAGAATGCTCTGGTAGACTACTATGGAAAAATATATGCAAACATGTGAAAGCATAAACCATACTCGTACTATTTAGAATCATGCAGGTAGACTACTGACAAACTACCTCAAAAGGTGTTATCTCATGGACTGCATTGATCGCAAGATACCACAAATTGGATTTTATTAAAAAGGCTTTTGAAACTAACAAGTATTTGTAATTGGCAGGTGAAAGGCCATATCCAACTATGGACATCCATCATATCGTAAAGGATAGAGAAGTTTTGTCAGATGTTGTGGCTACAGTTGCCCTCGTGAACATGTATGCAAAATGTGGAAGCATAGACAGGATCCGTGAATTAGCTTGACAAATGCAATGATCGTAGGTTATGCATAAAATGGATTTGTTGAATAAGCTTTTGAAACCTTTTGAGGAGATGTAAACGACAGGTGAATGTCAGCGTTGGAGAGGAACTGGTCGACATGCATACAAGATTTGGGAGCACAGATGAGGTACATGAACCATTTGACAGGGGCGACAAAGAGATGTCATCACCAGAGATACAATGAGTTGTAGGATACATCTAAATGTTGAAAAGGATTTAAGTATTTCCAAGTAAAAGTGATTGCAAGTAAAAATTGTGCAAAACAGATTTATCTAAAAGACACAAAAAAAATTGGCAGAGAGATGACTTTTGCATCATGCATCAACTTGAGAGAGGCCAATGAAACTATTTGTAAGACTACTTCAATTAAGATCTAAGATTGACCCTCTGGCATGTGCGGCTATCTTGAGGACGCCCTAAACTTATAAGCAAATGCTAGTGGTATCTATGGTGATTACGTGGATATGCATCCTTGGTGCCTATGCATCACAAGAATACGGGCTAAGAAGAAACTACAACGACGTTGCAATTGCATTTGGATCCAAAAATACTGTCAGACTAAAGATCTTCTCTTAAACACCTACACAAACTTGGGTGGGTGGGATGATAATGATTGCAAAGGCTTTCAAGCTTTCAACATATGTGATTAACAGGTGTAAAAAAAACATGGAATTATCTCCAGCCAGGATTGAAAGACATGCACAAAATAGTTTAAGCGGATCATGCCCAAAGAAATGTTGATGCTAAAAAGAAACCATGACCCAGTTTGAAATGTTGTGAAGAGTAAACCAGGGTGAAAGCACATAGGAATCACATAAATATTTATAACCCACAATGCAGAAAATCATGATATACATACTGTTCACAAAGCCAAAACACCCAAATAGCAGAGCTCGAATTCTTCTCTCTCTATTTTTCCACCTTCCTTGAATCCCGCAAAAATGCCATATTTTTCCCAATCCTCCTGTCTCCAGACTTTCTTCCCGAATCCACTATTATGCAGGCCCCATTCCAAAGAGAGCCGCCATAACAACTTAGAATTATCTATTTTAAGGGAGAGAAGATCTTCCAAAACCCTCCAGAAGATTCTTCTCATAAAGGAAATAATTTATGCATGCCACACTCATTTACGGTTTACTATTTTTTTAACATTTTATAACCAAACCATGATTCTTTCTATCATTTATTTATTATGCATTCAAACTACATCTCACTAACATAACAAATTTATGAGGAATAAATAAAATAATATCTTATATATTTAAACAAAAGAATATTAAATATTTATAATTTATCTATTATTATGATTATTATTATTATTGATATTAACTTAACTTTTAGAATAATATATTTTTCATAACTAAATTTACATAAGAACATCTATATATTTATTTAACAAGAATGCTTCAAAACTAGTTATTTTATTTTAAGGAAACAATAACCAAATCAATACCAACAGAATAACCCAACTACTAAACCATACCTGACTATTATGTAAGAATGGAAAGCAAGACCACCACATCAATGATTGACTATCTTGACCAAACTGACAACACAGACAGGGTATACAACCAAATACTCATCCTCTTCAAGGATGATGGCTAAGCTAGAGAACCATATGTTATCTCCATTCAACAGTTCCATTGGTATGAAGGCATGCTCAGACCTGTTAATTCAGGTGGAGTCAATGCTTGGTACTTGTAACCTGCAGCAAACAAATGTGTTGAATACAAACATATATCTAATCATCTAAACAGGTACTTAGTGAAAGGGAATCACAATGTAGTTGGGTACTCATTATGAGTAATACTACACTATCCCTTCACAAAACATGTCACAATATCCACATTAACAAGTTTATCAATAACTAAGCAAACAAATATCACATAGTCAGATAGATGCATAAATCACATACTAAATTAATCTACATAATCAACTAACCCATAAATGATCACTTGATAAGCATAATGTACTAACCATAAACATCAATAGTGTCATCATAGTAAACACCAATGAGTGTCATTAACTACATCAAAATAGTAAACCTACCATCAACATGTCTAACATACCTTGAGTATTTTACCTTCACTTTCATGCTTCAGAGCCCAACCACCTGCACATATAAGATGAAACTAGAGGGGCACTACATCCTAAATTTAAATGTTAGTTTTATGACCATTATTTGGGTCCTATGCTGACATCTCAAATTTGAATTACGAAATTCTTAGCGGGGATGTTTATAGTTGCATATATAAGCATGCTTAGGTTTCATTTGCAAACTAGATGGGTATTTTGATCTACAAGCTTGTCTTAAAGTGATTCAAGGCATTCATTGTGGTGCAGAGTAATATTTTGTTGTTATTATTGTGTTTGTATTTACAGATTTGACTCCATCTGCTCATGGCATGAAGAGCATCTTCTTTCTATGATATCTACACTTCAAGGTGATATATATTATGTTTTCAATCATTTACCATTTTGATTTTTACCTGTATCTCGTCAGGATACACACTCTTATCTGACAACGGTGTTTGAAAGACTTGAATGTCTCTTCAGGGCTTGACTGAGGCAAGTCTCTAAACACCACAACCCCCTCCCACACTTCTTTGTGATTGCAGGTTATTGGTGCCAAGTTTCACAGAGTGGAGTTGCGGAAAGGAGGTTGCAGACAACAAGGATTCAGGATCTGAAAGAAAGAGTACAAAGGTGAACATTTTGGGATAAGGGTGCTAGTGCTAGTGTCCTCCATCTTTTCTGGGGCAAAAATGGAAGATATAGTGTAGATCAGTATCGGAAGGAGATTCAGATTCTGTGACGAAAACATCACCTTGGACTAGGGTGCTAGTGCTAGTGTCCCCAACTATTTTGCATTCCAGATTTTGAAAAATAGTGAGTTAATAATCTCTATCCTTCACCTTAGTCTGAAAGGATTTGCCATAATTCATTAATTTGCTTACTATTTTGCTTATTTAGGGTTTTAAGAGTAATTGAGCATTAAATTGTGATATTGTTTGATATATCTAAACTTTCACATCATTCCAAGTGGTAGCCCAACTTGAAAGGTGAATCATCTAGCACAAATTGGAGGTTCAACTCGGTTGATATGCCCTTGAATGTGTGGTGAGAAGGGGGGATTTGCCTTTAAAACCTAGAACAAACTTATCCCCATTTTTCACTACTAAACAAGAACATTATTGTTAGTCAAAGTTAACCTCTGTCTTTATCAGGACTCTCCTATATGTTTATTTATTATAGTTGAGTATATCAATTTATTTGCTCTAGACATTTTGCTAAGATTGCAAAATGGGGAAGTGAGCTTTGACCCCGTGTTTGCATTTTTGTGCTTACTCAATGTTTTGCCATGTTGTTAGTAATGTTATTTTAGTAATGGTATAGATTACCATATTGTACTTACAATGTATTTTTATGATGTATGTATATAAGTATTATGTGGTTTATCATTATTATTTCACCACCTTTTGCTATGATATTTATCTAGTGATGTATTATCACTGTGTACTCATAGGTGATGTAGCCCATGTCCCTCAAAGTAGAGAGGAGTGGGAGAAGTGCTTTAGAAGCCCCAACCGACCCATGTTTGTAGCTTGATCAAGTGTTGTATGCTCTCGATGGGAGAGATTTTAGGTGATGGTGGAGCTATTTCCACAGGAGTGGGAAGGAGACTGAAAAACTCTCGATACCTCAGGAGAGATGTGTCACTTTTTGGAAGTGATGCAGGAGCATCCAGTGGTGTAAGGGCAGTCTTGCATCACCCAAAAAAATGTGTTTCAAAATTGTTGATGTTCTTTCCATTTCTTTTCAAAATTTGTGGTTTTGGTTCCATAATCACTTAAATAATAATGTAGTACTTTTAGTTTTTCCAAATTGCTAAAAATAGTAACCTGCTATTTTTAGAAAGTTTGCATTTGGGCACGAATTGAAGTGAAAATTTACAGGAAGTTACATAACAAAAATATAAGACCTTTGGCGAATGAATCACGCAAATATCATTTGCGAGTTGAAAGATATTAAAGTTTCTGTTTCCTGAAAAATGCCTGAAAATTATTCAAACTCAGGTTTGAGGCACTAAACGGCCCCGTATGGGCCCAAAAATGGCTGTAACTAGCAGAGTTGGTTTTTAGCGCATAGAGTACTCTGCGAGATTTTTGACGCATAAAAAAGTTCGTCAATCAGACTCCCGGATCAAAACATATGGCTCCCAGAAGTTGACCTATTTTTGGAGGCAGATGCAAATTTTGAAATTAGGTTGTTGACTGCCAAAAAGTCTATTAATAACCATTTTTGGGAACCCTGGGCGGTAGTAGAGTTAAGGGGGGAAGTGTAGAGTCAAGAATAGGTAGGAAAAATAGAAACCTTAGCTGATTTGGGGTTACAGAAGGTAGATGATTCTAGAGTCTAGGAATAGGAAGCTGCAATGTGTTGCAGCCTATGGAGGGTTGATTCCTCTGACTATATTTGAGCTTCTGTAATGTAATAAGTTGTCCAAATCAATAAATAAAGTTCTATTTTCTGTGTGCAATTTTTGTTGTTGTGTGTTTTATGATTTACCCCCTTCATTAGGAAGTTAGTTTTTGGGTATCAAAAAAAAGAATGGAGCTCTAGGGAAGAGCAGAGAAAGCTGTGAGTAGTTTGAAGCTCAAGAGAGGCATAAGCTTTGAATACGACCATACACAGACTTCACATAGTCTCAGGTATTCCATTAACTGTGTAACATATATTGTGATATGGTAATACATTTTCAAGTTGTTACTTACAGCCTTAAAGGCTAAAATCTATAATTAAACTTCAATACGACTATAGAAGCCCGTCAAGGCCATAAAGTTGAGGGATGGAATCTTTGATATGACTGTAGAAGCCCATCGAGGCCATGAGATTGAGGGTATTGGAACCATGTTTGTATTAGTTAAAAGCTTGTCTGTGCCTTTACGATTGAATCATATGATATTCTAATAGAAGCTATGGAGGCTAATAAGAATGATAGCATGCCTCACTATTGTAGCAGTATATAAATGGATATAATCATAGCCATGGTAATGGCCAATATGTATACAAACTTAACTCAAGAATGTAAAGTCTTTAGTCTTTATATAAGGTTGAATCGAAAGCCTATCTTTAGCCATGCTTTTGAGATAAGGGAAGATGGTATATTACTCTGTTTACCTAGTAGTTGGTTGAGAGCCACTCCACAAATTCAGTGTGCTATGTCTTTATTGAATCAATGTTGTAGACTAAATCTTAAGGTTCTTGGCATATGATATATATTATAAATATTTCTTCTTATATGCTTTCTGTACATGCCTTCGGTTGTCTCTTGATAGAAAGAGAACAATAGGCTCTTCTTTAGTCATTAGAGATGACTGAGTTGGTAATGATAACATTATCACACTATGAACATATATATATATTATGAACCTTGGATATGAGATAAGATGCATGGATATAATCTTGCATTATCTTGGAAAGAAATCAATAGAGCAGGAAAGCTAAATGATTGTGTTATCTTTTTTAACACTATTTACAAAGATGGAAGGTATTATTATTACCTATCAAGTCTCTAGTAGACTATGAATATTGCTATGACAAAAGTTGATATATTTATTGTTATCTTGAGATAACTAATGATTTTATAGTGACGTCTAGACAGGAGATGATAGCTCTCTAAGTACACCCCGACACTTATTGTAAAATATAAAACTTATTTTACAATGCTATTGTCTATTTGAATGAACCATGTTTCAGTTGAAAAAGATTAGATGGAGTTCCATTAACATAAAAATTTATTCAAACTCATCTCATAGAGATGTTATCCACAACTGATTTTGTGGTAAGAAACCAAAAACTTATGCACTTAACAAAGGAATAGAGTGATGAGGAGTCACAGATTCCATGTTGCAGATGCAATGAGAAAACCAATGAAATTTACTCTAGGAAATAGAGTTGGGAGTCCAAGAGGATGGACTAAAATTGTGACTAGGAAGGGTCAACCAAAAACACTATAGGATGAGATAACTTCTAAGTCAATTTAGAGGTGTGTGAACATTCAACTACGTTAATTGTGAAACATTGATTTATATTAAAATTTTGGCCAAAGTAATGCATATGTCTCTCCATGCATTAGTCAGTTCACTGTACTCCAGATAGCATAACCATCCAGTAGTGTCATACATAGTTAGAGTGGATCTATAGTTGTATGACCATGATGCATTATGAAGGACACAACACTAGAACTCAGATGCCAAACCTTATGTCTCCTTATATATGCTTCCTTTGTGAAGGGTAGGGCCACTTCCAGGTAGGAAGTTGTGCAAGGGACTTCCAGTCTGTGGTTGGAGGAAAAGCACTTGAGTGATGCTCTACTTCCCAAGCAGATGACAAGCTGAGACTTATGAAGACAAATATCAATACTCCAGATGCAGTATATTTTATTATATGACTTGACAGTCAAAAATTTTATGTAAAACTTATCATTATTTCCATGAGAAAAACATTATGATTGTAAAGTGAAGGAATTCACTATTATGTTATCTTTGAATATGTTACAAATTTTAGTTTTTGAAATTATTCAGAAAAGATATACATTTATTTATTGATTATGAATTTGATTATTATTAAACAGAAAAATGATTATGTTGATCATGACTATTTACTTGATGGAAAATTAAGTTGATAACCATAGTAATATGAGTTGAAATGTTACATATGGTATTAGAGCCAGGTTCAATACATGGACCTATGAGATCACTACATGAAACCTTCCTCAGACATTAACAGTTGCTAATGTTTGGATGTTCTTTTGCCAGAATGGTAAGAACAAGAATGACACCAAGGAAGAAGGTATTGAGAAATGGACATTACCTAAAGGCTATGAGGGAGCAAGCCTCAAGAATGAAAAGCCTTGGCCAAACTGGTTACTTGAAAGGTGCATGGTTATCTGATGATAAAACCTTCATTGATGCTATTAAACACATCAAGCAGGAGAAGGACAAAGCAGTTAGAGCTACTTTCCTATCTCTGAAAATGAATCAGTGAAACCCTATGCACCTAAGGATTTACCATTGGGGAGTGATCCTAATGTTCCTATTGTTACTCGGGAGGTTATGGATGAGTACTTGTGAGTATATCCATCTCCTAGGTCTGATTTGATGAACCTCAAGGATGAGGATAAAGTTGGGAAGACATCTGAATCTAAAAGTGACTTGCAGTTGCAAGATGTGAAAAATTGTAATAAATGATGATTATATGTAATCCATGGAAACTATAATTCAATTTTGAAAATTTAGCAAATCTTTCCTTTCTTGTTAAGGTTGCATAAATGAGAATGGATTTATGTTTATGAAATAGTATGAAAAACTAATTGAATGATTAACCTAAAAACTTCAGGTGAAGTAGATTGTAGCATGGTTTAGACAAGAACCAACATTGGGGATAGCTAGGAAGAAGGGCAACCTTCAGGCCACTTTGATTCAAAACTTGACTAGATCCTTTCTATGTTCAATGAGACGAGGGCAAGAATTAGAACTCTAGAGTAGGAGGTTAGGGGTCAGAATGGACCTAGACATGAAGCCTTCCATGAGGGTGAGGACGAGGAACGTCATGAAAACACCACCCAAAGTGGACGTGGAGAGAAAACTCTGAAATAAGACATAATGAGGACAAAAGAAGCCACTTGGCTCTAGAATTATCCAAAGATATGAAAAATGTTACACCTCCCAAGTTTGATGGGACTGTAAGCAGGGATGCCATGGAGGCATGGCTTACAGAAATGGAGAAATACTTTGAAATCACCAAAATAGTATGGGGAGCATACCAATTGGTAGGTGAAGCATCCACCTGGTGGATGAACAAGAAAATGGAGTTAAAATTGAACTCCTTGAGTCTAACTTGGGAAAGGTTTGTGGAATGTTTTAGGCAAAGATGGTTGTCTTAGTTGTATTTTGACTAGAATCTTATATATTTCCAAAATATGAGACAAGGTGACTCATCTGTGAATGAGTACTAGGAAAAGTTCACTCATCTCCTCAAATATGTTCCTCAATATCAATAGGATGAGAGGTTTCACATCTAAAAGTTCATCATGGGTTTGAATGCCCAAATTGGAGGTGAAGTTGATGTGCATGGTCCTACTACAATGGACCAAGTTTATGAGAAAGCTATTAAGCAAGAACAAAAATTGAAATCCATGTCTGCATATTAGGAAAGGAACCTAAAAAGTTTAATTGGTCCCAATCCTCCTAGTTATTCAAGAAAAAGGGCAAAAAGTAGGATTTCACTAAGAAAGGTGACAAAGGATTCAAGGATAAGTAGAATGAATCCAAGGGTGAAAAGAAAGGCAATACCAACTCCAAGAAAAGTGGAGACAATTCTGGAAAGTCTCATGAAAGGCAAGGACCCATGGGAAGGTGTTATTCATGTGGCGATGATCATTATGCCAATCAATGGCCCAATAAGACACAAGGAACCCAGCCATGAGGAAATCCCTTACCCTCACAACATGAAGCTTTCCATCAATGGATACATGCAACCTTGGATAACAGGTAAGCTAAATATCAGATCACTCCAATTGAAACCACATGTATTTTATCTAGTTTTCCAATTTTAGTTTTGATAGATACTGGTGCTATAGAATGTTTTATGTCTCCAAAATGTTTAAGTAAGATTTCTAGACAAGCTGGTTACATGGCAAATACTTGGTTAGTTGAATATGCTAATTAGACCAAAGCTTAGGTAGAGTAATGTTTATTTGAGGCTAAGGTTGAACTTCTAAGTTTCTCCACTGAAGTGAACCTTTATGTAGCCCCATTAGGCTCATATGATGTCATCCTTGAGATAAATTGGTTATGGAGACATTGGCCTAAGGTGGATTGTTTTGCCAAAACAATAGAATGCCTATATGACCTTGGGAATAAAGTCTTTCTGCAAGGTAACCCTAGAGAGGTTAAATTGAGACAAATATCTTTCCTACAAATGAAAAGAGCCCAAAGAAAAGGATGTCAAATTTTTGCCATTAAAATGGAGAAAATAAATAATCACAAGGAATCTATTTTTCAAGATGATTTGATGTTTTATGAATCTTAGAAACTTCAAGGATTTACAAAAAGGGAATCAATAGATCAGGAGAGATCAGATATGGATAGATACCCCTTTCTTCGAGATTTTGAGAATGTATTCCCAAATGAACTACTAAGATTGCATCCCAAAAGAGCTTTTGATTTTTAAATAGATATAATTCCAGGATCGGAACCTATATCTAAATCTCCTTATAGAATGACCACAACAAAGTTAATAGAGATAAAGGCTGAGCTGTAGGAATTGCTTGATAAGGGGTTGATAAGACCCAGTGTTTCACCCTGTAGAGCACTAGTAATTTTTGTTAAAAAGAAGGATGGTACCTTGCAACTATGCATAGATTATCGTATGCTAAATAAGGCAATGATAAAGAACAAGTATCCATTGCCCTACATTAATAATCTCTTTAATCAAATGCGAGGGGCAACTGTGTTTTCAAAGATCGATCTTTGATCAGGATACCATCAATTGTGGCTAAAAGATGAGGATATTCATAAGACTACCTTTAGAACAAGGTGTGGACACTATGAGTTCACTGTCCTACACTTTGGATTAACAAATGCACCTGTAACATTTATGAACTTAATGAATAGTGTGTTCAAAGACTGCTTGGACAAGTTTGTCCTTGTTTTCCTTGATGATATTTTGATTTACTCTAAGAATGAGGAGGAACACATTCAACATTTAAGGATTATTCTTTAGAGGTTAAGAGAGCATAAACTGTATGAAACTCTCGAAGTGTACTTTCTTTCGAAAGGAGGTGCAGTATTTGGGTCATATAATTTCAGCTAAGGGAATAGATGTGGACCCAACAAAGATTAAAGCCATTTTGAAATGGCCAACACCAAGAAATGTGCATGAGGTTTAAAGTTTTATGGTCCTAGAAGGTTATTATAGAAAATTTGTGGCTAATTTTTCAAAGATTGCTTATCTTATTACTTCTTTACAAAGAAAGGGCAAACAATTTGATTGGTTAGAAAAATGCTAGGAGGAATTCAACCAACTAAAAGAAAGATTGACTACGACACCTATTTTGAAGGTACCTGACCCAAATGGTCATTTTGTATTCATTATTGATGCCTCAGGGGAAGGTTTAGGTGGTGTACTTATCTAGGATGGGTAAGTTATTTCTTATGAGTCTAGAAAGCTGAAAACTTATGAACAAAATTATGCTCCTCATGATCTGGAATTGGCAACAATGGTTCATGCACTACAAATGTGGAGACACTATTTACTTGGGAAGCCTTTTGAACTAAAAATAGACCACTAAGGGCTTAAATACCTATTTAATCAGCCACATCTAAATGCTCACCAAAGAATATGGTTTGAGCTAATATCTGATTATGATTTTGAGATTAAATATATCTAAGGCAAGGGAAACTAAGTGCTAGATGCCTTAAGTAGGAGAAGACATATCTCCTCAATGATCTCCATACATTATGATTTTAGGAATTGGATATTGCAAAAGTCCAAAGGAGATGAGTATTATGAGAAAGTAAAACAAACTCTTATGGATAATCCTCAGGATCCTAGATATGATGGGTTTTATGTTAAACCAGATGGACTATTAAGGTATAAATGAAGGATGTATGTTCTGAACTCTGAGGAGTTAAGGAATATCGTGTGGAAGGAGGTTCACTTTGCATCTTATTCAAGACATGCTAGATTGACGAAATTGCTAGCTGATGTGAAGCCTTTATATTTTTGGAAGGGAATGAAGAGGGATGCTACAAGATTTGTAGCTAGATGTCTAGAATGCTAGGGGGTGAAGGAAGAACACCATCACATGGTAGGACTTTTATACCCTCATGAGATTCTAGAATGGAAATGGCAAATCATTAGCATGGATTTTGTGCAAGGACTTCCTATGTCTAGGAATAGACACAATGCTATTCAGGTTGTGGTGGGTAGACTCACCAAGGTGGCACATTTTATGCCTAGGAATTTGATAGATGGGGCACCAGCCATAGCCCGTAAATTTGTGCAAGAAGTATTCAAATTGCACAACATTCCTAAGAAGATTATCTCTAATAGAGATTCCCATATGACATCAAGGTTTTGGAAAACCTTATTCTCCTCACTTGGAACTCAGTTGAACATAAGCTCTGCTTATCATCCTGAGATGGATGGCCAAATTGAAAGAGTAAACCAAGTGTTGGAAGATCTATTGAGAATGTATTACATGGATCAAAAATACAAATGGAAGGATTATATTCCTCTTATGGAATTTTCTTATAACAATTCCTATCATTCCACTATTAAGATGGCTCCATTTGAAGCATTATATGGAAGAAAGTGCCGAACTCCTATAAGATGGGATAAGCTAGAAGATAGGATTAGCCTTGGTGTAGAAATGCTATCAGAAATGGAAGAGCAAGTCCATTTGATTAAGAAAAGGCTAGTGGAAGCAAATGATAGGTAGAAATGTTATGTGGATACTAAACACATCGTAAGGCATTTCTCAGTGGGAGAAAAAGTCCTTTTAAGGGTTAAACCACAAAAGAGTTCTATTAAGTTTGGAAATACATCCAAACTAGCTCCTAGGTATGTGGGCCCATTTGAGGTTTTCGAAGAGGTCAACCTAGTTGCATACATGATTGCTCTACTACCAACTCTTACCATAATGCATAATTTTTTCCATGTTTCTTATTTGAAAAGGTATATTGCAAGAGATAATCATGTTCCTATTCTTGATTGGAATGCCATACAGGTGAAGGACCCAGGGGTGGTAATGATTGAGCCCATCAAGGTGCTTGAAGTACGTAAGTTATGCTTGCATAATAAAGAGATTTCTCAATGAAAGGTCTAGAGGGACCAATATGCAGAAGAGAATGCCACCTAGGAGAATTATGATGATATTTTTCAAAGATTTCCTCATCTCTTTTAAGATTTTATATGTGATGAACAAAAATCTTTTTATGTTATAAACTTTGGATATGTTAAATCATTAGGGACAATGATTCATATGAGGGGAGATATGTTACATCCCCAATTTTGACTATATTTAACTTTTACTTTTTATAAGATTAACTAGATTAGTAATCATAGATTTATGATTTGACGTTTGTGGAAAATGTCAGGATAAATAATTGGTTTTATGGATTATGATTTATGTTGTTAAATTAGACATGAGATTACATGTAATTGAGATTATTTTAGTATGATGCATAATGATTTGATGATGATACACTGATCATGGTTTTGAATGATTGCGAGTGTAACCAAGAAAAGAGAATTCCAATTCCAAGAAGGGAAGGAGAGTATCACCTGGGAGAAGGAAATAGATGTTATGGAAAAAGACAGTTTGCCATCTAAAGTTTTAATGTTATTCTTTATGTGAACCATTGTGAGACTAGTTATGTTTTGGCCAATATCCCTTGTTTAGTCAATTTTGATCTGACTAATTGTCGTTATGACAAGTTAAGGTTTCTCGATGTCTTTTACGTTGATCTGACTAAATAAATGTTCTTGGAACATTATTGTTAGTCAAAGTTAACATCTGTCTTTGTTGGGACTCTCCTATATGTTTATTTATCACGTTTGAGTATATCAATTTATTTACTCTAGACATTTTGCTAAGATTGTGAAATGGGGAAGTGAGCTTAAACCCCTCATTTGCATTTTGGTGCTTACTCAATGTTTTTCCATGTTGTTAGTAATATTATTTTGGCAATGGTATATATTACCATATTGTACTTATAGTGTATTTTTGTGATGTATGTATATAAGTATTATGTGGTTTATCATTATTATTTCACCACCTTTTGCTCTGATATTTATCTAGTGATGTATTATCACTGCGTACTCATAGATGATGCAACCCATTGACAAGGGTTGTTGTACCTTGGCATTTAATCATGTTTTTGTATGTCAAATCTAGGGTTATGTCCTCAGCTATTTGTAATAAGGAACCTAATAATCAATAATCCTTAGCTCAACTACTAAACTGAATTGTCCTAATAAATCAATTCTACTGAGTTATTTACTATGAAAGAAAATTCTATTCTAAAGACCAAAATAATACTAAAGTAGGAGATTACTGGAAAGAATATGTTCTAATTCACACAAGGCTAGAAACACGTATTTATTAGAAAACAACTATTTAAACAATAATTGACCTATCTTATTGAAGCAAGAAAATTGTATTTCTAATAAAAACTGTGAATGAGACAATGAAGCAAAGATACTAGCCTCCTATTTGTTGGCAGGAGTGGGCCCTTGCTCCATACCTTCATAACCAAAGGCTAAACAATAAACTCATAATAGAAATGCAATCAACACAAATTTCCTTTAATCCAGTCTCATCAAGTACATTGTATTCAAAAGTATATCTCTGTTCTGAAAATGAAATTACAATAATACTACTAGCAAAAATCTATCTATTATTCTGTGGTTCTCATCCAAATATATCAGTCTAATTGACATAATATCACTAGAGTTAACTATCTTAGCTAATTAGTTCATCTTGATATATAAACAATCTCTTATTCTAAACTAAAACATGTGATTGTCTAATCTTAAAGTATAATCATGCAAGGTTTGAAAAGGTTTCAGTGGAACTAGAAGTTCCACTAAATTTAGAGTTTAACTTAAACAACAATGGGCAACGAGGCCCTGCCAATAAGGGCATGATTTGGTGGTTAAGTCACTCGGTTGTAGTGGTGGCCACTAGAGTTCAAACCCCCACTGGGCCAACGAGATCGCAAGGTGTTATGCCTTCGCTGGGCCAACGAGCTCGCGGGTTTGAAGTATTCTTTCTTGGGGATGAGGTCCCCCATGTTGTGGCCTCACCAGTTCATAGCTCCGGGCAAAAGCGTCATGTGGAGCTAGAGGGCGTGTCGCAGCAGCGTCACTGGTCACGTTAAAAAGTTTACCAGCTGCATTTTCAAAAAAAAAAAGGGTAACGAGGCCCTAAAATAGTGGTTTTAAACAAGTCTTTGAATCTCATGTGATAAAAAAATAAAAGAGTATCAGATCCCAGTAGACAACTGGAGTCATTGCCGGAACACCTAGGCTAGATGGGCAGGCTCCATAGAACTGTAGTCACCTCCGCAGATGTAGGTTGTCAGTGGCACCAGAGACTCTGTGCTATTGCTAGCAGCTCCAGAGATGCATCCATGAATCACTAAGGCACGACTCTAGATATCACTATCTTATTCACAGATTCTCCAACAACTAGAAAACATTGGAGTACAATGTGTTGAAAGTATGTGCTAATCGGTGTTGTCATTGATGTCAACATGTTTGTGTTGTCATTGGTGTCAACTGTATCTTCTGATGTTGCTATTTGATTGAGTTTCTATGATCTAAATGCCTTGTATAGGTATTTATGATGTTAGCATATTGTTCCTATTGTTGGATTTCCAAGTACTTTTGAGAAAATTTGATTTATACTGAAGACAATTCTGTGAAGAGGTATTCTAGCTTATAGGGTACTATCCGAGTTTTTTCTCTGAATTTCTTTTGTATTAAGGACCAGAGGGTGTGATTTGGATATATTTTAATGGAGTGATAAATTTTGTTAAATCCAAAATTTGGTGCTCCAGAACGTTGTGGTATGAGAGTTATGTTCACCAGTTTGAAGATTGTGCCTGGCAGTGTTTGCAGTGGGACTGGGAGAGAGTATGTTGCTTGACATTTCTCTAAAGTTTAGTTTTTGGTCTTACAGTTCTAGATAAGTGTTTATAAAGTCCATACCTATGTTTTATCGAAAGGACTTGTGATTTGTTGCTCCAAAAAGTAGTTTTCTTGAGTAGAAGAGCTTGGCAGTGTTGGTTGTGAGTAGTCTGTGAATTGTCTTCAAGTGAGATTTATTGTAGCTGGACTTGTTGTCTCCCAGGTGATTTCATGTTGTTTGTGGATGTTTTGAGATTGTGTTAAATCATTGTGTAAGGTATGCAAGTTATGGTTAAGATCATGGAAGCGTGTGATCAAGAATTTCTTATGTTTTACCTTGTTTGGCCGACCTTGGATGATTTTGTTGATTAAGGAGTTAATTTAATGTTTATGAGAGTGTTGTGTAGTGTTCTTGGATGGATTTAGGTCCAAGCTAAGGTGTAAAGTGGTTTTCCTTCATTCCTTTATGTCATGGAATGTTTAGGTCCAGACCTAATTCAAATATTGTATGCTTGCTGACCTTGGAGATTGATTTCAAGGTTGATGATGGTGTAAATAAGTTTCAAGGGTTCATGTGTGTTTGGAGGGATGTGAGTAGAGTGTGGTGTATCTGATGCGAGTTTGAATCAAGGTAGTAAGGACTTTCATGTGTTAGCCAAGCTAATGCAATGAGCAGAAAGTGTCTACTATTTATAGGATGGCTGCAAAGGTGATGTTTATTGTGCTTCATTGGAATTGAACCGATGCATGTGGTAGATGCAACTATATTAGTTGTTAGCAGTGAGAATTCTCTTCTTTCTTCTTTCTTTCTCAGTGGGCAGTGAGTCCACTTGGACAGTGAGTCCACCGGATGTGAGCCTTTCTTTCTTTAGGGCAGACCTGGGTAGTAAGCCCCTTGGAAGTGAGCCTCTTGTAATTCAGTACTACTACTACATTATATTGTGAGCTAATCCTCACCATGGTTTTTCCCTTTTAGGGTTATCAATGTAAAAATCTGGTGTTCTCTTGTGCATGTTGTTGATGTGTTTAAGTTTCTATTATCTTCTTTTCATATTTAATCTTCATAATAGATTAAGGGTTTAAGTGAATTGATGTGTGTTAGGAATTAAGGTGTCTCAACCTTTGCAAGTTTCTAGCATTTAGTATTTAACTGTATTTATTATTTTGCCTATTATTGTAATTTGGATGCAAATCCTATTTCGTCACTTTGTGGGAGTTGGCACGGTGATGTGTCATCCTACATGGAAGGTGACCACATGTATTTTTGTCCTCATATGAGGAGATAGGTGTTCCACCTTGTGGTAGAAGAGTTTTTCCATGTGTCAGCATCTTTCGGGTGTTGTAAGAGGTTTATGACGCATAAGAGTTATGACAGATTCCTATGACAAAATCTATGACATGTAAGGGCCAAAAATGGAAGATTATATGATAGGTGAAGACAAGTCTCTGAAAGCATCTTGCATGGGGAAGTTGGCACCCAAGTTTGACTATGACAAGGTTGTAAGAGAATTTGCTATTAATAGACAGTTATGACAGATTCTCTTACAACTGTAAGAGTTGTCATATATGACAAATTTTATGACATTGTAAGAGGATCTGTCATACCTTAATTGGGTAAATTTGGGGTGCCCAAGTTGGGGGGTTGTAAGGGATGAAAGAGAATCACTTACATGTGTCATACGCATGTTTTATGGCCTTGGAAATTGGGCCACATGGATTTGGAAGAGTTCCTTGTGTGACTTGCTCTAGAAGCTACCTCCATTCATACTACTCTTTATATACAGGTGCTTGGAGATGGAGTTTGTATCACAGGTTTACAGGTACTGTTATACTACTAGATTGACTCTAGACATGAGTGTCAAAGACCATTGAAGCTTGCATTGCAAGTGTATTGTAAACATTCTTTTAGATTTGTTAATACATTATGCAAGTTTCTAAGTGTGGAGTTTTTCACCCGATAAGGGTTTTCCCCACTGTAAATTTTTGTCTCTCTTCTTCTTTCTACTTTCTAGTTCTTGTGTTTTTCTGCAATATCTCATGTTAATGGTTTAACATTGCTGTAATAGTTAGGATAAAGTTGAATTTGCATAGCCCTCTCCTCATTAGATTAGTGTAGGAAGCATTTTCCACACACCTAGCTTCCTTTCAGTTGGTATCAGAGCTTGATCACCTTTGGTCCTAGTTGTTGGGTAGGGGTTTTTTTGATCTAATCTTAGGTTGAGTGGGAGTTTGTGCAGAGCATTCTATATCTTATTGCAGCAAGGAGATGGTAGGCACACCAGGAAGGTTTGAAGTAGTGAAGTTCAATGGTAGTAATTTTGAGCTGTGGAAGCTCAAGATGGAAGACATGCTAGTTGACCGAGACCTTTGGGATAGTGTGAATGGAACTATACTAGCTGTAATGTCACAAGCTAACTAGGATCTAAAGGATCGGAAGGCTAAGGGTCTCATAAGACTTTGTCTTGCTGATTCTGTGTTCTTAAATGTCCATGAGGAGACTACTGCAAAATTCCTTTGGAATAAGTTGGGGGATGTGTGTCAAGCCAAATCCCTAGTTAATAAACTTTTTTTGAGAAAGAAGTTGTATTCTCTTTGAATGGAGGACAGAGGATCCATTGCTGAACATATGAATGCTTTCAACATCCTGGTTGCACAATTGACCTCTATAGGTGTAAAGATGGAGGAGGTGGATTGATGTATGACCTTGCTTTGTTCTCTACCAGACTCATGGGATCATCTTATCATGGAAATCAAAAGCACCACATCCACATTCAAAATGGAAGAAGTGGTTTCTTCACTATTGTCTGAAGAGATGCAGAGAAAGTCTTCCGAGGTAACTAAAGAGGCCCTTGTAGTTCGTGGAAGACCCAAGGAGAAAGGGAAGAAGAAGGACAAGAAAGCTAAGAAGGGTAGATCCAAATCTCCTGGAAAGTCCAAGGCTCTTTGTTGGAACTGTGGCAAAACTGGGCACTTTTGAAAGGAATGCAAGGAGGAGCAGAAGAAAATGAAGAAAGCTCCTAATTTAGATTCTGACAAGTCACAAGATGATGGTGATGCTTTCATCATAGCCTTGGTAACTCATGCATCTGATGATGTGTGGCTAATCGACTCTAGTGCATTATTCCACATGACCTCACTTCGAGACTAATTCACTAAGTATGAGTTTGATGGTGGAAAGGTGTTTTTGGGTGATGACTCTCATCTGAAGATCATTGGTCATGGAAGAGTCTCTATCTGATTCCCTGATGGTTGAGTGAAGGGGATCTTTGGGGTTATGTACATCCTAGGCTTAGCATGGAACCTACTTTATGTAAGTAGTTTGAATGATGCAGGTGTGCAGGTTGTCTTTTCGAAAGAAGGATGCAAGATGACTAGAGGAGCTATGGTGCTTGCTAAGGGTACTCAGAGAGGTACCCTGTTTTAGCTAGAGGCATGCATTCCACAATGCAATAGTTCTTCTGACTCAAGGAAGAGGGCAGCAGTCACTTCATCCCCAACATCTGAATGAGCAATGAAGAAATCTATTGTCTCTAGTCTTGATGGTTGTATTCGTGCATTGGAAATTAAACTTCCTGCTAGAAAGACAATGTTATGGTATAAGAGATTTGGCCACATTGGTGAGAAGGGTCTATGTACCCTAAAAAATAAGAACCTCATTGAGGGGTTAGATGATTGTAACCTTGAGTTCAACTTTTGCGAACATTGCATTTATGGAAAACAAAACCATGTTCAGTTTTACTCGAGTTCTCATAAGTCTTTTGGTGTGTTGGACCTTATTCATTCTGATGTGTTTGGTCTTGTTAATGTTCCTTCATTATCAAAATCTATGTACTTTGTATCTTTTATAGATGATTTAAGTAGAAGGACATGGATTTATTTTCTCAGAAGTAAATCTGATGTCTATAGCAAGTTTAAGGAGTTTAAAGCCTTTTCTTAAAATCAGACTGGTAAAAAGATTAAATGTTTGAGAACTGACAACGGTGGTGAGTTTTGTTCTATAGAATTTGATAAGTATTGCAAAGAATTTGAGATTGAAAGGAACAAGACAACTCCATACACCCCACAACAAAATGGAGTTGCATAGAGGATGAATAGGACACTGATGGAGAAGGCTAGGAGTATGCTTAGTGGAGTTGGCCTAGAACAAAAGTTTTGGGCTGAAGCTGTTGCCACTACTTGCTATCTAGTAAAAAGATCTCCTACATCAGATCTTGTTGGAAAGACACCCATGGAGGTGTGGTCTAGTAGAAAGCCTTCAGTAAGGCATCTTCGTGTTTTTAGTTGTGAGGCATATGCACATGTGCCTAGGGAGAAGTGGTCAAAGTTGGAAAACAAAGCTGTTAAGTGTATTTTCATTGGCTATGGTGTTGGTGTGAAAGGATACAAGCTTTGGGACCCTATGGCTAAAAAAGTGTTGTATAGAAGAAGTGTCATCTTCAGAGAGCTTACATCTTCTTCCACTGTTTTGTAGCTAGAAGAAAAAGAAAAGAAAGAGGATGTTGTTCAGTTTCCTCTCACCCCTCAGAAGACTGAACAAAAAGATAAAGTTGGACCTGATGATGAGGAGAGCTCTAGTAGCTCTAAAAGCTCAGATGAAGAAGTTGAACCTCAACCTCAGCTCTTGAGGAGGTCTACACGGATAAGAAAGCAACTTGAAAGGTTTGGTTTTACATCGCTTGATTCTAGTTGTGCTTATGCTTTAATCACTAATAGTGATGAACCTAGAACTGTATCAGAGGCTTTGGATATGAAGGATGTAGGTTCCTAGAAGGAGGCCATCGAGGAAGAAATGGCTTCTTTGGAAAAGAATCAAACTTGGGACTTGGTGCCTTTGCCTCCTAGATAGAAACCTGTTGGATGCAAATGGGTGTTCAAGAAGAAAATTGGTGTAGATGGCAGTGTTGAGAAGTATAAGGCCAAATTGGTTGCGAAGGGGTATTCACAAGTGGAGGGTATAGATTATGGTGAGATCTTCTCTCCCGTTGCAAAGCTGACTTCCATTCGATTCTTGTTGTCTCTCGCAACAACTTATGATTTGGAGGTAGCACAGATGGATGTGAAGACAACTTTCCTTGATGGTGACTTGGAGGAAGAAATCTACATGTCACAGCCAGAGCATTACATGGTGAAAGGTAAAGAAAATTTGGTTTGTAAACTTAAAAAGTCTTTGTATGGTTTGAAGCAATCCCCTAGGAGATGGTACTTGAAGTTTGATGCCTTTGTGTTGTCAATTGGATTTGTGAGATCAAAATCGGATCACTGTGTGTATTATAAATTTGATGGTGATCGTATTCTCATTGTTGTACTGTATGTTGATGATATGTTGCTCATTGGGAAGGGTAAGAATATGATTTTTGATTTTAAATCTTAGTTGTCAGCTCAGTTTGAAATGAAATATTTAGGGGCAGCTAGGTACATTCTAGGAATGGAAATCAGAAGAGACACAACCAACATAAAACTTTGGTTAAGCTAGAGTAAGTATGTGAAGATCGTGTTGGACAGATTCAGCATGGCAGATTATAGACCATTGTGTGTTCCTATTTCTTTGGGGACAAAGTTGTCTATTGAGGATTGTCCAAAATCTCCTTATGAGGTGGAGGATATGAGCAGAGTACCTTATGTTCATGCTAATGGCAGTTTGATGTATGCTATGGTCTACACAAGACCAGACATTGCCCAAGCAGTGGGAGTCCTTAGTCGATTTATGGATAATCCTGGACGGGTTCATTGGGATGCAGTTAAGTGAGTGTTTAGATATTTGAGGGGTACTTCTGAGTATTCCATTTTCTATCATGGTAATGTTTCAGGACCTCCACATTTTGTTGATATTTGTGGATTTGTGGATTCAGATTAGGCAGGTGACATTGACAATAGGAGATCCACCAGTGCTTATGTGTTTACACTCTTTGGTGGTGCTATTAGTTGGATCAGTAAACGACAACCTGTTGTTGCTTTGTCCACGACAAAAGCTAAGTATATGGTAGTAACTCATGCTTGTAAGGAAGCCATTTGGCTTAAGAGATTGTGTTCAGATATTGGTGTTGATGTAGGTCAGATCATGATCAGTTGTGACAGTCAGAGTTCAATTTGCCTTGTAAAGAATCCAACTTTCCATGCTAGAACCAAGCACATTGATGTTCAGTTTCACTTTGTGAGAGACATGGTTGAGGATGGAAAGGTAAATTTGGAGAAGGTAGATACTTTGAAGAATGTTGCAAATGCATTGACGAAACCAGTGAGCACAGAGAAGTTTAGACAGTGTTCGGAGTCTATGGGCCTCTTAGCCTATAGCAGTTAAATCCTATTTTTCTATTGGCTCTTACAAGGTGTTTGACAAGTGGGAGAATGTTAGGAATTAAGGTGTCTCAACCTTTGCAAGTTTCTAGCATTTATTATTTAATTGTATTTATTATTTTGCCTATTATTGTAATTTGGATGCAAATCCTATTTCGTCACTTTGTGGGAGTTGGCACGGTGATGTTGCATCCTACATGGAAGGTGACCACATGTATTTTTGTCCTCATATGAGGAGATAAGCATTCCACCTTGTGGTAGAAGAGTTTTGCCATGTGTCAACATCTTTTGGGTGTTGTAAGAGGTTTATGACGCGTAAGAGTTATGATAGATTCTTATGATAGAATCTATGACATGTAAGGGCCAGAAATGGAAGATTATATGATAGGTGAAGACAAGTGTCTGAAAGCATCTTGCATGAGGAAGTTGGCACCCAAGTTTGACTATGACAAGGTTGCAAGAGATTTTGCTATTAATAGACAGTTATGACAAATTCTCTTACAACTGTAAGAGTTGTCATATATGACGGATTTTATGACATTGTAAGAGCATCTGTCATACCTTAATTGGTTAAATTTGGGGTGCCCAAGTTGGGGGGTTGTAAGGGATGAAAGAAAATCACTTACATGTGTCATACACATGTTTTATGGCCTTGGAAATTGGGCCACATGGATTTGGACGAGTTCCTTGTGTGACTTGCTCTAGAAGCTACCTCCATTCATACTACTTCTCTTTATATACAGGTGCTTGGAGATGGAGTTTGTATCACAGGTTTACAGGTATTGTTATGCTACTAGATTGACTCCAGACACAAGTGTTAAAGACCATTGAAGCTTGCATTGCAAGTGTATTGTAAACATTCTTTCAGATTTGTTAATACATTGTGTAGGTTTCTGAGTGTGGGGTTTTTCACCCGATAAGGGTTTTCCCCACTGTAAATCTTTGTCTCTCTTCTTCTATCTACTTTCTAGTTCTTGTGTTTTTCTACAATATCCCATGTTAATGGTTTAACATTTCTTTAATAGTTAGGATAAAGTTGAATTTGCATAGCCCTCTCCTCATTAGATTAGTGTAGGAAGCATTTTCCGCACACCTAGCTTCCTTTCAATGTGAATGCGTTTATGTTTATGAGGGTTTGAAGTTTTTGATACAACTAATTCACCCACCTCTTAGTTTTCTTGTGCCTTCAACACAATGTAGTGTCCTTCACGTGTGGCTCTAGAGATAATTAGGATTACCTTCGTAGTTCTTCAAAACTACAACTTGCCTGTGTATCACCTGTGAAACCCAAAAAGAGATTTTTCTACACAATTTCATCAGTTTTATTGCACATAAGTCTTTTCATCAAAACAACAATCTTTAGTAATTCATCTCTTATCAGCATCATTAAAACAAGACTTTATAGTTTCTCTAGTGCAAAATACTTGGACAGGCATAATGAAAAGATGGAAAAAGAGAGTAAAAAGGTGTGTTTATCTGAGTGCTACCTAGCACTCATCATCCCCCTGAACCTAAGGGTTTACAGGTCCTCTTGCACTTCATAGCCTGGACTTTTTGAGGTGGTATAGTTTATCAGTGAGATTGTACTCCTCAAAAGTTGTCCAAGTTGTGAAATTTGTATTTCCATTCCCTTTGAATTGTTCGACCTGTTTCACCCATTCTTGAAATTTAGCATCCTCCATTTGCTTAGCCCATATGGGCAATGGATGAATGATGAGGGGTGGCCTAAAGCGTTCCCCTATCTAATTCTACTGATATTTGTCCATTAATTTGGACATTGCCCTTGCCTTCCTCATAAACCATCTCAAGTTGGTTGGTTCTTTCATTTTCTACTCTAGAGTGAGAGTGTTCCATATTTTCTTCCCAATTGTTTTCATCTGACTGGATGAGTTATGCATGAATAGACCAAATTCAATCACACACTCTTGTAGGTGTTGCTGATACATGGGCATAATCTTTGTTTTACCATTTGGGGAATACATTGCTACTCTAAAATGGATTTCAAAGCCTAGAGGATTTGGACAATCTCCTAAAGAATAGGCTTGTATCCACATCCTTCTTAGTGTAAGCTTCCATTCATTTATTCCAGATCTTATGATTCCTCATCAGTGACATAAATTCTCTGAGCTGGCAGTCACCTTCAAAGAAGTTGATGAAGAAAGTGTGGTCTTCTATGAAGAAATTATGTAGATACAACTCACATAAATTTTTTGTCTTCATATGAACTCTTCATATACACCTCAAGGAAGTCTTTCCCAACCTGTATATTCTCAGTTGAATCATAAAGAACTAGTGATATTTTCCTTTGAGGATCCTCTCTTGTAAAAACATGGCATAACTTCCACTGGGGGGTCTGCAAGTTCCCTTCTCTTGATCTTAGCCTCTTTATTTTTAATGATTTCTTGTTTTTCCTCTACTTACTTTTTCATCTCCTCAACTTCTTTCTTCTGAGTTGTTTCTTTTTCTTTCATGACCTTCTTGAGGTCAATGATAATCAAGTTTTTTCCCCACAACATTCTCTTCACATTTTAAATATCCTCAATCAACTGTTGTTCCCTTGGAAACTCTATGACTTCTTGGTCAGAAGGATGTGAGTATCTCTTGTTTCTCCTCCTTCTGTCCTCTCTTCATCAGTGGTCTACATATCTTCCTTCTCTCTATTGTCAGCTCGTTTTTCCTATTCTCCTACCTCCTCTTGTTGAGCTTCTTCTTGTTGCTCCTTTCCTTGGTCTTTTGCAAAGGTTGAGGCAGATGAGGGCCCAACCTGCTGTTGGGGAGGAGTCATGGAGGTCTTGAATGCCATATGAACCTCAGCCAAGAAGGCATTATCCTTCTTTTCTTGAGTGGGCTACCTCTTCCTTTTACTTCTCTGGAGAACTGGTTGGGATTGTGCCTCCAGAGATGGAATATCCCCCTTAGAGTCTGAGGAGATAGGGTTTCTCCCTATGTGATCTCTAGAGTTGGGACATATTTTGGCTCATGAGTCTCTAGGATCTGAGCAATTGGAGGGCCATTGGACTCTGGAGTACTTCCCTTAGCTATTTTCCTTCTTGTGCTCCTTCTTATTAAGGGAATTTCACCTAAATCTTTAGACTCCTCCTCTGTCCTTTTATGTTTGTTGGGCTTAGGGGTTTTTGGAGGCCTTTTTCTGTCTTTCCCTATCCTACTTCTTCTTTGTGCTTTTTGGGCCTAGAAGTTTTGGCAGATTCTCCCACTACTTCTTGTTCTACAATGACAAGACCCTTTATCTTTTCAATTGGGGTGGACCCCTCAGCTAGGGTTAGCTTACATTTTGTTGAGCGAGTTATTTTGAAGGGTCACTCTGCAATCATTTCCTTCAGCTACTCAACTACAACTGAGGGCTCTCCCATAGCCTCCTTGCCCTTTCTCCTTTTCTCAGTAGTCGTGGTAGGTGCTGGACTCTCTTGTGTTGTTTATGAAATAGAAGTTGGTCTCCTCCACTATCTTCTTCTTTCCTTTACGTCTTCTAGTAGTTGGGGATGAAGTAGAGGGTGCTACTTCTATGGTCTCTTGGGTGGAGGAAGTTGCTTCTGTAATGGTTTTCCTACTCTTTTTCTTGGCTTGATGTGTGTCATCTAGAAATGACTGCCACAAAGCCTTCCCTTTACTCTTAGATAGAAAATGGTGTTTGAAAATTAAGTGAATGAGTCCATGGTCCTTCATAGGACCCTTCCCCTATTGGTACTTATCTACTAAAGCCACTATGGCAGAGTACAAAAATTAGGAAGGTTGATCCTGTATTCTGGATGGGCATGCTCATGCCTTAAGAAAATTAGCATCTTCATAATGGGTCCTAGTACTAGGGAAAATTGTCCATCATAAGTGAAGTATTTCATTAGCCACATGGCCAAAGACTGCCATGGTGGAGGGAGTGAGGTTCTCATGATTCCTTTTACTTCTCCTTTACTTAAGTTTAATTGCACTACAAGATCATTATCTACTGAGAAATTCTTAATTAAATTAGAGTAGAGGGTTTTAAGACAATAACACCTCTCACCTTGTTCTGGCAGGCCTGAGATGTGGCTGATGATGGTGGCTGAGACACTAATTGGAACTCTACACACCTTCATCTGGTTATTCTTCAAATTAGAGAGGAATTCATTAACTATGTCTTCGTGGTACCCCTCCATTGTTTCCAAGAACTCCAACCACCATGCATTTCTTAGTACATCTGCTGAGGCTTGATCCTGAAGCAATCCCTTTGGTGTTTTGGGCTTAAATTTCTATATGACTCCCATGCTGCTCTGACAGTATCTTTCCCCTTCCTATTTGTATTGATTATGAAACCCTCACCTTTAACCCCTTCCCTTGAGTCCCCTCTGGAGCATTTCTTTTTGAGGTTACAAATTCACCCCAACTTTGGAGCTTCCTTGTTTCTATAGAAAGGCTCTGCTGCAATTACTGTTATACTATCTCTAGAGTTTGAAATCTTTGCAATTCTTGTTTAGAAGTTTTTTTTGTTTGGATATTTCTAATAGTGATTTCTTAATTCTAGGAGGGTTTGGTTACTTGAATAATTTTCAAGTAAGGTGTTAAGTCATAATTGCAAGGAGTGATGTGACATTCTGGGGTGGATATGTCAGTTTGGCAGTTATGGTGACATGCATAGGCTAAAAATAGAAATAATGGTAGTTGGTACATATCCAAGTTATTTTGCACAAAATTAGAAATGAAAAGACTTGTAATAATGAGCTAATTCAAGAGAAATACCTAGATTAACAATCATGATGATTAAACGATGTGCTTGGGTTGTTGCACCATCATTTGGATGAGGTGTGATGTAACCCTTTCTTCATGAAACTCTCCCATCAGTCATCATGATGTTAGCATCATGCATTTTGGTACCTTTTTCTATAGATAGATTTGAATGTGATGTGTTGGCATGTGACATCATTGGATGACATGTGGATGATACTTGTTGGCAGCTAGCAAAGTGATCGTCCTTCGTGGATTTTCCTTTTTGAAAGTGGAGGGTGAGTCATGATGAATTCACCATTTTAGTGTCCCCACTTTGATATTTGGAGAGGTGGACACTAGACATTTGAGTTGTTTCCAACTTGAAGAAGCACTGAAGGTGCCCCTAGTTTGCTCTAGAGGTGCACCTGGGTGACTTCGAGGATACTTTTGTTGATATCATGCATGAAGAAGAGAACTGCCATTTGTTGGTTTTCAGTTCCCTAGGCGAGAAAGACCGCCATTTTACTGGTTTTCAATCTTTTCCTTTTTTTTGAGAAGAGCCACCATTTGTTGGTTTTCAACCCTTCTGCTTCTTTTTTTGTCCTTTGAATTTCTTCAATTTGTGGTAGAGGATGTGACCCCTATCACGAAGTACAAGTCCTTGGTAAACTCCTCCTTTATAGTTGGTCTTGTATAGAGCTAAATTCTGTGACCATTTACTAAGAATGTGTTTTCTCCTCCATCAATGGGTGCCAACAAAACTGATCCATTTTCATAAACTTCCCTGATTTAGTAAGGCCCCATCCAATGATTTTGTAATTTCCCCTTTAACTCTTTGAACTTAGAATCATACAAGAGAACCCAATTGCCTTGTTGAAATGTCTGAAGAATCCTATCTTGTTGTGCTATAGATAATGGCAGTCAATTGTCTAATGATGTCTTTAGTGTTTGCAATTCAAATTCTATGGAAAGTACGTGTTTCTTCCCATAGACTAGTTCATAGGGTGAAAATTTGGTTGTTGACTTCCATGTTGTATTGTAAGCCTAAATTGCTTTAGGTAACCTGTTGGTCCAATCTTTCCTATTCATGGCCACTGTTCTTGTCAAGATATTTTCTAGCTTAGTGAGGATTTCTTGTGCTTAATCTAGTATAGATCTATGAAGGATTGAATTACTTGAGAAGGGAACTGAGGCCTTCTCTCTGAAACTATTGATCTTGGGGTTCCAAACCTCAAGAAGATTATATTATAAAGAAAATCAGTCTTCTCTTGCAAACTATAATGCTTGAACTTCTACACATTTGGTTAGATAATTGGTACAAACCAAAATGTATTCTTTCCCTAAAGATGGTAGAGAAATTGCCCTACAAAATCTAGGCCCCATTTCTTAATTAATGGTTCCAAAACTACTTGAGGTTGCAGTGACATCTCCTAGGTGAAGGTTGGCTGACCCATCCTTTGACACTGATCACACTGCTGCACATACCTCTTGGTATCCTTATGGAGAGATGGCTAGCAGTAACCAACTCCAAGAACTTTATGGATTATACTTTGTGAGGAATAATGTCCACCTGAGGGTTCATCATGACATGCCCTTAATACATCAAGGATCTCATCAGCTCTTAAACACCCGCATAAGATAAAATCAGGACCACATTTAAACAACAAACCATTCAACCATTTGTAAGATAAACTTTCTTTTACCAATCACTTTTTCTATTTAGAAGTGAAATGAGATGGAAAAATCCTATAGCCAAGAAATTATCTATGCTAGCAAACCAAGGTGTAGTAGAAGAAACAACAAAGAGATGTTCATTTGGAAACTTGTCTTCCACTGGTTCGTTTTCTCCACCTGTATGCAGTCTTGATAGAAAGTGAGCAACCAAATTGAATTTTGCTGGATTGTCTATGATAGTAATGTCAAATTATTACAATAGTAATAGCCATCTAATTATCCTTGCACCTACTACAAGTTTGCTCATTAAGTATTTAATGGTTGCATGGTCAGTGTGCACAAATATTTTATATCTAGTGATATAATGCCTAAATTTGTTAATAGCATAGATGACTGCCATGAATTCCTTTTCATTTGTTGTTTAGTTTTTTTCCATAGGGGTAAGGTTCTTACTGATGTAGTAGATTGCATGCATACCTTCCCCTTCCTCTTTCTGTCCTAAGACTGCCCCAATTGATTCATTTGAAGCATCTATTTGTATGTGAAAGGGTAGATTCCAATTAGGTCCTATCAAAATAGGTGTTACTGTAAGTTTCTCCTTAATGGTTTATGAGAGCAAAGAAAGTGGACAAGGTTAGAAACACAAACAAAATGCACCAAATCACTAAGTTATACCTTGCTATTTCTTCCTCCTTCGATAAGGTTGAGGAGCTTGCACCCAAGAGTTCCTAGCTTTACCTAATGTTGAATGTAGAATGAATGTGGATTGCTCTTTGAGATTCAACACAATGTGATGGGGATTTGGCTATGGATTGATAGAAGATTGGATATGGATAGATAGGCTAGAATAATTTTGGCATGGATTTGATGCAAGAAGAAGTGACGAAAATGGCTTGGGTGAGGGCTCTATTTATAGATTTTTGGTAAATTGATGGAGGGTGAGGATTGAAAGTTTAGATCAATGGCTAGGAATGCTTGAGGATTAAGGTTTGGATTGGAGTTGTAGTCTTGTGACAAGTGTCACAAGAGGGTTGGACAAGAGAGATCAAAGACTAAGATTTGGTCAATGAGATTGGATGGCTCCCATTATTTGTGAATTTTAAATTCACATAGGGAAGGGTGATGAGAAAAAAATAATTAAAAAATTATTTTGGGGGAAGAGTTGGATATGACAAGTTAGATGTGAATTTTTAATTCAAACGGGGAAGAGTTCCATTAATATGGGGAAGAGTTCCATTCATGGGGAAGCATTCCATTAATGGAGACTAGGACAATTGGGAATAAAAGTTAATATTTTATTTGGTGGGGTGTGGGAATGAGTGTTAATCAAGGTTTGACCATATGAATTAAGTGTTTAGCTTAATTAATATGGCTGGAAAAAATTAGTTAGTGGGTTAATGGAAGATTAAAATTAATTAAATAAGGGTTTATTTAATTAATTTAGGTCTAGGGGTCATGTAGGCTAGGGTAGCTAATTAAATAATTTCTATTTAATCAACTACGGTAGGTTTAGGTTGATTAGTAGGGTAGATTAATAAGTGTGATTTATTTAATTAATAGAGGTTTAGGAAAATAGAGAAATTAACTAAATAAATATTGAGAATATTTATATAATTAATGAGGGATAGTGATAAGGTATAGTGATAAGTTAAATGAATTAATTGATCACAAAGGATAGATAAATGGTTAATGGTAGATGATTAGGGATAAATTAATTAAATAAAATAAATTTATTTAATTAATAGGAGGGATAATTGGTGGTGTAGAGATATGGGAAATTGGTTTGTGGAGCAAGTCATTTTTAGGTGTCTACATTTGCCTCTCTTTGAAATGGTGTTGTGGCTAAGTAACATTATTTCAAAGGAGTTAAAATATAGAGTTAAATTGGATAGAAAATGACTTTGGTTTAGAAGAATAGGGTATGGTTTAGGGATGATTGGTAAGAGTGATGCCCCCTTGAGAGGACAGGAGGGTTGCAAGAACATGGGTGTGCTCTTGAAATGGATGGAACAAATTTGTAGAAGTGGTTGGAGGATAAGGAGTGAGATGAAAGATTGATGATTTTGGGTAGATTGGTTGACAGATGATCATTGTGCTGAAAATGATTTGGAGCAATCCTAGGTTTGTTATAGCAAAGTGGATATTTTCACCAAGGTATAGAAGACCAGGGTGATGATTTATTATCCAACATTTGCATGGACTAGACACACCCCATGCATGCCCAAGATAGTACAACATTGTCCACACGAGGGAAGGGGACTCATAACATAAGCCCTTAATACACAAAAGGTATGATGAACCTTAGATGCACAAGGAGATCAATATGCTAGAATCGACCCTATGATCCACAAGATATGACTACTAGCTTGGAGTTATGAGACCAACCCATAAGCACAACATACAAAAGCCAGACTATGCCCCATTCTAGATGTTTTCACCACATACCATGATATAGTGAGATCAAGGTAGTTTTGATGTGATCTTCGAATAGGACAAAAGATAAAAATAAAAAATGAAAAGACCAACTGACCCAACAAATAGCCATTGTATCTCTTATCAAGATGGATGATTATAGGATGGATTATGTCTATTGTAGGAATGATATATCCGTTAAGGCAGGAACCACTGGATGATATTGATGGTTGATGTTATGAGATTGGTGCATGATATGATGGTTGTAAGTTATGGTTGATGTTGATTTGATAGTTGATAATTTTTGTTAAGGGATGATTGCTTTGATAGGTAATGCGACGCTTAGGATATTGTGTTTAGATCTAGTGTAAACTCAAGGGATAGGGACCATCCAAGTGGGTTGGATGGGTCCATCTTATGTACTTGAGTACTGGAAACTTCCTTCATATTCTAGACTACCTACATACCCTATATCCACTGGATCAAGGCACATTAAGATGTGGATGGTGATGATATGTAGTTCTAATTTGTGATGATGATGTGGGATGATTGGTTGGTGATAAGATGTGTTAGATTGGTGATGCTATAATGTTGATTTTGGGATGGATATGTTTGGAATTTTTGGATAATTTGATTTTTTTTTGGATTTTTGATTTTGAAGGTTTTGGATGGGGTATGGTTTTATTGTGGGATGGTTGCAGTAGATTACATTTGGATAGCCTAAGTGCTAGATACCAATGACAAGGGAACACCAAGTCTAGATGTGGAGGTGAATAAGGCTAATGAAAGATGATGGATATGCAATTCAGGATGGATGGGTGGAAGATAGGGATAAGGGATTAGATAGGGATGCATGATAGATAAATGAAAGATAGGGATGAGGGATAGGATAGGGATGCATGATAGATGTATGGGGGGTTTTAGGATTTTCTTCAAGGGCTAGGTTGCAAGGAATCATATGCCCCATGCATGATGGACTTATGTTTGGAATGGATGGACTTTGTAGTAGATAGATGGATGGAGGATATGCTTGGAAAGGGATGTATGCCGAGAGGTGTCCAAAGCCTATTGTTGATATTTTGCCCCTTGTCTTTATCAATATCTAAGGAGGAAGATATAGTAGATAGAATGGGTGGGAAATGATAGGATAAATAGGGGATGTTGAATAGGAATATGATAGGATAAGGATAAGATAGTGGATAAGATGTGCAAAGGATATTATGGATCTGGATGAAGTGTATGATTTTTCCCCCAAGTGTAGGGATACAAAATGGATGTAGAAGGGTTTACGCATGATGCCCAGAAGGGGTTTTTATCATGGTACTTGCCCAAGGCACCACAAGGAGTGGTTTTCACCTTTGGATGATTTTTTTTTGCTTTATTATTTTCTTGATTTTTTTTATTTTTCTGCTTTTTTTATGGAATGGGGACTCTAGCATCTATTTCCATAGCAAGGAGAAAATGGTCCCATGTTGGATAGCATTATGGATGACGATTGCATGGATGTTGGTAGATAGGAGAAGATGGAATGGATGGTGGATAGTGGATTATGTAAGGTTTATGTGGATTAGAGATGTGATGGGGGAGATATGTAGGATCTAGTGGATGAAAGATGGGGAGATGGAGGTATGTGGGAATGTCATGTGGTGGAGGGGAACCAAGACCAATGGTTGCACACACCATGATGTATTTTGAATCTTGTATTTTGGATGGGGGGTGGGTAGTAATAGGGATCGGGATACAGGATTTTTGGATGGCTGATTTGGGGTTTTAGGTACCCAAATGGACTTAGGAATTATGGGATTTTTAGATGGGAAGCAGGATGTTTGGGATTTTGGGGTAGATTGGGATGTGAATGCCTCATTAGAGTTTGGTGCTTTTTGTTTAGGGACCTACACCATTTTTGTTTTTGCATTTTCTTTTGATGGTGTGGGCTTTGATAGCCTTTTGGATTTTTGCTTTTGCTTGGAATGGATAACATCTTTAGGATTTTGTGCTTTATGAGTTGATGCAAATTCCAATTTTTATTTTTGAATCCCACGGGTGTTTTGGTAGCTTCTAGTTTGGATGATGTGTGTTTTTATTGGTCTTGATTCAAGATTTTAGGGAATTTATGGGTAGAGGGGTTAAAAGTGGATTTATGGATAAATGGATGAGGGGATTTGAGGATAGGGATATTAGGAGTTGAGAAGATGGGAGGATAAGAGGATTTGTGAATAGGGATGTGTGGCATTGGTAGGATTGGAGGTAAAGTGGATTTAATAGGGATATTTGGAGTTGGAAGTAGTGGAGGTAAATTTGATGGGGGAAGATGGATGGTCACATGCTTTTTCAAATGATATGATGATGGAGGAGGGATGGCGACATATGATTTGGAGGTGCGATGAGGTGTACCATGTTTGGGATTGGATGAATAGATTTTGAAAGGTGTGTGAGTGGTACCAACATGTTTATATTGATTTCCTTGGGATGTATAGCCAAGGCCATGCGAGGATGGATGGAATGTGGTGTGGATGGGCTCCAAGATGCCTTGTTCATGAAAGCCTAAGCCTTTGCCTTGATATTTCATGTTTTGGAGTATGCAACATGCAATGAGATGTTTGGTGCTTTGGAAGCAAGACGCAAGTCCATTATTTGTTGGGGAAAGATAAGAGGTTGGTGGAAGTTGTTCACCTCCTACAAGAGAGCCACCACGGATGAAGGCGCTTTTGCCAAGTGGATAGGAGGATGGGTTTGGGATGGGGTTGATAGATGGAGGTAAAGGATTAATGGGGGATGATAAAGGGGTGATGGATGATGGTGTGGGATCAATAGGTTGATCAATAGATGGGAGGAGATTGAGGATGGGATTACATGGGATTCCTAGATATTGATTAGGATAGGGGGTTGATGCTTCAACATGTTTTGGATTTGACTCTTGACAGAGCTCATGTGTTTGGATAGAAGTTGAAGTAACTTGAATAGATGTGGTAGGTGCTTGAATTATGGGTTCCTGAACATGGCTACATGATGGTTCTTGACTTATGATAGGAGATTGTTCAAGAGGTTTAGTGGGTGTTGGATTGTATGAGGGTGTTTGATTCCTTACTAATAGCCAATGGATGGCATCCTTCATGAGTGTATGGGTTGAAGATCAGTATAATGGATGGATAATAAGGGTGGATGGTGTAGGATTAGGATTGGAGAGGTGGGTGATGAGATTAGGTAGTGATGATTCTTGGATGGGTTCAAGGATAGGTGTTGGATTACATGCTGGTGTTGTAAGGGTGGACAATTTGGAGGACTCTCCAACTTCTATTTTTCTTTAGAGAATATCCCTCAAGGATTTGTTGGGTATTATTGGCTTAATATTTGGAAGGTTTGATGGTGGATGGGTGATAGGGATTGATGTATTGTGAGATACATAGGATAATGGATTAAAGTTGGTAAGATTGGAGGGATATTGTGATGGGGGATTTGAGGATGGGTGATTCGCATGGGGAAATGGTTGTTGATATAATCTTTAGATTTTGGATATAAGGTGTGCTAGATTGGTGTTCCCTTGATCAAAGTTAGAATGACAAAGGTTAAGAGATGGATAAGTTGGAGGTATTGATTGGTTAGATAGGTATGATGGCATGGATGTATAAGGGGATGAAGATTGATATGAGGGTAAAGGTTGATATGATGAAGGTTTATATGAGGTTGATGGGGTGGATATATAGGATGAAGGTTGGTATAATGAAGGTTGATATGATGAAGATGGGGTAGGTGTTGATGGTGGTTTTAGTACACAACAACGTAGGTGAAATACATGTATATCACTTCTCTTGAAAAAGGTATCCTATCCTATATAGGATAGCCCCAAGGATAATACAACTAGGTCTTAGTTTGCATGGAATATCTCAGTGGGATGTACTAGCTATGCCAACAAGGGGTCTTACATGGAATAATAGGGTTTACAAAGGGCAACATCAATACAAGTGTAGAAAACCCATTGATATCTTCAACTGATTCAGAAATATGTTTGCTTCTTGAACCCTAATCTAATAATTGTTGTGAAAGAAAATACAAAAGAGTAAAGGGTTAAAGATAAATCCTAAGTGATATTCACAATGCAAAGTATGATTTTGGTAGACAAACACCCTTGGATTAACCACCTTTTGTTTTACTAAGCCACATGAATGCTATAGTGCTATAGAAAATGATGTTATCTTTAATGGAGATTAAAGATTTTTAGACCACATTCATTCATTAAATACCCAAGTTATGGCATGATTTAATTTATGAAATGCAATTGAACTAAGCTAAAATCAATGGGTTGAGGCTAACTATACACAACAACTCACAATCAGCAAGCAACTAATAGTATGGACCAGAATATTCATCAGATACCTTCAACAAGTCATTAACATTGCAAAGGCACAATTAACTAATTGCAGATCATGAAGCGAACCATGAAACCAAAAAAGATAATGCAAATAGACAAATTCTCAAGAATACTGCAGAAACTTACTTTGTATTAACTTCAAATGGTAGAGCATCAACAATTCGACATCAAGAGTCTATTACAATGAGAGAAATGGTAGCCCTTATATAGAGGAGGCTCCATACTGAGTTTTAGAATGAACGGTGGAGATTAACTCAACACCAACCATCTAGATTACATGGTATTTAACACAATACAACAACTAAATTGCATTTTCGGATTAATATTTGTCTTGTAGGAAAAAGACAAAACACAACTTCTAAATACAATGAATCTAGACATTTTGAATACCCATTAAGCTATACATACAGAAAAGTGAATTTTCAAGACATGATAAAGACAAAATAAGATCACACGACCTTCCAAATATAGCATTAATTACAAATGACAAGATTTACATGTGACTCTACTATTCATCCTTATCCAAATTAATTTTGTCTTATTTTGCTTTTTTATTGTTGTATGCTACCAAGGCTGATAGAGCTAGGTTGATGTCTGCTGGAGCTTGGTCCTTAATGTAATCTACTCCAAACCTCAAGCTCTCAACTTCTGTGGAAAATTTACAGTAGACAGCTTCCCTCAATTTTCTTCCCCTTTTAAATGCCAAAAACACAACCTGGAGATCACTGACCTTTTCAAGTTTTCCAACCATATTCAATGGTGAGTCTTCATGAATGACTTGGTATAATATGTCCTTACACTACTTCTCATCTATTGGGGTCAAATCATTTAGACCAGTATTTATGAATCTCTCAATGTATCATTTATTTCATATATTATCTCCATTATTTTGGTCTTCATTATATCAAAAGAATCTTTTACTTTATCAAAAAACCTTTTCTCAACTTCATCTGCTCATGCCATTGCTCAGGTTTCTTTAGCTTATCCTTGGTCAAAATATTTTCTGTCAAAAGGACCTCCTTTGACAATATCCTCATAGTTTGTACTCTTGGGAACATATGGGAATGGTACTCATCATATGGCTCACATTCATCGTGCAAATCCTCCCATTCTTATCTCAAAAGACAAAAATCTTTGTGCAACAAGGATGCAAAGGATATTACCTCACAACCTTCATTGTACACTTTAGTGAACCATTCATGTGTGCTTGCAGAAGTGGTTTTGATATCATTAAACTTAGTTAATTCTTCTTTAGACAATAGGGCAGGAGCTGCTGTCAGTTATCCATTAGAATTCAATGGCTTCATCAGGAATTGTGTGCATGCCCAAAGCTCTTCATTCTACTGTTTTAGCTGCTACTTTGTCATTTCATCCTTATGCAGTTGATCCAAAATTGTGGATGTTGTCCCTATTGGTGCCTGCACATGGAGTCAAGGTTTCAAGCAAAAATTATGTTAAGGCAAAGTTTCTATCAGGCCTGATATTTCTGGTGGGGGGTCATATTCCAAATATTAGTCATCTTAAGGAAGATCACCTCAATGCTGCTGCAAAGTTTCAATATGACCTGATATTCCAAGGGGGGGTAATATTCCAAATATCCGTCATCTATGTGAAGATCACCCTGATGTTGCAATATCACCCTGATGTTGCTTTATCACCTCACAATCACTTGATCTGCAAAGTGCCTGTCTAACAGCTTCATCATATTCCGCGGGGGGGGGGGGGGGTCATGTTTCAAATATCACCTCATCTTACAAGATCACCCCAATAGTACGAACGTCAATTTTAAGTGAGGGTTGATATCTACCTGTCAGTCTGACTTCATATTTCTTGCGGGGGGTGATATTTCTGAGCATCAATCATCTTACGAATATCACCCTTGCCGCCAAATATCACCCTATTTTGTCAATATGATGATGACATCATCAGGATCTAGTGGGGTGCATCATGTGGTCTTCGGCATGACAATTATTATCAACAGCTATGATGAGGGTCCCACCAGTCGCTGATGAGGACATGAGCAAGTACAGGTGGATCATCAGTGAGCTATTTGGTTTGAATATGATGAGGAGGATCTTTTTCTGATGCATCAGGTTGCACCGATGAGGGTGATCATCAGGCTGATTTTGAATATCAGGTGGGCTCAGCATGAGGCTCGCTATTATCAGGGTGATTTTTCCCTTGGGGTGATATTTTTCATATCGGGTGATATTCGGATGTGGGTGATGTTTCCCGTAAGATGATATTTAATATCGGGGTGATATTTCATATTAGGATATCATGTAGGAGGTTCGGTAGTGGTGTGGATCATGATGATGGGGTCTTAGCAGATGGTTAGTTGGTCACGCATGGTAAAATTGCATGACATCATATGTGCTCATTACCTAGTTTATAAAGTATTGAGGAGGTCGCTGTGGGGTGAATGTGGGATAATTAGTTCCCACATGATTTGAAAAGTCAGGTCATGATTCTTGATGGGATAATTTCAAAGGTGCACAGTCTACTACATTTCCCAAGGCCATGGGTTGGTATGCCTTTAATGGCGAATGTTACAGGGTATGGGCGAAGTCATGGATGGATCATGTACTTGATTGAAGTTGAAAATCCCCAGGCAGTGGTGTGGGGCTCGAATCCAGCCACTCCCTGCCTCCTCTCCCACCTGGTGCATTCAATGTGTTGAGCGCCATTTTCTCATGATGCAATGTATCTGGTGAATCTTTGAGTCAACCATGTATAATTAATGCTGGGTATACCTTCTTTCTATATATAGCAGATGGTGTTACTCATTTGTGGTTGTTGAAAGCTGGACAAATTTTGGTGCTGTGATAAGATGGCCCTATTTTGGATGTCTTGTGAGTTTATGAGTCTCATGTTGTATGTCTCATGCATAAATTTACTAGTTTCATGTTGATTTAAATGAGTAATGCTATATTGCATGTGTTCTGTTATCTGTCTCCAAATTGAGTGTGTTTTTCTTCTGAATCTAAGCATCTAAGGGGTGTTTATGATTCTAGAATATAGGTTTACTATATTGAATTCCTGATTTCTTACTTCTGCTCAAGGAGTAGATTAAATGTTTTAGATTAAGTGTTGGCAGGAATGTACTGTAGTAAGGATGTTTGTAAGCAGAGATAATTGAATACTTAATCTTGGGAAGTATCTGTAAGGTAGGTACTAAACAAACCCCCTTGATATCCAGTCTTTGGTATATGTTTATGTTGATCATTCACATGTGTATGTCTATTGACTCCAAGCCTTAGATAGGCACCAATCTAGTCTTGTATTGAGGTTACACCCAAGGTCCTAGTTTTGCATCCAAATACAAAATCAAATTTAAAACTTCAAAACCAAACCATTAGGACCTTAGAAGTAGTTTTAGGATCAAAATCCTCTTTCTCACAACTGAACATAGGCCCAAAGCTAGCCCCTTTATAGTTATCTCACAGTTTTGGTCTACATAAAGGAGGATTTATCTGCTTTGTGTCAACATCCCCCAGTTCACAAGCATATCTTATGGATTTGAATAGGGAATACCCCCCTAGGTTTTGTAGAGCTTGAAGAAGAAGAGGAGATATTTATAGAGTCTATCTCCTGTACTATTGGCCCCTGGCCCAGAGATCCTGTTGATCATTGATGGCTACCTTGTAGGGATAACTGAGAGAAAGCATCCAGTTTGGGAAAAAACCAACAGATCTAGCGACTCTGCTGGGGAGCTTTGTGTAAGAACCCTGATTTAAAAGAAAACAATTCCTAATTGTAGGTGGTGACTTCGAACAATCTCCCAACTGGTAACGTAAAAATTTGTATGCAAGGGAGAAGGTCCTTGTGTAATCCTCTGTTTGAAGAATTACCCAGAAAGATGATGTACAGGAAAAAGGGGACTGTCCCAACCAGTCATGATGGTTCTCCCAGAAATATTGATAATATGCAAGACAATCTTAGATCTTTAGAGTAGACAATACCCTATTTTTCAAATACTGAGGCTGAAATCCAGGATGTATTTGAGAGACAACAAGGTGATAGATTGAGAATGAGGTCAGAAGTGTTTCAAGAATGCCCTTTCCTAGATCCCCTTGACAAATTTGAAGAGGCCGAATCCCTAAGGGATGGTGATGATGACCAATATGGAAAAGGACCATCTTCTTCTATGCCTAGAGATGAAGAATTAGCTGAAGAAATTAGAAGCCTAAGGGCTGAATTAGAATATTTACAAGCTGTGAAAATTAGAGATGACATAAGGTAGAGGGTACAAGCTTTAAGAATTGCTCAGCATGATGCAGTCCCCACCCTTGATAATGCGGATGTCTTGAGAAACCAACATAGAGATGAAGCCCATCATCAGCAAAATGAGCAAAGATAGAATGCAAACAATGCTAGAGTACCATTAAATAATGTGAGAAATCAAAATGCTGATAGAAATGTCAATATTAGTTAGTTTGGTAGACAACCTATGCAGCTGGACAGATTTAGACAGCTAGTTTTTGATGGCATTCCTGGTTACCCTAATCACATTGATAAACATGTAAGGCCACAGGTGCTAAAATTTTCAAGAAATAATGTTGTATCAGGTGAAAATCACTTGAGGGATTTTCAGAATGTCATGGACAACTTTGAGGTTGAGCATGAAGATGTTTTCATGAAATTATTTATGTAGTCCTTGGCTGATGAAGCTAGGGAGTGGTATAAAGGTCTGCCTGACCGAAGTATCTCATCATGGGATGATTTCAAAAGGATTTTTAAGGAGCAGTATTGTGACAAGACTGACCCAAGCTTTTTTGTAAATGAATTTACTAGTATCACTAAGGGGTCAAATGAGTAAGTTGTAGACTTCAATGCTAGATTTACTAAAGTGCTGAATAAATTGCCACATCACATGAGACCTAATGAGCCAATGTGCATGGTGTTGTACATAAATGCTTTTGATAACAAAACAACCTATGGATTAAGAGACAAGGGCCCTACTAGCCTCAAGGATGCTTTCAGGATTGTAACAAATATTGAAAATAACAGGAAAGCATCTAGTAAGACAAACAAAAGGGATGATGTGAAGATTTTGCAAGATCCAAACAAGCCTCAAAGTACTCAAGGTAATGCATCTACTTCTAAGGATAAACTAGATAAATTAGCAATTGTTGTTAAGGACCTAAGTTATAGACTTGCAAAAAATGAAAAGGGAATGGGTCCTGACAGGCAAGTTTACCAGAGACAAGAAAAGAGGCCATCATTGCATGATATGCCATATCACACAAATTGGCATAATGGTAAACCAGTTCTTCCAAATAGAAACCCTAATCAAAGAGCTCAACATGTCAAGGAGACTCCTGATCCTTTGAAGAAAGCTGTTAATATTGTTAATTATACTCCATGATGCATAATATGTCAAATGCTTCATTCCCAATCATAATGTATGATTGCTCAATCTTTGTATAATAATGTTGTTGCCTGTGATGAGTGTAGTGAGCCACATTGTGTGGAGGATGATAATGTAAATATGCTGTCCACAAGCAGGGAGTATTCCTCTTATGATGCAGATGAAAATACAAGTTATGGGACTCAAGTTTACTAGTAGTTTCCCTGTGATGATGATGATGGAGATAACTACGCATATGCTTAGTACTCACACATTTTTATGAATAACATGAGGAGATATTCTGATGAAGAGATTAGAGCTCTCATAGCTATAGCAGTAGCTCAGGTCAAAAGTAACTATAACCTTAGAGGTAGGGCTCAGGTTGGTAATCCACATCAACCAAAAGATACCTTTATGAATCAACCAGTGCATAATCATAAGGTGGCTGGACTACAAAAGACACAATGGAACAACAATAAGAAAAAATTTAAACAAAAAATAGGTCATGATCCTCAAGGACTAGAAAATAGAGATCCCTAGATTGAAGACCAAAATAAGAATTCTCAGGTCATGGATGACAGTCAGAAGACCACTAAAATCAAGGCTGGGTCAGCGCAGGATAAAAATAAGACCATGGATCAGGTTACAACTATTATGCAAAATTATGCTCCTTTTGACATAACTCAAGTCTTGTCCCAGATAAAGGTCTCTGTTCTGTTGATGGAACTGATGAAGGTTGGAGAAATTAGGAATAAGGCAGTGTCCTTAATTTCAGGGGTAGCTTGTCAGGCTGATCAGAATGTTGAAACTCAAGGTAAGAAACAAGCCCTATGTGTTGAAGAGGATGAGGTCCCTAAAGTTTATCTGGGAGTGACCATGACAAAATGCCCTTCACAGGTTGAGCCATTTTATGTTTCCCTTGTTATTAATGGGAAAATAATCAGGAATTGTATACTTGATTCTGGAGCATCAACAAATATCATGCCTCTGGCTATCATGCAACAAGCTGGATTGAAAATAGACAAGGCATGTGGAAGATGCTATGCAATGGATGCTAGAGAGGTACCAATTATTGGAATTATGGAGGATGTGGATTTTAGGTTAGCAGCATATCCAGAAAAAACATATAGAATGAACATAACATTGGTTGATATAAAGCCACAATATGGTATGCTATTGTCAAGAAGATGGGCATCATTGATTGGTGGAAGTATGCAATTAGATCTATCATATGCCATGATTCCAATGAATGGCAAAGATGTCAAACTGGTCAGAAAAGAAAGATCACTAGAAATAGTTGAGGATCAAGATTCAGAAGAGCATGTGTGTTTTGTTGACACTGACTATGATAATTTCAAAGTTTTCTCTGATGATTAGGGAGGTAAGGGGAGAGACATTTATATTCAAGAGCTTGACCAACAGGATCTATGGACCATGTATTTTGATGGAGCTTGTGCAAGGGAAGGCTCTGGTGCTAGAATTGTGTTTTTGTCTCCAGCTGGTAAGCTTCTAAAATTCTCTTTCTTGCTGAAGTTTGCCTGCACAAATAATATTACAGAATATGAGGCCTTATTACTTGGATTGAATGTGGCTCTGAAGCATAGGATTAAGGTGTTGAGAATTTTTGGAGACTCAGATTTAATTGTTTTCCAGGTTAGAGATAAGTATGCTTAAAAAAATAAAAGGTTAAAACAATTTAAACATTGTTAGACTTAGGGCACACAACTGAGAGGGGGGTGAATCAGTTGTGCAAAACCTTTCTCTAATTAAACACTTAAATCTTCTTAGTGATTAGCAGTATATTAATCATGAACCATAATGCATTCAAATCAAAAGTAGAAACACATCAACACATAAGACACCAAGATTTTGACGTGGAAAACTCGGTTAAGGGAAAAACCACGAGGTGATTAACCCAAGATTGTATTCTCTGTTAGAAGAATAGAAAGAATAAAATGGCACATGTCAATTAGGGCTCACTACTCGAGCACACTGCTCACAAGAGACTCACTACCTACAAGAGACACACTGTCTATAAAGAAATAAATATCACATACATGAACTGGAGAATAGCATCTTCACCATGCCTGAATCAGTTCCATTTAAGCCCAATACTTCTACTCTGCCTTTCGCTCTCCTCCTTGCTACCACTCTCTCACCACCATGAGGACAACTTCAAACTGACTTCATAATCCCTTATTTATACAAGGCATCAACTTAGGAATGATCATCTAAGTTGGCAAACATCCATAAGATCATCCGCAATATGCATAACTCATCCGATCGGCTTGTCTCAGGAAGAACACCATCATCTAGAAGTTACTCTTCAATTGCAAGCTCCAACTTCAATGCAGACCACCAACATGAATTGGGCATGATCCAAAGATCACTACAAGCTTGCCTGAATCACTAAGAACATCCACACTTCTTCTGCTTACTGAAATCCTTCTCTCCTTCATTTGGAACCTCAAGAACATAGTCTGTCATTACTGTCACAAAGGAATAGATGCTTGCAGACCTTCAAACCATGAACCAATCAAGTTGATACAACACAAAGACTTCTTCAGCACTCCTTGAAATCCGTAGAACAGGAAAATTCATTTTCAGATCTCACCGGATCTTTCTTGTTACACTCTGTCACCTCTGAACACCTACCAGAACTAGTTTTACTTGAGCGGACACAAATTCTTCATATCTTCATGCAGACCTCTGAAATATCTATTGGATCACCTAAAGACACATATATACAAACCCTTTAATCCGTATCCTCTGATCCTCATCCTATCTTGGACTTTTGCCTTACTGTCATCACTATTCTTCACTGTTCCTGATTGAGACTAATTTTCTCAATATCCTCAGCTCACGGCTCATCCAAACCTTATCATTAATGCAATAGGAGTATGTTGACATCAATGACAACACCAGTTAGGCCCATACTTGCAACAATCTCCCCCTTTGTCATTGATGGCAACATAAGATGTGAAAAGCTATTTTAACCATCAAGACAAGAACTTTTCCTTACTGTCACAACTCCCCCTATCAGCAACAACCATTCACAAGTCTTCTCTCCCTTTATTGCTCCCCCTTTGATCAACAACCACTTTTTTTTCACATGTCTTCTCTCCCCCTTTGACATCAATGGCAAAGGGCACATACTTGCAATTTCAACACTTTAGAATCATACCTGCTGCTCCCCCTGAGTAGTAGCTCTCATCAATCCAGATCACAAGATATGACTGTGATATCCACTAGACTGATGCACCTCAGTGCACCTTAGTTCATCATCGGAGGGGAAATAACCCCTAACTTCTCCCTGAGATACTCAAAAGAGTCCGTAGGAAGAGGTTTAGTAAAGATGTCTGCAATCTGATTCTTGGAGGGCACAAACTCCAATCTGACTTCATTCTTGTTCACTTGCTCTCTCAAAAAGTGAAACTTAATGGATATATGTTTAGTATTTGAATGCAACACCAGATTCTTGGATATGTTAATTGCACTGGAATTATCACAGAAAATTATGATAGGCTCCTTATATTCCACTTTGATATCTCTTAGCATCTGCTTCATCCACAAAACTTGAGTGCAACTACCTACTGTTGCAATATATTCTGCTTCAGTTGTAGACAGAGATATTGCCTCTTGTTTCTTTCTTAGCCAAGAAACCAATCTCTTCCCCAAAAAGAATGCTCCACCACTGGTACTCTTCCAGTCATCCACATCTCCTGCCCAATCAACATCTGTATATGCATGAAGAGAGAAATCATGGTCTCTAGAATACCATAGACCATACTCAACCATCCCTTTTAGATATCTAAAAATCCTCTTGATTGCCATGACATGGGATTCTCTAGGATCAACTTGGAATCTAGTAACAAGACCAACAACTTGCATAATGTCTGGTCTAGTTTTAGTGAGATATAACAATCCTCCAATCATTGATCTGTACTTTGTTTGGTCTACCTTAGGAGAGTCATCATCTTTTTCCAACTTACATTTGGTTGCCATGGGAGTATTCATTGGCTTTGAATCTTCAATCCCAAATTTCTTCAACAATTCTTTCACATATTTGGTCTAAGAAATGAAGATTCCTTTCTTTGTTTGAGTGATTTGTAGACCCAAGAAGAAATTTATTTCACCAAGCATAGACATCTCAAACTGACTTTTCATTTGATTTGCAAAAGTTTTACACATACTATCTCTTCTTCCAAAAATGATATCATCAACAAACACTTCAACAATCAAGATGTTTTCATGATCAATTTTGAAATATAAGTTACTGTTAGTAGTACCTTTGTTGAAACCAATATTCAAAAGATGCTTGTCCAATCTTTCATACCTGGCTCTTGGGGCTTGCTTCAATCCATATAGTGCCTTCTTCAACTTGTAGACCATATCACCATGATCAGACAATTGGAATCCATCCGATTGCTCTATATACACTTCTTCTTCCAGGTCACCATTTAGGAAGGCAGACTTGACATCCATCTAATATACCTTGAAATCCTTGAAGGTAGCAAAGGCAAGAAATAATCTGACTGCTTCAATTCTTGCCACTGGAGCAAATGTTTCTTCAAAATCAATTCCTTCTATTTGAGAGTAGCCCTTGTAGACCAATCTAGCTTTATTTTTGATTACTTCACCAACTTCATTTAGTTTGTTCCGGAAGACCCATTTGGTTCCAATCACATTCTTGTTTCTAGGTCTAGGAATAAGATCCCAAGTGTGATTTTTCTCTATTTGCACTAGCTCTTCCTCTATTGCTTTAGTCCAGTTTTCATCATTGCATGCTTCATTCACTATCTTAGGTTAAATTTTTGAAATCAAACAATACTCTTCTGAGTCTTGAGCAATTCTCCTTCTTTTTAGTATTCCTTTTCTTTTATCATCTATGATCTGATCTTCAAAGTGGTTCAGTTTTACATACCTGGGAATTTTAGGAATTTCTTGCACTTCTGATTCTTGATCAGGCTCATTGACACTCATCTCTTCTTCTTGATTTACTGGAGTAATTTGAATCTAACTAACAGAGGAGGCTTGGGCTCCTTGAGTCAGAACACCATTCTGATCATATTCATAAAACATTGAGGGTTTCTCAATTCCTTCATTAACCTTTACATTTGTGCTTTCTATCATCTTTCTTAGTCTTTTGTTATAGCACCGGTATGCTTTACTTTGAGTAGAGTAACCCAAGAATATTCCTTCATCACTTCTAGCAGCAAACTTTCCTAGATCTTCATCTCTTTTGATGTAACATTTGCTACCAAAAACTCTGAAATACCTTACAGTAGGAGTGATACCAAACCAAAGTTCATAAGGAGTCTTACCAATATGCTTCTTATTTGAACTCGATTGAGAGTATAGACTATAGTGCTGACAGCTTGTCTCCAATAGATCTGAGGAACATTTGCTTCCATAATCATGGTCCTAGATGCTTCCTGGATGGTCTGGTTCTTTCTCTCCACTACTCCATTTTGCTGTGGAGTCCTAGGAGCAGACAACTGTCTCTTTATTCCATGTTTCTCATAGAAATCTATGAATTCACTGGATGTGAATTCTCAACCTCTCTCAGACCTCAGACACTTCAACTTTAATCCAGTTTCATTCTCTACCATAGCCTTGAATATTTTGAATTTCTCAAGAGCTTCTGATTTCTCTTTTAGAAAGGTTACCCACATCATCCGGGAATAGTCATCAATTAGTAAGATGAAGTATCTATCACCTTGAATACTCCTGATTCTTGCTAGACCACAAAGATCAGTATGAACTAAGTCTAATAATCTGGTAGAAGATAGTTCCTTACTTTTGAAAGTGACTCTGCTTAGCTTACCCAACTGACATTCTTTGCACAAGCTATTAGTAAGTTTCACCAATTTTGGAAGATCTCTTACAGCCTAAGTATTGATTATCTTGATGATATTATCAAAATTCACATGACACATCCTCCTATGCCACAACCAACTTTGATCAATTTGAACAAACAAGCAACTTTTGCTAGTACCAACCAAGTGAAAGATATTACCTTTAGTTTGAGTACCGGATGCAATCTCTGTTTCAAAATTTTCAAAGATCTTGCATTTTCAATTCTTGAACTGGAGATCATAGCCTTTGTCCACGAACTGTCCAACACTGAGAAGATTGTGCTTCAATCCTTCAACATACAGTACATTACTAGTTTTGTTCCTTCCATCAAGAGAAATAGTTCCTCTACCTCTGATTCTACCAGCAAAATTATCACCAAACTTTACCACTCCTCCTTCATACCTTTCCAAATCTATGAAATTATTTTTGTCACCTGTCATATGGTGAGAGCAACCACTATCAATGACCCAATCATCCTTTTCTTCAACTTGGGCAGCCAGAGTTCTTTCTATAGTCTTATGATTGACAGACACAGAGGACATTGGATCTTCTTCCTTGATGGCAATGAACACCCATTCATTTTTGGATTTGTTTCCTATCTCTGATTCATCATCTGTTACTCCTTCATTATCATCTTCTTCATGAACATAGTAACAATTCTTTTGGAACCTTGATCTGTTATGATTTGGCCTTGAAAATATTTTCAGACACTTTGAGGCAAAATGACCAATCTTATTATAGTTAAAACACTTAAAAGGTAATTTTCCTTCATACTTACTGGATCCTCTTGGCAGCCTTTTTGCAATAAGGGCTTCAAGTTGAGTAGTTTCTACTTCTTCCAGGTCTTTTCTTGCTTTTTCGTACCATGACAGTTTCCTTGATGAGTTCTCTCCCAAATCAAACCTTTATATACCTTTTACAGAGGCACTGGCTTTGAATGCAGATTTAGTCTTGGGGGGTTCATCTCCAAACTTTGTCATTTCAAATGCAGCAAATTTCCCAGCCAATTGATCTCTTGTGATAGTTGTATGGGCTCTGAATTCTTCAATGGTAGCAGCCTTGATTTTTTAAGAAGCAGGTAGGGATCTGAGAATTTTGCCAACAATCTCATTTTCATCCAAGACTCCACCAGCATTTCTAATTCCACAAACCAGCTCATTCACTCTTGGCATAAAAGTGGTAATATTTTCATCATCTCTCATCTTCAGATTTCCAAATTTCCCTTTCAGACTCTGTAACCTTGCACATTTAACGTACTAGTCTCCTTCATGCAAAAGTTTTAGTTTTTGCCAGATGTCAAAAGTAGTTGGTAGGTCAATAACATTTGAGAGTTCTAAATTAGATAATGCACAGTTCATAGATTATTTTTAGCATTTGTGATTTCACTTGTGGATTTCGGGCCACCCTGTGGAGGTACATACTGTTTTGTAACCATAGACTAGTACGCCATTCCCATGCATTGCAAATGTCACTTCATGCGACCTTTCCATAGATTAAAATTTGTTCCATCAAACTTCGGGCTATCCTTCTTGTAAAACGACATCCTGGATCTCCTCAAGCGGTTAAGCTCCTTTTAGAGGAACTTGGCTCTGATACCAATTGTTAGACTTAGGGCACACAACTGAGAGGGGGGTGAATCAGTTGTGCAAAAACTTTCTCCAATTAAACACTTAAATCTTCTTAGTGATTAGTAGTATATTAATTATGAACCATAATGCATTCAAATCAAAAGCAGAAACACATCAACACAAAAGACACCAAGATTTTGACGTGGAAAACCCGGTTAAGGGAAAAACCACGAGGTGATTAACCCAAGATTGTATTCTCTATTAGAAGAATAGAAAGAATAAAATGGCACATGCCAATAAGGGCTCACTACTCGAGCACACTACTCACAAGAGGCTCACTACCTACAAGAGACACACTATCTATAAAGAAATAAATATCACATACATGAACTGGAGAATAGCATCTTCACCATGCTTGAATCAGTTCTATTTAAGCCCAATACTTCTGCTCTACCTTTCACTCTCCTCTTTGCTACCACTCTCTCATCACCACAAGGACAACTTCAAACTAAATTCGCAATCCCTTATTTATACAAGGCATCAACTTAGGAATGATCATCTAAGTCGGCAAACATCCATAAGGTCATCTGCAATATGCATAACTCATCCGGTCGGCCTGTCTCAAGAAGAACACCATCATCCGGAAGTTACTCTTCAATTGCGAGCTCCAAATTCAATGCGGACCACCAACATGAACTGGGCATGATCCAAAGATCACTACAAGCTTGCCTAAATCACCAAGAACATCCACACTTCTTCTGCTTACTGAAATCCTTCTCTCCTTCATCTGGAACCTCAAGAACACAGTCTATCATTACTATCACAAAGGAATAGATGCTTGCAGACCTTCAAACCATGAACCAATCGAGTTGATACACCACAAAGACTTCTTCAGCACTCCCTAAAATCTGCAGAATAGGAAAATTCATTTCCGGATCTCACTGGACCTTTCTTGTTACACTCTGTCACCTCTGAACACCTACCAGAACCGGTTTTACTTGAGCGGCCACAAATTCTTCATATCTTCATGCGGACCTCTGAAATCTCTACTAGATTACCTGAAGATACATATATACAAACCCTTTAATCCGTATCCTCTGATCCTCATCCTATCTTGGTCTTTTACCTTACTGTCATCACTGTTCTTCACTGTTCTTGATTGAGACTAATTTTCTCAATATCCTTAGCTCACGGCTATCCAAACCTTATCATTAATGCAATAGGAGTATGTTGACATCAATGACAACACTAGTTAGGCCCATACTTGCAATAAACATGTTTTCTGTGATACAATTGATTGTTTGATGCATTTTCAATAAGTTGGATTGAAAGATCAAAGAATGTCATGGCAGATTTTTTAGCTAATGTGGCCATAAGGCTAGATGATATAACTCTGTTTGATGTTACAAATGTTGAGGTTAAAATCAGACCTGTAGTACTAGAAAATATATGTAGTTGGCAAGTATTTGATGATGACAAAGATTTGTTGAGATTCCTACACTGCATAGATGAATATGAGAACCAAGAGATTGATTTTTAGAATTTTGTAGAGGTTGTAGATGGAGAAGAGACTCTTTTGGGGAAAGAAGTAATTCAGTTGAAAACAAATAAAATCCCTAGAGGGTTGGTTGCTTTAGAAAGGGAATTTGACAATAGGGACCAATTTGTTACAAAGGCATCTACTACAAACAAGGATGACTTGGAGGAGATAAACTTGGGGACATCTCATGCCCCCAAAAAGGTATATATTGGCAAATAGCTCAAACCACACATCAGGAACATGCTGATTGCATTGTTGAGAAAATATAAGCATGTCTTTTCCTAGTCATATGAGGACCTAAAGGATTATAGAGAAGACCTATTCCAGCATGAGATCCCATTGAAGCCTGGAGCTAAGCTATTCAGGCAAAAACAAAGACCTATTAATCCTACTCTAGCTCCAAAAATGCAGGAAGAACTCAAGAAGCTTAGGGAGGCTGGAATAATTGTGCCTATCAAACATTCAACTTGTGTGTCTAATCTTGTCCCAGTTAGAAAAAAGAATGGTGATATAAGACTTTGTGTTGACTTTAGAAATTTGAATGTATCCTCTTTAAAGGACAATTATCCTTTGCCTAACATGGAGGTTATGCTACAGAAAGTAACTGGATGTGAGCTTCTATCCATGATGGATGGTTTTTAGGATACAATTAGGTGAAGGTAAAAGAATCTGAACAATATAAAACTACCTTCACCACTCCATGGGGGACATATGAATATGTGAGAATGCCATTTGGATTGACAAATGCAGGTGCTACATTTCAGAGGGCTATGGATGTTTTTTTTATAGGATTGATTGACTCAATCCTATCTGTATATCAGGATGATCTGACTTCCTATTCAAAAAAGGAAGAGCATCATTGCATGCACTTAGAATAGATTTTTATTAGAGCACTAGAATATGGCATTTCACTCAACCCAAAGAAATGTGCTTTTGGGGTAGTGGAAGGAAAGCTTTTGGGACACATTATTTTCAAGGATGGAGTAAGGATTGATCCTGAAAGGGTTGCTGCAATTGACTAGATTCAAGTTCCCAAAATAGTGAAAGGTATTTAGTCCTTCTTTGGATAGATTAATTTTGTTAGAAGATTCATCCCCAACTTTGCAGAAATCACAAAAGATGTTTCTAAGATGTTGAAGAAGGGTACAACTATCAATTGGGAAGGTGAAACAATTAAATCATTTCAGAACATCAAAGAGGCTATAAAGATGGCTCCTGTGTTAAAATCTCATGATTTTTCTAAGCCATTTTAGTTGTTTTCATTTGCTTCTTTCCATACTGTTGCTACATGTTTATTATAGAAAAATGAAGAGGGATTTGAACAACCTATTGCCTTCTTTAGCATGTCATTGCAGGCAGCTGAGTTAAAATATGACATCATGGAGAAGTAGGCATATGCATTGGTTAAAGTAGTCAAAAGCTTTAGGCCATATCTAATAGGATCTCAGATAGTTGCATATGTGCCCCATGCAGTAGTCAAGGATATTTTTACTCAATAGGAGGTAAAAGGAAGAAGATGCAGGTGGATAAACAAATTACAAGAATTCAACATAGAGATACAAATCACAAAATTAGTAAGGGGACCAGATTTGGCTAAAATAATGACATAGTCAAATTTGGAAGCATGCCAAGTGAATGTAGTTCAGAATGAAATTGTTAATGTGTCAAAATCTGAATGGTACAAGGACATTGTGTACTACTTGCAGAATTTGAATTGTCCTTCCCATTTTAGTGATAGTCAGAAAAGGACTTTGAAACTGCATACAATCAAGTACATCATTCTTCAAGGGGAGTTGTTTTGGAAGAATCCTGATGGTGTACTACTTAGGTGTGTAGATGAAAATGAGGCTAAGAATGTTTTAAATGACATGCACCAAGGAGTGTGTGGTGGACACTATACTACCTAGACAATAGCTCACAAGATTCTTAGAGCAGGCTATTGGTGGCCAACTCTTTTCTCAGATGCACAAAAGTTGGTGAGGAGATGTGATCCTTGCCAAAGGTTCTTAGGAAAGTTAAAGTATGAAGGTGCATTACCCCTTAGAACTATAACTATGGAGACTCCATTTTAGTAGTGGGGAATTGATTTTATAGGGGAGATCTCAGAAAAATCAAGTGGAGGACATAGTTGGATTTTGGTTGCTACTGACTATTTCACCAAATGGATTGAAGCCATTCCAACTAAAAAAGTTACAAGCAGGGTGGTGATGGATTTATTTTGGAAAACATTATTATCAGGTTTGGAGTACCATTCAAAGTGGTCATAGATAATGCCATGTGCTTCAGATCTGGTGAATTTGTTGATTTTTGCAACAAATATGGGATTAATTTGTCATATGCATCACCATATCATCCACAGGGAAATGGTCAAGCAGAGTCCAGTAACAAAAGCCTCATGAAAATCATCAAAAAGATAGTAGACAAGAACAAAAGGGCATGGGATTCAAAGCTGAAGATGGCACTATGGGCTAACCAGATAACAATGAAGAAAGCAATTGGGAGGTCACCTTTTGAGCTAGTAAATGGCACAGCAACCAGGCTACCTATAAATAATCTCTTGCCAATTTATAGGTTCATACAAGAAAGTGATGAAAAGATTGAAAATTCAATGATTGAAAGGATAAATCAGCTAGTTGCACTGGATGAAATCAAAGGGGAGGCATACAAGACAAACATCAAGAAACAATAAAGTGTAAAATATCTATTTGATAAAAGGACTATAGAAAGGAAATTTTAGGTAGATGATTTAGTCCTTATTTAGAATGCAAGGAGTCAGGATAAGGGCAAGTATGGCAAACTTGAGCCCTTATGGATGGGCCAATACTTGATCAGAAATACTCATGGAGAAGATTCCTACTTTCTCCAGGCCCTAGATGATGAAGCACTGGAATTGCCCGTGCATGGTCAATTCCTTAAGCTTTATATTTCATAAGCGATTATTTTCTATGCACAATTGTAAATTATGTGTAAATTGTCTGTAATTGCTCTGTATAGTTGGTCTTTTGCCCTTTTTGTGTTTTACCTAGTCTACCCAGAGGTGATCTGGTTCTCGTTGCAGCCTTGTGCCTGCATGTCCCCAATCGGAGCCAATGTTGGTGCCTGCACATGGAGTCAAGGTTTCAAGCAAAAATTGTGTTAAGGCAAAGTTTCTATCAGGCTTGATATTTCTTGTGAGGGGTCATATTCCAAATATCATTCATCTTAAGAAAGATCACCCCGATGCTGTTGCAAAGTTTCAATATGACCTGATATTTTGAGGGGGGGTGATATTCCAAATATCCGTCATCTATGTGAAGATCACCCTGATGTTGCGATATCACCCCAATGTTTCTTTATCACCTCACAATCACTTGATCCACAAAGTGCCTGTCTAACGGCTTCATCATACTCCGCGAGGGGGGGTCATGTTTCAAATATCACCTCATCTTACAAGATCACCCCGATAGTGCGGACATCAATTTTAAGTGAGGGTTGATATCTACTTGTTAGTCTAACTTCATATTTCTTGCGGGGGTTGATATTTTTCGAGCATCATCCATCTTACGAATATCACCCTATTTTGTCAATATGATGATGACGTCATCAGGATCTGGTGGGGTGCATCATGCGGTCTTCAGCATGACAGTTATTATCAGCAGCTATGATGAGGGTCCCACCAATCGCTGATGAGGACATGAGCAAGTACAGGTGGATCATCGGTGAGGTATTTGGTTTGAATATGATGAGGAGGATCTTTTTTCGATGCATTAGGTTACACTGATGAGGGTGATCATTAGGATGATTTTGAATATCAGGTGGGCTCAACATGAGGCTCGCTATTATCAGGGTGATTTTTCCCTCGGGGTGATATTTTTCATATCAGGTGATATTCGGATGTGGGTGATGTTTCCTGCAAGATGATATTTCATATCAGGGTGATATTTCATATCGGGATATCATGCAGGAGGTTCGGCGGTGGCACGGATCATGATGATGGGGTCTTGATGGATGGTTAGTTGGTCATGCATGGTAAAATTGCACGACATCATATGTGCTCATGACCTAGTTTATAAAGTATTGAGGTTGCTGCGGGGTGAATGTGGGATAATTAGTTCCCACATGATTTGAAAAGTCAGGTCATGATTCTTGGCAGGAAAATTTCAAAGGTGCACAGTCTACTCCATTTCCCAAGGCCGCGGGTTGGTATGCCTTTAATGGCGGATGTTACAGGGTATGGGTGAAGTCATGGATGGATCATGTACTTGATTGAAGTTGAAAATCCCCAGGCAGTGGCCTGGGGCTCGAGTCCAACCACTCCTTGCCTCCTCTCCCACCTGCTGCATTCAATGTGTTAAGCACCATTTTCTCATGATGCAATGTATCTGGTGAATTTTTGAGTCAACCATGTACAATTAATGTTGAGTATACCTTCTTGCTGTATATAGCAGATGGTGTTACTCATTTGTGGTTGTTGAAAGTTGGACAAATTTTGGTGTTGTGATAAGATACAACGTCATTGGTGGCCCTATTCTGGATGTCTTGTGAGTTTATGAGTCTCATGTTGTATGTCTCATGCATAAATTTACTAGTTTCATGTTGATTTAAATGAGTAATGCTATATTGCATGTGTTCTGTTATCTGTCTCCAAATTGAGTGTGTTCTTTTGAATCTAAGCATCTAAGGGGTGTTTATGATTCTAGAATATAGGTTTACTGTATTGAATGCCTGATTTCTTACTTCTGCTCAAGGAGTAGATTAAATGTTTTATATCAAGTGTTGGGAGGAATGTACTACAGTAAGGATGTTTGTAAGCAGAGATAACTGAATACTCAGTCTTGGGAAGTATCTGTAAGGCAGGTACTAAACAAACCCCCTTGATATCCAGTCTTTGGTATATGTTTATGCTGATCATTCACATGTGTATGTCTATTGACTCCAAGCCCTAGATAGGCACCAATCTAGTCTTGTATTGAGGTTACACCCAAGGTCCTAGTTTTGCATCCAAATACAAAATCAAATTTAAAACTTCAAAACCAAACCATTAGGACCTTAGAAGTAGTTTTAGGATCAAAATCCTCTATCTCACAACTGAACATAGGCCCAAAGCTAGCCCCTTTGCACTTATCTCATAGTTTTGGTCTACATAAAGGAGGATTTATCTGCTTTGTGTCAAAATCCCCCAGTTCACAAGCATATCTTATGGATGTTGAATAGGGAATACCCCCCTAAGTTTTGCAAAGCCTAAAGAAGAGGAGATATTTATAGAGTCTATCTCCTATATTGTTGGCCCCTGGCCCAGAGATCCTATTGATCATTGATGGCTACCTTGTAGGGATAACTGGGAGAAAGCATCCAGTCTGGGAAAAAACCAACAGTCCCCTTGAACTCATCTATCTTCTATCACCAAGTTGCTGGTCCTAGATTGACAATGGTAATAATGTAATCCTTGACCCTTACTTCTCCTTTGTTTGCCCTTGCAGGAGGAACAACCACTTTGACAATTCTAGCTCCTATTGCATCCTTATGGATTCTTAACTGGATCTTGGCTCTTTTCTACTTTTTGGGTTTCTCTACTCTGGCCACGAATTTATCCAAGTCAAGTTTCATTATTTCAACCTGTGGGGCTTTATTTTCTAACATTTGCTATAACCAATTTGGTGTAGAGGAGGAAGAATCTTTAGCAGAGTCAATGTGACTGTCTCCTTTATTAGGTGATCCATCATGAATTTTCAATTCAGTTTTATCTCTATCATCCCATTCATCGTCTGACTGCTCAAGATTATGTAGATTTTCCAATATAGTTTGTTGAGCAATTCCCAATACTATGTCTTCAATACCCTTATTCACTGGACTATCTGATACATCAATTATCTCTATATCTCTAGAATTAGATAGAGGGTCTTCAAATATTTCCTTAGCTGACTCTTGCTCTTGTGATTCTAGCTCTGCACATATCTTTTCAATACCTAGTAATTGTGGGATAGCTAAAGGAACAGACAAATTGGAGACAACAATTGGACTTGTCAAAGAATCATATATCATGGGTAGGGAATGAATAGGCATGGAAGGCAAATATGCATGAGACAAATTGGAAAATGAAGCAAAACCTAGTGAAGGTGGGATGGGAGGGCAAGAGGACATGGAAGAGATAGTAATGGGTGAAGAAAGGCTAAGTGATGGGAGAGAGAAGGAAGGTGCCAAGATTGTGGAAATGGGTGGTAATGACATTTAAGTGGAGGCAGAAATGGATGAACTGGATGGCAAGGACATGGTAGAGATGGGAGGTGATAAGGAAATCAAAGGGATGATGGAAAAGGAAGTAAGTGAAGAGGAAGAACTAGGTATGCTTACCTTTGTTGTTGTTGAAGGTAATGTTGATGTTTTGTTTGGAGTAGAGGGAGTAGATGAGGTGACTTGTGGGGCAGAGGAGGCAATAGCTGCACTAGCTGGAGATGAGAAAACTATAGTGGTAGTTGAGGTGTTAGTAGGGGTGGTAGTAGATACATCTGTTGTCTATGTCTTTGGCTTCTTAGCCTTTGAGCTCTCCCCTTTACCACTAGGTATATCTTTCCTCTTTGTTGTCCTAGTTCGGGTGGTAGGAGGAGGATCTTTCTTTTGTGTTTTGGGAATAGTCTTCTTAGCTTTTCCTTTCTTTCCCAATGACACATGCTCCTCACTATCGGTGTCTTTTACTACCTCCTGTTCTTCTACATTTGTTTCCTCCAGAGGTTTATCTTCTTCATCTCTTGGATTCCTTCTCTAAATATTCCTTTGTGTATGTCAGTGCAACCCCTATTTGTGTCAACACTGCAATCTAGCTTCTGACCTAGATTTTACTGAGTTTTATTGGGTTCCTCATTGCTTCATCTAAATAACTTTCTTCTGCATTGGCCCAATTTGGAGGATGGATAGGTTGACTGAGCAATGCTTCCCATAGCCCTCTCTGAACTGCATTTCCATCCTCTACTACCTAGCCTAGCACTTGTATGATGTGAAATCTCTTTATATGTTCAAAGATAGTTGGGAGTAATTTTTTCCTATCACCTCGTAATCCTCTAAACAATTTGCCCAAAAGACTTCAAGGTGATCCTGATGAAACAATTTCTTAGTAACATACCTTTCCATTATCCCATGTGGATCAAAGTGTTTTCTCCTTATACACAGATGAAGATTTAGCAACTGCAATTCTTTCTATGAGTGTTCAGCTGCTCCTAAGGTTATGTAGGTATAAAGGCCTTTACTGAGTAAAATTGGGAACACAATGTTAACCCTGTATAAGTGCTTCAACCTTTCTGCACATGTGAGGAGTTGCCTCATTAGCTCAAGAAGCACCACCTAGTCAGTTGGATACCAAGCTAGTCTATATGGTGCACCAGTAAAACCCTGAATCCTCAAGTATGTGAACTTTTGAAATTGCAAGTACCACCTCCCCTATTGCTGCACCACATTTATTGCTTCGGGAGTAATTATAAGTCCAATGCTATTTTGGAGAAGTCTAGTTATATGCATAGTGAATGCATCATTCACCCTTTTGTAATGAAATAATGACTGTGAGAGTGTTAATTGTGTATAGCATTCATAGAATTTCAATTGTTGATCACCATTTCCCACTTCCCCTATTTTGGACAGTCCTAGATATTCATTTTTTCTAGATAAGGCATAGACCACATAGGATGTCCATTTGAATGTCTCTTTCTCTCTAAAATTCACAAAGGCTTCATGCATATTGTCACTTAGGATTTGAGCCCAATGAAGTTTCTTAATCCCATGGATTATCTCCTCAATGAGGGCAAACAACCATTCCTCGAAGGTAGAAGTAGTAGGAAGTCCACAAATTCTACTCAACAGTGTTACTAAATCCCCAATTTCATAATGAAAAGCACTCCTGTTAAGTGTGTGAGGGAGCTTAGTTAAAGTGGACCTCTTGTGTTTCATCCAACCTTCATTAATTTACTTCTTGCACTTTTCTGCATCCTTCTTATATGTGTTCTCTACATCTTTCTTATCTGGATTGAGAGCACTGGGAAGACATGTATTCCAAAGGTTTCTGCCAAGGAAAGTGAACTCAAATCTGCTAGAATTTCTCCACTTGTGGTTTGAATAGTTCTGGTTAGAGGATCATATCTTTCTACACATGCCACAATGAGCTTTGGACACTGTGCAGAGGTGGGGAAAGCAACAACTCTTGCAATCCCATTATCACTAACCTTCTTTGCTAGAGGAGTGGGGTTTGGTCCAAACACTCTGAGCCTAAAATATTCTAGGTCAATGTGTCCTAGGTCTGTATCTCATATGTTTTTCCATGTAGATGTGATCTTGGTCTCCAGAGGGATTCCCTTGAATTTGTACTTCATTGCGTTAGCTCAGGCAGACATTTAACCTACAGGACAAGACCTAATAAATAAAGGTTTCCATGTTGATTATCCTAGATGTTCAAGATCTAAGTTTTGAATGAATAGTTACTATTTTCTATTCTTAAGTCAGGTTTTCTATTAAAATTTACACAAAGTCCTTTCAAAATTACCAAGTCTGCAATTGGCATGCTATCTTACTTGATAATACTTAATACATGAGTTATGCAAGAGATAAATGAAAACAACAATTTAAAAGTCCTTTTAACTCATAAAATAAATGCAAATTCATTAATGTTATACTCCAAAACAAGCAAATCATCTCACTTTTACTTTTAAGATGCTTTTCCTAACAAAACAAACTTAGTTCTTTGTGATCATTTTGCACTAATTTGGGAGGGTACTGTTTAAAGTGCCAGATTTGGTCTTGACCGACCTAGCACTAGATTTAGAATCTACTAACTAAAGTCAATGCATGGGTTTTTTAGCGCAAGTTAGTAATTTAAGATTTTTGTGCAGGCAGAATGGTAAGAGAAGCAGTGCTGGTTTCAGTTCGGATCGACTAGTATGCGGTTATGACGTCGGTCAATGCATTTTCTAATGTAGGTCTGTGCAAAGAAGTGTTAGCACTAAAGGTATATGGATGCATTGGTGGGATTTAATGTCACCACCGACTTGCGTGGGTTTCAAGGTGGACTAACCAAAGTCAGTGCAAGTGATATTTGGCACAAGCAGGGCAATAATGATCTTGGTGCAAAGGATCTAAACGTATACTAGCGGGACATTCAGGTCCCACTGACTTAGCGTGATTTTTAACAGTGACTGACTAAAGTTGGTGGGAATGGTTTTGGATGCAAAGTCAGTCGAGATCTAATTTAGCACTAAGACACTTTTAAACATTTGGTGGAGGATTTATAGGCCAATGACTTAGCGCTAGTTTGATGGGTCTTGGACGAAAGTTAGTTAGGGTAAGTTTTAGCGCAAGTCAAGATGTCTCAATTTTAGCGCAGAGGTCTTTAAAGGGCTAATTTAATAACTTTGACTTATGCTACCTTGCACAACTTTTGAGAGGTATTGCCAAAAGGCAGTGAAGAACAACTTCAACACAAGGTAGTGCGACTTATTCATAGTGCATTTTGCTGATTTTGCGTTTGACAGAAAATTTAAATGGAATTTGTAGGATCGAATCAAATTCTCAAAGTCTACGGTGCATGAAAATTGTTTTTGTGTGTGGGCCAAGATTTGGTTTCCTAACGGGGTTTTGAAAATATCTTCCCTAAAATTGAAATTTCCATGAATGTTATAGAAACAACAAATCAGCCCCATAATCTATTGTAAAACATATTTCATCAAACCCTAATCATCATTTCAAAAGATAGAAAGGTAATTTTTTTTTATAAAACCTGAGGTTGAATGAAAAGAAACAAAATGCAGCTTACAACCCCAAATTGGTTTTCAAAGATTGATGAAGAACATAAGAGAGTTTGTCTAGATTGCATTCTTGACCTAGTTTTTGTTGTTTTGAATTCGCCAACAACTGCCTGTAAAGCTCTCCAAGGTTTATCGAAATAAACTTGAAACCTTATATGTCTTCCCTACATTTGTGTCATTAATGTATAGCACACTCTGACAGCTCGGCGCGCACTTGGGAGGGTGAGTTTTAGCATTCAACATGAATTCCAGGCATCACCGACCTGGCTCAGATTTTAGGCTCCACTGACTTTTACACGGGTTTAGATGTTCACTAACTAAAGGCAGTACAACAAGGTTTTGGCGCAAGTCAGAGATGAGTAAATCTTGTGCAAGTCAATGAAGTGTAGTTTTGATGCAAAGTCAGTGTCATGGAATTTTAGTGCTAAGGCAGTGGGATGGAGATTTAGTGTTGGGGTAAGTGGAACACATTTTTAGTGCAAAGGACCTAATTGACTTGAATTTGATGACAAAGGACACTTAACTTTATCCTTTTGAAACCTTAAGTAACCCAAACAAACTTCACCAAGAAAGATTTGATTTCAACTTTCAAATGGATCATTTTGATAATGTGACTTGACATACTACAAACTAACAGAAACTAAGATGACACTCTAAGCTGCAATAGGAGGGGGTTTCTATTCAGTTAAATAGGTCATGTGTGCAAGGCACAACAAATGGTGACTCTACTAGGGAAATGTTATGGAGCATTTCAATGATAAACTTGAGTTTTGAACCTAGAATCTCTGTGTTTCCCCCATGTTAAATAGGAAGACATGATACCCTATCTTTGAAGCAAAAACTAAAAGCATAGCATAGCTATCCATATCTTGAAAGCCCAAGTGTGTGCAATTGAATTAATTCCCTTCCCTTAGCCACTAATATCATCCAAGATCCTTCGCATTAAGCTACATAGGTTGACACACATCTCATCCAGCTTGACATTGCCCCACTGCCAGTTAGGTGTCCATAGCCCTGAGAAGTTCTCTTGTAAATGCATTAGCCCAATTGAGTTGCAGTGTGTGCTTGGTGCAATTGGATTTTTTTTGAACTTTATTGCTAGTAGAGTACAATGCAGTACCGCTTACCCTTCCAATTTTGTTGAAAAAAGTCACAATGGTGGTAAAGACGAGGCCTTTAGATTTTTCACTTAATACAATATCCTTTGGAATCCTTTAGCTGCTTCAGGATCATTAAAAAATATAAGAGATGTATGGCTAGAAAATACTTCAAGTGCACCAACTAATGACTCATTTCCCATGAGTAGACATCATACCATCCAAGTACAACTGTGGAACCCATAGGAAGATCTAAGTAGAAAACTTTAGCTTCTCAAGGAAATATTCTAGATTACCTACCCAACAAAGGACCGCTTATAAGTCCACACAATTTGCCGCCACGTTCAAGAAAAGGAGATCCCCAACAAAGCAAGGATAACAAGCGAAAGCAAGGCAGGAAAGAACACCTAACCCGAGCATAAGAAAACACCTAATAGCTATGGAAAGCAAAAGTAGAAAGCCAAAACTAACCCAATAATAACCTAATCTAACCAAAATAAACAAGTAGCCTAACTATATACACTAAAAGGAGGCAAAGATGCCACCTAGGCCTAGAAGTAGTGCTTCAGAAGATGTCCATTGACAAGAAATGGGAGCTCTTCACCAGTAAGGCTCTTGATTTAGTATGTGTTGTCATTAAGGATCTCATAAATCTGATATGGACCTAGCCAAAGTTTGTCAAATTGACCATGTTCACCCTTCTTCTCATGGGTTCTGTCCCAATACAAGACTAAGTCAGAAATACAAAAGGCGTTGATTTTAGCCCTCTTATCGAACCATCGTTTCACTACACTTTGGTGTTTGGCAAAGTTTTCTATAGCAACATCACGTTTCTGTTCTAGGTGCAGTAATTGGGTCAAGTGAGATGATGTTTGTTCGTTTGGTTCAAGGTAATCCTACATGAATTACAGTACAAGAATTCTCAGATGGATGGGAAAGATAGGCTCAATACCATAGACTAAGTGATAAGGTGATGTTCCTAATGCAGCTTCATGTCTAATCCTATTTGCCCATAAAGCAAACCTAAGCTGAGTATGCCAATCTCTAGGATTCTTATTAAGTAGTTTTTTTATGACCTCAAGGAGGTTATTGTTTGTTGATTCAACTACTCCATTTCCTTGAGGGTAATAATTAGATGAAAATTTTAAAACAATCCCATAATCAAATGCCCAATTAGAAAATCGCAATGAAGAAAATGTAGGGCTGTTATCACATACCAGAGAGAAAGGACAACCAAACCTTGTGATGATGTGTTTTTCAATGAATTCAATCAGTGGTACATTGTTTACATGCAAGAGCCTCTGACCATTTTGTACAATAGTCAATAGCGGTTAGAATGTACCTATGGCCCACATAAGAGGGTGGGTTGATAATACCAATGAAGTCAAGGCCCCACTACGTGAATGGTTGTACCTCCACAATTGGTTGTAGTGGCATAACAACATTTCATTCTCTCATTGCAGATGTTTGACATGTGTGATAGGTTCTGACATGTGAGTATGCATCTTTGAATAGTGTAGGCCAATAGTAGCCTACTCGCAAGATCTAATTAGCAATTGAAAGGGATAACCCATGGCCCATTCCAAACTTTTCATGGAAACTGGTCAGTACCTGGGCTACTTCCATTCTATCGAGGCATCTCAAATAGATACCTTCATGATTCTTTTTAAACAACATTGATCCTTTGATCATAAAACTGCTGCTCTTCAATCTAAGTGCTCTTTTCTTAACTAAATCCAAATGAGGTGGGCAATGTTGATTGAGAAGATAGAATATAATGTCTCCATACTATTCGTCTTTGGAAATGTCTTCTAACATATATTGTTGAGAGACTAAGCCCGGATCAATTTTGACCATTGTTTTCGTTAATGCATGGCCTCTTACTAGTTTCATAGGTTGTATTTCTATATCAAACTCTTGTAGGATCATGACCCATTTTCCTCTTCGTTCACCCATCTCGCTTTGCATTAGTAATGCTTTGACTGCCACATCGGGCATGATCGCAGTCACCTAGCTCCTTAAGATGTAATGACAAAATTTCTTAACTGCCTTTACTAAGGCATTGGCTTGCTTTTCCACATTCAGATATTTCAATTCTTGCATCTTTCAAAGGGGTTCTCATAAAAGTGATAGGCCTTTCATCATTAACAACTCTTTTTTGTGTCAACATCGCTTCATAGGTATGCTCAGATGTAAAAGAATATATGCAAAATGGCAATGTATAATCAGGACTTACCAACACTAGGGCATTGGCTATTACCTGTTTGATTTCTGTAAATGTAGCCTTAACTTTTGAAGTCCACTCTATCTTAGCATCTTATTTCAAAATAGCATTCAATGGGCGAACAATCTCAACAAACCCCATAATAAACTTGCATACAAAATTGATCTTACCAAAATATGATTTCAGTTCATTTTTATTGGCTAGGGGCTGGATTTTAAGAATCGCTTGGACTCAATCAGGGCCAATTGATATACCTTTCTCAAAAATCACATGTCCAAGTAACTTCCCTTCAGTCACTCCAAAAATACATTTCTTCATATTAAGGGAAATCCAATAGTCTCTGCATCCTTGTATAATTTTCCTTAAATCAAAAACGTGATTTTCTCTTTTCTTTGAAAACACTATGAGATCGTCCATATAGATGATGATGCATTTTCCTACAAGCCCCTTGAAAGTGATGTCCATTACGCATTGGATTGTTGCTCTAGCATTGATTAACCCAAAGGGCATCTTGCGGTATGCATAGATTCCCCACTTGCATGTGAAAGATGTCTTCAACCTATCTTCATACTCTACCATTACTTGGTTATAACCTGAATAACCATCCAAAAATGACATCATTTGTGAGCCATTGACTATTTATAGCACATCATCCAAGGATGGCAACATGTAATTATCTTTTTTTGAGGCCCTATTCAAATTCCTAAAGTCAACACAAAGTCTGATCTCTTCATTTTTCTTGTGCATTGGTACTAGATTTGCCACCTAGGCGAAATGCCTGATGGGAAATATAATTCTAGCAGACAACAATTTCTGTACTTCTTTGAAAGTTAAAGGTTCTAGCAGAGCATTAACTGATCACTACCTTTGCCTGAAAGGTTTTGCACCTCACTTAAGGGGTATGGTATGAGTTATGATTGAAGTGTCATATGTTTTGAGATCTTCATAACTCCAAGCTATGACTTCATGATAATCCCTTAATGCACAAATAACTCATGTCCTTTCCTCAATAGTGTTGGCTTTTCAGATAAAAACATTATTAATATCTTCAGGGGACCCCAAATTATATGGTTCATATTGTGCACTAGGGGATTCTCATTGTTTCTTCTGGATTCCAAATTGATTTGAATCAAACAACCATTCTAACTCTACCATCCCTCGAGGAATAGTGTTTGTCTTCAAGTTAAGAACTCCTTATAAATTCATTTTAGAAGGCTCCAACTCCTCCTTGTCTATTATCTAAGCGGCAAAAACATTTGCTAAAGTGAGGAAATCAATTATGTGCTTGTCGTCCTTAAAAACCTAAAAATTTGTGATATTATCCAGCACAAAGGGAGTCAAGACCAATTCTACAGTAAATTTCTTCAGGCTTGTCATGGTCAGTAGTTCTAGAGAGCTTTCTGCCCGAGCCAAAGTATCAACAACATGGTTTTGCCTTTGAGGGATTAATTGGATGTTAAAACTAGTATAACATTCGATCAAATCCCACACATGATTTCGATACCTATTCAATCTTTTATCATTGCACGGATATTGCCTCCTCACTTTCTTGATGACTAATTCAGAATCACCAAACACTTGAATACTTTTAACATTTTTTTGAAGTGCCATTAATAGTCTGTGTACTAAAGACTTGTATTCTATCATATTATTTGTGCAAGGGAATTGCAATTAGTGTGCTGCCAAGTATGAATCTCCTGTGGGACTAATCAACTCAAAACCTGCACTGGATCCTTGTTTACACCTAGATCCATCAAATCTTAATGTCCAAATGTGGGAGTCATTGTCCTTATCACTTTGTGTACTTTGCCTTTTTTTATCTCACTGAGATTCCTGACCCATCACACTTGTAGCAGCCTGATTTTCCTTTCGGATGGCTGGAATCTTTAAGTGCTTTTGCACTTGCTTTACTGCCTCCTGACAAAGTGAACATGTAAATTCAAAATGGAAGGCATCATGAATGTGACACCAGTTTGGTAGTAACAACTCATTCATTTGTATCTTCTTCTCGGTGGCCAATTGATCACTCATGAATTTAGCCACAAAATTTTAGAATCCCTCAAATATGCCTAATTCTTTATCTTCTGAGGAGGGTCCATAATCAAAATACATGCATGCTTTTGTGCTCCCATCCTCCTTGGTAAGTGGTGGTTCATTATTTTTAAAGCTTCTCAACATAAGAATTTCTTCTACTTGGTTTATTTGTGGTAGATAAACCCCCAAGTCGACTTCCGAATACAAAATCTCATTAGTCTGATTGTATTCTATGATCATATGCTTCATCTTTGGTTCTCTTTCAATGTAGATATGATTTTCCAGCCCTTTCCATAGCAGCCACATATGGGAAAAGTTTGTTACCATATAACCATTTAAAGTTCTAGACTAGTTCCTACTTAAAAGCATACCATATTGGTCAAGGATATCAACCACTTGAATATATATATATTGCTACACCCTAGGATCTGATGCCAGTTGCATATGGATCCGATTTAATTTTCCCATCACATTAACCTCAGTTTTGTCTAATTGCATAACTTTCCTAGAAGATTTAGCTAGAGTGAGGCCCAGTGCCTTACATACTAACAAAGGAATCACATTGGTAGAGGCCCTTGAGTCCACCAAACAGTTATGAAGGTTCTTTCCAAATATCCTAAGAGTCTAGAGGAAAGGAGGACTCTCTCTTTTATCTTTATACAATGTGACCTTTTGCTCAACATCTGTTACATGGATTCTATCTTTCCCTTTGTCCATATTGTCCTTTGGTGGAATTTCCTTTTGGGAAGGATTAACACTTGCTCCAATGTCCTGAAAGAAGGTGCCCTAACTTCTAGAACTTTTAACAGTTCAAAGACTAACAGGGTAACTTTCATCTTTTTGAGCTCATCGGTAACATATTGTCCTAACTTGGCTATTTCATCCCTTCGAGAACTTTCTGCTATGGGTCCTTGATGCATTAGCTAGGGTGTTGCCTTGGGGTCAGGTGGAATCTAATAGTTGTTTGGAGGGATAGAGGGAGTGAAGGGACCTTTTGACTTATTGCTTCTAAGGTTGTATGGGGTCTTGTTATACTTCTGATAACCATGTACCTCCTCACATTCTTCCTCCTCAGGCTAATTTTCATCTTGGAAAGGAAATGTGTAACTATCAAGAATAAGGGCAGTGTCGTACCTTTGAGTTGGAACAAGCTCATACCCTGTCGGGGGAGGGTTCTCTTGTGCTTCCGCATTTTGGATCTCCATCTGAAAAATATTGGAGGCTATTTGGAACTCTGGGAAATCTAGTTCAGAATGAGCATTTGAATTGTGCAGTCTACACCATGAGGACAATGCTTCTTCAACCAGCATCACTTGACTGGGTGGACGACTTTCAGCATTTTGATTCTCCAATGGCAAAGGGACTCCACCATTGTTTGGTTAGGTGTTCCAAGATTTTGCCTCTAAAAATTTTGGTTTTGATATTGATTCTAATTTTGACTCCTTTTCTATAGGTAGGCATTCTGATTCCTTAAATGTGTAACTTCAGCAGTGAGTTTCTTCATTTGTTTAGCCAATTCCCTGATGTCATCTTTGTCATCCTTGGGTTTCATGGTTTCGACTGATTAGAGGAATGGCATTTGGGCAGGAGGTAGTTTTGTAATTGGCGCTCTAGGATGGACAACTAAGGCCTACGTTGCTGTAGAGACTAGGATAGGATTCATCACCAGGGTATGATTAGCTAGGGTCTGATTGATCAGAGGTATCTGGTTTGGCATGGCTACAGGACCTATATGGTTTAGTGGACCTGTTGTTCTTTGTCCCAATTGCATGTCCACCATCATGGCTTCAACATATGCCTAAGCTAACATGGCTGGAGCTGGGTTAGCTCTCCTCACAACATGGAAGCAAGAGCATAGGGAGCTTGTAAACGTCTGTATGCCTTTTGAAATTAGTTAATGAAAGGACTTATCAACTCCCCTTCAGCTCTACAAATTTCCACAAAGGACCTATAAAGGTCTGTAGGAATAGTGGGCATCCTGAAGCGGTCTAGAAATGCATTTTTTAAATTCAGCCATGAGTTTATGGAGGCTGAAGGGAGATCAACGAACTAGTAGTAAGCTTCATCCTACAGTGAATAGGGAAATAATCTGCAAACCACATCCTCATGTTATACTTGAAGCATAAACATACTGCTCTTGAAGATCTTGATATGTTCATCAACAGTTTTGTCAGGGTCATTGGTGCGAAACTTTGAATATAATTTATTAGGGTTTTTGGGCATATCATGGTAAACATTGAAACTAAGTGGGGACTAGTTATTAGCAGCAAAAAAGGCCATGGATGGGAGATTAACTGGGACTGCTGCTAGGTTTCTTGGAGTAGACTGGGCCCTTGGAGTTCTGTGCACTCCTTGATCTCTCCTGGTCCTTCTAAATTATGTTAAAGAATATAGTTCCTCTTTAGCTGAGTTGGACCTAGTATGTTTTTGCCTAGTCCCCCGACTTGCTGATTCTGTGGAGGAGATTTGGACTTGTTGACCCTCCTTCTAGTGCCAGTTCTGTTGATGGTGGTTTTAGCACACATCAACATAGGTGAAATATAGGTATATCACCTCTATTGAAAAAGGTATCCTATCCTAGATAGGACTGCCCCAAGGATAATACAACTAGGTCTTAGCTTGCATGTAATATCTTAGTGGGATGTACTAGCTATGCCAACAAGGGTTCTTACATGTAATAATAGGGTTTACAAAGGGCAACATCAATACAAGTGCAGAAAACCCTATGATATATTCTGCTGATTTAGAAATATGTTTGCTGCTTGAACCCTAATCTAACAATTGTTGTGAAATAAAATGCAAAAGAGTAAAGGGTTAGAGAGAAATCCTAAGTGACATTCACAATGCAAAGTATGTTGTTGGTAGACAAACACCCTTGGGTTAACCACCTTCTTTTTTACATTTTATCTTCAATGGAGACCAAAGATTTTTAGACCACATTCATTCATTAAATACCTAAGTTATGGTGTGATTTAACTTATGAAATACAATTGAACTAAGCTGAAATCAATGGGTCTAGGCTAACTATACACAATAACTCACAATCAACAAGCAACTAATAGTATGGACTAGAATGTTCATCAGATACCTTCAACAAGTCATTAACACTGTAAAGGCACAATTAACTAATTGCAAATCATGAAGTGAACCATGAAACTAAAAAAAGATAACACAAATAGACAAATTCTCAAGGATACTATAGAAACTTGCTTTGTATTAACTTCAAATGGTAGAACATCAACAATTTGGCATCAAGAGTCTATTACAATGAGAGAAATGGCAACCCTTTATATAGAGGAGGCTCCATACCGAGTTTTTGAATGAACGAAGGGGATTAACTCAACACCAATGGTCCAGATTACATGGTATTTAACACAATACAGCAGCTAAATTGCATTTTTGGATTAATATTTGTGTTGTAGGAAAAAGAAAAAATAGAGCCTCTAAATACATTGAATCTAGACATTTTGAATACCCACTAAGATGTACATAGAGAAAAGTCAATTTTCAAGACATAATAAAGACAAAATAAGGTCACATAACCCTCCAAATGTAGCATTAATTACAAATGATAGGAGTTACATGTGTGTTACATCCCTCTTTTTGGACTATTTTTACTTTTTACTTTTACTTGTTACATGGATAAAATAGACCTGTGAGCAAATGATATGCACATGAGAATAAATGTTATAGTTAGAGATATTAACTCTTTGGAATAATGATTTTTGTAAATATGACTAATTCGATGATTAGATTTACAATATCTTTTATATTATGGGAAAAATTGAAATGTTATTGTTATGATGTTATTCAACTGAGACACTGGTACACTGATCATGAATTGCATGTAGGAGTTTGGACAGGAAACAGGTAGAGCCGACTCTTTGAGAAGCAAAGGGGAGAGAAAGTATCTTTGGGGAAGGAGAGTAAAGATCTAGATTACCAAAGGGCATTTACCACTAGGTAGGGTATATCAGACAATGGACTTTAGTTGTCTTGAGGTAAGCTTTAATTTTGGTCAATTAAAGTTGCCTCAATGGGGTTGTCGATGACTTCAAGAATAAGTCATTCTTCTTCATGTCATTGTGAAGGAACAACATTGTTTGTCTGAATGCCGTTGTCACAATGAATGCCGTCATTCGATGTCTACATCATAATCTTTTGAGTTCACATCGTCGAACGTGGACGATAGTTAGGTATTATGTATATATCTTATGGCACATCCTTGTTAAGTCTTTTCGATGTAAAACATGAAATTATTTTGTAGGGGGAGATAAAACTCAACCCCGATATGTTAACCGTAAACTTCATCTCTACAGTTGCATTGGTCAACCATTGTTGTTAAACTCTTTTGCTCCAATGTCAATATATATATCTGCGTGTGTGTGTGTATATGTATATGTATGTATGTATATATATATATATATAATTAAATAAGTATATCTAGGATAACGATGAACGTTGTATCATTCCTATTAGTGTCATTATGGTTCAATGGGTTTAAATAATGAATTATGTCATTGGGATTATTTAATGCCCATGTCAATGACTATAGTCAACTCTTACTAGTATATAAATATATATCAAGGGCGAGTTATAAAGTCATCATGTTTTATTATAATGAAGACTTCGGTCATGAAGAGCATTGTAAGTGCTAACATATGATGATTATAATGATTGAGTTGGCCACCTTTTATTATTGCCACAACAACACTACTAGCCGGCACCCCAAGAAATAGCAGGAAAAATGCCACTTAGGCTAAACATGAAATTGATCAATGGTAAGTTGATAACGATAAAAAGGAGAGATAAGATAAAGAATCAGTTATGGTTTGAAAATAGTTTTTCCCACACCATCCTTTAACTGATGAGAGTCTTCTGCCAAAACGGTATTAGAAATTGGAGTGGATGGAGAGCTGTGGATGGGGAGTGAAGAAGAAATACAATGTTCAAGCTGGAAGTGGGTTCAGAAGAACAAGAGATTGTGGAGCTCACCAATAATAGGTTTCCCTCTCTCTGTTATTCTGTGTAACTTATACACAAATATCTTCGGTGTCTCAAACTAAGAGCAACCTCAAATACCATTACTTCTTCATAATGCTGATCATGTGGAAAAATAATAGTTTGTATGAAATAATTTGTAGAATGTGAGTCTTATGTTTTGAAAAGTATGATTGGATCTTATGTTTAAAATGACAGTAAACTTTATGCCCGGTTTATACTGTAAACAACTTCAATTGTCCTACGACCGTAGCATGGAAAGAACAGTTGAATCTTTAAAACTCTTGAATCTTTTCTTGATTGTGTTCTTGTAATAGAGGCATAATATCATTTCAGTGTTTTATGAGAGCCCTCATACAAAGTTTAAGCCTGAATGCCACCTTTGTTAAACATACTTCTACAGAACTAAACACATGGGAACCAATTAAGTTGCTAAGACCTTAAGATATGGTGAGCTTCGGTTATGCCTTAAATGAAGACTTCTTTATACTTGATGTAATTCCCGCTTCAAAGATTGTTGACCAAGAGTTTTGAGGGTCTTTATGCCCCTATACCCACTCCCTCCTTTTGGGATACTAAACTAATGCCAATATCTGAAACTAATCGATGCCATTATCTTTTAACTTTTGATAATGATGCCGTGAGATGTTAGTCTCTATTCATTATACATAGGAAATTTGAGTCGTTATAATCATATTAATTATGTTATCAAAGGGTGAACTCATGGTATTTAGAATAATGAAAGATATGTGGTTGAGATCTCAAGCCTATTGACAACATGAAGTTTAGCATAGTGTATCTCTATTTAAATTAAAGTTTGAAATATCTTGGTGAACTATCATTCTCAACCCTATGAGATAAGAAGTATATTTATAAAACAATATACCAACCCGAGGATAAGGTAGTTCCTCAAGAATAAGTCTTTTGTAAGTATGATTAAAAAGGGTAATCTTTCCTATTCTTTATATTAAAGACAAAGAGTCAGATTAAAGATAATATCATGTATAATTTTAAGTCTAGTCTAGGTTGCCACCCTAGTAAATATAACATTATGTCAACCAACAATACATCAAACCTTATGAATATTAAATGAAGTTCAATAACTCAAATTGATGGACTAGAGAATAATTGAATTTGGAGTCAACCTTGTTTAGGGTTTCTTGACCCAAGATGTTTATGTTAAATCTTAGGAATTAGTCTTATTAGTCTCATGTCAATGGTTATATTAAACCTCGACATCGAGAATAGTAGATGTCAATTGAAGACCAAGCTTGATAGTATAATGCTGAATAAACCCTAATAGGCTAAGGGGGGAAAAGTTTCAATCCAAATTGAATTATAAATCTTGATTTCATGTCTTGGCATGGAAGCCTTAAGGACTCGTTATGGTTATTACAAAAACCTAGAGTGTTGATAACTATATTAAGGACTCATAGTTCCAAGAAAAGGACTAATTAAGTCTTAAGATTAATTTGGGAGACATGATTGTCTACTCCCATGTTGTTAAGTTTGAAATGATTAACCAACTCAATGGTATAGGTATACTAAGGGATGGAAAATTATAGATCTTAATGTATGATCATATGAACTTATTTTAGTATCGATTGACTTAAAAGATAAAACTTAACCCGGTGTTGGGTATATCTATTAAGATTTATACCAAGTTAGGTATGTTGGGAGATTCTAGACTTAACCCCACATGAATATTGTATTTGAGATTGTTGATAAAGGTTTAGTGACATATTTTCTAAGGATATATATGCATAGGCATTTGTATTCAGCCATAATGGAAAGTTAGTAGACTTAGGAGACTAGTTGATAAATTGTATTTATTTTTTGTTTAATGGTTCAAATCTTTTATGGTTGAAGGATTGAACTTAGTCAAAGACCAGATTTGAGAAATGATAACACTCCTGAAGATATGAGAAGAGTTATACCTTGTATATTATACTTTTTCTTGCATGTGAATTTAGGATTCAAACAATGTCGAGAGGTCTAGGGAAGTCGAGAAGTATTTATTTTCCATGCTTTTCTATTATCCTAAGAAAACAAGGCATTTCTATGCTTTAGGGAAGAGGAGCTAAACCTTAGAATTATAGCTAGAAGGATCTAGAAATTTATGCTTGTTTGTCAAATATGAGATTGTTCTTAGTCGACAGTATATTACTGAGTAACCATGGAATTAGACATAAAGAGTCTAGTAGTACTAATATAAATCCTAAAGTGAATCTTGGATAAAAGTGAAAACTTAGTAAATTGTTCAAGGATGCTAGTTTGAAGATAGATAGTAAAGGGACAAGAGGTCATAGACCTTAGAGATTGCAAGTACATAGAGATGGACTCATATTGCAAACATATTCTAGATTAAGGATTGATCTAAATTAGATTGACTGGAATGGATTTACCATATAGATAAGTTTGTGTCTAGAATAACTAAATGAAGGGGTAAGGACCCTAGCTATGTTTATTTGATCTTATTTGTAAAAGAGACAATTGCCTTGACTATGATGCTTACCTGGGTAAGGTAACCATTTTAGTTGTAATGAATCGACTTAAACCCCTTTAAGTGTTGATAAGTCTTGGATCTCAGGTATTGCAAAGTTACAATGAGAATCCTTGTATGGAAAGTTAATCTGTAAGGATTATAGAACCTAGACAATATTTGGAAACATGTTGAAGATGGAAAGACTGAATTAGAATTGATAAACTATAGATATAAACATAGCTCACCCTATCTGGGATGGCATAACCTATTGGGATGATCATACTCAACTAGAGGGTATCTAGGGTTGTATGATCAATAGGGTTATGCAAGATACACCACTAGTACTTTGATGGCAAATATCATAGGACATCCTAGGTCTATACTCTACGTGAAGGGTAGGGCCACTTCTGGTAAGGAAGGTGTGTGGGAGACTATCAGTCTATAGATGAAGGTAAAGCTCTTCGAAGATGCTTTCTCTCTCTTCAACTAGAGGCTAGACAAGGCTTGTGATATGGAGGTTGACAATCAGGATATAGTGATCTTTGGTAAGTTCTTATTTTGAAAAATTTCTTTTGAATAATATATCATATTGTTAAACCATTAAAAATGAATAGACACATTGTGTATCATAGTGCCAACATGATTATTACATAAGTTGATTAGACTTCAATGTTTGAAGAAAAGAATTTTTTTCTACCTTTTTACCTTTTCAAATTTTTACTTCATGGTAAAACTAGATTTTTAGAGTTAATATAACTTTGGATATTACAATGTGACTCTACTATTCATCCTCATCCAAATCAATTTTGTCTTCTTCTATTTTTTATTTATGTATGCTACCAAGGCTGACAGAGCTGGATTGATGTTTGCTGGGTCTGGGTCCTTGATGTAATCTGCTCCAAACCTCAAGCTCTTGACTTTTGCAGAAAATTTACAGTAGACACCTTCCCTCAATTTTCTTCCCCTTTTAAATGCCAAAAAGGCAACCCAGAGATCACTAACCTTTTCATGTTTTCCAACCATATTCAATGGTGAGTCTCCATGAATGACTTGGTATAATCTGTCCTTACACTATTGCTCATCTATTGGGGTCAAATCATTCAGACCAGTATTTATGCAATCTCTCAATGTATCATTTATTTCATATATTATCTTTATTATTTTGGTCTTTGTTGTGTCAAAGAATATTTTACTTTATCAAAAATATATTTTATCAACTTAATCTACTCATGCCATTCCTCAGGTTTCTTCAGCCTGTCCTTGGTCAAAATATTTTCTATCAAAAGGACCTCCTTAGACAATATCCTCATATTTTGTACTCTTGGGAACATATGGGAATAGTACTCATCATATGGCTCACATTCATTGTGCAAATACTCCCATTCTTCTCTCAAAAGACAAAAATATTTGTGCAACAAGGATACAAAGGATATTACCTCACAACCTTCATTGTACACTTTAGTGAACCATTCATGTGTGCCTGCAGCAATGGTTTTTATATCATCAAACTTAGTCAATTCTTCTTTAGACAATAGGGCAGGATCTACTCTTGGCTCTCTATTAGAATTCGATGGCTTCATCAAGAACTGTATGCATGCCCAAAGCTCTTTGTTCTACTATTTCAACTGCTACTTTGTCATTTCATCCTTATTTAGTTGATCCAAAATTGTGGACACTATCCCCTTGAACTCATCTATCTTCTATCCCTAAGTTGTTGGTCCCAATTTAATAGTGGTAATAGTGTAATCCTCATCCCTTAGTTCTCCTTTGTTTGCCCCTATAGGAGGAACAACCACTTTGGCAATTATAGCTCTTGTTGCATCCTTATAGATTCTCGACTAGATCTTGGCTCTTTTCTACTTTTTTGGTTTCTCTACTCTGGCCAAGAGTGCATCCAAGTCAAGTTTCATTATTTCAACTTGTGGGGATTTATTTTCTAACCTCTGCTATAACCAATGTAGTGCTGAGGAGGAAGAATATTTAGGAGAGTCAATGTGACTATCTCCTTTATTAGGTGATCCATCATGAATTTCTAATTCAGTTTTATCTCCATCATCCCCTTCATCATCTGACTGCTCAAGATTTTGTAGATTTTCCAATACAGCTTGTTGAGAAATCCCCAATACTATGTACGTTGTACCCTTATTTGTTGGACTATTTGATACATCAATTATCTTTATATTTCTAGTGTTAGGTAGAGGGTCTTCAAATATTTCCTTAGCTAACTCTTGCTCTTGTGATTCTAGCTCTCCACATATCTTTTCAATACCTGGTAATTGTGGGATAGCTAAAGGAACATACTTTGAGGATACAACAAGTGGACTTGTCAAAGAATCATTTATCGTAGGTAGGGAATGAATAGGAATGGAAGGCAAATATGCATGAGACAAATTGGAAAATGAAGCAAAACCTAATGAAGGTGGTATGGGAGGGTGAGAGGACATGGAAGAGATAGTAATGGGTGAAGAAAGGCTAAGTGATGGGAGAGAGAAGGAATGTGCTAAGATTGTGGAAATGGGTGGTAATGACATTTGAGTGGAGGCAGAAATGGATGAAATGGATGGAAAGGACATGATAGAGAGGGGAGATGATGAGGAAATTAGAGGGATGATGGCAGAGGAAGTAAGTGAAGAGGAAGAACTAGGCATGCTTACATTTATTTTTGTTGAAGGTAATGTTGATTTTGTGTTTGGAGCAGAGGGAGTAGATGAGGTGACTTGTGGGGTTAAGGAGGTAATAGTTGCACTAGCTGGAGATGAGGAAACTATAGGGACAGCTGAGGTGTTAGCAAGGGTGGTAGTAGATACATCTGTTGTCTGTGCATTTGGCTTCTTAGCCTTTGAGATCTCACCTTTACCACTAGGTATATCTTTCCTCTTTTCTGTTCAAGTCCAGGTGGCAGGAGGAGGATCTTTCTTCTATGTTTTGGGAACAGTCAATGACACATGCTCCTCATTATCAGTGTCTTTTACTACCTCCTATTCTTCTACATTTGTTTCCTCCAAAGGTTGATCTTCTTCATCTCTTGATTCCTTCTCAAAATCTTCCTTTGTGTATGTCAGTGCAACCCCCATTTGTGTCAACACTGCAATATGGCTTCTGACCCAGATTTTATTGAGTTTGTTTGGGTTCCTCATTGCTTTATCTAAATAATTTTCTTCTACATTAGCCCAATTTGGAGGAGGGATAGGTTGACTAAGCAATGCTTTCCATGGCCCTCTCTGAACTACATTTCCAGCCTCTACTACCTAGTCAAGCACTTGTATGATATGAAATCTCTTTATATGTTCCAAGGACAGCCAGGAGTAATTTTTTCCTATCACCTCGTAATCGTCTACACAATTTTCCCAAAAGTCTTCGAGGTGATCCTCGTGAAACAATTTATTACTAACATACCTTTCCATTATCCCATGTGGATCAAAGTGTTTTCTCCTTCTATATAGATGAAGATTTAGCAGCTGTAATTCTTTCTCTGAGTGTTCTATTGCTCCTAAGGTTATGTAGGTATAAGGGCCTTTAACGAGTAAAATTGGGAACTTAATGTTAACCCTGTGTAAGTGCTACAACCTTTCTCTACATGTGAGGAGTTTGTTTGTTAGCTCAAGAAGCACCATCTTGTTGGTTGGATACTAAGGCAATCTATATGGTGCACTAGTAAAACACTGAATCCTCAAGTATGTGAACTTCTAAAATTGCAAGTAGCACTTCCCGTATTGCAGCAACACATTCATTGCTTCTAGAGTAATTCTAAGTCCAGTGTTGTTTTGGAGAAGTCTAGTTATATGCATAGTGAATGCATCATTCACCCTTTTGTAATGAATTAATGAATGTGAGAGTGTTAATTGTGTATTAGCATTCATAGACTTTCAATTATTGATCACCATTTCCCACTTCTCCTATTTTTGATAGTCCTAGATATTCATTTTTTCTAGCTAAGGCATAGACCATATAAGATGTCCATCTAAATGTCTCTTTCTCTCTGAAATTCACAAAGGTTTCATGTATGTTATTACTTAGTAATTGAGCCCAATGAAGTTTCTTAGTCCCATGGATTATCTCCTCAATGAGGGCAAACATCCATTCCCCAAAGGTAGAAGTAGTACGAAGTCCATAAATTCTACTCAATAGTGTTGCTAAATCCCCAATTTCATCATTAAAATCACTCATGTATAGTGTGTGAGGGAGCTTGGTTAAATTGGACCTCTTGTGCTTCATCTAACCTTCATTAATTTACTTCTTGCACTTTTCTACATCCTTCTTATATGTTTCCTCTGCATCTTTCTTATCTGGGATTAAGAGCACTGGGAAGATAGGTATTCCAAAGGTTTCTACCAAGGAGAGTGAACTCAAATCTACTAGAATTTCTCCACTTGTGGTATGAATAGTTCTGGTTAGGGGAACATATCTTTCTGCACATGCCACAATGAGCTCTAGACACTGTGCAGAGGTGGGGAAAGTAGTAGCTTCTGCAATCCCATTATCTCTAACCTTCTTTGCTAGAGGAGTGGGGTTTGGCCCAAACACTCTGAGATTGAAATCTTCTAGGTCAATGTTGTTGGAAACAAGGTAGATAATTGAGAGGGGGGGTGAATCAGTTATCTCTATTATCTTAACTTTCTTTTCTTCTTTTATAATTTGTGCAGCATCAAAACATATAAGCATATATAATCATGAGAAGAAAAATAAAGTCAACACACATAACCCAAGGATTTTTACGTGGAAAACGCTATTAAGGGAAAAACTATGGGGTGACTAACCCAAGATTGTATTATCTATTAAAAGAACAAGAAGTACAAAATGGCACTTGCCAATTAGGGCTCACTGCTCGAACACACTGCTCACAAGAGGCACACTGCCTACAAGAGGCTCACTGTCTACAAAACTTACAAAAGTTAACTAGGTGTTTGAACTAATGAGAGGCATCTACAAATGCTAGAGTTTAGTTTTGGTTAGGCACAATATACTGATCTAATGCACTTCATTCTTCCTTTGCTCTAGTATTGCTACTCTATCACATACCAGACTTGTATTGCTGCTTCCATACTTGTCTCTACTTTTCTTCGCACTTTATTTCATCACATCTATATACACACACACACCTTCATACTGGAAGCCATCTGGTATATATATTTGCACCTAGGCTTTCAACAATTTTCTAGTCGGCAACCAAAATACTCAAGATATTTATAAATTACTGATTTGTTGGTTGAATCCATGCTTGATTTGTGATGCATATCAAAAACATAGGCATTGAAGTCATCAATCATGTCGGCCAACAATGTATGATCCCTCAAATATCTTGATCAACATCAATTACTCATCTAGATTGTAGTCTGATACTCTGCTCGTCAGTTCTTCCTCAGTCTGCTCTGCCTGTCTGGAACCCAACACTCAGATGCTCATATCTTTTCCATGTTTTATCACCAGAAGCTCAATCTTTAGAATATAGTAGTCATGGTACTCCTCTTGACTTGTCCAAGTCTACAACTTTCTTACTTACACCATCTGAGAGATCCAGACCTGATTGTTGGACCTCGTTACATGCTTTGTTCTTAGTCACTGGACCAAAACAATCTTCAATCTGACTTCTGGTATAGGCATACTATGTGCTGCGGATGTGTGGGATAGACTTTGTTGCCATCAATGACAACACTCATGAAGCCACATAGTGTCTCTTGCCAACAATCTCCCCCTTTGGTATTGATGGCAACACTTAGTGAAAAATGACTAAGTGTCACAGCAAACTCCCCCTTGGCTGATGCTCTGTCTTATGCACTATTTTACCGGAGCTCCCCCTTAGCTGGATTCCACATTTTTCACTATTCCTCACTCCCCCTTTGACATCAATGGCAAAGAGTGGAATTTGCACACTAAAATTTGCAAAAATTAACCTATACATGGCTACATAAGTATATATACATGTTATACTTACATATACTTAAGTATATTTGCAAAAGTGGCCTTCAACTGTACAAACTCTGTGGCCCAGCTTTGCTTCATCCTGTCCAAAATGGAGATGTGACCACTCAACAAAAATGCATATGCTTCTACACTTCTTAAATCTATCGGATCACTGGTTCGGGCTATGGTTTGAGCATGTGTTAAGGCCTCATGCATTGCTTCTAACTTAGGGCTAATTATCCCTCTGAGTTCACTCATTCTATTTACTATATCCTTCTTTTCTTTGTCTAGCCTCTTTATTTCATTTATAATGACAATGGCTTGACATTCTTGATTCATTAAGGATGTAGTGAGAGGATCAAAATTCTGAGATAAACTTGATAGTTTACCTTCTTGCTCTTTCACCTTCTTTTCAATATCCTCTGTCACTTTGGGCTAAGATAGACAAAATTTGTACATGTCCCCACCATCTTTAAGAGCATTTTCAAGGCTCTTTATCCCAATATCTAGGGTCCTCCTATCATTAGTAATGAGTCCTTGTACTTCAATGAATCTTTTTCCCAAAAACTCTTTTTGGACCTTTTCTTCTACCGATTTCTCTAAAGAATCAAAATGAGTGCTAACAAAATTTACAAGAGATTTCAAGTTACAGGATGGGGAGGCTGAAGGATCCTTTTGAAAAGATGGCATGATCTTCTCTAGCATCCCAGATGCAATCTCTAATAGCTCACAGTCTTCCATGTGAGACTTTAGAAGTTTTTCTTTTTCTTTGGCTTGAGCAAAAGATGTTATTTTCATTGTCTAGACCAGAGAGAGGGAATCAAAATTTAGTGGTCCTTGGAATAGTTTAGGTTCATCTATCTCCATGATTTCTTTGCTTAAGAAGTTCTTTACTGCCTTTGCAGTGTCTCTTGCCGGTGACTGAGTCTTCTTTTCTTTTGGGATCTCAGAATTGTCATCAGAGATCTTCTTTGTCTATTCTTCTTCTTTTCCATTTACCTCCTCTTCTTGACTCACTTTCTCCTCTTTTCTTCCTTCTCCTTCAACCCCTGAATCTGGAATGTCTACAGTGGGATCCAGAGGAGAGATATTAATTGCTTCATGAACTTCCTCTTCTGGAACAGAGGAATCCAAGTCCTTAGACTTCTCTTCATCTATCTCTTTTGACCCTTCTACATTTTTGTTAGAAGATTCTTCATTTGATGCATTTAATCCTTCGACATCCATTGTAGAAGGTTCTTCATCTGTTTCCTCTATAATAGGAAGATTGAATCTTTTGAAGGCATTCCAGAGGATGTCTTTTGTTTCTCTTGCTACTTGATTAGTTTCTCCAAGCATAAGTTTGTTCATTCTTTCTTTGCTCTGGAATTCATCCTTACAGTCCTTAAAGATCATGTCCATTTGCTTTGGAGTAATAGAAGGATAGAGCTGAATTGCAATATGTTCTTAGATCTCTAAGTCTTTTGCCTTTGCATTCTCTTTTCTAAGTTTAAGTACCTTAGCTAGACTTTTGGGAATTAATGAAATAATTTCAATGAATGCTTTATTATAAATATTCAGGTACCTGACTATTGCTTCTTCCAAGATCCTCTTGTCAATATCACTATATCCATCATAGAATTATGTTACTGGTTGTAGATTTCCATCCACAGTAACTACCTTGATGATATCATAAATGGAAAGAGTGGGCTTTTTAACAAATTCTTGTACCTTTTCTTCTTTGTTTTTACCGATAGAGGATTCCCCGGATGTTTTCTTCTTCTTCTTCTTCTTCATTTTCTTAATTTCTTCATCAGACTCTGTTTCTTCATCATCCTTGTGACTTGTGTAAGACCTTGTGGCTTTTGTTTTCATTCTCTTTTCTCCCTTTCTAGATGTCTTGACTTCTGGTTTGGTGGCTCTTGAGCTCTTAGGAGTGGCAGGTGCATAGCTCTTGGAGGATCTAGTCTAGGAGGAGGCTTGTACCAGAACACTTCCTTTCTCTGCTTCTTGTTTCTCTTTTTCAGCTCTTTAAATTTTCTCTTTGTTTGCATCTACTACCTCTTTTGATATGCCATATCTTTTGGCAATTTCTTTGACTTCCCTTCTGACTTTCCTCTTTATCTCTAGTTGTCTTAACTCAACATGTATTTTTACACTTAGTTCTTGAAAGGTTCCAAACCTTTCTGCCTTAGGGTCCTTAGGCTGACTTAACAAGTGTTGAATATGCAGCTCCAAGATTTTCTCATCGACCTCGTATCCCATTGGCATTATCCAAACTATTCTAGGCTCAACTGCCTCCATTAGGCATTTATCAGTATCTACCATAAAACACACTGTATCCTTGTATTTCTCAACAATGGATTGAGGTATCCTCTCTCTAGCTTGCATCATGCTTTGGAAGTTTTTAAAGTAACCCCAGAGTGCTATGCTTTGAGATTTAGCATCACCAAGTCCATACATATAGTCTCTAATTTGTATTGCAACTAGTTTGTCATTTTGCCAAACCCAACCACTTGATCTAGGTAGCTCATTCATGTAGTAGAAGAATAGGCACAATATTAAACAACCATACTTGAAGGAATTCTTCTTGTCCTTGATCTTCTGCATGCTTTCTAATAGTTGGCTTAAAAGAAGATCACATAGGTCATAATCTGCATTTTCCCTCAACATCTAATATGTTGTATATATTGCAGTCCCAGACACAGAATTCTCCCTGCTAGAATGATAGATCTTATACCCAATTATCATTGAGGCAAATTTGACATCTGGATCTATAATGTCATCTATGGTCATTGCTCTCTTGTCAAACTTAGATCTAGTAGGTTCAGTTACTATCTGGTTCTTGATAGATTTGAGTGCAGGTAACCCACCGAATGAGTGCAGTCCAGTTATTACCCTAATGACATATTTTGTTATCTTGAAGGGCTTCATTAACCAGATGAAATTATCATGCATTCTGCTAAGGACATACCAGACCCAATCATCTTTTGCAAAATAGAGAAAGTGGATGCAATGTCCGAAGTGCTTATCTCGAAGGGCCTTGTATTGAGGTTTGAGTTCAAAACTTTCATCTATTAACTATTTATGATAGATGTCCATCAACTTAGATTCTCCAAATTCCTCAATGCTGGCGTGGATGTAGACCCTAACATCTTCTACATGCAATACCCCATGTAGAATGCTAGAAAAAGTGACTAAAGGATCAACTTCTAGGGATTTGTAGGGGTGTTCTTGAATTTTGGGCACGGCCTATCAGTGATCTTACCAACCATTGGAGTAGCTATTTTGCAAAAGATTCAGAGAGAGATTTTCAAAATGGAAGTACCTTTTTTACGCTTTAGAGTTCGAAATAAGAGTCGTAACAAATCACTGGTTAAATTAGATTTTGTAGTTGATCTTTGAAAGAGTTGTAGAAACTTGATGCAGAGCTCTTCCTTTCTTCTTCTCAAATACAAATGTGCAAATGATGAGTGAAAGAATCCTTTTATTCTTGCATAAACCCTAATTTCCTTTTGCAATAAATGCACAACTTAAGTTATCCGATTGCCCTGTTTTGAGAGAGATCTTTTTTGAATCATTGTGTTGCACTTAGAATCATTTTTAGTGACGATTGCCAATGTATTTTCTTTTCTCCAATCATGCCATGGATTTGCAGATCAAAGTATTTCAGTTTTGAATCATACTGGATCTATCTGTGAAAATCCTACTTTACCAGATGGATGTCAAACCGGATCAATCTTGGATGATTAAACTCTTGCAAAACTCCATGCGGATCTTTCATATTTTTACCAAGGGTTATTTAGATATTTTTCTGAGAACACTTTAATACGTAACATTCCATGTGCCAAATTTAGGCACCAATTGACTGGCTTGGGGAATTTATTTTTCTTTGTGACTCCCCTTGAGCCAGAGCTCATTTGTTTAGTTTTCGAAAGGAATATCTGCACTAGATTCTGGTGCGGATCCATCCCCAACATTTTTTGTACTCTTCTTCACCCAAATCTTTCTCATCTCCTTTTGAATTTCATCCGCATTCACTTTGCCTTTTCTCTTATCTTGTTTCTGATTATGATGCACCGAATCCTTTTTATCCTAATTTTTACTTCTACAGAATATGGCAATATGATCGGATCTATTGCAATTGTAAGAAACAACATTTCTTTGCATGTTTGACTAATATCCTCTTGATCTACATTGATTAGCCATATGTCCCATTCTATTGCATGCAAAGCATCTACCATTGAATGAACTATTTATTTGCATATTTCTGCATTCATGAGATTTGTGACCATACCTTTTGTAGTTGAAACATTGTCCAGAGAAGGATGGATTAGTCTGATTCATTCTCCTTCTACACTGAGTTGCTTTATAACCGAAGTTGTTACAATTGAAGTAGTATCCATTGAAGGATGGATATCTTTGAGCATTTGGTTGCCTTATCGGAGGTCTTCTAGGCCTGTTTCTCTAATTTTCTGATCCAAAGTTCTTTTGACCAGATCCAGAGATTTCATCTTTCTCATATCCCAAACCACACTTATCATCTACCCTCTTTTGGCTTTCAAGAAGAACTTCAAGTTGGGCTGAGCTTATCTTGAATTTCTCTTTGTATTCATTTGTTGTTTGAAGATCTTGTTTAAAAGTGTCTATCTAATTCTCAAGTTGTTCTTCATTATCTCTAGCTTCTTCAAGATCAGATTCAAGATGCCTGATTATTATGTCCATTTTGTAGCAGTCTTCTGTCTTCTCCTTGGGGGATTGTTTTAGATTATCTTCAATTTTCCTTTTGTCTTCAATTTCTTGGGTGAATCTCATAACCCTTGATTCCATCTCATGCCTTACCATAATGACCACTTTTGATAGCTTTTCACATAGCTTGTTTTTCTCATTAAGATCTTCATTAGTATCATTGGCTTCACTCTGACTTGCTAATTTTTGAAGTAGTTCCTTTCTCTTTTTCGCAGAGATACTCAATTTTTCTTTTAGCTCATTTATGAAATCATCGGCTTGTTTGAGTCTTTCTCTCAGGTTATTGACTTCAGAGTGAGATTGTTCAAGATCATTTAGGGTAGACTAAAGTTGTTCCTTCATACCATACATATCCATTAAGATTCTCAGATCTTCCTCAAGTTGTTAGGCTCTATTTAGAGAAACTTAGCTCAGATACCAATTATTGCAAACAAGGTAGATAACTGAGAAGGGGGGTGAATCAAGTATCTCTATTATCTTAACTTTCTTTTCTTCTTTTATAATTTATGTAGCATCAAAACATATAAGCATATATAATCATGAGAACAGAACTAAAGTCAACACACATAACACAAGGATTTTTACGTGGAAAACTCTATTAAGGGAAAAACCACGGGGTGACTAACCCAAGATTGTATTCTCTGTTAAAAGAATAAGAAGTACAAAATGGCACTTGCCAATTAGGGCTCACTACCTAAGTACATTGCTCACAAGAGGCACACTGCCTACAAGAGACTCACTATCTACAGAACTTACAGAAGGTAACCAGGTGTTTGAACTAATGAGAGGTATCTGCAAATGCTAGAGTTTAGTTTTGGTTAGGCACAATATACTGATCTGATGCACTTCATTCTTCCTTTGCTCTAGTGCTGCTGCTCTGTCACATACCAGACTTGTATTGCTACTTTCCACACTTGTCTCTGCTTTTCTTCACACTTTATTTCATCACATCTATACACACACACCTTCATACTAGAATCCATCTGGTATATATATCTGCACCAAGGATTTCAACATTTCTAGTCAGCACTAGAATGCTCAAGATATTTACAAACTACTGATCTGTCGCCTGAATCCATGCTTGATTTGTGATGCGTATCAAAAACATAGGGATTGAAGTCATCAATCATGTCGGCCAACAATGTATGATCCCTCAAATAGCTTGATCAACATCAATTACTCATCTAGATTGAAGTCTGATACTCTGTCTGTCAGTTCTTCCTTAGTCTGCTCTGCCTGTCTAGAATCCAACACTTAGATGCTCATATCTTTTCGATGTTTTATCATCAGAGGCTCAATCTCTGAAATATAGTAGTCATGGTACTCCTCTTGACTTTTCCAAGTCTGCAAGTTACTGAGTTACACCATCTGCGAGATCCAGACTTGATTGTTGGACCTTGTTACATGCTTTGTTCTTGCTCACCAGACCAAAACAATCTTCAATCTGACTTCCGGTATAGGCATACTATGTGCTGCAAATGTGTGGGATAGACTTTTTTGCCATCAATGACAACACTCATGAAGCCACACAGTGTCTCTTCCCAACAAATGTGTCCTAGGTCTGTATCTCCTATGTTGTTCCACGTAGATGTGATCTTGGTCTTTGAATGGATTACCTTGAATTTGTACTTCATTGCATTAGCTCAGGAAGACATTTAACCTACAAGACATGGCCTAATAAGTAAAGGTTGCCATGTTGATTATCCTAAATTTTCAAGATCTAAGTTTTGAATGAATGGTTACTATTTTATATTCTGAAGTCAGGTTTTCTATTGAAATTTACACAAAGTCCTTTCAAAATACCTAAGTCTACAATTTGCATGCTATCTTACTTCATAATACTTAATACATGAATTATGCAAGAGATAAATGAAAACAACAATTTAAAAGTCCTTTTAACTCATGAAATAAATGCAAATTCATTGAAATTTTACCCCAAAACATGAAAATCATCTCATTTTTACTTTTGAGATGCTTTTCCTAACAAAATAGACTTGGTTGCCTTAGAAATTTTCAATAAAATTGGCTTTGTGATCATTTTGCGCTAATTTGGGAGGGTACTACCTAAAGCACTAGATTTGGTCTTGATAGACCTAGCACTAGATTTAGGATCTACTAACTAAAGTTAGCATGGGTTTTTCAGCGCAAGTCAATAATTTAAGATTTTTGCATAGGTAGAATGGTAAGAGGACCAGCACTGGTTTCAGTTCGGATTGAGTAGTATGCAGTTATGAGGTCGGTCGGTGTGTTTTCTAATGCAAGTCTGTCTAGGGAAGTTTTAGCACTAAAGGTATATGGATGCACTGGCAGGATTTAATGTCAACACTGACTTGCACAGGTTTCAAGGTGGACTGACCAAAGTCAGTGGAAGTGATATTTGGCACAAGTTGGGTGACAATGATCTTGGTGCAAAGGGTCTGAATGTATACTAGTGGGACTTTTGGGTCCCACTACCATAGCACAATTTTTAATAGTGACCAACTAAAGTCAGTGGCAATGGTTTTGGATGTAAAGTTAGTTGAGATCTAATGTAGCACTAAGCCACTTTTAAGCATTTGGCAGAGGATTTCTAGGCCAACGAATTAGCGCTAGTTTGATGGGCCTTGGATGAAAGTTAGTTGGGGTAAGTTTTAGTGCAAGTCAGGATGTCTCAATTTTAGCGCATATGTCTTTAAAGGACCAACTTAACAACTTTGGTAGTACTTTTGAGAGGTACTACCAAAAGGCAATGAAGAACAACTTCAATGTAAGGTAGTGTAACTTATTCATAGCGCATTTTGCCAATTTTGAGTTTGACAAAAAATTTAAATGGGATTTGAAAGATCAAATCAAATTCTCAAAGTCTACGGCGCATGAAAGTTGTTTTCGTGCATGGGCTAGGATTTGGTTTCCTAATTGGGTTTTGGAAATATCTTGCCTTAAATTAAAATTTCCACAAATGTCAGAGAAGCAACAAATCGACCCCATAATCTACTGTAAAACATATTTCATCAAACCCTAATCATCATTCTAAAAGATAGAAAGGTAAAAAAAACTCATAAAACCCTAGGTTGAATCAAAAGAAACAAAATGTAGCTTACGACGCTAACCTAGTTTTTAGAGATTGATGAAGAACAGAGGAGAATTTGTCTGGATTGAGTTCTTGACCTGGTTTTCATTGTTTTGAATTTGCCAATAGCTACTTGTAGAGCTCTCTAAGGGTTCTCAAATGCAAAAATGAGCTCAAAATAAACTTGAAACCTTATATATCTTCCCTACATTTGTGTCATTAATGCAGAGCACACTATGATAGGTCAGCGTGCACTCGGGAGGGTGAGTTTTAAGATTCAACGTGAATTTTGGGCTCCATTGACTTTTGTGTGGGTTCAGATGTTCACTGACTAAAGGTAGTACAACAAGGTTTCGGTGTAAGTTAGAGATGAGTAAATCTAGCGCAAGTCAATGAAGTGTAGTTTCGGCACAAAGTCAGTGTCATGGAATTTCAGCACTAAGGCAGTGGGACGGAGATTTAGCCCTGGGGTCAGTGGGACACGTTTTTAGTACAAAGGACCTAATTGACTTGAATTTGATGAAAAAGGACACTTAACGTTATCCATTTGAAACCCTAAGTAATCCAAACAAACTTCACCAAGAACGATTTGATTTCAACTTTCAAATGGATCATTTTGATAACGTGACTTGAACTTACTAGGAACTAACAGAAATCGAGTTGACACTCTAAGCTACAATAGAAGGAGGGGGTCCCTATTTAGTGAAATGGGGCATGTGTGCAAGGCACAATAGTAGGGTTTTGGGATTCTCTAATGATGAGGTGTGCTAAGGGGATATCTTTAATGATGTTTTTGCGTTTCTCCTTAGTGATAGGATCAAAATCCTCATAGGCATATTTAATTCTTTGTAAATGTTGCATTGCCATATAAGGATCCATGTTGAAAGGATATAAGATGATGGAGGATAATGGATGATTATGATGATGGGGATCAAATTTCAAGACCTTAGGATGATTTTATTTGTTTTGTTTTGATGGATGATTGATGATTCTCTATGCTTAAGGTAGACTAGTGACACTTAAGTAATATAGTTGATTGGGTTGATTTGGATTTGGATTTGGATTTTGATAATGATGTGAATGATTTTGATTAGGATTTTGGATCAAAGATTGATGGAGGATAGGGGAGACTAAGTCCTTAACCAATGTTTGATTTGCAAAGGATGATTTGTTGATTAAGGATTAGGGATTGGGATGTTTAATTTAGAGTGGATAATGGATGAGGGATGATTGATGCTGGATTTAATTTGGATTAAATTGATCAAATGGATAGAGGAATGAGATTAAGATGATGAGGGTGATTAGGATGAATAGGATATGATACATGGGATAAGGTTTGGATAATTTGGATGAATATGATTTTTCTTGACAAGTAGACAAACAATCAAACACAATGGCTAGATGTTTCAATAGGATAGCATATGTTAATGATTGTAAACATTTGTAAGCATGTACAATCCTAGGATAGCAAAGACAATATTTGTTGGATTCCCTCTGCAGATAAATTTGAGCTGCACTTATTTAGAGTGGATACCTTAGAAGTTTGGTGGTACTGGCTCCCCCTTACATGACACACACTTCTCAGGAACACCAAAATTTGAATTCTCAAAGACTCAAAGATCTCAAGAAATTTTCTATCTCAACTTTGAATTGTGAGAATGTGGGGTGGCTTCAAAGGTTCAACCTCCTATGCTAGCAGATAGAAGGATTTTGGGCACTAAACAAAGGTTCTTAATCTATGTTTCAGGGTATACCAGTGTCTATACATGCAGTGGTTCACTCAATTAAGAGGCCTCCCAACCCTTAGAAAGGGTTTTCATGCATCACTAGGATACTGAGGGAGACATTCGTTGATATAGAACAACCGCACCAGGTGATTGATAACTTTTGTTATAACCATGATTATTTGTATAGCGGGCTGAAATGAAAGCACCACTTGGGTTGTTCCCTTCACAAATCGGAGGCAGGCCCTCTATAAGAGCGTAGAATTATTTCTCTTCACCCAAGATCCTTATAAAGGCGAGGGGAGAGGATACTTCGATTCTATCCCTTGGGTTCTAATGACATGTGTGCAAGTGCACAAGACACTTCAAACAAAGCTATGTTCTTACATTTGTTTGCAAGCAAGGTTCATTTTAAGTGCACCAAAAGCAAATGTTCTCTTAGCTAAGAACACAATGTTCATTTTAGTGCACCAAAAGTAAGTGTTTCTAAGCTAATAAAATCCTACAAAAACTGTTAGTAGTTTGATTTTGGGTCTTGGATGAACGTTATTTGACTTGCAAACACTGTCAAACACCTACATAAGTTTCAAGGTTAGCTAAGAAAAAGGTACCAAAACAGAGAGTTATGATGCCATAGAACAGACAAAGGGCACTGCAAAAAACACAAATGACACTACAAAACTAGAAACAACCACTAACTCTTGTTGGTAAATGGCACTACAAGAGGCAAAAATGGTGCTACAAGAGGTAGAAATGGCACTATCGGAGGCATAAATGACACTAAAGGAGGTAGAAGTGGTGCTACATGAGGCAGAAATGGTGCTAAATAGAGTTTTACCTCGTTTACCTTGTCTCATGAACATGATAACGCTAAACTGGGAGTATATAGTACCAAAATGATGTAGTGTCTTAAAAGAGACTGCAAAAGAAGTTGTTAATGGCCAATATAGACTCAAAAGGACATAAAAAGGCTTCTTATCTAGCTTTTAAACACCCCATGTTAGATTCAAACACATAAAAGTGTTGGCAAAAGATGAATGAGTGATGGTTAAACAAAAGAGATATTCTAAGTATTTCTAAAGAAATTTTGCCATTATCTCCCCTTGCTTCAGTGTTTCTCCTGTCAAAAATAGAGAGCATTAAGACCTCAAACTTGCTAGAAACCTCCAAAGAAGTATTCAAAAAATGTTTCTAAGCCTAAGGTTAGCAAAAAATGTCGTTGAGAAAGGGTGCCAAAACAAAGCCAAATAGCACCACAAATCTAAGAAATATTGCCAATTTGCGAGCAAATAGCGCCAAACTGAGGATTTTTAGTGCTAGAACTTGCAAAACATGTTTTTCTTGCAAAAACTCAAGCAAAGAAGATTAGATAGGGATTGTGGGGTCCCACTGGGCATGCCAAATGAGAGCAAAGAAAGTGGACAAGGTTACAAACACAAACAAAATGCACCAAAACACTAAGTTATACCTTGCTATTTCTTCCTCCTTCAATAAGGTTGAGGAGCTTGCACCCAAGAGCTCGTAGCTTTACCCAATGTTGAATGTAGAATGAATGTGGATTATCTTTGAGATTCAACACAATGTGATGGGGATTTGGCTATGGATTGATAGAAGATTGGATAGAGATTAGATATGGATAGATAGGCTAGAATAATTTTGGCATGGTAAGGGTATGATGAGAGAAGAGGAGAGAAATTTTGGCATGGATTTGATGCAAGAAGAATTGATGAAAATGGCTTGGGTGAGGGCTCTATTTATAGATTTTTGGTAAAAGGATAGAGGGTGAGGATTGAAAGTTTAGATCAATGGCTAGGAATGCTTGTGGATTGAGGTTTGGATTAGAGTTATAGTCTTGTGACAAGTGTCACAAGAGGGTTGGACAAGAGAGATCAAAGGCTAATATTTGGTCAATGAGATTGGATGGCTCCCATTATTTATGAATTTTAAATTCACATAGGGAAGGGTGATGAGAAAAAATGAATTAAAATTTTATTTTGGGGGAGGAGTTAGATACGACAAGTTAGATGTGAATTTTTAATTCACATGGGGAAGAGTTCCATTAACATGGGGAAGAGTTCCATTCATGGGGAAGACTTCCATTAATGGAGACCAGGACAATTGGGAATAAAAGTTAATTTTTTATTTGGTGGGGTGTGGGAATGAGTGTTAATCAAGGTTTGACCATATTAATTAAGTATTTAACTTAATTAATATGGTTGGAAAAAAATAGTTAGTGGGCTAATGGAAGCTTAAAATTAATTAAGTGTTTATTTAATTAATTTAGGTCTAGGGGTCATGTAGGCTAGGGCAGCTAATTAAATAATTGTTATTGAATTAGCTAGGCTAGGTTTAGGTTGATTAGTAGGGTAGATTAATGAAATAAGTATGATTTATTTAATTAATCGGGGTTTAGGAAAATGGAGAAATTAACTAAATAAATATTGAGAATATTTATTTAATTAATGAGAGATAGTGATAAATTAAATGAGTTAATTGATCACAAAGGATAGATAAATGGTTAAGGGTAGATGATTAGGGATAATAAATTAAATAAAATGAATTTATTTAATTAATAGGAGGGATAATTGGTGGTGTAGAGATATGGGAAATTGATTTGTGAAGCAAGTCAATTTTAGGTGTCTACAGTTTCAAATGTTGTTTGGTAGTCCTCTGTCCATTGGAGGTCAACATCCTTAGTTAGCAGGGAGAACATAGGAGAAACTATCTTGCTGAAATTCTCTATAAACCTCCTATAGTACCCTGCATGACCTAGGAAACTTCTAACATCAGTTTGATTCTTAGGTGAGGGTAACTATTTTATCATTTCCACTTTGTTTTGATCTACTTGGATCACTCTTGCTGATATGTGGTGTCCAAGGACAATTCCTTCTACTATCATAAAGCATTTCTCATGACTCAAAGATAGCTATTTTTTTTCACAACATTGTAGAACTTTATCTAGGTTCTTAAGGGCCTCTTCAAAGGTATCCCCATACTCAACAAAGTCATCCATATAGACCACCATACACTTGTTGGACAACCCTTTGAAAGGTAGCTAGAGCATTACATAGGCCAAATAGAAGGACTCTATATGAAAAAATTCCCTAAGAACATGTAAAGGTGGTCTTATCTTGGTCTTCTGGTGCCACCTGTATTTGGTTATACCCACTAAATCCATCTAGGAATGAGAAGTACTTCTTCCCTGCTAGGTTACCCAACACTTGGTCAATGAATGGCAAGGGAAAGTAATCCTTCTTTGTGGCTTTGTTGAGTTCTTTGTAGTTAATACATACCCTCCAAATTCCATTCTTGTTAGGCAATATAACTAAGGGTGAAACCCACTAGCAATTTGATATGAGATAGATGAATCCTGCTTGTACCAGTTTTTCTATTTCAGTTTTAACAATGTCTTTCAGAGTAGGGTTTAATCTCCTCTGGGGTTGCCTAACAAGTTTGATACCTTTTGTATATATGTGATGGGTACAGATCTCAAGAGGGATGCCCTTCATATCCTAATATTCCCAAGAAAAAGCTGCTAAATGGGAGATAAGGAGGTTAAGAAGTTCTTCATGTTTTCCTATTAGCTAAGTGTTGATGCTCAATGTTTTCCCAAATAATATCATGACCTATTTTGTGATATGGTCCATAGATATTCCTATCCCATATTTTGGAGTCGTAGTGTTGAGAAGACAAGAATGTGGAAGCAACATGTGAAATGTGGCTAAGTCCTTATAGAATGTTTCTCCACAAGGAATGATATTTGCAAGGGTATAATGGGTAGTAGTTAAAAATTCTCTTTTCAAGTCTTGGGCTAATTCCATTGTATCTTTCCCATGGACAATGTGAGTTATATCTTTAGGTGTGTCATAGTTTATTTCTTCTTCTAACTCACCCAAATGTTCCTTGATGGTAACCATAGCTATTGAGGCACTATTTTCCATGTTAGCAGGCTCATCTACCCACACTTTTTCTGAGTAGTGTATGGATGGTTTAGCTAGAGGATACAAGGAGATTTTCTTCAAGTCTAACCCATTTGAAATGACCATATCTCTAGTACTACAATCAATAGAGGCTGCTGCTATAGCCAACCATGACCTTCCTAGGATCAAAGGATAAGCATTTCTTTGGTTCCTAGGCTCCAATATCAGAAAGTCTACTAGAAATTCCCATGATTCAACCACTACTAGTACATCAGTTAATATTGCTTTTAGAATATCCATTGACTGACCAACCAATTGGAGGATTGTGGATGTGGCTTGGACACTGGTCAGGGACAATTTATCTAGGATGTGAACTATCATTACGTTTATTACTGCCCCTAGATCAACCAAAACATTAGTTATTTCTACCCCTAAAATGTGGACAATTATGACAGGGCTCCCAGGATCTTCATATATTGGTAGGAGTACCTCCCCCACAAGAAGGTCTACTACTTTTCCTTCCACCTAAATGGTGGTAGGAAAATTTTTCTTTCTACCTTGGGTTTTAACACAATGATGTTTGATGAATTGGTTGAGCTTAGGAACATCCTTGATTGCTTGGAGGAGTAGAATTTCAATATTTAGTTGTCTAATTTCTTGTAGAAGTTATGACTCAATGGTAGGTTGGACTTGTTTTTGTAGGATGGTTTTCTGAGGGACATGTTGTTTGAGCCGTTCTGAGTAAGGTTCTTGCTTTTCAATCTCTAGAATAGCTCCAGAGTTCTCAGAAGTAGCCCTAGAGGTGATCTCCAGAGCTATTCCTTTAGGAGGAACTCTGGAGTTGCCTAAGGGCTGTTCTTTTGGCACATATTCAATAATAATCTTCTCCTGGTGTTGAGTAGATGGATTTTTAAGTTCCACATCATCAGTTACTTCAACTATGAGTGGAGGAGATGGTCTTGGTAGTGCTTTCCTAGAATGTAGCTAGAGGTTGTTTAGATAAATAGAGTTTACACTAGCCATGTTTTCTTGCTATGTCATGTAAATAGCTACTCCCTGTTTATTTTGTGGATTTGCTATAGGTTGAGCTGGTAAGGGTGGCTAACTAACTGGCTCATTTTGTGATTGTCCTTGTGTGTTGGGGGGTCCAGTGAGGAATGCTTGTTGTTGAGGTTGGAAATGCCTCAGTTGTCCTTGGTATTGTTGATTGTAACCTTATTGTTGACCCCACTGATGTTGCATGTTTTGTGATCCATATTGTGATGGAAATTGTTGTGGCCATTATTGGTTTACCCAAGGTTGAGTTTACGACTACTGGTTTTGCCATTACTAGCTTGACCAGTCTTGTGGTACCCATGGAGGAATGTTTTGACGTCCCTGCCAAGTTGGATTCCATTGATTTTTTCCCCAATTTGAAGGATCCCTATAGGAAACCTGATTTGGGTATTGGTTATATGGGAAATGGCTAGTTTGTTTTTGCCCCACATAGTTCAACTCTTCTTCTATTATGACATTCTTTTTAGCCAACCTTTTTAAGACTGGAAGCTTATCACAATGACTGCTAGGGTGTTCTTTGTCACAGATCTGACAGATTTTTGACTTATTCAATGGAAATTCTCTCAAAAGGTGTTTGTTCCTAAACCTAGGATAGTATATGGAAAGAAGTTCAATTGTTCAGTTTCATTCATTTGTTCTAGTCTTTGCTTGAATTCCATCCAATGTGGTATTCAACTAGACCAAGATATCTATTTTTAGGTTTTCAAACTCCTCCATTAATTATCCTATATCATTCCTCCCTTTTAAGGACCTTGGTGTTCTCACCCCATCTTGGGTTCTAGAGTAGTTCCTATAGATTTCCTCTATGGTAGGCATATCCATTTTTTTGATATTTCCTCTCCCCATTAGATCCAGTGCCTATTTTGATTCTTTATCCAATCCTTTGACAAACAGAGTTCTGGCTAAGGTGTGAGCCACAAGATTGCCATATCTCCTCAAGGCAAAGTTGAGCCTATCTAGGTAATCTTCTAAACTTTCATCCTCTTTCTATTTAGTCCTGAACATCTCCTCGTTTTTATCACTGACCCTATAGTAATCCTAGTATTTTTCTAGGAACTCAGTTTCCATCTGATCCCATGAATGAATGAAGTCTAGGACTAAGCCCATGAACCACCCCATGGCAGAATCTTTTAGAGTAGAAGGGAAAAGTTTGAGTTTTTGATTATCTGATCCATAACCATATGTCTAGAATAAGACTTTAAACTCAAACAGAAACTGATCAAGATCCTCAGAAGCAAGACCCCTAAATGTTGGTAGGTTTGAAGGTGAAATGTTCTTCATAGGGGGATTATCTCTAGGACCAAGAATAATGGGGTATGAGAAGGTTATGGAATTCTCATGCAGAGGATCTATCTCATCATTGTGATTATTCTCCATGTCTAATGCTTCCTCTTCCTGAGACTTGGTGTGAGGTACAAAAGAAATGGATTCTCTTAATAGATCTACCCAGTGTTTTTCCTACAGTTCTTGAATATACTTAGAGAGTGAAAGATTTTGAGGACTTGTGGGAATGTCAAATTGAGGTATAATTTCCAAGGCTGGTTTGTTATGTCATAAAATGTCCCCCTAGGACCTTTACCTCCTAAGTTTAGCTCTTGGGTCCCTTAGATTTGATCATGCATGTCAAAAATGAATCCTAGTGAAAATCCACCTAAAACCCATGACAAATGGGACTTAGGGGCCATCCTTAAGTAGAATCTGTTGGAAATAAGGTGGATAACTGAGAGGGGGGGTGAATCAGTTATCTTAAATATTTATCTTTCTTTCCTTCTTTAACAAATAGTGCAACATCAAAACATATAAGCATACATAATCAAGAGAGCAGAAAAGAAATCAACACACATAACACAAGGATTTTTACGTGGAAAACCCTATTAAGGGAAAAACCACAGGGTGACTAACCCAAGATTGTATTCTCTATTAAAAGAATAAGAAGTACAAAATGGCACTTGCCAATTAGGGCTCACTGCCCGAGCACACTGCTCACAAGAGGCACACTACCTACAAGAAACTCACTGTCTACAAGGTTATAGAAGGTAACCAAATATCTGAACTAAAGAGAGGCATCCACATATGCTGAGGTTCAGTTCCGGTTAGGCTCAATACACTGATCTACTACACTTCATTCTTCCTCTGCTTTAGTGCTGCTGTTCTGTCACATACCAGACTTGTATTGCTACTTCCACACTGCTCTCTACTTTTCTTCGCACACACTATCACAACACACATGCCTTCAAACTGAAATCCATCTAGTATATATGTCCGCACCAAGGATTTCAACATCTTTCTAGTCAGCAACTGAAATACTCAAGATAAATATTGAACATTGATCTGTCAGTTGAATCCATGCTTAACATGTGATGCATATCAAAAACATAGGCATGGAAGTCATCAATCATGTTGGCCTACCATGAATGATCCCTTAAGAAACTTGATAACCATCAATTTCTCATCTGGATTGGAGTCTAATGCTCTGCCGGTTAGGAACCCAATTCTTAGATGCTCATATCTTTTCACTCTTTCATCACCATAGGCTCAATCTCTGGAATGTAGTAGTCATGATACTCCTCTTGACTTCCCCAAGTCCGCGCTTTGCTGAGATACATCCTCTGAGAGATCTGGACTAGATTGTCAGAACTTGTTGCATGCTCTGTTCTTGTTCACCAGACCAAAACACTCTTCAATCTGACTTCTGGTATAGACATACTATGTGTTGCAGATGTGTGCGATACACTTTGTTGCCATCAATGACAACAATAATGAAGCCACATAGTGTCTCTTGCCAACAATCTCCCCCTTTGGTATTGATGGCAACACTTAGTGAAAGATGATTAAGTGTTGTAACAAACTCCCCCTTGGCTGATGCTCTGTCTTATGTACATTTTACTGGAGCTCCCCCTTTTCTGGATTCCACATTTTTCACTCCCCCTTTGACATCAATGGAAAAGGGTGAAACCCACACCCCAAAATTTGCAAAAATTAATCTATACATAGCTGCATAAGTATATATACATGTTATACTTACATATACTTAAGTATATCTGCAAAAGTGGTTTTCAACTGGACAAATTCTATTTCCCAACTCTGCTTCATCCTATCCAAAATTGAGATGTGACCACTTAACAAAAATGCAAAAGCTTCTGCCCTCTTTAAGTTTGTTGGATCACTAGTTTGGGCTGTGGTCTGAGCATCAGTTAGGGCCTCATGCATTGCCTCTAACTTGGGGATAATTATCCCTCTTAGTTCACTCAACCTGCTTATTCTATTCTTCTTCTCCTTTTCAAGCCTCTTTATTTCATTTATAGTGGCAATAGCCTAACACTCTTGATTCATTATGGATGAGGTGAGAGGATCAAAATTTTGAAATAAATTTGATAGTTTTCTTTCTTGTTCTTCCACCTTCTTTGCAATGTCGTCTGTCACTATGGACCAAGATAGACAAAATTTGTATAATTCTCTGCCATCTTTAAGAGCCTTTTCTAAGCTCTTTATCCCAATATCCAAATTTCTCCTATCATTTTCTATGAGTCCCTGTACTTCAGAGAATCTCTTTCCTAAAAACTCTTTCCAGTCTTTCTCTTCTACCAATTTCTCCAGAGAATCAAAATGTGTGCTAATAGAATTAACAAGAGATTTCAAGTTACCAGATGAAGAGGTCGAAAGATCCTTTTGTAAGGATGACATGATCTTCTCCAACACATCGGATGCAATGTCTATCAACTCACAATCTTCCATGTGAGACTTCAGAAGCTTTTCTTTTGCTTTAGCTTGAGCAAAATATGCTACCTTCATTGTTTGGACTGGAGAGAGAGAGTCAAAATTGAGTGATCCTTGAAATAGTTCTAGTTCATCTAATTCTATCATCTCTTTGGTCAGGAAGTTTTTAACTACTTCTACAGTGTCTCTTGCCGGAGACAGAGTCTTCTTTCCTTCTGCAACCTCAGAACTATCATCAGAGATCTTCTTTGTGTGTTCTTCTCTTCCCTTTTCCTCTTTTATTTGACTCAATTTCTCCTCTTTTCTTCCTTCTCCTTCAGTTTCAGAGTCAGCAGCGGGATCCAGACAAGAGATGTTTATTTCTTTAGGGACTTCCTCTTCTGGAACAGAGGAATCCAAGTCCTTAGTCCTCTCCTCACCTATCTCCTTTGGCTCTTCTGTAATTTTCTCAGTAGATTCTTCTTTTGATGTACTTAGTCCTTCGTCATCCATGGCAAAATGTTCATCATCTATGTCCTCTATGATAGGGAGATTGAATCTCTTGTAGGCATTCCAGAGGATGTCTTCTATTTCTTTTGCTATCTTATCCATCTCTCCAAGCATAAGTTTGTTCATTTTGGCTTTGCTCTGGAACTCATCCTTATAGTCCTTGAAGATCATGGTCATTTGTTTTGTAGTAATGGAAGGATAGAGTTGAATTGCAATATGTTGCCGGATCTCAAGGTCCTTTGCCTTAGCATTCTCCTTTCTCAGTTCAAGTTCCTTCTCTAGACTTTTGGGAATTAAAGAGATGATTTCAATGAATGATTTATTATAAATGTTTAGGTACCTGACTGTAGCATCTTCCAAGATTTTATTGTCAGCATCACTATATTCATCATAAAATTCAATGACTGGTTGTAGGTTCCCATCTACTATGACTTCCTTGATGATATCATTAAGAGAGAGAGTAGGCCTTTCAACAAATTCTTCCGCCTCTTCTTTGTTTCTGCCGGAAAAGGATTCCACAGATGTTTTCTTTTTCTTCTTCATTTTCTTAATCTCCTCATCTGTCTTTGTCTCTTCATCATCCTTTTGACTTATGTAGGATCTTGTAGCCTTGGTTTTTGTTCTCTTTTCTCCCTTTTCAGATGTCTTGGCTTCTAGTTTGGAGGATTTTGAGCTCTTAGAGGTGGTAGGTGCAGAACTCTTTGAGGATCTAGGCTGGGAGGGAGCTTACACCGGAACACTTTCTTTTTTTGCTTCTTGTCTCTCTTTCTCAGCTCTCTCTAATTTCTCTCTATTTGCATCAACTACCTCTTTTGAAATGCCATATCTTTTGTCAACTTCCTCTACTTCCCTTCTCACTTTTCTTTTCATCTCTAGTTGTCTTAGCTCAACATGTATTTTCACACTCAACTCTTGAAAGGTTCCAAACCTTTCAACTTCAGGGTCTTTAGGTTGACTCAACAGGTGTTGGACATGCAGCTCCAGGATTTTCTCATCTACCTCATAGCCCATTGGCATAATCCAGACTGTTCTGGGCTCCATTGCCTCCATTAGGCATTGATCAGTGTCTACCATGAAACACATTGTATCCTTGTATTTTTCAACTATAGATTGGGGGATTCTCTCTCTGGCCTGCATCATGCCTTGGAAGTTTTTGAAGTATCCCCAGAGTGCTATACTTTGAGCCTTTGCATTACCAAGCCCATACATATAATCTCTGATTTGAATGGCAACCGGTTTGTCATTTTGCCAAACCTAACCAGTTGATCTGGGTAGCTCATTCATATAGTAAAAGAAGAGACATAGTATTAGGCCACCATACTTAAATGAGTTCTTCTTATTCTTCTTTATCTTTTGCAAGTTTTCTAACAGATGGCTTAGAAGAAGCTTGCATAGATCATAGTCTAAATTTTCCCTTAGCATCTGATATGCGGTATAAATTGCAGTTCTAGATACAGAGTTCTCCCTGCTGGAATGATATATTTTGTAGCCAATTATCATAGAGGCAAATTTGATATTCGGATCTGTGATATCTTCTATTGTCATTTCTCTCTTGTCAAACTTTGATCTGGTAGCCTCACTTACTATCTGATTCTTAACAGATTTGAGAGCAGGCAACCTACCGGATGAGTGCAATCTGGTTATTGCCCTAATGGCATCTTTTATTATCTTGAATGGCCTCATCAACCACATGAAGTTGTCATGTATTCTGCTAAGAACATACTGGACCCATTCATCCTCTGTAAAATAGGGAAAGTGGATGTAATGTCCAAAACGCTTGTCCCGGATGGCCTCATAGTGAGTTTTAAGTTCAAATGTTTCATCTATTAATTGCTTGTGATAGATATCCATCAGCTTGGATTCCCCAAATTCCTCAATATTGGTGTGTATGTATACCCTAACATCTTCTACATGTAGAACCCCATGTGGAATGCTAGAGAAGGCGCCTAAGGGATCAACTTCTAGGGATTTGTAAGGATGTTTCTTGAACTTTGGGTGTGGCCTATCAATGATCTTGACAACATTTGGAGTAGCCATCTTGCAAAAGATTCAAGGAGAGATATTCATATTCTACAGTTGATCTTTGAGAGGGTTGAAGCAGTCTTGTTGTAGAGCTCTTTCTTTCTTCTTCTTGAATGTAAATGTGCAAATGATGAATAAAATAACCCTTATATTTTTGCGCAAACCCTAATTTCATATTGCAATAAATGCACAATTTAAGTCATTCCGGTTTCCTTGTTCTGACCTTGTCCTGAGAGAGATCCTTCTGAATCACTGAGATGAACTTAGAATTATTCTTGGTGATAATTGACAATGTATCTCCCTTTCTCCAATCATTCCATTTATCCGCAGATCAAGATATTTCAACTTTGAATCATACCGAATCTAATAGTGAAAATCCTATTTTTACCAGATGAATCTTCAAAACTCCTTATGGATCTTTCATATTTTTACTGAGGGTAATTTAGATATTTCTCTGAGAACCCTTTAATCCACAACTTCCCATGTGCCAATTTCAGGCACCGATTGACTGGCTGGGGGAATTTATATTCCTTTGTGACTCCCCCTGAGCCAGAGCTCATCTATTTAGTTTCTAGAAGGAATATCAGCACCAGATTCTGGTGCGGATCATCTACCCTCTTTTGGCTTTCAAGAAGAACTTCAAGTTGAGTAGAGCTTATCTTGAATTTCTCTTTGTATTCATTTGTTGTTTGAAGATCCCTTTTAAGAGTGTCTATCTGATTCTCAAGTTGTTCTTCATTATCTCTAGCTTCTTCAAGATTAGATTCCAGATGCCTAATTATTCTATCCATTTTGTGGTAGTCTTCTGACTTCTCCTTGAGATATTGTTTTAGATTATCTTCAATTTTTCTTTTCTCTTCAATTTCTTTGGTGAATTTCATAACCCCTGATTCCATTTCATGTCTTATCATAATGACCTCTTTTGATAGCTTCTCACATAACTTGTTTTTCTCATTTAGATTTTCATTAGATCATTGGCTTCACTTTGACTTACTAATTATTGAAGTAGTTCCTTTCTCTTTTTCATAGAGATAATCAGTTTTTATTTTAGCTCATTTATGAAATCATCAACTTGTTTGAGTCTTTCCCTCAGGTTATTGACTTCAGAGTGAGATTGCTCAAGATCATCTAGGGTAGACTGAAGTTGTTCCCTCATACCATACATATCCATTGAGATTCCCAGATCTTCCTCAAGCTATTAAGCTCTATTTGGAGGAACTTAGCTCTAATACCAATTGTTGGAAACAAGGTGGATAACTGAGAGGGGGGGTGAATCAGTTATCTTATATATTTAGCTTTCTTTCCTTCTTTAACAAATAGTGCAGCATCAAAACATATAAGCATACATAATCAAGAGAGCAGAAAAGAAATCAACACACATAACACAAGGATTTTTATGTGGAAAACCCTATTAAGTGAAAATCTACATGGTGACTAACCCAAGATTGTATTCTCTGTTAAAAGAATAAGAAGTACAAAATGGCACTTGCCAATTAGGGCTCACTGCCCGAGAACACTGCTCGCAAGAGGCACACTACCTACAAGAGACTCACTATCTACAAGGTTATAGAAGGTAACCGGATGTTTGAATTGAAGAGAGGCATCCACATATGCTGAGGTTCAGTTCCTATTAGGCTCAATACACTGATCTACTACACTTCATTCTTCCTCTGCTTTAGTGCTATTATTTTGTCACATACCAGACTTGTATTATTGCTTCCACACTGCTCTACTTTTCTTTGCACACATTATCACAACACACACACACCTTCAAACTAAAATCCATCTGGTATATATATCCACACCAAGGATTTCAACATCTTTCTAGTCAGCAGCAAGAATACTCAAGATAAATATTGAACACTGATTTGTCGACTGAATCCATGCTTAACATGTGATGCGTATCAAAAACATAGGCATGGAAGACATCAATCATGTCGGCCAACCATGAATGATCCCTTAAGAAACTTGATCACCATCAATTTCTCATCCATATTGGAGTTTGATGCTCTGCCATTCAATTCTTCCTCGGTCTGCTCTGTCTGTTAGGAACCCAACACTTAGATGCTCATATCTTTTCACTCTTTCGTCACCAGAGGCTCAATCTTTGGAATGTAGTAGTCATGATACTCCTCTTGACTTCCCCAAGTCTACACTTTGCTGAGATACATCCTTTGAGAGATCCATACCTAATTGTCAGACCTTGCTGCATGCTCTATTCTTGGTCATCGAACCAAAACACTCTTCAATCTGACTTCCAGTATAGACATACTATGTGCTGCGGATGTGTGGGATAGAATTTGTTGCCATCAATGACAACAATAATGAAGCCACACAGTGTCCTCTTTCTAATAGAATCTAACCCCAAGATAGGTCCCTAGACTTGGGTGCCCATGCCCTTGTCCTGCCCTATTTTGTCAGGGTACCAATGTTGGCTTATGACCATTAAAAAGGTTTCTGGGTTTGCCTTGTTAATTTGAATTATGAAAGTTTTGTGGGAATGCATATATAAACATGTTTAGGACTTAATTTGTAAACTGCAAGATGATTTGGAGCTTAAGGCAAACTTATGATCATTAAGCAAAGAGCATTCAAGGCATTCATTGTGTTGTAGAGCAGAATTATGTTGTTGTGTTTGTTGTTGTAGATTTGGCTTCATCTTCTCATGGTGTGAAAGATCATCTCCTTGAGAGCTACACCTCCAAGGTGATATATTGTATTTGTGATTCAAGATATCTCCTTTATCATTTGATTTTTCCTCCATCCACCAAGGACACACACTCTCCATCTAACAATGGTGTTGGAAGGCTTGAATGCCATTCTAGGGCTTGACTAAAATAAGCTCCTAAACACCACAACCCCCAACCCTTCTCTTGTGATTGTAGATTATAGGTGCAAGATCTTGTGGATTGGAGTTGTAGAGGATCATTATAGAGCATAAGGACTCTAGATCTAAAGAAAGTTGTGGAAAATATCCCTAAAAGGACAAGGGCGATCCGTCTTTTGTCCCTAAATTTATCACTATTAGAAATCCCTGAGCATGAATAGTCTACAACATATTTGGCTCTCAACCTCCAGAAATTATGCCACCTTGGACAACGACGATCCCTCTTTTGCCCCTAAAGTTTCCAATTTCTAAAATTAAAATATTGGTATGTTTCTCATATGTATTTAGTGCCCTATGTGAGCATTTGTCAGGATTCGTTCGTTTGTTTACGATTTTGCATAATTAGGGTTTTAGGCCTAATCAGACTAGGGTTTAACAAATAAATCAACAAATTCCAAATTTTATTATCATTCCAAGTGACAATGAACCTAATAGTTGAGTCCTCTTAGAAAAGTTGTGACTTGGCTCGATTCAATGTCCTTGAATGTATGTAGTGAAAAGAGGATCTAATAAACTACCAATCAAACCAAACCCCCTCTTTTTCTACATAACATTTTGTTGAACCTATGTTCTTGCTGAATATTGCATCTTGCTGAGTGTCGTAAATCAGATTTGCATTCATACATATCATTGTCATCTTTCTACATTCAAAAATCTTGCACAAAAATTGAAAATTTTGAAAAAATAGGCATTTTAGCTTGCATTTAGACATAGTTTGCACTCTTCTTATTGCATATCATTGAATACATGTAATTTTCTAATATTTGCATCAGATCTGAGACAAATTACAACATTGCATTATTTCAAGATCTTTTTCCTTGCATTTTCATATCTAATTTGCTAGGGTTTTGCTTGAAAATTACATTTTCATATAACCTAGACTTTGCATAAGCTAGGGTTTGTAGTTAAAATCTTGTTTCAGATTTTACTACTCCTTCCAACACTCTTTCAAATCTAATTTTGGATTGTAGTATTGCTTCATTCTAAGTTTTTGCATTTACGTTGGCATTATTAGTACATTTACATTGGAAAAAGTGAAAAAATGAGCATTTTAGGTGTATAAACAAACATAGTTTTGCTTTGTTTCATTGTGTTTGTCATAAATATCATTCATTTTAGACCATGCATTCATTTTACAGCATACATTTATTACCCATTTGAAAATTTGGCATCATTTCACGCTTTTGCTTGAAAGTTTGCATGTTTTTAATTACACATTATGTATTCCAATGCTAAGGGTTGTGTGCACTTTCTTCAAACATCACTCATATTGCCTTGTTGTGTAGTACTTTTTAACGCTTCCCACTTTGTTTTCTATGGACCTGTGTGTCTTTTCATACTCGTTTCCCTCAAACAAGTGCTTTAGTGTGTGAAATAGCCTTTCATACATGGCTTCTCATCACAACAACAATGCTAGGTTCCCTCCTAGAGATTATATGAAAAGGAAGACTCCTGAGCCTGAAATAGTATTTACACCTCATGATAGAAAAAATAGAAACATTGAAGGACCTCTTTACATCACAGTGAAGGTAATGGAGACTTCGGTGCATGGAACACTTATCGATCCTAATTGCATGACTAATGTGGCTACGGAAGAGTTCCTTTATTCACATGATTTGATACACGATTCTTATAAATCTTTGGACCTAATGATTAAGACACATAATAGAGCTTTTATTCCAACCTTTGGGAAGATATCTTTATTGGTTATGGTATTTGAGAAATCTATTGAACAATTATTTGATATCATCCTTACCTCTGACTTCTTTCGTATAAAATTAGGTCATCCATGGCTCAAGGCTATGAAAGTTGTCCCCTCAATGATTCACAAAGGTATAAAATTTCATTTACATGGACAAGTGCACACTATTCACTGTAATACATGGCAAACTATGGTTACTCAAAAGAACTTTACTCTTGATTACTTTTGGCCATGACCTACTTTAGAACCTGAGCCATGAAGAGACCAACTTTCCTTGGGATATAGATGATACAAAGCAAAATTACTATCTAGAGTGGCCGAACCTTCTATTCAACAAATGACAAGTGAAGAACAACCCACATTAGAAGAACCTCCTAGACCAAAAGGTAGGGAACTCTATGTTGAGGTTCCTCCCCTGCCATCTTTATAAGGATCGGGAGGCACTCGTAAAGAACAAAGCACTTCATCAAAACCAATCAAATTTATACCATCTTCCTCCTCTAAAATGTTGAAGACTATGGAAAATCATGAGAATCCTATTGATGATGTTGTTATACATCCACAACAAGAGATAAATTCATAAAGAACTTAATCTATCTTGAAGAATATGGAGAAATATTGAAAATAGTTCTCAACTCCAAGTCTATGGTAACCAGGTCATGGTTATGTTGCACTCATTTAGTGTTTGACGTGAAGTTGTTTGTTCAAGGGGCCTTACATGATTTTAAGGGATGTGTATTGACTGCTTTTTACTTACACTTTTGCAAATAACAACAAATTACACTACAATTAGTGATCCTTTGCATGTATTTACCATTTTACTATAAAGCTTTGCATGAATTTAAATGAAAACATACTTTGTACCTCAAATTAATATGAAAATTGTTAAAGATCTTTTCAATTCACAATTCTTTATTCGAATCTATAACAATCTCCTTCAGATAACTGCGTGCATGTTAATTATAGGAATTTTGATCAAATAAAAAAAGGAAAGGGTTAGAAACATTTCTCACTTAGGGAATCTCATTTTCTGGTACTCACATGAATATATTATGTAGAATTGTACAAATTGACAGTAAAATCCTTCTTACAGTAGGCCAGATCATTTCACAACCATGCTAAGAAGAATGCAAGCTTCAAAGGAAAAACATCCAGGAACCAAAAGGACTCAAATTACACTCCAAATTAAGAGGCAACAACTTGACCTTTTCATTAATGGATGCGATTGTCACTTGAAATTTACAATGTGATATGACTTTGGTCTATCAGAATATACAACTCCAATGCATAATATATAGGTGCTTTCACCGATACAAAGATAAGACATGTCAATACACCATCACTATCTCTGTAAATGCATGCAAATTCCACAATTCTTAGACTCAATTTGACTTGCAACAGTTCTTAGTTCCTACACGCATGCCCACAAGAGAACAACAAAGACCCCTATATAGGACTGGATACCCTGCAACAGCTACAGAACCTTCATCAACGGCTATAATTCATTGAAGAAGATTAACAATTCCAAACACTTTTGATAGTTGTCTCTAGCTAGCACTTTTAAGAATATTCCCTAGAATAATTCTCATCATCCTTGTATGGGATACTCGGTCTCTATGCTCTATTAAATGCTCCCAAATTTCCCTCCAAAATAACCATTTCAAGTTAGTTGTCCTTTGAATTTAACCAACCCTGTCTCCCCTTTACTTCATGGTCAATCATCCAATCTACAAGCTACAATAAAAAAATGCACTATAGAACCATCTGCTTTATCTCCATTTCCATGGCTCTTGCCATAAAAACCACACTCAAGTTAACCACTTTACTTACTTTACCTGCACATGTAGATATGTCAATGTATTCCTTATACAATTGTAAAAAACAACAAAGACAGACCTCATCTGATTACCAAATAAATTAAAGTTAAGCTCAGGTCTATTTTGTATAATATATGCATGCGCAACATCCCTTTATGCACATATAATTTTTCTCCTTTCTTTTATGCATAATTCTTTGTATATTATCATTGTATATCATATACGATTGCAAAATATACAAATACAGATTCCACCACATTATAAACTAGATTAAATTTACCCTCAAAATTTGCCCTTATATATACTTTCAATGTATTACCATTTTCTGTATATCACATACATCATCCTTTGCATGCATATGACTTTTACTTCACCATTTTTAAATCATTCCTTCACGTCCAAGTTTGCATCCTTCTCCTTTTTGTATATCATATATATACACTGGAATATACTATCGTGGACCCTATTTGAATTTCTCACAATTTGATTCTATGATCGTGTTCGGGTGCGCATCTGCATATTAGCTACAAACAAAAATACATACAAACAATACATATAGATTATAACCCATCATTTGCTTCTCTGAACTCAAATTTATTCTCTTCAGATCCAGTTATGCATTTGTAGATTTGTATGTATAATACATCGTCTTTCTTTCACTTTTTTTGTTTGTATATCATATAAACATACCCTTTACCCTTATGCATAGAAGATATAGTAACATCATTACACGTATGTTCCCTTTTACACCAAGTTCACCTTTTGCATCTTGATTGTTTCGTACGTTTGTTTTGTATACATGTTTTTGCATATAATATACAAAAGCCAGACATACCACTGCAGACCTTATCTAGTTTACAAACCCATTTGAAATTAATTTCAAGTCCAACCTTGTATATACCTTTTTGCATATCCTTTTTGATATTTCATACAAGGACCTATTCATACCCATGTGGACCCCACCTAAAGATTTAAAAGCTCAAACTCTCATATTAGGTATGGATATGTATACTATGGAAATGTATATGATGAGCAATGTTTTAGTTATACAAATGTATGTTATACTCTGAACTAAGTATTTCTTGACGTCCACACATATATATACTAGATTTTTATATCCTATACACACATTTATACATACGAACACATATACAATCACTTGCAGATTTCGGCCCTTTATACACCATATCATAAAATGTTGTTAGGTCCATGTATGTATATTCTATTTTGATACTTAAGATATAAATGTAAAAAAAAATGAAAAAAACTCAATGAATAGCAAGACCCGACAAACATAAAATCATGAATTCAATATACATGCAAACAAAATTGTATACGAGATACAAATCTATTCAACTATTGAATTACCACAAAAATAGCATAACTTTCAAAATACAAGGAATTTTCAAGCCATTCAAAAGGTAGCCCTAGTTCATTTTACAAGTAGATTTCACTGACCATAACCATTCTCTAGCATGCACTAGGCATCTTGACTTCCAGCACCAAAGACCCTTACCCATACCACCAAGCAAGTAGGACTAAACCACACCAAAAGCAAAAGGCAACAAGAGGTCCTCATTTTGCCTCAGGGTAAAATGGGGTGTGTTGTGAGCATCACAACAACTAGAAACCAAATAAAACAACTAAATTCAACGAAACTTAGGGAACAAGATGAAATAAATCATAAATTTCCAACTTCCTCATATGCAAGATGCTACGTAATCTCAAAAGAATGTATTCACTAACATCAAAAGAAGCCCTCAAAGGAATTTAAGTGTGTGCAATTGATTTATTCCCATTCATCAGATCATATTTAGAAAACAACAACTGTTTGCATTAAACTACATAGATGGATTTAACATTATAATCCAATTTGGATAGAGCCTTGCTTCCACTGAGGCATCTATAGCCTCGACAAGGTTATCACCTATAATCTCCCCAAATAGAACCCCACTACGAGCAAGCATTCATAGCCCCAATGGAGTTATCTAGTAGCCCTTATATGTTTTCAAATGATTTCTTTTGATCATTACTTTTGGGTTCATCATTAATACTTGTGATATTGCAATAAAGCTCATGTTTAACAGATAATAGAATCCTGTTAATGATATGTAGGGTGGAGATTATAGTGGTAGCAAATGTAAACCTTTACATTTTTCACTTAATGCAAGTGTCCACTATTCCCCAAACCTATTCCTAGAATCTTATAGGTGTGTACTTATATGATTCCTTGAACACTCTGATTTGTTGAGGGTTAATAAAATCTCTAAAAAACAAATAACAAACTACATCTATGAAAGTAACAGCTTATGTATAAATTTCAAATGGTTCATGTAGTTCTAGAAATTCCATTGTTTTCAATGGTTGCAGTCTACTCCTGTATACTCTACAATAAAATGAGGACCACAGCAAATAGAACAACAAACCAATAAAACAACTAAACAAAAAAAACAAACCAAGGGAACAACTACTCTACTAGACTATATACAAGACACCACATGGCAAAAGAAACCTAGGATAACACCCATAATGTTCACCTACATTTTCATGCCTTTTTAGAATATGTAAGAGTATTATGGCATTAGTTATGGTTCTAATTTTAGTGAATTCATCCTTGTGTTCTGGAAAAAATTCTTGTATTCTAGATTTATAGTATTTAATAGAATATACCCTAATGATCAACAATTGAGGAAGCTCATTATGTTCATGACTGATCCATTTATATGTTTCATCCCTTGAATTTCCATAATCAAAATAGTACTCAACATCATTCACTGGGAAAAGGAAAAATACAACCTCATGCATTTCTTGTTCTGATAGACATGCTTGTCCGCTGCCAGCTAGTCCTTCATTTGACTTTGCATTTTTGTCATTTGACTCAATGTCTTGTCTCACTTCAACTTTGAGGATGTATGACTCTTGATAGACTACTTCTTCATCTTTATCTGATTTCATCTCTTCATTCTGCAATCTTATCTAATTTTTAACCTCAAGAAACACCTCAATGTTTTCTTCAATTTTATGCACATCTGCATTTGAGTATCATCATCATCCAAATTTGATATACATAAATCTATCATTTCTATTTCATATAACTATGAAGGTGAAACAACATTTGATGGATAAGAGTACTTCCCTATTTCATGTTCGAAATGGCATTGGATTGACATCTGATCATGCACAACAACAAAAAGTTTTATGTATCTTCAATTTTCATGGATTGCTCCTCAAATAATTCACTTCTACCATCTAGTAGAGTGTTTGGTTCCATTGTCCTTCAACAATCTTGTAATTGATCATTTAATTTAAAGGAATCAAATAATAAATCAAGATTTTCTCTATTCTCTATGACTCCTTTAGTTGTTGGTATAGAAACTTCCTTAGTAGCAGTGCATTTTATTTTTTTTATCACCTGTTTACACTTTTTTGTAAAATCATCCTCATTAAAATTATTAAAATTATTAAAATTAGATCTAGAGACATTATCCTGACAAGCACTTCTTAATACTTCAAAATATTTATCAAGCGTATCAGGATACTTTAATATTCTTGATTTATCATCTGATGACTGAAAACAAGATGTGATCTCCTTTCTACAATTTTTAAAAGATACATACCTACAATATGCTTCATTCATACCTAAACTTTGATAGAGAAGTGGGGAACTCTTATTCTTACCATCAAATGGTTCAAGGCAAGATGTTTTATTATCCTTTTTCCAGAATTGGTTCAACTTTTGATTTTTCTGAATAATTCATGAATTCTTGTGTCATATCTTCTTATTGTTCCAAAATTATCTCATCTTCCTACTGAGCTTCAATCCTGTATACATTTGAGAAAGAAATTAATTCTTTTAAAGCTAAATCTAGCCTTGTGAGGAAAGTTAAACAATTAATTTCACCGTGCTTTGTAGAATTGTGTATATTGCATCTTCTAGATAAACCAAAGTTAGATAAATTTTGAGAATAAAGCTTTCTATTTAAAGTTCCTTGCAAGAAAGGAATATTAACTTGGAAATTGTCCTCATATAACCATCAAAAGTGAGACTTTGTTTTAATTTTTTATAATTTTTAAATTTAACGAGATCTAACAATCTCATAATAAAACTTGAAGGCTCAAAAAAAAAAAGGTTGATCTTTGAAATTTTTTTTGGAACTGGATCTTTGCAAAGATACATTCAAATCCCCTCAGACAAAAATATTTGCAGTTAGAACATTCAAATTGCAAAGCATTGATAGGATCATGTTAGCCAGTCTACACAAAGCCTACCTTAAATCCAATCAGGCCCTCCTTCTAGAGCCAAAAACTATTGATGATGTTGTTATACATGCACAACAAGAGATAAATTCACAAAGAACTTAATCTATCTTGAAGAATATGGAGAAATATTGAAAATACTTCTCAATTCCAAGTCAATGGTAACCAGGTCATGGTTATGTTGGACTCATTCAATGTTCAATGTGAAGCTATTTGTTCAAAGGGCCTTACATGATTTTAAGGGATGTGTATTGACTTCGTTTTACTTACACTCTGCAAATAACAACAAATTACACTACAATTAGTGATCCTTTGCATGCATTTAACATTTTACTACAAAGATTTGCATGAATTTCAATGAAAACATACTTTGTACCTCAAATTAATATGAAAAATGTTAAAGATCTTTTCAATTCACAATTCTTTATTTGAATCTATAACAATCTCCTTTAGATAACTGCGTGCATGTTAATTATAGGAATTTTGATCAAATAAAAAGGAAAGGGTTAGAAACATTTCTCACTTAGGAATCTTGTTTTCTGGTACTCACATGAATATATCATGTAGAATTGTACAAATTGACAGTAAAATCCTTCTTACAGCAGGCCAAATCATTTCACAACCATGATAAGCAGAATGCAAGCTTCAAAGAAAAAATATCCAGAAACCAAAAGAACTCAAATTACACTCCAAATTAAGATGTAGCAACTTGATCTTTTCATTAATGGATGCGGTTGTCACTTGAAATTTACAATGTGATATGACTTTGGTCTGTCAAAATACACAACTCCAATGCACAATATACAGGTGCTTTCATAGATACAAAGATAAGACATGTCAATACACCATCACTATCTCTATAGATGCATGCAAATTCCACAATTCTTAGACTCAATTTAACTTTCACCGGTTCTTAGTTCCTACATGCATGCGCACAATAGAATAGAAAAGACCCCTATATAGGACTAGATACCCTGTAATGGCTACAGAACCTTCATCAATGACTATAATTCACTGAAGAAGATCAATGATTCCAAATATTTCTAATAGTTGTCTCCAACTAGCACTTTTAAGAATATTCCCTAGAATAATTCTCATCATCCTTGTATGGGATACTCAGTCTCTATGCTCTCTTAAATGCTCCCAAATTTCCCTCCAAAATAATTGTTTCAAGTCGATTGTCCTCTAAATTTAACCAACCATGTCTCCCCTTTACTTCATGATCGATCATCCAATCTACAAGCTACAATGGCAAAATGCACTGTAGAACCAGCTGCTTTATTTCCATTTCCATAGCTCCTGCCATAAAAACCACACTCAAGTTAATCAATTTACTTACTTTACCTACACATGTAGATATATTAATGTATTCCTTATACAATTGTGAAAGAGCAACAAAGACAGACCTCATCTGATTACCAAATGAATTGAAGTTAAGCTTAGGTCCATTTTGTATAACATATGCATGCACAACATCCCTTTATGTACATATAATTTTTCTCCTTTCTTTTATGCATAATTCTTTGTATAGTATCATTGAATATCATGTATAATCACAAAATATACAAATACAGATTCCACCGCATTATAAACTAGATTGAATTTACCCTCAGAATCTGCCCTTATATATACTTTCAATGTATTACCATTTTCTATATATCACATACATCACCCTTTGCATGCATATGCCTTTTACTTCACCATTTTTAAATCATTCCTTCACATCCGAGTTTGCATCGTTCTCCTTTTTGTATATCATATATATACATCGCAATATACTACCGCAGACCCTATTTGAATTTCTCATAATTTGATTCTATGATCATGTCCGAGTGCACATCTACATATTAGATACAAACAAAAATACATACAAACAATACATACAAATTATAACCCTTCATTTGCTTCTCTGAACTCAAATTTATTGTCTCTTCAGGTCTGGTTATGCATTTATAAATTTGTATGTATAATACATCATCTTTCTTTCACTTTTTTTGTTTGTATATCATATAAACACACCCCTTTACCCTTAAGCATAGAAGATATAATAATGTCATTACACGTATGTTTCCTTTTACACCAAGTTTACCTTTTGTATCTCAATTGTTTCATACATTTGTTTTGTATACATGTTTTTGCATATAATATACAAAAGCCAGACATACGACTATGGACCTTATCTAATTTATAAACCCATTTGAAATTAATTTCAAGTCCAACCTTATATATACCTTGTTGCATGTCCTTTTGCATATTTCATACAAGGACCTATTCATACCCATGTGGACCCCACCTAAAGCTTTAAAAGCTCAAACTCTCCTATTGAGTCTAGATATGTATACTATGGAAATGTATATGGTGAGCAATGTTTTAGTTATACAAATGTATGTTATACTATGAATTGAGTATTTCTTGATGTCCACACATATATATAATGGATTTGTATATCCTATATGAGTGTTTACAATTATGAACACATATACAATCACTTGCAGATTTTAGCCCTTTATACACCATATCGTAAAATGTTGTCGGGTCCAAGTATGTAGATTCTGTTTTGACACTTAAGATACAAATGTAAAAAAAATGAAAAAACCTCAATGAATAGTAAGACCCGATGAACATAAAACCATGAATTCAATATACATGCAAACAAAATTGTATATGAGATACAAATCTATTCAACTATTAAATTACCGCAAAAATGGCATAACTTTCAAAATACAAGGAATTTTCAAGCTATTCAAAAGGCAACCCTAGAGTTCATTTTACAAGTAGATTTCACTAACCGTAACCATTCTCTAGCATGCACTGGGCATCTTGACTTCCAGCACCAAAGACCTTTGCCCATACTGCCAAGTAAGCAGGACCAAACCACACCAAAAGCAAAAAGCAACAAGGGGTCCTCATTTTGCCTCAGGGTAAAATGGGGCATGTTGTGAGCATCACAACAAATCCTTTTGAAAACATTACCCAAAAACAATGAAGAAATAGGCAAGCAAGAGAAAGGAGGAAGAGAAGACAAGCTTTCGCTCAACAAAATATACCTCAACAAGAAAACATTCCACCACCTAACATTGAATCAAACAAAGAAGAGCTTACAAAAGAAGAAGAGCTTAAGGATAAAGATAAAAGTTGGGTAATTGTACCTTATTTACCTCTCTCCTCTGACATTTGAGATTGGGAAGAGGATAATTTTCTCTATGACAATCACTAGTTCGATTGTGCACCAAGTGAGTATTTCTAACCCTGGTGGGCACCTTTGTCGTAGCATAGTTTGCTCATTTACGTGACCTCCCCTCTCATTTTGTGTTCCCCCATGATGTGTTATATGTTATTTAGGCCTCTTGGGATGACCCTTGATACTATTGTAAGGTCAAGGATACTGGGAGACCACCCCTGTTGTGACCATTCTTCTATTTGTTTCATCATTCTTCTATATTACTTTTCCTATATTTTATTCTTGTGTGTCATGCCTTAGGGGCATAGCATTGCAGTTGATGACCTAGGGGCATCCTCCTACATGGTGTTCCTAAGGAACTTGTTCTCCTCTCTCATTTATTGTTTACCTCCTTCTAGTGATTCTACCTAGTCAGTGGATGACGAAAAACAAACACCTAACTAATACGAACCGCATGTCCCTTCAGCAAGCAAGAAAAAATGGACTTAGTCCATACATGAAGATGGAGTTGTTATATATATCTAATGCTTGGCTAGTAGAATCACTTCGTGTGATATTTCATGTTTTCTTATCTTCTCTAACAAACCATTGCAATACATCTACTCCATGCACTTTGTTTTGTCTTGTATCTCACCTTGTTGTGATACTCAGTTCTAAGTTACTTGTAGTATAGCCCAACGGTCATACTTGGTTATGAACACATAGTATAGCCTTGGTCCTTGATGTGATTATTTTCATGCATATCTTAATCTTTTTTTTAATCATTGGATGTCTTATCAATGTGTTCATGGGAGCATTTGCCAATTGTGAGCACATGCCACCTTGAGGGTGTGGGCTTTGTGAAAGCTTTTGTTTCCTTGTGCGTTTTCTCTCTACCTTAATGTGCTTGATATCGGTAAATGACATCAACCACCTTAAGGTTGTTGGGATAAGGTGCCATTAACCTTTTAAATGCCAATATTGTATTTATTCCATTTATTACATGTAATTTGCAATTATCCATGAGGAGATATACTAGTTTCACTAGCAGGGGTAATTTTGGAGTAACCAGAGGTAATTACAGAGTGACTTTTAATGTTGGCAAATGTAAAAACTCAAAGTAAATGAGGGTAGGTATGATCCCTTGAGGAATATACTATTTTTTTATGTATGAAAACTGTCATAATGTTTGGTAAGTGAATCTATGACAGCTACAAGTTGTCACAAGATTCTGAGATTCTATGACGCATATGACAGATATGTTAGTTGTATATTTGTTATATTTAGCCTAGGATTCCTATCTTGGAAAGATACTTTTTTACAGAATCTATGATGGTTATGACACATCATAAGATGTTGTAAGAGGCCAGATTTAGTCTTGGGCCCCCAACCTTTGCATGTTTGTTTTTGGACAAGTGTAAGATGCTTGTAAGATGGTAATTAATGTTTATAGGTTGGAGAATCTTAAGAGAGAGAAGGTGAACACCTAGGAGGAGTTGGAAAAAATTTCTATAATTATTTTCCATGTATTTGTTTCTACAATACAAATTTTAGGTACTTAGGTGCTGTCAGAATGCTGTCAGATTGAAGACTTGTGAAGAGAGTTGTGTAGTTGATGTATTGCACAATCTTGTTGAGATTAATACAAAATTGTGCCTCTTTCTTGGTGGAGTTTTTTTACCCGCAATGGTTTTCTCCAAGTAAACATTGTGTGATTGTGTTGATTTCTTCATGTTTGACATCTTTCTGTAGTGGGTTTTTATGTTTTGTTACAATCTCCATTGTTAAAGCACACTTAAAGATTGCTGAAATTTATCTTGAATCAGATTTCCATTAAAGTAGTGTTACTTTCATTTATAATATTTGGTATTAGAGCCTGGCCATCTTTGACTCTTGGGTGGTAGTGTGGAAGTTGTAGCTGTAGTGGGAGATTTGGTTGTGTTTGTTTTGTAGATCTTGTGTTGTTATTATGGCTGGATCCACCATTGCATCAACCTCTTGATTGGACATTGAGAAGTTCAATGGAACGGGGTATGAGTTGTGGAAGATAAAAATGGAAGATTTTTTGGAAGAAAGAAACCAATGGTTGGCTGTTCAAAAAGAGAAGAAACCTAATGATGTATCTCAAGATGAGTGGGATAGACTTGATAAGAAGGCACGAGGAACCATCTGTCTATGTCTTTCAAACTCTATCATGTTGAATGTCGCAAAGGAGGAACCACACACAAGTTGTGGAATCAGTTGGGTTAGATCTATCAAGCCAAGAGTATGGTAAATAAACTTTATTTAAAAAGAAAATTGTTTTCCATGAAAATGCAAAAAGGTGAATCAGTTGCAGAGCATTTAAATTATTTTAATTTGTTATTGAGTTAGCTTAATTCAGTAGATGTTGAGGTTAGTGAGGAAGATAATTGTATCTTACTTCTTTGTTATTTACCTAAGTCTTGGGAGAATGTTATCCTTGCTATCACTGCTAACCTCGCGGATCTGAAGTTGGATGCTCTTATTTTAGTGCTACTGTCACAGGAATTGAGGAAGAAGAGTTTAGATAATTTAGGGGATGCTCTCAGTGTCAGGGGAAGGTATAAGGAAAGGGGACCTAAAGGAGATTAGAAAGGGGCTAAGGACAAGTCCAAGGGCTAGTCTAAGATTCTTGGTAAAAAGAACAGAGTTAAGTGTTGGAACTATGGTAAAAGGGGACATGTAAAGAAGGAGTCTAGAAATCCCAAGAAATAGTGGGAGAGTTCTTCGGATAAGTCCTCAAATGCAGGTGAAGAAGTTTTACTTTCTGCATGTAATCTTGTTTTTAATGATCACTGTTTGGTTGCCTCAAGATGCTCATTTCATATGACCCCACATAAGGAATGGTTCTTCTCATATGAAGAATATGATGGAGGTAATATCTACTTTGGTGGCAACTCTTCATATCCGATTCTCGGGAAAGGAAAGGTATTGTTGTGTTTCAGTGATGGGAGGATTAAAACCCTCCTTAGTGTTTTGCATGTTCCTAGATTAATTAGAAATCTGATTTCAGTTTCGAAGTTGAATGATTTGGGAATGCATGTGACATTTGACAAGCATGGCTGCAGATTGGTGAGAGGGAACTTGGTGGTAGAAAAAGGGAAGAGATTCAGGAACTTGTTTAAGCTTGAAGCCACTATAGTTTGTAATGCCTCTTATGTTTCTGAGGCTTCTGAAAACACTTGTATGTTGTGGGATCATAAATTGGGCCACACAAGCAATAATGTATTAAAAACTATTAAGAATAAAGAATTGTTGGACGGTTTCTCTTATTCTAATGTGCACTTTGATTTTTGTGAGCATTGTGTGTTTGGTAAACAAAACAAAAAATATTTTCCTTCAAGAAGCAATAGAGAAAAAGAGAAGTTACAAATTATTCATATGGATGTGTTTGGTCCTTTGGATAGTGATTCTATCAGAAAGTCTCGTTATTTTGTCACCTTCATTGATGATGTATCTAGATATACATGGATTTATTTTATGAAACATAAATCCGAAGTTTTCACTAGTTTAAGGAATTCAAAGTCTTAGTAGAGAACCAACCAGGTTTAAAGATAAAAATATTAAGATCTAACAATGGAGAAGAATATTGCTCTAAGGAATTTGATGAGTTTTGCAAGCATGCAGGTATAATCAGACAAAAGACAACTCCGTATACACCACAATAGAATGGTGTTGCAGAAAGAATGAATTGAACAATTATGGAAAGGTCCAGAAGTATGCTTAGTGATGCACAATTGGATAAATGTTTTTGGGCAGAGGTTGTGTGTACTGCTTGCTACTTAATAAATAGATCTCCTTGTAAGGCTCTTGATTCGACACCTTGTGAAGTGTGGATAGGTAAGAAACCTTCTATTTCACATTTAAGGGTTTTTGGCTATGAAGATTTTGTTCATGTGCCTAAGGAAAAGTGATCTAAGTTGGATCCAAAGGCTAAAAAGTGTATATTCATTAGATATGGTGATAATGTGAAAGGTTATAAGCTTTGGAATCCACTAACCCGCAAGATTGTCTTTTCTAGAGATGTTATTTTCAGGGAACTTAGAGCTATTTCTATACCTGAGAAACCAAAAGAAAAAATAAGAAAAGGTAAAGAAGGTCCACTTTGATTTAGAGCAGTAAGATGCACCTCAGGAAGAACATAATTATGGATTGTGGGGTGAAGAAGAAGAAGATTTGAGTAGTTCTGATGAAAATGAGTCTGTTGTTACAAAAGAAGTTGTTGTAGATGATCATGCAGAAGAATGAGTAGTCTCTTACTCCACCCTTGAGGAGATCCCAAGACAATTGAATCCAATTGATAGGTATAGCCTGTAATGTCCCCTTCTAGCAAGCCAAACTTTTTGCAACCTTGCTAACAATTTCAACTTGTAAAAGAGCACATTAGTATACAATTCACTTAATCATTTCATCATGTTCACATAAAGTACTAAACTTTATCTATTTAATGTCCTCACTAATCATATATTCATGTTCATGATCTATCTTGTATCATTAATCACACATGAGTTGTGGACATACCTCGGGGAGGACGTTCATGATCCTACCCATTAATCAAACCACTCACCTAATATGAGAGGGTGGGTTAAGGTTTCCAAGACCCATGGCCATAGGCCCAAGGCTTCACCTCACACCTAGAGGTACTTCACTCTTGGCTCGGAGGGGCTTATAGATAGCTTGTGGTTCACCTACCATTAGGCCATTAATATTATCTAGGTCTTATGCACCCATAGGGTCAAGAACTTCATGCTATACCCGGCAATACTTCGTTCTTACCCTAGGTCTAAGAGCTTCATGCTACACCCAACAATACTTCGCTCTTAGCTTTGAGGGGCAATGACTTGCCAGCTCAAGTGCTAGACACTATATTCCTTCTAACCACCAGTCTCACACTAATAAGGTGTGTAGGTGGATTAAGAGAAATGCTACTATTCCTAGCCCAGTACTCCATGGTCATTTGATTATTAAAGGTGATCTCATAATCAATATTATTCTATCATTTATATACACATCTAACATTATATATATTATTTTATCTTAGGTTAGATGACATACTAACTAGATTCTATTCTCTTTTGCATATTCTTTAATATTTATATATTATAATATTTGTTATAATATTCATAATATCTCTATATTGTATTATTATATATGTTATAAATATTATTCTATATATTTATTTATTTATATAAATATATATATTTACACACATATATAGATATATTACATCTTAATAATTAAATATATTAAAATACTTATCTGCTGATTAGATAGGTACCTTTTTTGTCTGCAGTAGATATTTATTCTCTTCCTTCCTTTTTCTATTCCCTTTCACTTTTGTTAGAGGGGCCAGTTAATATTTTGAAGGGATGCAATTTACCACCCATCACCACCCTTAATAAATAAATATTATTAAACTTTGATGATATTTGATATTTGTTTGTATAGTTAAGCGCTCCTTATTATGAGATCGACATCTTCTCAAGAGGCCTGATTCCATATATGGATGCCCTTATTTTATGCAATGAATAAATATATATTTACTATTATATATTCTTATCATTATTATTATATATATTTATTTTTACTTGAATAATTCCTCCCTATATATATTTATATCTTTTCTACTTATGACTCAAAAATATATATATAAATATAATGCAGATCTCAATATATTTATTTATCGGATATTCCTTTTTTTTATTTATTGCCCATACTCTTTTCTTTCTATCCCACAGCCTTTATTATTTCCCTTTCAAGGGATATGTTTGAAGAGGCACGTCTCTTATTATGCTTGGCGGTAAAAGACATACTTACCCTCTTATAAATTTTATTACTTTATATTAATTCCCTTTTATGAGTTGTGGTAAAACTAGTTCTAACCATATGTAACTCCCTTAATATAGTTTATTTATATTATTTGTATTTATATTATATCATTTATATTATAATGAATGATATATTATTTATTTTATATCATAATAAATGATATATGATTTATATTATATTATTATATTTATATTATAATATAAGATAAATATAAGAATATTTGTATGTATATTATTAGATATATTTATAATATATTATTATTGTTTATATGTGTTATTTATAAATATAATAATAATATATCTTGTTAATTGTTTTAAATAAATATTATTTAAATATATTTAATTTATAATATCATTCATATCTTTGATTTGAATGAATAATACATAATGGAGGGACATGACATAGCCCACTAGATTTTTGTTGTGTATATGCTTTATTGAGTACTAACGATAAACCTAGATCCTATAGGGAAGCTATTTCTGCAGATGATAGTGAGTCTTGGCAATTATCCATGCATTTGGAGATGATGGCTTTAGACACTTGTAACACTTGGGATCTTGTTCGTTTGCCCAAAGGAAGAAAGGCAATAGGTTGTAAGTGGGTCTTCAAGAAGAAGTTTGGAGCAGACGGGTCATTGGAGAAGTACAAGGTTAGACTGGTAGCCAAGGGCTACTCCCAGAGAGAGGGAGGTGATTTTGGTGAGATATTCTCTCCTGTTGAATTGACTTCTATTAGATTTCTCTTATCCATTGCTGCAGCTTATGATTGGGATATTGAGAAAATGGATGTTATGATTGTGTTCTTGCATGAAGATCTTGAAGAAGAAATTTATATGCACCAACCTACATGTTTTGAGGTAAAAGGAAAAGAACATTGGGTTTGCAGGTTAAAGAGGTCTCTTTATTGTCTGAAATAGTCCCTCAGAATGTGGTATCAAAAGTTTGACTCATTTGTTTTGAAATTGGGTTTTGTTAGAAGCGAGGAGGATCATTGTGTTTACATTCACTGTGTTGATGATTCAATACCGGTTATTGCTTTGTATGTTGATGACATGTTTTTCAGAAATACTAAGGGTATGATCAGTAAGCTTAAAGCCCAACATTTGAGATGAAGGTTGGTGCTGCAAGGTATATTTTCAGAATGGAGATCAGTAGGGATAGAATTAATAGAAAGCTTTGGTTGTCACAAAGTATGTGAATACTATTTTGCAGAGGTTTAGTTTGTAGGACTATAACCCAGTTAGAGTTCCTTTTGTTGGCAAGAGACACGTTGTGGCTTCATGAGTGTTGTCAATGATGGCAACAAAGTCCATCCCACACATCCGTGGGACATGATATGACCATACCGGAAGATAGACTAAAGTGTATCTTGGTCCAGTAAGCAAGAACAGAGTATGTAGCAAGGTCTGACAGTCAGGTCCGGATCTCTCAGAGGAAGTATCTTAGTAAAGCATGGACTTGGGGAAGTTAAGTGGAGTACCTTGACTAATATATTCTAGAGATTTAGCCTCCGGTGATGTAAGAGTGAAAAGATATGAACACCTATGTGTTGGGTTCCTGTTTGGTAGAGTAGACTGAGGAAGCACTGACCGACAGAGCATCAAACCTTTTTTTGGATGAGTTATTGATGGTGATCAAGTTTCTTGAGGAATCATCCATGGCTGGTTGACATGTTTGATGACTTCTTTAAGCATCTTTTTGATACACATCACTTAATAAGCAAGGATTTAGCTGACATACCAGAGTTTGGGAAAATGTTGAGTATTTCAGATGCCGACTAGAAAGATGATTGAAATCATTGATGTGGATATATATACCAAATTAATTTTTCTATGAAGGTGTTTGTGGTGCATAGTAAGTGCGAACAAAAGCAGAAGAGCAGTGTGGCAGTAGTAATACAGGTCCGGTATGTGACTGGACAGTAGCACCAAAGAAGAGGAAGAATGAAGTGCAATAGATCAGTGTATTGAGCCTAACCGGAATTGAACCTCAACACATATGGATGCTTCTTATCAGTTCAAGTATCTTGTTACTTTCATTATACTTTGTAGATAGTGAGTCTCTTGTAGGCAATGAGCCTCTTGTGAGTAGTGTGCTCGAGCAGTGAGCCCTAATTGGCAAGTGCCATTTTTGTGTTTTTTATTCTTCTAATAGAGAATACATTCTTGGGTTAGTCACCCCGTGGTTTTTCCCTTAACAGGGTTTTCCACGTCAAAATCATTGTGTTATGTGAATTGTCTTTGTTTCTACTTTCATGATAATGGATGCTTATTTGTTTTGATGTTGCACTAGTTATAAAAGGAACATAAAGTTAAGATAATTAAGATAACTGATTCACCCCCCTCTCTGTTATCAACAATTGGTATCAAAGCCAAGTTCCTCCAAACAGAGCCTAATAGCTTGAGGAAGATTTGGGAATCACAATGGATATGTATGGCATGAGGGAACAACTTCAGTCTACCCTAGATAATCTTGAACAATCTCACTCCGAGGTTAATAACTTGAAGGAAAGACTCAAACAGGCTGATGATTTCATAAATGAATTAAAAGAGAAACTGAGCATCTCTATGAAAAAGAGAAAGGAACTTCTAAAATAATTAGCCAGTCAAAGTGAAGCCAATAATATCGATGAAGATCTGAAAGAGAAGAACAAGTTATGTGAGAAACTATCAAAAGAGGTCATTATGGTAAGACATGAAATAGAATCAGGGGTTATGAAATACACTCAAGAAATTGAAGAGAAAAGAAAAGTTGAAGATGATCTAAGACAATCTCTCAAGGAGAAGTCAAAAGATTGCCATAAAATGGATAGAATAATCAGCCATCTAGAATCTGATCTTGAAGAAGTAAGAGATAATGAAGAACAACTTGAGAATCAGATTGACTCTCTTAAAAGGGATCTTCAAACATCAAATGAATACAAAGAGAAATTCAAGATAAGTTCTGCTCAACTTGAAGTTCTTCTTCAAAGCCAAAAGAGGGTAGATGACAAGCAAGGCTTGGGGTATGAAAAAGGTGAAAGCTCCAGATCCAGTCAGAAGAACTCTAGATCTAGAAATCCAAGGGACAGGCCTAGAAGACCTCTAGTAAGGCAACCAAATGCTCAGAGATATCCATCCTTCAATGGATACTGCCACAACTGCAACAAATTTGGTCATAAAGCAAATTAGTGTAGAAGAAGAATGAATCAAACTAACTCATCCTTCTCTGGATAATGTTTTAACTGTAAAAGGTATGGTCACAAATCTCATGAGTGTAAAAATATACAAATAAACAATTCATTCAATGGTAGATGCTTTGCATGCAATAGAATGGGACATATGGCTAATCAGTGTAGATCAAAAGGATATTAGTCAAATATACAAAGAAATGTTGTTTGCTACAATTGCAATAGATCCGGTCATATTGCCAAATTTTGCATAAGTAAGAATTAGGACAAAAAGGGTCTGTGCATCATAATCAAAACCAAGACAAAGGAAAAGGCAAAGTGAATGTGGATAAAATTCAAAGGGAGATGAACAAGATTTGGGTGAAGAGGAGTATAGAAAATGTTGAGGATGGATCCGCACTAGAATCTAGTGTTGATATTCCTCCCGAAAACTAAATAGATGAGCTCTGGCTCAAGGGGAATCACAAAAGAAAACAATTTCCCCCAACAAGTCAATTGGTGCCTGAAATTGGCACATGGTAAGTTGCGGATTAAAGGGTTCTCAGAAAAACATCTAAATAAGCCTTGGTAAAGATATGGAAGATCTGCAAGAAGTTTAGAAGAGGTTAATCTTCCTAGATTGATCCAGTTTAATAGTCATTCGGTAAGAATAGAATTCTCATAGTTAGATCTTGTATGACTCAAATTTGAGGTATCTTGATCTATGGATAAGTGGAATGATTGGGAAAAGGTAGATAGATGGCTAAGAGTGCATACCAATGATCCAGAAATATCTCTCTCAAGACAAGGAGAACAAAGCAATTAGAATAACTTAAGTTAAGCATTTATTACAATGTGAAATTAGGGTTTACGCAGAAATATAAGGGTTCTTTTGTTCTTCATTTGCACATTTTGCAATTGAGAAGAAGAGAGAAGGAGCTCTGCAATTAAATTGTCTCAAACCTCTTAAAGATCAATCGCAGAAGTTGATTCATCCCACAACTCGATCCAGCTCATATCGTGAAACCTAGAAGTGAAAAAGGTATTTTCCATTCTTGATCAAACTCTCTCTGAATCTTTAAGATGGCTACTCTGAATGTTGTGAAGATTACTAATAGGCCATGCCCTAAATTTAAGAAACATCCCTACAAATCTCTAGAAGTGGACCCCTTAGGTGCATTTTCTAGCATTCCGCATGGGGTTTTGCATGTTGAAGACATTAGGGCATACATTCATGTGAACATTGAAGAATTTGGGGAATCCAAGCTGATGGATATCTACCACAAGGAACTGATAGATGATTCATTTGATCTCAAACCCCAATACAAGGCCATCCGGGATAAGCATTTCAGTCAGTGCATCCATTTCCCCTATTTGGTAGAAGATGAATGGGTTCGGTTTCTTTTGAGCAGAATACATGACAACTTCATGTGGTTGAATAGGTCATTTAAGATCACTAAAGATGCCATTAGGGTGGTAATCGGATTGCACTCATCCAGTGGGTTGCCTACTCTCAAATCCATCAAAAACCAAATTGTGAGTGAGTCTACCGGATCAAAATTTGACAAGAGAGCAATGACTATAGAAGATATCACTGATCCAGATATCAAGTTTGCATCTATGATAATTGGCTACAAGATATATCACTCCAGCAGAGAGAATTCTGTATCTAGAATTGTTGTATATACTGCTTATGAAATGTTAAGAAAGAATGCTGACTATGATCTTTGTGAGCTCCTTCTAAACCAACTTTTGGAGAATCTGCAGAAGATAAAGGATAAGAAGAACTCTTTCAAATATGGTGGCTTGATACTCTATTTATTTTTCTACTACATGAATGAGCTACCTGGATCTAGTGGTTGGATGTGGCAAAATGAAAGACCAGGAGCCATACAAATTAGCAATTACTTGCATGGAATAGGTGATGCCAAGGCACAAAATATAGCACTATTGGGCTACTTCAAGAACTTTCAGAGTATGATGCAAGCAAGAGAGAGAATCCCCCAATCTCTAGTTGAAAAGTATAAGGATATAGTATGCTTTATGGTAGAAACTGATCAATACCTAATGGAGGCAGTAGAGCCAAGGATAATCTGGATCATGCCAATGGGGGTATGAAGTAGATGAGAAAATTGTAGAGCTGCATGTTCAACACATGCTTAGTCAACCCAAGGATCCTAAGGCATAAATGTTTGGAACCTTTGAAGAGTTGAGTGTGAAGATTCATGTGGGGCTAAGACAACTGGAAATGAAAAGAAAAGTGAGGAGGGAAGTAGAAGAATTTTCCAAGAGGCATGGAATATCAAAAGAGGCACTTGATGCAAACAAAGAGAAGATGGAAAGGGTAGAGAAAGAAAAGGAAGAAGCAGAAAAAGAAAGTGCTCCGGTAGAAGTCCCCTCTTGGACCAGATCCTCTAAGAGCTTTGTACTTGCCACTGCTAAGAGCTCAAAGGCATCAAAACCGGAAGCAAAATCATTTGGTAAAGGAGAAAAGAGAACAAAGACAAAGGCTACAAGATCATACAAAAGCCTCAAGGATGATGAAGAGACAGAGACAGATGAGGAAGAAAAGAAAATGAAGAAGAAGAAAACAATTGGTGAACCCTTTACTGGTCAAGACAAAGAAGAGAAGGCAGAGGAATTTGTTGAAAAACCTACTCTCTGCATTGATGATATCATCAAATCAGGTACCGTGGATGACAACTTACAACCAATGGTTGAATTTTATGATGAATATAATGAAACTGATCAGAAGATATTGTAAGATGCCACAGTCAGGTATCTAAACATCTATAACAAAGCATTCATTGAAATTATATCTCTGATTCCCAAAAGATTAGAGAAGGAACTTGAAATAAGGAAGAACAATGCCCAAGCAAAAGATCTAGACATCTGGGAGCAAATTGCTATTCAGCTCTATTTGTCCATTACCCCTAAACAAATGAACATTATCTTCAAGGACTGCAAGGATGAGTTCTGGAGTAAAGCTAGAATGAATCAACTTATGCTTGGTGAAACTAACAAAGTGTCAAAAGAAACAGAAGATATTCTACAGAATGCTTTTAAAAGATTTAATCCTCCTATTATAGAGGACTTCAGTAATGAACCCTCTATCATGGATGGCAAAGGAGAATCTACTGAGATAGTGGCAGAAGAGGTAAAGGAGACAAGTGAAGAGAAAGCTAAGGACTTAGATTCCTCTGCTTTGGAAGAGGAAGTCCATGAAGAAGCACACATCTCTCCTCCGGTTTCTCTAGCAGACTCTGGATCTAAAGGAGAAGAAAGAGTAGAAGAGAAGATCAGTCAAGAAGAACAGGAGAAGGGAAGAGAAGACGGTCAAATAGAGAAGACCACAAATGATAGTGCTAAGGCTGCAGAAGGGAAGAAAACTCTGTCTCCAGCAAGAGACTCTGTAGAAGCAGTCAAAGACTTCTTGACCAAAGAAATGATGGAAATTGATGAACCAGAACTACTTCAAGGACCATTCAATTTTGATTCCCTCTCCCCAGTTCAGACTATGAAGATAGCTTCTTTTGCCCATGCAAAGGTGAAAGAAAAACTTTTGAAGTCTCACATAGAGGACTGTGAGCTAATAGAAATTGCATCCGGTGTATGGGAGAAGATCATGCCATCCTTTCAAAAGGATCCTTCAGCCTCCACATCCAGTAATCTAAAGTCTCTTGTAAATTTTGTTCATACACATTTTGATTCCTTAGAGAAGTCAGCAGAAGAAAAGGTCCAGAAGGAGTTTTTAGGAAAGAGATTCTTCGAAGTACAAGGACTAATAACCAATGATAGGAGAAATATGGATATTGGGATAAAGAGCTTAGAAAATGCTCTTAAAGATGGCAGAGAAATGTATAAATTTTGTCTATCCTGGTCCAAAGTAACAATGGATATTGATAAGAAAGTGAAAGAATATGAGGATAAACTGTCAAGACTATCTCAAAATTTTGATCCTTTTACCACATCTATAATAAATCAAGAGTGTCAGACTATTGCAGTCTTAAATGAAATTAAGAAGCTTGAAAAAGAGAAGAAAAATAGAATAAGCAGGTTGAGTGAACTTAGAGGGATAATTATCCCTAAGTTAGAGGCCATGTATGAGGCCCTACGTGATGCTCAGACCATAGCCCGGACCAGTAATCTGATAGATCGAAAGAGGGCAAATGCTTTTGCATTCTTGTTGAGTGGTCACGTCTCAATTTTGGACAGGATGAAGTAGAGTTGGGCAATAGAATTTGTCCAATTGAAGATAACTTTTGCAGATATACTTTAGTATATGTAAGTATGCTATGTATATATATTTATGTGGCCAAGTATAGATTGTTTTTAAAATTTTGGTATGTGGATCCTACCCTTTGCCATTGATGTCAAAGGGGGAGTGAGGAGAAGTGAAAAATGAGGAATCCGGCTAAGGGGGAGCTCTGAAAAAGTGTACATAAGAACAAGAGCATCAGCCAAGGGGGAGTATACTAACACTTAGTCATTTTTCACTAAGTGTTGCCATCAATGCCAAAGGGGGAGATTGTTGGCAAGAGACATGCTGTGGCTTCATGAGTGTTGTCATTGGTGGAAATAAAGTCCATCCCACACATCCGTAGGACATGATATGACCATACTTGAAGACAAACTGAAGTGTATCTTGGTCTAGTAAGCAAGAATAGAGTATGTAGCAAGGTCCAACAGCCAGGTCCTAATCTCTCAGAGGAAGTATCTTAGTAAAGTGCAGACTTGGGGAAGTCAAGTGGAGCACCTTGACTAATATATTCTAGAGATTTATCCTCTGGTGATGTAAGAGTGAAAAGATATGAACACCTAAGTGTTGGGTTCCTATTTGGCACAGTAGACTGAGGAAGAACTGACCGGTAGAGCATCAGACCTTTTTCTGGATGAGTTATTGATGGTGATCAAGTTTCTTGAGGAATCATCCATGGCTAACCGACATGTTTGATGACTTCTTTAAGAAATTTTTTGATACGCATCACTTAATAAGAAAGGATTCAGCTAACAGACTAGAGTTTGGGAAAATATTGAGTATTCCAGATGCTGACTAGAAACATGATTGAAATCATTGATGCAGATATATATACCAGATTGATTTCACTATGAAGGTATGTGTGGTGCGTAGTAAGTGTGAACAAAAGTAGAAGAGCAGTGTGGTATTAGTAATATAGGTCCGGTATGTGACTGGACAACAGCACCAAAGAAGAGGAAGAATGAAGTGCAGTAGATCAGTGTATTGAGTCTAACTGGAACTAAACCTCAGCACATATGGATGCTTCTTATCAGTTCAAGTATCTTGTTACTTTCATTATACCTTGTAGACAGTGAGCCTCTTATGAACAGTGTGCTCAGGCAGTGAGCCCTAATTGGCAAGTGCCATTTTTGTGTTTTTTATTCTTCTAATAGAGAATACATTCTTAGGTTAGTCACCCTGTGGTTTTTCCCTTAACAGGGTTTTCCACGTCAAAATCATTGTGTTATGTGAATTGTCTTTATTTCTTCTTTCATGATAATGGATTCTTATTTGTTTTGATGCTGCACTAGTTATAAAAGGAACAAAAAGTTAAGATAATTAAGATAACTGATTCACCCCCTCTTAGTTATCAACACCTTTACCCATTGGTACTAAGCTTTCATTAGATATGTGTCCAAAGATTGAGGATGATCTTGAGTATGTCTAATGTGCCATATGCTAGTGTTGTAGGGAGTGTTGGTTACCAAATCTGCAGAGGGTTTGCTAGTTCCAATGCACGGGCGGATTCGGCCAATAGATTACGAGAGGTTGCATGAGCTGCCTCCCCTTCACTTCTGGTTCTGCCGCACCAAGGGGGGTATCCCTATGACAAAAGATGTAACCTTGAGTAGACCAATAACATAATGATTTAGCTTTACAATAATAGTCAGAATACTCTCATGTATGGACCAAGATCTGCATGATAGATCACAAGGTTGGCAACATTCTTGGACATATTTGTCTGGTGGGTATGAGAGTATGCAGAGGGTTCCTAATCCTACTCCTACAACTAATAGGTTGAAGTAATGAAATGGGTGGACATAATGTCCCGGATAAAAGACAAGGGGTTTTGGCTCATAACTACTGACCCAGAAATAGATTGGTGCCTATCCATTGGGCAAGGAGTCAACTAGACGTATACAATAGATGGTTTGCAACTTTCACTCAAGTTTCAGGGGGCTAGACTGATGCTTGCCTTACAAACATCACCCAAGAATGGGTATCTAGTTGCCTCTACTTACAGATATCCCTACTGACATGCAACCTTCTCCATGCATTGACCTAAAATAGTTTAATCCACTCCTTGAATGGAAGTTTAGAGATCAAGCATGTGATACAGAACCCTGTACCCTAGAATCTATGAAACCCTTAGCAACCAGATTCAAAAGAAGAAGAATAACATGCAGCAAATGGAGACAAGCAGATAAACACATGCAATGAAGCATTTCTCATATAAAATCAACACTAAAACTGAAATATGTGCAAAATACACTCAATGCTATAACTCATAAACTCCAAAATGGGATACAATAGCTAGGATCATGCCCTGTTCTTCATTATTTACACAAAAGAATGCCTTAGTCTTCAACAACCTCAAAATGGGTCACACAGTTTGCTTAAATAGCAAGAAAATGTACCCAGCAAATTGATTACATGGTTGACTCAAAAATCGTCAGATACATTGCATCAGAAAAATGGTGCTCAAAATCATAAATGCTGTAGAGAGACAAAGAAGAAGGAGCAGGTGAGATTGGGATCTGGGCCGCCGTCTGAAGATTTGCATCATAAAAATGGTGGTTAAGCCATCAACTCGACCCATGCCTCTCTGCACGATGTGCCATTACTGTTTCACCAACTTGCAGCCCCTGGAATGTAGCAATGGCGCGCCTCCGGAGTTTTTCCCACCAAAACATATTTCATTGAAGATTCAAAATATGCAAGAAGAAAAGTCCCACATGCATCTGATAGAGACCACTTTATTAATTTAAAAGCAGGGCCACATATAAACTAAGTGTCGAGCACTTTTGCCCCGCTCAACCCATAAACCTTTGAAACAATAGAGACCCTTACGGATGCCGACATGTGGCAGCATCCGCAACACTCAAGAAACATTATAGGAAGATAGATGGCAGGTTCCGTGGTAGCTAAAACACACAAAGAAACTCTCTAAAACACCTGCGGAAGCAGCCATGTGGCGCCTTCCACAGCATCCTTGAAACATTAGGGACTCTCCATGAAACTTAGGTAGAAGCCAACACATGGCGGGTTCCGCATTAACCTTGAAACACATAGAAACTTTTGAAACCTCGTGGACTACAACACTTGGCGCTTTCTGCGCTCCACTTGATATTTAAACCGGGTCCCACCTCTAGCCTCGCTACACTTTGAGACATGTAGAAACTATCCCTGAAGCTGACACGTGTCGGCTTCCACAACAACTTGTAAGGGACACACAGCATCCTCCGCCCCTACATAGAAACCTTTCAGAAACTTTGCGGAGAATGACATGTGGCACTTTCCACGTCGCCTTGAGAAACATTAAGGGTCTTTTGGAAACTAGCGGAACCTGTGAAACTTTTAGGGTCTTTCGGGTGCCTCCACATGGCACCTTCCACGACACTTTGAAACATTTAGAAACTTACTGAAAGTTCAGCGGAAGTCAACACGTGGTGCCATCCGTAGTGATTCTTGAAACTTTAAGGGGCTGCCTCCGCTGTAGACATGTGGCACGCTCCGCAGGAAACCAAAAAAAAGGTGCAAATTTAAACTGGGGCTCGATACTTGGCAGTCCCGTGGCTGTGGCATATTTTGACCCTTCTAGCCACACACAAAAACATTTAAGGACACTGAAACTATGACCCGATATGCATTTTTTATGCATTTGACCCCTTTTTTAACAATTTTCAGAGGCCGATGGAGATTTCTAACTCGCCATTGCATATTTTGACCCACACCAATATGATTTCTTACATTTTCACATCTGTAGAGGCTGAAAGACACAAAAATTTTGGATTTTTTGGGAAGGTTCCTGCATATTTAGATGTTTGAAACTTGAATGTTTATGCAGGCACCACCAGGGAGTTTGATGTATGCAATGGTTTTCACTAGACTAGATATTGCCCAAGCAGTGGGAGTTTTGAGCAGATTGATGTCTAATCCTAGTAGACAGCATTGGAACTATGTGAAGAGGGTGTTTAAATATCTTGCAGGTACTCCTTACCATTGCTTGGTCTATTTTGGTACTAATAGTGCTGATCTTTGGACATATAGGGTTTTGTTGATGCAGATTGGGCAGGTGACTTGGATAGTCAAAGGTCCACTAGTGACTATGTGTTTACTCTATTTGGAGGTGCAGTGAGTTGGATGAGTAAGAGGTAGCCCATAGTTGCTTTGTCCACCATAGAAGTAAAGTATATGGCTGCTACTCATTTCTCTAAGGAGGTAATTTGATTGAGGAGACTATGTACAGGTATTGGATTTGATTGCAGGATCATTCAGATTGGTTGTGATAGTTAGAGTGCTATCTATTTGGTGAAGAATCCCATGTATCATGCTCAAACTAAGCATGTTGATGATCAGTATCACTTTGTTCGGGATTTGGTTGCAATTGAAGAGATTGAGCTGAAGAAGATAGACAATTAGGAGAATGTTGCAGATTCATTGACCAAGCTTGTGAGCATAGAGAAGTTCGTATGGTGCAGAGAGGCCATGGGCCTTGTTTCTAGTGTCTAATTATTTTTCATTTGATTTCTTATGGGTTGATTTACAATGTATAATGTCAAGTGGGAGAATGTTGGGATAAGGTGCCATTAACATTGTAAATACCAATATTGTATTTATTCCATTTATTATATGAAATTTGTAATTATCCATGAGGAGATGTACTAGTTTCACTGGCAGGGGTAATTTTGAAGTAATTGGAGGTAATTACGAAGTGAATTTTACTGTTGGAAAATGTAAAAACTCAAAGTAAATGAGGATTTGTGTGATCCCTTGAGGACTATACTATTTTTGGCATGTATGAAAACTATCATAATGTCTAGTAAGTGAATCTATGATAGTTACAAGTTGTCATAAGATTCTGAGATTCTATGACGCATATGATGGATATGTTAGTTGTATATTTGCTATATTTAGCCCAAGGTTCTTATTTTGGAAAGATACTCTTTTGTGGAATCTATGATGAGTATGACACATCATAAGATGTTGTAAGAGGCTAGATTTAGTCTTGGGTCCCCAACCTTTGCATGGTTGTTTTTGGACAAGTGTAAGATGCTTGTAAGATGGTAATTAATGTTTATAGGTTGGAGAATCTTAGGAGAGAGAAGGTGAACGCCTAGGAGGAGTTGGAAAATTTTTATATAAGTATTTTCCATGTATTTGTTGCTGCAATATATATTTTAGGTACTCAGGTGCTGCCAGAATGTTGTCGAATTGAAGACTTGTGGAGAGAGTTGTGTAGTTGATGTATTGCACAATCTTGTTGAGATTAGTACAAATTTGTGCCTCTTTCTTGGTGGAGTTTTTTTACCCACAAGGGTTTTATACATGTAAAGACTGTGTCATTGTGTTGAGTTCTTCATGTTTGACATCTTTTCTATCGTGGGTTTTTATGTTTTGTTACAATCTCCATTGTTAAAGCACACTTAAAGATTGTTGAAATTTATCTTGAATCAGATTTCCATTAAAGTAGTGTTTCTTTCATTTCTAAGAAAGGTGGGGGCATATATAATGCTATCTGTCTGATGATTGTGGTACTAACAAAGTGTGTTTGTAATCCCTCTCCATGAGGAGGGATGTCGTATCTCCAGCGCGAGTGCACATCCTTACATTTATTGCAATCAAAAAGCCCTCTCCGTGAGGTAGGATAATGTATCTCTTGAGATAGTTGATATCCTTTTATAAAAAAGCCCTCATCACGAGGCAGGGTTGGATCTTGAGCTATCCTCCCTTAAGTGTGTTTTTGGTAGTTGTTGTGGCATAAGCCCAACCATTAGATGTGCTTGTGGCATGTTTGAGATGGTGGGACTTAGCAATAAGCCCCTACCATCACCTTATTTGTCATGTTTTAGATGTATAGTATGTCTATGACATGCTATGTGGTGTTCATGTATTTCATGTGTCTTCCATGTGTTTTCCTCTGGTGTAGTGTAAAGGGTGTAGTGATGAGTCCCCCCTACACTTGTGTTTTGTATGGTGTGTTTTCCCCTTGTGTAGTGTAAAGGGTGTGGCGATGAGTCCCCCCTACACTTGGGTTCTGTATGGCATGTTTTTGTCCCTTGTGTAGTGTAAAGGGTGTGGTGATGAGTCCCTCCTACACTTGGGTTTTGTATGGTTTGTTTTCTCCCAGATGTAGTGTAAAGGGTGTGGCGATGAGTCCCCCCTACATCTTGGAGTTTATTTTATGTGCTTCTTAGATTTCATTGCATATATGAAAATGTTATGAAAATACTATATCATTATATTCATCATGTTTTGCGTGACTACTCTCATGTCTTCATCATGTATTGCGTGTCTTCAGTACTATCTTCTCTATGTTTTGTGTGCCTATTACTATCTTCATTGTGTCTTGCATGTCTACGATGTGTCTTATAGTGCTTACCTAAGACCGGGGGCTAGAAATAGTTCCTCGATCTTGGTGTATGCTCTAGCTTCATGTGCTTGGTGTGTTTGATGTGTTTTCAACCATACTTTAATGCATGTGTGGGTTGTAAGATCATACATACATTAAAGTGGGGGCTAAATGTTATGTTGTAAAATGTTCCCATAGCACTTTTAGCTCCTAAGTCCCTTAGATTTGATCATGCATGTTAAAAATGAATTATGGAGCAAATCTCCCTGAAACCCATGATAAATGGGACTTAGGGGCCATCCTTAAGCTAAATTTGACCCCAAAATAGGTCCCTAGAATTGGGTGGCTACAACCTTGTCCTACCCTATTTTGCCTGGGTCCCAAATTCATATGTCAGCTTATGACCGTTAAAAAGGATTATGGGTCAGCCTTATTAATTTGAATTATGAAAGTTTAGTTGGAATGCATATATAAATATGTTTAGGACTTCATTTGTAAACAAGAAGATGATTTGGAGCTTAAGAAAAACTTATGATCATTGAGCAAAGAGCATTCAAGGTATTCATTGTGTTGCAGACCAAAATTATGTTGTTGTAGATTTGGTTTCATCTTCTCATGGTGTGAAATATCTTCATCTCCTTGAGAGCTACACCTCTGAGGTGATATCTATTTGTGATTCAATCTATCTACATTATCATTTTCTTTTTCCTCTGTCCACCAAGGACACGCACTCTCCATCTAACAATGGTGTTGGAAGGCTTGAATGCCATTTCGGGGCTTGACTAAGGAAAGCTCCGAAACACCACAACCCCTAACCCCTCTCTTGTGATTACAGGTTACAAGTGTAGGATCTTATAGAGTGGAGTTGTAGAGGATCATTGCAGAGCATAAGGATTCCATATCTAAAGGAAGTTGTAGAAAATATTCCTAAAAGGACAAGGGTGATCCCTCTTTTGCCCCTCAATTTATCACTATTGGAAATCCCTGAGTAGGAACAATCTACAACATATTTGGCTCCGTACTTCTGAAATTGTACCACCTTTGACAAGGGTGATCCCTCTTTTGTCCTCAAAGTTTTTTCTTTCCAAAATTAAAACATTGGTATGTTTCTAATCTATATTTAATGTCCTCCTGTGTGAGCATTTGTTAGGATTCATTTGTTTATTTATGATTTTGCATAATTAGGGTTTTAGGCCTAATCAGACTAGGGTTTAACAAATCAATCAACAAATTCCAAATATCCTTATCATTCCAAGTGACAATGAACCTGATAGCTGAGTCCTCTTGCAAAAGTTGTGACTCAGCTAGGTTTAATGTCCTTGAATGTAAGTTGTGAAAGGAGGATATAATAAATTACTAATCAAACCAAACCCCCTCTTTTTCTACATAACAAGGTTGTAAGTGCTCTTCCTCCTGTTCAACAAGATCTTGTACCACCCTACTGCTTTCACCTATGGTTTATTGCTTGGGTGTTTGTTTAATGTATCTACCTTTTGAATCCCTAGGTCTAACTAGATAGATTCAATTTAATCAAAAAGGACTGCTAACTAGGGTTTTCTTAATAACACATATCCCCAACAATGACACCAAAAATGACAAGGGTCATTGTACCTTGGAATTTAATTATGTTTTTGTATGTCAAATTCAGGGCTATGTCCTCAACTATTTGCAATAAGGAACCTAACAATCAACAATCCTTAGCTCAACTACTGAACTGAACTATCCTAATAAATCAATGTTGCTGAGTTATTTACTATGAAAGGAAATTCTATTCTAAAGACCAAAATAATACTAAAATAGGAGATTGTTGGAAAGAATCTATTCTAATTCACACAAGGCTGGAAACATGCATTTATTAGAAAACAACTATTTAAACAATAATTGACCTATCTTATTGAAGCAGGAAGATTGTATTTCTAATAAAAACTATGAATGAGACAATGAAGCAAAGATACTAGCCTCCTATCTGTCAGTGGGAGTGGGCCCTTTCTCCACACCTTCAAAACCAAAGGATAAAAAATAAACTCAGAATAGAGATGCAATCAACACAACTTTCCTTTAATCCAGTCTCATCAAGTACATTGTATTCAAAAGTATATCTCTATTCTAAAAATGAAATTACAATAATACTACTTGCAAAAATCTATCTATTATTCTATTGTTCTCATCCAAATATCAATTTGATCAACATAATATCACTGGAGTTAACTATCTTATCTAATCAGTTCATCTTGAGATATAAATAATCTCTTATTCTAAACTAAAACCTACAATTGTCTAATCTTAAAATATAATCATGCAAGGTTTGAAAAGGTTTCAATGGAACTAGAAGTTCCACTAAATCTAGAGTTTAACTTAAACAACAATGGGTAGCAAGGCCCTAAAATAGTGGTTTTGAACAAGTCTTTGGTTCTCATGTGATAACAAAATAAAAGTGTATTAGATCCTAGTAGACAATTGGAGTCACTATTGGAACACCTAGGCTAGATGGGCAGGCTCCATAGCACTACAGTCGCCTCTGTAGATGTAGGTTGTCAGTGGTACCGTAGACTCTGTGTTGTTGCCAGCAGCTTCAAAGATGCATCCATGAATCACTAAGGCATGACTCTGGAGATCACTATCTTCTTCAGAGATTCTCCAACAACTAGAAAATGTTAGAGTATAATGCAGTGTCCTTCACATCTAGCTCCGGATATAATTAGGATTACCTCTGGAGTACTTCAAAATTGCAATCCACCTTTGTAATAGCACCTATGAAACCTAAAAAGAGATTTTTCTACACAATTTCATTAGTTTTATTGCACATAAGTCTTTTCATCAAAACAATAGTCTTTATTAATTCATCTCTTATTAGCATCATTAAAACAAGACTTTATAGTTTCTCTAGTGCAAAATACTTGGATAGACAGAATGAAAAGATGGAAAAAGGGAGTAAAAAGGTGTGTCTATCTGAGTGCTACCTAACACTCATCACCCATGTCCCTTAAAGTAGGGAGGAGTGGGAGAAGTGCTTTGGAATCCCCAACCGAACCATGTTTGTAGCTTGATTGAGTGTTGCATGCTCTCAATGGGAGAAATTTTAGGTGATGGTGGAGTTATTTCCATGAGAGTGGGGAGGAGAGTGAAAACTCTCAATACCTCAGGATAGACGAGTCACTTTTTGGAAGTTAGTTTTTGGGTATCATAAAAGAGAACAGAGCTTTGGGGAAGAGCAAAGAAAGTCCTGAGTAGTTTGAAGCTCAAGAGAGGCATAAGCTTCGAATATGACCATACACAGACTTCACATAGTCTCAGGTATTCCATTAACTATGTAACATAGATTGTGATACAGTAATATGTTTTCAAGTTGTTACTTACGGCCTTCAAGGCCAAAATCTATAGTTAAACTTTGATATGACTGTAGAAGCCCATCCTGGCCATGAGGCTGAGAGTATTGGAACCATGTTTGTATTTGTTAAAATCTTGTTTGTGCCTTTATGATCAAATCATATGATAATCTAATAGAAGTTGTGGAGGTTGATAAGGACGATAGCATACCTCATTGTTGTAGCAGTATATAAATGGATATAATCACATCCATGGTAATTGTTAGTATTTATACAAGTTCTTAACTCAAGACTATAAAGGCTTTAGTCTTTATATAAGGCTGAATCGAAAGCCTATCTTTAGCCATGCTTTCGTGATAAGGGAAGATGGTATATTACTCTGTTTACCTGGTAGTTGGCCGAGAGCCACTCCACAAATTTAGTGTGTTGTCTTTATTGAATTAATGTTGTAGACTGAATCTTAAGGTTCTTGGCATATGATATATTACAAATATTTCTTCTCATATACTTTTTGTACGTGCCTTCAGTTGTCTCTTGATAGAAAGAGAGTAGTAGGATCTTCTTTAGTCATTAGAGATGATTGAGTTGGTAATGATAACATTATCACACTATGAATATATATATTATGAACCTTGGATATGAGATAAGGTGCATGGATATAATCTTGCATTATCTTGGAAAGAAATCAATAGAGTAGGATAGCTAAATGATTGTGTTATTTTTTTAACACTATTTACAAAGATGGAAGGTATTATTTTTACCTATCAAGTCTCTAGTAGACTATGAATATTGCTATGACAAAAGTTGATATATTTATTGTTATCTTGAGATAACTAATGATTTTATAGCGACGTCAAGACTAGAGATGATAGCTCTTTAAGTACACCCCAACACTGATGGTAAAATATGAAATTTGTTTTACAATGGTATTGTCAATTTTAATGAACCATGTTTTAGTTGACAAGGATCAAATAGAGATCCATTAACCTAAACATTTATTCAAACTCATCTCATAGAGATATTATCCACAATTGATTTTGTGGTAAGAATTTGAGAACTTATGTACTTAAGAAAGGAATAGAGTGACAAGGAGTCATAGATTCCATGTTGTAGATGCAATGAGAAAAACAATAAAATTTACTCCATGAAATAGAGTTGGAAGTCCAAGAGGATGGACTAAAATTGTGACCAAGAAGGGTCAACCAAAAGCACTGTAGGATGAGATAACATCTACGTTGAGTTAGAGGTGTGTGAACATTTGACTACACTCATTGAAAAATGTTTATTTATATTAAAACTTTGGCCAAAGTAATGCACCTGTCTCTACATGCATTAGTTAGTTCACTGTGCTCTAGATGGCATAACCATCTAGTAGTGTCATACATAGTTAGAGTGGATCTATAGTTGTATGAACATGATGAGTTATGAAGGACACAACACTAGAACTTAGATGACAAACCTTATGGTTCCTCATATCTACTTCCTTCATGAAGGGTAGGACCACTTTCAAGTAGGAAGTTGTGCGAGGGACCGCCTAATTGTGGTTGGAGGAAAAGCACTTGGGTGATGCTCTCCTTCCCAAGCAAATGACAAGCCAAGACTTATGAAGACAATATCAATACTCCAGATGTAATATATTCTATTATATGATTTGACAGTCAAAAATTTTATGTAAAACTTATCATTATTGCCATGAGCATAATTCACTATTATATTGTCTTTGAATATGTTGCAAATTTTAGTTCTGAAATTGTTTAGAAAATATATACATTTAATTATTGATTATTGATTTGATTATTATGCCAATAAGGGCATGGTTCGATGGTTAAGTCGCTCAGTTGTAGTGGTGGTCACCAGAGTTCAAACCCTTGTTGGGCCAACAAGCTCACAGGTTTTATGCCTTTGCTAGGCCAACGAGCTCGTAGGCTTTATGCCTTTGCTGGGCCAATGAGCTCGCAGGCTTTACGCCTTTGCAGGTTTGAAGTGTTCTTGTTAGGGGATGAGGTCCCCCATGTTGTGGCCTCACCAGTTCATTGCTCTGGGCAAAAGCATTTGCGTGGAGCCAGAGGGTGTGTCGCACCAGCATCACCGGTCACATTAAAAAGTTTACCAGGTGCATCTAAAAAAAATTGATTATTATTAAATAGAAAAATGATTATGTTGATCATGACTATTTACTTGATGGTAAATTAAGTTGATAATTAGGGTAATATGAGTTGACATGTTACATTGACATTCTTCTTGATTCCTCTGCATCCTTCACCATGTTGAGGCCTACAATGTTCCAAAATTTCTAATAAAAGAGTGTAGGAAATCTATCTGGTCTAAGAGCTTTGTTAGGGGCCAATTGGAACGTAGCCTTTCTGATCTCTTCTTCCAAGAACTGCCCATATAGGAAGGAATTTTGCTCTTGAGTAATTATCTTGGGGATGTTATTTAGGACCACCTCCTTCATCTGATTAGCTATTTGATCTCCTTTATTAAGTAAATCCTTGAAGTAATTGACTGCAACCTCCTCAATATCTTCTATATTGTTCACCATTGAACCACTACTACCCTTAATTGAGGTAATTCTATTAATACTTCTCTTGAATCTTGTAGTGTTATGAATTTTTTAAATGTTTTTATCTCCTTCCTTTATCTAGAACTCCCTAGACTTTTGCCTCCAAAAGATTTGCTCTCTAGCCAGTATCTCTTCATATTTTTGTTTTAGTTCCCTCTTTCTCAAATTTGCCATGATACATCCCTTGTGCTACTATGCTCTCATTTAGCTCTGCAATCTTGTCTTGTATTCGAGCCTTCTCCTCAAAAATATGTTTGAAATGAATTTTGTTCCACTCCTTCAACTAAACCATTAAATACCTTAGTTTTTTATAAACTATGAATAGTTTTGTACCATTTTGTACAGGAGCCTTTCCCACCAATTCCTAATTATTTCTTCTATCTCCAATTCTCTCAGCCACATCTTCTCAAATTTGAAGGAATTCCTTCGTGACCATATATCCAGGTCTATGATTAGTTGTACTGGATAATGATCAGAGTCCGAGGAAGAAACTATACCAGTTTCAAAAAAACACCACAGAGTTAGACCAATCCCCACCTATAAGAAATCAATCCATTCTCTCTACTATATTCATGAATCCTTGCCTCCTATTTGTCTAGGTGAAAATCCCATTTTTCAGTATGATATCTTGAAGGTGATTATCATTAATGAATGCCTAAAAGCCTATTTGAACTTGAGTGATTCTTGATAGACCCACCTTCTCCTCAGAACCCAAAGTAGCATTAAAATCACCCCCAATAATTATGCTCTCTTCTTTTAACATTTGAATGACTATTGTTATTTTCTCCTAGACTACTTTTTTCTGCTCTATTCTTACTCAACCATAGATATTGATTAGAAAAAATTCCTGCTCTCTATTCCCGATCTGAGTCTACAAATCTACCAAGCCTCATTATTCTAAATATCTTCTACTCTGAAACTATAAGGGTTCCATACAATTCCCAGACCCCCCTGAAGCCCCCATAGTAGGGACAAACACCCCATGGTGTTGTTTTCCATTTGTTCATAAGTTGCTCTGCTTGTTCCTTTGAAAACTTAGTTTCCTATAGTAGAACAACATCAGGTTTGCTCACTTCAATTTGATGCTTGAGCATGTGTCTCTTGCCAGGAGCATTCATGCCCTTGATAGTCCATGTTAAGATCCTCATTGATCCTCAAGAAGGGTAATGCCCTTCCTAGATTGAATTTTCATCTACCCCTTGGCATCTCCTGCTATTTCCAATTTCACCTTGTTGGACTTCCTACCTCTTAGAAAATTTTCTCTCAGTTTTGGCTTCTTAAGATCTAATTTTGATTGGGAGATTATTCTTTCTTCCAACTCTCCTATCTCCTCTTTTGTGGAATAGTTTTCTTCTTTTTATAAATGCTCCTCTAGGACTTTAGGGCCAGTGTTTAACTCCTCCATAACATCCACTTCTTTGTTGCAGTTGAACATCTACACCCTTATCTCAAAGATGGATCTCCAATCTTGTACCCCTATCAGAGTCTATGGTTCATTTTCTATTTGATAGAAAACCTCCTCCTTCCTTGGGTCCTGTTGAAAATTGTCTTCTTCTAATAGCTTTCTCCCTTGGCCAATTTCTTCATCAAACTTTTTAGTATGTTCTTCTACATCTAGAACCTCCAAAATAGGGTTTTCCTTACTATCTTCCCATATAAACTATGGTTTTACTTCACAATTTACCTCCTCTCCTTCCTTGGAATCCATTGTTTTGGGAGGGGCTTCCTCTATCTTCTCAATAGATTTCATATCCTCATTACTAATTAGAGGATCTTCCATTTCTTCCTCTTCCCTACTCCTTTCAATACCTCCATCCTCCATTATTCCCTCTTAGTTTTCTTTGTTACATTCTACTACCATGTGACCTTGTATTTTACCTTCTTTGCTTATCGGTTGATCTTTTTCAATTTCAGTTTTTTTCCTCCATAATCCCAACTCTTATCTGATTTCTATTTCTTCTAGAAAGGGGTCTTTCAAATTTATAGCCAAACATAATCTTGCATACATCCCAAATTCTCCTTCTACAATTTTATCACTGATCTTGATGAATGATCCCAATTTTTCTCTAATATGTTTTAGGATCCTGGGATCCCAATACTCCATATGCAGGTTATAGAATCTAATCCACATTGGTGTAATTGATATATCATGTGTGTCTAGATTTAAGTTTAGTTCCTACTCCTTTATGTAGATTCCAATACCTTCCATCAAATGCAGGCTTTGATCCATGATTTCCTTTTTCTTCTCCATTGTTGGACATTCCACAATGAAAAACCATTGGGCATAGATTTGATCTTAATATTTTTATCCCAAATTTTTTGGCAGCACCAATTCATTTTTACGCTAGCCAGCGAATTGCTAGCCCATTTTATAAAAAATCTCAATATGTCAAGCAAACTACCATGTTTGACAATTCAATACTATCTAATGTGATTGAAATACACTTGGATGGGTTTTTAGTAATTATAGGTATCACATTTGCCTCTATGGCTAGATTTTTAGGGATCCATATCTTTTGATTGTTTTCTTTATGTGCTTCTCTTTGCTTACCATATCATTTTGAGCTCCTTCCTCTATTCCCTAGAGCTTCTCTATCATTCTTCCTCCATGTACTTATCTTCAATTTTGTCCACTCCTTTCTTCTATGCCTATCTCCATTCCACCAACCACATTCTTCTTTACCTTCCCTCCTTTACCAATCTCAGGCTGTGAAATCTCGCTTAAGAAAGTTTTGGTGTGGAGCCATCAATTTTCCTTCCTATGAAGATGTTAATTATTTATTGAAATGATGGATTTTTTAAATTTTTAGAGACACTATGAAGATCCCCAACCTAGGATAATCCAATATTGATGATGAAAAGTTATTGTAAGAACTCTAATTAATGCATACCAATTAGTAAGTTCGACCTAATGCACTAAAGATAGTAATACTACTGCCATGTTCTTACATCAACTATAGTAAGCAATGAAATAATTTTTTTTTGTTTAATTATAAAAACAACCAGATCACTAAAAATAAATGGAAAAACACTATTGAAAGTTGTAAGGAGATGTCGAAGAGTTGAGGATCCCAATAAAATTGAACTATGGGAATTCTCTGGTAGGCTCCCACAAATAAACAATATTGTAGTTGATGCCTTAAGATAATTCTTTAAACAATTTTGAAAAAATAACACAAGAGTTTCACAAAGAGATGTTATAAGAAGAAGAGTTGGTTCTCAAAATCAAGAACCACATCCTAAATTTTTTTGGAAATGACTCAAACACAATTTCACTACAAGTTTGTTGAGAGCTATCCTCAAATAAAAAGTAGTCAAATGTATTTTGAGATGGCCACATCTTTTTATATTAAAATAAATCATGCACACACTACTTGTTGTAGGGTTCATATTGAATTTTTTATTTATTATGATATTTTTATCTAATATGTGTTACTTTACATACTAATGATGTTTTATAGGAATGAATGCTAAAAGTTCCACCTACATTAGCAAGAGGTTTTATTTCAAGTGTTTTATGTGAAAGAGTAGATGGATAATATTTTATAAGAAATTATTTTTGGAGGAATCTTGTGTTAGTTGTGGTGGTGTGCAACATTTGTAAAATTGTATATACATACAAAAAGAACACATGTAGTTAGAAAAGATCTAGTTAGTTTTGGGAGATACAAGTCAGTAACATATGCATTAAAATTTGACAAAAAGTTAAAGAGATGTGAAATAGTGAGTAAATATATAACCATAGTAGAATTTATGAGAATATTTTAGAAGAAGATATTATATGAGTATGCAATGAATACACAAAAAACTTAGTGGTTAGATGTGTAATTCAAGTTATGCAAGGACACATTTCCTCTTGGTATCATTGTGTTTGTTATAGATTTTATAGATAATTATATAATACAACTACAAAATGAAGTCCAATATCATTACTACAACTCTTTTTAGGTTACTATTTTTTTATATATAGTATTCATTCATGAATCTAACAACATAGGGAGTATCATTTTTAAACTAGTGATGATTGTACTCATTCTACTAAGTGTGCAAGGTTGCTTTTAGATGTTCTATAATAATTTAGGTGATAAAAACATCATATTTGGTCAACATATCATATGTTCAGATAACTATACATCACAATTAAAGAATTCACAAATATTCTCCTAGTTGAGAAGAATACATATGATGAGTGGTGTTCAACATATTTATAATTTCACTAAGGTTGGACATGGAAAAGAGGAGCATGATGGTGTAGGAGAATGTGTTAAAAGAGTCCTAACACAAGAAAAGCTAAAGTACCATGGTGGTGCTAAGTGATAGATGTAACAACTATCATGGAATGGTGTAACCCAACAATGGGTCTAGGTAATGAAGGTAAGTCTATAGGTTGTAGATTCTTTCAGTTGGTAGAACAAACCAACATTGTAAAATATAAATATTGTTGCACAATAATAGGATTGAGTGAGTTCCACTTGTTTAGAATCTCAAATGTAGGTTCATAGACTATTTATATAAGAGAGGGCATATTTTTATTCTTCATGTATGGATTTTTTTGGAAAAAGTGTGAGTCAAAAGACTGGATTGATGAATGGCCTTCTAGACTTTTAGTTCCACTTGAGACATATCAACTTTCATTAGCACTACAACTCAATAAGATGGAAGTATTAGTTGAATTTGACAATGTATCAAATCTAGTGCAAATAGGTATCAAAGATAAATATTATTTAGTTGAAATTAATATTTTAGCTCATTATATTATAATTTAGATAATATAGTGGAATTAATTTATTCATAAAATTCAATACCGATCATGTTTATTTAGTTATTGTTGATGAGAATAATGAAGAAGGAACAAATTATTACTTTTTTTTTTATTGTTGATGAGAAAAATAAATTGATTGCCACAATCACTAATGGAGAAGATATTGAGTATCCAATAGGGTCTATTGTTACCAAAATATGGCTTAGAAGGTACCTAATGAAGAAGTCTAATGCATGGTTAGTTGAGGACATTGACACACATAATAATATTTTTCATTATTCTAACCTTGTTTTGATTAAGATAATTGGGAAGCGCCCTATCCCTTACAAAAAAGCCAAAAAGAAGAACAGAGAGAGTTTTACAAGTAGTAAAACTAATAACATCCCCAACTAAACAACAACTAACAAACTAAATAGTAAAGAACAACAAAAAATAGAAAAACTAGTCAGAAACCAGCAAGAGAGCCACTATTGTTTAGAGAGATGCTTCAGGTCATTGATGGCCTGCCATTCTTGTTTCAGGAACTCTAGTTTGTCTTGAAATGTAGCCTCCTTTGTAGTGTTGACCGAAACATCCAAATCTCCCAAATCTAAATCTTTACCTTTGGTCTTTTGAATCTTCAATCTGGTTCTGTTGGTTGGACCAAAAAGAGTGGCCTCCTGATTGGAGTGACTAGGAGTCCTAGAACTTAGGCCCTTAACAATTTTTTGTTTCTCTACCTCAGCCTAAAACACATAGAGGGTGGTTGTTGAGTTCTAAACCATTTATTTGCTAAAAGCAATTATCTTTTCCATATTCCTTTTTATATCTTCCTGGGTTTTCTTCATACTAACCATTTCCTCCTCCATACTTTCCCATTTATCAAAGGTGTTGGAAAACATTTGTACCTCCTTCCATAAGTCTTCAGTCACATTTTCACTAGGCCAATCAAAAGTCTCAAGTTGGGTCACAATTTATAGATGATGTATTTTCTTTTTAGTATGGTGAAGTTGGGCCAATTGCCATTTAAGAACTTGGTTCTAGAGGTCCAAGGCCTTATACAATATGATGACCTTTTCTTCCAACTAATTGTAGGTTCTACATCTACTAGTATCCTAAGTACTTTCCTCACCACACAGGGGACTATTGTACAGGGGCATAGACTGTTTAACATTAGAGCTAGCTGAAGGGACACACTGCTCAGTCAAGGACCAAGGCTAGGAGGGATGGATGCTCACTAGAGGGTTCCCTTATAACTTGTTCTTGCCTTTGCTATTAGAGTGGCCAAGGGTAGGCCCCTAGTCCCATGAGACATGCTCAACAAGGGGATCTACTAGGGGTTCACGAAAGGTGACCTTGGGCTTTTTCTTACTAGAGGAGAGAGGGGTGGAAAACACAATCATTTCCTCAAGAGGGTTAGGGTCAATAGAGGAGGAAAGCTTCCCCAATTTAGATTTCTTGGAGGGCAGCACCTCAAGGGAATGATGTTCCACCAATGACGGGTTGTAAATATGTGGTCTAAAGGGGAGGGCTAGGGTAGGGGCTAATTCAAACTAGTACAAGTTGTAGATGAGCCCCTAGTGTAGAGGCAAGTCTCTCTCACCAATCAACACTTTCTCAACTAACTCCTCTAAAGAAATAAATAACCGGTATGTAAAATTCATAGAAATTTGAAGACCAAAATGATTGAGCATAGGAAATAGGTAAGCATGGAACCTTTTATAGCACCCCTCGAGGGTGATATGTCTCATCAGGACCTCCACAACATGTTTCCAAACACCAAGGAACTCTTCCCTATTGAAACCATTTTGTAGTCTACTAACCTTCTCCCCTTCTATACAAACTTCTTCATTTCATCCTGATAATGCCCTTTAACCTTCTTGGGAAGCTGAGTCCCTTCCATCTTGAGGTGTATGTCAGCAACAATCAATCCCTTAGTCACCCTAAATGGTATTCCCTTGATGTAGGCAATCCCTGCTTTCCAAGAACTAGAAAATTCTCTAGAAATCAGGGTATCGAAACCATTGAGAGCTTCACAATAAGGGGAAAAATGCCCCCTCTAAAATTTTTTGCAAAGATCCATGTTTATCTGTTATGGTGTAAAAAGTGGACACATGCCTTTTTACCTCCTAGTTTAGCTCTTAGGTCACCATGTTAACATTCTACATGCAAAATATTCATCCTGATGAGAAATCCCCTGAAACCCATGTCAAATGGGAACTAGGGGCCCATTTAATGCTTATGTCCTAACTAAAAAGGCACCCAGGGGCTTGGGTACCCACACCCAAGTCCACCCTAACTAGTTAGGGTAAAATTCAAATCATGTCGGCATAGGACCTTTAAATGAGTCTCTCTGTGTTGGCTCTTTCAATTAATTTGTGGATGTTTAATAGGAAAGCATATATAAGTGAGTGTTTGAATTCATTTTAAAACAAGTTGATGATAGAAAACTTATGATCTTGGAGAAAAGAGCATTCAAAGCATTCACTGTGTTATTGTTGCAGATTTGTGTTTGTATTGTGTGTGTTGTTGCAGATTTGGCATCATCAATCTCCTTATGAGTTGAAGGATCTTCATTTTCCTAAGGACTTCACCTCTAAGGTGACATCATTGTGATTTGAATCATCTCATCATTTGTTTTATCTTTAGCCTCTTCCTTTCTAGGGCACACTCTCTCTCTAACAACGGTGTTCAGAAAGCTTGAATGCTATCCTGGGATTTGATTGAGGCAAATCTCTAAACACCACAACCCCTAAACCCCTTTTCTTCTTGTGTGCAGGTTAAAAGTGCAAGGATTAAAGAAGTGAAGGTATAGGGAGGTTGAGCAAGGGATAGAGTTTCAAGATCTAAAAGGAGATTACATAAATTCCTTTGCAAAAGACTTGGGCACCCACCTCAGCATCCTCTTATTAAATCAGACACATGATACAACATCTGGACACCCTTGACAACATTTCTCTAGTTATGAGTTTCACGAGATTCAAAATTTTAGGACTTGGGCACCTGTCATGGTGTTCTTCAACATCTCTGCTTCTAGAATAAGGTTCTCCTATGTTCACTGATCTCAGTGCTTCTTTCAGATTGTTTGTATCTATCATGGTTTGAAAGTTATCCTCCGATCATCATAGAACTAGGGCTTTATGTATATTTGACTGAGGGTTTGATAAAAGACTTGGTTAAATCATATATTTCCATAACACTCTTGGGAGAAAAATCAATAACTAAGTCCTCTTTCATCTTGTAGTGACTTAGCTCGGGTTTGTCCTTGAATGTTGTAGAGAAAGAGGGTTTGATCTAGTGTACTTAAACACACTCGCATTCATATCTTTTTCCCTACTTAGCATTTTGGTGAACATATAGCATCAAGCATTTACATCTTTCTAAGTGTTGAAATCAGATCTTGCATTAATTCATATTAGACTTATCATCATTCATTCAAAAATCTTGCATAATTTAGAAAAAGTGGAAAAAATAAGTATTCTAGGCTTACATAAAGGCATAGTTTTGCATCATTTTCATTGCATATCATTGGAAGCATTTAAATTTCTGATTTTTAAATCAGATCTGATCCATATATCAGTAATTAATCATTTCATTATATCACATCTTGCATTTGAAGATCTCATTTGCTAGGGTTTTGTTAAAAACTTGCATTTTTCCTATAACCTAGTCATTTGCAAAGCTAGGGTTTGTAGTCAAAATCTTGTTTCAGATTTTACTACTGCCATAAACATTTCAAATCAAATTTTCCACTAATTTATTTTCATATTCATTCAAAAAATTTGCATAATTTTTGAACAAGTGCATAATTATCATACTTTTGCAATAAGACAATATGCATCTTTTTCACATATTTTGCAATAAATCAAAACATTATCAATATCTCCTTTTGTGTAGCACTTTTAACATTAAATCCACTTGGTTTGTATTGACTCTAGAGTATTTTTTATCTTTATAAAAGCCTCAAAAATTAGGTTTCCTCAAACTAGTGTTGTGGTGTACAAAAGCCTCTCAAATTAGTTGTTTTGATAAATGAATTGATATTATTACACATTGTTGTTCCAAGACACTTCATTATGGAACCTTCTAATTGTTCCTCTTTGGTATCTTTGCATGCATATATTAAATATGTTGAATGTTTCTACAAATTCATGAATATGTATCCTTATGTTTTAACTCATATACAATCTATGTATGGTAAGGATATCTTTAAATGCTCTTCATTTGAAATCCTTGATTATGTATCTAATTTTAATAACTTCATAACTCTCATGAATGCATATCCTTTAGTATTAGAAGACCTTAATTGACTAAAGTTATCATGAGAAAGATGATGGTGATGATTCTTCTTCTACTTCTACTACATATCTTGCATTTGAAGATCTCATTTGCTAAGGTTTTGTTGAAAACTTGCATTTTTCCTATAACCTAGTCATTTGCAAAGCTAGGGTTTGTAGTTAAAATCTTATTTTAGATTTTACTACTGCCATAAACATTTCAAATCAGATCTTCTGCTGATTTCTTTTCATATTCATTCAAAAATTTTGCATAATTTTGGAATAAGTGCATAATTATCATACTTTTGCAGTTACACAATGTGTATTTCAACATAAGAGAATATGCATCTTTTTCACATATTTTACAATAAATCAAAAAATTATCAATATCACCTTTTGTGCAGCACTTTTAACATTAAATTCACTTGGTTTGTAGTGACTAGTGTATTTTTTATCTTTATAAACGCGTCAAAAATCCAGTTTCCTCAAACTAGTGTTGTGGTGTACAAAAGCCTCTCATATTAGTTGTTTTGATAAATGAATTGATATTATTACACATTGTTGTTCCAATAAACTTCATTATGGCACCTTATAATTGTTCCTCTTTTGTATCTTTCCATGCATATATTAAATATTTTGAAAGTTTCTACGAATTCGTCAATATGCATCCTTATGTTTTAACTCATATACAATCTATGTATGGTAAGGATATCTTTAAATGCTATTCATTTGAAATCCTTGATTATGTACCTAATTTTAATAAATTCATAACTCTCATGAATGCATATCCTTCAATATTAGAAGACCTTAATTTACTAAAGTTATCATGAGAAAGATGATGGTGATGATTCTTCTTCTACTTCTACTACATTTCATGATGATATCATGGACATTATCTCTAAGACATATGAGGTTGAAATAACCCTACCCTCTCTTAAATATAATGCTCTCCCTTCAAAAGATGAAGCGTTGGTGGATGAGGAAAGGTATCTCACATTAAATCCTTTAGGGATGGATGTTGAGCTTAAACAACGTAAAACCCCTATTAATTCAATCATCACTAATAGACTTATTCAACCTACTAAGGGGATAATGGATAAGTGTACTAATGTTCCCAAACTAATTGTACATGGGGCACCCAATGTGCCTTCTCACTTCAAACCGGTGATTACGGTTTAAGGTGCTCCAACACCACCTAGACCCTCGAGTTACATTCTTAATCTTATAAAACAAATTACTCAAGGAAATCAAATGTCTCAAAATGTGTTGCAACAACCATATCACAATGTGGTTGCTGACACATATAATACGTGAAATAATAATCAAAGTAAACAATAATAGAACATTTTGATCACTATACCAACTTCTCAACCTATGCTTCATCAATCACCTCGTCTTACTAAAAAAGGTGGTCAAGATTATGATCTTGTTGAGAAGATTCATGCTACTCTAGCTAAGATCTCCCTCTGGGAACTCATACAAACATCACCTACATACCACAGAATGCTCAAGGAAGCTTTACAAAAGGTGATTGTACCACCTACTATTAAGCCTAATGATGTAGAAGCTCTATTAGATTGTATGCATGAGACAAAAATGGATATTCTGTTTCAACAACAAGAATTACTAGCAATTAAAGTCCAAAATCAATATGATCCTGTTGCAAGTATGAGGTGAACCAGTGTTGTCATTGATGTCAACATACTCATATTACATTGACAAGAAGGATTGGATGAGCTGTGTGTTGAGGATATTGAGAAAATTAGCCTCAGTCAGGAACAGTGAAGAACAGTGATGAGAAGAAGGCAAATATATTGGACAAGTTGAGAACCGGAGGATGCGGATTAAAGGGTTTGCAGATATGAGTCTTGAGATGCTTCAGTCAAGTTTTCAGAGGTCCGCATGAAGACCTGAAGAAGTTATGGCTGTCTGTGTGGAACCGGTTCCAGCAAGTGCTTAGAGGTGACAGAGGACCACAGAAAGGTCCGGTGAGGTCCGGAATTGTACAATCCTAATCTGCAGATTGGAAAGAGTGTTTGGGATGTCCTTGTGATGTGCCATCTTGAGTTGTGTATGATTTGGAGGTCTGGAAGTACCTCTTGCATTATGACAGTGGCAACAGACTGTGTTCTTGAAGTTCCGGATAAGGAGGATAAGAGATTTTAGTAAGTAAAGGAAATGCAGACGTACTTGGTCATTCAGGCAGGCTTGTGAAGTTTTCTGGATCGTGTTGAGGTTGTGTTGTTGATCCGCATTGATAGTAGAGCCTGGAATTGAAGTTATTCTTCTGGATGAAGTTCTTGCTCTGTTTAGCCGACCGGATGAGTTGTTCATCCTGTGAATGTTCTTGTGGTGGCCGACCGGATGTGTTATTCATCTTGCGGATACTCTTATGATTGTTTGCCGACTTAGATGTTTGCTCCTAAGTCGATGTCTTGTATAAATAACTATCTGTGAGTTCATTTCGGTGTGTGGATTGTGTGGATAAGTGTGGCATAGCGAAGAGAAGTGCGAAAGGCAGAGCAGAGGTTTTTGGGCTTAAATGGAACTGATCCGGACATGGTAGAGATGTCATTCTCCAGTTCAAGACTGTGATTTTTATCACTTTGTAGACAGTGTGTCTCCTTGTAGGCAGTGGGCCTCTTTGTGAGCAGTGTGCTCGGGCAGTGAGCCCTCATTGGCATGTGCCATTCATTCTTCTTTATTCTTCTAACAGAGAATAATTCTTGGGTTAATCACCCCGTGGTTTTTCCCTTAACCGGGTTTTCCACGTCAAAATCTTGGTGTTCAATGTGTTGATATTTTTCTGCTCTTGTGTTTATGTATTATGCTTTCATGGATGATTAATTGATATGCTGCTAACTAACAACGAAGAATCAAGTGTTTAAAAGAACAAGAAGTTTTATACAACTGATTCACCCCCCCCCTCTCAGTTGTATGCCCTAGATCCAACAATTGGTATCAGAGCTAAGTTCCTCTGAAAAGAGCTTAACCGCTTGAGGAGATCCAGGATGTCGTCATACAAGAAGGATAGTCCGAAGTTTGATGGAACCAACTTCACTCTCTGGAAAGGTCGCATGAAGTGTCACTTGGAATGTATGGGAAAAGCATACTTGGCTATGGTCTCAAAACCATATGTACCTCCACAAGGTGGCCCGACAACTCTGAATGAAATCACAGAAGCAGAAAACAATCTGCGGACCAAGGAAGCTCTTCTAAGCGCATTGAATGACTCAGATCTCTCAAATGTTATTGACCTACCAACTGCATATGAGATCCTGACTAAACTGGAACTTCTGTATGAAGGAGATGAGTTTGTCAAAAGTGCAAGGTTGCAAAGTCTGAAAGGGAAATTTGAAATATTGAAGATGAGAGATGATGAAAACATCACTACCTTTATGCCAAGAGTGAATGAGCTGGTATGTGGAATCAGAAATGCTGGTGGAACTCTAGATGAAAATGAGATTGTCTGCAAAATCCTAAGATCCCTTCCTGCTGCCTACAAAATCAAGGTTGCTGCCATTGATGAATTCAGAGCCCACACAACTGTCACAAGAGAACAACTGGCTAGCAAACTAGCTGCATTTGAAATGACCGAGTTTGGAGATGATCCTCCCAAGACTGAATCTGCTTTCAAAGCCAGTGCCTATGTGAAAGGCAAACAGAGATTTGATCCGGGAGAAAACTCATCAAGGAAAATGTCATGGTATGATCAAGCAAGAAGAGACATGGAAGAAGAAGAAGCAGAAACAGCTCAACTTGAAGCCCTCATTGCAAAGAGACTGCCAAGAGGATCCGGTAAGTATGAAGGAAAACTACCCTTTAAGTGTTTCAACTGCAATAAGATTGGTCATTTTGCTTCAAGATGTCTGGAAAGATCTGCAAGGTCTAATACTAACAGACAAAGGTTTCAAAAGAATTGCTATTATGTTCATGAAGAAGATGACAATGAAGGAGTAACAGATGATGAATCAGAACTAGGAAGCAAATCCAGAAATGAGTGGGTGTTTATTGCCATCAAGGAAGAAGATTCAATACTCTCTGAATCTGTCAATCACAAAGTTGTTGAAAAAGCTTTGGCTGCTCAAGTGGAAGAAAAGGATGATTGGGTTATTGACAGGGGATGTTCTCACCATATGACTGGTGACAAGAATAAGTTCTTGAATTTGGAAAGGTATGAAGGAGGAATGGTAAAGTTTGGTGAAAATTCTGCTAGTAGAATCAGAGGTAGGGGAACTATTTCCTTTGATGGAAAGAGCAAAACAGGTAACGTACTATATGTTGAAGGATTGAAGCACAATCTTCTCAGTGTTGGTCAGTTAGTGGACAAAGGCTATGATCTCCGGTTCAAGAATGGAAAATGCAGAATCTTTACAAGCTCCGGAACTGAAATTGCATCCGGTACTCAGACAAAAGGTAATATCTTTCATCTGGTTGGTTCAAATAAAAGTTGTTTGTTTGCTCAAATTGATCAGAGTTGGTTATGGCATAGAAGAATGTGTCATGTAAATTTTGATAACATCATCAAGATAAGCAATACTCAGGCCGTAAGAGATCTTCCAAAATTAATGAAACCTACAAATAGTTTGTGCAAAGAATGTCATCTAGGTAAACAAAGCAGAGTCTCTTTCAAAAGCAAAGATCAGTCTTCTACCGGATTGTTGGAATTAGTACATACTGATCTCTGTGGTCCGACAAGAATCAAGAGTCTGCAAGGTGATAGATATTTCATGTTGTTAATTGATGATCATTCCCGGATGATGTGGGTTACCTTTCTAAAAGAAAAATCAGAAGCATTTGAGAAGTTCAAAATCTTCAAAGCTATGGTAGAGAATCAAACTGGATTGAAACTAAAGTGTCTAAGGTCTGATAGAGGTGGTGAATTTACATCTGGTGAGTTCATTGACTTTTGTGAGAAGCAGGGTATAAGGAGATAGTTGTCTGCTCCTAGGACTCCACAGCAGAATGGAGTAGTTGAGAGAAAGAACCGGACCATCCAGGAGGCTACCAGGACAATGATGTTGGAAGCAAATGTTCCTCAAATGTTTTGGAAGGAAGCTATCAGCACTGCAGTCTACACTCTCAATCGAGTTCAAATCAGAAACAACACCGGTAAGACCCCCTATGAACTTTGGTTTGGCATCACTCCTACTGTGAAATATTTCAGAGTATTTGGTAACAAGTGTTCTATTAAAAGAGATGAAGATCTAGGAAAGTTTGATGCTAGAAGTGATGAAGGAATTTTCTTGGGTTACTCCACTCAAAGCAAAGCATACTGGTGTTACAATAAGAGATTGAGGAAGATGATAGAAAGCACCAATGTGAAAGTTGATGAAGGAATTGAGAAGCCTTCAAGATTTTATGAGTTTGATGAAGATGACCAAGACAGTGTTCAAGGACCTCAATCCTCTCCGGTGAGACAGAGTCAGCCTGATCCGGTAAATCAGGAAGAAGAGATAGGTTTGAATGAGCCTGATCAAGAAGCAGCAGTGCAGGATACTCCCAAAATTCCAAGGTATGTAAGACTGAACCACTCTGAAGATCAGATCATAGGTGACAGAAGCAAAGGTGTACAAACTAGAAGGAATGTTGCTCAAAATCAGGATGAATGTTGTCTGATTTCAAAGATTGAACCTAAAACAATAAATGAAGCCTGCAATGATGAAAACTGGACCAAAGCAATGGAAGATGAATTGATGCAAATTGAGAAAAATCATACTTGGGATCTTGTTCCCAGACCTAGAGACAGGAAAGTAATTGGAACCAAGTGGGTCTTCCGGAACAAACTAAATGAAGCTGGTGAAGTAATCAGAAACAAAGCTAGATTGGTCTGCAAAGGGTACTCTCAAATAGAAGGAATTGACTTTGAAGAAACTTTTGCTCCGGTGGCAAGAATTGAAGTAGTCAGATTACTTCTTGCATATGCTGCCTTCAAAGACTTCAAGGTATATCAGATGGATGTCAAGTCTGCCTTCCTAAATGGTGATCTGGAAGAAGAAGTCTACATTGAACAACCGGATGGATTTCAATTGTCTGATAATGATGATATGGTCTGCAAGTTGAAGAAAGCTTTGTATGGATTGAAGCAAGCCCCAAGAGCATGGTATGAAAGGTTGGATAAGCATCTTGTGCAGATTGGATTCAACAAAGGTACTGCTGACAGTAACTTATATTTCAAAATTGATCATGAAAACATTTTGATTGTTGAAGTGTTTGTGGATGATATCATTTTTGGAGGAAGAGATAGTATGTGCAAAACTTTTGCAAATCAGATGAAAAGTGAGTTTGAAATGTCTATGCTTGGTGAAATGAATTTCTTCTTGGGTCTGCAAATTACTCAAACAAAAGAAGGGATCTTCATTTCTCAGACCAAATATGTGAAAGAATTGTTAAGAAAATTTGGTATGGAAGACTCAAAGCCTATGAACACTCCTATGGCAACCGGATGTAAGTTAAGCAAAGATGATGATTCTCCAAAGGCAGATCAGACAAAGTATAGATCAATGATTGGTGGATTGTTGTATCTCACTCAAACTCGACCAGATATAATGCAGGCTGTTGGTCTTGTGGCAAGATTCCAGGCTGATCCTAGAGAATCTCATGTTATGGCAATCAAAATAATTTTTAGGTACTTGAAAGGAACAGTTGAGTATGGTCTATGGTACCCTAGAGATCCGGATTTCTCTCTTCATGCTTACACAGATGCAGATTGGGTAGGAGATGTGGATGACCGGAAGAGCACTAGTGGTGGAGCATTCTTTTTGGGGAAGAGATTGGTTTCTTGGTTAAGCAAGAAACAAGATGCAATATCTCTGTCTACAACTGAAGCAGAATACATTGCAGCAGCAGGTAGTTGCACTCAAATCTTATGGATGAAGCAGATGCTAAGAGACATTAAAGTTGAATATGAGGAGCCTATCACAATTTTCTGTGATAATTCAAGTGCAATTAATATTTCTAAGAATCCGGTATTGCATTCTAAGACTAAGCACATATCTATCAAGTTTCACTTTTTGAGAGAACAAGTAAACAAGGAAGAAGTCAGATTGGAGTATGTTCCCTCCAAGGATCAGATTGCAGATATCTTTACAAAACCTCTTCCCAAGGACTCTTTTGAATATCTCCGGGAGAAGTTAGGGGTCATGGCCCCTCCGGTGATGAACTAGGATGCACTGATGTGCATCAGTCTGGTGGATATCACAGTCATATCTTGTGATCCGGATTGATGATGGGGAGCTGCTACTAAGGGGGAGCAGCTGGTATGATTCTGATGTATTAGAATTGCAAGTATGAGCCCTTTTCCATTGATGTCAAAGGGGGAGAGAAGACATGTGAAAAACAAGTGGTTAATGATCAAAGGGGGAGCAGTAAAGGAAGAGAAGACATGTGAAAAGTTGTTGTTGATAGGGGGAGCTGTGACAGAAAGGAGAAGTTCTTGTCTTGATAGTTTTTCACATCATATGTTGCCATCAATGACAAAGGGGGAGATTGTTGCAAGTATGAGGTGAACCAATGTTGTCATTGATGTCAACATACTCGTATTACATTGACAAGAAGGATTGGATGAGCTGTGTGTTGAGGATATTGAGAAAATTAGCCCCAGTCAGGAACAATGAAGAACAGTGATGAGAAGAAGGCAAATATATTGGATAAGTTGAGAACCGGAGGATGCGGATTAAAGGGTTTGCAGATATGAGTCTTGAGATGCTTCAGTCAAGTTTTCAAAGGTCCGCATGAAGACCTGAAGAAGTTATGGCTGTCTGTGTGGAACCGGTTCCGGCAAGTGCTTAGAGGTGACAGAGGACCACAGAAAGGTCCGGTGAGGTCTGGAATTGTACAATCCTAATCTGGGAATTGGAAAGAGTGTTTGGGATGTCCTTGTGATGTGCCATCTCGACTTGTGTATGATTTGGAGGTCCGGAAGTACCTCTTGCATTATGACAGTGGCGACAGACTGTGTTCTTGAAGTTCTGGATAAGGAGGATAAGAGATTTCAGTAAGTAAAGGAAATGCGGACGTACCTGGTCATTCAGGCAGGCTTGTGAAGTTTTCTGGATCGTGTTGAGGTTGTGTTGTTGATCCGCATTGATAGTAGAGCCCGGAATTGAAGTTATTCTTCCGGATGAAGTTCTTGCTCTGTTTAGCTGACCGGATGAGTTGTTCATCCTGCGAATGTTCTTGTGGTGGCCGACCGGATGTGTTATTCATCTTGCGGATACTCTTATGATTGTTTTCTGACTTAGATGTTTGCTCCTAAGTTGATGTCTTGTATAAATAACGGTCTGTGAGTTCATTTCGGTGTGTGGATTGTGTGGATAAGTGTGGCATAGTGAAGAGAAGTGCGAAAGGCAGAGCAGAGGTTTTTGGGCTTAAATGGAACTGATCCGGACATGGTAGAGATGTCATTCTCCAGTTCAAGACTGTGATTTTTATCACTTTGTAGACAGTGTGTCTCCTTGTAGGCAGTGGGCCTCTTTGTGAGCAGTGTGCTCGGGCAGTGAGCCCTAATTGGCATGTGCCATTCATTCTTCTTTATTCTTCTAACAGAGAATAATTCTTGGGTTAATCACCCCATGGTTTTTCCCTTAACCGGGTTTTCCACGTCAAAATCTTGGTGTTCAATGTGTTGATGTTTTTCTGCTCTTGTGTTTATGTATTATGCTTTCATGGATGATTAATTGATATGCTGCTAACTAACAACGAAGAATCAAGTGTTTAAAAGAATAAGAAGTTTTATACAACTGATTCACCCCCCCCCCCCTCTCAGTTGTATGCCCTAGATCCAACAGATCCTCTTATAATATTTGTCACTATAAACAAAAAGTTGATAAAGTGAGCTATGGTTGATAATGGATCAACTCTTAATGTTTGTGGTGTTGATTTGTTACACAAAATCAATGTTGATACAAAATTAATTAAACCAAATAAGCTTAACATTCGTGGCTTTGATAATATTGGTAGACCATCCCTGGGTGCTATAACTTTACCTGTAAAGGCTGGACCCATGACATTGTCTACTCTTTTTCATGTCATGCCCAATGCTCTTTCATAGAATATGATTCTTGGAAGACTATGGATTCATACTATGGGGGTAATTCCATCTTCCCTTCATCAATCATTAAAGTTTATTTATGTAAATAAACTTCACACCATCGAAGCTAGTCCGGAGCTAGACAGTTGTTTACGCATTGAAACACAAAAACAAGTTATCAATCATAAGACTTTAAATAATTTAAAAGTTGATTCATTAATATGTCTTGCCACATATAATGTTGTGCAAGATTCTAAACCATCATCGAATGCATTTCTTGGTGATGATTGGGGTTCATTAGATTTTAATCCTAGTTGTGTGGGGGAATATAAAATCAATAATCCTGAAGCATCAAAATTTGCCTCATTTTCATCCAAGCAATCTTTGGAACTACCTAAGAACCCTAAGGTTTCTTTAGTAGATACCAAAGAGAATACTCTTACTTATTTTATAGAATATGAGACCCATGAGGCTCCACCATCTTCTAAAGATATGGACTCTCTCTATGGTCTTGGATTTCAAAACCTTTACAAAAATTACGACCACATAGGTAATGGTTGTGGTGTAAACCAACAAGGAATCAGAGTCCCCTTAGAAGCTATACCACATAGCTCTTCGGATGGTATCATATATTGTTCTTTGAAGCCCACCAAAGCTTATCATCATCCTAAACTTAATGTTAACACAATATCAACAAGTCCAAGACTAAATATGATATATCCTGAGATTATAGACATGGATTTTCCACCAAGAAATATCCCATTGAAACAGGTAAGTATTTCTCTCATTCAGCGACACTTGATGTAGCACCTAATGGTGACATGTTGTCATTGATGTCAAAAGTGTGTTTAGTTGATAATGTAAAGCTGCCAAAGTTGTTGTGGGATATCAAGAGGAGATAGTTGTTCATTGCTTGGTCAGTTCACATAGATGTGGAGTTGGTTTGGTGTAATGTAGTTTTGAGTTTCTTCTTGTTTTAGGATGTCATTGATCATAAGTTTGGAAATGTGATGTCATACATTTGAGGTCACATGATGTGAATTTAAAAGTCATAGGTTGTGCTCAAGATAGTAGGATCTTGCTTTATGTTATGTTTACATGATACTTGTTGATGGTTGAGGTCCATTTTTTTCAATGTCTCCATGTTGCATGAACAAGATGCAAAGTGTAGGTTGTGCTTCTGTCATCTTCACAAGTTGATATGTCTAATGCATGAGATCAGGTGTCTTGATATGTTTGGTGTAGAGCTCTCTTCACTCATATCAAATCATGAGCAGGATTGAGAAGTTGATCTTCATAATACTCAGCTCTTCACTTTAATGAATTCAGGGATTGTATAGCTATGCTTCAGATGCTTTCAAAGAGTTGTCAAATGAAGTGGTCAAAGGTTCTCAAAGATATCAATGATATAATCAGTTTTTCATTTTTCAAGGTAGAGATGTTTGGCGCTTAAAGTGTTTGATGCTACTATATCTTCTTTGTGATGCTCTCTTTATAGGAGTTCATACAGTGATATGAGTTTGCTATAAAGGTTATGATGTTGGACACAAGAAGGTATCAAAGGTTATATTTGATTAAGTTTGATGGAGTATTAGCTTCATAATGGACTAATTTGGTACAATCATGATCAAGTGAAAACTAGATTAGTTATATGTTTCTCCTCAACAAAATTCGTATTAGGATTTTGTCAAAAATATGGTATGATTTTTAAAATCCTAAGAAAGTCATGTTTTCAAAACATATGCACTTTTCTTATAAATCAAAAGTGACCTGTTATTACAGGTCATCACTTAAGTGATGACCTTCGAAAGGGGTGTAAGGTCATTAAGTTGACCGGGCTTCTAAAGAGCTTCCACCGCTATGTTAGGTCTGCTTTTAAATGTGTTGGGTGCTAACTATATGTTTTAAAAAGTGCCAAAAAGCAAATCATATGTGGGCGCTTAGATAGTCATTAAAGGCCCGATGGCTTGGAGGTTTTAACTTGAGTTCATAAAGTTTTTTGAAGCCTGATTAAATTCAATTTGGAGACCATGCTTTGGTCGTAAAAACAAAAAGGGCATCATTCGAAGATTCCTTAATTTATTTAAAGTTTCTTTTGGAAGAGTCAATTTTTGTGGCATTAAATATGCTTTAAGAAGGAAATTTAATTAAGTCTTTTGTGACTTTAATTTGAAATTAGAAACCTTTTAATATTTTCTAAATTGATAGACTTTGGTGGTGTCTTCATAAGAAAGCTTTGGAAAGTTTTTTTGTGAGATTTTTGAGGCTCTAAAACTAAAGGAGGAGATTTTTATGGTGTGTGAAGACTAAAAGATTTTTGGAGAAATGTTTTGTTTTCTTTGCAGGTGAAAGATCATAAGCAGAGAGATTTTTGGCAGAGATATTTGTAGAGAAGGAGAATTAATGTTTAGATGGATGATGAAAATGAAAAGACTGAATATTTAGTTTGAAAGAGATTTTATTTTCTCCTACAGGGCACTGATTGAAATGTCAGAGAAAATGAAAGTTCAAGTTTGTCATTTTTGCAGATGTCAAGGGTCAGAAGGTGAAAATGAAACAAAAATGAAGAAGAAGCATAAAAATGAAAGGTTGTGAAAAATGAGGGCCAGAAAAATGTGTTGGGGTTTTGGTGAATAGATATCATTTTATGAAAATGATATTTGCAAAGGAGGAGATTGATTATTTTTATAAAGAGATTTTATTTTTCTCTTTCAAGGGTAGATTAAAATTTATTGTTGAAGATATTCAATTTAATGAAGATGAATTTTTACAGGTGGAGCTATTTATTTTGGAAAATGAAAGGTTTTTGTAAAGAGGAAAATAAAAGTTTGCTTTGAAGATGAAAGGACATGTTTTCATTTCTTATAAATATTGGTTTTGCAGATACAGTGGGTGTGTGAGTGATGTTGTACAGATCAACATGCAGAAATGAAGACATTTTCTACAAGATCTTTTTGAAAGAAAACATAGATTTATCAGATATTGTTATGTGTATCAATATGAAAAATTGAAGACAACTTGAATGATACAGAATGAACCGAATCAAGCAAGAAGACAATATGCAATTGAATATGTAGAGATAATCTAAATCAAGTGAATGAATTGATTGAGCATCAAATGTAGGATTGAAGATATACATATGGAGAAATTACACATGAAATTTGTATTATGTAGAGATGGCATATTGAACTGAATGCAAACAGAGTAACCCTTTGAATTCTTGGTTTTAGTTTGAGTATGCATTAAGGGTTGGTGCTCCTTGAAGTTGGTGCTTCTAAATATTGTAATCAGTGAGATTTTTCATAAAGCCAGTGAGGCAGTTTTGGAGTGGTTTTTCTACCCCTGGAGGGTTTTCCACTCATGCAAATTTGTGTTATGTTGCACATTGTTTTCATCTGTATGTGTGTATGTTAATACTTTGCTCATGAAGTTTTGTTCTCTTTCTTCATTCTCAGTTATGTGCATATGTATAAACAATGATATCTTTCTCCTTGTATTTTGAAAGTTAAAGTTTGCAAAAAGATTTAAAAATTCACACAACACTAATTCACCCCCCCTCTTAGTGTTGTCCTTGACTCCTACAGCACCTATTCTAGTTGTTCTCAAGGGTGGCCTCCTCCTAGATATATATGTTGCTAGCATTGTGTTGTGTTCCCTCATGTTGTGTTAAATGATGTTTAGATCCCCTTGGATGACCCTTGATACTATTGTAAGGTCAAGGATACAAGGAGACCTCCTCTATTATGACCATTCTTCTATTTGTGTCTCTATTCTTCTACTTTCCTCTCCTCTATTGTAATTGTTGTGTGTTGTGCCTTGGGGGCATAACATTGTGGAGGATGTCTTGGGGGTATTTTCCCATGTTGTAAACCCAAATCACTCTTGTCCCCTCCCTCATTTTTATTGTTTCCATTCTTTAGTGACCCTATTATTCAGTGGATGACGAAAACAAATAAATACCAATAAGGACCGTGTGTCCCTTTAGGAAGTAAGCAAAAATGGACCTAGTCCATATATGAAGATGGGGTTGATATATTACTGATGCTTAACTATTAGAATCACTCCATGTGATGTATTGTGTTATGAAATTTGTTGTAACAAACCTTTTGCAATACTGTCAATCTGCTTCAATGCACTTTGGATTATTTTGTATCTCACCTTGTCGCTACACTCGGTTCTGAGATACTTGCAATATAACCTCATGGCTATACTCGGTTCCAAACTCGCAAGGGTATCCTTGGTTTTTTATGTGATATGATTTCTGTATAGATTTCATGAATTGATTTGGTTATTATCTTAGAGTAAGATTTTCTAACCAAAGCTTATATCTTGTTGATCATCTTAGCAAATGATATTGATGTGTTTGTGGGAACATTCAATAATCATGGCACGTCACTTTGGGGCATGGGCTTTGTGAAAGCTCTTGTTCCCTTGCATGTTTTCACTTTTCCTTAATGTGCTTGATACCACCAAGTGGGATCAACCACTTTAAGGTGGGGGCATATATCATGGTAGCTGCTTGATTACCTTTTACATTGACAAAGTGCATTTGTGTACATTGATCTATTACGTATACCTCCTTTTCACTATAAGGAATCTTTGTGATGCAGGTGGAGTTGTATACCTTGAGCACATGCACACTATAAGGCATCTCTTTGATGTGGGTGGGGTTGCATTTTGAAATCCCTTCTGCAAAAGGCAGGATGGTGTACCTCTTGAGCTAGTGCACATCCTTTTAAACAAAGTCCTCATTGCGAGGTGGGGTTGGATCTTGAGTCATTCACCCTTAAGCATATCTTTGGTAGTTGTGGTAGTGTAGCTCAACCATCAGGTGTGTTTGACATGTTTTAGATAGTGGAGTGGAGCAATGAACTCCTTCTTATTACCCGTGTTTGCTATTTATAAGACGTATAGTGTGTTGATGACATACTATATGGAGCTTATGTATTCCATGTGTCTTCCATGTGTTTTATGTGTCTTCCTTGAGTGTCTTGTGTGCTTTTGGCATGGTCTAAAGATGTGTGGCGATGAGTCCCCCACACTATATGTGTTTTGTCTATTTTTGCATGGTCTAAAGATGTGTGGCAATGAGCCCCCCCATGCTATGTGCTTTATTTACTTTAGTTAGCATTATATACAGATATGTAATTGCTTAATCATGTCTTCTATTCATGTATACTTTGTGTATTGTGTGACTATACTCATGTCTTCTCCATGTATAACATGCTTCCACTATCTTCTCCATGTATTGCATGCTTCCTTACTATATTCACTATGTCTTATGTGATTGTTAAGTGTTTTCTTATGTTTGCCTAAGTCTGGGGGCTAGAAATAATCCTTCAAACTTAGGGTGTGTCTTCATTCTTGTGTTTGTTGTGTTTGATATGCTTTGACCATACTTTAATATATGTGCTAAATTGTGGGATCGCACACACATTAAAGTGGGGCCTAAATCTTATGGAGTAAAAAGTGGACACATGCCTTTTTACCTCCTAGTTTAGCTCCTAGATCCCCATGTTAAAACTCTACATGCAAAATATTCATCTCGATTGTAAATCCCCTGAAACCCATGTCAAATGGGAAATAGGGGCCCATTTAATGCTTAAGTCCCAACCAAAAAGGCACCTAGGGACTTGGGCTCCTACTCCCAAGTCCACCCTAATTGGTTGGGGTAAAATTTAAATCATGTCAGCACAAGACCTTTAAATGGGTCTCTCCTTGTTGGCTCTTTCAATTAATTTGTGAATGTTTAATGGGAAAGCATATATAAGTGAGCATTTGAATTCATTTTGAAACAAGTTGATGGTAACGAACTTATGATCTTGGAGCAAAGAGCATTTAAAGCATTCATTGTGTTATTGTTACAGATTTGTGTTTGTATTGTGTGTGTTGTTGGATATCTAGAATCATCATCAATCTCCTTACGAGTTGAAGGATCTTCATTCTCCTAAGGACTTCACCTCTGAGGTGACATCATTGTGATTTGAATCATCTCATCATTTGGTTTATCTTTAGCCTCTGCCTTTTTAGGGCATGCCCTCTCTCTAACAATGGTGTTGAGAAAGCTGCTTGAATGTTATCTCGGGATTTGACTAAGGCAAATCCCTAAACATCACAACCCCCAAACCCCTTTTCTTCTTGTGTGTAGGTTACAGGTGTGAGGATTGAAGAAGTGAAGGTACAGGGAGGTTGAGCAAGGGACAGAGTTTCAAGATCCAATTTAATAGGTTGCAAAAATTCCTCTACAGAAGACTCAGACACTTGCCCTGGCATCCTCCTGTTAAATCAGATACTGGATACAACATTTGGACACCCTCAACAATATTTCTCTAGTTCTAAGTTTTGAGAGATTCAGACTTTTAGAACTTGGGTGCCTGCCCTAGCATCCTTCTACATCTCTGCTTCTGAAATCATATTCTCCACTGTTCACTAATCTTAGTGCTTCTTTCAAATTGTCTATATCTATCATGGTTTGAAAGTTATGCTCTGATCATCATAGAACTAGGGTTTTGTGCATATTTGACCTAGGGTTTGATAAAAGACTTGCGTAAATCATATCTTTCCATAAGACTCTTGGGAACAAAATCAGTAGCTGAGTCTTCTTTCATCTTGTAGTGACTTAGCTCAATTTTTTCCTTGAATGTTGTAGAGAAAGTGGGTTTGATCTAGTGTACTTACATGCTTGCATTCATCTCTTTTCCCTACTCAAGACTATCCTAAAATTCTCACATTTGGTAGGCTTAGTTTGTATTAAGTCTCCTCCCATGGCACAATGTAAAGGAACAACATAAAGAATTTCAGAAGCATCGACAATGTTGGAAGGCAAAAGCTTACATTTAGACTAGATGCAGATAATAACAAGAACAAAGATCCTTTCCTTATCATTATTAACCTTCTTCCAACAAGTTCCTTCTCTCATTTGAGTCATCATATCAAGGTTAAGGAGGTTCATCTGATTAAGTGTTATTAGGCACTTCATTTTTGACGATTGAAGCTATATGACTCAGAAGATTATCCAAATCACTCCAAGTGATGAAATTTTTGGTGGTGGTGCCAAATTTTGCAAGGGCATCCATCGAATTATTTCCTTCCCTAAAGTTGTGTTGTATTTTCAATTTCTCAAACTTATCCAAGGTATTTTTAATAACTTCTATTATGTCTTTATAGGCCCAACTAGGGGTAGCTTTGGAGGCTATTATTCTAACCTTGTTGCATCAAACATTCAATTGATCAAATATGGGAGTTAACCACATAATGAGAATTTATGGAAAGTTCACAGGTCTAACCATGAAGCAATAATTGACACTATAAAGAGTAAAGCTAACCCATATGGGCCATTAGATTAAATTGGTATCATAATAGGTAAGTTTTACAAATTGTAATTATATTTTCAAGTTCTTAAGTTTATGTTTTGAGTACATTTTTCTCTTATTTTATTTATTTATTGCTACTAATGTAGGTTAGTGGTTCTAAATAAGCTTCCACCTTCATGTGGTTGGTACCATTAGTAAATAATTTCATATTCTTAAAGAAAATAGAAGCTTTAACAATAAACTCACTACATACAAAATGGTTAGCACTCACTTTGCAAAACAATAAACAATAAATTGAATGTATATCTCTCTCTCACTCCCTCTCTATTTCTATCTCTCAATATCTATCTCTCTCCCTCTCACTCTCTCTCCCTTTGTATCTCTCTTTCTATATCTCACTCTATATATCTTTCCCTTATCTATTTCTCCCTCTCTAATTCTATCTTTATCTCTCCCCCTATATCTTTCTATCTCTCTCTATCTCTATCTCTCCACCCTCTCTCTCATTCTCTATATCTTGTTGTGCCCTGCACACATGCCTCATTTTACTAAAATATGGACACCCTCTTTTGCTTGTGTCATTTGGTCAGAGTTTCCAATTTTCAACCTTGGGCATTAGAGAGTGATTTCTTGTTTCATAAAAGTACTATTTTGCAAGGTCTTGAGCACTACTGTGGGTTATTATTTAAGTGGCCTAATGTTCATTCTAAGATAGGTCAATGGGTCTAGGGAGAATATTTATAGGCCTTACTTCTTGATTAGGAGAGTTAGTTGCAATTGTGATCCTGGTTGGGATTTGAGTCACATTCCATAGTGGTCTTCTTAAGAAATTATAGAACTTTCATCTTGATCTACATGCAAAACTTCCAATGATGTTGGGATGAAGTATACTTGGTTTAAAAATTTGTGAACTTTTTCAATCCCCAAGGATATTGTGAAGATTCATTAGGTATTGGGATATATCCATTTCACCTCAAAAGTCGTGCCTCCTACAAATATCCCGCAAAGTATGTTTTGTGAGGTTTTCATGACTAAAGGGCTAATACAACAAAATGACACCCATTTGGACAAATCCATCCATGAACCATATCCCTACCACTTTCCTAGTCACCATCTTTTTCTGCAAAGAAAAGCTAATGTTTTACAAATAAAATGTAGGATCTCGATGTTGGAAAAAGGGAGAGAGGACAAGGGAAAGTTGCAGCTATGTAGCTTTAAAATGTTTTCAAATCTAAAATTAATAGCATGTGTAAATCTAAAAATTACTTTCAATTTAGATGTTGTAGTATTTCTCCAATTTAATCAATGTAGTAGAAGAAAATAGCTTGTAAGAAGAAGACACGTATTTACGTGGAGAAACCACTAAGGGAAAAACTCCACACTAAAGGTGTTTATGTTTGTATTAAATCTCTTGTGAAAGATTACATTCAATACTGAAATCCTTTGATTCCTTGATGCACTTCAAAAGATTCTTCAATCTTCAAACCTGTAAAAAACTTCAAAAGGCTTCTTTCTTTTTTCTTCTAAGTCTTTTACAAAAAACTTCTTTCTTTTTTCTTCTAAGTCTTTTTCACAATTCAACTCTCTAAAAAATGTATGGGGCTCTTAATTAATTCAAAAGCTTCTTTAATTCAAGAGCTTCTTAATTCAAAAGATTGAAACTCAAATTACAAAAAATTGTAATTGATAACATAGCAACCAATGCTCATGCAAAAACCAAGTGCTCCAAATAGAGAAGACTAAAGTCAAACAAAGTCAATTCTTTTCTTAATTGCCTATCCTTGATGTGGGTGCCCAAGTTAATTTTTCCAACATCAAACATATTTCTAAATAAAAGAAACAACAGAAAGTCCTCCAATTGGGCATCCAAGTTTGCCCAATCACTTTCTGTTGACTGAAGTGATCAACACACATCAATCTCATGCAAACAACATGCAATATTAATGTCCCCAAGGTTATTCTAAATTATCTTGTTCTATACATGCAAGTGACATGTAAACACCTGATACAACATGCAACTGATACCTATTATTTGAAACACTGAGATGTACCATCATGCAAGTTTCTGGAGTTGGAGTGTTCTACAAGTAATATCTCAAAATTGACATGCAACTGGCATGCAACTGATACCCATTACCTAAAACACTAAGATGTACCATCCTGCAAGTTTTTAGAGTTGGAGTGTTCTACAAGCAATCTCACAAAAGTGACATGAAACAACATGCAAGGCCATATAACTAACATGCAACAACATGCAACAACATGCAAGTCCATAGGAGCAACATGCAACAACATGCAAGTGACATGCAACAACATGCAAGCATATGCAAGTAACATGCAACAACATGCAAGCACATGCAAGTAACATGCAACAACATGCAAGCACATGCAAATCCATAGAAGCAACATGCAACAACATGTAACAACATGCAAGTATATACAAGCAACATGCAACAACATCCAAGTACATGCAAGTGACATGCAAAAATATTCAAGTCCATGCAAGATTTTATGAACTAATGCAATCAATATCCAATTCATGCATCTCTAACACTTTAGTTAACTCCAACATTATATCCATGCAAGGTGTCTCAACATTATCCACTCATGTACATAAAAAAGTACAACTCCAAGTCTAAATATAAGTCCCCATCAAAAGGGGATGCCCAAGTTTAACTCCCACTTACTAGGAGTTATCAAACTCTCAAAATAGACTTAGGAGAAGTCAAAAAAGTCTTCATGGCCTCCACTCTAAAAATGGACACCCAAGTTTGACCTTATCACTTAGGAATTGATCGAAAATGTCAAAGCAATATAACTAGTAAAAGCACCAAAGGTGCTATCCAATGGCCAATAGGCACAAATATTTATAGGTCTATCATTAAATAGTGTATATTTATATTTTTTCTAGAAAATCATTAAATGCAATAGTTGGTGGACAAGGCTATAAATACTATAAGAAAATCATTTTTTTGCAAATAAAAATAATGAAATGGTATTAAATGAATAACCACATGAACTAAATCATGAATGTGCCATTATAAAACTAAATCATACAAAAAAAAATGTTTCTTCAGAGAATTTGTCAACAAGTTCATTAAAACAAATTATGCAAATCTCTCCACCATTACTATCAACAACATCAAAACTAAATACTTTTCCTTGTCCTCTAGCATTACTAAAGTGTTGAGCTGCCACCTTGTTTGTCACTCTACATTTGATAGTCCATCTTTCATGGAAAGGTGTTAACACAATTATTGGAATGGAACGAGTCACCTTGTTTACCATGTGCACTAGACCCATATTCAAAGAGCAACCACTATGCATATCGGTCAAGCCAGTAATATTTGAGGATGATAATGCAACATCATTGGACTACAAGTCTAAAGAGGTATCACTTCCAACTAAGATTCTATTATCAACGGTACGCTTGAACAATACAATTTCATCATCTAGTTCAACAATATCCATGTTTAGAATGACCATAAACCTATGACAAAATTTTAAAATTTTGTTACTATTGGTAATATAGATTATACATTTAATTTCTAAACATAATTGAAAAAGATCTTACATTTGATTGCGTATATTGTTACATTTATAGTCATTGATTTGCAATTGTTCCCTGAATCACTAATTCATTGAAGGTGGGGTGGAGAATATCCCATAAGGCAATGACTAAACCTTGGTTAAATCTAGTGAATATATAGTTTTTACAAACCCACAAGAATTTTCTTAAACATCAGTGACATGCACATTCATAATTTACAAGTATTCAGTATTTCAAACCCCCACTTACTCATGTAAACATTTCTAAACCCATTTATAGACCATGCATATTCATAATTTTAAAGTATTCAATATTTCAAATCCAACTCATTCATGCAAATATATATAGACCCAGCCTCATGACAATACTTAAGAGAAATACCTCTTCAATTGGAACTGATGGATTGAAGAAAACAAAAAATTAACAAACACATGCTAACCCATAGAAATTTGTAGTTCTATATATAATAGCAAGATAAAGGTGTTACTATCCAATACACTTATGCAACTTTAAAAGAAAATGCAACTTTTAAAGGATAGAGTGATTTTTTTCATTTTTTTCCTTCAATTTTTTTTGTTTTTATTTTTTATTTTGTCCAATTTTTGTTTTTGGTTCCATAGTTTTTGTGATTTTCTTATTTTCAATTTCTTTTTTGGTTTTTATTTTTCGTTTTTTCTAATTTCTTTTTTGGTTTGAATTTTTTATTTTTTCCAATTTCTTTTTTGGTTTTTATTTTTTATTTTTTCCAATTGTTTTTTGGTTCCATAGTTTTTGTGATTTTTTATTTTCAATTTCTTTTTTTGGTTTTTATTTTTTTATTTTATTTTTCAATTTTTTTAGTTTTTATTTTTCCAATTTCTTTTTTGGTTCCATAGTTTTTGTTAATTAATTTTTTTTGGAAATAATAATTTTTTGGACTACCAATTTTTTGGCAGTTACAAAATGGTGTACACATATAGAATCGCAGAATAAATGCGTTACTATCCAACACACTCATGCAACTTTTAAAGGATTTTGTGATTTTTTCCATTTTTTTCCTTCAATTTTTTTTTGGCTTTTACTTTTTATTTTGTCCAATTTCTTTTTTGGTTCCATAGTTTTTGTGATTTTCTTATTTTCAATTTCTTTTTTTTTGTTTTTAATTTTTATTCTTCCTAGTTTCTTTTTTAATTTTTAATTTTTATTTTTTTCGATTTCTTTTTTAGTTTTTATTTTTTATTTTTTCCAATTTCTTTTTTGTTCCATAATTTTTGTGATTTTATTATTTTCAATTTTTTTTTGTTTTTTGTTTTTTATTTTTTCCAATTTATTTTTTATCATTTTTTTGTTTTTATTTTTATTTTTTTTTCCATTTTTTTAGTTTTTTTTTTAATTTTTTTTTTTTAATATTTTTTGTTTTTTCCAATTTCTTTTTTGGTTCCATAGTTTTTGTTAATTTTTTTTTTCGAAAATAATACTTTTTGGACTACCAAATTTTTGGCGACCAAAAAATTATGGGACTGCCAAATTTATTTTTGACAATTACAAGATGTGTGCACATAAAGAATGACATATCAGGGAACTTTTAAAGGATTTTGTAATTTTTTCCATTTTTTTCCTTCAATTTTTTTTGGTTCCATAGTTTTTGTCATTTTCTTATTTTCAATTTCTTTTTTGGTTTTTATTTTTTATTTTTTCCAAAAAAAAATTTGGTTCCATAATTGTTGTGATTTTATTACTTTCAATTTCTTTTCCGGTTTTTATTTTTTTATTTTTCCAATTTCTTTTTTGGTTCCATAGTTTCTATTAATTTTTTTTTTTTTTTGGAAATAATAATTTTTTTTAGACTACCTAAAATTAATTTTTTTTGGACTACCAAATTTTTGGTAGATATGGACAACCAAAAAATTATGAGACTGCCAAATTTATTTTTGGCAATTACAAGATGTGTGCACATATATAATGGCCTATCAGGCAACTTTCAAAGGATTTTGTGATTTTTTCCATTTTTTTCCTTCAATTTTTTTTGGTTTTTATTTTTTATTTTTTATTTTGTCTAATTTCTTTTTTGGTTCCATAGTTTTTGTGATTTTCTTATTTTCAATTTTCTTTTTGGTTTTAATTTTTTATTTTTTCCAATGTCTTTTTTAGTTTTAATTTTTTATTTTTTCCAATTTCTTTTTTGGTTTTTATTTTTTATTTTTTCCAATTTCTTTTTTTGTTTCCATAGTTTTTGTGATTTTATTATTTTCAATTTCTTTTTTTTTTATTTTTATTTTTTATTTTGTCCAATTTCTTTTTTGGTTTTTATTTTTATTTTTTTATTTTTTCTAATTACTTTTTTGGTTTTTATTTTTTCCAATTTCTTTTTTGGTTCCATAGTTTTTGTTAATTAATTTTCTTTTGTAAATAATAAATTTTTTTGGACTACCAAAAATTAATTTTTTTTGGACTACCAAATTTTTGGAGTTATGGACGACCAAAAAATTATGGGACTACCAAATTTATTTTTGGCAATTACAAGATGTGTGCACATATAGAATGGCCTATCGGCCAAATTAATAAATAATAATTAATCTCCTAATCACTCCTGATGATGGATCATTGTGTGTGATCTGAAACGTTGAGGAAAAATAACTTACACAGTTTAATCCAGAAGCATTCATTAACAACACCATGGACTCTGGAAATCTAATGAACTCCAATAATTAATCTCTCAAAGTCCTTATGTGTTGGGGAACACATTCCAAGAACTTTGGAGACACATGAATTGGTTAGGATTACAAGTTAATGGCAACTTATCCCAACATTCTCCCACTTGAAATTAGACATTGCAATAACTTTAAATGATATAATCAAACCTTAAATCACAAGGAAAATCATCCCTAACCATCAATGTAGCATTGATTCTTCAACATGCTTTTGTGCTCCAATAAGATACCTATAAAAGCAACCATGATAACCATCATCTCAAAGAAGAATTCCTCACATCATGTCACCCATGATAAACAAGAAACAAGTCAAGATGAAACATATCAACTATCACTAAAACCTGCACCAATCTCAGCATGAACACAAGCATCAAATCAAATGATAACATAAGACTCTAAGTGTCTGCCACACTCTTACTAATTGGAAAAAGCAACCACAACAAGTTGCTAGCTCATCTAGAATATCCATACCTCAAAACTATGGTAAACAAACCATCATATGTAGAACTCCATGCCATCAACATACCAACCCAAAATTGTAATCAAGTCCATACAAAACAATCCTATTAATCATGCATCCTCCCATCTCAATGCAACATACCAATGCACAAATGACCAAAGACAAGGCCAACAAATAAAATTTGTAATAACACTTAATAGATTTATGGATATTGACAATCCACATCCGAGTCATCCCACTATATCCAAGGGGTAGCTAATCCGTAAAACTACAAAACTCAAAGATCCAAAACAAATGTAACATGCAAACTCATCTTCACATCAATAACCTGCAATCTGAGACAACCAAGAAGATATCGTGACAATAAAGAGCATACATATCTAGGAACTCCTACTGTATAAGTAATGTCAAATCTTAAAATAAGATCAAAGCATTAATAAATCCTCCTATAGCACTTCTCTTAGAGGAAGTGGCTAACTCCTCTACCATATAGCATCAAAACATATAATGATAAGCACACAACATCTCTCATTACCAATCTTTGAATAATTCTCCCAAGTCCTCTTAACCAATGAAGAAAGAGATCATAGAGCTACCAAATTATTGTTAACAACAATAAGACTTGACTCCAATACAAACCTCAACTCCGTAAGCATGAGAACCTTTAAGAAGAAGACAATACACCAGGAAAGAGAGAAACTGCAAAATCATACCATGTCTTTATACCACACTAACCTGTGCCAAACTGTGTAAGGTAAGATCTCTTTCAACATTCCCAAACTAAAAAATATATCAACATCTAACATCCAAATTATGATGAAAGCACGATAGCAATAGATGTTAACCTCTCACTAAATTTAGATCAAACTAGCCAAACATTCCCACAACAAATGGAATAAGCCCAAAAACCACAAACCATTTATGTACCTCTCTAAAAAAAATCCTCAAAACTAGTTCCAAAGCTCAAGAACAAATAATAATGAGAACAAAAATCCATAAACCCATGCATCTACTTCTCAACAATCCTTTTCAAGACTAGTGTAAAAGAGAAGACAAGATACATATAAATAATGTATATACTAATTAGGTGGGCAACACCTATTAGATCATTTACCTACCGAGTAGACCAAGAGTGGGATACAAGATTGTCCTTGCATATAACACCAAGCAATAAAATCTTATAATAAAGACAACCTTCTCATAAGGTCTATAATGGACTCACATCTATTTCCAAGTATAGGCTTCTCAGTCCTTTTGTTGACATCTCATAATGAAAAATCTTTCCAACACATATCTCTAAGTTCAAGAGATGTCAAGCCTCACCCAAGTCTCTCTAGTATTCATGAGTTTTTGACAATCAATCCATGCCAACTTCAAATGCAATCTACAAATCATGAAGCTCCAAGAAAATGATTAATACTTCAAAACCAAAGAGAACTAACCAAACCATTGTCAAAGTTCCAACTATAGAATCAAAAACATATCATGAAATCATGTTCTAACATCTTCTCAAAAGAAGATCATATGCTCCAATGAACATATCCTACTCCCAAGAGCACTTGTATTATGCCAAAAAACTCTAACTTATGATCAAGAGTGCATCATGACATAATATTATACATCCTCTAAATCAAGGATCATATATAAAAAACTAATAAGTTATAAACTCAACACCTCACCAAAAACTCCAAGAGTCCTCCATAGAAAACCAAGATGTCAACGCCTCTTCAAAAACATGAAGATCTAACATCCTTTGTCAATAGAACTAGAAATGTCAATGAACCCTTTGCACACTAAAGGAATAATCCAAGAGAGCTTCTTGTGACACCAACAACCACTACAAAAGATCATCCATCTTCTAATCAAAGATTATGCATGGCTCACAACACTGCAACATTGATAGTTGAAACCAATATCTTGAAACAAAGAAGATAGGGTACATTATGAAACTACAAAAAAATCCTACTAAAATTGATACCAAGTTATGCATTGTATCATGATCAACAACATTACCAAAACTCCACTAAAAGTGAAAAAAGCTTCTCATGCAACACAACTTTACTGTTATAAATTCCAATGAATAACTAAATCAGGTACTCCAAACTACCCATTTGTCTCAATACAAAAAATACCAATGTAATTAAGGTGACCAAGAAGAGGCCTACCAAATAGAACCCACATAATCTTATTCACAAGATCTACAGACATGCAACATCTCATAGGAGAAAAGCACGATCAATGCTTCAATCTTTAATAACTAAAAAATAGATTCAACCCCACATCAGTAACATGTAGAACAAATGTAACTAGGTATAACATGTAGATTTCCAAGACTTAAAACACCAAAATCATCTCTAGATCTGATTTACCAAATAAATCCACATAGGAGAAACCATATATCATAAGAACCAACAAGTAGCCTTGCAAATCTAAAATTGTTTCCATCTAGAAAATGTCTGAACACAATTTTACACAGATCTACAAACCACATATTTTTGGTTAATATGTAAAACCTACAAAACCATATCTCTATAAATCTGAAACCACTTAAACATCCAACCATTCACACCAGTGAACACCATCAAATATGTGATCTGAAATAATGGAGTATCACAAATCTACAAACCCACAATCTTTTGAAACAAGAAAACTGTGAAAACTTACATATTCAAAATAGCATGAATATGAGAAAGGAGAAACCCAGTTGTTCAGGAGTGTCCATATCATAAAAATACCAACTCCACAACCTCCATACAACCAGTGATAAATCATCCAATGCTTTCATGTAACCATGGACTGAAACCATGAACCCAACATAAGCACTCCAAATTGTAGTCCAAGAAGTGAGTATTTTTCCATGTGATTAAGGTAGCACAAGCAACCATCCAACATAAACACCCTTTTATGACACATGACCACAAGGTAAAGGAATAAAACCACCGAACAAGTGAATATACACATATTGTCAAAATGGAGCTCCAAATCACTCCACAAGATTAAGTCCATAAAGATCCATAACCTTGAGCCTCAAGAGCCCAACAAAGATTTTTTTGACAATATCCATCTAAGAGGAAAATACCATGGCTTCCAAACTCATAGATTTGCAAAACAATGTTAACACATAGAACTTCCCGTGCAACCAAAATTCTTTCAATACTTTAGAAAAAAAACATCCCTCTCTCACTACAACCAATGGCTCTGATACAACATGTTAGAAAAAGAGAGAGGACAAGGTAAAGTTGCAGCTATGTGGCTTTAAAATGTTTTCAAATCTAAAATTAATAGCATGTGTAAATCTAAAAATTATTTTCAATTTAGATATTACAATATTTCTCCAATTTAATCAATGTAGTAGATGAAAATAGCTTGTAAGAAGAAGACAAGTATTTACGTAGAGAAACCCCTAAGGGAAAAACTCCACACCAAAGGTGTTTATGCTTGTATGAAATATCTTGTGAAAGATTACATTTAATACTAAAATCCTTTTATTCCTTGATGCACTTCAAAAGCTTCTTCAATCTTCAAACCTGTAAAAAACTTCAAAATGCTTCATGTTTTTTTCTTTTAAGTCTTTTTCACAAATCAACTCTCTAAAAAATGTATGGGGCTCTTAATTAATTCAAAAGCTCATTTAATTCAAGAGCTTCTTATTTTGAAAGCTTGAAACTCAAATTACAATAAATTGTAATTGATAACATAGCAACCAATGCTCATGCAAAAACCAAGCACTCCAAATAGAGAAGACTGAAGTCAAACAAAGTCAATCCTTCTCTTAACTGCCTATCCTTGATGTGGGTGCCCAAGTTTGTCCAAGAAACTTTGCCAACATCAAACATATTTCTAAATAAAAGCAACAATAGAAAGTCCTCCAATTGGGCGTCCAAGTTTGCCCAATCACTTTTTGTTGACTGAAGTGATCAACACACATCAATCTCATGCAAACAACATGCAAGATTGATGTCCCCAAGGTTATTCTGAATTATCTTGTTTTGTACATGTAAGTGACATGAAAACACCTGATTCAACATGCAACTGATACTCATTATTTAAAACATTGAGATGTACCATCCTGTAAATTTTTGGAGGAGTGTTTTCTAAGTAATATCTCAAAATTGACATGTAACTGACATGCAACAACATGCAATTGATACCCATTACCTGAACACTGAGATGTACCATCCTGCAAGTTTTTGGAGTTGGAGTGTTCTGCAAGTAATCTCACAAAATTGACATGCAACAACATGCAAGGCCATATAACTGACATGCAACAACATACAAGTACATGCAAAAATATGCAAGTTCATGCAAGCTTTTATGAACTCATGCAAGAAATATCCAATTCATGCATCTCTAACACTTTAGTTAACTCTAACATTATATCCATGCAAGGTGTCTCAACATTATCCACTCATGTACATAAAAAAGCAAAACTCCAAGTCTAAATATAAGTCCCCATCAAAAAGGGATGCCCAAGTTTAACTCCCACTTGCTAGGAGTTATCAAACTTGCAAAATAGACTTAGGAGAAATCAACAAAGTCTTCATGGCACCCACTCTAAAAATGGAAGCCCAAGTTTGACCTTATCACTTATGAATTGATTGCAAAAGTCAAAGTGATATAATTAATCTCTCAAAGTCCTTATGTGTTGGGGAACACATTTCAAGAACTTTGGAGACACATGAATTGGTTAGGATTGCAAGTTAATGACAACTTATCCCAACACTTGATTGGGATATGGTAATATCCCGATGATCCTAAATATCCCACAAAGCCCAAAGTTTTGCATTTTCATATAGTGTTTAATCATCCTCACAAGTAAAATTTTACCTTCACCATAGAAGTCTGACTACATTCTAAAGGTCATTAAACCCCCACCATATCCTATCAACTGGTATATCTCTGCATTTCTAAACAAGCCAAATCTTTCTCCACATACTTATGCATTTCCTTGTAGAGATTTGGTATGGACATGGAATTATCCCTATGACCTCTGAATACCCACTATTTTGAAGGTGCCCCTAATCTCTATTGCAACAATACACTAGGTCCTTTTATGGGGATTTGACAAGGATGTGGAAATATCTTTGTAGCCTTGATATCTCCGCATTGTCCCAAAAGGTCCTCCGAGACCACAATTCCTCAAGTAACCAAATGTTCACTAAATATATATGAGTGAAATTATTTTTGAAGATATGCTCAAAATAAAGGAATACACTGGTTCCTACTTAAAAACCCTCTAATCCTTAAGGAGTTTATCAAAGTCTTTGCCTGATATCTTGCGGATATATATAATGAACATGGGTGTGTTTTGAATAATCTTCATACCCACCCCATTATGGAGATAACTCACGCACACAAAAATTTCCAGTGAGACCTAAAAGTCCCATCACCCTTGAAGTTTCACATTTCCATTGGAGGTCTAAAGTTCCACAAAGTGGGATGTTTGGCATTGCAGGAAATATTAGTGCCTATGGAAAATTCTAATTACCCTATGAAAACCTGCAATTCCAAAACCCTTTAGAACTTCCACAAATACTTATCTAACTGCATTTCCCAAAAAGTGATATTAAGCCCTTGCTGTGAAGTTATGATATGGGTATGGAAATTATCCAAATGGTCTGAAGTTGTTCACAATCCTGTTAGTGCCTGAACTCTTGCCACATCCTAAATGACCTTCAATCTCTACATTTTTTCTATCTGGTGCAATTTTAACTTGGACGTAGAAATCTTTGAATCATTAAATCAACACATGGTGTATACAAGTGGAGCATTAAGGTTGTGGATGGTAAGATACTTGAAAATGTTGGTGAAAGAAGTGATTTGGAATCTAATGATAGAGAAAATACTATTTGTGCTTCCAATTCTAAAGATGATAATAATAATGAAGAGGGGAACTTTCAATTTAATCAACAATACAATAGCTTTGGCTTATTAAAAAGGATACGTATGATTTTATGATGCTTGATCGATGTGCAACTCCTACTATAGGATACAAAATAACTCTTCACAAGATGATTTGGATTATCACGATGGGATTAGGCGGTGAAGGTTATTCATATTTCATAATAAATGAATTTGGGTGCCCAAGGTGGATTGATCTTCTAGGAATGGACTAAAATCTTCTAGATGGAAAGTTTGTTTGTGAAAACAATAATAGTTTTGATAAGTATTAGTGCAAATTTGATTTGGGCAATGCAAAGTACCAAAAGTGCCATGGTATACAGGAGTTTAATAGGGCTTTACAATACTTAGAGGGACAATATGGTTTATGACTTCATAGCACCAGTATGTTTTAAAGATGAGACACATGTAAAGGTCCACAGAGAGATCATCATATTTTCACATAAATTGCCAATTTTAATAAATTATTGATCTAATTGATTTGATTAAGTGCTAAACCCTATTAAATGCTAGATTTTCTGTACTAACATTTGAATGAAATACATCTATAAATGGCTATTTATTGCAATTTTCTTTCTTGTAGGTCAAACATTGAAGCATGGAAATAGAATTTCAGCACCCAGATTTGGATCTAATCATCATTTGAAGAGTGGTATTCTTCTACATGCTGTGAATGAAATAAAGACATCACTCCATCCATTTCATGTCCTCCTTTTACTTCTCATCAATAGATTTGCACTATAAGGGATGAATAAACAAATATCATATTGTTGACGGAGATAGAAGATGCACTCAATTTTGGGCCTTGTTCACACCTGTTTCTGTATGCTTAAATCATGACGTTAGTGGTCTAGGGATGTCGAGCTAGTTTTGGCATGCACACAGACCCTTCCCTCCTTTCCATGAGATGAACCACCACGTCACTCTTACTCTCATGGGAGTATCCAGTCGAGAGGAGGTGAGACACGAGGGTGGTCTGGCTCATTGGCGAGCTGGATGGACTTCATGGAGAGGGGTTGGCTAGTCTTGGTGTCTATGTTGTTGTGTGCTTGTGTGGATGTGTTGTAGTATGATCATGGTTGTAAAGATAACTATATGACCTGAAGGGTCACTAGTCACCATTCTCCTATTTAGATTCTTGATATTCCACCATTGTGTGGGTAGGCTATTGTTCTTGTTGATGTTATCTTTCAAACTATTGGATGAATCTTGTTGTACCAAGAGTTGTCTAAATCTCTCTTGTTGTTGTTGGACTAGTGGGTCTTGTGGTCTTGGGTGGATCTCCTCTATCTCGTCGAGGATTGTCCTGACCCACTCACCTCTAAGTCTAGGGCACATTCGTGAGCCGAGACAAGAGATAGGTAGTTTAAGCTAACCTTGACTTGACCTAGGGTTTGACTTTGCATTGACTTTGTTGGACCTTGTGATGAAATAAAGGGTTTTGACCAATGTTTGACTATAGTTGACCTTGTGTTGGGACCAAGGGTTTGTAAACCTTCTATGTTTCTAATGTTTTTGTTCTTTTTGGATTTGTATGAATGTAAGCCTAAATGTATGCAAAACTTCTTTTTGTTCTTTTTTATGTTTTTGGAAATCAAAATATTTTTTCTTAATCTAGGAATTAGAGAATGTATGCAAGCTATGATGAATTTGCCTAATGTAATGTAAACTATGTTTTTTGGGGTTTTCTGAATATTTGGAACAAACTAAAAAGGGAAATTTCTTTTAAATGAATTGATCTATGAAGTTGGAAAACAAATTACTCTAAGAATGCAAGATCTATGTATTCTATCAAGAAAAAAACAACAAGATTACTAATTCCAAGAGCAATTTGGATTGTCTAATTACTACAAATTGAAAGAAAGCATAAAGGTGTTGGCAAGAGACATTGTGTGGCTTCATAAGTGTTGTAATTGATGGAAACAAAGTCTATCCCACACATCCGTATTACATAATATGTCTATACCAGAAGACAGATTGAAGATTGTTTTGGTTTGGTAAACAAGAACAAAGTATGTAACAAGGTCCGATAATCAGGTCCGGATCTCTTAGATGGTGTAACTCAGTAAGTTGTGGACTTGGACAAGTCAAGAGGGATATCATGACTATTGTATTCCATAGATTTAGCCTCCGGTGATAAAGCAAGAAAAAGATATGAGCATCTGAGTGTTGGGTTCCAGTTAGGCAGAGAAAATAGAGGAAGAACTGACCGTTAGAGTATCAGACTTCATTTCAGATGAGTAAAAGGTGTTCATCAAGCAATTTGTGGGATTATACATTGTTGTTTGACATGATTAACGACTTCTATGCTTAAGATTTTGATATACATCACAAATCAAGCATGGATTCAGCCGACATATCAATAACTTGTAAATATCTTGAGTGTTCTTGTTGCCGACTAGAAACTTGATGAAAATCCTTGATGCGGATATATATATATATATATATATATATATATATATCAAATGGATTCTAGCATGTAAGTGTGTGTGTTGAAGATGTGAAGAAATAAGGTGTGAAGAAAAGTAGGGATAAGTGTGAGAACAACAATTCAAGTCCAGTATGTGACTGAATAACAACATTGAATAGAGGAAGGATGAAGTGCATCAGATCAGTATATTGTGCATAACCAGAACTAAACTCTTGCATTTGTAGATGCTTCTCATTAGCTCAAACACTTGATTATCTTTTGTAAGTTCTGTAGATAGTGAGTCTCTTATACGCAGTGTGCCTCTTGTGAGCAGTGTGCTCAGGTAGTGAGCCCTAATTGGCAAGTGCCATTTGTACCCCTTTATTCTTTTAATAGAGAATACAATCTTGGGTTAGTCACCCAGTGGTTTTTCCCTTAACAGGGTTTCCATGTAAAAGTCCTTGTGTTATGTGTGTTAATTTTATTTCTTCTCTCATGATTACATATGCTTTCATGTTTTGATATAACTCTGAATATTGAGATAATGAAAGAAAAGAAAATTAAGGAAATTTTGAGATAACTGATTCACCCCCCCTCTCAGTTATCTACCTTGTTTTCAACAATTGGTATCAAAACCAAGTCTCTTAGAAAAATCCTAACAGCTTGAGGAGGATCTGGGAATCTCAATGGATGCATATGGTATGATAGAACAACTTCAATCTACCCTAGATGATCTTGAACAATCCCACTCTAAAGTCAATAATTTGAGAGAAAGACTCAAACAAGCTGATGATTTCATAAATGAGCTAAAAGAAAAACTTAGTATCTCTATGAAAAAGAGAAAGGAACTACTTCAAAAATTAGTCAATCAGAGTGAAGTCAATGATACTAATGAAGATCTGAATGAGAAAAATAAGCTATGTGAAAAGTTGTCAAAAGAAGTCATTATGGTAAGGCATGAAATGGAATCAGGGGTTATGAGATTCACCCAAGAAATTGAAGAAAAGAGAAAGATTGAAGATAATCTAAAACAATCCCTCAAGGAGAAAATAGAGGACTGCCACAAAATGGATAGAATAATTAGGCATCTTGAATCTGATCTTGAAGAAGCTAGAGACAATGAAGAACAACTTGAGAATCAGATAGACACTCTTAAACAAGATCTTCAAACTGCAAATGAATACAAAGAAAAATTTAAGATAAGCTCAGCCCAACTTGAAGTTCTTCTTGAAAGCCAAAAGAGGGTAGATGATAAGTGTGGCTTGGGATATGAGAAAGGTGAAAGCTCTGGATCCGGTCAGAAGAACTTTGGATTAGGAAATAAAAGAAACGGGCCTAGAAGACCTCCAGTAAGGCAACCAAATGCCCAAAGATATCCATCCTTCAATGGATACTGCTTCAATTGCAACAATTTTGGTCATAAAGCAACTCGGATTAAGAGGAGAATGAATTAGAATAATTCATCCTTCTCTGGACAATGTTTTAATTGCAAAAGGTATGGTCACAAATCTCATGAATGCAGAAATATGCAAATAAACAATTCATTCAATGGTAGATGCTTTGCATGCAATAGAATGGGACATATGGCTAATCAATGTAGATCAAGAGGATATCAATCAAATAAGCAAAGAAATGTCGTATGTTACAATTGCAATAGATCCGGCCATATTGCCAAATTCTGTAGAAGTAGAAATCAGAATAGAAAAGGTCTAGTGGAACATGATCAGAAACAAGATAAGGGCAAAGGTAAAATAAACGTGGATGAACTTCAAAAGGAGATGAGCAAGATTTGGGTAAAAAGGAGTACAATGAATATTGGGGATGGATCCACACCAAAATCTAGTGCTGATATTCCTTTCAGAAACTAAAAGGGGTGAGCTCTGGCTCAGGGGGAGTCATAGAGAAAAACAATTTCCCCCAGCCAATTAGCTAGTGCCTAAATTCAACACATTAAGTAAACATCTGACACTGTGGATTAAAGGGTTCTCTAAAAAACCTCCAAAAAACCTTCATTCAAAATGTGAAAGATTTGCATGAAGTTTTGCAAGATTTATAACCACTCAAGTTAATCTGGTTCCAATAGCTATCTGATAAAGCATAATTTCACAGATAGATCCAGTATGATTCAAAATCGAAATGCTTGGATCTATGGACCCATGACATGATTAAAGAAAAGAAGATACGTTGTCAATCCTCATTGACAATGATTATGAGTTCTACACAATGATTCAAGAAAATCTCTCTCAAAACAAGGCAACTAGATAACTTAAGTTGTGCATTTATTACAAAAGGAAATTAGGGTTTGCACAAGGATAAAAGGGTTCTTTCACTCATTATTTACACACTTGCACTCATGAAGAAGGAAAGAAGAGCTCTGCAAAGAAGATTCTACAATTCACTCAAGATCAACTGAAAATCAAATTCAACCAATGATTCGTTCCGGCTCCTGCTTTAAACCCTAAAGCATGAAAAGGTACTTCCATTCTAAAAATCTCTCTCCAAATCTCTTGCAAAATGGCTACTCCAATGGTTGTCAATATTTTTGATAGGCTGAGACCTAAATCAAGAAACACCCTTACAAATCTCTAGAAGTTGATCCCTTGGGCGAGTTTTCTAGCATTTTGCATGGAGTATTACATGTAGAAGATGTTAGGGTTTATATCCATGCAAACATTGAAGAATTTGGAGACTCAAAATTGATGGACATTTATCACAAACAACTAATAGATGAGAATTTTGAACTCAAACCTAAATTCAAGGCCCTCTAGGACAAACACTTCAGACATTGCATACATTTTCCATGTTTTGTAGAAGATGATTGGGTCCAGTATGTTCTAAGTAGGATGCATGATAATTTTATGTGGCTAATGAGGCCATTCAAGATAACTAAAGAAGCCATCAGGGCAGTAACCAGATTGCATTCATTCGGTGGGTTACCCGCACTCAAATCTGTGAAGAACCAAATAGTAATTGAAGCCACCAGATCTAAATTTGACAAAAGAGCAATGACCATAGATGACATCACATATACGGATGTCAATTTTGCCTTAATGATAATTGGCTACAAAATCTATCATTCGAGCAGGGAGAATTCTGTGTCTGGTACAACAATCTATGTTGCATATCAGATGTTGAGGGAAGATGCAGATTATGATCTATGTGAGCTTCTTCTAAATCAACTATTAGAGAACTTGCAGAAGATTAAAAAGGATAAGAAAAATTCCTTTAAATATGGTAGTCTAATACTATGTATGTTCTTCTATTATATGAATGAGCTACTAGGAATAAATAGTTGGGTTTGGCAAAATGATAAACTGGTTGCAATTCAGATCAGAGATTACATGTATGGACTTGGTGATGCTCAATCCTGTTGATGACTGTTTTGATGCAATCATAACAATAAGTTAAAATTCACATGACATGAACTAAAACTATACTTGAAAGATGAGAAGGAATCATTTGGTGATTCGACTAATCCCAAGTCTACAATGGTTCGGTTGGTCAAGTTTAGTTGGTCAATGTGAAGCTGTAATGTTCAAGGGGCCTTACGTAGTTTAGGTTTATTTTGTGGTTTACTGGACTAAGAATATGCAAAGAGGTCATGAGATTTCAACAATGTATTCTGTTCATTTGCATACAAGTGATACTGGGCTGCAAGTTTTAGAGGGTTTTCTTGGATTTTGCAGCTTTCTTCTTTATGTACTTATGAAAACTATCTATTTAGACTCTGTTATGCATGCTTCTTCAGATTTGAGACAATTTCCTTTGGATTTCTACGTTTTCAGCTAGATATTTCAGATGGGTTGGGAAAAGTTAGAGAGATCTAATCTACACTTCATCTAATCTACAGAAGGATCTAAGTGTTTCTGTTATCCACTATGTAAATACCACAGTAATTTGATCAAATCCACAGTAAAAACCCTAAATGTAAGTTCTGAGCATTTTCACAAACATACATTTAAAATTGCAAGCTCTCAAAGAAGATATTTCAAAATACAAAGGAGGGCAGGAGAACACTCAGAAGATAGATGCAGAACTCCATATTCTATTGTATTAGAAACGAATAGCCATACATGATTTACAATGTAAGAATGACTCTTAGTTTCATTGATCATACTACAGAGAACTTACAAGCTTTACAGATACAGTAAGACAGCCAGACATTCCACGCACATCTTACTGCAGACAAACAGGCGACCTCCTTCTTCTACTTCTAAACTATGCTCACTTGCTGTGTTTTCCTAAAATCTATGTTGTGTAGCCCCTATTGTAAAGTATTACAGTGTAGAGAGGCACAATATAAAGACATTTTGATTGTCCTCACTACAGCAAAAACCTAACAGAATCCCTGGTTCAAACCCCTAGTTACAGCAATAAATGCAGGTGAACCAGTTCTCAAAAATATCTCAGAGCAGTGGTCAAATCTGGGCGAAATATTGCCCCTTCTGAGGAGTTCCAGTAGCTGGGCAATAACTTCTGTTTGTCTTTTGCAATAATATCTTCAGCTGCGACCTTCCTCTTCACTTGAATGGTTTTGACTTTTTGCATTTCATCTCCATCTTCTTGCTCCTGAGATCAGATCTTCTGCCTCCATGTTGACTTTCCAGCTGCTTCCTCAACTGCAAGCCTGCAAGACAAGACAAGCAATAAGTATTCCATTTATGACAAAACAACATGAAAATCAAAATAAGCGTTTAAATACAGGTGACTGCGCAAGATCGCGGAAATCAGATCCAAAATCCGCTCAAAACGCGTGAAAAATGCACCCAAGCTGCTCAAAATTGATGGGTCAATCATCGCTGACCGGGAAAATGCCAGAGGCGCCAAAAAAAACACTTTAAAACTCCACCGCTTCATTTCCCGCCCATTGGCATGATCATCCCTGTCGGTGCGTTAAAAAACAGGTTAGTCGATATACCTCATCATCATGATATTCTGGAAATAGCGTTCCCTCCTGAAGGTCCAGATGAATGTCATCATGATGTTTCACCTCTGCATATTGGAGAAAAGAACAACAACATCATCATCTTCATGTTGAAGAAGAATAGGAGGATGCGAATATAATCATGCTGCCGAGGAAAGGAAGATGATGGTGACGTCATCATGATATTCGGGCTTCATTGAAATGCTAAGGATGACGTCATCATCATGTCCGGTTAAGATCAGGGGGATAATTGTGATATCGGGTCACCTAAGGAGCATGATCAGGATGATGAAGTGAATATGACCCTTTCGCGGCCAAGGTAACCCTCTCGAGAAAAAAAAAATCAGCATGATGAAGATCATCATCATATTCGGGGCGTATGTCGAACTTGGAATAGAACGTCATCATGATAATCGGGAACCGGATCGTGTTTGAAAAAGAAGTATCCCACTTGAAGGAAAAAATGATGATGATGAAGGATAATCATCAGGATATTTACTTTTGTCGAACATAGAAAAAAGACATCATCATCATATTTGGGAACCGGATCGGGTTTTGGAAAATATCCTGTTCGAAGGAAAAAATGATGATGATGACCATCAGGAGGATATTTGCTTCCTCGTTATTCAGATCGGGATGACGTCATCATGATATTTGGAGCCTTCGTTAAACTTGAAACATGACGTCATCATGATATTCGCCAACCGGATCATGTTTGAGAAAAAATCCTGCCGAAGGGAAAATGTTATGATCATGATCATGATCAGGATAAAAATATGATGATGATGATCATCAGGATGTTCTCAAAAGGTTGCATTTTCGGCAGGAGGACTTGGCGAAATATCGGGCGCACAAACAAGATCATGATGATGATGTTGTTAACAGGACAGGATAAAAAATGATGATGACGTCATCATCATATTCGCGCTAGGGTGATATTGTAAAATATGATGATGCTGATCATCAGGATATTTACTTCTCATCGATTTATCATGATGACGTCAGCATGATATTTTGTCTTCAAAGCACAAGGGTAAGTTGGTCATCATGATATTTCGGCTAGGGTGATATTACAAAATATGATGATGCTGTTTAAGAAATGCAATATCAAACCCTTCTTAATAGATAGGCCGATCATCATGATGTTTCGGCAAACGGATATCAGGAGGATATGAAGATGATGATCCTCCTTCGAAATGATCATGATGATGCCCTCATTACTTAGCGAATTTCAGCGAATGTTCTGTGAAAGATCAGGATGAGGATCAAGAAGCCGTCATCATCATATTTCGAAGTTCAGGAAATATCATGATGATGACCCTCCAATAGGTTTTGAACGTGCGCATGCAAATATGCCGAAGGTGATTTTGCTAAGTCAGGGTGATCTTAGACTTATCAGCATGATATTTAAATATCAGGCGATGCAAGGATATCATGATGATGCTCGCGACAAAGAGGCCGCTCGACGGGGGGGGAACTTACCCTGACTCAAAGTCGATGTCGTCATGATATTTCGAACCTCAGGATATTATCGGGGGGGGGGGTTCAAATATGATGATGATGACGCCTTCAGCAAAACCGAGTTTATAACATGACCTTCCTAAAAGATATCATGATGCTGCATAATGCGAAGATCATGATGATCCTGCCAACATGACTTAGAATAAAAAAAGATGATCCTCCTGCGAATATCAGGTTTGACCAAGACTTTGACCGTGCATAACTTTCACATATGGACGAATTTTTCAGTGAAGTAAAAGGCAAACCTGCATGGAATTTTGAGCTCTTTCAAAATATGAGGTCACAGAAACAAAATATGAACTTTGACAAACAGACCTCATGATGATGACCTACCTTATGCAATATCATGATGATGATGCACCTGACCTTCATTTTTACCAGACCGCCAGGAAGCAGAAAACACAAGCAGAAGCAAAAAGCAAACATCAGCAGGGGTCCTCGTTTTGCTAAGGAGCAAAATGGGGCGTGTTGTGAACATCACAACAACTAGCAACCAAAACAGAACAATTAAATTCAGAGTGTTCAAGGAAACTAGATGTAATGAACTCATAACTTCCAACTATCTTTTCCTGCAAATTACTATTCAACTTGAGACTCAAGGTGTTCAATAAAGATGCATGAATTTCCATTTTCAGTTTAGTTGTGTGCATGTGATTAATTATCCTCATCTTGAAGATCGGTTGAGCAAACCAGTGACTGACATTAGCCTACGTAGGTGAGGATATTCCCTCATAGCCGACCGGATAGAGCCTTGCTGCTAGCGAGCGTCTATAGCCCCGGCAAGGTTATCGTTACAATTCTCCTAAGTAGAGCCCCACTGCCAGCGAGCGTCCATAGCCCCGGTAGAGTTACTTAGATGGCTTAATCTGGATTTTCAGTATAATCCGTTTTATTCATTTATTTATTTATTTTTTTGTTTTCTAATTTTGAAAGATTTCATAAGATATAGCAATTGTAACTTCATGATGATGATGCAAGGAGTGGACACTTGCTGGAATTAAGCTGAGAATTGTAATGGTAGCAAGGGTGACCTCTGATTTTTCACCTAATATCTACACTGGTAGGTTCAACAAACCCAAGGATTTTAGGTGTGTCATCGTGAGAAACCTGCTTCGAATTCTCAATCACATTTATTGAATACGAAACTTCAGAAGATGAACAACTCTCTACATTCATGACAGTGACAGGTTATGTGTAAATTGCAAATGGTTAACCTGAATATCCTAAATCATATACTGTTTTGAATGGTTGCTAGTTCTGCTCCTTAATACTCTACAGTAAAATAAAGCTCCCTGCTGAGGAGACAACAAACAGACCAAGCAAACAGGCTGTACAAACAAGATCATGATGATGATTTTGTTAACAGGACAGCAACAAAACTGTACAAAACTGTACAAACAGACAGAAACAAAAAGCAAAAAAACAAGCAGAGGACAGGCTATACAAACAGCCAACCCAAAAGGAAAACAGCAAATGAAGGACTGTACATTATCTACAGCATTTTACATTAAGAAGGAAAGGACTGCCTCATCCTGACCTTCAAGCCTGGAAGTAGTGTTTCAAATGCTGGCCATTAACTGGTAATGGCACATCTTCTCCAGTCAAGGTCTTAAGTCTAAAGGTGTTATCTCCTATTATTTCTGAGACTTGTAATGGACCCAGCCATAATTTATCGAATTTTCCATGGCTTCCTTTCTTTTCATGTGCTTTGTCCCAGCACAACACTAAGTCTGATATCCTAAATATTTTGACTCTTGCCCTTTTGTCAAACCACCTCTTAACAACTGCTTGGTGTTTGGCAAACTTCTCGAGGGCTTGACCTCTTTTCTCCTCTAGTTGCAACATTTGCACTATTCTGGCTTCCCTATGGTTATCAAAGCCCAGATATTCATTGGCAAACTTCCAGGTTGGTATTCTCAGATTGACCGGGAGTATGGGATCAGTCCCATAAACTAGGTGGTAAGGTGTGCTACCTAGAGCTGTTTTGAACTTGGTCCTGTCTACCCATAATGCATATCTTAATAGGGTATTCCACTCTCTAGGACTTTTGGCAATTAACCTCTTGATGATGTCTAATAAGATTTTGTTTGTTGATTCAGCCAGTCCATTACCTTGAGGGTAATAATTTGAAGAAAACCTTAGAATGATCCCATATTCAAATGCCCATTTAGAAAATTTTAAAGAAGAAAAAGCAGGGCCGTTATCACATACCAATGAATAGGGCGTTCCAAACCTGGTGATGATGTTTTCTTCAAGGAACTTGATAACTACCTCAGTTGTGGAAAACTTGCAGCAGGTGGCCTCAGTCCACCTTGTACAATAGTCCGTCACCGTCAGTATAAACTTGTGTCCTGCAGAAGATGGGGGATTGATGACTCCGATAAAATCCAAGCCCCATTGTGCAAATGGTCTGGACTCGATCACAGGCTGCAGTGGATTGGCCAGATTTCTTCCTCTGTCTGCTGCAGTCTGACAGGTGTGGCAGCTTCTGATGTGACCCTTAGTATCTTTGAATATAGTGGGCCAGTAATAGCCCGCTCTCAGTATTTTGTGTGCTGTAGCTAAATGGGAACCATGGCCGGTTCCGTATTTGTCATGTAATTCTGTCAACACTTTATCAGCTTCAGCTCTGTTTATGCATCTCAAATAAATTCCATCATGGTTCTTCCTGAATAGAAGACCTCCTTGCACCATATAATGCTGTGCCTTAATCTTCAAGGCTCTCCTCTGAGAAGCCTTCATCTTGCCTGGGTACTTTCCAGCTATCAGGAAGGTGCTTAAATCATCGTACCAGCCTGATGCGTCTTGGGAATTCAATACATACTGCTGTTTTATCAGATTTGGATCCGTGTTTGCTATTGTCTGCACCAGCGCCTGCCCTCTGACCAGCTTTGCGGGAATGATCTCCATGTCGAATTCTTGCAGTGTGGTGATCCATTTGGCTCTTTTTTCTCCAGGCTCGTTCTGCATCAGCAGCATTTTTACTGCTGCGTCTGGTACTATGGCTTTAATCTGGCTGCGCAGGATGTAGTGTCTGAATTTTTTCACAGCCTTCACCAATGCAAATGCCTGTCTTTCGATATCCAGATATCTCAGCTGTGCATCCTTCAGAGGCGCACTCATAAATGCTATGGGCCTCTCGTCATCATTTTCACCTTTCTGTGTCAGGGCAGCAGCGACAGAATGAGAAGATGCAAAGGAGTAGATGTAAAACGGGCATGTGTAGTCTGGACTTGCCAATACAGGGGCATTAGAAATTGCCTCCTTGATATCTTCAAATGCGGCTTTGGCTACGGGCGTCCATTCCATCTGTGCATCTTTCTTTAACATGGCATTCAACGGCTGCACAATCTCTGCAAAACCTGTTATAAACTTCCGAACAAAGTTAATTTTACCAAAAAATGACTTCAATTCTTTCCTACTGTTTGGTATTTGCAAATTTTTTATAGATTCTATTCTATCCGGATCAATTGAAATTCCATTTTCAGAAATGACATGGCCTAATAATTTACCTTCAGTTACGCCAAATATACATTTCTTAGGATTAAGGGAAATCCCATACCTTTCACATCGCTGGAGTACTTTTCTGAGGTCCTCAGCGTGGGTGGATGCATCCTTGGAATACACAGTTAAATCATCCATATATATAACAATACATTTACCTGATAATCCACGAAAAGAAACATCCATGGCCCTCTGAAAAGTGGCACCTGCATTAATCAGACCAAAAGGCATTCTTCTATACGCATAATTTCCCCATTTGCAAGTGAAGGTGGTTTTTAGTCTATCCTCCCTGTCAATTAAGATCTGGTTATAACCTGAAAAACCATCTAAAAAAGACATCATCCTTGCGCCATTTACTGCTTGCAGCACTTCATCTATTGGGGGCAAAGGATAATTATCCTTTTCAGATGCCTTGTTTAAATTTCTAAAGTCTACGCACAACCTGATGTCTCCGTTTTTCTTCCTTACTGGCACTAAGTTAGCTACCCAGACAGAATGTCGGACTGGAAAAATTATTCCAGCGGACAGTAGTTTTTTCACTTCCTCAAAGATTAAAGGCTCTAGAATGGCGTTTACAGGCCTCTGCTTCTGCCTAAATGGTTTGACTTCTTTTCTTAAAGGTATGACGTGAGTTATGATGGACTCATCAAAGGTTTTCAAGTCTTCATAAGCCCATGCTATGACATGTTTATATTTTTGCAGAACATCCAGAACCTCTTTTCTGATTTTCTCAGAGCAAGCTTTCCCAATTAGTACATTTTGTGGATTTAGCTCAGTCCCTAAGTTATGTAAATCACACTTGCCCCCTTCTGTTTTGGGTAAGTCCTTCTGTCTTATTATTCCGTCGAAGTCAAAGATGTGTTCTAATTCAATTACTCCTTTTGGCAAGAAGTTGCTCTTTAAGTTGATCATATCCTCTTCGTCCCATGTTACTTCAGGCCTTTCTTGTTCATCAATAACTTGGGCCTCAAATGCCTCATTACAAGTCAGAAAATCAATAATTTGCTGATCCTCTCCAAATACCTGAAAGTGTGTAACGTTGTCTGGTATACTGGGCACGTTAACTAGCTCAACAGCAAATCGTCTTAATCCTGACAGTGTCAATGGTTCTAATGTACTAGCAGCAACTGCTAATGCATCTGGCCTGTGGTTCAGCTCTCTAGGAATATGCTCTATGTTAAAAGCATCAAATGAATCCATTAAACCCCAAACTCTATGTCTGTAACTGATCATCTTCTTATAATTGCAGGCATATAGTTTCCTCACTTGTCTGACTACTAATTCAGAGTCTGAAAACACTCTGATGGCTTTTACCCCTTTTCTGATGGCCATGACAAGTCCTAAAATTAGGGCCTCATATTCAGCAATATTGTTAGTGCAGGAAAATTGTAATCTATATGCTGCCAAATGAGATTTACCTTGAGGATTAATGAGTTCAACACCTGCACCTGCGCCCTGTTTTGATTTGGACCCATCACATTTTAACGTCCACATGCCATCCTTCTTTTTCTGATCTTTTACCTTGGCACACTTTGTCTCTTTTATTGCCTGTGGGGTGTTGTCTTGTTGATTCATGGGTTTTTCCGTTTGGTTATCTTGCATATGTGTGTTTGCAGTTTGCAACTCAGAAAGATAACTACCCTCATCTTCTATTTCTTTTCCTAGATCTGGAATCAAGGCACCTATATTATCCTGAACATATCTCTGTGTTAGATCAGGATTCTCATTTTTCTCTTGTGACTCTACCTTCCCTATGCACTTCTTGTATTCATATTCAATGATGTCTTTGCATATTTCACAATTCTCCTCAGAATGCTGCCTATCATGGACTCTACACCTATTTTTATATAACTTACACTGGACTGGGAGATTGTGTGTAACGCACTCTTCCAGCTCTTGTCTAATGGCATGACCAAATTTGCCTATTGCATTGTTTTCCTCATCTGAAGAATTTTCGTCAGACTCAATGAATAGTGCTGTTCTATTGCTGACATACTTCTTCCTAATGTTTAACATCATGATCTCTTCAATCTGCATCCCATTGTTGGTAACTCTATAGACACCTGGTTCAACAGCAACATATAATATTTCATTGGTTCGATTATACTCTGTTATCATATGTTTCATTCTGGGCTCTGCCCCTATTCTGATCTGGTTTGGGATGCCTCTCCATGGTAACCACATGTGTGAAAAGTCAGTAGCCATATACCCGTTTAATGTCTTGGACCAATCCCTACTCAGCAACATTCCATAATTTACGGGTATATCCACTACTTGGATGTCAATGATTTGGCTCACCCTAGGGTCTGAAGCTAACTGCACCTGTATGTTCATGAGTTCTCCTATCACACTAACCTCGGTCTTATCTAATTGTGTGACAACCTTGGCAGATTTGGTGGGAGTCAGCCCGAGAGTTTTACATATTCCTAAGGGCATTACGTTGGCTGAAGCACCAGAATCTACCATGCAATTGTGTATATTCTTCCCACACAACCTAACAGTTAACAAGAAAGGTTGAGTATCCCTCTTATCCGCATGTATTACTACATTGGTGTTGGAAGGCTGCTCAACTTTCTTACCTTTCTCCTTAGGCGGTGAATCACTACTAGGAACAGTTATATCAGCAGACACCATGTTTGTTATGGATGTATCCAGGGATTTTAAAAAAGCATTTCTGATCCCTGGGGTCTTCAATAATTCATTTAGAGGTATGCTGACCTTCATTTTCTTTATTTCCTCTGACAAGTAATTCATTAGTCTTGTTGTCTCTACTGCTTCTGTCTTACTTGTTTGATCCTTTTGCACTGCTGTTCCGTTATTTGTGTGCTGACTAGCTTTAAGTATGGCAGGATTGTTGCTAGCATTCTGATCTGGGGGTGTATTGATGTTATTCGGAGGAGTGGAAGTGGTGAAAGGTCCTCCCGGCCTAGGGTTGTTCCTCAAATGGTAGGTGTGGCTTTTATTTGTCTGTTGAAAGGCCTGCACCTCCTCTATTTCATTTAATATCTCGTTTTCAGATTCAAAAGGAAACTGAAAAGCATTTAACACAAAGGCTGATTCGGGATAAAGACTTTCACCATAGTATGGTTCATCCTCTAGCAATTCATCCTCCCTCTCTTATGCAGTTGCAAAGGTAAACGTTTCTAAGACTAATGCTATGTCATATTCTGAGGGTACTACCTCATTACCCTTAGGAATGAGAAATTCTGAGGTAGGAGGCTGTACATCTACGTTGAAGATACTAGCTGCCAAGTGGAACTGTGGACAGTCATGCTCAACATGGGCATTAGTATTGTGAAATCTGCACCAATTTTTGGGTGCTGTATTGGCCATTTGTATGTTAGTTATTTGTTTTGCACCATGATTATCCGTATTCTCAAAAGGAGAAGTCAGAGTACCGTTGTTGGGCCCAGTGTTCCATGTCTTGGGTGGCCTAGGTTGATTCTGGTTCTTGTTATTATTGCCCCAGGTCCTATTATCTATCACTGGCCCCCTATTTTGCATTGGTTGCCCCTGACTGGGGCCTTGATGCTGATTGTAGTTTTGGTTCTGATTGTACTGCTGATTTTGGTTGAGACTATAATTCTGATTTTGGCCTTGGTTGTGACCTTGAGGTGGATTGTAGTTTTGGTTGCTTCTACCATAGAGATTCTCATTTCTTAGCTGTGTCACTTCGGTTGTTAATCTTTTCAAATGTGCAGTAATCTCTTTGATGTCTTCCCTATCATCTTGTGCTTTTGCCACAGTTACATCCCTAGGAAGTTGGAAGAAAGGCTGACCATTATTTTGACTGTTATTGGAAGTACTAGCCGTGTAAGGAGTTATAGCCTGGATTGGAGTAGGATTATACACAGGTGTGTAAGAAGGAACCAGATTTATTAGTGGAGCATGCTGCACAGGGACTCCATTCCATGGGTGTGCCTGATTCTGCACCCCAAAATTTCCTCCAAATGGACTGTAGGCTGTATGTCTCATTTCTTGGTTCACTGAGGCTGCCTCTTTATAGGCTTTGGATACTGAATCTATGTCAGGTTTCCTTTTGACAAACATGGCAGTTAAAGGATCCAAAGCAGCATAGTACATAGCCAACAAGGGAGCATCAGCTATGGTATAAGGGGCTGCTAGCCTAGAATAGGCCTTTTGGAATCTGTCATTGAAATTATCAATTAACTCTCCCTCACCTCGTTTTATAGCAGCCAACTTATGATACAAAGCACAAGGGTCAATGGGTCCTCTAAATCTTGACAGAAATGCTTCTTCCATAAGTGCCCAGGAAGAAATGTAACTATTGGGTAAGTTTACATACCAGCTAGAGGCCTGCTCATTAAAGGTGTAAGGAAACAACCTACACACAACATCCTCGTGCTCTAACATAGCCCTAAAACATGCTTCCTTAAATATTCTAATATGATCTTTTGGGTCTTGATGCAACTGGTATTTGGGACATATCTTTTCCGGATTTTTTGGCATGTCATGATAATCATTGAAGAATATGGGAGAATTGACATCGAAATAAGCCATTGCAGGTGTTTGAGCTTGACTTGAACTTGCAGAAATACCTGGATTGATTGGTGGATTAGGATTTAGAGGAGGATTAAGACCTCCAGGAGTGCCTGAACCAAGATTTAAAGATCTGAACAGTGATCTGTCAGGACTTACAATACTACGGATGTTAAAAGGTGACCCAGGGGGTGTTCCAGATGAACTTCCTGCTTGCAATATCTTTGGATTCCAAATCAAAGGGCTTTTACTTCGCCTTGTATCAGGTAGTTGCACAAATATATCTCCTGAACTGGACCTAGACCTAGTCACTCTGTTACTGTCGTTAGCCAGTTTGAAATGAAACCTAGCTCAGGCAGGCCCTCCTTCTAGCGCCAGAAAACTGTTGATGACTGTTTTGATGCAATCATAACAATAAGTTAAAATTCACATGACATGAACTAAAACTATACTTGAAAGATGAGAAGGAATCATTTGGTGATTCAACTAATCCCAAGTCTACAATGGTTCGGTTGGTCAAGTTTAGTTGGTCAATGTGAAGCTGTAATGTTCAAGGGGCCTTACGTAGTTTAGGTTTATTTTGTGGTTTACTGGACTAAGAATATGCAAAGAGGTCATGAGATTTCAACAATGTATTCTGTTCATTTGCATACAAGTGATACTGGGCTGCAAGTTTTAGAGGGTTTTCTTGGATTTTGCAGCTTTCTTCTTTATGTACTTATGAAAACTGTCTATTTAGACTCTGTTATGCATGCTTCTTCAGATTTGAGACAATTTCCTTTGGATTTCTACGTTTTCAGCTAGATATTTCAGATGGGTTGGGAAAAGTTAGAGAGATCTAATCTACACTTCATCTAATCTACAGAAGGATCTAAGTGTTTCTGTTATCCACTATGTAAATACCACAGTAATTTGATCAAATCCACAGTAAAAACCCTAAATGTAAGTTCTGAGCATTTTCACAAACATACATTTAAAATTGCAAGCTCTCAAAGAAGATATTTCAAAATACAAAGGAGGGCAGGAGAACACTCAGAAGATAGATGCAGAACTCCAGATTCTATTGTATTAGAAACGAATAGCCATACATGATTTACAATGTAAGAATGACTCTTAGTTTCATTGATCATACTACAGAGAACTTACAAGCTTTACAGATACAGTAAGACAGCCAGACATTCCACGCACATCTTACTGCAGACAAACAGGCGACCTCCTTCTTCTACTTCTAAACTATGCTCACTTGCTGTGTTTTCCTAAAATCTATGTTGTGTAGCCCCTGTTGTAAAGTATTACAGTGTAGAGAGGCACAATATAAAGACATTTTGATTGTCCTCACTACAGCAAAAACCTAACAGAATCCCTGGTTCAAACCCCTAGTTACAGCAATAAATGCAGGTGAACCAGTTCTCAAAAATATCTCAGAGCAGTGGTCAAATCTGGGCGAAATATTGCCCCTTCTGAGGAGTTCTAGCAGCTGGGCAATAACTTCTGTTTGTCTTTTGCAATAATATCTTCAGCTGCGACCTTCCTCTTCACTTGAATGGTTTTGACTTTTTGCATTTCATCTCCATCTTCTTGCTCCTGAGATCAGATCTTCTGCCTCCATGTTGACTTTCCAGCTGCTTCCTCAACTGCAAGCCTGCAAGACAAGACAAGCAATAAGTATTCCATTTATGACAAAACAGCATGAAAATCAAAATAAGCATTTAAATACAGGTGACTGCGCAAGATCGCGGAAATCAGATCCAAAATCCGCTCAAAACGCGTGAAAAATGCACCCAAGCTGCTCAAAATTGATGGGTCAATCATCGCTGACCGGGAAAATGCCAGAGGCGCCAAAAAAAACACTTTAAAACTCCACCGCTTCATTTCCCGCCCATCGGCATGATCATCCCTGTCAGTGCGTTAAAAAACAGGTTAGTCGATATACCTCATCATCATGATATTCTGGAAATAGCGTTCCCTCCTGAAGGTCCAGATGAATGTCATCATGATGTTTCGCCTCTGCATATTGGAGAAAAGAACAACAACATCATCATCTTCATGTTGAAGAAGAATAGGAGGATGCGAATATAATCATGCTGCCGAGGAAAGGAAGATGATGGTGACGTCATCATGATATTCGGGCTTCATTGAAATGCTAAGGATGACGTCATCATCATGTCCGGTTAAGATCAAGGGGATAATTGTGATATCGGGTCACCTAAGGAGCATGATCAGGATGATGAAGTGAATATGACCCTTTCGCGGCCAAGGTAACCCTCTCGAGAAAAAAAAAATCAGCATGATGAAGATCATCATCATATTCGAGGCGTATGTCGAACTTGGAATAGAACGTCATCATGATAATCGGGAACCGGATCGTGTTTGAAAAAGAAGTATCCCACTTGAAGGAAAAAATGATGATGATGAAGGATAATCATCAGGATATTTACTTTTGTCGAACATAGAAAAAAGACATCATCATCATATTTGGGAACCGGATCAGGTTTTGGAAAATATCCTGTTCGAAGGAAAAAATGATGATGATGACCATCAGGAGGATATTTGCTTCCTCGTTATTCAGATCGGGATGACGTCATCATGATATTTGGAGCCTTCGTTAAACTTGAAACATGACGTCATCATGATATTCGCCAACCGGATCATGTTTGAGAAAAAATCCTGCCGAAGGGAAAATGTTATGATCATGATCATGATCAGGATAAAAATATGATGATGATGATCATCAGGATGTTCTCAAAAGGTTGCATTTTCGGCAGGAGGACTTGGCGAAATATCGGGCGCACAAACAAGATCATGATGATGATGTTGTTAACAGGACAGGATAAAAAATGATGATGACGTCATCATCATATTCGCGCTAGGGTGATATTGTAAAATATGATGATGCTGATCATCAGGATATTTACTTCTCATCGATTTATCATGATGACGTCAGCATGATATTTTGTCTTCAAAGCACAAGGGTAAGTTGGTCATCATGATATTTCGGCTAGGGTGATATTACAAAATATGATGATGCTGTTTAAGAAATGCAATATCAAACCCTTCTTAATAGATAGGCCGATCATCATGATGTTTCGGCAAACGGATATCAGGAGGATATGAAGATGATGATCCTCCTTCGAAATGATCATGATGATGCCCTCATTACTTAGCGAATTTCAGCGAATGTTCTGTGAAAGATCAGGATGAGGATCAAGAAGCCGTCATCATCATATTTCGAAGTTCAGGAAATATCATGATGATGACCCTCCAATAGGTTTTGAACGTGCGCATGCAAATATGCCGAAGGTGATTTTGCTAAGTCAGGGTGATCTTAGACTTATCAGCATGATATTTAAAGATCAGGTGATGCAAGGATATCATGATGATGCTCGCGACAAAGAGGCCGCTCGACGGGGGGGGAACTTACCCTGACTCAAAGTTGATGTCGTCATGATATTTCGAACCTCAGGATATTATCGGGGGGGGGGTTCAAATATGATGATGATGACGCCTTCAGCAAAACCGAGTTTATAACATGACCTTCCTAAAAGATATCATGATGCTGCATAATGCGAAGATCATGATGATCCTGCCAACATGACTTAGAATAAAAAAAGATGATCCTCCTGCGAATATCAGGTTTGACCAAGACTTTGACCGTGCATAACTTTCACATATGGACGAATTTTTCAGTGAAGTAAAAGGCAAACCTGCATGGAATTTTGAGCTCTTTCAAAATATGAGGTCACAGAAACAAAATATGAACTTTGACAAACAGACCTCATGATGATGACCTACCTTATGCAATATCATGATGATGATGCACCTGACCTTCATTTTTACCAGACCGCCAGGAAGCAGAAAACACAAGCAGAAGAAAAAAGCAAACATCAGCAGGGGTCCTCGTTTTGCTAAGGAGCAAAATGGGGCGTGTTGTGAACATCACAACAAATCCCAAAACACAGCTCTCTGGGGTTACTTCAAGAACTTCCAAAGCATGATGCAAGCCAGAGCGAATACCACAGTCCATAGTTGAGAAATACAAGGACATAGTTTGCTTTATGGTTGACACTGATCAATGTCTAATGGAGGCAGTTGAGCCAAGAACTGTATGGTTAATGCCTATGGGATATGAGGTCGATGAAAAAATCTTGGAGATGCATGTTCAACACCTACTGAGTCAACCTAAGGACACTAAAGAAGAAAGGTTTGGCACCTTTGAAGAGCTAAGTATAAAAATACATGTTGAGTTAGAACAGCTGGAGATGAAGAGGAAAGTAAGAAAGGAAGTTGAAGAAATTACCAAAATATTTGGCTTATCAAAAGAGGCAGTAGATACAAATAGAGAGAAAATAGAGAAGGTAGAGAAAGAGAGACAAGAAGTAAAGAAAGGAAACATTCTGGTGCAAGCTTTCTCTTGGACTAGATCTTCCAAGAGCTCTACACCTGTCACTCCTAAAAGCTCAAAGGCTACCAAACTGGAAGTCAAGCCATCTAGAAAAAGTGAAAAGAGCATGAAGGCCAAAGCCTCAAGAACATATACAAGCCTTAAGGATGATGAAGAAACATAATCAGATGAAGAAATCAAGAAAATGAAGAAGAAGAGAACATCCAGAAAGTTTTTTGCTAGCAGAAATGAGGAAGAGAAGGTAGAGGAATTTGTTGAAAAGCCCACTCTTTCCATTGATAAAATCATCAAGGCAGTTACTATGGATGGGAACCTACAGCCAGTAACTGAGTTCTATGATGCATATAGTGATGCTGACAAGAGAATTCTAGAAGAGGCTACTGTCAGGTACTTGAACATTTACAATAAAGCTTTCATTGAAATTATATCATTAATTCCTAAGAGCCTAGAAAAGGTACTTGAGCTGAGAAAAGAGAATGCAATGGCAAAATACTTAGAGATTCGGGAGCAAATAGAAATTTAGTTTTATCCTTCCATCACTCCAAAACAAATGGACACGATTTTCAAGCAGTGTAAGAATGAGTTTCAGAGAAAGGAAAGAATGAACAAACTCATTCTTGGAGAAACAGACCAAGTAGCAAGTGAAACAAAAGATATCCTTCATAATGCCTTAAAGAGATTCAATCTTCCTATTGTAGAGGAAACAAATTAAGAACCTTCTACCATGGATGTTGAAGGATTAAATGTAATCAATGAAGAACTTTCTGACAAAGATGTCGAAGGATTAAAGAAAATAGATGAAGAGAATTCTAAGGACTTAGATTCCTTTGTTCCAGTAGAGAAAGTTCATGAAGTAGCAAACATAGGTGACATCTCTCCTCTGGATCCCACTACAACTATGAAAAAAATTCTAGACTCTGAAGCTGAAGGAGAAGGTAGAAGAGAGGAGAAGATTCAAGAAGAAGAGGTTAAGGGAAAAGAAGAAGAACAAGAAGAAAAGACTAATGATGACTGTTCTGATATCCCAAAAGAAAAGAAGACTCAATCACTAGCAAGAGACACTGCAGAGATAGTGAAGAACTTCTTAAATAGAGAAATGATGGAGCTAGATGAACTTGAGCTATTTCAAGGACCACTAAATTTTGACTCTATCTCTCTGATTTAGACAATGAAAATAGCATCTTTTGTTCAAGCCAAAGCAAAAGAAAAACTCTTGAAATCTCACATGGAGGACTGTGAACTATTGGAGATTACATCCAGGATGCTAGAGAAGATTATGCCATCATATCAAAAGGATTCTTCGGACTCACCATCTGGTAACTTGAAAAACTTAGTAAATTTTGATAACACTCATTTTGAATCTCTTGAGAAATTAGTAGAAGCAAAGGTCCAGAAGGAGTTTTTGGGAAAAAGATTCATTGAGGTGCAAGGACTTATTGCAAATCATAGGAGGACTCTAGCTTTTGGAATAAAGAGCCTTGAAAATTCTCTCAAAGATGGTGGGGACCTATTCAAATTTTGTCTGACTTGGCCTAAAGTGACAAAAGATATTGAGGAGAAAGTAAAAGAACAAGAAGAAAAATTGTCAAGCCTAGTTAAGAATTTTGACCCTCTTTCCTCCTCTCTAATGAATCAAGAATGCTAGGCTATTGTTAGCAGAAACAAAATAAAGAGGCTAGACAAAGAAAAGAAGAAAATAATGAATAGAATGGGTGAACTCAGAGGGATAATTATCCCTAAGCTAGAGGCAATGCATGAGGCCTTGACAGATGCTCGGACCATAGCCCAGACCAATGATTCAGTAGATTTAAGAAGGGTAGAAGCATATGCATTTTTGTTGAGTGGTCATATCTCCATTTGGGATAGGATGAAGAAGAGCTAGGCCACAGAGTTTGTACAGCTAAAGACTACTTTTGTGGATATACTTAGTATATGTAAGTATAACATATGATTTATATATACTTATGTGGCCATGTATAGAATAATTTTTGCAAAATTTTGGTATGGGGATTCTACCCTTTGCCATTGATGTCAAAGGGGGAGTGAAGAGTAGTGAAAAATGTGGAGTCCAGCTGAGGGGGAGCTCTGGTAAAACAGTACAAAAGATAGAACATCAGCCAAGGGGGAGTTACTGCGACACTTAGCCATTTTTCATTAAGTGTTGCCATTAATGCCAAAGGGGGAGATTGTTGGCAAGAGACACTGTGTGGCTTCGTAAGTGTTTTCATTGATGGCAACAAAGTCTATCCCACACATCCACATTACATAATATTCCTATACCGGAAGACAGATTGAAGATTGTTTTGGTCCGGTAAACAAGAATAGAGTATGTAACAAGGTCCGACAATCACGTCTGGATCTCTCAGATGGTGTAACTCAGTAAGTTACAGACTTGGAAAAGTCAAGAGGGGTATCATGACTATTGTATTCCAGAGATTTAGCCTCCGGTGATAAAGCAAGAAAAATATATGAGCATTTGAGTGTTGGGTTCTAGTCAAGTAGAGCAGACAGAGGAATAACTGACCGATAGAGTATCAGACTTCATTTCGGATGAGTAAAAGGTGTTGATCAAGCAATTTGTGGGATTATACATTATTGGCTGACATGATTAATGACTTCTATGCTTAACCTTTTGATACGCATCACAAATCAAGCATGGATTCAGCCGACAAATCAATAACTTGTAAATATCTTGAGTGTTCTTGTTGCCGACTAGAAAGTTGATGAAAATCCTTGATGCAGATATATATACTAGATGGATTCCATCATGTAAGTGTGTGTGTTGAAGATGTGAAGAAATAAGGTGTGAAGAAAAGTATGGATAAGTGTGAGAATAACAATTCAAGTCCAGTATGTAATTGAATAACAACATTGAACAGAGGAAGGATGAAGTGCATCAGATCAATATATTGTGCCTAATCGGAACTGAACTCTTGCATTTGTAGATGCTTGTCATTAGTTCAAACACTTGATTATCTTCTATAAGTTCTGTAGATAGCGAGTCTCTTGTAGGCAATGTGCCTCTTGTGAGCAGTGTGCTCGGGTAGTGAGCCCTAATTGGCAAGTGCCATTTGTACTCTTTTATTCTTTTAACAGAGAATACAATCTTGGGTTAGTCACCTCGTGGTTTTTCCCTTAACAAGGTTTCCATGTAAAAATCCTTGTGTTATGTGTGTTAATTTTATTTATGCTCTCATGATAACATAAGCTTTCGTGTTTTGATATAACTTTGAATATTGAGATAACGAAAGAAAAGAAAATTAAGGAAATTTTGAGATAACTGATTCACCCCCCTCTCAATTATCTGCCTTGTTTTCAACAAAAGGAACCTTGAATAAAAGAAGAAACGTGAGCCTCCACTACCCTTAGATATCCTTGTGTGGAAACCTTGAATCCTCTTGCAGCAACATGGTGATCCTCTTGGCAACAAGATGAAAATAGAAGCAAAAGAAGCTTTTGAAGATTTTTGAAAAGAGCTCAATGAGAGCATTGATGAGCACTATGGCTTGATGTGAGTAACATATGGATCCATAATGAGCTTGTATGAAATCTATAAAAAATGAAAACAAAAGGCTCCTACGTCCTATGTGAGCATGAGAATGCTTGATGTGGAAAGCAATAACTTGCAAGAGTTGTGTGGACAAATGAAATTGCTTCCCTTTGTGCTTGAGGGAGGGGGTATTTATAGGTTAGAAGAAGGGATGAGAGGTGAAGAAGAAGGAGAATTAACTAAATTTGATTGGAGAGTTAACTAGAAGACATAGAATTGATCTAGGCCAAGATTGGAGTGATCTACCTAATAAAAGCTTATCACTCAAGAAGAAGAAGTGAAGAAGGAGGAGTGCATGGGAATGCATGAGTTGTTAACTAAAGATGAAATAGAGCTAATTATGCATGTGTGGGTGCATGAAATAGTCAACTCTATATTTAGCATGAAAATCCATGAAAACAAGAAGAAAAATGGGTGAAAATAGAGTTTTTTCAAGTTAGAAACTCAAGTTTTTCCATGGCTAAAAATATGATAGGGTTGCCCAGAAGTTGCCCCTTTCACTAGTTAGGGTTGCTCGGGGGTGATTGGGTCACCTGGGGGTGACCCATGGGCGACCTTCACAGGAGGACACCTAGGTAGAAGTGCATAATGCGAGATGGAAGAGGAGCTGAAAAGGAGGGGATTTGCCTCTAAAAACAGGTCAGTCATGTGTGACAATCCAAATCTGCACTTGTGAAAGTAAGATCTCCTAGGGGAGATTTGGAAATAATATGGGGATATTTGTACTGGTTGAGTGAAACTAAAAACTGAAAGCGGGAGATGGCTAGGGAGAACCTCTAGAATGCCTCTAGGAGTGGGGTTGGATGAAAAACACTAGGGAAAGGTGAAAACTCACCTACAAGACACATACAAGGCTTAGGAATAGGGTCACAAGCATAGGAAACACAAATTGACAAGTGTCGAAAGCAAGGAGAGAGAGAAAATGATAAAGGGGAACAACACAAGGAGGAAGAAAAGACACATCACCGAGAGAATTACTCCTGAGAGGATGTTATTTCACATTTACATGTACGTGACAAGGATTATGACTTATCATTGGGGTCCTCATGGAGGTTGTGCGTGATTTTGGTGCTTACATATTTGCCCCCTCAAGGACGGTAGTCTACACGAAAGGTAGGTACCATTCCCGAACTAGGCCTTACCTATTGTTTATTTTCTTGCAATTGTACCTGTAATAACTAGTATTAGTTAGGCATCTAAATATTTCAAAATTAGTAATGAAAACTGAAATGATGAACATACCATGGATCATTTGAGCTCGACTAGTTGTTTACCTTTATTAGTGAGACCTGTAGGAATGAATGCATAGAAAACAAACGCATGAGAGATATATAAAGCAAAAACTAATCTAAGAATGTATAAAGGAAATTAAGCTAAGGAAGAGAAAAAATTAAGTAAATTAGTGAAATTCAAGTGAATCAACTATGAAATCGATCGTTTGAGCAGTCGTTGGGTAGATATTGCTGAAGAGATCACAAAGATGACCGCCTCTTCTTCTGCCGTTGAGAATCAAGTACACAAACAATAAAAAACCTTCTCTAAAACCTAGTTGGAATTTTGTGAAAAATCTCTTGAAATCATCTATTTTTGGTGATTTTCTCTGTTGCATTGTCTTTATTTTGTTGTTTAGAGTAAGACTGGTTTTTTGTTTACCAAAATCAGCTAAGAAATGGGGTTTTTAGAGAACTTTTAGTTCAAGGAATAGCCACATAGGGTCACCCTTTTTGCCAAGCAGGTCACTCAGGGGAGATCTCGCTAATCAACAGGGTCACCTGGTGGAGATCTACTTGTGCAACAGGGTCACCCAAGGGAGATTCTGTTGAACATATGGATCGCCTGGGGGAGATCCAGTTTAATGAAATGGGTGACCCCGACAGATCAATTCTGACTAAAATTTGATGTTTTATGACATTTACTTCACTTTGTTTTGATCTAATCTGATTATTGAATTCATTTGTTTATTGCAATTTTGATGGTTTATATGCTTTTTTGTGAGATTTTTTGCAAGTTTTATGATTTTTAGGGATTTTTTGAGTTGACAAGATCTGATCTAAAGTTCTTTTCTATTGGTAGGATATGCACATTCACTAGAATGCCTGCCGGTAGAAGTTATGGATTTCAAAGATGTATGCTTCATTATCTACCGATGAGCTTGCTGTCTTGAGGAGAGCAAGCTTGGCTATGGTTTGCCATGTGCCAGTTTTACATCCTGTGGCACACATTTGTTGTGACATTCTAACTTTTTAGGATGTAGACAGGAATACTTTCAGGTTCCCTTAGGTTTTAGGAGAGTGGACCATCACTCTGTATGATGTCTACCGCATTCTAGGGGTTTCTGTGAGAGGAGACCCTCTCATTCTACCAGCTAGCGAGTACTTCAAGGACAAGGCTTCTTGGGCATAGATCATGGGGGTGAGTTTCCCCAAGGATCAATCAGGTGTTCAACTTACCTCTGTTCCATGACTTTACATTCCTTTCTTGAGGAAGTTCTTGATCAGTTTGATTGCATCGAGGCTATCTGGAGACAAGGCCTTAGCTCGCTTGAGATGGTATTAGACACCAATTATACAGGGCATTGAGTAGGGTAGAGTCTATGCTTGGGGACCTAACATCCTAGCTATGGTTTACTAAGACTTCTATCGTATTGCGTGATAGGGAGCTCTTGCTTTTAGTCACTCCTCTTTGATCATGACTTGGATTATTTAGCACATTAGGTCTTATCAAAAAGAGATTCCTCTTCCTGACAGACGACTACCAAGGGTAGCTAGGTGGGCTCATGTGGGCCACTTTGATACTTCTTTATGTGTTGTGGCTACCCTTACAAATGCGGATATGATTTCTGACCCCTACGCAGATATAGAGGGCACATGGTCACATGTTGGTTAGATTAGGGAACATTGTCTTAGCATATCAAAACTTTCAGATATGATCTCCGTCTAGGAGATGGGTGAGATTGGTTAGAGGACCGTTGCTTGGACCCCTTTGACTCCTGGAGTTTTGATTACTAGAGTTGCTAGGACTTTGAGGGGATAGAGGGGAGGGAGACACTAGTAGTATTTGGCAAATAAATGATTGCGTGACTAAAGCTTCTAGTCACAACAACTAAAAATGACTAAATTCTACTAATTTTTTACAACTCAACTATAAACGAGTAAATAAATGACTAACTTGGTTGTTGACTAAAAAATTATTTAGTCATACAAATAAAAATGACTAAATAGTTAGTCACACAAATAAAAGTGGGTAATTAAAAAAATATTTTGAATTGAAAAATTATTGGCAGGATGCTAATCATTTCCTCTCCATTGCTACAAATTGAGAAATTATTGGTGGGATGTAAATATTTCCTCTACTATCCTTTTGTTAGTTTGAGAACTGAGAGCCTCACAAAGGAATGTAAGCTTGAACTGATATCTTTAGTGTTGGCAAGAGACACTGCTCCAATATGGACCTATATGTTGTCATTGATGGCAACAAGGCTCAGAGATCTATCACCATGATAGGAAGAGATATCTCCAGAAGAACATGTTGGATCCCAGGTCCAGTTGACAGAAAATGGCTAAGTATAGAAAATATTGAGTAGAGGACAATAAGTTGGATAGTATGTCTCCGCAGATGATGATCCAATAATGTGGTTCAAGTATGATGTTCTCAATTGATTGATAGTGTTATGCTTCAAAGGTTAAGTCTTGATCTCCTCTAGAAGTCACCTTGAAGAATTGTCTAAGTTTGAATAAGCAAAGGTATAGCAGGAACAGTGAACAAGGTCTAGTGCAGTGGTTTGCATTCCTCCTACAGATAAGTATTTTATTATATGGTTTTAAGGTATTGTAAACACTTAAATGAAGTGTCTTATTCCAAAGTTGGAAAATCTAAAGTCCACTCAAAAATTAGTTGAGAGCTGCAAAGTATCAGCATAATGTTTGACAGAGTTTGATAGAGACAGAGTCCAAGTTCTTATGGTCTGTATTTCTCCACAAGATGATATCATGCCTTGCATTTCTAAGGGTAAGATAGGGAATGTGTAAAGAGTCCTTGATATGATTTTGGAAGTGTTTTGTGACCCACAGTAGAAGTTGTAAGTCAACAGATGACCCTGTTAAGCATGCTCATGAGGAACAAGCTGACTGGTGAGATAAATCATGATGCAGAGAAATGATAATGTGTGAAAGATCTATTTAAGTAATTGAGTGATTAGATCTGACCTATATGAATACACTTGGGCAAAGATTTGGGTCCGCATGCAACACATAGTGCATTGGATTGAGCCGACAAGGTACATCTTTCTATGTACACATTTTACTTCTTGGATGCTGACTTGACTATGGATCAAATCATGATGCAAATATATAAGAGCAATGAATTATAGTCAAGTGAGTGTGTGGTGTGTGTGTGTGTGTGTGATGTGAGGATGTGAATAGAAGAGCAGAGTTAGAAGATTAGCAATGGTGAAGACTTGGGATTTAGAATTTAGTTGCTAAATGACTGTACCCTGGCATAGTGGTAGATGCTTAAGTGTGCAATCTGATTGGAAGAAAGCTTTCGTCATCAAGGCAGTGAGACTTCAATAGGGTTTAATAGCCCTCAAGGTTTAACAACCTTTATTGTAATCTTGCTAGGTTTAGGGTTGATGTAGTGAGCCTGCTAAATCTAGTTGTACTTCATGGTAGTGAGCCAGCATGTTCTAGGCCCATAAAATGTTGCATGTAAAATCTTGGTGTTATTTGTCATGCTTTTGTGGTTGTTCATTTGTATATTATGCTTCTATTTCATTAATTCCTTGAAATGGTTAAAGACAAAAGTGCATGGAAAAATTTATAGAACACTAATTCAACCCCCCCTCTCATTGTTCTTGACATTCAACATTTAGTACAAAAAGTCCTTCATCTTGTTCTCGCCAGATGCTCATTAATGAATGAGTTTGCCATGTATGAAGAGGATTAAAGTTTGAAGCTCAAGTCTTTTTTCAGACATTTGATGGAGAATAGAGGACTTCTTCGGCAAGTATAAATTTAGGACACAAGGATATTGGTAATGTAGTATGACTCAGTGCAGACTTCTTCCTGTATTTTGGTGTTTTTTGAGCTTATATTGAGAAGCCCTATAAAGCTTCCAAATGTAAGGGTTTTTATTTAAAATGTCATTTTTTTGTTTAAAGTGGTACATATGATGTTCTTATTCACAAACATACAACTTCTCCTCACTCCTCATCCATACTCCAAGAGATCAAAATAGATGCTCATTGTTGACTTCCTCTCTAATTTTTGGTAGTTGTGATAAAAGCTCCCAAGAAAATTTAATTGCACTCCCACAAGATTGCCACACCAGGCCCTCTGATCTAAGCTTAATTTCTATGGGCATTATCAAATTTTCTTTGCCTCATTTAGTGATAATGATGATGTTAATTCTTCAATACCTACACTTTGATATGGACTTAGGGCCTACTTCTACCTCCAACCATGGTTTCCATCAGTTTTATCTTCCTTCAAGATGAGTCTTCCTCTCACATGGTCATTTTCAATGCTGGTGATATAAATCAAGTCTTGTTTGACATATTTATGGTTTTATGATTTGAGGATCACCATACTAAGTTAGAATCTTCTGGTGTGCTTATTGGTCAACTAGAATTCATAGTGAATTCATGAAAGAAAAATTGTTGCACTACTTGTTAATTAGAAGTTTAATTTTTATATAGCTATAAAAGAGCATTTTATTATTCATAAATACTAATATAGCTAGTCCTTGTGCAAAACTTGTCAATCATCATTTGTTTTGCATTTCCCTTTTTCTCATCCTCCTGGCCCAATCACGTACTCCCCATTCCCATGGTAATTTCCTATTCAAATTATATTCCTTGCATTTTAGGGGAGCTTCCAAGAATTCACTTTTTAGATTTCCACATACTCCCTCTCCCTTGCATCCCTAGAAAATAGAATTGGAGGGCTTAATGAAACATTGAACCATAGAGAGATGCATAAATGTGTCTAAATGTGTAGCTACTTCTCAAGTCAATGTATTGGTACTTGAAAATATAAAGTGAAAATAATGCAAAATGTCTCTTTAATGGCTGTAAATTGTTCATATCTAGGTTTGCTTAGTGTTTTTTACTTTGCTTTATGTTTAGGAAAAATTATATTTAAATGTCCCCAAATCTGGGGAGCATGCTCTGTAATCAAGGCATGTCCCAACCCTACACTAGCAACACATGGGGTACATACAAGTAAATACCTAATTCAACAATTTTTGACCTGATGCAAATGCCCATATAATGGTTATTGAGAGAGATCTGCATATATAATTTACTCTATACATATACACATACATTTGTATATCTATGTTTATGTGTATACACATATACATGTACTTGTGTATTTATATGTATATACACATAGACACATATATGCATGTAAAAATGTGTAGATTTTTATATATAAAGAGATGAGTGTAATAATGATATCTCATTGAAAGAATCACTTGAGTATTAAATATTCCAAGTGGTTAATCCTAAAATAAAAGATATCTAATAGAGTGTATATATGCATGTAGGTAAGTGGATATGAATATGCATGAAAATGTCTGTAACGAAAACATATTGAAACATATCAACTATCAATATCAGAAATAATTTGGTGGGCTTATGTCGAAATCCACATGGTTTATTTACTCACTACATGGAGGTGCAATTTGATTGAGATACTTCAACCCTATTGCTTTCATTAGTGTTGAATGATGTGAGGAGGAATTCCTAATAAGCTCAATGAATGATATGTGTGCATAGGTTTTCTCTAAATCTTTGAATGAGTTTGTAGGGCCCAATTGGTGTTGGTATTGGCTCAACCATTGAGACAGTGCCTTCATATACTTCCTCTTGTTCATTCTCAAGATCTCCTTCCTCTTCTTCATTATGAAGTATTTCAACCAACCCCAACATCCTAGCTTCTCCTTTCTTTCCTAATTATGGAGGGATATTGGTGTTGTTACCTTGGATTACTTCATTTCGATTCGTTACTTATGTATCCTTATGCGCAAGAAATGGGTCCTAGTAGATTCTCATGTTAGCATTCTATGGAGCTATTAGGGCTTGGGTTTGTCTTGTGCCCTTCTTATCTGGCATGACCCTCCTTTGGGTTCAAGAACATCTCTATGAACAACCATTGTTGGTCTTTTGGTAATCTTGTTATGAACCTATTATACTCTCTACAAGATTTCATGCTATGCCCCCTTGTTCTATGAAAAGAACAAAATTGGTTGTACTCATAAGGAGGTCTTTGATACCTTTTGTCATTACCATTTCCATTACAATTCCAACTTTGATAGTTGTCCCTTGGGAAATATGCATTGTTTCTTGGATGATCAATTGCATTGACATTGGGAGGGTAATAGTCTCTCCCATTATAATCATCTCGTACTTTCCTCACTGGGAGTTAATCTGTCACCCCATCTATTTTTGCATTTCTATTGTTTTTGAGGATCTTAATGATAGGGGCATTGTTTCCTGTGTCTTCTCTTATCAATTTTCCATTTGTCCCATAGACCCTTTTGTCACTATCAATGGCTACTTGATCGATCCTTAAAGTGCTTTCCAAGGCTGCTTCATAGGATTTATAGAGTAACTTTTGAATGTATTCTCCCATATCCTTAGTTAAGGCATGTAAGAGAAGGTCACATAACTTGTGATGGTCCATGTTCGAGGTGCTAGTTGAAGAATAGAGAAATTGTCTCCATCAAGTAACAAAGTGGGCTATTGGTTTGTTCAACTCTTGTTTCATGGTCAGGAACTCTCTAATCCCCATCTTCATGATTTTGTTCATGTCAAAAGGCATGAAAAACTCTTTGATTAACTATCTAAATGAGTGTATCAAAGCTTCTGGTAGATGATAATACCAATCTAGAGATATTCCTTCTAGGGTCTTTAGAAAGATCTTAGCAACAACCCCATCACAAGGGAGGGATTCTCTTATTATGGTTGTATAAGCTTTGATGTGCAAATTTGGATCACCCTCTCCTTTGAACTTTGGGAGATCAGGTAAAGGTCAAGGAAACTAAATGCTTCTTATGTTTAAGTCAAGTGGTTCTTCAAGTACTCTAGGTACGTCCCTAGAAAGGCACTTTATGATTAGGGAGTCGATAGCATTAATCCCATAGGAGGGTTTTGATAACCCATTATCTGATTTTCTTAGTTTCCTAGCATTGCTTGATTGTTCTAAATGGGAGGGTTCCCATTCAAAAATGTGTTGTTACTTGCATTTCTTGAATAGTAGTTGAGATAGGGAGGATTCTGAGATGCCCCCTAGTTTTGTTATGTTATGATATTATCATACAACTTTTGTCTTCTTTTTGGAACAAGTTTCTTTGCTTCCAGGGTTCTAATTATTTGCACTAGAGTCACAATTAAGTTTTCAGGAGTGGGACCTATAGGCACTTCCTCATTTCTAGGGTTTTCCCTTCGAGTGTTTTCATATGGTGTTTTGCTTCTTCTTGCATAGCATTGTTGCTTTGTTCTTCCCATAGGGCTACTTTCAATACCTCTTGGGCATCTCTTGCTTCTTGCAAGTGTCTTTCCAACCTTTTAATTCCTCATTAAGATGAGTACTCAAGGTACTTGTGGAAGGTTGACTTGGACGATGAATTTTTGATCTTAGTTGTATTCTCCTAGCTTTGTGAGGTGCATTTGGTATGGCAGGGTTATGTTCCCAAGTTAGATTGTTAAAAGATAGAGAACACCTACGTTATCTTTGTTCTTGTTAGTATTCAGAGTCTTCATAATCATAGAAATCTGGGATAGGTGCATTCGGGTGAGATGGCACATACCTGTCAAAAGAGGGAATTTTTGGTTCCCTAGAGGCAACATTCACTAAGTTTAGATTGGGTTCCGTCATATTCAGGGGTGATGTAGACACCACAGAATAAATGGAATGAGAGATGGCAAAGGCGATGAAGGCGGAAGCAGCTATGAATAATAAAGTGAAAATGTTTCAGGTTTTGATGGGATCTATGCTTTTGGAATGCAAAAAAGCATAAACAAAAGTTTTTGCTCTTCACGTCAGGTTCACCAAAATATGTGACAGGTTGTCGTGAGGTCCTAACACTTTAGTTGAAAAATATTAGTTTATTGACTAGGGTAGTGTCTGAGGTTGTATGCAATAGGGAGTTTGGATATCTCATTGAGAAATAATTTTCTAGTTCCTTTAAAATATTTAAACAACATATGAAACTAAAAAGCAGTTATATCCTCCTACATAAAACATTTGAACTCTACACTAAAAAGCATGTAAACTCTATACTAGAAAGTGTATAAAATCTCTACTAGAAAGGACATAAAATCTATACTAGAAATGTAGAAAGGTAACTCTACTCTAATCTCGAATGGTGACAAATTTTATAGTGCACAAAACATTCTAACTTTTGACTATCAGAAAACAACAGTTTAAACTAAAACAAATGTACTAGAAACATTTAAACAACATAGTGTTCTAATAGCAATAAAAAATAGTTTAATCTCTAGAAACATTTAAACAACACACCCTGTAGGTTCACAACATAAAATAACTTCAACTGAAATGAAACATCCATAGAAACAGAAAATACTTATCTACTCTACAATCCTGTGAGTGACTAGCTCTTGGGAGAAATTTGTCTTTAACTCAGGTCACATTCAATCATTTCCATAGCAACATGGTAACTCTATTCAGTTCTTTATATTTCAAATAAAATTACTTAGAATAACTCTATCTGCATTCATGGAGACAATTGCAGTACATAGTTCTGATTTTTTTCAAAAACTAAGAGATTGATTTTCATCCACCCATAGTATGATATTTATATCCATGTTTTGAGCAACCAACTAAAACTAAACTACATTTGAACTTCTAAATTTTAGATGGCAGGAAAATGCCATTTGAAAAAGTCTTATAACTGAAAAACAAAATCTTTAACTACTGATGTATTTTAAAACATAGAAAAGGCTGTGAGTGGAGCCATAATGTCTTGGATAAACAACAAAAATAACAAAACTTAAAAATGAGTTTTTAATTAATGCACGACTAAAATTTCTAGCACCCTCAACCTCTGGTGCACTCGACTTCAACTACATGAAGTCTTCTTCTCTTGTAGGCAATGCATTAACCTGCACAATTACCCAACTCTACATACCATTATATCAACATTTAAAAGCTAATTTCAATCAATTTACGAAATAAAGATTTGTACAATATTTTATTAAAAATAGATAAATATTGCTTATAAAAACAAACAAATTGGCAAGGCTAGGGAATTGGGCAATGCAAAAAGGGTTATTTGTTTCATCAAAGAAATGAGGTTATTTATACCTCATCATCCTCCCCTTCCTAACTTTGAACAGGTCCTCCTGCTCTCGGATGCATCCTTTGTCTTTCTACTTCTATTTTCCTATTTAATTCATCAAATTTTGAACTCAAATTATATATTTCATCTACCTCCTCATCAATATGGTCAGGGACCTTCAGAAAGCCTTTGTGTAGTTTAATTCTCAGCTGCCAAGTAGATAAGTCTCTATGATCTTGTTCTGTAACCACCAAGACTACAGGTGATGGTTGTAAAAGTAGTGGAGGCTTGTATCGCATCCCTATCCACTTAGTTTTCAACTGCTGAAGAATCTTTATCAATGCCTCAGCTCTTTTGTATGACCATCTAAGGTATTTGGTAGGGGAAATCATTTCTCTCCTTTTTAAATACATAGGTAGGGCATATACCTTTCTTCATAGGCACTCCAAGCTTTGTCAATCAATTGTGGTCCATTAATATTGAAATTTTCAAAGCAGATCCTAATACTTTCATTGTATTTCTCTTTCATATGTTCATAACTCTTAATTCTTCAGAACTGGGCTTTCAAAGCAAAAGGCTTCTGATTAGGGTATCTCATGTGTAGTCCCACAGTTCTGTCCTACCATTGATTTTGATTTTGCATATTTGACATGAATGCCCTTAATTGAACTTCCCCCACAAATAGATTGATGAAAAAATCATTATGTTTTTTGAGAAATAGATTATGAATGAAAAACTCACATAACAAATTTTTCTGCATAGGAGATGCTTCTTTAAATGCTTCAAGGAACTACTCGTCATTTGGGTCATGTGGTAAATTGAAAGAGATTCTCAGGAGATTCCACCTTAGTAGCTAATCATTAAGGAACATAGAATACAATCTAGATGGTTTCCTACAGGCTAGTAATAGCTCTCCAATTTGACATGCGTCCATTTTAGCCTGATACAATATATCATAAGATTCTTTCAATAATACTATTTCTTTCTTAAGTCTAGCATTTTCATCTCCAGATTACCTTAGGAAATAGCATTGGTCCATCCACTTGGCCAACATTGGAGGAATGTGGATTTGAAACCATTCCATCTTAGTTGGTTCAGTTTGAACCTCCTTTGATTCCATAGTTGGCCTAACATTGATTTCCTATAAATCTTGTTCCAGTTCAACAGTTCTAGTCATAGCTTTATTTAGTTCTAATTTTTGTTTTTCTCACTCCTCTATAAATTTCTTCAGGCACTGTTCCAAGTTGAAGGTTAAATTCTTAATTTGTCTACCTTTTTCAGATAGACTAGCCAGACAATGCTTATCTCTTTCTTCAACTTGTTACAATTGGAATTGCAATTCTCTAATGGTGTGATCCCTCTATTCCAAAAGATCTATTTGTTTCTCTATCTCCTGCTACTGTCTGCTTAACTATTCTTCATTCAGTTCTATTTTATTTTTCAACTGTATAATTTCTACTTTTAATTCCTCTGTTTCTGGTGTCATATATTCACTTTTGTTATCCTCTACATCTGTAGAAAGGGGGGAAATAAAAATTTTTGTTTCACTACCAGACACATGTCCTTCATTAATTTCTTCTAATGGACCATGTTCTATGTACAATTGTCTCTCCTCAGGTACTATATTGATTCCTTGAATGGTTACTGGCTATTGTGATGAAGGAATTGTTTCAATAGCCTCATATTCTTGACCCTCCTCTTCTTCAATTAGGACATAATTGGGCATATGTTCACTGATTCCCTCTTGTCCTTTTTCTCTTATTTATTTTTGGCCTTGTTTAGATGGGTCAATTTCTTATTCAGATTTAGAGGGTTTATTTCTCTCCAAAGTTTTAGTTAGATTTGTACATGTTTGAGATATAGTCTCATTTGGCTGGGTTACTTTTTCATAAGGGTGCCTTTCTTGTCTCTTTTTCTTGGGAACAGGGGGAAATTCACACGCTACGACACAACTAGATTCAACAACTAGCTATTTGCTCATTCTTAGAGGAGGAGGCTTTTGCATTTTCATTTTTGGGCCTCTTCTCCTTTTTACAGGGCTGAATACATTCCTCCTCTAAGTCTACTAAATCCACATTTTCTCATTTTTATGGGGTCTCATGTACATTCTGTGGTTTAGGCCTTTCTTCAAGGTCTAAGGGGTTTACTAGATTTTCCAATGCCTCACCGCCAGGAGCTTGTCTATCACTTTGAGGTACAGGGGAGAGTTCTCTCACATTTTTGGTGGTCCTACCAAATGACTCTCCTTCCTCAAATTGTCTCGCAGGTTCAGGGTTCTCAAATTTCTATAGAAACTTTTGCCATTTTGCATTTGGTTTTCTTTTCTTATGGAAATGATATTTGTAAATTAAATGTACAAGACCATGATGCTTCAAAGGCCTAGACCCTATCTTGAATCATTCTATCATACTAACAAGGGAATCATGGAGGAAGGTAGGAATGTTAACCCTTAATTCAGGGTTTTCTAAGCCATGGCACAGATGAATGAGTAGCTGAAAGCGGGGACCAACTACAGTGGCATATTTCCCTTCATAGGTGAAGTACTTAATAATCCATGCAACTGTTATTCGCCATGGTTCTGTAATAGACATTCTATGAAATCCCTTGTTTTGCCCCCAGGTGTTTACATCTAGTAATGGGTGAGGTTCCCCTTCCTGTGCAAAAAGTTCTATCATTTTCTGATAGGAAATGTTTGTGGTTTTTGACAAATTAATACCTTCATTCCCAATACTAGATAATTTAGAGATAATTCAGGGAATCACCTTAAATTTCTTTCCATGCACAATTGACTGGTTGTCTGCAAAATTCTGGACAAATTCCTTGACTAGCTGCGCATGGTGTCCCTCAAATTTCTTTATAAATTCTAGCCACCCTACCCTCTGAAAAAGCTCCAAAATATTCCCCAATGCTAGCAATTTATCTAGTGAAGCTGGCTCAGACTTGTGTTTGGCTCCTCCTATTCTATTTCTTACTGATAATATTGCTCAATGACTACTAAAATATCGTGGCACCCAAAGTGAAAAAACTGCTCAATAAACTGATAGGAAAATTAAAGGAAATGCAAGTTTTGAGGCCACTTGTACTTTGGTAATGTTGATTTAGGGTACTTGGTTTTTCAGCAGTTAATTATGACATTGCATGGGATAGAGTGAAAGAGCCGCCACCTTTCGAGTGAAGAAATAGTTCACACATTTGCCAAATTTGGAAAAGAAAAGGGGTTTGTGCCAATTTATCTATTTTTATTCACAATAAATGATCTATTTAAAACAAAATATGTACTTACCTTCCATTCCATTATTGATTTGAAAGTCGCTTGTTTTTTCTGACATAACAGCATCCTAGGTGGCGGTACCATTTGATTTGAATGGAATGAATTTATTATGATATGATGATGGAGTGGCTGAATTTGTTATGATAAGAAATTGTCATAATAATACTTATTTATTATGGCCAGGAATGACAAACTCATGATGGATTTTCATGGTAGATTGCAAGGTGATAATGGTGTGCTTTCAGATGGTAAGAACAGTTTCACAGATAGAAATCACAAGTTCACGACGGTGGAGGAAGATATCAAAGGAATAGATATGTAAGATATGAACAAAATTTTGGAGCATCATCGCAAGATGCAGCCAGCTGAAGGAACAAAGTTTCATAGCTCAAAGATATCACCCAGTTCAAGTTGGGACACATCTCCCTTTCCCATTAAATCTAAGCTCCTCCTAGCATCTTCATCAAGTCTTTTAAGAAATATAGTCTTTAGAATTTCTGGACTTATGGCTTCACCACATCATTTTGTTAGAAAGATAAACCTATCAAGGTAATCTTTCAGGCTCTCATCTTTTTGTCTTAGTTTGAACAATTCCTCTTTCCAATCACTAAATCTGCAATAACTCTGGTATTTGTCTAAAAAGACAATTTCCATTTCATCCCACATAGTTATTAACCCAGAAACTAGTCCCATGAACCAACGCATTGCAGCGTCTCTTAGAGTGGAGGGAAAGAGTTTAAGTTTCTAGTTATCATTCTTGTAGTCGTATGTTTGACACAAGACTTTGCACTTAAAGAGGGACTAGTTAGGATCTTCAGAAGAAAGTCCCTTGAAAGTCGACAAGATGGATGGTGAAATGTTTTTCATTGGTACATCGTCATCATCATTGAGAGCAATAGGGTAGGTAAAGGTTCATGTTGCTGGTCTTCTAGGGATATCATCATTATGGAGATTATTAGCCATAATCTCAAAAGGAATGTGTAGACACCCAAAATTGTCCCAAATTTGTGTATGTCTTGCAACACCTTGTTAAAACATTATCTAGACATCATAAGCCATTTTGTCCTAATTTCCATCCTAATTTCCCTAATCCCACTTAAGCCAATTAATTAAATAAATTTTATTTATTTAATTAAAATCTCATTCAATCCCATCCTCATCCTACTTAGCTAATTAATTAAATAAATTTTATTTATTTAATTAATTTCACATGGATAATCCCATCTTATTCATCTACCCAATTAATTAAATAAATTTTATTTATTTAATTAATTTCCACATCATATCTTATCCCATCCTATTCATCCTTCAAATTAATTAAATAAATTTTATTTATTTAATTAATTTCCAACTATATCCCAACTAATTCAAATATTTTATTTGAATTAAGCCACATGACCTTTCATCTCACCTTGACATTTGTCCATTTCCCCTTAATCATGTGTTGTATTACAACTTTTATCTTTCACATGCACAACTAATGGGACCTAATTTTAGTATTTATCTACACAAGCACACCTAAGCCTTATCTTCCCTTGCCACATGTCAAATGACTACAATTTCTTAATGTGCAAGGAAACCTAACTTAATCCTATCCATCCATTTCATCTAAAACCCTAATTGATCCTAGCCATCCATTTGAATCAAGCCTTTCCTATAAAGAAAGCCTCTCTTGAGAGATTAGCAGGAGACATTAGAGAGAGAATGGAGGATTCAGGGATTCTTCTGCATGCAACCTCACTCTGCTAAATTTTCATCTCAAGCCATTATCTATCCTCTTTCATCTACCTAGCTTGTATCTATCATCCATCATTTATCTTCTTATCAATGTTATGCTGCGGAATCGAGCAACCAACACAACAAAGCGATCAATCAATCAAGCTCATCTTGCATCTTCGAGGTATTGAATTATTTGGGTTTAGGTTATGCATTTCAATTGTTTGATCATTTCCATTTGTAAATCCAAATTTTTTTATATACATTTTGGCACGCCCGGTGGGACTCACTTCGCTTGATCTTTTTTGCAGGTTTTTGTAGTAAAAATTTGCATTCATATAACCCCCATTGTTGAGTTTTGCAGGTTTAATTAACTTTTTGTTGCAGATCTGCTACTTTTTGGACAAAACCCTAGCTTTTAAAGATTTCATCATATCTTCCAAATGGCTATGAATTTTTCTACAAGATTTTAGCAAAAGTTTTTCCATGATATAAGGAAGCTACAACAGAAAAATTTTGGGTTTATCATGATTTTTGTGGGATTTATCACGTTTTTATGTTTTTTTCATAAAATCACAATTTTGGCTGCAAATCAGTGAATTTTTTGGAAATTTTTATATTTCTAGAAAGATCTCAAAATTCTAATGGGGGTCTATGTTTTAGAGATTTAATTTAGAGCTAATTTACAGTGCAAAAAAATCAGATCTTTGCCAACTATACCATTTTCATAAATCTGCATTTCTGGGCGCAAATCAGGGAATTTTTCTAATTTCTTTACATTTTTAGAAAGCTCTCTAAATGTTAATAGGGGTCTCTTCTTTGATTTTTTAATTTTCAAACCAAATATGTATCGAAATAATCAAATCTAATTCGGCTATGCATCTAAAATTACAATTTTTCTTGCCTGATGAGCCTATTTTTTTATGCCTGCATTATAATATCATTTTTTTTTATGTTGTAGGTGATCATAAGGAGCTGGAGCAACATTGACATCAACATCTACAACAATTTGGAAAATGAAAATAATCAGGTGCACTCATTCTAATCTTTCATCTTAATCATTATTTGCAAACACATTTCGATTTAGGCATAAAATGAACAATTGTTTACAAATTCACATCAAAAAATTGGGCTAAAATGAACCATTGTCTTTCATCACATTTAGATTTGGGTTTTGAAACAAACAAGTGCTTGCATTATCTTCCACACATTGAACTTCTAAGGTTAATGAACCCTATGCGAATGTGACCAAGTAAATGTGTATGCTCTCTCCTCACGTCCCAACACAAACTTGGAGATCAAAAACATTTATTTGTGTTGCTTTTGTTTAGCCTTAGAGAGGCCTGCCTTGGTATCCACCCCAAGGGAACGACCTCAAGCGGTACTTTCATCTAGTCCGCTATAAAAATCAGAGGATAAGGCGAAAGCCAAGTCTAACCGCTATTAGCGCTAACCATATAGTGCTAACTCGAAAGGAGGTGTACATTTGTGTATATTAAAACTCCTAGTAGGGTTAGTTAAAGTCTTAAGTGGCTTGCTGGATGCTTGTGGGGTGCCGGTCCCCTGGATTTTCACTAGAACCTCCTTGTGATAGTGGCCTTGCCTTAACTAGGACTTGTTGAAGTGTCTTCACGTGCTTGCTTAACCATCATCACATTCTTCTAAACTAAAACTTGCTTATGTGTCTTGCGTGAGTGATTCATGTGTGTATATGCATAATCATTTGTTTGAACATTGCTAAATCAAGCTATAAACACCAATCACATAAATAATTCATCCTACATTTCATCCACATCACCCAATTTTGTCATTCCACATCATATCCTAATCATACCCAATCAATTTTATTCTAAACATATCCTAGTCATATCCATACTCATTCCAAATCATCTCCACATCATCATTAACCTACTCCTAGTCAACACTTGTCAAGATGGTCGTAATCATTCAAGGGGGCTATCCCTCTAATCATGAGACAAATCCCAAGCCTAAGGTGACAATTCAAGGGGGCTATCCCTCTAATCATGAGACAAATCCCAAGCCTAAGGTGACAATTCAAGGGGGCTATTCCTCTAATCATGAGACAAATCCCAAGCCTAAGGTGACAATTCAAGGGGGTTATCCTTATAATCATGAGACAAGACCTAATCCTATAATCACAATTCAAGGAGGCTACCCCTCTAATTCAAACAATGAAATAAAACCAAAGCCCAAGGTCACAATTCAAGGAGGCTATCCTTTTAATCTAAATCATGAAGATAAACCAAGACCTAAGGTCACAATTAGAGGAGCCCCTCTTCCTAATCCAAATCATGAGGATAAACCAAGACCCAAGGTCACAATTCAAGGAGGCTATCCTCCTAATCCAAATCATCAAGATAAACCAAGACCTAAGGTCACAATTAGAGGAGCCCCTCTTCCTAATCCAAATCATGAAAGCAAACCAAAGCCCAAGATCACAATTAAAGGTGGCTATCCTCCTAATCCAAGTCATGAAGACAATCCAAGACCAAGGATCACAGTCAAAGGAGCCTCTCCTCTTAAGACCAAGTTTATACTTCGAGGAGGATATATCTTTATTGATGAGGATGAGACAAGTCCAAAACCCAATCCATCCACACATCAAATCAATTCCACATCAACTTATCCCACTTCATACCAATCTAATCCATCCACACATCAAATCAATTCTGCATCAACTTATCCCACTTCATATCAACCAAATTCATCCACATGTCATATCAACCCTTTATCAACCTATCACAACCCTTATCCATATCAATCCATATCACAACAATCATTATCCTATGCAACCCCTCCATCATCATCACAACAACCCATTCAACAATTCCATCAACAACAAATCATATCACAACGACAAATCCAAACACCATCCCAACCTCAACAAACTCCACATCAACCTTACATGTCATCATCTTCAACTTCATACCAACCTAATTCATCCACTTATCAAGTCAATGCCACATCAAACTATGAACATCCACCTCAAGCTTATCCAATCCCTCATGCCACCATGCCAATACACTACCAAGCCCATCCACAAGGCAATCAAGTGATATTACAAGAACAACATCCAAGTCCAAATGGCCTTTTGTATATAAATCAAGTGAACACAAGTCAACCTTGCCAACAATATCAAATGCCCTCACCATTGATTCCACCTCAAGATCTGTTGTCTACATGTCCTACCATTACACCTAGCTACCAAGACTATCAATGGCCTCCAAAACAAGCACAAATGAGCCCAAATCCACCTTTCCAATAAGAATCATATCCAAATCCCAATGGTCCCTTGTACATAAACTAAATGAGTCCAAGTTATCCTATGCAAGATCTAATAACCTTTGACAAGGGAGATACCAACCTAGCTAATTCATCCTATGAGTGGCTTGCATCATTCAATCACAAGCCGACACATGAGCCAACTAATCCTATCCCAACACCACCATGTGATCCTACTCCTAGTCCATTAATCCCTCCACCTTTCAAATCAACAAGCCCTCCATTACCTTTATCACCATGTCATTCTAATCCTTCACCAAAGGATGCGGCTGAGATAGTTTTACAAAGGATGCTTGAAGCAAAACTCATTGAACTTCCTGAAGTCAAACCATGTGAAGAAAGTCCATATGATGAACATGATTATTGTGCATACCATAGGACCAAAGGCCATGATACAAATACATGCCCCATGTTTTTCCCAATTGTTTACAAGGTGTATCGACATACAATAAGAAATCATGTCACATCATCCCAATCCCATGTATTACCCTCATCCAATCCAAATCTTAGCCTATCAAACTCAATTATCCTTCCATCCAATCAAAGTCCTAATCATAAGCCTACAACACCATTTACTATTATCATTCATCCATTATATTGCCCATCCACTCATACACTTGCAAAGGATGTGATCCATTGGCTACTAGCTAGGAATAAACTACCTCCATGTCAAACATCTATCCAAGAGCCCTCAATTAACATTCTTATCCCTTCAAGCCCATCATGTGACCTACAAGCCATCAAGCCTATTCAAGAGTCTCCCATAAATCCAAGACAAGAGTCATCATGTTCTCATGTTGTTGACCAAGAGCCTATCCAAGAGCCTTCCAATTCCATTCAAGCAACACAAGAGGTATGTCAAAGGTTTAATCCTAAGCATGTGGAAACATTAAGCCCTAGTCCAACTCAAGATCAAAACACTTTCATGCAACCCATCCATAACATTTACCTTCTTTATGATCAAGATGATACCTATAAAGAAGCTATCCATGAGCACCTTGATCCTATCCATAATCCTATATCTATCCATGAGCAAGATATCCACATTGCTCCTAGCCATCTGCCATCTAGCCCTATCCATAATGAGAAAACATCCACTTATCATGATGAGACACTTGTCCCCCAAGTAAGCATAAAAGATCAAACAAATAACTTGGATCTTAGTGAACATAATGTTAATCAAGATCCTAATGATCCTCCTTCCACATCCACCATTGATTCCACTTCAAGTCCACCATCATGTCCTAGTGGTCTTACCACCCTTATACATGAGTGTTCTTCCTTAGGACAACAACAACCTTTATCCACTTCACCTTCTCCATCCAATAAAGAACTCAAGTCTAGTTACCTAAACACACCTAGTCCCATTGACCATCACATACTCTGAAACATGAACTACCAAGGTAAAGGCCTAGGTCTTTATGAACAAGGTATTTTGGAGCCAATTCATGTCAAAGTTCCTCCATGCTCATATGGCCTTGGATACACCCCAAGGTAAACAAGGCCAAGATGTCGGTAATCCCTTCATGCATCCTAAACCTACCACTTTCCATCGTACCCCCCATCATCTACCCAAAACATATGTAGCCATTCCTCCATCACCCTATAAATGTCAAAAGCATGTGACCATACACCTTTTGCCATCCACTTTGCCTCCACTTTTACCAACTCCAAATATCCCTCCATCCACCTTGCCACCATTGCTTCCAACACCTAACATACATATCATTCATAAGTATCCTCACATCCCTAATCATGGCCAACAAAAGCACACATCGTTTAAACATAAAGCTTCCAATCATTCCATCCACTCCATCCATCCCATGGGATTCCAAAATAAACATTTGGATGCCTCTATCTATAAAGGCAAAAATCCAACTAAAACTCCTAAGGACCCTCATGCCTTAGGCCATCAATATGAAAAGTCTCTAAATCATCCATCTTCTAAGCAAAGTACCTTCAAAAAGCTATCCAAGCCCATACCTCCAAAAGCAAAGCCCAAAAGCAAAATGGTTTGGGTTCCTAAGAAAATAGCTAGTAAAATGAATGAGGCATCCTCATCCACATCTCAAGAATCCCAATCACCTATCTCCATCCAAAAGCCTACTTCCATCCAAAACTTCCATTCCCTTCAAAAATCCCACAAGCAAAGCAAAAGCACTAAAAATCCTAAGTCCATGTGGGTTCCTAAATCACTTCATCAACCATTTCCTAAGCAAACATCTCCATTGCTTCCTACACCACCATCTCTTCAAAAGCTTCAATGTTTATCACGGTGTGTGCAGCCGGTGGTCATGATTCCCTTCCACTCCACAGTACCTCCACATAACTACATCTCCCCATCTTCCATCCATTATCCTACATATCTTCCCCATGCTATCCCTATGGCCCATGCTTTGGCATAAAACTTTTCATCCATCTTCATTCCATAAGCCTATATAAATCCATTATCCCCATCCATCTATCCTTGCATGAGCCTTCCATAATCCACATCCTAATCTATTATCCACCTAATCCATCTCCCATCCATGCAATCCTTTATCAACATCTATGAGCACACTTGACATTGTCCATGCGATGACATCCATCTCTAACGGGACTACCAACATCCATCGAACTAGACCCTTGAGTCCCTCCTATCCATTACTATGGTGAAAACCTGTCAAACAGGTGCCATGTGTAATTGTCATCCCATCTAAAAAAGAAAGTAAAAGAAGAAAAAAAATCAAAATAAAAAAAAAGTAAAGAGAAAGCCCTTCGTCCAATAGTGAAAACCTGGTAAACAGGCACCTTGGATAAGTACCATGATGAAAACCTGGCAAATAGGCATCATGTGTAGGTTGATCTTCTATGTCACTTACACTTGGGGGCACATTGTCTCATCCAACCTATCCATTTCCCAACTATCTATCCCATTATATCATACCAACTTATCCTATCTTGTCATCCTACCATCCTTAGCCATTACATAAACATGCCTATCCACTGAACCCATTTATCCATCCTTCCACCTTTTGATTTTGATGAAGACATAGGGGCAAAATGTTGAAACATGTTTGGATATTTCTTGACATACCTTCTTTCCAAACCAAGTCCTATCCATTGACCATTCATCTATCCCATTCAAACCAATCCATCATGTCATCCCTTGGTCATGAACTTTGTCATGTAAAAATCCTAAGCATTACCACCTAGAATGGGGCAAGTTCTTCCTATGCAACATAGCCTTTGGAGATCACATCCTAGCTCCCTTATGATCCAGCCACTATGGTGTATCCTTATCATGGGCTTTCCATCTTATAGCTTATCCCCATCTGTTTATCATGATATTTCCCTTTTATGGCCTATCCCTTTATCCACCCATGTATCATGAGCCTTTCATCCTAACCACCATTATCCATCCTTTTATCCATCCAATCCTACCTCCATACTTGCACCTAGACTTGGTCCTCCCTTGTCATTGGTATCTAGCACAAAGGCTACCTAAATTGTAAATCCATTGGCATTTTACAAAACATTTCAAAAAAAAAACTCTAAAAAAATCAAAATATTCCCCAAAAATCTAAAAAATCAAATATCCAACAAAAAAACAAAGCAATAAAACCAATCACATCATCCAAAACAATCCACTCCATCAACATTCAATCAAAATCAAATCATCATCATCATCAATTCTTCTTATCAATAACATTCATTCATCTATTTCAATCAATCACTTCTTCCAATCCATTTCCTTCAAATCAATCTAAGCAATGATCTTAAATCCAAGTCACACTCATCCATATCAAGCAAGCTAATCAATCAAGGAACATTATCCAATCAAATCAACAGCTTTTGATCCTAATCTTGTCATGAAGTAAATCAATCATCATCAATCATCATCAATGGGATATAGCATTCCCACATCCTTGTGTTGATCTAGGGATATAGCTTTCCCCGCAATGACAACACTATCTATCAAACAAAACAAACAATCAATCATTGGTTTATGACTTGACAAAGGCAATACCTTGTTTGTTTTACATTCTTTGAGCATACTGAGAACACTTTCTTATGCTTAGATTGAGTGGACACTCTAATAATCACACCATCACTATCATCATCAAAACAATCAACCTAGCAATAGCAAACATCACAACCAAAACACATCAAGCCAACCATCAAAACAAATCCTATCAATCATCAACATTAACACCAAAGCAAATCAACTCAAAGCACATCAAGCCAACCATCAATACAAATCCAATAACTTCATCAATCAAAATTACATCAATCCACCACATCATCCCATCATTAACATTTCATCAATCAATCTCAATCCATAACTTGATCAACTCAATCCATTTTCATCATCTCATCAATAAAACAAATCAGAACTACATCTCATTTCCATCGTTAAGTGCCTTGATCCCGTGGATACAGGCTATGTAGGCAGTCTAGAGTATGAAGGAAGTGTCCAGATTCAGGCATAGATGATTTTCCTTTTTCTCCTCTCATCATTTCTTCTGTCATCTATCTTCTACATCATCAATAAACAACTTCTTCCAATCAATCTATCATTCAATCAATCCATTGTCATCAAAATCATAGCACATCAAATCATTTTTTCATCCTCAAATCAATCCAAAATCAATCAAAGCAATGATCCAAATGCAAGCCCATCCTTAATCCATACCAATCAAGTTAATCAATCCAGCCAAGTTATCCAAATGCAATCAATGGTCTTGATCCTAGCCTTGTTGTAAGCCAAATCAATCAGCCAATCAGCCAACCAACTCAGCAAACAACCATTGTGTTGATCTAGGGATATAGCTTTCCCTACCATGACAACACTCTCAACACTATCATCATCAACAAAACAATCAGCAATTAATCATTGGTTTACAGCTTGACAGGGGCAATACCTTGTTTGTTTTTGAATCATTTGTGCATGCTTGCTTGCTTGCTTTTGTGTGTTATCTTTTTATCTTGCATTTGTTTCACATCGGTAACTTTCTAGCTAATATTCATATCTTGTGTATGTTGGAATAGCTTTTTGCACTATCCTTTGCATCTAAGGTAATATCATACCTTTTGTGCACTAGGACTTCAATGCTCTAAGTTTCCTTCCTCATACGTTAGACAAGGTTGTATTATGCTGGAGCACGAGACACATCGTCACCCTGGTCCTTATACCTTGGTGCATAACATCTAGTGCTATACCAAACATCATGGTTGCTCACCTTCCATTACAGCATAACACACCATCATTTCTTCTATCTATCCCCTTATCTTTCTTTTGTAGCCAAACCATTTCTTTTCGAGAGCCTACCCGTGTTTGTCCAACCTGCCTATCCTCTCGAGGGGGCATCATCATCATATCTTTCCATCATCATTATCCCTATCGATTATCCATACCTTAACTTCTTTGAAATGATGTTACTTGACATAAATCTTATCATCTCGAACATCATCTCAAAGAGGGGCAAAATGTAGACACCCAAAATTGTCCCAAATTTGTGTATGTCTTGCAACACCTTGTTAAAACATTATCTAGACATCATAAGCCATTTTGTCCTAATTTCCATCCTAATTTCCCTAATCCCACTTAAGCCAATTAATTAAATAAATTTTATTTATTTAATTAAAATCCCATTCAATCCCATCCTCATCCTACTTAGCTAATTAATTAAATAAATTTTATTTATTTAATTAATTTCACATGGATAATCCCATCTTATTCATCTACCCAATTAATTAAATAAATTTTATTTATTTAATTAATTTCCACATCATATCTTATCCCATCCTATTCATCCTTCAAATTAATTAAATAAATTTTATTTATTTAATTAATTTCCAACTATATCCCAACTAATTCAAATATTTTATTTGAATTAAGTCACATGACCTTTCATCTCACCTTGACATTTGTCCATTTCCCCTTAATCATGTGTTGTATTACAACTTTTATCTTTCACATGCACAACTAATGGGACCTAATTTTAGTATTTATCTACACAAGCACACCTAAGCCTTATCTTCCCTTGCCACATGTCAAATGACTACAATTTCTTAATGTGCAAGGAAACCTAACTTAATCCTATCCATCCATTTCATCTAAAACCCTAATTGATCCTAGCCATCCATTTGAATCAAGCCTTTCCTATAAAGAAAGCCTCTCTTGAGAGATTAGCAGGAGACATTAGAGAGAGAATGGAGGATTCAGGGATTCTTTTTCATGCAACCTCACTCTGCTAAATTTTCATCTCAAGCCATTATCTATCCTCTTTCATCTACCTAGCTTGTATCTATCATCCATCATTTATCTTCTTATCAACGTTATGCTGCGGAATCGAGCAACCAACACAACAAAGCGATCAATCAATCAAGATCATCTTGCATCTTCGAGGTATTGAATCATTTGGGTTTAGGTTATGCATTTCAATTGTTTGATCATTTCCATTTGTAAATCCAAATTTTTTGATATACAGAATGTTCTCTTCCTCGAAGACTAGGTTGGTTGGTTGATTGACTATCTCCTCAAAGATTGGGTCAGCTGGTAAAACTTCTGGGGTATTTTGGGAGGTCTCAAGTTGATCCTGCTCAATCAATTCATAATTTAGTTCTTCAGCTGAGACTTCTTCCTCCCTATTTATGGTTAGAATTGCTATTGGGGGTTTTTGGTATAAATCTTTTGTGTGGACCTCATTTCCTGACCATGCAGAAAGAGAGGTTTGGTGACAATTTTTAGGTGTTTACTATAAGAGGTTTCCAAGTATTTCCCTAATAACACTTAGAAAAGAATCATGTATCCCTGACAACGATGCCAAAAAGTGACAAGTTGCTGTGAGGTCCTAACACTTTAGTTAAAAAATATCAATTTATTGATCAGGGTAGTGTTCGAGGCTATATACAATAGGGAGTTTGGATATCTCATTAAGAAACAATTTTCTAGTTCCTTTAAAAGATTTAAATAGCATATGAAACTAAAAAGCATTTATATCCTCCTACAAAAAACATTTGAACTCTACACTAAAAAGAATATAAACTCTATACTAGAAAGCATATAAAATCTATACTAGAAATGTAGAAAGGTAACTCTACTATGATCTTGAACAGTGACAAATTCTATACTGCACAAAACATTCTAACTTTTGACTAACAGAAAATAATGGGTTAAACTAAAGCAGATGCACTAGAAACATTTAAACATCAAAGAGTTTTGAAATAGTAGTAAACAACAGTTTAATCTCTAGAAAAATTTAAACAACACACCCTGTAGGTTCACAACAGAAAATTAAACATAAAATAACTTCAGCTGAAATGAAACATCCACAGAAACAAAAAATACTTATCTACTCTATAGTCCCACGAGTGGCCAGCTCTTGGGAGAAATTTTTCTTTAACTCAGGTCACATTCAATCATTTCCACAACAACATGGTAACTCTATTCAGTTCTTTATATTTCAAAAGAAATTACTTAGAACAACTCTATTTGCATTCATAGAGAAAATTGCAGTAAATAGCTCTGATTATTTTCAAAAACTAAGAGATTGATTTTTATCCATCCATAGTATGATATTTATATCCATGTTTTGAGCAACCAACTAAAACTGAACTACATTTAAACTCCTAAATTTCAGATGGTAGTAAAATGCCATTTGAAAAAGTCTTATAACTAAAAAATAGAATCTTTAACTACTGATGTCTTTTAAAACATAGAAAAGGCTTTGAGTGGAGCCATAATGTCTTGGGTAAACAACAGAAATAACAGAACTTTAAAAAGAGTCTTTAATTAATGCACGCCTAAAATTTTTGACACCCTCAACTTCCAGCGCACTAGACCTCAACAGCATGAAGTCCACTTCTCTTGTAGGCAATGCATTAACCCTGCACAATTACCCAACTCTACATACCATTATATCAACATTTAAAAGTTAATTTCAATCAATTTAGAAAATATAGATTTGTACAACATTTTATTAAAAATAGATAAATATTGCTTATAAAGACAAACAAATTGGCAATGCTAGGGAATTGGGCAATGCAAAAAGGGTTATTTATTTCATCAAAGAAATGAGGTTGTTTATACCTCATCAATATGTATGCTCAAAATCATGATGTCAGTGGCCTCAGGATGTCGAGTTAGTTTTGGTGCACACATGAACCCTTCCCTCCTTGCCACGGGAAGAACCACCACATCACTCTCGCTCTCATGGGAGTAGCTAGTTGAGCTAGACTTTTTAGAGAGGGGTTAGCCAGTCTTGGGGCCTATGTTGTGTGCTTGTGTGGATGTGTTGTTCTATGATCATGGTTGTAAAGATAACTATATGACCCAAAGGGTCACTAGTCATCGTTCTTCTATTTGGATTCCTAATATTCCACCATTGTGTGGGTAGGCTATTATTCTTGTTGATGTTTTGTTCAAGTTGACATTATCTTTCAAATTGTTGGATGAATGTTTGTTGTACCAAAGGTTGACTAAATCTCTCTTGTTGTTGGACTAGTAGGTCTTGTTGTGGTCTTCGATGGAAATCCTTTATCTCGTCAAAGATTTCCCTCACCCACTCACCTCTAAGTCTAGGGCACATTCGTGAGCTAAGACAAGAGATAGGTAGTTTAAGCTAACCTTGACTTGACCTAGGGTTTGAATTTGTGTTGACTTTGTTGGAACTTGTAATGAAATCCAAGGTTTTGACCAATGTTTGACTATAATTGACCTTGTGTTGGGACCAAGGGTTTGTGAACCTTCTATGTTTCTAATGTTTTTGTTCTTTTTGGATTTGTATGAATGTAAGCCTAAATGAATGCAAAACTTTTTCTTTTTTTTATGTTTTTGTAAATCAAAATGATTTTTCTTAATCTAGGAATTAGAGAATGTATGTAAGCTATGATCATGAATTTGCCTAATGCAATGTAAACTATATTTTTTGGGGTTTTTTGAATATTTGGACCAAACTTAAAAGGGAAATTGCTTTTAAATGAATTGATCTATGAACTTGGAAAACAAATTACTCTAAGAATGCAAGATCTATCTATTCTATCAAGGAAAAAGAAACAAGATTACTGATTCCAAGAGCAATTTTGATTGCCTAATTACAACAAATTGAAAGAAAACATAAAGGAACCTAGAGTAAAAGAAGACGTGTGAGCCTCCACTACCCTCAGATATCCTTGTGTGGGAACCTCAAATCCTCTTGTAGTAGTAGGTTGATCCTCTTGGCAAAAAATAGAAAATGGACGTAAAAGAAGCTTTTGAATATTTTTGAAGAGAGCTCAATGAGAGCTTTGATGAGCATTGTGACTTGATGTGAGCAGTGTATGGATGTGTAACAAGCTTGTATGAAAGTTGTAGACATCTAAAAATGTCTTGAACACCAAACTGACTCCCGACATCCCTAAACACATCAATTTCCCTTATATTCAATTAATTAAATTTTTATTTAATGAAATCACCCAATTTTCCACCATTTTATCCCCAAAATTGAATTAATTTCATTAATTCAATAGTCCAAAACCTTAGCCAATTGATTTAATAAATATGCAATATTTATTTAATCAATTTCCCTCTCCTCACTAGATCCAATTAATTAGCTAAACCATGCTTAACTAATTAATTCAACCTATTAATTGACCTATCCCTACCCTAGACAATTAAATAGCTATTATTTAATTGCCTACCCTAGCCTACCTCATCCTAGCCCTAGGATTAATTAAATAAAACCTACATTTAATTAATCCTAACCTCTCATTTGGGTGGTCAAACCTAGTTTTAACACCCTTCCCCACATCTTCCAAATAAAAAATTGAAATATATCCACATAAGTCAATTTTTTATTTTAAAACATCCCACATCACAATTAATTCCTCTTACATCCCCATACCTTGTTTATCTCCACTTATCCCCAAATGAATTTTTAATTCATTTTACATTCCCCATATGAATCTTTAATTCAAAAATAATCCTTCGCTCCCATGCTCATTTAATAACCCATTTTCCCAAAATGAATAAAATATTTACTTTTATTCCTAGCCCTCAATTCCTCCAAGATCTAATCTAGGCCCTCCACATTACTTTTATCCTCCACCATTGATCTTCCAAATCAATCTCCACCCTTGGATCAAAATCCCTCCAAAATCTCTATAAATACTTCATCCTCCAACCCATTTTGGGGATCCAAGTTTCAAGTAATGTTACCATGTCCAAATGTCTATTGACCTAGAATTATGAGTTTACATAATTAGGATAGCATTTCACATTGAATCACTTATCTAGGGATTATCATGTCTTAGGAGCTCTTGGGTGCAAGTTTCTTCTTCCCTTGATGAGATTGGGTTTTCATGTTTGAGGCATAACTATTTGTCTTGATTTGCTTTTAGTTTGTGTTTTGACCTTGAATTGATCACCTAATCTACATTGGCACACCCAATGGGACCCACAAGGTCTGAATCTAATTAGTTTTTGTGAGTTTTTGTGCTCTAGACGTGTTTTTGCAGGTGCAGTGCCATCTACCATGCGCAGTGGCGCTTTCTCTGGCGTATTTTAGTGCCTTCTTCTATTTTAGCGCTATTTTGCGTAGCACATTTCTTACTTAAGGATCACTCACATGTCTCTTTTTAATGATCTTCCTATTATTTTTTGTGTCAAGTTGCTCTCTATTTTTGCAGGAATATTGATTGGACAAGGGGAGCTTATGCGAAAATTTCCCTAGAAGTAGAAACATACTTTTCAGTTATCATTTTGTCTTATTTTTCTCATCTGTTGTACTAACAAGGCTAACAAGACCTTAATTTTGCCATCTGACGCTTTGTGTTGTTCAAGAAAAGACCTTTGTTTGCAGGACAGACACTTTCAGGCTTGTATCGGTGTTATCGGAGCCCAGATTGGTGCTATCTTTACACTTTGACCAGACTGCTTGACAACTTGTGCAGTAGTGCCTTCTCAATCTCATTTTAGCGTTATTACCTATTTTATAGCTTTCTGTATATTGTATTAGTGCTATGTATTATTGTGGCACTTTCTATATAATTATGTAGCACAAACTTGTATATTAGCGCCTTCTGGGTCCTATATTAGCACCTATTTGGGAATTGGTGCCATTTTGTTTAGAGTAACAAGTAGTCTGTCAGTGTCTTTCAAGTAGCGCCATTATCTGTCCGTAGTGGAGAGATTACGACTCTGTTTTAGTGCTATTTCTGAAACTAAATTTGATGTCTGTGTAGGTACTGACAAGTGTTTTGCAGGTCATCCATGTTATCTTGCAGACACTAACAAGTTTTTGCAGGGTGTTATTAGATTAGTAAACATTTCATTTAAAAATTTAAAATGAACCCTTGCATGCTAGTTTACACAACATTTCGATTTGGTGTTATAAAAACTTAATCTACAAACAAATAAATCTTTGTATGTGTGTGTACCAAATATTTGAATTTGGTATTCTAAAATTAACAAGTGTGTGCCAACAAACAACTATCAAAACACTTCGATTTTGGGCTTTAAAAAGAACCACAAATTGCATCAATCAAATCATTGGGTTAAAAGAACAACAATCTGCATTCTTCACTCATATAATCAAGAAAACCAAGCTAATTTGTGTGACGTGCTTTCGTGATTTGTGTTTGAAGTGTGAAAAGTGTATGCTTTTCCCTCGCACCATTTGGTGACCTTGGGAATCAAAAGTTTCTCACAACACTTACATTAATCACCCCCAACATAATCCAAAGAACTAAAATGAACCATGTTTAGTGTGATGCAAGCACAAGGAATACGTATTCTCTCCCCTCGCATCTTTGTATGAACTTGGGGATCAAAAGTATTTTTGTGGTTGTATTGCTTTTGTTAATCCTTAGAGGGCCTGCCACCCCATTTCGAAAGGTGGGAACGACCCAAGCGGAAACAAGCTAAAGCCAAGCTCTTTCAAGCCGCTATATAAAATAAGGTGTTTGGGATGAAAGTCACAAGCAACAAGTGTTGTTGTGTTATACCGACAACCAACCTCCCCTAAAACCCTCCAAGGCATAACCCTTGGAGGCTGGGAGACTCCATAACAGAGAGTAGCGCTGCTGCATGTATAACCACTTGAATGAAAGCACTTACTAAGAACCTTTGTTTAGCAAGCAAAAATCCTTCTATTTGTTGATGTAAAAGGGAAACCTTTGAAGCGGCCCCGATTCATGCGGCTCTTAGCCAAGGTAGTAGGGATAATCCAAAGGTTTGGTGAGGGACAAGCCTTATAGGAAAATTAGATCTTGGTATGCGTGAGAAGTGTGTGCAATTGTAAGGAGGAGTTGGTGCTACCAAGATCTTGGAGCTACCCGCTTTGAATAAGCACAGCTAGGGGATTCAACAAATACTATCATATCTTCACCTTAGGTTTTGCAAAGTGCTTGTTGAATAAAATCACATGTCGTTTTCACAAAACAAAACAAAATCTTGATTATTGTGTGATTATTGTGCTTGAATTGTTTGCAACAAACTTGCCAAGAGACAAACCAAATCATTTGTTCAAACATCAAACCAAAGCAAAATCAAATTTGTCACCAAAATCAGTCTTTTTCAAAGACCTGACCAACACTGCCTTGTTTTAGTGCCATCTCTATATGATTTTGGTGCCATTTCACCTGTGGATTGGTGCTATTTTTAGATTGACTTGCCTAAGACTAAGACCCAATCAGTTGTGATCTTCACCATCTACTCTTCCATAATCCGTATTTACATTCCAAAAAAATTGTTTGTACCCCATCCATTTTCTCCTCAAAATTTTCCAAAACATACCATCATTTGGACCTTAGAGAATCTACCATCATCATTATTGGACCCTTTGCTATATCATAATCCGCTCAAGTCCATATCTATTCACCCCCGGTTGATCTTTGCATATCTCTTTGGACCAAAAACAAATATCAAAATCCAAATCCAAATCAAAACACACCCATCAACAAATCATCAATCAAAAAATCATCATCCCTTTGAGCCAAAGATAGATCTAGATCTCATCATTCACATCATATCTTTCTTGGAGAGTCAATAGTCTACCTTCCAAGTGAAATAGTTATCCTTCTTTGCGTAAGGTCATTAGTCTACCCCAAACAAAGAAAAATATCTATTTTTGCGACACAAAAATCTAGGTCTTACCTAAGCTCAATTTGTTGACCATCCTATCCTTTAAAAAAAAAAACATCATCCTAATCAATCAAAATCAACATCAAAACCAAAACCCCTCCCATCAAAATCATCCTCAAACAAACATCATCCATCATCTACCTTTGGTCCAAATTTGTGCAAAAGTCAATACTGTCATATCACCCTTAGGTTAACACCTTTTTCTTCTTAATCCTTCATCTTACTACACTCACCCTCTCCATCTTATTACCACATCCATTGTTGGGTCGAACACAATCAATCAAATTCTCTAAGGTCTCCATCCCCATCTCACTCTACTTCTAGAAATCAAATCCATACATGTGCATGCCCATAACAAGATCACAACATAGAAAGAATCAACAAATGGCAGAATCTGGGCAATGTGGCAGCATAGGAATGCCTAACACCAACAACAACAACATACCCATCAATCAAACATACAACCCACCTATGTACTTTCACATCCCCACATATAGTCCCAACGAAAATCCTTTCCATTTCTTGCAACAACCACCACCACCACCACCCCCACAAAATGTTCCCACCATATCCCAAGATGATCTAGATGTCTTGAGCTTTATGCAAGACGTTGATAACAAGGACATGCTTGACAAAGTCCTTAGGTTGGATCCAGACAAATATCTTGATTATCTCCTCACAATAGGTGCTCAAACACCCACGACCTCATCCCAACCACCCCATAACATGACATCATCCCAACCATCTACCTCTACCATCAATGTTACCACATCCTCCCAACCATCTACATCAAACACCCAACCCATTATCTCTCAAACATCAACACCTACCATATCTACCATCTCCACAAGCTCTACCGCTACCACATCTATGATTCCCACAAGTACCTCCAATGTAACCACATCCCAACCTGTCACCACATCCACTATCACAACCAACATAACCTCTTCCATCCCACAAATCACCTTAGGCATACAAGGGAACACCATGCATGCAAGTACCTCCATGAGTGTGCCTCCACCCAATCCTCAAACCATCGCCTACCTAAGACAGTTATTCTCACAACCACCTTACAATACTACCAACCCCTCCAACGTCAATCCATTCAATGTTACATATCTACAAAACCCCATCACATCATCAAATCAACATAATCCCAACCCCCAAATAGCCCCACACATTATCCAACAACTCTACGCATATCAACAACATCAAACACACATCAACCAAAACACCATCCCGCAGTACCAAAACCTCAACCAAACAAATCTCCAACATCAAATTCCACCCTATCTCCAACACCTACCCAATCAACAAGTCTACACACCACAACCACCTCCACCACAGGATCTCACAACCATCATACAAACCTTAATTCAAAAGGTAGATGAAATGCAAACTGGGGGCAAGCGCAAACACTATTCCTTTGAGGATATTTTCTCCTATCCATTTGATCGCACATTGTACATGTCCCCTTTCCCCAAGAACTTTGAAACACCAAAATTTGACAAATACAAGGGAAAGGGAGACCCTAGGGACCACCTTAGGAGTTCTACATCACTTGCCTAGAAGTCTCAAATAACGATACCTATCTAATGAGACTATTCCCAAGAAGCCTTGATGGTCAAGCTGCTGAATGGTTTGCACATCTTCCCCCAAGAATTAGGACTTTCCTTGAGCTTGCGGAAAAATTTGTAAACCATTTCTCCTACAACTTTGAGCATGAAATGTCTATGATAGACCTTTGCAACACCAAACAAAAGAACGGAGAAGCATTCGCTTCTTTCTTGCAAAGGTGGAGAAACTTAGCAAGCAAACTCCCGTGGCCAATTCTTAAAAAATAACTCTTCACCATGTTTGTGACCAACCTCAATCAGGAATTAGGGTTCCATTTACAAATCCTTTGTGCATCTACCTTTGAAGAAGTCATCGACAAAGGTACTACCATCGAATGGGCCCTCATCACCAAGGGCTCCATCAAACTATATGACTACAAATCCAACAACAACAACACCCCCAATACAAACAACAACGCCAACACACAATCAAATGACAAGCCACGCTATTGGGGGAAGAACAAGAACACTTTGAATGATGACATCATGGATGTGAAAGCCATCCAACATGTACAAAATCAAACACCTACACACACGTATGCAACCAATGTAAATAACTAAATGGGGCAAACTAAACCACAGAAACCTCGAAGGCAATTTACACCCTTAGGGGAACCCATTGAGGACATCCTTGACAGATGTCTCAAGAAGGGTTTGATCACACTCCCACTTATTAGACCCTATCAAGAGAATGAGCTCAAGGCTGCATGGTACAATGAAAATGATTACTATGAATACCACTGCATTGTGGGTCATAAAATGGCAGACTGCATGCAACTAAAACATTGCATCTAAGATCTCATTGATCAAAATCAAGTCAGCCTTGATCAAACCACCCAACCCTCTCCAAATGCCAATCTCAGAGCTTACAAGGATCCACTGCCTAACCATAATAATGTCTCCTCATCCAATCAAGCATATAATGTCACCCCACCACCCGCATCCTACGACTCTATTGTAGGGTGGATAGACTCATCATCTCACTATGTCAACACAATCACCATTCGGGCACAAGCACCCGATTGCGCTGTCGCAACCCATCATGGCCATGTATCTATCTACACAGCCCCTACCATTGAACAAACACCCGCATCCACATCATATCCCCTACCCACTCATCCAACCACACGCCCATCCCCTACCAATCAATACAACCTCCTAGAGCATCTAGGAAAGACCCCTACCCAAATATCCATACTTGAGCTACTCCGCACATCCCCCCTTCACAAAGATGTCCTTGATAAATCCCTCTTGGAAACTCAAGTTCCTACCAACTTGAATGTGACTCAATTCCAAGCCATGGTAGGACATATCACCACACCACATCATCTCACATTTTCTGAAAAGGATCTTCCTGCTTCTGAACACCTACACAACAATGTGTTACACATCAAAGTCCGTATCCACAAACACATAATCAAAAGAGTCTTAATAGATGGTGGCTCTAGCCTAAACATATGCACTCTTAAGCTATTAAAACACTTGGGATACTCAGATGTGGTTGTAGACACTAGCGAGTGCATCACAATCAAAGGCTATGATAACACCGAGCGACTATCTAAAGGCACCATCAAACTCCCTATCCAAGTGCGATAGAAAATATTGGAAACAAAATGTCAGGTCCTTGATCTTGACCTCCCCTACAACATTCTTCTTGGCCGACCATGGATTCATGCCATGCAAGAAGTCCCATCCACATTCCATCAATGCCTCAAATTCCTTCACAATGGCACAGAAGTCACTGTCTATGCTGATCCCTGCCCCTTCCAATATTGTAGTTTCTTAGAAGGCCATGACCATACCTTCTGCTCATGTAACAAAGCCACCACTAAAGCCAATCCTATAGCATCCACCTCATACATCGACCTTGCAAACATTGCCACCACTTCATCCCAAGCACCTCCACCACCCGAGGTCAAGATCAAGCTCAACACAGGATGTGGGGAATATGATCTACACAAGACCTTTTGTGTGGGCACATTATCCAATCCTATAATGTTTGGCATCCCAAAGATAGAAGCATCTAACATAGCCATCATCAAGTGTAAACCATCACCCATCTTTGAAAAGAAACATCTCCTCGATCAGGATGTGCTCAAAGATATCTCATCCTGGCTATATAAGGACGAAGAACCTGAGAAAGAAGCCCCCACCATCCCAACTAAAATCTATGGTAAAGGGTCTGAAATTGTCAAAAGCATGGGCTATAAAGGACAAGGCGGTATAGGCCTTCATGAACATGGAATTGTGGAACCATTGCAAGAAACAAGAAATCCCTATACTCAAGGGTTAGGATACGGTCAACCACAATGTATGCTCAATACCGGTGAATGTATCTTAGCCAAAGTCACTACGGTCTCCCTAGAAGTTGACAACGTCAATGAATGGGCCTTTAAGACTCCTTTAGTGACTTTGCCAATTTCTTTGACTCATCCATTTGCACCATCTACACAGTCACCACTCTTGCCTCATCATCCAATGACTTACCACTAATATACCTAGACCTCATAGACTGGGACCTCCTATCTTTGACATAGCACCAAATGATGAGGCCATCACTAAAATGATGGGGGTTAGAGATCACTTCCCCCTAGGAGATCACCAAGTAGGATACATCATGGAACTTGATATGCATGCTTATTTCGGGGAGACAACCCCTGCCTCTAGTCATAAAAAGATAAAAATCAAACATGGATTTGGTGGTGAAAATTGCTTTGCGACAGTGCCAGATCCCAAAAAAGTAAAAACAAAAGACGTATCTCCTAGTGAAAACCTCAACGAGGTTCTAGGAGATGGAAGCATGGGCCTCCCTGAGATAGATAAGGTTTATCCAGATAGGTCACCTGTCCTGGTAGAGCCAGCCCAAGAGATGAATCTTGGCATGGAAGAAGAGCCAAAAATCACTTTCAGGGCAGAATCTCTCAGCACAGTAGAGTAAGAAAACTTCTTAACATTCTTCAAATGCAAAAATTACAATTTTGTGTGGACCTATGTAGACATTCCAGGGCTTGATCCCCCCTTGGTCATCCATCACCTTGCAGTACGTCCTGATGCGAAACCAGTAAAGCAGAAGCTCAGAAAAATGAACCCTCAGGTGGCTCTCCTAGTCAAGGCAGAGCTAAAGAAACTACTAGATGTTGGGTTCATTCACCTAATTGATTATTTGGAATGGATTTCCAACCTAGTACCAATAGTCAAACCTGATGGCCAAATCCACTATTGTACCGACTTCAGAGATCTCAACAAAGCTTGCCCAAAGGATGACTTCCCATTGCCTAACATTGACATGATAGTCAACCTCACAGTAGGACATGAGATGTTATCCCTCATGGATGGGTTTTCAGGGTACAACCAAATCTAGATCGCATAAGAAGACCAGCATAAGATGTCTTTTATATGTCCATGGGGGACATACTGCTAGGTGGTAATGTCGTTCAGTCTAAAGAACGCTAGAGCCACATATCAAAGAGCCATGACTGTCATCTCCCATGACCTTTTTCACCACATCATGGAAGACTATGTGTACGACTTATTGGGAAAATCAAAGACAAGAGAGGAACATCTGAATGTATTGGCAACGATCTTTGACCATTTAGAGCAATACAATGTCCTCAATCCAAAGAAATGTGTCTTCAGGGTCACCTCCGGAAAACTTTTGGGATACATAGTCTCCAGAAGAGGAATCGAGGTAGATCCCGCAAAGGTCAAGGCCATCATTGAAATGCCTCCTCCAACAACACTGAAACAACTAAGAAGTCTACAAGGAAAACTCCAGTCCATCCGTCGGTTCATTGACCAACTTGCTGATAAATGCCAACCATTCCAGCATCTACTCTGAAAAGATATAACTTTTGTCTGGAACACTTAGTGTCAAGCCACCTTTGATCAATTGAAAGAATACCTAGCTAATCCCCCTATTTTAACTCCACCAAGGCTAGGGGAACCCCTCCTGCTATACATCTCTACAACAGAGAGAGCTATCAGAGGCTTATTAGCACAGCATGATGAGCATGGAAAGGAAAGAGCCATCTATTACATCAGCTGCACTCTCATATCATATGAGCTCAACTATACATAGATTGAATGAGCATGTCTAGCCCTGGTCTTCACCTCACAAAAACTAAGACACTACATGCTCAATCATAAAACCAAGCTCATCACCAAGATCAATCCACTGAAATACTTGTTGAATAGAACTGCTCTTACTGGGAGAATGGCAAAGTGGGTCATGATTCTCACTAAATTCAACATTGAATATACTGAGAGAAAAGCCATCAAAGGACAAGTCATTGCTGATCAAGTGGTTGAAGCACCCATTCCTGCAAAACATCAAACACTGGCAGAGTTTCCTGATGAAGCTATCTTGACAATCACACCAGCCACAGAAACATGGAAGATGTACTTTGATGGATCATACACATACAAAGGCTCAGGGGCAGGCATCCTATTTGTTACCCCTCAAGGTGACACGATCCCTAAGTCATTCAAAATCACATTCCCATGTACCAACAACATGGAAGAATATGAGGCCCTTATCACAGGTCTCAGAATGGTAATCAAATGGAAAATTGAGAAGCTAACAGTATATGGAGACTCTCAACTAGTCATTCGGTAGGTAAACAATGAGTACAAGACCAAGGATGATAAACTCCTACCTTACAAAAAAATGGTCGATGATTTCAAAGACTTTTGATGACATCCACTTTGAGCAGATCCTAAGGGTAAATAACAAAGCTGTAGATGCCATGGCTACCATCAAGTCCTTGGTCAACATGAAGAAAGACAGCGAGAGGTGTGAATTCTTGATCGAAGAACTCCCTATCCTAGCATATGATGTACCCCAATCCGAGCTAGTGTGCGAAGTCATTAGTCCCCTATCCCTGTGGTATCAAGAAACCTACCTATATCTCCATGATAACATCATCCCTCCAAATCCATCCACCTCACAATGAAAATCTTTCATCTGCCGAGCTGCCTGCTTCATACTTGTAGGAGATACCCTATACAAAAGGAGTCTTGAGGGCACGCTTTTACGATGTTTAGACTCTAGGGAAGCTGAAGTGGCCTTGCAAGAGGTACACACAAGTATCTGTGGGGTACATTCAAGTGGACCCGCTCTTGCTAAAAAGATCCTAAGAATCGGATACTATTGGTCAACCATGGAAAGAGACGCCTACAAGTTTATCAAGAAATGCCTACCATGTCAACAACATGGCGATCTCATCCACGAACCAGCACAAGAACTGCAACCAATCACAATGTCATGGCCTTTCTCACAGTGGGGACTCGACCTTGTAGGGAAAATCCATCCACCATCATCCAATGGCCATAGATTCATAATCACCACTACCGAATACTTCACCAAGTGGGTGGAAGCAATACCACTCACCTTCACCACAGGCACCCAAATCTCTAAGTTTATCCTCCATTACATCATCTGTCACTATGGTATCCCCCATTCCATCATCACCAACAATGGAAAGCCATTTAAGTACCAAGAAGTTTGCACTTTGTGTGAAAAATTTGAAATCAAACACCACTTCTCCACCCCATATTACCTACAAGGAAATGGTCAAGCAGAGGCTTCGAATAAAACCATCCTCCACATTCTCAAGAAGATAGTCAATGAAGCTGGTCGTGACTGGCACCTCTAACTCAACCCTACCCTATGGGCCTATCACACAAGCATCTGCACCCGCATAGGCACCACTCCATTCTCCCTAGTCTTTGGATTTGAAGCCATTTTACCTATCGAGGTCAAGCTCCCATCCTTAAGGGTATCCTTGCAAAACATAATCACTGACGAGGAATATCGAGTCGCAAGGTTGCATCAGCTAGAACTACTGGATGAGAAATACCTAAATGTGTTGAACCACTTGTAGGCATATCAAAATCCCCTCAGGAGAAGTTATAACAAAGGCATCAAAACCCAAAAATTTGAAGTAGGTGATCTTGTCCTTATGGAGAATCAGAAAAACTTGCAAGAGTGCACTAAGAAACGCAAGTTCAAACCCAATTGGCTATGACCGTATGTCATCATAGCTAGCTATGGATCAAGAGCATACCAGCTTGCAACACCTGAGGGGCAACCTCTAGATGAGCCGATGAACATTCTGCATCTAAAGAAATTCTACGCCTAACCCATCGAGTATCCCAATCAAAAAATATAAAAAATAGAAAAATCAAGAAACCAAAAAAATAAAAAAATCAAGAAAAATCCGAGTGCAATAAAAACTTCCAATGGTGAAAATCACTTCGGTGACGCCTTGGATAGGTACCATGGTGAAAAACTATTTTAGGCGCCATGTGTAGTGTCCATTTCTACCATCTAATAAGTCCTCTTTCCATCACAACACTCCATATCACACACATCCCATGGCTTGGAATTCTAAAACATCAAGTCCTATCGCCCATTCTGCACTATCTCACCCAAGCCCAATCCATGGAACGGGGATCCTTGTAAGCTTCTGTTTGTATAGCTGAAAATAAAAAATTCAAAAAACAATACAAAAATCATCAAAAATAAAAAAAACAAATGCAACATCACCCTCACACATCGATCACTCTAATCCATCAATCCTCATCACATCACACCCATCCTAAACCATTCCCACATCATCAAGTCATACCAGAACTACATATTCATTTCCCCCACATCTTGAAAGTACCTTGATCCCATGGACACAGGGTATGTAGGCAGTCTGGAATACAAAGGAAGTTTCCAGTACTTAGGTACCTAAGATGCACCCATCCAACCTGTTTGGATGGTCTCCATGTTAGATCTAGGGCACACAACTAAGAGGGGGGGTGAATCAGTTGTACAAAAACTTGCTTCTACTTCAAACACTTGATTCTTCTTTGTTAGTTAATAGCATATTAGTTAACCATTCATGAAAGAAAAATGCATAAACACAGGAGCAGATAAACATCAACACATTAGACACCAAGATTTTGACATGGAAAACCCGGTTAAGGGAAAAACCACGGGGTGATTAACCCAAGGATTATTCTTTGTTAGAAGAATAAGAAAAATGGATGGCACATGGCAATTAGGGCTCACTGCCCAAGTACACTATGTTGATAACTGAGAGGGGGGGTGAATCAGTTATCCTAATTATTTCTTCTTTTGAACTTTCTTATTAATCAAAGCATCATTGAATCGAACAAACAAACATTACCATGAAATGAGAAACACATGACACAGTATTTTTGACGTGGAAACCCGGTTAAGGGAAAAAACCACGGGGTGATTAACCCAAAGATTATTCTCTGTTAGAAGAATAAGGAATTACAAGATGGCACTTGCCAATTAGGGCTCACTGCCCGAGCACACTATTCACAAAGAGGCACACCACCTACAAGGAGACACATTGTCTACAAAAGAATGTTTTACAATACTTGAACTGATTGGAAGCATCTACATATGCTGGAGTTTAGTTCCGGCTAGGCTCAGTATACTGATCTACTGCACTTCATCTTTCCTCTACTCTTTAAAACGCTTTCTTTTCACATACCATATCTTTCTTATTACTTCTACTCTGCTCTGCACTTATTCGCATACTCCATAACTCAACTAAACTTCTCACAACAAAATCCATCCTCTATTTGTATCCGCACTAGTGATTTTATTATCTTTCTAGTCGGCACCCGGAATAGTCTATCTTCTCACAAACTTTGTTCTGTCGGCTGAATCCTTGCATATCAAGTAATGCGGATCAAGCATATACTTGTAGATGTCATTAATCATGTCAGCCAAACATGAATCACACCTTCACAACCTTTACCATCAACAGTAACACATCCGAAAAATAGTCTAATACTCTGTCAGTCAGTTCTTCTTCTGTTCGCACTGTCTCTTAGGAATCCGGTACTCAACTATTCATATCTTCTTCCTTGTCCATCATCGGAGACTAAATCCTTGGAATATACTACTCAAGGTAGTCCTCTTGACTTCCCCAAATCCACACTGCACCAAGACACTTCCTCTGAGAGATCCGGACCAATCTGTTGGACCTTGCCACATGCTCTGTTCTTGTTCACCGGACCACAACAATCTTTATTCTGACTTCTGGTAGAGACACACCATGACTTGCGGATATGTGGGATGACCTTTGTTGCCATCAATAACAACAACCATGAATCCATATAGTGTCTCTTGCCAACAATCTCCCCCTTTGGCATTGATGGCAACACTTAGTGAAAAATGACTAAGTGTTTACACTAAGCTCCCCCTTGGCTGATGCTCTATCTTTATATACAATTTCTGGAACTCCCCCTTAGTTGGATTCCTCATTTTTCACTACTCCTCACTCCCCCTTTGACATCAATGGCAAAGGGTAGGGTCCGCACACCAAAATTTTCAAAAATTTACTATACTTAGCCGCATATTACATACTCACATAAACTGAAGAATGTCTGCAAAGGATGTCTTTAATTGGACCAGTTCTGTAGCCCAACTTTGCTTCATTCTATCCAAAATTGAAATGTGACCACTTAACAAAAATGCAAAAGCTTCTGCCCTTTTGAGATCTATCGAATCATTTGTTTGGGCGGTAGTTTGAGCATCACTTATGGCCTCATGCATAGTTTCTAACTTAGGGATTATAATCCTTCTAAGTTCTCCCATCTGGTTAGTTATATTCTTCCTTTCCTTCTCAAAGTTCTTTATTGCATTTGTGATTGCAATAGTTTGACATTCTTGATTGACTATGGAGGAAGAGAGAGGATCAAAACTTTGAGACAAACTTTGTAGTTTGTCTTGTTCCTCTTTTATTTTCTTATCAATTTCTACTGTTGCCTTTGACTAGGAGATACAAAATTTGTAGATGTCACCGCCATCCTTAAGAGCACTTTCTAAGCTCTTTATTCTAATACTTAGATTTCTCCTATCATTAGAGATTAATCCTAGTACTTCTAAAAATCTCTTTTCCAAAAACTCCTTCTGGACCTTTTCTTCAGCTGATTTTTCTAGAGAATCAAAATGTGTATCAACACTGCTGACTAAGGTTTTGAGATTACCGGAAGAGGAGGTTGTCGGATCTATCTGGACTGATGGCATAATCTTTTCAAGCACTCCAAAAGTAGCCTCTATCAACTCACAGTCTTCCATATGAGACTTTAGGAGTTTTTCATTTGCCTTAGCATTTGCAAATGAAGCTATCTTCATCGTCTGTACCGGAGAGAGGGAGTCAAAGTTGAATGGACCTTTTAGAAGCTCCGGTTCATCAATCTCTATTGTTTCTTGGCTCAAAATTTTTTGAACAGTTTGTGCAGTGTCTCTTGCCAGAGATAGATGTTTCTTTTCTTCTACAGTTTTGTCCTTTGGAATCTTTTCTCCTTCCACATTCTTACCACTTTCAGTTGTGGTTTTCTCTGTTGGAATCTTCTCTTTCTCTGCATCCTTGGTGCTGTCAACCTCTTTTTCTTTTACTGCTGCTTCTTTCCCCTGTAATTTCTCTTCTTCTTGGGATCCAGAGACTGTAGGGGAAGCCAGAGGAGAGATGTTAGTCTATTCAAGGGCCACTTCTTCCGGAGCAGATGATTCCAAGTCCACAGCTATTTCTGCACCTAAGTCCTCTACTACAGGAAGATTAAACCTTTTGAAGGCCTTCCGGAGTATTTCTTCTGTCTCTCTGGCCACCTTGTCAGTCTCACCAAGCATGAGTTGATTCATTCTTTCTTTACTCCTGAACTCATCTTTGCAGTCTTTGAATATTATCTTCATTGTCTTGGGATCAATTTGAGGATATAGTTGAATAGCTATCTGCTCCCGAATCTCAAGATCTTTTGCCTGAGCATTATTCTTTTTTATTTCTAATTCCTTCTCTAGACTCTTAGGAATTTCAGAGATAATCTCAATAAAGGCTTTACTGTAAATGTTGAGGTACCTGATTGTAGCTTCTTGCAGGATCTTTTGGTCTGCCTCATTGTAGTCATCATAAAATTCAGCCACTGGTTGAAGATTCCCATCCACAGTGACTGACTTGATTACACTCTCTAGAGACAGGGTGGGCTTTTCAACAAATTCCTCTGCCATTTCTTCCTTGTCTTGACCTGTGGAGGGTTTATTGGATCCTTTCTTCTTCTGCTTCTTTATTTCTTTTACTCCCTCATCTGACTCAGTTTCCTCTTCATCCTTTTGGCTTTCATAAGCCCTTGTGGCTTTTGTCTTAGATCTTTTACTGGATGCCTAGACTTCCAGTTTTAAGCTTTTAGTTCTGACAGGTGTAGATCCTTTTGATGATCTGGTCCGGGTTGAGGTTTCCACTGGAGCACTTTTCTTGCTTTTCTTTTCTGCCTCTTTCTTTTCTTCCTTAGCCTTTCTTCTCTTTTCCCGGTTGGCATCAAGTGCTTCCTTTGGGATGCCTAGGCCTTGAGCAATATGCTCTACTTCTTTTCTCACCTTCCTCTTTATCTCAGGTTCCCTGAGTTCCACATGGATCTTCACACTCAGCTCCTTAAAGGTTCCAAACCTTTCTACCTTTGGATCTTTGGGCTGACTAAGCATGTGTTGAACATGCAGTTCCACAATCTATTCATCAACCTCATACCCCATGGGCATGATCCAGACAGTCCTTGGCTCTACTGCCTCCATTAGGCACTGATCAGTATCCACCATAAAGCAAACTGAGTCTGTATTTTTCAACAACAGACTGGGGAATTCTTTCTCTTGCTTGCATCGTGCTCTGGAAGTTTTTGAAGTATCCCCATAGGGCTGTATTTCTTGCTTTGGCATCCCCAAGCCCATGTAAATAATCTCTTATCTGGACTGCAACAGGTTTGTCATTCTGCCATGCCCATCCACTTGATCTGGGCAGCTCATTCATGAAGTAGAAAAATAGACATAATATAAGAGTACCATACTTAAAAGAATTCTTTTTGTCCTTCTTGATTTTCTATATATTTTCCATTAATTGGCTTAAGAGAAGTTCACAGAGATCATAATCTGCATTCTTCCTCAGCATTTCATAGGCAGTATATATTGCAGTTTTGGATACAGAATTCTCCCTACTGGAGTGATAGATCTTGTATCCTATTATCATGGATGCATACTTGATATCCGGATCAGAAATATCTTCAATGGTCATTGCCCTCTTATCAAATTTTGATTCGGTGGCCTCAGTTACAATGCTATTTTTGATAGATTTGAGGATAGGTATCCCTCTGGAAGAGTATAGACCAGTTACTACCCTAATTGCCTCTTTTGTGATCTTGCAGGGTCTATCCAGCCATAGGAAGTTGTCATGCATCCTGCTCAATACATACCGGACCCATTCATCTTCTTCAAAGCAGGGGAAATGAATGAATTGATCAAACTATTTCTTCTGGATACCCTTATACTCTGGTTTAAGCTCAAAAGCATTGTCTATCAGTTGTTTGTGATAGAGATCTCTCAATTTGAATTCCCCGAATTCTTCAATGCTTGCATGTATGTAAACCCTAACGTCTTCTATGTGTAAAACGCCATGAGGAACACTAGAGAATGCTCCTAAGGGATCTACCTCCAATGACTTGTATGGATGTTTCTTAAATTCAGGTCGGGGCCTATCTGAGATCTTTACTATATTTGGAGTAGCCATTTCTCAAAAGATTTGTAGCAAGATATCAAAAATGGAAAATACCTTATGCGTCTTCAGTTACACGAAGTGGTTGGATTGATTTCTATATGTAATGACTTCGGCAGGAGATCTTTGGTGAGCTTGATGAATCTTGTTGCAGAGCTCCACTTTTCGCTTCTTCTTGAGTGCAGAATGAGCAAGTGATTTTATGAGAAATCCCTTATATTGCTCCGCAAACCCTAATATCTGATGGCAATAAATGCTCGACCTACATTATTCTGGTTTGTCTCATTCAGATAGCTTGGAGTACTGGATCAGTCCTGATCTATGAACATCATGCAGATCTTCCAATCATGAACAAATCAAGATGACACATTACAAGAACATCCCAAACACTCTGTCCAATCCACAGAATAAGATAATGCACTTCCGGATCTCTCCGGACCCTTTTGTAATCCTCTGTCATTTCGAAGCATCTCCCAGAACAGGTCTTACTTGATCAATCACAACTTCTTTACATCTTCATGCAGACCTCTGAAATCTTATCTGGATCATCTCAAGACTTATATCTTCAAACCCTTTACTCCGCATCTTGTGCCACATCTGGCACCACTTGATTGGCTGGGGGAACAAGATTTTCTTTGAGTCTCCCCCTGAGCCAGAGCTCACTTTTTAATTTCTAGAAGGAATATCAGCACCAGAGTCTAGTGCGGATCCAACTTCTATATTCTCTGAACTTTTCTTCACCCAAATCTTATTCATCTGATTCCTAACTTCATTCGCATTCATCTTTTGTTTACCCTTGTCTTGATTCTGATTATACATCAGACCTCTTTTGTCATGATTCTTGCTTCTGCAGACTTTTGCATTATGACCGGACCTATTACAGATTTGGCAAATAACATTTTTTTGCATATTTGACTGATAACCTCTTGATCTGCATTGATTAGCCATATGACCTACTCTATTGCATGCAAAGCATCTACCATTGAATGATTTGTTTATTTGCATATTTCTGCATTCATGAGACTTGTGTCCATACCTTTTGCAGTTAAAGCACTATCCGGAGAAGGATGAATTTGTCTGATTCATTCTCTTTCTGCACTGATTAGCTTTGTGACCAAAGTGATTGCAGCTGTGGCAGTATCCATTGAAGGATGGATATCTTTGAGCATTGGGCTGTCTTACTAGAGGTCTTCTAGGCCTATTCCTTGGATTTTCTTATCCAAAATTCTTTTGACCGGATCCGAAGCTTTCTCCTTTCTCATATCCCAAACCATACTTGTCATCTATCCACTTTTGACTTCCAAGAAGTACTTCAAGTTGGGCAGAACTTATCTTGAATTTTTCTTTATATTCATTTGCTGTTTGAAGATCTCTTTTGAGAGAGACAATTTGATCCTCAAGTTTTTCTTCATTATCTTTGGCATCTTCAAGATCAGATTCAAGATGTTTGATAATCCTGTCCATCTGGTGGCATTCTTCTGATTTCTCTTTAAGAGATTGTCTTAGATTGTCTTCAGCTTTTCTTTTTTCTTCAATCTCTTGAGTAAACTGTATAGCTCCTGATTCCATTTCATGTCTTAACATAATGACTTCTTTTGATAACTTTTCACATAACTTGGTTTTCTCAATCAATTCTTCATTTGTATTTCTTTCTTCACTTTGTCTTGCTAATTGTTGAAGCAGCTCCTTTCTCTTTTTCATAGAGAGACTTAATTTGTCCTTTAGTTCTCTCATGAATTCATCAGCCTGTTTAAGTCTTTCCTTTAATTCATTGACTTCAGAGTTTGACTGTTCAAGATCCTCAAGGGTAGTCTTGAGTTGCTCCCTTAAACCATATGCATCCATTTGAACTTCCAGATCTTCCTCAAGCTGTTAGGCTCTATTAGGAGGAACTTAGCTCTAATACCAATTGTTGATAACTGAGAGGGGGGGGGTGAATCAGTTATCCTAATTATTTCTTCTTTTGAACTTTCTTATTAATCAAAGCATCATTGAATCGAACAAATAAACATTACCATGAAATGAGAAACACATGACAGTATTTTTGAAGTGGAAACCCGGTTAAGGGAAAAAACCATGGGGTGATTAACCCAAAGATTAATCTCTGTTAGAAGAATAAGGAATTACAAGATGGCACTTGCCAATTAGGGCTCACTGCCCAAGCACACTGCTCACAAAGAGGCACACTACCTACAAGGAGACACACTGTCTACAAAAGAATGTTATACAATACTTGAACTGATTGGAAGCATCTACATATGCTGGAGTTTAGTTCCGGTTAGGCTCAGTATACTGATTTGCTGCACTTCATCTTTCCTCTGCTCTTTATTCTACTTTCTTTTCACATACCAGATCTTTCTTATCACTTCTGCTCTACTCTGCACTTATTCACATACTCCATAACTCATTTGTATCTGCACTAGTGATTTCATTATCTTTCTAGTCGGCACCTGGAATTGTCTATCTTCTCACAAACTCTGTTCTGTCAGCTGAATACTTGCATATCAAGTAATGCGGATCAAGCATATACTTGTAGATGTCATTAATCATGTCGGCCAAACATGATTCATGCCTTCACAACCTTTACCATCAACAGTAACACATCCGAAAAATAGTCTGATACTCTGTCAGTCAGTTCTTCCTCTGTTCTCACTGTCTCTTAGGAATCCGGTACTCAACTATTCATATCTTCTTCCTTGTCCATCACCAGAGGCTAAATCCTTGGAATATACTAGTCAAGGTAGTCCTCTTGACTTCCCCAAATCCGTACTGCACCAAGACACTTCCTCTGAGAGATCCAAACCAATCTGTCGGACCTTGCCACATGCTCTGTTCTTGTTCACCAGACCACAACAATCTTTATTTTGACTTCCGATAGAGACACACCATGACTTGCGGATATGTGGGATGACCTTTGTTGCCATCAATGACAACAACCATGAATCCATATAGTGTCTCTTGCGAACACACTACTCACAAGGAGGCACACTACCTATAAGAGACACACTATCTACAAGATCATAAGTATTACAAACTTGAATTGGAGATTGACATCTTTACCATGTCTGGATCAATTCCATTTAAGCCCGAGACACTCCTACTCTGTGTTTCACTCTTTTTCTATACCACACTCATCCGCTCCAACAACACACTTCAAAATGAATTCACAAACCTTTATTTATACAAGGCATCAACTTAGGAACAATCATCTAAGTCGACAATCATCCACAAGAACATTCGCAAGATGAATAACTCATCTGATCGGCCAGTCTGAACAAGAACATCTTCATCTGGAAGTATATCTCCAATTCCAGGCTCTAACACTAATGCGGACCAACAACACAACCTTGAGATGATCCAAGAAGCTTCACAAGCTTGCCTAAATGACCAAGTACATCCGCACTTCCTCCACTTACTAGAATTCTTTTCTTCTTCATCTAGAACTTCAAGAACACAGTCTATCGCCACTCTCAAACTGAAATAGGTTCTTCTGGACCTTGAAACTATGTACAAACTGAGATGACACATCACAAGGACATTCCAAACACTTCTTCCAATCTGCAGAATAGGACAATGCACTTCCGGATCTCACTAGACCTTTTTGTAACACTCTGTCACTCCGGAGCATCTTCCGAAACTGATTCTACTTGATCGATCACAACTTCTTCATATCTTCATGTGGACCTCTAAAATCTTAATTGGAACATCTCAAGACTCATATCTACAAACCCTTTAATCCGCATCCTCTGATCCTCAACCTATTGAGTACTTTTTCCTTCTTCTCATCACTGTTCTTCACTATTTTTGATTGAGACTAATTTTCTCAATATCCTCAGCACACAACTCATCCAATCCATCTCATCAATGCAATATGAGTATATTGACATCAATGACAACACTGGTTAACCTCATACTTGCAACAATCTCCCCCTTTGTCATTGATGGCAACATATGATGTAAAAAACCATCAAGACAAGAACTACTCCTTTCTGTCACAGCTCCCCCTATCAGCAACAACTCTTCACATGTCTTCTCTTTCTTTACTGCTCCCCCTTTGATCAACAACCACTTGTTTTTCACATGTCTTCTCTCCCCCTTTGACATCAATGGCAAAGGGCTCATACTTGCAATTTCAACACATTAGAATCATACTAGCTGCTCCCCCTGAGTAGCAACTCCCCATTACCAATCCGGATCATAAGATATGACTGTGAAATCCATCAGACTAATGCACATTAGTGCATCCTAGTTTAACACCAGAGGGGCCATGACCCCTAACTTCTCCCTGAGATACTCAAAAGAGTTCTTGGGAAGAGGTTTAGTAAAGATATCTGCAATCTGATCCTTAGAGGGTACATACTCCAATCTGACTTCATCTTTGTTCACTTGTTCTCTAAAAAAGTGAAACATGATAGATATGTGCTTGGTCTTAGAATGCAACACCGGATTCTTAGAAATATTTATTACACTTGAATTGTCATAGAAAATTGTGATAGGCTCCTCATATTCTACTTTAATGTCTCTTAACATTTGCTTCATCCATAAAATTTGAGTGCAACTACCTGTTGCAGTAATGTATTCTGCTTCAGTTGTAGACAGAGATATTGCCTCTTGTTTCTTGCTTAGCCAGGAAACCAACCTTTTTCCCAAAAAGAATGCTCCTCCACTTGTACTCTTCCAATCATCCACATCTCCTGCCCAATCTGGATCTGTATATGCATGAATAGAAAAATCTTGATCTCTAAGATACCATAGGCCATACTCAATTGTTCCTTTTAAGTACCTAAAAATTCTTTTGATTGCCATGACATGAGATTCTCTGGGATCCACCTGGAATCTTGCCACAAGACCAACAGCCTGCATTATATCTGGTCTAGTTTGAGTGAGATACAACAATCCACCAATCATTGATCTGTACTTTGTCTGGTCTGCCTTAGGAGAGTCATCATCTTTGCTCAACTTGCATCCGCTTGCCATGGGAGTATTCATTGGCTTTGAATCTTCCATCCCAAATTTTCTCAACAATTCTTTCACATATTTGGTCTAAGAAATGAAGATCCCTTTCTTTGTTTGAGTAATTTGCAGACCCAAGAAGAAATTCATTTCACCAAGCATAGACATCTCAAATTCACTTTTCATCTGATTTGCAAAAGTTTTACACATACTATCTCTTCCTCCAAAAATGATATCATCCACAAACACTTCAACAATCAAAAATGTTTTCATTATCTATTTGGAAATATTGATTACTATTAGTAGTACCTTTATTGAAACCAATCTTTAAAAGATGTTTATCTAGCCTCTCATACCATGCTCTTGGGCTTGCTTTAGACCATACAGTGCCTTCTTTAATTTGCAGACCATATCACCATGCTCTGATAATTGAAATCCATCTAGTTGTTCAATGTACACCTCTTCTTCTAAGTCACCATTTAGAAAAGCATATTTGACATCCATCTGATACAGTTTGAAATCTTTGAAGGCAGCAAATGCAAGAAATAGTTTGACTGCTTCGATTATTGCCACCGGAGCAAAGGTTTCCTCAAAATCAATCCCTTCTATTTGAGAGTAGCCTTTGCAGACTAATCTGGCTTTATTTCTGATTACTTCACCAACTTAATTTAGTTTGTTCCGGAAGACCCATTTGGTTCTAATCACATTCTTGTCTCTAGGTCTAGGGAGAAGATCCCAAGTGTGATTTTTCTCAATTTGCATCAACTCTTCCCCCATTGCTTTGGTCCAATTTTTATCATTGCAAACTTCATTTATTGTATTAGGTTCAATCTTTGAGATCAGACAACATTTATCTAAATTTTGAGCAATTTTCCTCCTTGTTTGTACCCCTTTGCTTTTGTCACCTATGATCTGATCTTCAGAGTGGTTTAGAGTTACATACCTTGGAACTTTGGGAGTTTTTTGTACTACTGTTTCTTGATCAGGCTCATTCAGACAAACCTCTTCTTCCTGATTTACCGGATTAGTCTGAATCTGACTTTCAGAGGAGGTTTGAGCTCCTTGAACCAGAGAACCATTCAAATCATCTTCATCATATTCATAAACCTTGAGGGCTTCTAAATTCCTTCATCAACCTTCACATTTGTAATTTCTATCATCTTTCTAAGTCTCTTATTATAACACCGGTATGCTTTGCTTTGAGTAGAGTAACCCAAGAAAATTCCTTCATCACTTCTAGCATCAAACTTTCCTAGATCTTCATCTCTTTTGATGTAACATTTGCTACCAAATACTCTGAAATATCTCACAGTAGGAGTGATACCAAACCAAAGTTCATAAGGAGTCTTACCGGTATTGGTTCTGATTTGAACTCGATTGAGAGTGTAGACTGCAGTGCTGACAACTTCTCTCCAAAACATCTGAGGAACATTTGCTTCCATCATCATTGTCCTAGATGCTTCCTAGATGGTCCGGTTCTTTCTCTCTACTACTCCATTCTATTGTGGAGTCATAGGAGCAAACAACTGTCTCTTTATACCATGCTTCTCACAAAAGTCTATGAATTCACCGGATGTGAATTCACCACCTCTATCAGACCTTAGACATTTTAGTTTCAATCCGGTTTGATTCTCTACCATAGTTTTAAAGATTTTGAACTTCTCAAGGGCTTCTAATTTCTCTTTTAGAAAGGTAACCCACATCATTCGGGAATGGTCATCAATCAGTAACATGAAATATCTATCACCTTGCATACTCTTGATTCTTGTCGGACCACATAGATCAGTATGAACTAATTCCAATAATCCGGTAGAGGACTGATCCTTTCTTTTGAAAGAGACTCTGCTCTATTTACCTAGTTGACACTCTTTGCACAAACTATTTGTAGGTTTCACCAATTTTGGAAGATCTCTTATAGCCTAAGTATTGCTTATCTTGATGATGTTATCAAAATTTACATGACACATCCTTCTATGCCATAACCAACTCTGATCAACTTGAACAAACAAACAACTTTTATTAGAACCAACTAGATGGAAGATATTACCTTTTATTTGAGTACCAGATGCAATCTCAGTTCCGGATCTTTCAAAGATCTTGCATCTTCCATTTTTGAACCGGAGATCATAACCTTTGTCTACCAACTATCCAACACTGAGAAGATTATGCTTCAATCCTTCAACATACAGTACATTACCAGTTTTGCTCTTTCCATCAAAAGAAATAGTTCCCCTACCTCTAATTCTACTAGTAGAATTATCACCAAACTTTACCATTCCTCCTTCATACCTTTCCAAATCTAAGAACTTGTTCTTGTCACCTGTCATATGGTGAGAACATCCACTGTCAATAACCCAATCATCCTTTTCTTCCACTTGGGCCACCAAAGCTCTTTCTACAACCTTATGATTGATAGATTCAGAGGATATTGGATCTTCTTCCTTGATGGCAATAAATACCCATTCATTTTTGGATTTGTTTCCTATTTCTGATTCATCATCTGTTACTCCTTCATTATCATCTTCTTCATGAACATAATAGTAGTTCTTTTGGAACCTTTGTCTACTATAATTTGACCTTGCAGATCTTTACGGACATCTTGAAGCAAAATGACCAATCTTATTGCAGTTGAAGCACTTAAAGGGTAATTTTCCTTCATACTTACTAGATCCTCTTGGCAGTCTCTTTGCAATGAGAGCTTCAAGATGAGCTATTTCTACTTCTTCCTCTTCCACGTCTTTCCTTGCTTGATCATACCATGACAGCTTCCTTGAAGAGTTTTCTCTCGAATCAAATCTTTGTTTTCCTTTCACAGAGGCACTGGCTTTGAATGCAGATTCAGTCTTGGGGGATCATCTCCAAACTCGGTCATTTCAAATGTAGCTAGTTTGCCAACCAATTGCTCTCTTGTGACAGTTGTATGGGCTCTAAATTCATCAATGGCAACAACCTTGATTTTGTAGGCAGCAGGAAGGTATCTGAGAATTTTGCAAACAATCTCATATTCATCTAGAATTCCACCAGCATTCCTAATTCCACACACTAGCTCATTTACATCATCTCTCATCTTCAATCTTTCAAATTTCCCTTTGAGACTTTGCAATCTTGCACTCTTAACAAACTCATCTCCTTCATGCAGAAGTTCCAGTTTAACCCAGATCTCATAGGCAGTTGGCAGGTCAATAACATTTGAGAGTTCTGAGTTAGTCAGTGCACTTAAAAGAGCTTCTTTGGTCCACAGATTGTTTTCAGCATCTGTGATTTCATTTAGAGTTGTCAGACCACCCTGTGGAGGTACATATGGTTTTGTGACCATGGACAAGTATGCTTTTCCCATACACTCCAAGTGACATTTCATGCAACCTTTCTAGAGAGAAGTTGGTTCCATTATACTTCAGACTATCCTTCTTATATGATGACATCCTAGATCTCCTCAAGTGGTGAAGCTCCTTTTAGAGGAACTTGGCTCTGATACCAATTGTTAAATCTAGGGCACACAACTGAGAGGGGGGGGTGAATCGGCTGTACAAAAACTTGCTTCTACTACAAACACTTGATTCTTCTTTATTAGTTAATAGCATATTAGTTAACCATTCATGAAAGCAAAATTTATAAACACAAGAGCAGATAAACAACAACACATTGGACACCAAGATTTTGATGTGGAAAACCCGGTTAAGGGAAAAACCACAGGGTGATTAACCCAAGGATTATTCTCTGTTAGAAGAATAAGAAAAATGGATGGCACATGCCAATTAGGGCTCACTGCCTGAGTACACTGCCCACAAGGAGGCACACTGCCTACAAGAGACACACTGTCTACAAGATCATAAGTATTACAAACTTAAACTGGAGATTGACATCTTTACCATGTTTGGATCAGTTCCATTTAAGCCCAAGACACTCCTGCTCTGCCTTTTGCTCTTCCACTATACCACACTCATCCACTCCAACAACACACTTCGAAATGAATTCACAAACCTTTATTTATATAAGGCATCGACTTAGGAACAATCATCTAAGTTGGCAATCATCCACAAGAACATTCGCAAGATGAATAACTCATCCGGTCGCCCAGTCTGAATAAGAACATCTTCATCTGGAAGTATATCTCCAATTCCGGGCTCTAACACTAATGCAGACTAACAACACAACCTCAACATGATCCAAGAACCTTCACAAGCTTGCCTAAATGACCAGGTTCATCCACACTTCCTCCACTTACTAGAATTCTTTTCTTCTTCATCTGGAACTTCAAGAACACAGTCTATCACCATTGTCAAACTAAAACAGGTTCTTTTGGACCTCCAAACTATGTACAAACTAAGATGACACATCACAAGGACATCCCAAACACTTCTTCCAATCTATAGAATAGGACAATGCACTTCTGGATCTCACCAGACCTTTTTGTAACACTCTATCACTCTGGAGCATCTTCCGGAACCAGTTCTACTTGATCGATCACAACTTCTTCATATCTTCATGCGAACCTCTAAAATCTTAACTGGAACATCCCAAGACTCATATCTACAAACCCTTTAATCCACATCCTTTGATCCTTAACCTATTGAGTACTTTTGCCTTCTTCTCATCACTATTCTTCACTGTTTCTGATTGAGACTAATTTTCTCAATATCCTCAGCACACAGCTCATCCAATCCTTCTCATCAATGTAATATGAGTATGTTGACATCAATGACAATGCTAGTTAACCTCATACTTGCAACACTCCACTCACTGAGCTTACTAGACCAAGTATATGATACACATGCTAAGTATGCATTTGAACCATCATCCCTAATGCAAAAATCATCAATCAACATACCAATTACAATCCTACACCTGCCCAAACTATTCTTTTGCCCATCTTCCAAAAATTTTCTAATCAAATCCAACTGATCTGCATCCTAGGATATATCTTTCCCACAATGGACAAAAATCTGTCATTCTATCATCACGTCTCTTGGCAAGAGCACACAAAGGCTATGTGTATCTTTTGGTTGGTCTTTTTGATTATTGATTTTTATCTTTTTGTCTCACTCTAGGTCATCTCCAAAGCTACCTTGATCTCATTATATCATGGTAAGTGGAGGACAGCACCTTGTTGTAAGTATGGGTTGAACTGGTGTTGTCATTGATGTCAACATACTCATGTTGCATAAATGAGAAGGATTGGATGAGCTGTGTGCTGAGGATATTGAGAAAATTAGTCTCAATCAGGAACAGTGAAGAACAGTGATGATAACAAGGTAAAAGTCCAAGATAGGTTGAGGATCAGAGGATGCGGTTTAAAGGGTTTATAGATATAAGTCTTGAGATGCTCCAGTCAAGTTTTCAGGGATCCACATGAAGATCTGAAGAAGTTATGGTCACTCAAGTAGAACCGGTTCCGACAAGTGCTCAGTGGTGACAGAGTGAGACAGATAGGTCCGGTAAGGTCCGGTAATGCATTATCCCACTCTGCAGATTTGAGGAAGTGTTTAGGACATCCTTGTGAAGTGTCAAGTAGATCAGTTTGTGTTTTGAAGGTCTGGAAGAACCTATTCCTTTGTGACAGTGATAACAGACTATGTTCTTGAGGTTCCGGATGTAGGAGAGAAGGATTTCAATAAGTAGAGGAAGTGCGGATGTTCCTGGTGATTCAAGAAAGCTTGTGAAGGTCCTTGGATTATGTTTAGTTCATGTAGATGGTCCGCATTAGAATTAGAGCCCAGAATTGAAGAAATACTTCCAGATGAAGGTGCTCTTTCTATAACTGGCCGACCGGATGAATTATACACCTTGCAAATGTTCTTGTGGTTGCTTGCCGACTTAGATGTTTGTTCCTAAGTTGATGTCGTGTATAAATAAAGGTTTACGAAGTCATTTCAAGAGTGGACTTGTGGAGATGAGTGTGTGGTAGCAAGGAGAAGAGTGAAAGGAAGAACATAAGGATTTGGGCTTTAATGGAACTGATTCAAACATGGTGACGATGCTATTTACCAGTTCAAGTATGTAATACTCATTGATTTTAGATAGTGTGTCTCTTGTAGGTAGTGAGCCTCTTGTGAGCAGTGTGCTCGGGCAGTGAGCCCTAATTGGCATGTACCATCTTATTCTTTCTATTCTTCTAACAGAGAATAATATCTTGGGTTAGTCACCCTGTGGTTTTTCCCTTAACTAGGTTTTCCATGTCAAAATCTTGGTGTCTCATGTGTAGATGTGTTTTCTGCTCTTGGTTAATTACATTAAGTTTTCATGATTGATTTATTGTTAATGCAAAGTGAATATAAGTGTTGAGACAAGAAAAGTTTTAGACAACTGATTCACCCCCCCTCTTAGTTGTCTGCCCTAAATCTAACAATTGGTATCAGAGCCAAGTTCCTTTGAAAGGAGCTTAACCACTTGAGGAGATCTAGGATGTCATCCTACAAGAAGGATAGTCTAAAGTTTGATGGAACTAACTTTGCTCTTTGGAAAGGTCGCATGGAATGTCACTTGCAGTGCATGGGATTTGCATACTAGTCCATGGTGACAAAGGCTTATGTACCTCCACAGGGTGGTCCAACAACCCTAAATGAAATCACAGATGCTGAAAATAATTTGCAAACTAGAGAGGCTCTTTTAAGTGCATTATCCAACTCATAACTCTCTAATGTTATTCATCTACCAACTACCTTTGAGATTTGGAAGAAATTGGAACTTTTGCATGGAGACCAGTTTGTTAAATGTGCAACATTACAGAGGCTAAAAGGGAAATTTGAAAGACTGAAAATGAGAAATGATGAAAATATTACCTCTTTTATACTAAGAGTGAATGAGCTAGTTTGTGGAATCAGAAATGTAGGTGGAACTCTGAGTGAAGATGAGATAGTTGGCAAAGTTCTCAGATCCCTTCCCGAGTCTTATAAAATCAAAGCTTTTGCAATCAAAGAATTTAGAGCTCACACAACAGTCACAAGGGATCAATTGGTTGGTAAGCTAGCTGCTTTTGAAATGGCTAAGTTTGGAGATGATCCTCCAAAGACTGAATCTGCATTCAAAGCAAGTGCCTTGATAAAAGGAAAACAAAGGTTTGATCCGGGAGAAAACTCTTCAAGGAAATCATCATGGTATGAGAATGCAAGAAAAGACTTGGAAGAAGAAGAAGCTAAAACTGCTCATCTTGAAGCTCTTATTGCAAAAAGACTACCAAGAGGATCCGGTAAGTATGAGGGAAAATTGCCTTTTAAGTGTTTTAACTACAACAAGATTGGTCATTTTGCATCAAGGTGTCTGAAAAGATTTTCTAGGCCAAACAGTAATAGACCAAGATTCCAGAAGAATTGTTACTATGCTCATGAAGGAGATGATGAAGGAGTAACAGATGATGAATCAGAGAAAGAAGACAAATCCAGAAGTGACTGGGTGTTCATTGCCATCAAAGAAGAAGATTCAATACCCTCTGAATCTATAAATCATAAAGCCCTGGCTGCCCAAGTTGAAGAAAAGGATGATTGGGTCATTGACAGTGGCTGCTCTCACCACATGACAGGTGACAAAAACAAGTTCATAGATTTGGAAAGGTATGAAGGAGGAGTGGTAAAGTTTGGTGATAACTTTGCAGGTAGAATCAGAGGTAGAGGAACTATTTCTTTTGATGGAAAGAACAAAACCAGTAATGTATTATATGTTGAAGGATTGAAACACAATCTTCTCAGTGTGGGACAGTTGGTGGACAAAGGCTATGATCTCAGATTCAAGAATGGAAAGTGCAAAAACTTTGAAAGTTCTAGAATAGAGATTGCATCAGGTACCCAAACAAAAGGTAACATCTTTCACTTAGCTGGTACTGGTAAAAGTTGCTTATTTGTTCAAATTGATCAAAGTTGGTTATGGCATAGAAGAATGTGTCATGTGAACTTTGATAATATCATCAAGATAAGTAATACTCAGGCTGTAAGAGATCTTCCAAGATTGGTAAAACCTACAAATAGTTTGTACAAAGAATATTAGTTGGGAAAACAAAGCAGAATCTCATTCAAAAGCAAGGAACAATCTTCTACCGGATTATTAGACTTGGTTCACACTGATTTATGTGGTTCGGCAAGAATCAAGAGTGTGCAAGGTGATAGATACTTCATGTTGCTAATTGATGACTATTCCTAGATGATGTGGGTAACCTTTCTGAAAGAGAAATCAGAAGCTCTTGAGAAATTCAAAATATTCAAGGCTATGGTGGAAAATGAGACCAGATTAAAATTGAAGTGTCTGAGGTCTAATAGAGGTGGGGAATTCACATCCGGTGAGTTCATAAACTTTTCTGAGAAACATGGAATAAAGAGACAATTGTCTGCCCCTAGAACTCCACAGCAAAATGAAGTTGTTGAGAGAAAGAACTGGACCATCCAGGAAGCATCTAGGACCATGATGATGGAAGCAAATGTTCCTCCGATCTATTGGAGAGAAGCTGTCAGCACTGCAATCTACACTCTCAACCAAGTTCAAATTAGAAACTATACCAGTAAGACTCCTTATGAACTCTAGTTTGGCATTACTCCCACTGTGAGATACTTCAAAGTTTTTGGTAGCAGATGTTACATTAAAAGGGATGAAGATCTAGGAAAGTTTGATGCTAGAAGTGATGAAGGAATATTCTTGGGATATTCTACTCAAAGCAAAGCATACCGGTGTTACAACAAGAGACTGAGAAAGATTGTAGAAAGTATAAATGTGAAGGTTGATGAAGAAATTGAAAGACCCTCAAGAATCACTGAACATGATGAAGATGATCAGAATGGTGTTCAGATTCAAGGTATCCAAGTCTCTTCTGAGAAACAAAGTCAAGTTGATCCGGTAAGAGAGGAAGAAGAGATAAGTCTCAATGAGATTGATCAAGAGTTAGAAGTGCAATAGACTCCCAAAATTCTAAGGTATGTAACTCTAAACCACTCTAAAGATTAGATCATAGGTGACAAAAGCAAAGGGGTACAAACAAGGAGAAGAATTGCTCAAAATTCAGATGAGTATTGTCTAATTTCAAAGATTGAACCTAAGATAGTAAATGAAGCCTGTAATGATGAAAACTAGACTAAGGCAATGGAGGAAGAACTGATGAAAATTGAGAAGAATCACACTTGGGATCTTGTTCTCAGACCAAGAAACAAAAATGTGATTGGAACCAAATGGGTCTTCTAGAACAAATTGAATGAAGCCAATGAAGTAATCAGAATCAAGGCTAGATTAGTTTGCAAAGGTTACTCTCAAATAGAAGGAGTTGATTTTGAAGAAACTTTTGCTCCGGTGGCAAGAATTGAAGCAGTTAGATTATTTCTTGCATTTGCTGCCTTCAAGGATTTTAAGGTGTATTAGATGTATGTCAAATCTGTCTTCCTATATGGAAATTTGGAAGAAGTATATATCGAGCAACCAGATGGATTTCAATTGTCTGATCATAGTGACATGGTCTATAAATTAAAAAAGGCACTGTATGGACTGAAGCAAGCCCCAAGAGCCTGGTATGAAAGATTAGACAAGCATCTCTTGAAGATTGGTTTCAATGAAGGTACTAGTGACAGTAATTTGTATTTCAAAATTGATAATGAAAATATCTTAATTGTTGAAGTATTTGTTGATGATATCATTTTTGGAGGAAGAGACAGCATGTGTAAAACTTTTGCAAGTCAAATGAAAAGTGAGTTTGAGATGTTAATGCTTGGAGAAATGAATTTCTTTTTGGGTCTACAAATTACTCAAACAAAGAAAGGAATCTTTATCTCTCAATCAAAATATGTGAAAGAATTGTTGAGGAAATTTGGGATGGAAGACTCAAAGCCAATGAACACTCCAATGGCAACTAGATGCAAGTTGAGCAAAGATGATGACTCTCCCAAGGTTGATTAGACAAAATATAGGTCAATGATTGGAGGACTGTTGTATCTCACTCAAACTAGACCAGATATTATGCAGGCTGTTGGTCTTGTTGCTAGATTCCAAGCTAATCCTAGAGAATCTCATGTTATGGCAATCAAGAGGATTTTTAGATATCTAAAGGGGATAGTTGAGTATGGTCTATGGTATCCTAGAGATCATGATTTCTCTCTTCATGCATATACAGATGCAGATTGGGCAGGAGATGTGGATGACCAGAAGAGTACCAGTGGTGGAGCATTCTTTTTGGGAAAAAGATTGGTTTCTTGGCTAAGCAAGAAACAAGAGGCAATATCTCTGTCTACAACTAAAGCAGAATACATTGCAGCGATAGGTAGTTGCACTCAAATCTTATGGATGAAGCAGATGCTAAGAGACATTAAAGTAGAATATGAGGAGCCTATCACAATTTTCTGTGATAATTCAAGTGCAATAAATATTTCTAAGAATCCAGTGTTGCATTCTAAGACCAAGCACATATCTATCAAGTTTCACTTTCTGAGAGAGCAAGTGAACAAGGATGAAGTCAGATTGGAGTATGTGCCCTCCAAGGATCAGATTGTAGATATCTTTACTAAACCTCTTCCCAAGGACTCTTTTAAGTATCTCAGGGATAAGTTAGGGGTTATTACCCCTCCAGTGATGAACTAGGATGCACTAATGTGCATTAGTCCAGTGGATATCACAGTCATATCTTGTACTCCAGATTGGTGTTGGGGAGCTGCTACTCAGGGGGAGCAGCAGACATGATTATAAAGTTGCAAGTATGGGCCTTTTGCCATTGATGTCAAAGGGGGAGAGAAGACATGTGAAAAACAAGTGGTTGATGATCAAAGGGGGAGCAATGCAGGAAGAGAAGATATGTGAATAGTTGTTGTTGATAGGGGGAGCTATGACAGTAAGGAGAAGTTCTTGTCTTGATGGTTTTTCACATAATATGTTACCATCAATGACAAAGGAGGAGATTGTTGCAAGTATGGGTTGAATTGGTGTTGTCATTGATGTCAACATATTCATGTTGCATTAATGAGAAGGATTGGATGAGCTGTGTGCTGAGGATATTGAGAAAATTAGTCTCAATCAGGAACAGTGAAGAACAGTGATGATAACAAGGTAAAAGTCCAAGATAGGTTGAGGATCAGAGGATACAGTTTAAAGGGTTTGTAGATATAAGTCTTGAGATGCTCTAGTCAAGTTTTCAGGGATTCGCATGAAGATCTGAAGAAGTTATGGTTGCTCAAGTAGAACTGGTTCTGATAAGTGCTCAGTGGTGACAGAGTGAGACAGATAGGTCCGGTAAGGTCCGGTAATGCATTATCCCACTTTGCAAATTTGAGGAAGTGTTTAGGACATCCTTGTGAAGTGTCAAGTAGATTGGTTTGTGGTTTGAAGGTCTAGAAGAACCTATTCCTTTGTGACAGTGATAACAGATTGTGTTCTTGAGGTTCCAGATGTAGGAGAGAAGGATTTCAGCAAGTAGAGGAAGTACAGATGTTCCTGGTGATTCAAGAAAGCTTGTGAAGGTCCTTGGATTATGTTCAGTTCATATAGATGGTTTGCATTAGAATTGGAGCCCAGAATTGAAGAAATACTTTCGAATGAAGGTGTTCTTTTTGTAACTGACCGACCGGATGAATTATACACCTTGCAAATGTTCTTGTGGTTGCTTGCTAACTTAGATGTTTGTTCCTAAGTTGATGTCATGTATAAATAAAAGTTTGTGAAGTCATTTCAAGAGTGGACATGTGGAGATGAGTGTGTGGTAGCAAGGAGAAGAGCAAAAGGAAGAATAGAAGGATTTGGACTTTAATGGAACTTATTCAAGCATGGTGACGATGCTATTTACCAGTTCAATTATGTAATACTCATTTATTGTAGATAGTGTGTCTCTTGTAGGCAGTGAGCCTCTTGTGAGCAGTGTGTTCGGGTAGTGAGCCCTAATTGGCATGTGCCATCTTATTCTTTCTATTCTTCAAACAGAGAATAATATCTTGGGTTAGTCACCCCGTGGTTTTTCCCTTAACCGGGTTTTCCACGTCAAAATCTTGGTGTCTCATGTATAGATGTATTTTCTGCTCTTGGTTAATTACATTAAGTTTTCATGATTGATTTATTGTTAATGCAAAGTGAATGCAAGTGTTGAAACAAGAAAAGTTTTAGACAACTGATTCACCCCCCCTCTTAGTTGTCTGCCCTAAATCTAACACACCTAGAGTAGACAAGGTCATTGTTTCTGTATGCTGTGCTTGTGGGATGGTTTCATTACTGCAAGAATAGTATTCATATCTTGAAGCCTGGGTCGGTTCTAGTATGACGTTCCTCATTTGCATCTACAGGCATCAAAAACCTTATATGCACTATGGACACTCATCGCTATGAGTCCCCTTCCTAGGGCAGACAAGGTTATACTACCTTGGGCATGCATGAAATCAACTTATTGTTTATGGGTCTAGTCCATGCAATCGTGGGATATATACCATCACCTAGGTCACTTCATACCTTTGTGAACTATATCCTACATTTCTATAGTAAACTAAGAAGTGCTCTAAATTAATCTTATGCAACTACTGTTACTAGCTCAAAATCACCATCTTAATCACTCATTCAACTATACCATCTGGGCGTAGATTTCATAATCACCCACCCTATCCCCCCCATCTAAAATACCCTCACTAATCCAACTTCCCCATCTTACTCCCACTTAACACATCCTGAACCAAAGTAAATCCCCCCTCAATGATGTGGTGTCATACGACCTAACAATTCTCTCTATAGTAAACTAAGAAATGCTCTAAATTAATCTTATGCAACTACTATTACTAGCTCAAAATCACCATCTTAATCACTCATTCAACTATACCATATGGGCCTAGATTTCGTAATCACCTACCCTATCCCCCCCATCTAAAATACCCTCACTAATCCAACTTCCCCATCTTACTCCCACTTAACACATCTTGAACCAAAGTAAATCCCCCCTCAATGATGTGTTGTCAGATGACCTAACAATTCTCTCATATACCCACCCCCATCCTCTAGACATTCCCAATCCTATCCATACCCCCATTCATCCACCCTTATCTACTCCCCACCTATTCCCCTGTTGCACAGTCCCACCACCTTGGGTCCAACAAAGAACATCATGTGTATCAAGACTTAACCATCTCACCTATCACCTAGTTTGCATATCATATCATTTAGGTTCATTTTAATCCTTAAGGTTGCATAGTCATTTAGGTTCATTAGAATCATTTAAGTTGCATAATCATTTAGGTTCATTTTAATCCTTAAGGTTGCATAGTCATTTAGGTTCATTAGAATCATTTAAGTTGCATAATCATTTAGGTTCATTTTAATCCTTAAAGTTGCATAATCATTTAAGGTTCATTTTAATCCTTAAAGTTGCATAATCATTTAGGTTTATATTAATCCTTTAGATTGCATAATCATTAGGTTCATTTAAATCATCACATTTTATTCCATTCCATATATCATTGCATAATCACTAGTGACATTTTATAACTTATAAAACATTTAACTGCATATCCATATTTCCATACATAACATGTGTTTAGTTAGATAAACATACATTTCCATTGCATCACATTTTTGGCATCCATAATAAATGTTTATTTGCATTGAACGTCATATAGTCCATAGATCACAAACCATACATATATCAAAATAAGTAAACTCTCATTACATCCATCATAGGTGCATCCATAACATTAAAAACATAATTGCATAAACACAACACATCTATAGCACATAAATCCATAAAGCACATTACATTCATCAACATAGGCATCATCATAATCATAATAGAGCATCATAAACAAACACATAGATCATCAAAAAGCATCATATCATATATAACCACCACACTAAAAAATGTACATCACTCATATATACGTCAAAAAATATATAATGTCTTGATACAATGCCTCTAAGGGATAACATGATATGACTGTCACATAGAGGATCTTCTCTCTGATAGAGTCAGGGATCCTGACCTTGGTGATGCCTGTGGTCTTGCTAGTGGTGGTTGTGGCTGTGACTGTACCTGTACCTATGGAACCTGCTGGGGCACATGCGAAGGAGGCATTGTCTGTTGGACAGACTAAACTGATCTAGATCTGTGTGACCTAGATGCCCTTGACCCACTGACCTGGCTATAGCTCGGTGCCCACTGCTCTGCCGACACTACCACATAATAAAGTCCCTGATAATACTCCATCTGCCCTCGGGTCTCTGTCAACTCCCCCTATACCTAAGACATCTGTATCTGAGCCTGAGACAGCTGTGTCTGCATCAATGTCAAAATTGGGGCTAGACCAGCCCCTGAAGCCTGTAAACTACTCACTGTAGCCTTTGCCTGTCGGGCTCTCGCGAGCGCCACATCCCACTCCCCTATCAAAGTGATAATGTCACCCTATGCCTAGGCTAACTATGCCTGCAATGCAGCCACCTGTCCATCTAACCCATCCAATAAGGCCACTGCCCCCCTGCAACTGAACCAACTCAGCCTCCTGGCTCTCCAATACCTCCTACTGGCTGGCCACCTATGCTCGTAAGGTCTCCATCTCCTCCTCCTCACCCTGAGGTCATCGATGAGGTGTGAACCTCTCAACCTCTACCTCTCCATCTATCCCTGAGGGGCCTGCCTCTGTCTGCTGCCCTAAAACTTGTTGCTGCGCTACTTGTGGTGGGGGTAGATTGCCCCTTTCCACCCTCAGATGTCCCCCACGACATCGAGGCCCTCTATGCTATCACCCCACTCTAACCTAAACCTGTTCAATAGGTACCTACTGCCCCACCTGACCTTGTCCAGCTGCCACTACTGCCAGCACATCCATCAGCTACCCATGCCCCCCAACCACCCTCCCAACCTCCACGATGTAGTCCGTGATGATCTCCTCACCCTCCTCTAGGAAATCATCTCCATCAAAGTCATCATCCCCATCAGCATCTGAATCATCATTTGACCCCGCTACCTCCTTTGCAGGAACTACCTCTGCTAGGTCCATAAACTAAGTTAGCCTCCGCATTTGTCACCATATATCATATGCAGGAGCAGTACCTGCATCAATGACCGTGCTCTGCCAATCCCACCACACTAGCCATAAAGATGGAAAATCATCCAGAGTAACCTATGGCTGTATGGCTATAGGACAAAAGCACGCATCATGCGGGGTCCATGCGAAGATGGCCATCTACTGCAGGGTATCCTGCCACAAGCCAAACTGCCGCATCACCTGTGACAGTAGGTACATGTCTATGGTGTGGTCTCCTCGACCCATTAGGTATTGCTGCTGAAATGTAAAAGGCATGAGGATATCATCGTCAGGCCATGGCTCCACTCTGATGTAGGGTCGCTAGGTCACCCGAATAACATCATCCAACATCCACCTCCAATACTGCACCTATCCAGTATAGGTGTACTTGGCATCCTGATATAAAAACACAAACACCTCAAAAGGATGATGATAGTACCCGCACGTCAGCTGTGTAATTGTAATGTGCTCCTAAATCAACACATGTAACAGAGTCACCCCAGCTGACAACACTAAATCATGGAGATAAACAATTGTATGCATCTCGTGATACATCTGCCCCAACATCGCTGGTCCTCAGGCATACACAATCTTAGCCCTGACCATACCCTCGATCTGCCTCTCCTATCTGACATCACCACACCACCAATCATAGCACATAGGAATAAGGAAAAGGGATCTGCACCCACAGCCAATGTCCCCTTGTAGCTCATCTCCTGACCATCTGTTGATAGCACAATGTGGTCCTCGCCAAACACTCTGATCAGGGCCCTCTGTCCCCTCCTCGTATCATACCTCACTCGCCAGCCGTGAATAGGTAGCTTGAGGATGCGATAAACATCCTTAAGTGTGATAGTGATCTCACCCATTGGCAACAAAAAGGTGCATGTCTCTGAATGGTACCGCTCCATGACCGCTATCATCAAAGCTCTATGAGCTCGTAGAACTGGCATTGACGCCACTATCAAGAGCCCCAATCTCGCTAGTCAAGCCCGTGTAGCATCATAAAACTGCTCGAACAGTGCCATCACAAATGGCATGCATCACTCCCATGAATACACTATGAATGACATTGTATCCTGCATCCACAACTTTCTAGTCAGATATCGACCTATCTTTTCCTGAATCAACCCCTTTCTTTTAATGTTTAAAAGCTAGAATCATTTGGTGCCAAAATAGACAACGCTTTGTGCCATTTTCAAAATTGCACTACTACTTCTTCTAAATAGAGCTCTTATAGGCAATAGCACCATTATGCAACACACTTTGCGCTAATCCCCCACATTGTGCCACTACGCAGCATTCTTAACACCATTTTACCAAATGGTGTCACCCTGTCATTTGACACTAATCCAGTGAATAGCGCCAATTGTACCAAAAGCACATATATCATATATGGTGCTAATCCCCTATATAGCGCTAAAATGAAAATAGCGCTACTACCCAAAATGGTGCTAGTTCACAATATAGTGCTACCGTAACACCTATTTGGCGCTAAAATGCCAAAACCCTATTCTTCTAAAAAATTGCGCTACTTCAGAAGATAGCGCTAAAATACCAGTCAAATGGTGACAAACCACCCTAATGCTACCCAGCGGATAGTGCCAATCCAGATGATTGCGCTAATCTTCCCTATCCTTTGCGCTAAGTGATCTAACCCCAATTCTTGAACCCCAAAAAGCAACAAAAAATAAAAAAATGAAAAATTCAGGGTTAGACCCTACCTAGGGTCTAGCCTCTGGTGCCCAACCAAATGATTGGAATCGCTCAGAAATGTGTCGAAGACAAGGGAATTGGGGATTGCACTCTACCATCTCTCCTTCTCTCTTTCTTCTCCAATGTCAAATGTGTGCAAATGTGGCACTCTAATGGCCCACTTTTCCTAATATGGTGGGCCATGTCATCCTTCCACGCCCCCTTTTTTCCCTCCAGGGTGCAGATCTCAGCTTTTTTCCTCCGTTTTTCTTCCTATCATCTTCTTTTTCCATCCCCTATTCAACTTTCACTCCTATCACGTCCTTTCAAGAAGTCGCCCAAAAAAAAATATTTTCTCGCCGACCTCTCGAGGGGGCATCCCTTACCCATCTCATTTCTTCCCGGCACCTGGGGCATATTTTTCTTCGACCTGACACCACTTCCCTCCTAGGTCCTGATGCCACGTCAAAAATGGGCAAATGTAGACACCTAAAAATGTCTCGACCAGCAAACTGACTCCCGACATCCCTAAACACATCAATTTCCCTTATATTCAATTAATTAAATTTTTATTTAATTAAATCACCTAATTTTCCACCATTTTATCCCCAAAATTGAATTAATTTCATTAATTCAATAGTCCAAAACCTTAGCCAATTGATTTAATAAATATGCAATATTTATTTAATCAATTTCCCTCTCCTAACTAAATCCAATTAATTAGCTAAACCATGCTTAACTAATTAATTCAGCCTATTAATTGACCTATCCCTACCCTAGACAATTAAATAGCTATTATTTAATTACCTACCCTAGCCTACCTCATCCTAGGCCTAGGATCAATTAAATAAAACCTATATTTAATTAATCCTAACCTCTCATTTGGGTGGTCAAACCTAGTTTAACACCCTTCCCCACATCTTCCAAATAAAAAATTGAAATATATCCACATAAGTCAATTTTTTATTTTAAAACATCTCACATCACAATTAATTCCTCTTACATCCCCATACCTCATTTATCTCCACTTATCCCCAAATAAATTTTTAATTCATTTTACATTCCCCATATGAATCTTTAATTCAAAAATAATCCTTCACCCCCATGCTCATTTAATAACCTATTTTCCCAAAATGAATAAAAGATTTACTTTTATTCCTAGCCCTCAATTCCTCCAAGATCTAATCTAGGCCCTCCACACCACTTTTATCCTCCACCATTGATCTTCAAATCAATCTCCACCCTTGGATCAAAATCCCTCCAAAATCTCTATAAATACTTCATCCTCCAACCCATTTTGGGGATCCAAGTTTCAAGTAATGTTACCATGTCCAAATGTCTATTGAGCTAGAATTATGAGTTACACAATTAGGATAGCATTTCATATTGAATCACTTATCTAGGGATTATCATGTCTTAGGAGCTCTTGGGTGCAAGTTTCCTCTTCCCTTGATGAGATTGGGTTTTCATGTTTGAGGTATATCTCTTTGTATTATTTGCATTTAGTTTGTAATTTAACTTCAATTTGATTTCCTAATCTACAAAAGCTATAATGAATGAAAACAAAAGGCTCCTATGTCTTGTATGAGCATGAGAATGCTTGATGTGGAGAGTAATAACTTGCAAGAGTTGTGTGCACAAATGAAATTGCCGCCCTTTGTGCTTGAGGGAGGGGGGTATTTATAGGTTAGAAGAAGGGATGAGAGGTGAAAAAAGAGATTTAACTCAATTTGATTGGAGAGTTAACTTAGAAGACTTAAGATTGATCCGGGCTATGATTGGAGTGATCTACCCAGTAAAAGCTTATCACTTAAGAAGAAGTGAAGAAGGAGGAGTGCATGGGAATGCAAGGGAATGCATGAGTTGTTAACTAAAGATGAAATAGAGCTAATTATGCATGTGTGGGTGCATGAAAATCCATGTAAACAAGAAGAAAAATGAGTGAAAACAGAGCTTTTTCAGGTTAGAAACTTGAGTTTTTTTGCATCTAAAAATATGACAGGGTCACCCAAAGGTCAATCCTTTCACTAGTTAGGGTCACCCGAGGGTGACCCTAGGTCGCTTGAGGGTGACCCTCAAAGGAGGACACCTGGGTGGAAGTGCATGATGGGAGATGGAAGAGGAGGTGAAAAGGAGGGCATCTGTCTCTAGAAATAGGTCATTCATGTGTGAAAATCCAAATCCCCACTTGTGAAAGTAGGATCTCCTGATGGAGGTCTAAAAATAATAGGGGGAGATTTGTACTGGTTGATTGAAATTGAAAACCGAAAGAGGGAGATGGTTAGGGAGGACCTCTAGAAGGCCTCTAGAGTGGGGTTAGATGAAAAACACTAGGGAAAGGTGAAAAATCACCTACAAGATGCATACAAGGCTTAGGAATAGGGTCGCAAGCATAGGAAACACAAATTGACAAGTGTCGAAAGAAGGGAGAGAGAGAAAATGACAAAGGGGAAACAACACAAGGAGGAAGAAAAGACACATCACCAAGAGAATTTCTATTGAGAGGATGTTATTTCACACTTACATGTACATGTCAAGGATTATGACTCATCATCGGGGTCCTCGTGGAGGATGTGCGTGATTTTGGTGCTTATAGTTTCTAGTCAACAAATCAACCCAAGAAGCTTCTAGTTGGAGTGCCCCTATAAAAAAATGTGCCACCTTTTCATTTTTACCTATCAAGACATTGAAAAAGGAATGGTTTGTCTTATTGGACTACTCCAAAAAGTGAAAATTTGTCTTTTTCCAAAAGGAAAAAATTCATAATTGAGTTTGTAACAAACTGTACCACAAATATTAAATGTTGTTGAATCTATGCCCTTAGTGTTGGATTAATCATCACCACTCATTCTAAACTTAGTACTCTTGGCTCTCTTATATAAAGGAAACCACTTTCTCTTATAAAAGAAGGAAGGACTGAAAAGAAAACAATTGTTGAAACTCTACCATTTTTTTGAATCAATATAAATAGAACTTCATTTGCTACTGCCATATGAGTTTGTTTTATTAATTGGTCAATTAATTAAAGTTTAGTTGCATTTATGATTGATTGTTCTAGATATTCAATGAATCTCCTTTGTTCATACCATTAGTAACTTGCTGATTGTAACTTATGGTGTATGGTTAGTCTGAACAAAACTCAATTTAGTTCGATTGTGGAAGTAAATTGAACTATGCCAGAACCTGGATGTTGAATGAGTTTCCACAATTTGAAAACCTTTGTTTTCCGCTGGATATTGCACCATTTCTACAACATTGTGAGTTGTTTGGTTAAGAGGAAGTTGGTTTTCAGTTGAGGTCTATCTATCTAAAATAGTTAATTAGTCATGTTGTTGTCTATAAGATTTCTGTAACCTTTCTCTACCCACTTTGCTTTTGCACTTTCTTTATTAGATATGGTTAGAATAGGATAGTCAGACTTGCATATTTTTGTTGTAAGTTGATATTTTGTAAATGCAAGTTGATATATTGTTTGTTACAAGATGAAATGATATATTTTATAGCAATATATGTTTGGATCAATTTTCTTATGCATTGCTAAATCTAAAAACTAATTTGTTTATGTGCAATCCAATCTCGTATGTAAAGTTTGTCCAAATTCAATGTAAGGCCCCTTGTTGTAACAACACAATACATCAACTACTGAGTCATTTCACATAGCTAAGACCTAGCTGGATGAAACCTTGGGGTAGTCTTTTTTGATTCGTTGGGATAAGATTCCTTTCAAGAGAGATATAATACTTAGTATTTTATCTAAGTTGTTGCATGCAAAAACACTCATCAATAGATCTCTCTCTATATCTCTCCCTCTCTATCTCTCTTTTATGATAATATATAGAGAGAGAAATAGAGACATAGAGAGAGAGAGAGAGAGAAAAGAGAAATAAAGATAGATAGAGGGAGAGAGAATGTGAGAGAGAGGTATATGTGTATATGTAGAGAGAGATACATAAGAGAGAAAGAGATGGAGGGGGTGATGTTTCATTTACACCTACACATAGAGGTTGGGTCCATCTATAATAGCCTATCTCATTTTTTCTCAAATCTAAATCATTCGACTATGGTGGCAATAAATGCAATGTTGCAAAATACTTCAATTTGATTCAATGTTAAGGTGCTAAGAGCAATATTTTGTGTTCCACACACCAAAATGATAGTGTCAACACATCTGAGTAGGTTTGTAATGCAAAATAGAGTATGATATTATCCATTGCACCAAACTTTCTATTGAAGCCTTATATTGCCATTAAGGTGTTTTGATTATGTACCTTGGGTACTTATATTGCAATTTGATGTGCTTTATCACTTTATGTGATGTTTTGGTTTACCATCAATGTGCATTATTGATGAGGTTTTATATTGGCATCTATTGTTTAGTTATGTATTATGGGATTTGTATGTCATGATGTTATATGCTTAGATTCATGTATGTGGATTGTATATATTCAAGTATTTAAGTGTTTCAACATGTATCACTATTTTCACTATACTTGTTATATGTTATTTGAGTATGATTATCTATTTCAATATTATTTTTATAAAGATTATTAATTTCTACACTCATATTTCTAGATTATGTGGCTTTAGGATTATTTTTAGTAGATGCAGTTTATTGATATTATTTCATGTATGTTATATCATGTTGGGAGTTTATGATGTGCTTTAGCTATCTTGTATGGAGCATGTATGCCTAATGTTTTATAGAGTGTGCAAGCATAGATATTAGCCCCAACTACAATTATTTGGAGATAGTTTAGTTTGGGAAAATATGTTGTATGTATCTTCCCATCTCACTTGATTCAAGTTGCGAGACATAAATTGTTGATACCTATGAAATCATGATCCAAACTAGTATTAATTTTAGGTCCATGTGTTGTGAATAAACCCATGAATTGTGTGTTATCTTTTGTTGGCAACATAGTCAAAGAGACATTGCTACATTGGTCAATGTAGAATGTTATCTTTGATGGCAACAAGGTTTAGTAAAGAGGATTTCAGTCTGGAAGACTAATTAGCCAGAATGACTAAGTATGGACAGTACACTGAGTGATTGACAGTAATAGTAATGGTATGCTTCCGTAGTTGAAGATCAAGTTATGCAGTTCTAGTATGTTGTAAACAACCCTTTCGTGATGTTATGTTCTAGTGTTCAAGTCCCGACTTCCTCCATAAGTCATATGGCAAATTGTCTAAGTCCAAATGAACAAAGCTAAGCCTGAAATAGTGTAAAGTACCTGAGTATTTTGGTCCACATTCCTCCGCTGTTGAATATTTTGATTTGTAGTTCCAAGGCAATATTTACACATGTAATAAGCATCTAAATCCAGATTTGTAGTGTTTGAAGTTCATTAGATCATATTCGATAAGTTCTCCAGTATTGGGTTCTAATTTGATAATATTTCACTATGACAGAATAATAGTTCTAAGATCTCCATTTTGTTGTAGAAGATTATTATATCTTGTGGTTCTGAAGGTTTGCTAAGAAGTCTATAATGAATGTTGGTTATGAATTTTACAGTCTCATAAGGTTCGCATTGAGAGTTATGATATGACAGTTAAGTAAGTTGAATATACTCATAGGAATATAGTTGATGCTCATGTTAGATCAATGTGCGGAGAAGATATATTGTTTGCACCACCATCCCAAGTGGTTCTACAATAGGTCTAGATCTATATGAAGATCCTTGAATAGTTATATGAGTTCACATTGTTATTTGTGGATAAGACCAAGCCGACAGGGTAAACTATCTATGTACATGGTTCATGTTTAGCATGTCGACCTAGTTGTGAATCAAATCAAGTTGTGAATATATATACCTGATGGAATTTAATGTTGAAGGGTGTGTGAGTGTGAGAGCATTGCAAATTTACTATATCTACAATGCAATAAGTGCAGTAAGAGAACAAAATACAAAAGAAGTAAATATATGTGAGTAGAGCAGAGAAACAGAGCAATACTAATGAAGAGCTTTGAGTCTATGTTTTGATCGATCAAAGGAACTTTATTCTAGAATGTTGTAGATACATTTGTAGTAGTTCATGACTAGTAGTGAGCTACTTCTTCTATATCTTCTATCTTTCCTTCTTTGTAGACAGTTTTTAGGAATTTGCAGGTCTAATTAAACCAATTCCACATAACCCAATAGGAGAAACAAGATGCTGAAATAAACCATAATGCAAAAGCTCAAATGAATAATCAACAAGAGAACACAAGATATACCCTGGGAAAACCCTTTGTAGGGAAAAACTTAGACTCCAAAAGCATCCACGCTCAAATGTATTATTTAGCATTATGAAATTACAATACAATCCATGAGCCTTCATGAATACCTCTGAATCCATCAAGCACCTCCAATGCATCCTCCATGTGTATAAGCATGAATCCACACATCACCTACCATGCTTTGCAATATGCACTTATAGGAGAGAACTTAATACAATGACAGCCTCACAAACCCTCCAATACACCTACATTGAAATAGCCAACATTACCCAAACCACTAACCATGTGCTTGCTTTTATAGACCAAGCTCACACAAATACAACTTGTGGTATTGGATAAAACCATGTGCCCCAAAAACTATAGTAACACAAAACCATTAACTTATAAAACCCACTTGACCCCACATTTGACTATTGGTACTAACTTTTCCCAGTTAATCAAATAATACAAATAATAGTTAATTACTCTATGTGTCCCACACACATAAAATAACTAACCCAATGTTACAATACAACTTATACAAGTGGTAACTGAATAAAATAGTACAATATTATGCAAGGTGTACAACACCTATCCCAACATTCTCCCACTTGTTGTATACATTGCATAAGGGTCAATACATGAAATACATCATCATAGGCAAACATGAAATCACATGAATCTTCAGAATTCTCTCGTGCTCCAACAAGATACCTGCAACAAAGAAAAGTGACCACCATCTCAAGCAAGAACTCCTATCATCCTTGTTGTTCTCAAAGTTAGCTACACTCATTTTTGTAAACAACCCCTACAAAACTTGTCTGTTTCATAGCCTACACTCTAAGTTTGCAAATTGAGACAAGTTCTCTTGGCCTCGTGTGAAGTCATCTGACACTATAGAATAGCTCGTGACATTCCCCTAATTTGATTTCTTGAGATTCATGAAAATTAATTAAGTTGCAAGCTTGTCAAAATATCATTTTTGATCATTCTAAAGTGTTATAAAATTTAAAGTCCTCATGTGTAGAGTCGGTCAAAAACACCGCTCTTACATGTTTTTAAGTCATAATGTGCAATGTCGATCATATCTACCACTCTTGCATATCCTTAATGTTTTAATGTGTAATATCGGCCAAAATTTCTGCTTATACATATTTATCTTGTTTCTTTGTTAACATGCAAGAGCAGTTAAATCCATTGCCCATGTATGCCCTTCATCAAATTTCGCATGTGTAGGAGTGGTTGTTCTAACCGACTAAGCATATCTTCATGAAATCTTGGAACTACAGTGGCATTAATTCCACTTGTGTTGGCATTAATGCTTTCAATTTAAACCCTTTTTAAATCATTTTAATCCATTTCATTTTGTTCATTTCTTATTTGCAAACCTTTTAATTGATTGGCAAATCCCTCTTGAGATCGTTTAACCACGTCAGCTACTCAATTCAATTAGATTTTTACTTCATGAAAGCGTTTAGGGTTCTGACTTATCATTAGAGGTAATTCTTTATTTTTGTTTCATTTATATTTTAAAAAACTAGGGTTTTTTGAATGGGTTTGTTATAAGTTTTCTTTTTGTTATGGATTAATTGAGAACTATATTGAATAGGTTTTACTGCCATTGATAGGGTTTCTTCTTAATTCCTAGTTTTTGTTTTCATATAAGTCGTAGCTTTCCCGACTGTGTCTTTGAATCTCTTTTAAAGACTTGTGTTGTTTTGTACTTTGATCCCCTACCTCTGTGTTTATTCGATAGTGCATCAGCGGTTAAAGCCATTGCCGAGACACTTTACCTTTGTCATTCTACCTTATGTAAGGGCAGTGAAATTTTTCGTCCTTACATCAAAACCTCGAATAAACTCCATGGTGACTCATATATGCGTTGGCATTTTCACTGTTATTGCATATATAAAGAAGTTTTCCCTCATGTACAAGTGGTCTTTTCAACTGACCCTACATTAAAACACTCTTCCCTTACACATGCAATAGCGGTCCTTTTCGCTGACCTTGAACACATCAAAGTTTTTACCTATCATGCGTCAGTGGCAATTCTCACTACTTCTGCATATTTGATCAAACTTGCAAATCTACCCTCGTGCAGAGTCAGAAAATTTTGCCACTCGAACATGAAAAGGTTCCCAACATGTAGGGTCGGCACAATTTGCCACCCTGACACATACAATTCATCCCTCTAATGCAAGGGTGGCAAATTTTTCCACCCATGCAGTCACTCTCTTAATTTTTTAACTCTGAGGGATTTTAAAATTTACTTTCCTGAGCCTACTTTCCTCCATTTTTTTTCAACCCACTTGCACTCTAGCCCTTTCAAGTGTATCCCCATAGTCATGATCGTCGACATGCAATTTTCCCAGATTACTAGTATTTCCCCTAATTGCATGATCATGGCTTTTTGTTGCAGTTTCTTCTATGGATTTTCTCTCTTCGTCGACACCCTTCTAGTGTTAGTTTTTTAAGATGAATGAGTTGTCACCAAAGAAGTTGAAAGCAATGAAGTATAAGTATCAAGGTGTTTTTCCAATCACCTCAGTTACTTCCAATGTTGATGACATTCAAGATACAAAGATTGGCCATGTAGACATGGCTAAGTTTTTGGAAAGAACTAAGTCTAATAACCCTAGTTTTGCAATGAAGAAGATTGTTGATAGCAAAATTCACTTGGTGTCATCTTTCCCAGTGGTAGCTCATAATACTAAGTTTGTTCTTCAATGCACTCAGTTCTACAACAAAGACACTAGGGCAGTGATGGATATGAATGGTAATGAGATAATCAGATTGGATCTAGAATTCATTGATAAAGTTTTCATGTGTCCTACTACTACAGAAGTTGTGAAACTGATTTTACTAAAGCCCAAAAGGAATATGATAAGAATTCTGAGAAGGCTAAGAAGACAATTAACACAAAATGGCTTAAGATTTCAAGGTCAAACTTATCTAGGTAGCTGAGAAGTTTTCCCAAAAGTAATTTTATTGAGGAGGTTGGTGATCTCATAACTCTTCTTAGCAAGATAAGGCGGTTGTCTTCTTCCTCTCTTTTTCATGAATGGATGTACCCTTTTATCAAGATTATACTTCAAGACAAGAAAGCCATCTTTTGGGGTGAGCAAATCAGCAATGCTCTACATGAGCAATTGACTAAGGTATCCACTACTTTCAAATTCTATATGACTTCTTACCTTGTGTATATAGCAACCTCAATGAGGAGCTTTCTGGGTTTGACATCCAAAGGAGATAGGAGAGTGGTTCATGTATATCAGTATTATCCTCAACTGACATTGAAAGGTTCTATTCACCACTTTAGGAGGATAAATGATGCTTTCTTCGCAGTGTTCTTGTGTCTTTTTGACCCTCGGTTAGATCAAAGAAGAGTTTTACATGAAGCTTGGTCAGTGGTGAATGATTATGGATGCATGTTCTTACAATTTCCTACTTTCTCATATTTAAGGGTTGGCTTTTTCTAAGGGTATCCTTATATGTTGCCAAGGTTTCCTTTAGATAAACTTGTTCTAATGGAATTATGTAGACAAATGATTATTGTACATAATAAGCAAATGGAACTCAAGAAACTATGATTCAGATTTCCAGTTGAAGTTGGCAGGTTTTCAATGTCAACTGCTGCAAAAGATAGAGCCATGGAAACTGAAATGCAGCTAGTGACCATGAAACAATTCAAACGAAGATCAAGATCTGATTACAGGAGTGTAAAAGATAAGATCAAAATGAAGACCCAGTTTCATGAGCCAATGGTGGAAGACATCTGCGTGGACTTGATGACAGAAGAGGATATTAGAAAATTAGACTATAGCAGGTTATCTCTGGAACAAATTAAGTATCTGAGATTGGTTGACATTTCTGACGACCTGGTGGATGATGAAGAGATAATTGATCCTAGGTATAACACTAAACAGGTTGCTGGTTCTCCTCTTCCTCCTATCCACTGGTCTCAAAAAGAATTGACTTCTCTAGGGAAAAGGTTTGAACCTATATTGGATAACACAAACAAGTGGTTAGAAGGTAAGGGAATTGCTTTGAAAGAATTCCTTACGGGATCAGAGACTGAGGCCCAAGAACAAATAGGTAAGAAGGTGGAGAATAGGAAAAAGAATAAGAGTGACATTCCCTCTTCTTTCAAGCCACATAAATGTAGGATCATATTTGTATCAAAGAAGTCAAAGGCTGTAGAGAAAGAATCTGAGGTAGAAGAAATGGAAATCAAGAAATAGAATATTAATGAGCCATCTATAGAGGAAATGGAGATTGAAAATAGACCAATAGAAGAGATGGGAGAAGTACAAGGAGATGAAGTTATGTCTCCAAAAGAGAATGTACAATAGGATATGGGAGTCTTTTCTCCTTTGTCTAACATACCTGTTTCAGTTCCTCTATCTGCTTCACCTATTAGCATCCCATCTTTTGAATCTCCATCACCTTCAAAAATAATTTTTGATATTCATCAAACTACTTTTGATTATGTTCTTCATTCTTCTGAGTCTATTCCTAGTCTGTCCTCCTCATCTTTTGATATTGGGGATTCTTCAATATTTGATCACTTTGTAATGGTTTCTGAGCAAGTTTCAAATGTGAATGTTTCAGGTGCAGTGTTCACTAATACTCCACCTATTGTTTCTACTTCCAGTGCTAGTGTAGTTCCAATAACACCAACAATGGAAATGGATCCAAATGTGAGTACTTCTGTGCTTCCCCCATGGTTGCTAGCATATACACCTAAAAGAAAGAAACAAGCCATCTCTCTAGATGACTTTGATTTTGGTAAGTTGATGCTTGCTAAGGCTAAGACTCCAAAGAAGCCAAAAATTCTTTCAAGAGTGTTGGGAGACAAAGGTCACAAATTTGTGGAGATTGCAAGGCCCCCGTAGGATGCTACCATAGAAAATTTTAGTATGAATGATTACTCTATTTCTAGGATTGAGCTAGGCAAAATAACACATGAGAGTGCAAAGACTGACATGCATTCAGAAGTTTGACAAACAAAAAGGAGATGGAAGATCATTATAAAGCAATGTTAGAGCAATTGACTGTAGTGGTAAGAAAGATTACTTTGAATTTACAATCAGTGACTCCTGAGGCTATTTCTGTGGAAGATCTTGTCATCTAGAAAGCTAAAAAGACTCACTTTAAGGGAAGAGTGCTTGAAGAATATTTGGAAAGAATGCACACACAAGGAATCTCTCTTCTTACAGAGCTAGCTGAGAAAACAAGCAAAATGGAGAAAATCAGGGCAGAACTTGATGATTTGATTGATGCTATTTCTCAGGATATTGAGCGTTTAGAACATAATCATGATAAATGGGTAGAAATGAGAAAGCTGAAAATAAGTGCTTTGATATCAATTGGTGTTATTCCAAATAGAGATTCATATATTGAGACTAAGGAGGCATTGACATATCAGAGCTGTGTGCTAAAAGATCTGATCAATGACCTAGAAACTACAAGGAAGCTGAGTGACCAAAGTGATGTTAGTCTCTTGCACAAATTGGAGGAGATACGATGCAATTTGGTGTCACAGGATAATCAATTTCTTTCTGTAGAGGAGATGATTCAGGAATTTGAGAATATGTTTCAGAAGGAGTTTGAGGACAAAACATTTTCAGTAGCTTCCATGGATAATATTCTTGATAACTAGTTAACTTTGGATAATCTGAAGACCAAGTTAACTAGCCATGAAAAATCAATTACCATGGTCAGAGATGCAATAGTCAGAGCTTGGATGATTTTCAAGAACACAGTTAGTCCAGATAGTTTGGGGATGCAAGCTGTGTTCACTATGTATGATTGCCACATGAAGAAAGTAGGTAGTGCAAGTTGAAGCAGTTTTTCATCACTTAGTTTATTTTCCATTTTTTAGATGTACTTTTGAAATAATTTTGGATATATTTACATGTACTTTTCTCATATGTAATTACATGTAAAAACATAGGAAGTCCTAAATAAAAAAGGACTCCTTTGTTGAATAAGTCATAGTTAGTTGATCTTTTCCTATTTTTGCTCACGGTTTCTCTTATAAATAAAGAGGACCCCCATTGTAATTATCATCTTTTAGTTATTGAAGTGAAACTCTGCCAAATTGAAGATCATTTTGAGACTTTGTGTTCAAATTGTAAATCATTTTTTATCAAATGAATAGAAAAGCAAGCGATCTTTCAATCTTTGCATTGGAATAACTTGTGGTGTATTGGAAATTGTTCTTATGTCCTTTTCCTTATGCTATCTTATCTACTTGATCAAATTGTAGTGTGAGTGTGAATAATCTGGGAGATGTTCTAAAGCTGATTTTGGGGATTTTGTGCTACAACAATTATCTTTAACGTGTGATTTTAGATTTTGAAGTAAAAGATATTAGAAAGACTTTGAGCTACTATTATCTTTTGTGATCGTATGTTTTGTCATAGTATTCAATGAAGACTTTGAGCTGCACCTTATCCTACTTAGTTCTAAATTGTAAATCAGTAAAAGGAGCAACGATAGACTTTGTGCTCTCATGAGTTTCTTGGTTATCTCGATTTGTATTGTGAAAGTGATATTTTATATTGTAAACATCATTCCTGAAATAAAGAGAAGTGGATGACATGCTTTCACCCCAAAATTAGTTTTTAGTATAAATAGGTTTGTAATAGTTAATAGGGAACCTCCCCTTGCTAAGAGGAGAGATTTATCTCATTACACTATGGTTGATATAACCATTTTTCCTTTAGTTAGTTGAAGACAAAATATTCACCCAACAGTTTTTGGTGACTCTACTAGGGAAGAATGTGCAACTTGAAGCCTCACACTCTGAGTTGAAGCACTACAGTTCTTTTCCATTGTTTCAAGTTGTTTTCAAACTTTTTCTAAGTACATTGCATTCTGGCAGACACACTGTATACAAGAAGCAAGAGAGCTCAACGTAATATTGATCCTGTAATTGAGTTGATGCAGTAAAATAACTTTGGTCTTTTGCCTCCACGACCTCGAGTTCAACGAATGAGGAGTTTTCCTCCTACTAACACCAGGTCTCCAATGGTAGGTGAAGCTTCTAATTCTTATACTAATAGAGTTTTGTCTATTCATATTCCTCAAAGGTTTGTTAACCCACCCTTTAATTAGCGCACCATCGCAGCTCAAGGCCCTTGGGGTATAACTTTTGGTCCTTTGAATTTAACTCCACCATTGCATGAACTACCTCATAGTTCGAGGAAGAATTTTCCTAAGTTCTATGGCAATGGGAAAGTCCACCCAAATGAACACATTACAGCTTTCTACATAGCTTGTGGTGTATTAGGTGTGGAACATGAAGATGTAGTAGTAAGACTTTTTGTGGAAACATGTTGATCATGATGTTAGTCATAAACAAACATAGAATAAAAGTTACACATCAACCTTTACTCATCTTGAAAGATACAATGAATTCAAAAAATTCATGATCCCAAGTCTCCATGGATCAGTTCTTAATCAACTGACATTACTCAGTGGTTGATGTGTGTTGTTGTTTTCCATTCAGGGGCCTTACGTTTGCTCATCAGTAGGATTCTATTTCTAGAAAGATGCTACACAGAAATGTTATTCTACACAAGATATTTTTACAAATAGTGTGTCTATATTTAGATCTTTGAATGATATTTGTCAATTGTACATGCTTTAATTTCAAATATGCTATAAATCTTCAAGTATTTACGAGATGTCTACATATTTCATGTTTATTTGCTTTTGATTATCTATTATTTGCAATTGTGATGGTGAATTGTTCTGAAGATTTATCAACTAATTTATCAAGCCCTATTTGTTGTGCTACCCTCTCTGGACTATCTCCTTTCCCTTGCTCTATTTGCTTCAACTCTTCTAATATCACTCTCTGCAATGATGGGGTTCCTTATGGAGTCATGCGAGTGTTAGAAGCAAGGGTCTCCATTTGCTGAGAAGTCACATTCTATACCACCTCATCATCTGATAGGTCCACAGTCTCTTCCAATGAGAAAGGACCACCTTGAGTTGCTTTAGTGGCCTCTTTTGTTTGCTCTTCAGCCTTCTCAGTCTTAAACTAAATTATGCTAGGAAGTGGCACATCATGTTGCAATTCTTTTCTAAATACTTCACTACCATCTCCCCTTAATATTACAGGGTCATGTCTTATTTCACCCCTCATATGTGTTATTTCTTTTTTTAGGGGTTGATGTTACTACGGATACTGCCTTCCTCTTCCTGGTGACCATCATGGGGTCATCTTTTGTAGGCTCCTTTTCAATAAGAATATCCTTTTCCACATATTGTTGTGAAGTTTGGCCTTGATCTTGTATTTCTGCAGTATCCACAGCTGGCCTCAAGATCCTTTTGGTCTTTTGTTATCCTCTAGAGGTGGTGCAGACGAGGCTGATGCCTATCCTAATGCATATGTATCCTTTGTTGGTATATCAGTTCTCTCAACTATTACCCCCTTAGGTTCATTATCAGTCTTCTTCTTCCCTCTGGGAGGTCCTTTTCCTTGTTTCTGGGGTGGCAGCCTTTCTCCATTAGATTTTCTCTTCTCTCTAAGAAAGTAATCATATTCCTCATCAGGAATCTCCTACCTTTTCCTCTTGTTATCTACTGTGATGGCCATCCCCTTCTTCAGTATATTTATTTGTTTATCCACCCATGCTTGGGTCAACTGCAGCACCCCACCTATAAACTGATCTAACGAAATATCTTCAGGTTGTGTCAGGTCAGGGGCTAAAATGGTGTCATTATACACCTTTTTCTCTTCATATTCATTTGACAATAACCTGCCATCATCTTTCTTCAATTGCGCAGGAACTGGAATGCAATCAAATGTTCTAACCTGATTGAGGGTGAGCCTTTGATATTTTCATCTTCTGACTTCAGCCTCATCCTCACAGTCACCCCATAAATCTTCTAAGTGCTTCTTATGTATAGGCTGGCCCAGGATCTTTTGCATTCTTCCATAGGGGTCATATGATCTGGCCAATGGGAAGGGATGTAGGGTCATCATGTTTAGACCCGCTATGGCCTTCTTTATGTTTTCAAAATTAGGACATATGTACCACCCTATAGTTACTGGAAACAGTACTGGAGGTATTTTATTTTTTGTTTTATATGTATCCATTGTAGTTGATATCTATCTTAGAAACTCCATCATGAGTACCCCATCAGTAGGGTACCTGGGTAACATAAAGGGCTATCCTTCAAAACCTTCTATACTAATGTAGGAAAATGTGGCAAACTAGATGAACCAGGCACCATGCTTGTATATAATTTCTTGAGCTTCCATGCTTAGTCTTTTGGTTCTATCCTCTTCCATTGTTCTGACCAGATGCATAGAAAATGCATCATTCACTAATTTGTAGTAATGGAGATAGTGTGTTCTCTACAACTGAGGATAATGATCCCATATATGGGCATCATTAATACCACCACCAATCCTTCCAACTGTAGTAAGTGCATCAAATGTACCCTTATAAGCACATGAATACACAATATATGAAGTCATATAAAATGAATAGTCCAAGCCCCCTAGGTTCATTAGCTGTTCATCTAGAGCATCACTGATGATTTTAGCCCATAATGGCTTGTTATCTGTGTAAATGCACATCATGATAACCCCATACATCCAATCCTTGAAACTTCCAGCAGTAGGCTGACCTGTCATCCTATTGAGCAAGGCAATCATATATTGATACTCATCATCAAACTCAAACTTGTATAGGTGCACTGGTAATTTGGTAGAGGCAGTGTAAAGGTTGTTCTTTGCTCTCCATTGGTACATCCTCTTTCTTGCAGTCTTTTTGTTATTTGTATATTCAATCTCCAATTTCTTCAGATCCATACCAACTACCTTTTTCCCAATTGGAAGGCTGAAAGTAGATGTAATCCCTTTTATTGACAGATCCACATATACCCTTCCATGTTTTTCTACTCACCTCGTCTTAGGGTTGTAATTTCTAGCACACTCTACTATTAATTCTAGAGTTTCCATGGAATAAGGAAATCCAGCCGCATACCACATTCTTGATACAAAAATGGCATCCAATAGGGTACTTTCTTTATCATCACCCATCTTGGCTGACCATGCTACCAAATTTGTGTTTCCCTGATGAGTATCTCTGATGACACCATATTTGAACTGTACTCCCTCAGGTTGGGCAAACATAGGCTTAAGAAATTTTGAATCAGACTTGTTCTTCCTGACGTCTGCCATAGATTCCTGTAATGAACACAACTAGTCTTACAACAATATCCACATGCATGTATATACAGCATTATACGTTTACGGCATCATGCATATTATACTTATTAATCTTCATTTCATCATGATATGCCTAATTACAGAGCTAAACCATAAAAGAACTTACTACCTAGTTATTACAAAAAATGACAACAAGAGGGTTTCTAATTACTTACCTGATTATGTTTTATCCTGGATTAAGCAGATGATTATGGAAAAGGGGCTCAGATACCGATGATAATCACATGCTCCATTCTGCTATAAGCTATTTGTGTCTGCAAGTAGGTCGTACGAGGGTTTGAATGTTCTGCACTCTGTAAAATCTCGTTTCTTCGCAAGGTAAATGTAAAATGACCTCGTAAATTCACTTTTAATCTCATTCTTAGGGTAAATTAAGGAAAGTCTAGGTTAGATTGATTAAAACCATTGTTCTTCTGCCACAAATTTACGAATGCTGCCAGGTGTTTGCATCGTGTTTGCAATCGGCTGGAATCCACCTTCTGCATTTATGTGCATTAAATATCATGGGGCAAGATGAGGGGGTGATCCTTGGAAGATCAGGTGATATTTTGAATATCGAGTGATATTCAAAATATGACCCCCCATGTGTAATATGACCCTCCACCTTTCAGTAGGAAAACTGATGTCGAAGAGATCAGGTGATATTGAGAATATCAGGTCATTTTCAGAAATATACCTCAACGAGGTAAAAAGGATGATGACATCACCATCAGGGTGATTTTATTTGTTTATCAGAATTGGATGATGTCATCATCATATTAGATCTAGGGTGATATTTTGCGACAGGGTGATATTTGAAAGATCAGGTGATATTCAACATATCAGGTGATATTTGGAATATGACCCCCGCAAAATATATGAAGCTGTTTGATGGGTAAATACCACTCTCACGTAAAATTGATATCTAGAGCTCTAGACCAAATGATTATCGGGTGATAAAATCAGATCGGGGTGATCCTTCATAAGATGACTGATGTTAAGAAATATGACCCCCCCTTGGAATATCAGGTTTGACAAGAACTTTGACTTGCAATAACTTTCGTTCCCTAAGGAATATCAGAGTGATCCAAAAGGCAAACCTGCATGAAATTTTGTACTCTTTCCAACCATGAGGTTATTAACATGAAATATTAACTTTGACTAACTGACCTCATCATGATAACTTACCCAGCCCCCTTATGCAGGGTCACCTGCATGACTTACTTTTACCAAACCACCGAAAAGTAGAAAAACACAAACCAAGCCAAGCAAAAAGTTGGGTCCCTATTTTATCAAGTCAAAATGGGGTGTATTGTGTAACCAAACAATAACTTGCCACCAAAGAAAATAACAAAATTCTAATTATTCAAGTGAGGTGATCACATTCATATATAGTATTCTAACTCTTTCTAAGTATAAGCATCATAATCTTTCTGAATGACAAAGTTTTCATCATGGTAACAGTTGTAAGAAAGGATCAGGTGTGTGCAAATGATTAATTATCCTCATCTTGAAAGCAAGTTAAAAACATGTGTAACTGATGTTAAGCTACATAGTTTGGGAGCATCCCTCATAGCCAACCTGGATAGAGCCTTCCTGCCAGCAGGCATCCATAGCCCTGACAAGGTTATCTATACAATCTCCTTAAGTAGAGCCCCACTGCTAGCAAGCATCTATAGCCCCGGTAGAGTTACTTAGATGGCCTAATTTTATTATATTTTTAGATTTTCAAAGTTTATATACTTTATATATCTGATGTCATCATGTAAGCTCAGTGTGCAAGGTATGGTCACTTGCTGATTTAGGTTGGAGATTGTATTGGTAGCAAGGGAGCCCCTTTAGATTTTTCACTTAACACCTATACTTGTGTGTTCAACAAACCCAAGGCTGTTAGGTGAGTCATCGTGAAAAAATCACTTTGGTCAAGAAAAGGCACCCTGATGAAAAGATATCACAGACTTGATCACAAGTACTTCTCAGAGTGAGTCATAACCTATATATAAATTTGTTCTCATTACTTGAATCCTAACAATTTAATTATTTTCTATGGTGATGAGCTGCATCATCTTGACTAACCAAAATAGAAACTCAACAAACAAACAAAACAAAAACACAAAACAAATTGTACAAAAAACTATACAAATATACACACTATGATACACATGACTGCCATGAAGCTAACTTAGGCTTGGAAATAATGTTTAAGGAACTATCCATTAACTGGTAATGGAACATCCTCATCTGTCAAGTTTTTAAGCCTGTAAGTGTTGTCTCCTAATATTTCAAAAATTTGGAAGGGACCTATCCAGATTTTGTTGAACTTACCATGAGCTCCCTTCCTCTCATGTGCTTTGTCCCACATCAGGACTAAATCTAAGATCCTGAAGGCTTTAACCTTGGCTCTTTTGTCAAACCAGCGTTTGACGGTAGCCTAATGTTTGGCAAACTGATCAATTGTCTGACTTCTTTTCTCTTCCAGGTGCATCAACTAAAGAAACCTAACTTCTTGCTTATTGTCTATGCCTAGGTACTCTTTTGCAAACTGCAGTGTAGGAATCTTTAGGTTAATAGGGAGGATGGGATCCACCCCATATACTAAGTGAAAAGGTGAGTTTCCTAATATAGCCTTGTTCCTGGTTCTGTCTACCCATAAGGCATACTTTAGAAGGGTGTCCCACTCCCTAGGGTTCTTTTCTATTAACTTTTTTATGATATTCAACAAATTTTTATTGGTGGATTATGCTAATCCGTTCCCTTGGGGATAATAGTTTGAGGAAAACTTCAATATGATCCCATAATCAAAAGCCCAACTTGACAATTTGGTTGAAGCAAAAGTAGATCCATTGTCACCTACCAGAGCATAGGGAACTCCATACCTGGTGACAATATTACCTTCTAGAAATTTGATGACATCTTCAGCATTGCAGGTCTTGGTGCTGACAGCTTCAATCCACCTGGTACAATAGTCAGTAATAGTTAAAACATACTTGTGGCCTGATGATGATGGATGATTAATTGGTCCTATGAAGTTCATGCCCCATTGTGCAAATGGGCACATCTCCATCACTGGCTGCAAAGGTTGAGCAGCATATCTCTCTCTATTAGCAGCAACCTGAGATATATGATAGTATTTAATATGTTCAGCAGTATCCTTGAAAATTGTGGGCCAGTAGTATCCTACCCTGAGGATAGCATGAGTAGTGGCCAAGGATGACCCATGTGCTGTTCCAAACTTGTCATGTAGCTCTGATAACACTTTATCTGTTTCTAGCCTTTCTAGGCACCTTAGGTATATCCCTTCATAATTTTTCTTGAAAAGGATGCCCCATTTCATCATATACTTCTGTGACCTTATTTTTAGGGCTCTCCTTTGTGAGGCCTGCAGTCTTGGAGGACATCTTCCAATAATCAGGATGTACCTGATGTCTGAGTACCACTCTCCATTGTCCTTCATTAACAACATACTGTTGACTCATGATATTGGGGTCAATCTCTGATATCATTTGGCTTAAAGCCTGTCCTCTCACTAGCTTCATGGGTGTAATATCCATGTCATATTCTTGTAGGACAGTGATCCATTTAGCCCTTTTTTCACTTGGCTCGCTTTGCATTAATAGCATCTTAACTGCTGCATCAGGCACCACAGCAATCACTTTACTTCTCAAAATATAGTTCCTAAACTTCTTTACTGCTCTGATTAAAGCAAGTGCCTTCCTTTCAACATCCATGTATCTCAGTTTAGCATCTTTGAAAGGGTAGCTCATGAAGGCTTTGGGCTTCTCTTCCTTTTCTTCATTTCTCTGTGTCAGTACTGCTGCAGAGGTATGCTCTGAAGCAAATGAATAAATATAGAAGTACCTGGTGTAGTATGGACTAATCAGAACTGGAGCATCAAATATAGATTTTTTAATGTCTTCAAAAGCTATTCTAGCCTCTAGTGTCCACTCAATTTTAGCATCCTTCTTGAGCATGGCATTTAAAGGTCTGACTATTTCTGCAAAGCCAGTGATAAACTTCCTAACAAAAATAATCTTACCAAAGTAAGATTTGAGCTCCTTTTTGCTTCCAGGAAGCTGTATTTTTATGATGGATTCCACCCTATCAAGATCAATGATGATCCCATTTTCAATTATCAGGTGGCCCAGTAATTTTTCTGTTGTTACCCCAAATATGCATTTCTTGGGGTTCAGGGATATCTCATATTGTTCACATTTTTTAACACATTTATGAGATCTTCTACATGGTTTCCTCTATCTTTAGAGAACACTGTTAAGTCATCCATGTATATGACTATGCATTTTCCTATTAAGCCTCTGAATGCTATGTCCATTGCTCGCTGGAATGTTGCTCCAGCATTGATTGACCCAAATGGCATGCACTTGTAAGTGAATATCCCCCACTTTGTGGTGAAGGCAATTTTCAATCTATCAATTTTATCCACCATTTCCTGGTTGTAGCTTGAGAAACCATCCAAAAATGACATCATTCTAGCACCGTTCACAATTTGTAGGACCTCATCTAGGGAAGGTAAAGGATAATTGTCCTTCTCAAATGCTCTGTTCAGGTTCCTAAAGTCCACACATAGTTTGATGTCTCCATTTTTCTTCCTCACTAGGACCAGATTTGCTATCTAGGTGGAGTGCCTCACAGGAAATATGATCCTGGCATTTAACAGTTTCTTAAACTCCTCAAAAATAATAGGTTCCAAGAAAGCATTGATAGGTCTTTGCTTCTGTCTGAAAGGCTTGGCATCTGGCTTGAGGGGTATGGTGTGAGTGATGACTGATGTGTCCTACGTTTTTAGCTCATCATAAGTCCAGGCAATGACATGGATGTAATCCTTGAGAGCTTGGGTAATTCCTTCCAACTCTTCTTCTGTGCAAACTTTTCCTATCAGGGCATTTTTCTTTTCATCGTTCTGTCTAATGTTAACCTATGAATATTGTCCTCCATTAACTTTTGGAAGGTCCTTCTATTTCAGCATGTTATCCAGATCAAATGCTCTCTCTAGCTCTATCATTCCCTTAGGAATTTTATTGATGGGAAACTCTAAGATTTCTTCTTCTTCCCATACATGATCTTCTACATTATTCTCATCTATGATCTGAGCACCAAATATATCTCTATTGGAGATGAAATCTAGGATATGCTGATCATCATCAAAAACATGGAGGTTGGTCACATTGTCAGGCATAGAAGGTACTGATACCAACTCTACTGAAAATCTTTTTAGACTCGAAATAGACAGTGGCTCCAATGTACTGGCAACCTAGCTAAAGAATCTGCCCTATGGTTTTGTTCTCTGGGTATGTGGGTGATATTGAATGCATCAAAAGATTCTATCAAGTCCCACACCCTATGTCTATAATTGGACAGTTTTTGTAATTGCTGGAGTAAATTCCTCTCACCTATCTCACTACTAATTTTGAGTCTCCATAGACATGTAGAATTTTCACTTTCTTCTTGAGGGCAAATAGTATCCCATGAATCAGAGCTTCATACTCTGTTACATTATTGGTGCAAGGGAACTGCAGTCTGTATGCTGCCAAGTAGGATTTTCCTGATGGATCAATGAGATCTATCCCTACTCCAGCTCCTTGTTTGGACTTGGATCCATCAAATCTAAGGATCCATGGCTTATCTTCAGGCAAAGGATTGCTTGAGTCTTCTTTATTCTTTGCATCTCTGGCAGTTGCACCACTTGATATCTATTTTAACTTAGGTATCTCAGCTTTCTCAGACTTCATCTTTCCTTTCTTCTATGAAGCTGAGGCTTCTTCTTTCCTTTTATCACCAGAAGGTAAATCCTCTGGACTAGGCAATGTCTGTCTTTTCAAATGATGTAGACATAGAGAGCAAGTAGTCTTTGAGTGTGGTGCTTCATGTAACCTGCACCAGCCTTCAATCAGGGCATCATGTAGAGATTTCTAATATTGTGTCATCTTCTGGATTTCTTTTGATAGAAACTCCTCAAATTTAGACAATTGCTGCCTCTATTCTCATTAGATAATTCATAATCTGATTCAACTAAAGAATCACTCCCTTTGGTGATTTTCTTTTTTCTCTTAACATTACTCTGGTTGCATACCATCATCTCTTCTGTCATTTGATCATGACATTCATCCTAACATGTACCTTCTTTTGTTCCTACAGGAAATAAACAACAATCAGCGTCACTATCATTATCACTGTCTGATGAACCTACCTCTGATGATGATGATGATGATGATGTCGATGCATCACTGTATGCTTGTTCTAGCTCCAGCATATCTATGTAGGCATCACAAGTCTTCTCGGAATGTGACTCATTATGCAACTTGCACCAACCATCAATTAGAACATCATGAAGAGGTATTTGTAACAACTGACATCATTTTACCTCTCTAGACAAGTGCCTTTCAAAATTCTTGTAATGGTCCACCTCATTTTCATTCTTAGGATGACCATCAAATTCTACAACTATTTTGTCATCTTGAGGGTCATCATGATGATGATGAACATCATACATCAGGATTTCTTCTATCCTGACAGTCCGTGGCTTGATGGAGTAAACTCCGGGTTCCACATCCACATACATGATCTTGTTAGTTTTATTATATTTAGTGATCATGTGCTTCATATGAGGCTCAACATCAATTCTTATCTAGTTTGGTATCCCCTTCCAGGGTAACCACATGTGACTGAAATCCGTGGACATATATCCGTTGAGGGTTTTAGACCAGTCCCTACTGAGTAGCATCCCATAGGTATCAGGTATGTCAACTACCTGAATATCAATATGATATTAGATTCTAGGATCAGATGAGAGTTGCATGTGAATGTGAGTTAGCTCTCCTACCATGCTCACTTCTATTATGTCCAATTGTGTCACCTTCTTTAATGATTTAGCAGGATGCAAGCCTAAAGCATTGCATATAGACAAGGGCATAACATTGGTAGATGCTCCTGAGTCTACTAGATAGTTGTGCAAGTTTTTTCTGAACATCCTTATGGTAAGGAGGAACGGAGGTGACTCACTTTTATCTCTATATAAGGTCATGTGGGAGGTCTTTGCAGCTTGAACAATAGCTAGCACCTTGTGTTTGACATTAGGATCTCTAGCAACATGATCTTTACTACCAGACTGACCTGAGGGGTGACTATCCTCTTTAGGAGCAGGATCATCTAGTGATTTCATAAATGCCTTCTTGATGGCAAGAGTTTTAAGCAACTCTAACAAGGATAAGCTGATTTTAATCCTTTTCAACTCATCAGTGAGATAAGTGACCAACTTGTCAGATTCATGAGGTAGATTCACTGCCTTTGGTGCTGTATTTAGTGATGTCAAGTATTGAGCATTCACCTTGGGAAAACCAGGGTTATTGCTTGCCTTGGGATCAGGAGGTGTATTAAAATTATTCGGAGGCAAGGAAGAGGTCAATGGACTAGTAGGTCTATTGGAATTACTTCTCATATTGTAGTTATGCTTACCCTGATATTGCTGTTGGTAGGCATGTACCTCCTCATGTTCATTCGAAGGCTCATTTTCATCCTTAGAGGGGAAAACATAATTTGACTCAAAAGCCATGGCTGATTCCTCACATGCCAGGGTGTAATCTTGGTGAGCAGGCACTGTCTGCTGATAAGGATGTTGCATGAAGCTCTCTAGCACTAATGCAGAATCATATCCGCAGGGAACAATTTCATTTCCCTCTACCTGAGGTTGATTTCCTGAAGTATTGGACACTTTAGTTTGGAAAATGCTAGCAACAATTTTAAATTGAGGATAGTCTAACTCTACATGTGCATTGGTGTTATGTATTCTGCACCAGTTAGTGAGGGTTGCCTCTGCAAGGTTGACTCAGGTAGTCTGTTTGGGTTCACAAGGAGGCAAATTATCTACGGGTGATGGCAATGAACCCTTGTTTGGCCTAGTGTTCCATACTCTAGGCTATCTGGGAGGATTATTATTGCCATTTTTGTTATAGTTATTGTTGTTGTACCCCCTGTCAAGATAATTTGGTCTGTCATTGTTATAGCCTCTTTTCTTATTAGGCTGAGAGTAGAAGTTTTGACTCCTTAAGTGAGTGATCTCAGTTGTAAGTTTCCTTAACTGAGCTGATATTTCCTTGATTTCTTCTTTCTCTTCCCAAACCTTAGCCACTACATTTTTTGTCAAGGGTTTAAAAAAGGAAGATCCATTGTTTTGATTATTCTAGTCTACAACCTGAGGTGCCTGTATTTGTCCTGGATACTACAACATCTGGCCATTTCCATTTGGAGGTGGCAAAATACTTAGTGGAGGTATCTGTAAAGGTGCTGGCATGACAGCTAGAGGCATCATGGCTCCATTAGGCTGTTGTTGGGTAGGATATCCTGGATAACCATGAAGTGTGGGAAATGCTATGTTTGGTGTAGGAGCAGGAACTAGCTGCTAATTGACTTTGATAGCTTCTTGGAAAGCTCCTGTTAAAGTTGTGATTTTAGATGTGCTCTCCTGATGAACATGGAAGTTAAAGGATCCAGGGCTGAATAATAAATGCTCCTAACAGCTTCATCTACTACAACATATGGGGCGACTAACTTAGATAGCATTTTCTGGAACCTAGCGTTGAAATTGGCAATAGGTTCTCCTTCAAACCATTTAATTGTGGCAAATAGGTGATAGTTCATTGAAGGATCTATTGGTACCTTGAACCTATCAGTGAAAGCTTTCTCCAGGATAGCCCATGATCTGACTGAACCTTGACCAAGGCTAATATACCAATTATAGGCTTCTTCCCCTAAGGAAAAAAGGAAATAATCTACATACAACATCCTAATGCTCTATTCTGGCCCTACAACAAGCTTCCTTGAAAGTTCTGATATGGTCATCCGCATCCTGATATGGATGATATTTTGGACAAAGTTTGTCAGGATTCTTTGGTAAAGGATGATATGCATTAAAAGCTAAAGGTGATTCTACTACAAAGAATGACATTGCAATCTGTGGAGGTTGAGCCTGAGGTATGACTATTGAGGTTGAATCTGAGGTGTAACAGGTGATCTTGTAGGTGTTTTTAAACCAATAGCGATCACAGGAGGATGTTCTAGTGATGCTCCTGAAGCACTAGAACTAGGAGTATGATGGATGTCTATAGTTCTAGGTCTGAAACCTCTGACAGGTAATTCTTCAAATATTCCACTGGACCTAGACCTGGTATTTGGCCTGTGAGCCAGGATTTCTCAATTTTAAGGAAAATTAGCCGGTCGACTGTAAAGATCAGTTGGAATTTACCAGCAAAGGTAGTATTTATAGTCAAAAAGTGGGACTGTATGGATATTTACTGAATATTTGCACAAACAATGCAAATATGAGGTGATACTGAGGTCTGGTGACACTTGCAATTGGATTTCAGGTTTCTAAGGATGATTACCTCATAGCTTTGACAAATTTACCTGAAATAGGACTGATCTTTACAAATTCATGATGATTTACTATAAAACTTGCAATATTTATGGTTAATCTTGAAAACTTCACAAATGATTAGCATGTACAAGCTTAAAATAGCAAATCCTTGCGTATTGATCGAAATCAGGTGGTATTTTAGTGTTACCTCACTGTCTGCATCATTAAATCTGACTTATTGATGATGAGCTTTTAGCTTTGGGCCCTCCTTCTAGCGCCAATTTATGTTGATCATGATGTTAGTCATAAAGAAACATAGAATAAAAGTTACACATCAACCTTTACTCATCTTGAAAGATATGATGAATTCAAAGAATTCATGATCCCAAGTCTCTGTGGATTAGTTCTTAATCAATTGATGTTACTCAGTGGTTGATGTGTGTTGCTATTTTCCATTCAGGGGCCTTACGTTTGCTCATCAGTAGGATTCTATTTCTGTAAAGATGCTACACAGAAAGGTTTTCTACATAGGATATTTTCACAAATAGTGTGTCTATATTCAGATCTTTCTATGATATTTGTCAATTGTACATGCTTTAACTTCAAATATGCTATAAATCTTCAATTATTTATGAGATGTCTGCATATTTCATGTTTATTTTCTTTTGATTATTTATTATTTGCAATTGTGATGGTGAATTGTTCTGAAATTAAAATAAATTGAAAAAAATACTTCAAATTATGATGAATCTTCAGTTATTGAGCCACATACATACTTGATACTGTCATTAGGAGAAGAAATCAAACCATATTTTCACCAGGATGTTCCACAGCTAGATACAGATGATGCAGACTTCAAAGGATGATGAATGAAGACAATATATACAGACTGATGTGTACTCCAAGGGACATAGCAAATCAAAGCATGTATCAAGAATTCAAACATGGACTACTCAGGATTTATGATGATTTGTAGTCAAAATGGTCTTCTTTTTCATTACGTATGCAAAAACATGTATGTTTACAATAACTTTGAAATAGGCCCTGATATTTCAGCAAACAAATTTCAATTAAGCTTCAAATGTTTAAAACAAGGCATCCCTGTACCTTTTATAGAATAAGGTGAGGGAGCAGTTATAAATGATCTACGATCAAGATTTATCAATTAAGATCCATGGTGGATATTCCCTTTTGACTTGGTAAACAGTATCTCATGGCACAGGTTGCCAGCGGGCAACCATCTAGGTGACTCATTTCCCTCTAAGTACCTAATGGAGATGTTTCCCTTGTGGTGCATCTTCATCTATTCATTAGGTTCTTCTTCTTCATCATGATCATCATGATCATCACTTTCCATGTCTTCATCACCCTGATGAATATCCTCATGTATATGGACCTTTAATGCTGTCCTTATATTTTCATATGTTTCTACTATCTTATCAACTTATCCGCCATCCTGAGTTTTAGCTTTGGCAATGGTGTGCTTGTGGGCCTGATATTTATCTCTGAGGACTTCTAACTTGGCCTTCCTGCTGCTCAATGTTTCATTATAGTTCTCCACTCTAACCTTGATTCTCATGACCTTGTTCATTGCTTCTTCCGTCAGGTGGGTGAGAGGATCATCAGCCATCAGCTAGAAATTATTATGCAGATCTTTTATGGCAAAGTCTACGTCTTGGTTTTCAATTTTACCCTCTACTTTTCCCTCCAGGGCTTCTAGGAATTTTGCTTCATAAGACATCATGTTGTGCAGTTTCACACTGATATCTCTTAATTTATTGCTATACTTCTTCAGTACATCACATTCAAACCTGATGTCCTTATACCAAATATCCACCAGCATGGCAGTGTTATTATTCAGCACCTGATGAGTTATCAGGATTTGAGGATTAATCCTCTTTATTTCACTCAAAGCACTCAAGGCTTTCTCCAATTGGAATGATCTCCTTCTAGCCTCAGTCTGTAATTTATTGACTTTCTTCCTAGAGATACTCAAAGAATTCCACCTCTGCAAAGAGGTACCCACTACTTCTTTAGCTCCGCATAGTGCTGATGACATCCATTTTCTCATGATCATTGACTCATGCTTCATGAGGTCCAATTTATTAACCTCTTCTTGAGAAATCACATTCAATGGGACTCCCTGATCTAATGATGTATCGTCAGGGTTAATCAACCCTTTTATGTATGAGTGCAATTGGGCAATGTGCTCCTTATGCTACTTATTCTTTTCCTTTTCTCTCTTCACCCTTTGGGTTAAAGAATCAATTATATCTTTTCCTTCCTGACCTTCTTGGTCCTCATTAGCAAACCCTAAATCAACCATGGTGATCTAGAATTCTTCTAGGGTGATCTTTCCTTTCTCTTTTTCAACTATGGGAAGCGCTACCTGGGTGGTCCTTCTGCCCATAGCAGGATCTCTTCTAATGGCTGAGGTTAATCTGGCCTTCCCCTTAGGCTTCATGATGGTTTCTGAAAACAATGTTGAAACATCAAATTCCTGAATCTCGAAACCTAATTCTGTACTTCTTTCTCGAGCCATTGAGGTATTTGGTCTCTAGATCCCTGTCGTCTATCCTCATCATCATGTCCACCCTGATCTCTAGTATCAGTCTCAGTTCTTGGTGGAGAGGGTGATGTCTTGATTTCTTCCTCATGATGTTCTTCATGAGGGTGATCTTGTTCTACTTCCTCCTCCTGAGGAGTCTCTTCTTACGGTGCATCCACATGATGATCCTGTAGTTGATCATGTACTTCATCTTCTTTTGCTTCATCCACCTTGGTAATTTCCTCATCTTGAGGTATATTTATATTCGTGGATATCATTGTATCTGACTTAGGTGCATTTACCTGATCCTAGATCACATTTTGCTCAGCACCTGTTGTATCTACCTCCTGAGTGTTTAGGTCATCATGACTTGATGTTTCTTTATCACCTGAGGTTTCTTGAGTCCAAGGGGCATCTTCACTTGATGTGGCCTTGTCATTCCTACCCTTTTCTTGGACTTCTACAATCTTAGGTTCAGCTGGTATTTCTTGTTGTTGCTGACCTAAATCTGGAGTGTGGCTCTCAACTTCTTTCTGTTTGACTTCTTCAACATTTTATGTTCTCTTAGGTGTACCTACTTGATGTTGAGGACTTACATCTTCCTTGTATGTTAGGTCGATCACTGCAAGGCTAGTTACCTGATCAACTAATTTATCAAACCCTATTTGTTGTGTCGCCCACTTTGGAATATCTCCTTTCCCTTACTCTGTTTGCTTCAACTCTTCTAATATCACCCTCTACGAGGATGGGGTTCCTTGTGGAGTCATGCAAGTGTTAGAAGTGAGGGTCTCCATTTGTTGAGAAGTCACATTCTGTACCACCTCATCATCTGATAGGTCCACAGTCTCTTCCAATGAGAAAGGACCACCTTGAGTTGCTTTAGTGGCCTCTTTTGTTTGCTCTTCAGCCTTCTCAGTCTTAAACTAAATTATGGTAGGAAGTGGCACATCATGTTGCAATTCTTTTCTAAATACTTCACTACCAGCTCCCCTTAATATTACAAGGTCATGTCTTATTTCACCCCTCATATGTGTTCTTTATTTTTCTAGGGGTTGATGTTACTAGGGATACTGCCTTCCTCTTCCTGGTGACCATCATGGGGTCATCTTATGCAGGCTCTTTTTTGATAAGAATATCCTTCTCCACATACTTCTGTGAAGTTTGGCCTTTATCTTGTAATTCTGTAGTATCCATAGGAAGCCTTAGGATCCTTTTGGTCTTTTGTTTATCCTCTAGAGGTGGTGCAGATGAGACTGATGCCTATCCTGATGTAGATGCATCCTCAGTTAGTATATTAGTTCTCTCAACTATTACCCCCTTAGGTTCATTATCAGTCTTCTTCTTCCCTCTGGGAGGTCCTTTTCCTTGTTTCTGGGGTGGCATCCTTTCTCCATTAGATTTTCTCTTCTCTCCAAGAAAGTCATCATATTCCTCATCAGGAATCTCCTACCTTTTCCTCTCGTTATCTACTGTGATGGCCATCCCCTTCTTCTTCAGTATATTTATTTGTTTACCCACCCATGCTTGGGTCAACTACAGCACCCCACCTGTAAACTGATCTAACGAAATATCTTTAGGTTGCGTCAGATCAGGGGCTGAAATGGTGTCATTATACACCTTTTTCTCTTCATATTCATTTGACAATAACCTACCATCATCTTTCTTCAATTGCGCAAGCACTGGAATGCAATCAAATGTTCTAACCTGATTAAGGGTGAGCCTTTGATATTTTCATCTTCTGACTTCAGCCTCATCCTCACTGTCAGCCCAAAAATCTTCTAAGTGCTTCTTATGTATAGGCTATTCCAGGATCTTTTGCATTCTTCCATAGGGGTCATATGATCTGGCCAATGGGAAGGGATGTAGGTTCATCATGTTCAGACCTGCTATGGCCTCCTTTATGTTTTCAGAATTAGGACATATGTACCACCTTATAGTTACTAGAAATAGTACTCGAGGTATTTTATTGTTTTCTTTATATGTATCCAGTATAGTTGATATCTATCTTAGAAACTCCATCAGGACTACCCCATCAGTAGGGTACCTGGGTAACATTAAGGGCTGTCCTTCAAAACCTTCTATCCTTATGTAGGAAAATGTGGCAAACTAGATGAACCAAGCACCATGCTTGTATATAATTTCTTGAGCTTCCATGCTCAATCTTTTAGTTCTATCCTCTTCCATTGTTGTGACTAGATGCATAGAAAATGCAGCATTCACTAATTTGTAGTCATGGAGATAGTGTGTTCTCTGCAACTGAGGATAATGGTCCCATATATGGGCATCATTAATATTGCCACCAATCCTTCCAACTGCGGTAAGTGCATCAAATGTACCCTTATAAGCACATGAATACACAATATATGTAGTCATATAAAATGAACAGTCCAGGCCCCCTAGGTTCATCAGTTGTTCATCTAGAGCATCACTGATGATTTTAACCCATAATGGTTTGTTATCTGTGTAAATGTACATCATGATAATCCCATACATCTAATCCTTGAAACTTCCAGTAGTAGGCTGACCTGTCATCCTATTGAGTAGGGCAATCATATATTGATACTCATCATCAAAATCAAACTTGTATAGGTGCACTGGTAATTTGGTAGAGGCAGTGTAAGGGCTGTTCTTTGCTCTCCATTGGTACATCCTCTTTCTTGCAGTCTTTTTGTTATTTGTATATTCAATCTCTAGTTTCTTTAGATCCATACCAACTACCTTTTTCCCAACTAGAAGGTTGAAAGTAGATGTAATCCCTTTTATTGATAGATCCGCATATACCCTTCCATGTTTTTCTACTCGCCTCGTCTTAGGGTTGTAATTTCTGGCACACTCTACTATTAATTTTGGAGTTTCCATGGAATAAGGAAATCCAGCTGCATACCACTAGGGTACTTTCTTTATCATTGCCCACCTTAGCTGACCATGCCACCAAATCTATGTTTCCCTAATGAGTATCTCTGATGACACCATATTTAAACTGTACTCCCTCAGGTTGGGCAAACATAGGCTTAAGAAATTCTGAATCAGACTTGTTCTTCCTGACATCCGCCATAGATTCCTGCAATGAACACGACTAGTCTTACAACAATATCCACATGCATGTATATACAGCATTATACATTTACGGCATCATGCATATTATACTTATTAATCTTCATTTCATCATGATATGCCTAATTATAGAGCTAAATCATAAAAGAACTTACTACCTGGTTATTACAGAAAATGACAACAAGAGGGTTTCTAATTACTTACCTGATTACGTTTTATCCTAGATTGAGTAGATGATTATGGAAAAGGGGCTCAGATACCGGTGATAATCACGTGCTCCATTCTTCTGTAAGCTATTTGCGTCCATAGGTAGATCGTACGAGGGTTTGAATGTTCTGTGCTCTGTAAAAAAAAATTTCTTTGCAAGGTAAATGTAAAATGACCCTGTAAATTCATTTTTAATTTCATTCTAGGGTAAATTAAGGCAAATCTAGGTTAGATTGATTAAAACCATTGATCTTCTGCCACAAATTTACGTATGCTGCTAGGTGTTTGCATCATGTTCACAATCGGCTGGAATCCACCTACTGCATTTATGTGCATTAAATATCATGGGGCAAGATGAGGGGGTGATCCTTGGAAGATCAGGTGATATTTGGAATATCGGGTGTTATTCAAAATATGACCCCCCATGTGTAATATGACCCTCCACCTTTGAGCAGGAAAACTGATGTCAAAGAGATCGGGTGATATTGAGAATATCGGGTCATCTTCAGAAATATACCTCCGCGAGGTAAAAAGGATGATGATGTCACCATCAGGGTGATTTTCTTTGTTTATTAGGATAGGATGATGTCATCAGCATATTAGATCTAGGGTGATATTTGAAAGATCGGGTGATATTTGGAATATGACCCCCGCAAAATATATGAAGCTATTTGACGGGTAAATACCACTATCACGTAAAATTGACATCCAAAGCTCTAGACCAAATGATTATCAGGTGATAAAATCGGATTGGGGTGATCCTTTATAAGATGACTGATGTTAAGAAATATGACCCCCCCTCGGAATATCAGGTTTGACCAGAACTTTGACTTGCAATAACTTTCGTTCCCTAAGGAATATTAGGGTGATCCAAAAGGCAAACCTACATGAAATTTTGTACTCTTTCCAACCATGAGGTTATTAAAATGAAATATTAACTTTGACTAACTGAGCTCATCATGATAACTTACCCAGCCCCCTTATGCAGGGTCACCTGCATGACTTACTTTTACCAGACTATTGAAAAGCAGAAAAACACAAACCAAGCCAAGCAAAAAGTTGGGTCCCTATTTTGTCAAGTCAAAATGGGGCATGTTGTGTACCACACAACAAAACACTGCAAGGTGCTATTGCAGATTGGTTTTACCATCTTCAAGCTCAAATTATAATGAGTTGGAACACTCTCAAGACCAATTTCAAAGCCAGGTTCAAACCTGCAGAAGATGCACATGCCTTGTTAGCACAGCTAACGCAGATGAAGAAAGAGCCACATGAACCCATGTGAGACTTCATCACTAAGTTCAATAAGCTGACAAACAAGATTCCTACAACTGCTCAGCCAATGGCAGAGAATCTTAAATGCTTCTTTATCAATACTCAGCTTCCTAAGGTAAACTTTTTGCTAAGGCAGGCTGGCCCCACAGATCTCCCCATAGCTCAAATTTTTTCTATAGAAGTTGAAGATGATCTTATCCTTGTAGGTAAGATAAGAAGAGATTCCAACAGGAATAGAGGTCAATCCTCTACTGATAATATTTCCACAAGCACCACAGATCCTATGGTGCAAAAGTTAGAAAATGAGTTTCTAGCTTTGAAAAGGCAAATGTCTCAAGGTATGTCCTCTCCTCCTTCTTATAGGGATATACCAAGGAGAACATTTCCTAACAATTCATATCAAGGCACTAGAAATCAAGGTCAACAAAATCATCTTCCACCCACACAGGGGAAGATTGTCATTGAAGTAGCACCGGTCAAATCAGCAGTTGGCTATTATGAAGCAGAACATGACCATTCTTTCCAACCTGAGTTGGATCAAGAGAATGATGCTAATCATTTTACAGATGGAGAAGAAGAATTAGTTGGTGACTCTACCATTGGCTTTCTGAATTACCAAGATGAAACCAAAATAGAAGGACAAGTATTTGATGGAGCATATGTTGTTTTTACTAGGTCCCAGAATTAGTCAAATCAGAAAGTTGATAAAGGAAAGACAAGAAAGGAACCTCAGCCAATGATCTCAATTGCTAGATGGAGAACTCTATTGCCTTTTCAGTCAAAAGACCTGATTGTTGATAAGCAAGTAAGTACATCTAACAATCCTGTGTCTTCTACTTCTGTCGCTCTGACCAGTACTACCCCTAATAAAACTCAGAATGATGGATTTCCTTCCTCTGTATCTAGTTCATTTCAGTTATTTGATATAATAGATCATGCTAGGAAGATCAAAATCTAAATGTCTGAGGTTGAGTATTTACAAGCTAATCCTAAACAATTTGGTAGGTTAGCTAAATACATCAAAAACAAGATTGTTCCTACAGGACAAGACTCTCCCAAAGTTGCCCATGATTCCTCAAAAAACAAATCCACCCAAAATAATCTTGTCATTACTCCCCTTGTTGCCCCAGGGAAAATAGAACGTTTCTATGTTTCTCTATTGGTAAATGGTCACAAGTTGAACAATTGCATAATAGACTCTGGGGCCTCTGATAATGTCATGCCTACCAAAGTGGCAGATGCCCTCGGCTTACTTTGACCAAGACCTTTGGGAGATGTTTCTCTATGGAAAATAAGTGTCATTGTTGGGCCAAATCAAAGATGCACCTTTCCAGACAAGAGGATCAAGATGACCGTCCTAGTGGCTGATGTTCCAGCCTCTTATGGCATTCTGCTCGGGCATAATTTTTGTAAAGATGTGGGTGGAGAACTGAACATGGACTTATCTGAAGCAAGGATATGTGTTAAAGGCATCATGCAAAAGTTGCTCCTTGAGAAAGAAGAAAAATATATTGTTACCCAAACGGCAAATCCCAAAGCCCAAATTTTGTTTGAGTCTTTGGGAATGGGTAATTATTTCTTGTCTACTGAAGATACTTCTAGTTCATTAGACGAGATTTTTGACATTTCAGATGTAGAATCAGAAGAGTATTTAGATGAAAGTATAGTGATTCTGGATTCTTCCTTCATTGATGAAGAGGAATCTTCTGGTCAAAGAAATTCCAAAAAATCAAATTCTAATGATGTTTGGGTTTTAGAATTTGATGGCAGTTGTTCTTCTACCGAATCTGGAGCCAGATTTGTTTTGATACCTCCACAAGGTGATATCTTCCCTTTCTCATACAAGCTGCAATTTGATAATACCAGTAACACTGCTGAATATGAGTCATTGTTACTCAAATTGGAAGCTACTCATGTTAAAGGTGTTAAAAATCTTCATGCTCAAGGAGATGCTGAACTAGTTGTTTGCCAAGTGAGAAATTTATATCAGACCAAAAATGAAAGGTTTAGGCATTACCGCAACCGTATTTGGGATTGCATCAAAGATTTTGATGCTTTCAACATTTTTGTGGTGCCTAGAGAGTTTAATGATCGTGCAGATTCATTAGTTGTCTCCACAACTCTTATGGTTCTTCATAAGGACTTCAAAGGTAACAAGTACACAATTGAGTTGGTTTTCTAACCAAGTGTACTAGATAATGCCTACCATTGGCAGGTGTTCAATGGTGATAATCAAATCATAGCTTTCTTGGAAAAGATGGATAGATTTGATAAGTTCTATTTCAAAGGTAGTGAATCTCCACCACAGGAATACGTTTCTGAAGTAGATTCACAAACTAGTGAAGAGTTTCTTCAACTAAAAGGGAATAAGATTCCAAAAGGTTTTCTTTCCTTGGAAAATCTATTTGATAAGCATGATAGATACATTAAACAGTAGCAACAACTTGATTCAAGTTCATCTATGGAATTTGAACAAGTAAATTTGAGTTTTGAGGCAGATCCCAAAATGGTCAACATTGGGAAGTGTTGCACTACTGATGAGAAATTTAAATTCACTACACTTCTTCAATATTACATTGATGTTCTGTCATATTCTTATGATGATCTGAAGTTCTTCAGGCCTAAGGAAATTTAGCATGAAATTCCTCTCAAAGTTGGGTCATTACCTCACAAGCAGAAACAAAGGCAATATAACCCCAAAATATCAGGTACTATTCTTTATGAGATTCAAAAAATGTTGAATGCAAGAATAATTTTTCTGATTCATCATTCTACCTGGATCCCGAATATTGTTCCTGTAAGAAAGAACAGAGAAATCTATATTTGTGTTGATTTCAAGAATCTCAACCAGTCTTCTTTAATGGATAACTATCCCTTACCCATCATGGACCAAGTTTTGCAAACTATAACTAGTTCAAAGATGTTGTCTATGCTAAACAATTTATCTAGATATAATCAAGTAGAGGTCAGCAAAGTAGATCAGTACAAGACTGCTTTCACAACACCTTGGGGCATGTTTGCATATCGCAGGATGTCATTTGGTTTAATCAATGCTGGCACTGCTTTCCAGAGAGCAATGGACCTCACTTTTAGAGATGAGATGGGGAAATTAATTGTGTTATATCTTAATTATTTGACTATTTTCTCCAAACAATGTCATGATCATGCATATCATTTGTGACAGGTGTTGGAAAGATGTTGACAAAATGGTATTTCTCTTAACCCTAAGAAATCAATTTTTAGGGTTACAAAAGGTAAGCTTCTCGGTCACATTGTGTCTCGAGAAGGCACTAAAATTGACTCAAAAAGAGTCAAGTCCATCCAAAGTCTTACTTTTCCTGCTAGTAAGACTGCAGTTCACTCTTTCTTTGAAAAGGTAAATTTTCTGTAAAGATTCATTCCTAAATTCATGAAGAAAACCTGTCACATTGTCAACATGATGAAGGGTAAGACTACTTTTTGTTGGAGTGCAGAAGGTAAAGAAGCATTTGAGGACATCAAGAGGGGCATAACTCATGCTTTGATTCTAGTTTGTCCTGATTATACCAAGGATTTCATAGTATACAATTATGCTTCTGAGCATACACTTTCAGCCATTCTTGTTCAGTAGAATGAAGAAGATGTGGAATCTCCCATTTCATTTATGAGTTGTCCTCTGAAGGCTCATGAATTGAAATACTCAAATATGGAGAAACATGCTTATGCCATGGTCAAGGTGGTAAAGCATTTCCAGTTTTATATTTTGAATTCCCATACTGTTATTTTGGTGCCAAACACAACAGTAAAGTCGATTCTAACTCAACAGGAGTTCGGAACCAAAAGAGGCAATTGGATTGCCAAGATTCAATAGTTTGATCTTGATATCAAACCTACCAAGCTTGTACATGGCAGCGGTTTATGTTAGTTGATTTCTGAAAATGTACCAAAAGAAATAGGAGATGAAGAAGGAGTTGAAGATGTGCCAACTATTCTCTTTGTCACTACTACAGATGAGTAGTATTCAAATATTGCTCATTTTCTCACCTATGGTGAGTGTCCTTCTCATCTATCCTATAAGGAAAAGAGAACTATCAAATTGAAACAATTAACTATGTCCTATGGGACAATGGTTTGTATAAAAGAATCCTTGATGGAGTTTTTCTCCGTTGTGTGGATAAAACACAACAAAACAGACTCTGGAGTCTTTTCACAATTTATCTTGTGGAGGACATTTTTTTGCACCTATGATGGCTCATAAGATTATGTGGGCTAGGTACTATTGGCCCACAATGTTTTAGGATGCGTATAATTGGGTACGTAGGTGTGAGTTATGTCAACAGTTTGTTGGAAGGCCTAAGTTGGCTGCACTATCTCTCAAACCAATTGTAATTAAAGAACCTTTTCAGCAATGGGGCATTGACCTCATTGGTGCTGTGAACCTGCCATCAAGCATGGGACATAACTTTGTTCTCATCACAACTGATTATTTTACCAAGTGGGTGGAGGCTATCCTAGTGAAGCATGTTACTTTTGAAGTGGTATGTAATTTTCTTAAGGAAAATATTATTTCTCAGTTTGGAGTTCCAAACAAAGTTGTAGCAGATAATGCTACTTGTTTCTCTTCCAACGAGATTACTAGCTTTTGCTATGAACATTGGATCATTCTTTCTCACTCTTTAGACTATTATCTGCAAGGAAATGGTCAAGTAGGATCTAGTAACAAAAATCTGGTTACTATTATCAGGAAACTGGTGGAAGATAATCAGAGAACTTGACATAAAGTGTTGTTTGATGCTTTATGGGTAGACAAAATTACCCCCAAAAGAGAAATAGGTATGTCACCATTTCATCTTTTGTATGGTCTGAATGAAGAGATACCTATTACTTTGGAGTTGCTAACACTGAAGTTGGTAAAGGTAGTAGAAGATAGAACTTTTGAAAGTTCTATTGACAAAAGAATCATGTACCCCACTGAACTTGAAGAACAATGAGCTATGGTAGTAGACCGTATTGCTGAACATCAAAGTCAAGTGAAGAAGCTTTTTGACAAGAAGGCAAAGGCTCATGATTTTCAAATTGGAGATCAAGTCTTGTTATGGGACAAGAGGAGAGAACCAAAAGGGATGCATGGGAAGTTTGATTCCCTATGGAGGGGCCCATTCGTCATTCATCAACTTTGTGGTGAAAATAGCTTCTTGTTGGAGTATCTGGATGGAACACCATTCTTGCTGCCTCATAGTGGACAACATTTGAAGTACTTCAATCCTTGAAGTATCAGATAAGTTTATTTGTATATTTGTATAGTTTTGTGTTTTTATTTTGGTGTTTTTGTTTAGTCTTTTGTGTCTTTTTCTTTGGTAGCTTGACTCTATGGCCCAGTGGCATGGATGAAGGCACTTAGAGACTAGATTCTTCTCCCTTCGATCATTTCAAAGTTTGATCAATGGAAGTTCCCTAGTTAGAGCCAACTACTCTCAAAATTAGCTACGCTCGTTTTTGTAGACAACCCCTATAAAACTTGTCCATTTCATAGCCTACACTCTAAGTTTGCAAATCAAGACAAGTTCTCTTGGTCTTGTGCGAAGTCATCTGACATTGTAGAATAGCTCGTGACATTCCCCTAATCTAATTTCTCAAGATTTGTGAAAATCAATTAAATTGCAAGCTCATCAAAATATCATTTTTGATCATTCTAAAGTGTTAGAAAATTTTAAATCCCTCATGTGTAGAGTTGGTCAAAAACACCGCTGTTACATGTTTTTAAGTCATAATGTGCAATGTCGGTCATATCTACTACTCTTGCATATCCTTAATGTTTTAATGTGTAATATCGGCCAAAATTGCCGCTTATACATATTTGTCTTGTTTCTTTGTTAACATGCAAGAGCAATTAAATCCACTGCCCATGCATGCCCTTCGTCAAATTTTGCATGTGTAGGAGCGGTTGTTCTGACTGACTAAGCATATCTCCATGAAATCTTTGAACTATAGTGGCATTAATGCCTCTCGTGTTGGCATTAATGCTTTCGATTTAAACCCTTTTTAAATTGTTTTAATCCATTTCATTTTGTTCATTTCTTATTTGCAAACCTTTTAATTGATTGGTGAATCCCTCTTGAGATTGTTTAACCACGTCAATTGCTTGATTCAATTGGATTTTGACTTCATGAAAGCACTTAGGGTTCCAGCTTATCATTAGAGGTAAGTCTTTATTTTCATTTCATTTCTATTTTAAAAAACTAGGGTTTTTTTAATGGGTTTGTTATGAGTTTTCTTTTTGTTATGGATTGATTGAAAACTGTATTGAATAGGTTTTACCTCCATTAATAGGGTTTGTTCTTAATTCCTAGTTTTTGTTTTTGTATAAGTCGTAGCTTTCCCAACTATGTCTTTGAATCTCTTTTAAAGACTTGTGTTGTTTTGTACTTTGATCCCCTACCTCTGTGTTTATTGGATAGTGCATCAGCGGTTAAAGCCATCATCGATATACTTTACCTTTGTCATTCTACCCTATGTAAGGGTAGTGAAATTTTTCGTCCTTACATCAAAACCTCGAATAAACTCCATGGCGACTCATATATGTGTTGGTGGGCATTTTTGCCATCATTACATATATAAAGAAGTTTTCCCTCATGCTTCAGTCTTTTTCGATTGACCCTACATTAAAACACTTTTCACTTACACATGCAGTGGTGGTCCTTTTCACTGACCTTGCACACATTGAAGTTTTTACCTAACATGCGTCGGCGGCAATTTTCACCATTGTTGCATAACTGACCAAACTTGAAAATCTACCCTTGCGCAAAGCTGGCAAATTTTTCTGCTCAAACATGAAAGGGTTCCCAACATGCAGGGTCAGAAAATTTGCCGCCCTAACACCTACAATTCATCCCTCTAATGCAAGGGCAGCAAAGTTTGCCACCCTTGCATTTGCTCTCTAAATTTTATAACTCTAAGAGATTTTCAAATTTACATTCCTAAGCCCGCTTTCCTCCATTTTTTTCAACCCACTTGTGCTCTACCCCTTTCAAGCATATCCCCATAGTCATGATTGTCAACATGTAATTTTCGCAGATTACTAGCATTTCCCTTAAATTGTTTATCATGGCTTTTTGTTGTAGTTTCTTCTGTGGATTTTCTCTCTTCATTGACATCCTTCTAGTGTTAGTTTTTTCAGATGACTAAGTTGTCACCAAAGAAGTCGAAAGCAATGAAGTATAAGTATCAGGGTGTTTTTACAATCACCTCAGTTCCTTCCAATGTTGATGACATTCAGGATATAGAGATTGGCCGTGTAGACATGGCTGAGTTTGTGGAAAGACCTAAGTCTAATAACCCTAGTTCTACAATGAAGAAGATTGTTGATAGAAACATTCACTTGGTGTCATATTTCCTAATGGCAGCTCATAATACTTAGTTTGTTCTTCAATGTGCTCAATTCTACAATAGAGACACTAGGGCAGTGGTGGATACAAATGGTAATGTGATAATCAGATTGGATTTGGAACTCATTGATAAAGTTTTCATGTGTCCTACTGCTATAGAAGTTGTGAAACTAGATTTTGTTGAAGCCCAAAAGGAATATGATAAGAATTCTAAGAAGGCTAAGAAGACAATTAACACCAAATGGCTTAAGATTTCAAGGTCAAACTTATGTAGGTGGCTAAGAAGTTTTCCCAAAAGTGATTTTATTAAGGAGGTTGGTGATCTCATAACTCTTCTTAGCAAGATAAGGGGGTTGGCTTCTTCCTCTCTTTTTCATGAATGGATGTACCCTTTTATCAAGATTATACTTCAAGGCAAGCAAGCCATCTTTTGGGGTGAGCAAATCAACAATGCTTTTCACGAGTAATTGACTAAGGTATCCACTCCTTTCAAATTCTATATGACTTCTTATCTTGTGTATATAACAGCCTCAATGAGGATCTTTCTAGGTTTGACATCCGAAGGAGATAGGAGAGTGGTTCTTGTATATCAGTATTATCCTCAACTAACATTGAAAGGTTCTATTCACCACTTTAGGAGGGTAAATGATGCTTTCTTTGCAGTGTTCTTGTGTCTTTTTGACCCTCAGTTAGAGCAAAGAAGAGTTTTAGATGAAGCTTGGTCAGTGGTGAATGATTATGGGTGCATGTTCTTACAATTTCCTACTTTCTCATATTTAAGGGTTGGCTTTTTCCAAGGTTATCCTTATATGTTGCCAAGGTTTCCTTTAGATAAACTTGTTCTAATGGAATTATGTAGACAAATGATTGTCGTACATAATAAGTAAATGGAACTCAAGAAACCAGGATTTAGATTTCTAGTTGAAGTTGGCAGGTTTTCAGTGTCAACTGCTGCAAAGGCTAGAGCCATGGAAACTGAAATGCAGCTAGTGACCATGAAACAATTCAAACAAAGACCAAGGTTTGATTACAAGAGTGTAAAACACAAGATCAAAGGAAGACCCAGTTTCATGAGCCAATGGTGGAAGACATCTGCGTGGACTTTGACGATAGAAGAGGATATTAGAAAATTGGACTATAGCAGGTTATCTCTGGAACAGATTGAGTATCTGGGATTGGCTGATATTCCTGAAGACTTGGTGGATGATGAAGAGCTAATTGATCCTAGGTATAACACTAAATAGGTTGTTGGTTCTCCTCTTCCTCCTATCCAAAGGTCTCAGAAAGAATTGACTTCTCTAAGGAAATGGTTAGAAGGTAAGGGAATTGCTTTGAAAGAATTCCTTACGAGATCAGAGATTGAAGCCCAAGAACAAATAGGTAAGAAGGTGGAGAATAGGACAAAGAATAAGAGTGACATTCCCTCTTCTTCCAAGCCACATAAATGTAGGATCAAATTTGTATCAAAGAAGTCAAAGGCTATAGAGAAAGAATTTGAGGTAGAAGAAATTGAAATTGAGAAATAGAATACTTATGAGCCAACTACAGAGGAAATGGAGGTTGAAAATAGACCAATAGAAGAGATGGGAGAAGGACAAGGAGATGAAGCTATGTCTCCACAAGAGAATGTACAACAGGATATGGGAGTCTCTTCTCCTTTGTCTAACATACATGTTTCAGTTCCTCTGTCTGCTTCACCTATTGACATCCCATCTTCTGAATCTCTATCACCTTCAAAAATAATTTTTGATAATCCTCAAACTGCTTTTGGTGATGTTCTTCATTCTTCTAGGTCTATTCCTAGTCTGTCCTCCTCATCTTTTGATATTGGGGATTCTTCAATATTTGATCACTTTGTAATGGGTTCTAAGTAAGTTTCAAATGTGAATGTGTCAGGTGTAGTGTTTACTAATACTCCACCTATTGTTTCTACTTCTAGTACTACTGTAGTTCCAGTAACACCAACAATGGAAATGGATCCAAATGTGAGTGCTTATGTGCTTCCCCCATGGTTGTCAGCATATACACCTAAAAGAAAGAAACAAGCCATCTGTCCAAATGACTTTGATTTTGGTAAGTTGGTGCCTGCTAAGGCTAAGACTCCAAAGAAGCCAAAAATTCTTTCAAGAGTTTTGGGAGACAAAGGTCACAAATTTGTGGAGATTGCAAGGCCCCCATCGGATACTACCATAGAAAATTTTAGTATGAATGATTACTCTATTTCTAGGATTGAGCTGGGCAAAATAACACATGAGAGTGCAAAGACTGACATGCAGTCAACAATGGATATCTTGATTTAGAAGTACAAAGAAAAGGAAATGAAAGATCATTAGAAAGAAATGGTAGAGCAATTAACTGCAGTGGTAAGAAAGATTACTTTGAATTCAGAATCAATGACTCCTAAGGCCATTTTTGTGGAAGATCTTATCATCCAAAAAGCTGAAAAGACTCACCTTAAGGGAAGAGTGCTTGAAGAATATTTGGAAAGAATGTGCACACAAGGAATCTCTCTTCTTATAGAGATAGTTGAGAAAACAAGCAAAATGGAGAAAATTAGGGCAAAACTTGATGATTTGATTAATGCTATTTCTCAGGATATTGAGCATTTAGAACATAATCATGATAAGTGGGTAGAAATGAGAAAGCTAAAAATAAGTTCTTTGATATCAATTGGTGTTATTCCAAATATAGATTCATATACTGAAACTAAGGAGGCATTGACATATCGGAGCCATGTGCTGAAAGATCTGATCAATGACCTATAAACTGCAAGGAAGCTAAGTGACCAAAGTGATGTTAGTCTCTTGCACAAATTGGAGGAGCTGCCATGCAATTTGGTGTCATAGGATAATCAATTTATTTCTGCAAAGGACATGATTCAGGAATTTGAGAATATGTTTCAAAAGGAGTTTGAGGACAAAACATTTTTAGTAGCTTGCATGGATAATATTCTTGATAACTAGTTAACTTTGGATAATCTAAAGGCCAAGTTAACTAGCCATGCAAAATTAATTACCATGGTCAGAGATGCAATAGTCAAAGCCCGAATGATTTTCAAGAACATAGTTATTCCGGATAGTTTGGGGATGCAAGTTGCGTTCACTATGTATGATTGCCACATGATGAAAGAAGGCAGTGCAAATTGAAGCAGCTTTTTCATCACTTAGTTTATTTTCCACTAATTTTGGACATATTTACATGTACATTTCTCATATGTAATTACATGTAAAAACATAGGAAGTCTTAAATAAAAAATGACTCCTTTGTTGAATAAGTCATAGTTAGTTGATCTTTTCCTATTTTTGCTCACGGTTTCTCTTATAAATAAAGAGGATTGCCATTTTAATTATCATCTTTTAGTTATTGAAGCAAAAATCTGTGAAATTGAAGAGCATTTTGAGACTCTGTGTTCAAATTGTAAATCATATTTTATCAAGTGAATAGAAGAGCAAGTGATCTTTCAATCTTTGAATTGGAATAACTTGTGGTGTATTGGAAATTGTTCCTATGTCCTTTTCCTTATGCTATCTTATCTACTTGATCAAATTGTAGTGTGAGTGTGAATAATCTGGGAGATGTTCTAAAGCTAATTTTGGGGACTTTGTGCTACAACAATTATCTTTAGCTTGTGATTTTACGTTTTGAAGTAAAAGATATTGGAAAGACTTTGAGCTACTATTATCTTTTCTAATCATATATTTTGTCGTAGTATTTGGTGAAGACTTTGAGTTGTACCTTATCCTAGTTAGTTCTAAATTGTAAATGAGTAAAAGGAGCAACGATAGACTTTGTGCTCTCATGAGTTTCTTGGTTATCATGATTTGTATTGTGAAAGTGATATTTTATATTGTAAACATCATTTCTGAAAAAAGAGAAATGGATGACATGGTTTCACCTTGAAATTAGTTTTTAGTATAAATAGGTTTGTAATAGTTAATAGGGAACCTCCCCTTGCTAAGAGGAGAGATTTATCTCATTACACTGTGGTTGATATAACCATTTTGCCTTCAGTTAGTTGAAGACAAAATATTCACCCAAAAATCCTTCAACATGCCACCTATGGAAGAAAAGGAACATGCCAAGGTGAAGATGCACCAATCCAAAGAACGTAAGCATCAAATCCAAGTGATAACATAAGGTTCCAAGCTGCTGTCAAAGGTAAAAATCCACATGACTGGAAATAGCACCCACAACATATGCTAATACATCCAACCATCTGTACCTCATAAGTATTAATAACATCAATAAACTCATGCCAACAACATATCCAACCCATATACTGCAATAACAAGATCCATGTATCAAACCTGTCAATGAAGAACACATACATCCAGGAACTCCCACTGCATGGGTAATGTCAAATCTAAAAATAGATCCATGGCATATCAAGTCTATCAATCAACACTCAAACCAAGGTGTGGCTTATCAACAAGCCAATGTAGTACCAAGAACAATCATAATGAGCCACACATGCATGATAAATCATTGCATACTCTCTCACATGTCACCACAACTATCCCAAAGTCCAACCATATCAACATGATCCTCTAGGAAAAAGTCATAAGACAAAGAGAGAAAACCTATAAATCATAATGTCCTTCTACAAAACACCTCAAAGTGTTAGGTTGTGCCAAGTATGATCTCCTCTACAACCCCACATGAAAAGCCTCAACAACACCCAACCATTCAATCTCATAAGATCAAATGAACATATATAACATGTAGCCAACATGGATGTAAGCCTCTCTAATCAAGGTAGATCAAACTCATAACCATTCCATAACCAGGAATAAGCCCAATCACATCTCCTAAACTCCTCATAATAAACATCATAAATCAAACCATATGAACAAGAAGATAACTATACTAACATCCCTCAAATGAACCCTCCAAAACCAATAACTATAGCTCAAGATCCATATCTATGAGAAGATAAAGCATAGAGCAAAATACATCTAAAAGGATGGGCAATACCTCATAGATGATAAACCGCCAAGTAGACCAAGAGTGGGGAATGAGAATGCTCCTCCAAGATACACCAAGCCACAATGACTCTCTCCAAGAACAATCTCCTCTAGGTCCATAATGAACTCATGTCCATATCCAGGTGTAAGGCTCCTCAGTCTATCTACTGAAACCTCCAAAGAGTAACTATCTCAACAAGTATCTCTAATCACAAGAGAACTCCAGCCTCACCTAAGTCTCCAAGTATTCATGAGCACCTCTAACTGACTAATACATGCCAAACTCCAAATTCAACATAGCACCATCATGAAGCAATAAAGCAAATGACCAAAGTACTTAATACCAAGAGAACAAACAAGACCACTATCAATTCTCCTACTACACATCTACATAATCAAGAAGCTCATCATGACATCATGATCTAACCATCTCCTCGTAAGAAGATCACATGGAACAAAGTGTACAATGATGTATACATAGTGTCTCAAGAGAACCTATATCATGCCAAAACTCTAAACCAGTATCAAGAGTAAACCATGACATAATAACATCTCTAAAACAAGGATAAACATATCATACTAACAAATCATAAAGCTGACACCTCAACCAAAGACTTAAAGAAATCCTCCATGGTAAACCAAGATGTCAACATCTCCAATCATATGAAGATAACCATCTCCTAACAACTAAACTAAAAATGTCAACGAACTCTCACAACCAAGAGCTCCTCCATGACACCAACATCCACTATAGAAGATCATCCATCACGTATGATGAAACCAGCATGCTGCCAAAGCTCCCATTGAACCGTGATACCGAGCTATCCATGACAAAAAAGTAACCATCTCCTAAATGAAGATTATCCATGGCTTCAAACCAATCAAGGAATCCCATTGTAAAGTCAACAGCTCCCAAAAGGTCTAGTGAATGAAAACTCCAAACAAGAAGATAAAACCATCACTGTCAAAGGCTAACATAAAACCATGTATCCAAGCTCTCCATGACATCATGATAAACATGCTACAAATCCCAACAACTGACTATCCAAGCACTCTAATCATCCATCCTCTTATCCCAAAGCAACATACCAATGTACAAATGACCACATACAAAGTCAACTAATAAAGTCTGCATAAACATTGAATCAATCTAGTGAATATAGATAGTCGACATCCAAGTCATCTCACTGTAGCCAAATAGGTGATCAGCCTACAAAACTACATAACCCGTAGATCCAAAACACATGTCATATGCAAACACATCATCACACTAGTAAACTGCAAATTGAGATATCAAAGAAGACAACCTGTAGACTCCAAGACTCAAGCACCAAATCAACTCTAGATTTGATTTGCTAACAAGTCCACAAATGAATACCATAGTCAAGGAACTAATAAAGCATCCAAGAGATAAAAAAAATCCCCTAAAACAACACAACACCACCTATAATCATGAATCAAACATCATAGCCCATACCTATCAATCGCATACATGATCATGTTGTGCCAATGTAAAAATATACATGCATATCCATGACACCATAATCATCATCATCACTGTACCTGTACTCGACTCCCACTGAAACACGACTCCAAGTCTCACACGAGTATCAACCATGTCCTCAAACCAGAAGACAACCTGTACCTGTCTCCATCAAAGTCATAACTCTGAAAACACCTATAAACATGTATCAGGAAGAACCAAATTTGAAAACCTGCTATACCATGCCGATAGTCTCATAAGAACATGTACTCCCACAAGTTTGTGCCAACAAATCCATCCGAATGCACTCGTAAATGCACTCTAAATCTCAGGCTCCTACAAGTGATCAAACAAGTACAACACTCTCTCTGCACACCAAACTAAAAATCTACATGATCCAAATTATAGTACACTGCACTATCTCTCCAACACCTATCTGAAATCCAAAATCCGATTTCGTATGCAAAAGTTATGAGCATAAATCTGTACTAGAGCAATGCGGTCTTCAAACACCAAATTCTGATACAAATAGCAAAATCTGATCATGAAACCTATACCACTATGTAGTGCTCAGAGAGAGCTTTCCGATGCCTATAAGAAGTCAAAAAATTGATATCGTATGTGAAAGTTATGCCGCTTAGAAGAAAAAGGCACTCCTAGGGCTAAAAATTAGACCCCTGTACCCTGATGATGTGGCATGATGTCATTGCTGATGTCATCACTATTGACTGGGCAAAAAACACATGTTGCTGACATGGCATTTGACTAGGTTGACTACATCATTTGTCTTTGATAGTGGATTTGAAAAAGTTTCAATTTTGTTTTATTCACCATGGACCCATTAACATTTCATAGGATGTTTTAATATTTTCAATAAAGGTCCAAATTTTATTTTTTTAAAATGTTTAAATGCTGTCATAGCATTTTCTCCCCCATCACTCAACCCTTTTTTAAAAAGGTTTTAATTACGCAGAAAGCCTTCCTTATGTGAGCATCGCATGCTGAATTATATAGATGAAGGGCATAGATTAAAAAGACTACCATGAAATCAATCTTGTCCATTGATTATTTTTCAAAATGTTATAAATGATAAAAAAACAAAAAAGTTCCCTTTACCTTTATCACTTTGACAATTGATAAATTGTTAATTTTTTATTTTATTTTTCTACAAAGTTTCATAAATGATAAAAACAAAAAAATCCCTTTAACTTTTGACAATTGATAAATTGTTAATTTTTTATTTTATTTTTCTACAAAATGTCATAAATGATTAAAAAACAAAAAAGTTCCCTTTACTTTCATCACTTTGACAATTTTTTTTATTCAACATGGGTAAACGCTTTGGACTGGAGCTATGAACTGGACTTACAATATCAGGTGGGCAGGGGGAGACTAGACCTTGTGACCTCGTGCCTACCATAGGAAGCGCTTGCCAATCAAGCCAGGCCCCCTGCCCCTTATCACTTTGACAATTGATAAACTGTTAATTTTTTATTTTATTTTTATCACTTTGACAATTGATAAATTGTTAATTTTTTATTTAATTTTTCTCTAGTATTATTGCAATGATTTTTTTTTATCTAGTGATTACCAATCAAAACAAAGTATTATTTTACATGAGAAATTTTTTGGAAAATATTATTTTGAATAAAACAAACACACTAAAATCAAGTAAAAAAATAAGATATGAATTTAGTTATTCAACAAATAATATTTATTTTAATGTTAAACAAATAATATTTTTTCATTAAATCTATGCAAATATTATAACAAAATTGTAATATTCATATTAATGTGATTATTTAATTTCAATTCATTGTATATATATTATTTATAAATTTGATATTTTAAATATTAATGAAATAATATAATTAATTATATATTAATAATAGAATGTATATTAAATTATTGATTATACAAATTAGTAGAATTAATATGTGATAGATATTATTAAAGTTTATATATCAAATTCATACTTATAAAAATGATTATGAGCCATCGTAGTATGTATTTAATAGAAAAATACAGTTATGCCTTATGTGCATAGTATTAGATATAAGTTGTGGAACATAAATTTATTGTACCCTCACATAATTATTTTTAAAATAATTATATGATTAAATATGCATTTGTTTCTATGGCATATTATATTTTTTTTTTAACAAAGGGGTAAAAACTTTATTAGAAATTAGAAAAGAGCATTACAATAATAACTAAGGGACCCAGCCCCAAAAAACAAGGTGAAAACCCCACAGCATAAAACAACATCAATGATCCCCATGTATCCTTCTATCCTCCTCCAAGAACCTGTCTAAATCCAAATGCAGCTCAGGGTTAACCTGATCCCAATCCTCAACCTTCCAACCACTATCATGCTCAGAGGCCCATTTGGCCAAGCAGTCGGCAGCACGATTCTACTCCCTCGGGATGTGAACAAAGGATGCTTCCTCCATCCAAGAACTAACCTGAAGAATCTATTGAACCACCGAAGCCAACTACCAATTATATCAGATATCTTGTGCTCATTCAAGAGATTAATCAAAATCTATGAATCAGCTTCACATATAACCTTTCTCCATCCCAAAGCAAGGGCCCTCTCAATAGCATGAAGAATTGCCAGACCCTCCATGAGGTTAATAGTCTTCACCCCCTCATGTATAGAGAATAGAAAAATCACTGACCCAGCTGAGTCCCTGCCAACCCCACCAATTCCAACAGGCCCAGGATTTCCCCTAGAAGAACCATCAGTATTGATCTTTAAAAATCCATTGGGAGGAGGTAACTACCTTCCAACCCGTTGAACCCTCTTTTTCCCATGCCTACAGTTCTTGGAACTGACAAAAGAGGAATGAAATTCTTGAAGACCTAGTCTGGCCACCAAGTCAACATCACCTCTCTCCAAGGAGAAAACAACATCACATTTAGCTAAAACTGACTCCTGCACCATTCCAAGCATACGCATCCAAACTTGCTGACCCACCAACTTCTGATCCCAAAAAATTTTGCGGTTCCACTCTAGCCAAATCTGCCAAAGCAGAAAGGTAGGTCCCATGAACCAAACTTCCTACAAAAAGGAAGCCATAGAAGGAGGTCTTCCCATACTATCCCAGAATTCTACCAAAGAGCATGCATGAAGACAAGGAAGCTTCCACACCTCCCACCACCAATGCCAAAGCTGCACAACAAAGCGGCACTGGAAGAACAAATGCGAAGAATCCTCTTCCGTACCCCCACACAAAACACAAATTGAAGGTCCTTGAAATCCCTGTTTACGAATGTTATCCCAGGTCAAGCACCTATTCCAAGCCAAAGTCCAAACAAAGCAGTTGCATTTAGGCCACGAGAGTTTATTCCACACCCTTTTCCACCAATGAACCTATACTCCAGTTAGCTTCTGAACCAATAACACCCAATAACCAGAAAAAATAGAGTAAACCCCCTTAGGATTATGGGTCCAAGCAAGAATATCCTCTTCCAGGAGAGAACTACAACTCCTACTATGAAGAATCTTGTGAAGCTTAGTACTTTCTTCCGCAAGTCCCAAATCTGGCCACACTGTGGGATCCTTCCAATGAGCTACCTCCAACTGACCAAAAAAAGCAACAGACTTGAAGTCACTCACCCTAGCCCAGCCAGCCTCCAGAAATCTTTGGCACAAAGGAAGAAGGTTGGGGAACTAAGAAGTAAGTAGAGGGAATCCATCCCAAGAATCCTACCAGAAGAGAGCATCAGTTCCCCATCTACAAATCCAAAATAAACCTTCCTTGATGAGCTTTGCACCCTTCTGAAGAGTATTCCAAATCACTAAACCTTTCCCCTCAAGAGGGTAACGAGGGAGATCCTGCTGAGGAATCCCTGGGAAATACTTATGAGATAATATCCTGGCCCACGGCTAATCCTGTTCCAAACACCATCTCCAAAATAGCTTAGTAGCCACAACCACTCCAGATAACGCAGACTGTCGAAGACCAAGACCACCAAATTGCTTTGGGCTGCACACAACATCCCACTTGACTAGGCTCCACTTGGAGGATGACAAACTTCCTGCCCATAAGAACTACCTTTCAAGAGAATCTAACTCCCTCAAAAAACCCATCAGAGCCACCTGAGGCATACACCTGTAGGTAGGGAGAGCCTGCACTACCGACTTGAGAAGCTGAACCCACCCCGCAAAAGACAACCATCTGTGGGTCCAATGATTAACTTTTGTACAGAGCATATCAACAATATTCTGCCAAGAACCCTTGGGTAGAGGGCGAATAGAAATTGGGAAACCCAGATATGTCAAAGGGAGAGCCCCTATCTGAAACCTCAAGATATTAGCAATTCTTCTCTGAATGGGGGTCAGCGTATTGAAGAAGAATATGGAAGACTTCTCCTCATTAATCAATTGTCCTGAAGCAACAAGATATATGTCTAACACCTGCCTCAAGTTAGTAGCTTCCCTAATAGTAGCCATCCCCATCAGGGCAGTATCATCAACAAACTGCATATGAGATTGCGGAGGCAAGTCTCCACCCCATCGCCATCCCTGAATGATGCCAAGCTCCACCCTTCTTTTCAACAAATGTCCAAGGCCTTCCATAAGAAGCAGAAAAAGATACAGAGAAAGAAAATCCCCTTGGCGCAAACCCCTTGAGGTACCAAAAAGTTCAGAATGATCTCCATTTATCAAAACTGAGAAGGAAACAGACGTGACACAGCTCATGACCCATTGGATCCACTCCTCACCAAAACCAAAAGAAACAAGGATCTTCTGCAAAAAAGACCATCTAACCCTATCATAAGCCTTAGCCATGTCCAGCTTAATGAACATAGCCTTCTTGTGGGAGTTGTCCATGGAGTGGATGGTCTCCGTAGCAATGACAACCCCATCAAGAATCTGTCGACCCGCCACAAATCCACTCTGTTCCTCTAAAATCAGCACTTTAAGCCATTTCTTCAATTGCTGAGCCAATAACTTAGAAATGATTTTATAAGTCACATTGCAAAGAGAGATAGGCCAGAACTGAGATAACCTATTAGCCCCTTCACACTTGGGTATGAGAGCAAGGAAGGTGGAATTCAGAGCACGAAGCATCTGTTTATTCCTCTGGGACTCAAGGACAACCGCCAAAAGATACAAGTTTATGATATCCCAGAATTCCTAAAAAAATTCAATCGAGAAACCATCAGGACCCGGAGCTTTACCCTTCTTCATTTGAAACACAATCCCCTCTAGTTCATCAAGAGAGATATCTTTCATCAGATACTCATCCACCTCCCTGGAGACCAACTGAGGAATACAAGAAAGAACCTGTGCTTCCTCAATAGAGCCTCCCCATGAATCCTCCCTAAATAAAGTAGCAAAATACTGAGATGCCTCAGCAGAGATTTCCTGAAATGAGGCAAGACGTTCACCCCTATCATTCACCAGAGTAGGAATGGAATTACCATGCCTCTTGTCCTTCACAGAATTGAAGAAGAAGGCGGTGTTTTTATCCCCTTCCTGTAACCATTCAACCCAGGCCTTTTGCTTCCAATAGATTTCTTCCCACAATTCAAATTCCTCAACCACTTTCAAAGTCTTAGCCTCCTCCCTTAGAAGATCCTTAGAGGCCCCATTCTCACGAATCAACTGCGTAATCTTATTCAACTCCTCCTGGGCAGCAACCTTAGCATGAAAGATATTACCAAAACATCGCTGATTCCACCTTTTAAGCTGATATTTGACAAATTGAAGAAGCTTGGAAAATGTGTACATTGTCATACCAAAAGTTGGTCTACCAATCCACCACCACTCAGCCACATGTTCATGAAGAGTAGGATCCCGTAACCACATAAGTTGGAACTTGAATGAGGGAGAATGAGGCCCCCGTGCAGAGATAATACTAAGCTTAATAGGCCAGTGATCAAAACCTCTCCAATCAAGAATTTCAGATCGAGTGGACCATACATCTCCAACCTAATAACAGGAAACCAAGAATCGATCTAGCCTCTCAGCAACACAACTCTCCCCAATTCTCCTATTATTCCAAGTGAAGCAACCATTACTTGGCAGAACATCAATAAGATTTAATTTAGAAATGCTATCTCTGAATAATAGAGCAGAAGGCTCCAACCTAGGAATACCACCTCTTTTCTCAGACAACTCCACAATAGCATTAAAATCGCCAGCCATAACCCATAGATGGTAAGGAGCTAAGCTACGAACAAAACGAAGATGGGACCATAGAAGTTGTTTACCCAGAACCTCAACAGGAGCATACACATTAGAGAGGAGAATACACTCACCAGTCTCATACCAAGAGGCAACGAGGGATATAGAGGATCTTGAGGACATCCACCAGAGAGGGAAAATCTTCCGAGGGTTCCAAAAGTAAGCCACCCCTCCAGAAGCACCAAGAGCCGCCATACACTGGCATTCACCATATTTCCACAACTTAGGAGCCATGGCCAACATATTATCTATAGATAATTTAGTCTCCTGAAGAAAAAGAACATCCGGAGAATGATTCCTAACCAAATCACGAACAGCTTTTTGTCAAGGGCCACTGTTCAAGCCCCTTACATTCCATGAGAGAACAATCATTTTTGGGGGCATGAAAAATGAGAATCTAGAGTCTTGACTGACCCTGACTCCACCAAAGTTTCCCCAGTTAATTTAATCTTCTCCATATCCTTTTTCCTTCCCAGCTTGGAAGTCCTATCACCAACCCCTTTCTTCAGTTCATTTTGCTGAATACCCAAATGAGAGGAGGCCAAAGAGCTCTTCCCCACATCCTTGCCTCCTTTCAGGGGCAATGGGGAACCACCTCCACCACTCTTCGAAGCTCCAATAGAAGATTCTTGTTCAGTCTAAACAATCAATTGTTGATCTGTATCCATCTGCCCAACCCCAATCTCTTGCACAACTTGCATGGCCTCCAATGGTGGCCCATCCTGTCCTATACCAAAAGTTCCCTGATCCAAGTTTAGCAACCCTGGATTCACTTCCTCCTAGCTGAGATCATCTAGCACCTCAAACCTATTAAAAGTTTCATCATCCTGCCTCTCCTCAAGGTCCGCTTCTGACCCCGATTCCTATTGCGAGCCTTGATAGGGACATAACCATCATCTCCATTACCATTACCCAGAATAGGCTCCTTACCATTATCAACCCAAGGTGGATTACGAGAAGGCTGAGAAGGTTGGGTCACCACAAGCTTAGCCCTAGGGCACCTATGCTATAAGTGACCATATTCATGACAAAGATGACACCAAAAAGGTAGGGTTTCATAATCTAGCTGTTGCACCCAAGTATATGATCCAACACTCACTTCAACAGAATCTGGCAGTGGCTTGCTTAAATCAATTTCTACACAGATACGAGCAAAATTCATTACCTTTTTATGCTACATCTATTGTGAAGACCCAACAGGTTTACCGAGCATTGAAGCCACCAAATGCAACACATCATTCCACCAACACTCAACTGGAAACCACAGCAACCAAACCCAAACTGGGATCTGACTCGGTATTGCCTCAGTCAGGTTGAAGCCAGCATGCCATGGCTTGTTTGATAAACAAACCCACCTGGTTATAAAAATAGGGACCACCCTCAAAGACCTTATTCCGATCTACCATGCAATCAAAAGAGACCATAAAAAAGTTGTTCTCAAGGAGCCTAATCTTCATCTCCCCCTCCGGCATCCAAGTCTGCTGAGCCCAGGATTCTAAAAATTGCAGCGAGACTCTCAAACCCATGAACTTGCAATAAAAAGAGTGCCTTGAATAGTATTCAATATCATCTGCAAGCATTTCCATCGGGATAATCAACTTTGGTCACTCTTTGCATCTTTCCAAACACCCATTAATCTTCGTCATTCGGGAACCACTAACCAATCCTAGATCATTTATCTCCATCTCTGAAGAAAATATCGTATTATCAAAAACATTCACTCCATGCACCGAAGGCTTCAAACCAAATGCTGATCAGAAATCCAATTTGGGGCTAGCCCCAGATGTTTCCCCACCCTGCATAGCAAAAAACAAGATCCCCAGCAGGCATGCAAACCCCCAGGACACTATTGCAAGAAATGGAAAAAGAAAAGACCCCAAGGGAAGGATCAAAACCCTTCCACCCACAAGCCACCCAAATGGCAGCAAGAAGGCCTCCAGAAAAAAGAAAACCCCACCACCACAACCCCGATAGCTTCAAAAAACCCCCCCCACAACGCAGAAGCAAGCAGTACACAGAGAACGAGCTAGGGCACGGACGCCCTAGCTCGGCTTGCAGAGCACGCGAATGCCATCCTTCTGACAGTCCTTTTCCAATTCTATGGCATATTATATAAAAATCAATAAGAGATTCAATTAATTTACTACATTTACCCAACTATGTTTGTTCATCTCAATATGTAATGTAAAAAGAAATTTACTAATATAAGTGCAAGAAGACAATAGTTAATGTGATGAACGTTAATAAGAATTTAGAAGATTAAATAACTTATAAATTAATAGATAATAAAAAATATCTAACAAATTCTATAATTTCTTCAGAAAGTTTTCAGCCTGCCCATTGAACCTATAGGTCCAATTGCTAGTATTAAAAATTTTGTTAAAGCCCATAGGGCTAAACTCCCATGTCCACACCACCTTTTAGAGGTTTTTAAAATAAACAATTTAAAGTCTTTTTTTTTAAAGCCTGTAGAGGGCTCACATGGACACCGACAGGAGTACAAGCCGGTGGTATGGCTGATGTTACAACTCTGCAGCACCTGTGCAGGGGGGTATAGGGGTACCCACCCCCCTTAATTTTTTTTTAAATTTCTATCTTGTAAAAATAACACTATAGTTTTAATCAGATTTTATTTTTATTTTTCAAGACTATAGCAATTTTTCAAATGTATAGGAGATTTTTTGATTTTTTTTTTAAAATTTGCCTCTGTAAACAAAAATTTCGTACGGCATACCTAGGAGGGGCATTTTTTTCTTTTTCTTCCTATTTCCAAACCATGGCAAATTTTATATGAATTTTTGTCTCTCAGGCCTCCTGGATTTAATGGCAATGTCTGTTTTGTCCAGGAGGTCATCTATAGAAATTCCTCCTCAAAACCCTCATCAAGCCAAAACCTGAAAACCCTCTTCACCCAATCTACAAAATATATAGCAAATCTCCAATACCCAAAACCCCCAATATGCAATACAACCAGCACAAAACCTTGTAGTGTCCCAAATCCTTACGTGCATTGCCATGGCTTCCACTTTACACTTGATCTACACACACAAGGGTTATACATATCTAGGGAGCTCACACCTCCCTCAACCATAAACATGGCTCTGATACCAACTATTAGGAATTTCTAGGTCTAATTAAACCAATTCCACATAACCCAATAGGAGAAACAAGATGTTGAAACAAACCATAATGCAAAAGATCAAATGAAAAAGCAACAAGAGAACATAAGATATACCCTGGGAAAACTCTTTGTAGGGAAAAACCTAGCCTCCAAAAGCATCCATACTCAAATGTATTATTCAACAATATGAAATTACAATACAATCTATGAGCCTCCATGAATACCTATGAATCCATCAAGCACCTCTAATGCATCCTCTAGGTGTACAAGCATGAATCCACACATCACCTGCCATGCTTCACAATATGCACTTACAGGAGAGAACTCAATACAATGATAGCCTCACAAAAGCTCCAATACACCTACAATGAAATAGCCAACATTACCCAAACCACTAACCATGTGCTTGCTTTTATAGACCAAGCTCACGTAAATACAACTTGTGGTATTAGATAAAACTATGTGCCCCAAAAACCATGGTAACACAAAACCATTAACTTATAAAACCCACTTGACCCCACATTTGACTATTGGTACTAACTTTTCCACTTTAATCAAATAATACAAATAATAGTTAATTACTCTATGTGTCCCACACACATAAAATAACTAACCCAATGTTACAATACAACTTATACAAGTGGTAACCGAATAAAATAGTACAATATTATGCAAGGTGTACAACACCTATCCCAATAACAGTGAGTCCACCTATAGTGAGCATTTCTTTGGGCAGTGAGCTCCATGGCAGTGAGCCTTATGTAATCTGGTATTGTTATCATAATATATTGTGAGCTAACACTCACTGTGGTTTTTCCCTTTTTGGGTTTTCCATGTAAAATTCATGTTGTCTATGTGTTATATCTTTATGGTTGTTGTTCTTATGTTTAATCCACTTTCATGTGATTGAATGTGGTAATTGGATTAATGAACATGTGAAGAAGTGGTTTTGTAGAATACCAATTCACCCCCCTCTCAGTATTCCTTGTAATCAACAATTGGTATCAGAGCAAGGTTCCTTGGAAGGAGCTTAATAGGTTGAGGAAGATCTTGGAAGGTATACACATAGCAGCAAAAAGATATCTCACTTCTCCATAAGAAAGTCATCCAGGTACCATTAAAATTAGTGATTGTATATATGTTAACAATGAACAACTACAAGTTGCTCTTGAAGATTTTGACAAGTCTGAAGTAGATATCAAAGATTTGATGGAAAATATCAAAGAAGTTGATTCAATTTCATTCTACAACTAAAGGATCAAGTCAAGAAGTCCTAGGAAAGAAGAAAAGAGCTAAGAGAGCAACTAAAAGAAGCACATGAATCCATAGACAGTCTATCAAGGTTGGTTGAAGAAAAAATAAAAGTTGAGGAATATCTGAATCATATTGTAAAGGATAAGTCTGAGGAATGTGAAAAATTGGGAAAAGATGTGTTACTTTTGAAATATGATCTAGAAGCAACTAATAGATATAAATAAAAATTCAAAATAAGCTCTACAAAGCTTGAGGAGTTGATTGAAAGTCATAAAAGTCTAGATGGCAACCAAGGCTTGGGAATTGAAAAAGGAGAAAGTTCAAATTTAGGACAAGTCAATATTGATAAGAAGAAAGACAAAGACAACTAGATTCGGAATCAGAGAAACAAACCTAGAAGACCTCCACTAAGACAACCAAATGCTCAAAGGTACCCATCTTTCAATGGCTATTGTTTCAAGTGTAATAAGTTTGGTCATAGTGCTACTCAACTTGTAGGAGTAGAATGAATCAAAATGTTCCATCCTTCTTTGGTCAATGTTTCAATTGCAAAAGAATTAGTCACGTGGCAAGTGAATGTAGGAGTGCAATAAGGAATGGTTTTAACAATGTAAGGAACATACAATCCTTCAATGGAAAATGCTTTGCATGCAATAGATTTGGAAATATGGCTAACCAAAGCAGATCAAGGATAAATCCAATAAATGAAAGGAATCAAGGAAAGAGGAATATTGTATGTTACAATTGCAACAAACCTAGACATGTGGCAAAATTTTGTAGAAGCAAGAATGTGAAAAGAAACTACTATACAGAAGAGAAGAAAATAGAGTAGAGGGGAGATAAAGGAAAGAATAAAGTTGATCCACTTGAAACTAAGAAAGAAATGGGCAAGATCTAGATCAAGAAAGATGTGATTGAGGTCAAGGAGGGGTCCACACTAGCTTTTGGTGCAGATACTTTCTCCATGAAGTAAATTGAGAGCTCTGGCTCATGGGTAGTTATCTTGAAAATCATAATCCCCTAGCCAGATTGATCATGCTGAGATCCAATACTAAAGGATGAGTTAAAATAGTATTGGATGAATCATTTGGAGAAAGAACCAATAGAAAAAGACTTAATGTGGCACATTGCAGAGCAATCCTAATCAACTATGTTCTACAGTGAAGAGTTTGATAGCTTTCTGAAAACTACATTTATGATGACTAGGTTTTCACAACAAGGGTTTAAAAGGTCCTCCTTCGAAAGAAAAATCACTTTGCATTGAAGCCATCAAGTGTCCAAGGCAAACTAAAGAAAAATTTTAAGCGTCTTCAATAATTTCCAAAAATTTGAAGCAACTCAGAGCAATTCAATTAAAGAAAACCCTAGTTTGGCATAAAAAGGTATTTACAGTTTGAAACCATTTTGTGAACTTGTTTGAATCATTGTGGAAATGGAAACAACACTAATAATTGATATCATTGAGAGGCTGAGGCCGAAATTCAAGAAACACCCTTTTAAATCAACAGAAATGGAGCCAGATGGTGCATTTTCATAAATTATGTTTGGGGTTATGGATGAAGATGATGTTAGGGCTTATATCCATGTTGTCCTAGATGAACATGATAGTGGCAAACTTGTAGAATTATATTTGAATCACTTAAGTGGAGATCAACTTGAATTGTTAGACAAATACAAGGTCTTGGAACACAAGAAATTCATACAATACGTGGATTTCCCTACCTTCATTAAAGATGCATGGGTTCGGTATATATTAAGCCAAATGCATGATGAGTTCATGTGGCTTGAGTCTACACATATGATAACAAAAGAAGAAATAAGGGTAGTTATTGGTCTAAGCTCTACTAGTCCAATACCACAGTTGAAATCTGTAAAGAATACAACATTCATAGAAACCACCGGAGCACAATTTGACAAGAGGGCTCTGACTATGAACACAATTGAGGATCATAGAGTCAAGTTTGCCTCTATGATCATTGGTTATAAGATATACTTCACCAATCGAGAGAACTTAGTCTCTAGAACAACTATATACACCACTTATGAGATGATCAAGAAAAATAAGGATTATGATCTATGTGAGCTTCTCCGGCAGTAGTTGCTAGAGAATTTGAAGAAGAGTAAGGAATCAAAATACCCTTTCAAGTTTGGCATGTTAATACTCTGTTTATTCATCTATTTCAAAATAGAAATTCTAGGAATCAATAACATTGTTTGGGATCCAAACAAACCTGTAGCTGTAGAAATAAGAGACTATATCAGCAATCTACGTGATGTGAATTTTTAGAATGCAGCATTGTGGGGATACTTCAAGAATTTTTAGAAGTCAATGCAATCTAGAATGAGGTTCCTTAAGTCTGTTGTAGAAGAGTACAAGAATGCCATTTGTTTTATTGTGAATAAAGATCAGTGTATGATGGTGGCAGTAGAGCTTAGGACTATTTGGGTGCTGCCCATGGGCTATGAGGTGGCAGAGGATGTTCTAATAGGTCTTGAAGATCTTATGTTGAGCAAGCCCCGGGATCCTAATGAAGAAAGATTTTGCATTTATGAGGAAATATCTATTAAAGTGCATGTGGAGCTCATGTAGCTTGAAATAGTAAAAAAAGTTTAGAAAATGGTGGAAGAATATGCACAAAGCAAAGGGTTCACCAAGGAACAGATATCTAGCACAATAGCTAGAGTTGAGGCTGAAAATGTAGCTAAAGAGAAGGAGAAGAAGCAAGAAAAAGAAGCTAATAAAGTTCCAAAAATTCAAGAAGTGCAACCAGAGGCACCTGTGGCACCTAAAATGAAAACAAGGGGTGTAAGCTCCTCAGAGACAATCTCTAAATCCTCCATTATTCCATCCTCAACCACGATAGAACCACTCATTGGCAAAGGCCACAAAAGGAATAAGACAAAAGGACAAAGGATGTATGTTAGTGTTGGTGGTGGTGAAGTAGAGGAAACAAAATCTGATAAAGAAGTGAAGAAGATGAAAGCACAAAGTACACACCCCCCCGGTGTTACCAAAGAGAAGACCTCCAGAAAGGAAAGAGGAAGTAAGAAGGCTAAGAAAGAAGTGCCCGCAGAGAATCAAGCTACCATTGACCTTGAGGACACTTTGAATGCCATGTCTATACATGGCAACCTCAAGCCAATAGTTGAACTCTATGATGAGGTTAATGATGTTGACAAGAGAATCATTAAGACATCTATACTAAGATTCTTAGAGATGTTCAATAAGGCTTTGGTTGAAGTCATAACAGACCTTCTTGATACATTGGCAAGAATAATCTAGTCAAGGAAAAAACTTGCTATGGTTAAGGATGTGGAACTCTGAGAGTGTGCACTGATTAAGCTATGTCCAGACATTACTCTGGAAGAAAAAGCAAATATATATAAAGTGTTGAATGAAAAGTTTAGGACAAAGAAGAGAATCAACACACTAATGTCAGGAGATGTTGAGAAGCTAGTAAAGGAAACTAAAGAAATCACCTTTGAAGCACTTAGAGAGTTTCACCTTCCAACTATATATGACAAGGAAGAAATAAATATTGAAGATAATACTTCCTGACTAGATGTTAGCTTAGATCAAGGAGTAGATAAAATTGATATTCAGACCCCTACACTTGATCAAGTCCCTATCACAGATGGTCAGGATGAAGCAGTTAAAGACCAAACTGAGATAAGTCCTCCTCTAGATCAACAAACTGATGATCAAGAGAATAAGGAGAAGATTGATGAGCTGAATAAAGTTGATAATCAAGAATAGGAACAAGCTGAGAAAAGCCCTTCACTAGAGAAAAACATTGATCAAAAAAAGGATATGGATCTGGAACCTCCTGAGTAGAACAAAGAAGAAGAAGTGTCTGATATGGCAAGAGACACTGCTGCCTCACATGATCTGGTTAATTCAGTTAAGGAATTTTTAGAAAAACAAGTGTTAGATGCACCTAAGCTTGTGAAAAGACCAATAAACTTGGTTTCAATGTCTCCTTTATAGAAATTCAAAATAGTATCAATTATACAAGCTAAGGCTTAGGAAGAAATTTTAAGGTCTCACATTCAAAATAGTGAGCTCATCAAAGAAGCATCTAGTATTTTGGAAAGGATGATGCCAACGTATCAAAAGGATACTTCATTATCTTCAACATATCAACTTAAGGGACTAATAAATCAGTATGTATACAATTTGAATCTTTTGAAAAGTCTATAGAAACAAAAGTAAGAAAAGAGATTGATGAGAAGAGTTTAGCTGAGTTGAAGACCTTGTTAGTTAATGATAAAACTCTGTTAGATAATGGAATAAAAGGTACACAGATTGCCATCAAAGAAGCTTGTTATTCATACAAATTTTGTTTATCATGGCCAGAAGCTACAATGAAGTTAGGATAGAAGATCAAGGATCTGGAACTGTAGTTGATAAATATCTCTAATTCATTTGATCCAGCAATAAATAGTAAAGAGATACAAGCTGTAAATATCCACAATAACTTAAGTAGTTTGATGAATAAGAGGAAAGAAGTTAAAAACAAATTGTGCCAACTAAGAGGGCTAATAAGTCCTAAAATAAATTCAATGACTAAGCTTGCAGCAGAAGCCTTGAATGTAAAAGAAATAATTGATACACCCTCAGATGTGTAGAAGGCAAAAAAATTAGTGTTTCTGATAAATGGTCACATTCAAATTTTGGATAGTGCAAAGAATAGATGGGATGGAGAGTCATCTCTGCTAAAGACCATTTATAATGATATTCTACCTCCCACAACTAACTAATTAAGTTAAAGATTGTATTTGTACATATGTGACAAAGTATGACAGTCTTACAGATCTAACACAAATTTTGACACTTACACATACACCTTTGCCATTGATGTGAAAGGGGGAGGAGAAAATCAGTGAAAATAGCCAGTCAGCTAAGGGGGAGAAGTAAAACAGGGTGTACAGAGTAAGGGGGAACAACATATATTTTTCACTAAGCGTTTCCATCAATGACAAAGGGGTAGATTGTTAGCAACATAGTCTAAGAGACACTTCTACATTGGTCAATCTAGAATGTTGTCATTGATGACAACAAGGTTTGGTAAAGAAGATTTCATTCTGGAAGACTAATTAGCCAGAATGACTAAGTATGGATAGTACACATAGTGATTGACAGTAATAGGAATGGTATGCCTCCGTAGTTGAAGATCAAGTTATGTAGTTCTGATATGTTGTAAAAAACCATTTGGTGATGTTATGTACCAATGTTCAAGTCCTGACTTCCTTCGGAAGTCATATGGTGAATTGTCTAAGTTTGGATGAACAGAGCTAATCCTGAAATAGTGTAACATAACTAAGTATTTTGGTCCACATTCCTCCGCTGTTGAATATTTTAATTTGTGGTTCTAAGGAAATATCGACACGTCCTAAGCATCTAAATCTAGATTTGTAGCGCTTGAAGTTCATTAGATCACATTTGACAAGTTCTCCAGTATCAACTTCCAATTTGATAGTATTTCATTGTGACAGAACAATAGTTCTAAGATCCACATTTTGTTGTAGAAGATTATTATTTCTTACGGTTCTAAAGGTTTGCTAAGAAGTCTATAATGAATGTTAGTTATGAATTTCAGAGTCTCATAAGGTTCTCATTGAGAGTTATGATATGACAGTTAAGTAAGTTGAATATATTCATAAGAATAAAGCCGACACTCATGTTAGATAAATGTGTGGAGAAGATATATTGTTTGCCCCACCATCCCAAGTGGTTCTACAATAGGTCTAGATATATATGAAGATCCTTAAATAGTTATATGAGTTTGCATTGTTATTTGTGGATAAGACCAAGACGACAGGGTAAACTATCTGTGTAAACGGTTCATGTTTAGCATGTCGACCTAGTTGTGAATCAAATCAAGTTGCGATTATATATACCAGATGGAATTCAGTGTTGAAGAGTGTGTGAGTGTGAGAGTGTTGCAAATTTACTATATCTATGATGCAATAAGTGTAGTAAGAGAACAAAAGACAAAAGAAGTAAATATATGTGAACAGAGCAGAGAAACAGAGCAATAATAATGAAGAGCTTTGAGTCTGTGTTTTTGTTGTGTGGTTACACAACACGCCCCATTTTGACTTGGCAAAACAGGGACCCAACTTTCCTTTTGACTTGTGTTATCTGCTTTCTGGTGGTTTGGTAAAATCAGTCATGTTCATCATCATGTGGAGTCAAGATGAGGTAAGCCCCAATATGAGGTCAGTTTGTCAAAATTTGTATTTCATATATATGACCACATATTCTGAAAGAGCATTAAAATTCAGGCAGGTTTGCCTTTTACATCACCCTGATATTCATCAGGATATGAGAGTTATGAACAGTCAAAGTCTTGGTCAAACCTGATATTCGCAAGAAGAGGGTCATATTTTATAAACTCAGTTATGCTGTTTGAGGAACATCATCATCATATTTGAAACGTCCCCCCGATAATATCCTGCGGTTCAAATATCTGGACGTCAACTTTAAGTGATAGTAAGTCTTCCCCGTCGAACTGTCTTTTGTATCGCGAGCATCATATTTTGAAAGTAACCCGATATTCGTTAATATCATCCTGACACGGAATATCACCCTTAGCAAACATCCTGATGACATCATCATCATATTTGCATTTCGACAGGATATTTTGTAAACATGATCATGTTCACCCAATATGACGATGACGTCATGAGACATTTCCAATACAAAGAACAAATATTATGATGACGTCATCCTGATATTCCGAAAGGAGAATGAGTAAGTTTGAAGGTCATCATCATATTTTGAAATATCACCCGATGGACCGAAATATCCTCCTGATGTGCTAAAATGAAAGCAAGGTGCGTTGTCACCTGAATTTTTTCGCGATAATAATTTCAAGACTAGGAAGGATGATATTGAAACTCAACCTGATATTTGTGAAATATCATCCTACCCTCATGATATCTTGCCGTATGAAGATCCCCCTGCTCCCTTTGCCGCCATTGCCATTAAATGCGCGCAGATATGGTAGGTGATTCCCGCCGACCCCGGAACCCGATGAAACGTCTGGCGAGATCCTGAGTTTTCGCACGAATGATCAAAGATTGCGATCTAACTTGTCAGAGTTACCCTAAGTTTACCCTAACTGCGAGGTTAAAAGGTAATTCAACCGCCATTATTACATTCACCTGCATTAAAATTGTTTTACAGAGCACTAGCCTCCATATCTGCATAACAGCTACCGTTGCGCGACTGGAGCTCATAAGCTGAGGAAGGAAGGTGATCAGCAGCCAAATTAAGAGCATCTCAACGATATACTGGTATAGAAAGAAATCTACATAACCAGGTAAGTGAAATGAAACCCTCATCATGTTGTTTCTAAATAATGTGTAAGTTCTGGTTATATATCCATGTAAGCAAGTAACGTGAAATTGATACAATAAGCATGATATTTGTAATATGGATGCATGCATGTCCCTGTTGTGAGAAGAAATGATTGTTAATTGCAGGTACCCATGGCTGAAAAATGTTTAGTCAAGAATCAGGAAGAATTCAGCCGGCCTATGTTCTCTTCACAGAGAGGGGTCCTGTTCAAATTTGGGGCAATTACAGATACCCATCAGGGAAGTACCAACCTGGAAGCTTGGTCAGCCAAGCTGAATGATGGACAGGATAAGAGTCCTGTATTGGATGCCGTGTTTGTATCCGGCATGTGGAACGCTGCTGGCTTCCCCTACTCCATGGAGTCTCCGGAGCTGGTTATTGAGTGCGCCCGGAAGTACAACCCTCAGACGAGGCAGGTGGTGAAGCATGGGAGGGTGTATGCAGACCTATCCATCAAAGGTCTATCCCAGACATTTGGACTGCCAATGGGCAACAAGGTAAAGAGTGTAGACTTGAAGAAGTCCGAAAGAGAATATGAGGCCAACAAGAAGACGGCCAGAAAGAATATGTATGCTTGGCGGGCCGAGAACAGCACATATAATGCAGCGGCCAAGCTCCCTGTGCACATGTTCAAGTTTGATTTTAATGAGGAATATCAGTATGTGATTGCCCTACTGAATAGGGTGACTGGCCAGCCTGATATTGGAGAATTCAGAGACTGGATGTATGGCATAATAATGATGTGTCAATATGCAGACATCAAGCCACTGTGGGGCCAAATCATAAGTGATGCTCTGCATGAGCAGCTGCTGAACCTGGGAGGTTCAGATTGTGCCTTCTATATGACCTCTTACATTGTTTATTCCTGTGCATATAGAGGTACGTTTGATGCCTTAACCACATATGGGAAGCTAACAGGCACAAATGCAGCCTATATCTGGGATCATCATCCCCATCTACAAAGAACCAAGTATATCAAGGACTATAAACTGGTCAATGATGCATTCTCTATGCATCTGGTAAGGACCATGGAAGATGACAGGACAAAAAGACTGAGCATGGAAGCTCAGGAGGCAGTATACAGGCATGGGGCATGGTACATCCAATTTGCCACCTTTTCCTACATCAGGATAGAAGGTTTTGAAGGGCATCCCCTGATGCTGCCAAGATATCCTACTGATGCAGTAGTTTTAATGGAGTTTATCAGGCAGGGCTCCACCATCATACAGATGTATAAGGATGCCAAGAAGCTGCCACCAATTTTGTTCCCAGTCAGCATCGGTAACTATATGTGCCCTGACTCGGATAATATTAAGAAGGTGATGGTCACTCTGAACAAGATGAATCTACTGCCCTTCCCAGTAACAAGACCATATGATCCTTACGGCCGAATGCAGAAGATCCTAGGAAAGCCAATTCACCAAAGGCACCTAGAAGATTTTTGGGCTGACTGCGAGGATGAGGCAGAGGCCAGGAGGAGGAGGTATCAGAGGTTGACTCTGAACCAGATTAGGACATTTGACTGCATACCCCTCCCTCAGCAGCTGAAGAGTGATGACGGCAGGATAATGGCAGATGAATATGAGCAGAAGAAGATATACAATGATACCATTTCTGCCTCTGACCTCACCATGCAGGAGGATATGTCCTTGGACCCATTCTTTGCCAGAACCATACACTTGACCCAAGCTTGGGTAGATGCACAGGTAGAGGCATTGAAGAAAAAGGGTGTTGCTATCACAATAGATAGCAAGAAGAAGGGGCAGGACATCCCCACAGACGAATATGATGACTTCCTGCTGGAGAATTGAAAGACCAAGGGAGAGAGGATTCCTCCACCACAGCAGCCAAGCAAGAGAGCCCCAAGGGGCAAGAAGGTGGAAAAGGGACCCAAAGGGGTCATAATTGAAAGGGCAGTATTCACGGCTGAGGAGGCAGCCAGATCAGGATCAGAATCAGATTCTCCTCCCAAGCCCAACAAAGCCAAGACAGCAGAGGCTGGAACCACAGAGACCCAAGAAGTGGGTCAATCATCCAGACAACCAGGCAAGGATATCCTCATGGAGGAAGAGCCTGAAGAAGAGGAGGAAGCTCCACTAGTAATTAGAAGAAAGAGGAGAGCTCCGCAGGTGTTGGTTCCTACCACACCTAAGAAAACAAGAACCTCCATGAGAGGTGAGATGAGTCAACCCCCAGTACAAGTACAAGGGGCGGGTAGTGAAGTGCAAAAGGAACTTCAGCACAATGTTCCACTTCCTATCATTGTCAAGTTCAAAACAGAACTTGCAGAAGAGCAACAAAAGGAAACATCTCAGGCAGAAGCAGAAAAGCATGTCTCGCTAGAAGAGACAATAAACTTGTCTGACGATGAGGTGGTGCAGGATGTAGCTGCACAAGAAATGGAAACACTTGCAGCTGCTGGCATCAGTGTGGCTCCTCACAAGCCTCCATCTGTCCAATCAACGCTTGAAGAGATGAAACAAGCAGAGGCGGAGCGAGAAAAAAGCCCAGAACTAGAGAAGAGCCCGGAGCAGGTAGCTCAGGACATAGGGCTGGACACACTGATCGCTGAGGTGACAGATCCTGCGGTGGTCGACTTGACAGAGAAAAGGGATGCAAGTCCTGAACAGCCAGCAGGATCACCTGATAAGGGCCACCTGACAAAGGAGATAGAGATGGCTGAAGCAGAAGGCCATGCTCTTGAATCAGGCCAACAGAGCCCATGAGATACATCAGCAGGACCTGCTATAGTAGAGGTTCGAGAAGCAAACGCTGATGATGAGGAGAAAGAAGCGATGGAGGATCCTGCTGATAAGGCACAAGAGGTGGATGCTGTAGGTACAGAGCAAATAGCCACCGCAGAGCAGATGCCATCACCTCAGGCAGATCCTACAATATCAAAGGTGGTCGACATACCACCGGAAGTTGAAAAACAAAAGGAGGATGATCAACCTCCACAAGGGGAAGAACTGGGGACAGGTGAAATAACGAAGGAAAAAGATCATGATCATTATGATCTACCTACAGGTACACTGCCAGGTTCCCCACACAGAGAAGATGCTCCCCCGGAAAAAGAAGTTCCTCAACAGGAGGAGGCACCTCAGGATCAACAGCAGCAAGGCGAGCATCAAGAGCCGGAAAAAGAAAAGTCACCATCTCCACAACACATATTGATGGAAACAGGAGATAGAGGTGAGCAGCATCATGATGCTGAGAAGCATGATCAGGTGCCTCCATGGTTAGAAAAAGAAGTGAATGTTGAGGAGGAACTGGAGATTCAGGAGTTTGACGTCTCCACCCTGTTTGCCGTAGATATAATGAAACCCAGGAGGAAGGCCAGGATGACTTCGGCCATCAAAAGAGATCCGGCGACAGGGAGAAGGACCGCACAGATTGCTGTGCCTGCCATAGAGAAAGAGAAAGGCAAAATCACTGTAGATGAATTGCAGATAAGCACAGTTGATTTAGGTTTTGCCAATGAAGAGCAGGAAGGTCAGGAGGGAAAAGACATTATAGACTCTCTAATTCAGAAGGTGAAAAGAGAGAAGGAGAAGAATAAGCAACATAAAGAGCACATTGCTCAGTTGCATGCATACATTAAGGGTTTAACCAACCCTGAGGATACCACAGGTGAAGCTGCAGTCCCATTGACTGCCATTTCTCAGGAGGAGGTAAATAAACTGGACCTCATGAAACATGAGGTGTCCGTAATCAGAAAATGGGTGTCATCCACATTGGATGATGCCATTGAAATAATGAAAGGTTCTTTGAAGAGATGGAGCATATTGAGTGACTCCAAAACCAAGGTAGACAGGTTGCAGATGCAGGCTGGGAAAAGGTCTTATAAACTGGAGAAAGTCCTCAGCCTGGTGGACGAAATAAGGAAGATAAATCCACAACTGCTTATCAGTAAGCAGGTGTTAAATAATAATACTGCATTATTAGTGGATATATGGTATAAAGATGTACAGTTCGAATGCGGAGTCCTCAAGAGATGCAATAATAAGCTGAGGGAGATCAACATGAGGCTATGCGATTTAATGGGCATTGAAGCAGACATGCTCGAAGCATTAGAGGGCAAGGTGGAAGGGAAGATAGAGAATCAAGATGAAGATTCTGCCCTCAAGGCTCTGCGTAATAACATCCAAGTGGAAGATGATGGTCCGCTAGTCCACTTGACAAAAGAGATAATAAATAAAATGATGAGGATCAAGGTCAAGATGGAGACTTATAATGAGACACTGCAGGATAGAAAGAATAAGCTGGATAACACCAGGGATAAGTATGAAGCGCACAAACACGCCATCATCAAGGCAAAGACTCAAGATGGCGGAGGAATAGACCAAGTTGTGCAGTCATACGAACAAATCCAGAGCAGCATGTAGCCCCATATGCAGCAGCGTCATCATCCGGATAGCAAAAGTTCAGAAAGTGATGCACATGATGATGACCCGCATGCATCAGATGAAGAGCATGATGAAGATACATCATGAAGGGGGACATTTTACATATGCAGTATAGATAGTTGCCAGCTGGCAACTTGTGCCTTTTTGTAAAATTGACAAGTCATGAAGTGATGACCGTTGATTTGTATTGACATATCGGATCCGTGGATCTTTTGTAACGGATTCCTCACCGTATTCTATAAAAGGTGGTGGAATGCCTTGTTATATTCATTGGAAACTTAATTGAAATCTGATTGCTGAAGTATTCAGGACTTATTTCAAAGCTGCTGTATATGTACATGTCTTTTGCATACTTAATGAAAGAGAAGAGTATTCTGATTACAAATCTTCGTAAATCTTGAGTAATCTATGTCTGAATTCTGGATATGTGCTTTGATTTGCTGCAACCCTTGGAGTGCTCATCATGTTGTATGTATTGTTTTCATTCATTATCCTCTGAAGTTTGCATCAACTGTATCTAGTTGTGGAATGTCCTGGTGAACATATGGTTTGATTTCTTCTCCTCATGACAGTATCAAGCATGTATGTGGATCAAAAGCTAAAGGTTCAACTTAATTAGAAGTATTTCCTTTAATTTCTTTCAATTTCAAGAATCTCACTATCACAATTACAAATAAACTGATAATCTTAAGCAAATAACCCAAAATATGCAGACATCTCGTAGATAAGCGTAAATATTTAGCATATTTGAACACTAAGCATGCACAATTGAAAATATCATGCAAAGATCAAGGTATTTTACCTCTTTTCATCAAATAACCTTATAATTTGACTTCTCTGTAAGGAATTTCTACAGGAACGTCATCATGATGGTGCATTTTCACGTAAGGCCCCAAAATGGAAACAGCAACTCACATTAACCACTGAGTAACGTCAGTCGATTAAGACCTAATCACCGGAGACTTGGGATCATGAATTCTTTGAATTCACTGCATCTTTCAAGATGAATAAAGATTAATGTGTACTTTTATTCTATGTTTGTTTGTGACTAACATCATGACCAACATAAATTGGCACTAGAAGGAGGGCCTAACTCCGGAAGATCATGCTCATCATCAGTATTTTTAGGTTTGATGACGTATAAGAGTAAGGTACCCTCAGATCGTCTGTGAATTTCAGTAAATTACGTAAATATTTACTGTGACAAGATTGTATATGCACATTCTATGTAAAGATTTCCAGATCTCACATAAATATTGCAAGCTTTACAGTAAATCTCTCTGAATTCACTAATATCGGCTAAAGATGCATAAATTTGTTCAAGCTTTGAGAATTTGAGCCTTAAACACTTGAGATCTTGTGCTACGGATCAGGATATCACAATATCCTGTCATATTTGCAGTATCTTCGCAAATATTTCGTAAATATCCAGTCTGATTTGCCATCTGACCGCAAATATCACCTCATCCAGTGAAATTTAACCAATATTTGCAAAGTTTCAGCCAATTTGCCTCCAAATCGAGAAATCCTGGCTCACAGGATAAATACCAGGTCTAGACCTAGTGAAATTTTTGAAGAATTGCCTGTTAGAGGTTTCAGACCTAGGACTGTAGACATTCACCATACTCCAGGGTCTAGTGCGCCTAGAGCTTCACCGGGACCTCCTCCTGTAACTCCTGTTGGTTTGCAAATACCTTCCGGTATATCCGTGACACCTCCTGTTCAAACCCAGGGTATACCTTTAGTTCAACCTCAGCTAACTGCACCACCAGTTCAGCCCCCTCAGGTTACAATGTCTTTCTTTGCAGCAGAGTCACCCTTGACCTTTAATGCATATCACGAGTTACCAAAGAATCCAGACAAACTTTGTCCAGAATATCATCCTTATCAAGATGCTGATGATCATATCAGGACATTTAAAGAAGCTTGCTACAGAGCCAGAATAGAACATCAGGACGTGGTGTGTAGATTATTCCCTTTTTCCTTAGGGGAAGAGGCTTATAATTGGTTCATTAGTCTTGGTCAAGCTTCTGTCGGTTTGTGGGCTGTCTTAGAGAAAGCCTTTCTTGACAGGTTCAAGGTCCCTATTGATCCATCCATGAATTACCACATGTTTGCCACAATCAAAAGATTTGAGAATGAGCCTATTGCCAATTTCAATGCTAGGTTTCAGAAAATGTTGTCCAAGCTAGTTGCCCCATATGTGGTGGCTGATGCTGCTGCTAGGAGTATCTATTATTCAGCCCTGGATCCATTAACTTCCATGTTCATCAGAAGAACACATCCTGAGATCACTACATTGACAGGAGCTTTTCAAGAAGCTATCAAGGTAAATCAGCAGTTGATACCTGCTCCTACTCCAAATATAGTATTCCCTACTTTGCTTGGCGTACAATCACAATATCCAGCACAATATCCTGTAGCTTATCCTTCACAATATCCTGCACAATATCCAAATACATCAGTGATACCCCCAGCAGTCATGCCTGCACCTTTGCAAGGACCTCCATTGAGTATTATGCCTCCTCCTAATGGAAATAGCCAATTGCCACAATATCCTGCACATGCTCAGACACCTCAGGGTACCGATCTATCCAACAATAACCATGGATCTTCCTTTTTCAAGCCTCAGACTGAAAATGTAGTGGCCAAAGCTCAAGAGGAGAAGGACGAAATCAAAGAAATTTCTGCTCAACTCAGAAAACTCACCACAGAAGTAACACATTTGAGAAATCAAGGGTTTTATTTGCAGTCAGGTCAGAATAGGAGTTATTCCAATGACAGACCAAACTACCCTGACAGAGGATATAACAACAATAACTTCAACAATAATGGTGGAAATAATAATAATCCTCCTAGACAGCCCAGAGTGTGGAACTCTAGGCCAAATAATGGTTCATTACCATCACCCCTAGACAATCAGCCTCCTGGTGAAGCCAAACAGACTACCAGAGTCAATCTTGCTGAAGCAGCCCTTACCAATTGGTGCAGGATCCACAATACCAATGCACATGCAGAATTAGATTGTCCGCAATTTAGGATTGCTGCCAGCATCTTTCAGACTGAAGTGTCTAATACTTCTGGAAATCCACCTCAGGCAGAAGGAAATGAAATAGTTCCTTGTGGATATGACTCCGCTTTTGTGTTAGAAACGTACACAAATCAACCTCATCAGGATTATAATCAGACCTGTGAAGAATCTGCCTTAACCTTTGAAACAAACTATGTCTTCCCCTTTGAGGATGAAAACGAACCTGCAAGAGAGCATGAGGAAGTACATGCATACCAGCAGCAATATCCTGGTAAGCACAATTATAACCTGAGGAGCAATGCCAACAGACCTGCTGGTCCATTGACATCATCTCTACCTCCAAACAACTTCAACACACCTCCTGATCCTAAGGCTAGGAATAACCCTGGGTTCCCTAAGGTGAATGCTCAATACTTGTCTCCTCAAAACACAGTAACAAAAGTCGTAAATGCACCTCAAGAGTCTAACAAGTTAGTCAGCTATTTGGCTGATGAAATGAAGAAAATCAAGATCAGCCTGTCCCTATCTGAGCTATTGAAAACTCCTGCCATCAAAAGGGCATTCATGAAGTCACTAGATGATCCTGCTCCTAAAGAGGATAATCATCTTTCAAGTCAATCCAATGGCAAAGATCATGCTGCTAAAGATAATACTAGCAAGCCCAAGGTGTCAGCTACAGTCCAAGCTGCTGAAACCTCCCACATGACCTTGTATAGAGATAAAACTGAATCACCTCCATTTCTCCTCACCATAAGAATGTTCAGCAAGAACTTACACAACTGTTTGGTTGACTCAGGAGCCTCAACGAATGTTATGCCTTTGTCAATATGCAACGCTTTAGGACTGCATCCTGCTAAATCCTTAAAGAAGGTCACTCAACTGGACAAGACAGAAGTAAGTGTCGTAGGAGAACTGACTCACATTCACATGCAGCTAGCGTCTGATCCTAGGATCCAGTATTACATTGACATTCAGGTAGTTGACATACCTGATACATATGGGATGTTGCTTAGCCGAGACTGGTCTAAAACGCTCAACGGATATATGTCCACAGACTTCAGTCACATGTGGTTACCCTGGAAAGGTATACCTAATCAGATCAGAATTGATGCTGAGCCTAGGATGAAACATATGATCACGGAATATAACAAAACAAATGAGATCATGTATGTAAACGTAGAACCTGGAGTTTATCACATCAGGCCGCAAACTGTTAAAATAGAAGAGATCCTGATGCTGGATGTTCATCATCACCATGATGATGATTATCATGAGGACATGCCAAGTATGGAATCTGATAATGATCCAGATAATGAGAATGAAATAGATTGCTTCAGAGATTTTGAGATGCATTTATCTACTCAGGTAAAACGTTGCCAATTATTGAATATACCTGCTAATGATATTTTGATTGATGGATGGTGCAGATTACACGGCGAAGCACACTCAGAAAAGACTTGTGAACCATGCTTAGACATGATGATACTGGAGCAGACGTATAGTGAAGCATCATCATCATATTCCAAGGTGAGTGTTACATCTGATGATGATGATGATATTAATCCTTATGTGTCTTCTGCAGAAGCAAAAGAGTCGACAGATCATGATGAAGATCATATCCAGAGAATAGAAGAGATCCTGGTGTCAGATCCGATAAATGATGCAGACAAAGAAAAGATCACTCCTGGTAGCGATTGCTTCATGGAACCAGATTATGAGTTGTCTGATGAAGATAAAGGTAGTGATCTGACGAAGTTCGAAGAATTTCTGGTAAAAGAAATAGAAAAGATGACACAACAGCGTAAATCTCCCCAGGAGGTTTTAATTAAAGGTTGGTGTAGGCTGCATGAGGCGCCTCACTCAGAAACAACTTGCTCACTATGTTTACACATCTTGAAGAAGCATGCAGCTGTATATGCTGAACATCATCCTCCTGCTGAGATGGAAGAGAAAACAGAAAAGCCATCAGGCTCACCAAATAAAGGAAAGAAGAAACTTGGGGATGACATCCCCAAGTTAAAGTGGATATCAGGCGGAGCAGCAGCTAGAGCTGCAAAGAAGAAAGAAAGTTCAAGTAAATATCCTGCTGAAGACAAATGTCCTGCTGAGGATAAACCTTGGATCCTGAGGTTTGATGGATCCAAATCTAAGCAAGGTGCTGGGGTAGGAATTGACCTTATTGATCCATCAGGGAAATCCTATTTAGTAGGTTACAGACTACAGTTCCCCTGCACCAATAATGTCGCAGAGTATGAAGCTCTGATTCATGGAATGTTGTTTGCCCTCAAGAAGAAAGTGAAGATTTTGCATGTCTTTGGAGATTCAGAACTGGTTGTGAGACAAGTAAGAGGAATTTACTCTTGTAATTACAGAAAGCTGTCAAATTACAGACATCGTGTGTGGGACCTGATTGAAGACTTTGATGCCTTTAATATCGTTCACGTACCAAGAGAATAGAACCAGAGGGTAGATGCACTTGCACAGGCCGCTAGTACGTTGGAACCGTTGTCCATATCTGGTCTGAAGAGATTTTCAGTAGAATTGGTGTCAGTACCATCAGTACCTGACAATGTGACTAATCTCCAGGTGTTTGATGATGATCAGCACATTCTAGACTTCATATCAAACAGAGACATATTTGAAGCTCAGATTATAGATGAGAATGGTATGGAAGATCATGTCTGGGAAGAAGATGAGATATTAGAGTTGCCTAGCAACAGAATTCCCAAAGGTATGATTGAATTAGAAAGAGCCTTTGATCTAGATAATATGCTTAAACATAAGGATCTGCCTAAGGCAGATGGAGGTCAATATTCACAGGTGAATATTGGACAAGCTGATGACAAGAGAAATGTCTTATTGGGTAAGGTTTGTACACCAGAAGAGTTAGAAGGAATAACTCAGGCCCTTAAGGATTACATACATGTAATTGCATGGACTTATGACGAGCTAAAGACATATGACACTTCTGTCATAACTCATACTATACCTCTCAAGCCAGATGCAAAACCTTTCCGACAGAAGCAGAGGCCAGTCAATGCTCTGCTTGAGCCAATCATCCTTGAAGAAGTCAAGAAATTGTTAAATTCCCGGATAATATTTCCTGTAAGGCACTCCACTTGGGTGGCAAATCTTGTGCCGGTCAGAAAGAAGAATGGAGACATCAGGTTGTGTGTAGATTTCAGGAACCTGAACAGAGCATCAGAAAAGGATAATTATCCTTTGCCCTCTTTGGATGAAGTTCTACAGATTGTAAATGGAGCTAAAATGATGTCCTTCTTAGATGGTTTTTCAGGATACAACCAAGTAATGGTTGATAAAATTGACAGATTGAAAACTGCCTTCACCACAAAGTGGGGGATATTTGCATATAGACGTATGCCATTTGGACTTATAAATGCTGGAGCTACATTCCAGCGAGCAATGGACATAGCCTTCAGAGGCTTAATAGGAAAGTGTATAGCCATCTACATGGATGACCTGACGGTTTTCTCCAAGGAAAGGGGAAATCATGTTGCTGATCTCAGAAGTGTACTGAAGAAATGTGAAGAATATGGAATATCTTTGAATCCTAAGAAGTGCATATTCGGGGTCACAACAGGAAAGTTACTAGGCCACCTGATCACAGAAGATGGAATTATCATCGATCCTGACAGGGTGGAATCCATTATGAAGTTACAACTTCCAGGAAGCAAAAAGGAACTTAAATCTTATTTTGGTAAGATAAATTTTGTGAGAAAGTTCATCACCGGCTTTGCTGAGATTGTTAGACCACTAAATGCCATGTTGAAGAAAGATGCACAAATTGAGTGGACACCAGAAGCCAAGGCTGCCTTTGAAGGTATAAAGAAGGCCATTTCAGATGCTCCTGTCCTCATTAGTCCAGATTATACAAGAGATTTCTACATCTACTCATTTGCTTCAGAACATACCTCAGCAGCAGTGTTAACTCAAAGAAATGAAGATAAAGAAGAGAAACCAATTGCTTTCATGAGCTGTCCTTTCAGAGATGCTGAGTTGAGATATGTAGATGTTGAAAGACAGGCACTTGCATTAGTCAGAGCAGTAAAGAAGTTTAGACATTATATACTAAGAAGTAAAGTGATTGCTGTGGTACCAGATGCAACGGTGAAGATGCTGCTGATGCAGAGTGAACCTGGTGAAAAAAGAGCCAAATGGATTACTGTATTACAAGAATATGACATGGAGATCACACCCATGAAGCTGGTAAGAGGACAAGCTCTAAGCCAGATGATATCTGAAACTGATCCAAACATCATCAGTCAGCAGTATGTGATCAATGAGAAAGACAATAGGGAATGGTATTCAGACATCAAGCACATCCTGATCACTGGAAGATGTCCTTCACGAATGCAAGCCTCACAGAGAAGAGCCTTAAAGATAAGATCCCAGAAGTATATGATGAAGGGAGGAACCCTGTTTAAAAAGAATTATGAAGGGATATACTTGAGATGCTTAGAAAAACCAGAAGCAAATAAAGTTTTGACAGAGTTACATGATAAGTTTGGAACTGCCCACGGATCAGCGTTGGCCACAACACATGCAATCCTCAGAGCAGGATATTACTGGCCTACAATTTTTAAGGACACGGCTGATCATGTTAAATGTTGTCATGTTTGCTAGGTTGCTGCCAACAGAGAAAAATATGCTGCACAACCGTTGCAGCCAGTGGTGGAAGAGCGCCCATTTGCACAGTGGGGCATGGATTTCATAGGACCGATCAATCCTCCATCTTCCTCAGGCCATAGGTATGTCCTGACGATTACTGATTATTGTACCAGATGGACTGAGGCTATCAGCAGCAAAACTTGCACTGCAGATGATGTTATCAAATTTCTGGAAAGCAACATTATCACCAGGTATGGAACTCCCTATGCATTGGTAAGTGATAATGGTTCCGCCTTTATTTCCACCAAATTGTCAAGTTGGGATTTTGATTATGGGATCATACTTAAGTTTTCATCCAACTACTATCCCCAGGGAAATGGATTAGCAGAATCCACCAACAAGAATTTACTGAGTATAATAAGAAAATTGATAGAGAAAAATCCCAGGGAATGGAACTCATTTCTGAAATATGCCTTATGGGTAGACAGAACTAGAATGAAAACCGCATTAGGAAACTCACCCTTCCAACTAGTATATGGGGTAGATCCTATCCTCCCTGTAAACTTGAAAATTCCTACTCTGCAGTTTGCCCAAGAATATCTAGGCATAGATAATAAACAGGAAGTCAGGTTGCTGCAGTTAATGCACCTGGAAGAAAAATGAAGTCAAGCGATTGACCAATTTGCAAAACATCAGGCTGTTGTCAAACGCTGGTTTGACAAGAGAGCCAGAATTAAAGCTTTCAGGATATCCGATTTAGTCCTGATGTGGGATAAAGCCCATGAAAAGAAAGGTGACCATGGTAAGTTTGATAGATTATGGATAGGTCCCTTTCAGATTTCTGAAATTTTAGGAGACAACACTTATAGGCTTAAGAACCTGACAGGTGAGGATGTCCCATTGCCAGTCAATGGACAATTCCTCAAACATTATTTCTAGGCCTGAATGACTTCATGACAGTCATATGTATCATAATGTATATTTGTATAGTTGTTTGTACAGTTTGTTTGTTGTGTGCTTGTTTTGTTTTGTTGGTTGGGACCTTGTTCGGGTAAGTCAGGATGATGCACTCAGCACCCTAAGAAAATAATTAAATTGTTGAGATTCAAATGATGAGATCACATTTAAATATAGGTTATGATTCATTCTAGGAAGTATTCGTGATCAGGTTTGTGATGTCTTTTCATCAGGGTGCTTTTTCTTGGTCAATGCGAATCCATCACAATGAAACACCTAACAGCCTTGGGTTTGTTGAACACACTAGTATAGGTGTTAAGTGAAAAATCTAAAGGGACTCCCTTGCTACCAATACAATCTCCAACCTAAAGCTGCAAGTGACTATACCTTGTACAAATGAGCTGACATGATGATATCAGATATAAATTTTTAAAGAAAATCAGAAAAGAAATAAAATTAGGCCATCTAAGTAACTCTACCGGGGCTATGGATGCCTGCTGGCAGTGGGGCTCTACTTAGGGAGATTGTATAGATAACCTTGCCGGGGCTATAGACGCCTGCTGGCAGCAAGGCTCTATCCAGGTTGGCTATGAGGGATGATCTCCAACTATGTAGTTTAACACCAGTTACTTATGTTTTCAACTTACTTTCAAGATGAGGATAATTAATCATATGCACACACCTGATCCTTTGTTAGCTTTATCACCATGATGAAATTTTATCATTCAGAGGATTATGATGCTTACACTTAGACAGAATTAGAACACTATAGATGAATGTGATCACATCACTTGAGTCATTGGAATTTGTTTATTTTCTTTGGTTGCAAGCTGTTGTGTGGTTACACAACACGCCCCATTTTGACTTGGCAAAACAGGGACCCAACTTTCCTTTTGGCTTGTGTTCTCTGCTTTCTGGTGGTTTGGTAAAATCAATCATGTTCATCATCATGTGGAGTCAAGATGAGGTAAGCCCCAATATGAGGTCAGTTTGTCAAAATTCGTATTTCATATATATGACCACATATTCTGAAAGAGCATTAAAATTCAGGCAGGTTTGCCTTTTACATCACCCTGATATTCATCAGGATGTGAGAGTTATGAACAGTCAAAGTCTTGGTCAAACCTGATATTCGCAAGAAGAGGGTCATATTTTATAAACTCAGTTATGCTGTTTGAGGAACATCATCATCATATTTGAAACGTCCCACCGATAATATCCTGCGGTTCAAATATCTGGACGTTAACTTTAAGTGATAGTAAGTCTTCCCCGTCGAACAGTCTTTTGTATCGCGAGCATCATATTTTGAAAGTAACCCGATATTCGTTAATATCATCCTGACGTGGAATATCACCCTTAGCAAACATCCTGATGACATCATCATCATATTTGCATTTCAACAGGATATTTTGTAAACATGATCATGTTCACCCAATATGACGATGACGTCATGAGACATTTCCAATACAAAGAACAAATATCATGATGACGTCATCCTGATATTCCGAAAGGAGAATGAGTAAGTTTGAAGGTCATCATCATATTTTGAAATATCACCCGATGGACTGAAATATCCTCCTGATGTGCTAAAATGAAAGCAAGGTGCGTTGTCACCCGAATTTTGTCGTGATAACAATTTCAAGACTAGGAAGGATGATATTGAAACTCAACCTGATATTTGTGAAATATCATCCTGCCCTCATGATATCTTGTCGTATGAATATCCCCCTGCTCCCTTTGCCGCCATTGCCATTAAATGCGCGCAGATATGGTAGGTGATTCCCGCCGACCCCGGAACTTGATGAAACGTCTGGCGAGATCATGAGTTTTCGCACGAATGATCAAAGATTGCGATCTAACTTGTCAGAGTTACCCTAAGTTTACCCTAACTGCGAGGTTAAAAGGTAATTCAACCGCCATTGTTACATTCACCTACGTTAAAATTGTTTTACAGAGCACTAGCCTCCATATCTGCAATAACAGCTACCGTTGCGCGACTGGAGCTCATAAGCTGAGGAAGGAAGGTGATCAGCAGCCAAATTAAGAGCATCTCAACGATATACTGGTATAGAAAGAAATCTGCATAACCAGGTAAGTGAAATGAAACCCTCATCATGTTGTTTCTAAATAATGTGTAAGTTCTGGTTATATATCCATGTAAGCAAGTAACGTGAAATTGATACAATAAGCATGATATTTGTAATATGTATGCATGCATGTCCCTGTTGTGAGAAGAAATGATTTTTAATTGCAGGTACCCATGGCTGAAAAATGTTTAGTCAAGAATCAGGAAGAATTCAGCCGGCCTATGTTCTCTTCACAGAGAGGGGTCCTGTTCAAATTTGGGGCAATTACAGATACCCATCAGGGAAGTACCAACCTGGAAGCTTGGTCAGCCAAGCTGAATGATGGACAGGATAAGAGTCCTGTATTGGACACCGTGTTTGTATCTGGCATGTGGAATGCTGCTGGCTTCCCCTACTCCATGGAGTCTCCAGAGCTAGTTATTGAGTGCACTCGGAACTACAACCCTCAGACGAGGTAGGTGGTGAAGCATGGGAGGGTGTATGCAGACCTATCCATCAAAGGTCTATCCCAGACATTTGGACTGCCAATGGGCAACAAGGTAAAGAGTGTAGACTTGAAGAAGTCCGAAAGAGAATATGAGGCCAACAAGAAGACGGCCAGAAAGAATATGTATGCTTGGCGGGCCGAGAACAGCACATATAATGCAGCGGCCAAGCTCCCTGTGCACATGTTCAAGTTTGATTTTAATGAGGAATATCAGTATGTGATTGCCCTACTGAATAGGGTGACTGGCCAGCCTGATACTGGAGAATTTAGAGACTGGATGTATGGCATAATAATGATGTGTCAATATGCAGACATCAAGCCACTGTGGGGACAAATCATAAGTGATGCTCTGCATGAGCAGCTGCTGAACCTGGGAGGTTCAGATTGTGCCTTCTATATGACCTCTTACATTGTTTATTCCTGTGCATATAGAGGTACGTTTGATGCCTTAACCACATATGGGAAGCTAACAGGCACAAATGCAGCCTATACCTGGGATCATCATCCCCAGCTACAAAGAACCAAGTATATCAAGGACTATAAACTGGTCAATGATGCATTCTCTATGCATCTGGTAAGGACCATGGAAGATGACAAGACAAAAAGACTGAGCATGGAAGCTCAGGAGGCAGTATACAGGCATGGGGCATGGTACATCCAATTTGCCACCTTTTCCTACATCAGGATAGAAGGTTTTGAAGGGCATCCCCTGATGCTGCCAAGATATCCTACTGATGCAGTAGTTTTAATGGAGTTTATCAGGCAGGGCTCCACCATCATACAGATGTATAAGGATGCCAAGAAGCTGCCACCAATTTTGTTCCCAGTCAGCATCGGTAACTATATGTGCCCTGACTCGGATAATATTAAGAAGGTGATGGTCACTCTGAACAAGATGAATCTACTGCCCTTCCCAGTAACAAGACCATATGATCCTTATGGCCGAATGCAGAAGATCCTAGGAAAGCCAATTCACCAAAGGCACCTAGAAGATTTTTGGGCTGACTGCGAGGATGAGGCAGAGGCCAGGAGGAGGAGGTATCAGAGGTTGACTCTGAACCAGATTAGGACATTTGACTGCATACCCCTCCCTCAGCAGCTGAAGAGTGATGACGGCAGGATAATGGCAGATGAATATGAGCAGAAGAAGATATACAATGATACCATTTCTGCCCCTGACCTCACCATGCAGGAGGATATGTCCTTGGACCCATTCTTTGCCAAAACCATACACTTGACCCAAGCTTGGGTAGATGCACAGGTAGAGGCATTGAAGAAAAAGGGTGTTGCTATCACAATAGATAGCAAAAAGAAGGGGCAGGACATCCCCACAGACGAATATGATGACTTCCTGCTGGAGAAGCGGAAGACCAAGGGAGAGAGGATTCCTCCACCACAGCAGCCAAGCAAGAGAGCCCCAAGGGGCAAGAAGGTGGAAAAGGGACCCAAAGGGGTCATAATTGAAAGGGCAGTAATCACAGCTGAGGAGGCAGCCAGATCAGGATCAGAATCAGATTCTCCTCCCAAGCCCAAGAAAGCCAAGATAGCAGAGGCTGGAACCACAGAGACCCAAGAAGTGGGTCAATCATCTAGACAACCAGGCAAGGATATCCTCATGGAGGAAGAGCCTGAAGAAGAGGAGGAAGCTCCACTAGTAATTAGAAGAAAGAGGAGAGCTCCGTAGGTGTTGGTTCCTACCACACCTAAGAAAACAAGAACCTCCATGAGAGGTGAGATGAGTCAACCCCCAGTACAAGTACAAGGGGCAGGTAGTGAAGTGCAAAAGGAACTTCAGCACAATGTTCCACTTCCTACCATTGTCAAGTTCAAAACAGAACTTGCAGAAGAGCAACAAAAGGAAACATCTCAGGCACAAGCAGAAAAGCATGTCTCCCTAGAAGAGACAATAAACTTGTCTGATGATGCGGTGGTGCAGGATGTAGCTGCACAAGAAATGGAAACACTTGCAGCTGCTGGCATCAGTGTGGCTCCTCACAAGCCTCCATCTGTCCAATCAACACTTGAAGAGATGAAACAAGCAGAGGCGGAGCGAGAAAAAAGCCCAGAACCAGAGAAGAGCCCGGAGCAGGTAGCTCAGGACATAGGGCTGGACACACTGATCGCCGAGGTGACAGATCCTGCAGTGGTCGACTTGACGGAGAAAAGGGATGCAAGTCCTAAACAGCCAGCAGGATCACCTGATAAGGGCCACCTGACAAAGGAGATAGAGATGGCCGAAGAAGAAGGCCATGCTCTTGAATCAGGCCAACAGAGCCCACGAGATACATCAGCAGGACCTGCTATAGTAGAGGTCCGAGAAGCAAAGGCTAATGATGAGGAGAAAGAAGCGATGGAGGATCCTGCTGATAAGGCACAAGAGGTGGATGCTGCAGGTACAGAGCAAATAGCCGCCGCAGAGCAGATGCCATCACCTCAGGTAGATCCTACAATATCAAAGGTGGTCGACATACCACCGGAAGTTGAAAAACAAAAGGAGGATGATCAACCTCCACAAGGGGAAGAACTGGGGACAGGTGAAATAACGAAGGAAAAAGATCATGATCATCATGATCTACCTACAGGTACACCGCCAGGTTCCCCACACAGAGAAGATGCTCCCCCGAAAAAAGAAGTTCCTCAACAGGAGGAGGCGCCTCAGGATCAACAGCAGCAAGGCGAGCATCAAGAGCTAGAAAAAGAAAAGTCACCATCTCCACAACACATATTGATGGAAACAGGAGATAGAGGTGAGCAGCATCATGATGCTGAGAAGCATGATCAGGTGCCTCCATGGTTAGAAAAGGAAGTGAATGTTGAGGAGGAACTGGAGATTCAGGAGTTTGACGTCTCCACCCTGTTCGCCGCAGATATAATGAAACCCAGGAGGAAGGCCAGGATGACTTCGGCCATCAAAAGAGATCCGGCGACAAGGAGAAGGACCGCACAGATTGCTGTGCCTGCCATAGAGAAAGAGAAAGGCAAAATCACTGTAGATGAATTGCAGATAAGCACAGTTGATTTAGGTTTTGCCAATGAAGAGCAGGAAGGTCAGGAGGGAAAAGACATTATAGACTCTCTAATTCAGAAGGTGAAAAGAGAGAAGGAGAAGAATAAGCAACATAAAGAGCACATTGCTCAGTTGCATGCATACATTAAGGGTTTAACCAACCCTGAGGATACCACAGGTGAAGCTGCAGTCCCATTGACTGCCATTTCTCAAGAGGAGGTAAATAAACTGGACCTCATGAAACATGAGGTGTCCGTAATCAGAAAATGGGTGTCATCCACATTGGATGATGCCATTGAAATAATGAAAGGTTCTTTGAAGAGATGGAGCATATTGAGTGACTCCAAAACCAAGGTAGATAGGTTGCAGATGCAGGCCGGGAAAAGGTCTTATAAACTGGAGAAAGTCCTCAGCCTGCTGGACGAAATAAGGAAGATAAATCCACAACTGCTTATCAGTAAGCAAATGTTAAATAATAATACTGCATTATTAGTGGATATATGGTATAAAGATGTACAGTTCGAATGCGGAGTCCTCAAGAGATGCAATAATAAGCTGAGGGAGATCAGCATGAGGCTACGCGATTTAATGGGCATTGAAGCAGACATGCTCGAAGCATTAGAGGGCAAGGTGGAAGGGAAGATAGAGAATCAAGATGAAGATTCTGCCCTCAAGGCTCTGCGTAATAACTTCCAAGTGGAAGATGATGGTCCGCTAGTCCACTTGACAGAAGAGATAATAAATAAAATGATGAGGATCAAGGTCAAGATGGAGACTTATAATGAGACACTGCAGGACAGAAAGAATAAGCTGGATAAAACCAGGGATAAGTATGAAGCGCACAAACACGCCATCATCAAGGCAAAGACTCAAGATGGCGGAGGAATAGACCAAGTTGTGCAGTCATACGAACAAATCCAGAGCAGCATGCAGCCCCATATGCAGCAGCGTCATCATCCGGATAGCGAAAGTTCAGAAAGCGATGCACATGATGATGACCCGCATGCGTCAGATGAAGAGCATGATGAAGATACATCATGAAGGGGGACATTTTGCATATGCAGTATAGATAGTTGCCAGCTGGCAACTTGTGCCTTTTTGTAAAATTGACAAGTCATGAAGTGATGACCGTTGATTTGTATTGACATATCGGATCCGTGGATCTTTTGTAATGGATTCCTCACCGTATTCTATAAAAGGTGGTGGAATGCCTTGTTATATTCATTGGAAATTTAATTGAAATCTGACTGCTGAAGTATTCAGGACTTATTTCAAAGCTGCTATATATGTACATGTCTTTTGCATACTTAATGAAAGAGAAGAGTATTCTGATTACAAATCTTCGTAAATCTTGAGTAATCTGTGTCTGAATTCTGGATATGTGCTTTGATTTGCTGCGTCCCTTGGAGTGCTCATCATGTTGTATGTATTGTTTTCATTCATTATCCTCTGAAGTTTGCATCAACTGTATCTAGCTGTGGAATGTCCTGGTGAACATATGGTTTGATTTCTTCTCCTCATGACAGTATCAAGCATGTATGTGGATCAAAAGCTAAAGGTTCAACTTAATTAGAAGTATTTCCTTTAATTTCTTTCAATTTCAAGAATCTCACTATCACAATTACAAATAAACTGATAATCTTAAGCAAATAACCCAAAATATGCAGACATCTCGTAGATAAGCGTAAATATTTAGCATATTTGAACACTAAGCATGCACAATTGAAAATATCATGCAAAGATCAAGGTATTTTACCTCTTTTCATCAAATAACCTTATAATTTGACTTCTCTGTAAGGAATTTCTGCAGGAACGTCATCATGATGGTGCATTTTCACGTAAGGCCCCAAAATGGAAACAGCAACTCACATTAACCACTGAGTAACGTCAGTCGATTAAGACCTAATCACCGGAGACTTGGGATCATGAATTCTTTGAATTCACTGCATCTTTCAAGATGAATAAAGGTTAATGTGTACTTTTATTCTATGTTTGTTTGTGACTAACATCATGACCAACAGTTTTGAGTGATCAAAGGAATTATATTCTAGCATACTGTAGATGCATTTGTAGCAGTTCATGACTAGCAGTGAGCCACTTCTTCTCTCTCTTCTATCCTTCCTTCTCTGTGGATAGTGAGCCCACTTGGATAGTGAGTCCACCTACAATGATCATTTCTTTGGGCAGTGAGCCTTATGTAATCTGGTATTGTTATCATAATATATTGTGAGCTACTCACCATGGTTTTTCCCTTTTTGGGTTTTCCATGTAAAAATCTTGGTGTCTATGTGTTATGTCTTTATGGTTGTTGTCCTTATGTTTAATTTGCTTTCATGTGATTGCATGTGGTAATTGGGTTAATGAACATGTGAGGAAGTGGTTTTGTAGAATATTGATTCACCCCCCTCTCAGTATTCCTTGTAATCAACAATCTTTATGTGTATTTATTTTAATTTTTTTATTTCCATCTATTTTTTAAATCAATTTTCACACTACTAGTTGTGAGGTGTTTGTAAATGACTTGTATGCTTTAAATATGAAATCAATTTAATTTAATGGTCATCATCGAATGACCCTATGCATTTTAATATATTGATATTTAAAAATATGATGTGAATTTAAAACATATTTTTGGGGCTTTAAGCCATAGTCAAATTAAATCAATATGTGTGTTAAATTAATTAGGAAAAGAAGTTCCCAATTGTATTCACATAGAAATAATAGTGATTTCCTAAGGTTTATAGATTATTGAGAAAATATCTATTTCTAAAAGGGAATTTAAAAAAAAAATATTTAAATATGCAAAGTTAAAAATAAAAAGTGAAATGAGGGATAAAAGAAAAAAGGATATGCATTTTTCATTACTTGCTATTTTATTTGAAAACCCTCTTCATGTTCCCTTTGGAAATAATTTCTTTGAGAATGGAAAAAGCTTGGAATTTGAATTACTTGGGACTGGTTTAGCTTTGGATTGAGATTTCTTGGAGTTTGGAAGGATTGCTTGTTACATTGTGCATCTCAAGGAGAGATTCTTCATTTTGATAGCTTGCTTGGGGGTCATCCCACAATAATGGATTACACTTTTTGGCCAAACTTGACATTGAAATCAACATTTTGAACTAAATCTTCACTTTTTGACACCTATAGCCACTAAATCGTTAAGAATTTGAAAATGATGCAAACTAGTGATTTGAGAGATTTTGTATGTAGATTCTAAATATATATTTTTAAAAAAAATTGGAGTTAAATTGTAAAAATTTTTGCGTCTCCTTTGATAACTAGTTTTTAATAGTAAACAACATTTTTTAAAGTGATGTGTTTTCTGTTGCACATAACATTTTTCTACAAAGGATAAAATTTTGATTCTTTTGAATTTAGATTGGTAACACTGATATATAGAGGATGCATTTGGTTTCATAATGTTTTGTTGAATATGTTTTTTAATTAAGTTTTGAAGTCAAACCAATTATAATTTAGACATAGGCGTATTTTGTCTAACATAACTTTTTTTGTATGTATCAGAATTCAATTTTTTTTTGTTGGAATAAGGACATCAATACCTAGAGGACATGTATTTTTAAAAAAAAAATCTCTATTTTCCTATTTTTTGTATGTGTGAAACAAAGACCTTGATGTTCATGGAAAAACCTACATTCTGAAGAAATAAAAATAAATATAATAATCAAATTAAATATATTTAAAATTATACTTTTTGGGAAGCTTATAATAAGGACTACATACTTACAAAACATAAATTTTAAATGAATTCATTTGATCCCCCAAAAGGTAAATCAAAAGTGGTTTTTTATCAGCATTGTGATAGGTGTAGTGGGGACTCCATTATAGGTATGGTTTAAAACTAGCGGGGTTCTATCCAAGGGGGTTTGATCAAACCCTTTTCAATTAAAATCCTTTCAATGGAACCTTTCAAGGCTTAAATCATTATATTTTCTAAAAATATGTGATTTCAACAAAAATCATGTTTTTAAATGCAATTTATACTTTTTCCATGCCCACAATAGGTAGATACATATGGCTTCTTTATTTGTAGGAATGGCTGGTGTTGGTGTGAAAAAGGTTTATTCCCTAACTAGTTTCCATTTAGGACCTATTCACACTTAGTTGTTTAAGTTTACTTAGTGCATTCACTTATTGTGTCTCAAGTCATAAGAATAAGACACTTATCATATTCTTATGAGTTCTAGGTTTTCATCCTTTTCTTTATAAGGACAGGGTCTCATGTGTTCATTTCATATGGAGCACGTATTGTATGAATTTATTTTCTTTGGAAATATAGTATTATTATTTTTCTACTCTCTTGTGGAAGGTTGTTTTTTAGTATTGTATGTGATTCTAGGCTCCTTGAGTCTATTGTGTGACTATTAGTATCAAAGTACAAATCTATAAACCCCTTCTATTTTTTAGAGAGTTCAATCCAAGAATTTATATACAATGCATTCTAGACAAAAACAAACCTCATTGTTGTGCTTAGAAGGCCTGTGAGACAAATTTTGATGAAAAACACTTAGTATTTCTAAGTTGGGTATATTTTTGAGTTTTTGGGTGGAGCTCCATTGGACACCTATATGGATCCATAGGGTTGACACCATTGTTTTATAGTTGAACTACTTTGGAATCCATGCATGCAATCCTCCATCATTGTTGTTGTTTAGGTTAGGTCAATTTTTTTTAAAAAAGAAAAGAGTTATTTTTTATTTTTCTATTATTAAAAAATATTAAAGGGGGTGGGGGTTTCCACTTCATCCCCTCCACATGCAGCAGGGTACTTTTGGGGGTACTTACCCCTTGTCATGATATAGAAAACATGCCTACCACCCCCTATCCATGACCTATGCCATGGCTAGGTATATTGATCCTTCTAGGCTACATCGACTTGACAAAGTCTTTTAAGAGCCTTGAGACCAAAAATGTGGCAAGCTTTGACACAACTATTTAGTAAAACCATGGCACCTAGGAATTTTATGTCTACACCTAAATTTGGAGGTTGGGTCCATCTACAATACACCATCTCATTTTTTCTCAACTACACATCATTTAACTATGGTGGCAAGAAATGCAATGTTGTTAAATACTTCAATTTTGTTAAATGTAAGGGTGCTCAGAGTGATTTTTTATGTTTTGTACCTTGTGGCATCAAACTGATGGTACCAAAACATCTAGATGTGGGTGAGTGTGGGATCATGATGGGCCAAATAGTGGCAATGGAGGAATAAATCACATAAAAGTGTTAGTGATGTAGTCACGGGTAGGAGGGTTCACAGAGTGAACAGTCCAGACCATGCAACAAGAGGAATCACAACAGAAGCAACTCAATTGTAGAATGTAAATATAGATTTAGTCATTCAATATATCATAGATTTAAAGTGTAAACATGTTAGCAACATGCAGACTTACAAATTAGGTCTCACATGCTTGATTACATAATAGAAGGATATGGCATTGAAGTGTCTGATATCAAAAGAATTCAAACTATCTAGTTGTTCCCCATCATGAACTACATTCCTAAGAATCTATTACATGTATATGTATCATCTTCAAATCACAAGAGTCCTCTGCATTGACCAAATAGATTACAAACTCCAAGGAAAGAGATGTAACATGTGTACATGGATAGGTCAGACCAAAACATATGGAAATCCCCCACAAGTGAATGAAACAATGTGCAGATCACAAGAAAGATCAGCTAGGTTCCAAACTATCTTGAATGATGTGTCTTTTAGCTTTGCAAGTCATGGAAGTGCTCCACAAGTCTTCTCCTTTAGCTGATTGTCTAAGATTGATTGAATGCTTTGCTCTAAGAAAATAGTCAATCTTTTGATAGTGATATCTTTCTAAAAACTGATCCAAATGATCTAGAATTTGGATATGATGTGCATGAAGTTGTCTAGATGCTAATTCTAGCTCTGTAAGGTCTAAAATGAAACTATGGTAGAATGCGGACCAAAATACAGAAACTGCTACTGACTAAATTGACTGGGAAAATGAAAGAAGATAAAATGAATGCAAATATTTTTGGTTGATGCAAGATTGCTCTTGAACCAGGGATGCTCCTGCATCAAACACCTTGAGTTGTTGAAAAAGTGAGTCCCTCACTTTGCTAGGGCTAGAGGAAAACCAAGACGATCCACCTTAGCTTGAGAAATCCAAGATGAGTCTTCTTATGGTCTGCCTTTCCACTTCACAAGATATTGTTTGTATTGCTTACCTTTGGTGTTGCATCCAATTCTGTTGTCCAAGATGTCTTCAATCTGCTTCGGTACTTGTTGTGGTAACTACTTCTTCAAGTCTTCTTCAATACTATCACTAAACTCTCCTACATGATATTGATGTAGGTCTATAATGTTGAAAATAGGTGATATACCCAATGTCTCTGGTAGCTCCACTTCATATACATTTCCTGAATCAAACTTTTCGAGTATCTTGCATGGTCCAAACTTCTTCATCTTCAACTTGTTATATATCCCTACTGGAAATATTTCTTTTCTCATGTACACCATAACTTCATCTCCAACTTTAAATTATTTGTGTCTCCTCTTCTCATCTTCTTGCTCCTTATACTTAATGTTCATTTCCTCCAAATGCTTCTTAATTTGATTATTCATTGTCTCCATGTGTCCTGCAAGTTCTTTTGCTTTTACACTCCTCTTATGTTCCATACTGATATCTCTCAACTCTACTACTCCTCTAGGGTTTGTTCTTGTCACAATCTCAAATTGTGTTCTTCCTATACTCCTATTCACTAAATTATTATATGCAAACTCTGCTTGTGATAGAATCAAGTCCCAATTTCCTATCTTCTCTCCAACCAAACATCTCAAAAAGTTACCCAAACTCCTATTTACTACCTCTCTCTATCCATTGGTTTGTGGATGAAATGTTGAACTAAACTTCAAGCCTATCTTCATCTTCTTCCAAAGTGTCCTCCAAAAATATCCAATGAATTTTGTATCTCTATATGAAATTATGCTTTTAGGTAATCCATGCAATCTCACAATCTCCTTGAAAAATAGGTCAGCCACATGAACTATATTAGTTGTCTTCTTATAAGATATGAAATGTGTCATCTTTGAAAATCTATCCACCACTACAAATATTGAATCATGTCCTCTCCGTGTCTTCAACAATCCCAATATGAAATCCATGCTTATATCTTCCCAAGGTCTCTCTGGTATTGTCAAAGATTTGTACAACCCAGTATTCTGACTACTCCCTTTTGCAACTTGACAAACTCTACAACTCTGCACAAATTTCCTTACATCCTTATATATCTGAGGCCAAAAGTAATTTTCACTTACCAAAGGCACTGTCTTGTCAATTCCAAAATGTCCTTCCAATCTACCACTGTGCTTCTCTTTGATCAAATTGTCTCTCATCGAACTCCTAGGTATACACAACTGGATTCCTTTGAACAACATATCCTCCTGAATGAAATAATCCAACCATTTACTCCTATCTGTCACAACAGGTTCCTTACATGTTTTCCAAGGTTCTGTAAAAGCAAGGTCTTCTTCATACATGTTCTTCAACTCCTCAAAACCTAATACTTCAACTCTCATCTCCATTAGAAAATTCCTTCTTCTACTAAGTGCATTTGCAACTTTGTTTGATTTTCTACTCCTATGCTTCAATACAAAAGTGTAACTATGCATGAACTCTACCTTTCTCTTGTGTCTCTGATTCAACTTTCCTTGACTGTTCAAATACTGTAAAGCTTGATGATCTGTATACAACACAAATTCCTTAGGCAACAAATAATGTCTCCACTTCTTCGAGGCTTGAATTATGGCATAGAACTCCTAATCATAAATTGAATATCTCTTCCTTGCAACATTCAACTTCTCACTAAAATATGCAACATGTCTACCTACTTGACTTAACACTACTCCTATTGCATTTCTACTTGCATCACAATCTACTTGAAATACTTTATTGAAATCTAGTAATGCCAATACTGGTTTCTCTGTCACTTTCTACTTCAATAACTTAAAACTTTTATCTACTTTTGATGTCCACTTACAGTCCTTTATGTCACCTCTCATTGCCTCTGTCATAGGGTTACACACTGAACTAAAATTTCTATTGAACTTCTAGTAGAAACTAGCTAATCCATGAAATGATCTAACTTCTCCAATGCTCTTAGATGTAGGCCACTCAACAATTGCTCTAACCTTCTCAGGGTCCATCTTCAATCCTTCTGCAGAAATCAAAAATCCCAAGTATACTAATTCTTCGTTGATGAAACCACACTTCTTAATGTTTATCAACAATTTCTCTTCTCTCAGTATCTGCAATACTTGTCTTGGGTACTACAAATGTTCTTTTGTCTTATTGAAAATCATAATATCATCCAAGTATACAATAAAAAACATACCCAAGAATTTCTTCAAAACTTCAATCATCAATCTCATGAAAGTACTTAGTGCATTTGTCAATCCAAAAGGCATCACTAACCTTTCATACAATCCTTCATTTGTCTTCAAAGTAGTTTTCCATTCATCTCCTTCTCTAATTATGATCTGATGGTATCCACTCTTCTAGTCTATCTTTGTAAAATACTTTGCTCCACTCAAACAATCGTTAATATCATCCATCCTAGGCAAAGGGAATCTATACTTAACTATGATCTTGTTGATTGCTCTAGAGTTTGTATACATTCTCCATCCTTCTTTGGTGCTAACACTGCAAGTACTGCACAAGGACTCAATCTTTTTTTTATCAATCCTTTCTTCAACAACTCTTGTATCTATCTATCTAGTTTTTCATTCTCTACTGGTGTCATTCTGTATGCTATTTTGTTAGGCAAACTAGCTCTAGGTATTAGATCCATGTGATGACTGATACTCCTAATTGGTGGAAATCCTTCAGGTACATTATCTAATATGATGTCTTCATACTCTGCCAGCAACTCAGTTATATCCTTCGGTTGTGATTCTTCAGTCTCTGTCTTTAGGTTTTTAGGGTTCTTAGGAATCAAAGCATAACACATATTCTCATGTCTCAAACCATCTAGAAATTTCCTTCCATCTACCAAACAGATTCTAGCATTCCCACATACTTCACTCTTAGGTTCATCTTCTAAAGAAATCAAAGTAATTCTCTTTCCATTTGATGTTATAGTGTAAGTGTTATTTCTCCCATCATGTATAGCTTTCCTATCATACTACCAAGGTCTACCCAACAATATATGACATACATCCATAGGCATAATATCACACAATACTTCATCATGATAAGATTTGATATGAAATTTCACCAAACACTGTTCACTCACTAGCACCTTATGATCATCCTAAATCCATGCTATCTGATATGGCTTAGAGTGTTTCAATCTTTCCAACTTCAGCTTAGTCACCATCTCCTCTGAAACCAAATTATCTGAACTACACTATCAATTACAACTTTAAAACATTTATCTCCTAATTTGCATCTAATCCAAAACAAACTTTTCCTCTGCAGTAGTTCATCATTTGTCTCTACTTGAAATAGTGCTCTCCTCATGACAAGTGATTCTCCTTTCTTAGGTTTACCAACTGAACTAGGTGATCCAACAAGTTCTTCTTCTACATAAGCTACTCTTCCACTATTCTATGTCTTCTTGTTTGTACTACCCTAATGACATTTAAATGTTGTATGTCCTTCACCTCCACACTTAAAACAGGTTCCTCTAAATGTTCTCTTATCAAATCCTCTTTCATCTCTTCTATATCCTTCATTCCAGTATGAATTATGATTACCTCTATTATAGAAACTCTTGTCATTCCTCCAGTATGCATTATGATCTCTATCCTCTGTCTTGAATGTGCTATCCTATCTACTTTTCTCTACGTATGATCTTTCTCCTCTAGAAAATGTTCTACCTCTTTGAAATTTACCTCCTCTTCCTATCTGTCTTTGTTCATGCTTCTTGTTCAACTTTTCTTCAACTTTCAGAGAAAATTGATATGCTTCTTCCAATGTTGTCATTCTTACCAAACTGGGTTCTTCTTGAATGTTCAATCTCAGTCCATTGATGTATCTACCCACTTTCTCCTTGCTTGTTTCACTATGTCCTGTCCTTATGATCATCTTATGAAATTCTTCAGTATATTCCTTCACAAATTTCTCCTTTTGTCTCAAGTTTTGTAATCTATTCAACAGTTCCTACTCATAATCAATAGGTATAAACTGATTCTTCAACTTTGTCACCATTCTATCCCATTTTGTAATCTTTTCTTTTCCTCTTTTGTTTCTATCCAATTGAAATGTCCTTTCAACTTCATCTTTGCCAATCCCACCTTCTCTGGATCTTCAATCTCTTCATATTCAAAGTATTCTTCTAGGTCATTTATCCAATCAATCAATTATTTCAGATTCAAATTGCTAGTGTAATTTAGTACATCAATTCTAGGTCTTTCCCAATCTTTGAAATAAATATCAACATCTTCACTTGATTTGATTCTTATTCTTCTAGGGTTTCGTCATTTTGATAAGTGGATTGAAATTCTTCATCATCATCACTTTCAACATTAGGTCTAGGTGTTAATCCTCTTCTTCAGTCTTCTTCAACAACATCCAATCAAACTCACATTATTTTCATCATCTCCATCATCTCATCCATTCTTCCAACCATAGTACCAACAACAGGTATTCTCCTTGGTGGCATCTCTTCCTAGGATCAAGTGTAACTGCCTCAAATTTGGTGATTAGGCTACAAGGTGATAACTGCCTCATAATTGTCGATTAGTTGATAACATAGATAGTTTGCCTTAGATTTGGTGGTTTGTCCACAAAAAGATCTTACAGAATGCCTTCACCAACTTCACTCAATTCACTCAAAATTTTCTCCCAACGGATTCAAACTTCACTCCCAATGGATTCAAATTTCACTCCCATTGGATTCAAACTTCTCTCTAATACCACTTGATGTAGTCATGGTTAGGAGGGTCCATAGAATGAACAGTCTAGACTGTGAAAAAGAGTAAACACAAAGAAAGCAACTCAATTGTAGAATGTAAATATAGATTTAGTCATTTAGTATATCATAGATTTAAAGTGCAAACATGTCGGCAACATGCGGGCTTACAAATTAGGTCTCACATGCCTGATTACAGAATAGAAGGATATGCCATTAAAGCTCTTGATATTAAAAGAATTTAAATTATCTAGCTATTCCCCATCATGAACTACTTTCCTAAGCATCTATTACATGTATATATATCATCTCTGGATCACAAGTGTCCTCCACATCAGCCAAACAGATTACAAACTCCAAGGAAAGAGATGTAACGTGTGGACACTGAAACAATGTGTAGATCTCAGGAAAGGTCAGCCAGGTTCCAAACTATCTTGCATGATGTGTCTTTTAGCTCTGTAAATCATGGAAGTGCTCCACAAGTCGTCTCCTTTAGCTGATTGTCTGAGACTATCTTAATGATCTGCTATGAGAAAACAATCGATCTTATGATAGCGATATCTTTCTAAAAACTAATCCAAATGATCTAGAATTTGGATATGATGTGCATGAAGATGTCTAGATGCTAAATCTAGCTCTGTAAGGTTTGAAATGGAACTACGGTAGAATGCAGACCAAAATATAGAAATTACTACTGACTTGGAAAATAAAAGAAAACAAAATGAACGAAAATATTTTTGTTTGATACAAGATAGCTCTTGAACTAGGGATGCTCCTGCATCAGTTAGCCAAAATCATGAAACACTTTTTTAGGCTCAGATTTAGGCTTTGTAAGTTTTTTCAAAATGGATATTTGTTTTAGGAAAATGAATATTTTTCCAAAATGCTTTTTCCATAACGAATACCCATTTTGGAAATGAATATCCTTTTTCCCAAAATGAATATCCATTTCTTCTATTTTGGTTTAAAAATGTCCCCCCCAAAAACAATTAGGCTTGGGAATCCAAACCAACCTTTTACACGTGAATGAAGAATTGATATGTTTTTACAAATTTTCCTTGACTTCACCCATGATGTTGACAGACTTTTTTATCCAAATTTAATAAAATTAAAAGGGTATATTCAAGATAGTGACAAGATTATAAAAATATAATATATGTCTGATTATAATTTTAATAGGTAATTATTAATAATTTATAGCTACACTATGTTTGAATTCCTTAGAGACACACTGATTAAAAAACATCCATAACTTTCAAACCATTTGACCTTTTTCAAATTTGAAAGTTGCATCAAATTCTACACTTTTCTCTCTACAAGTCTTAAAAAAATTGTTAAATTTCATATTTTTTGACCAAGTTAGGTTGGCCAGAAAACTACTTTTTAATATTTTTAAAAATTTGTAGTAAAAAATTCATAACTAATCATTTAATTACAAAAAAAATTTATAAAAATATGTGTCACATCCGGGCATGTGTCCTTTACTTGTATCTGTAGGATTAGAAAATGTTCCCTTGGGGCCTTTTCCCTCATAAGGTTTAGCTCCCGGGTCTTTAGTGTGCATTTAGGACATATTACATCATATTTCAACACCCCGATGAGAAAACCTGTAAGTGTCTTGGTAAATAGGACCTAGGGGGACCACTTAAGATAACCCCTACCCAGGGGGGGGACTTGAGCACCCACATCCTAGTCCTACCCTATTTTGGGGTAGTCCCAATTTTTGGGTGTCAGCTTGTGACTGTTATTTGGGTCCTATGCCGACACGGTAAGTTTGAATTACGAAATTCTTGGCGGGAGTGTTTGTAGTTGCATATATAAGCATGTTTAGGCATTCATTTGTAAACTAGATGGCAATTGTGATGTTCATGCATTCTCAAGGTGATTCAAGGCTTTCATTGTGTTGCAAGAGAAAAATTGTGTTGTCTATGTGTTTGTGTTTGCAGGTTTGAGCATCCATTTCCTCATGGAATGAAGAGCATCTTCCTCCCATGAGATCTTCACTACAAGGTGACATTATATTGTGTTTTCATCATCATTTCCTTTGGTTTTTACCTCTGCCTCACAAGGGCACACACTCTCTATCTGATAATGGTGTTCAAAGACTTAAGTATCCTCCGGGGCTTAACTGAGGCAAGCCTCTAAACACCACAATCCCCTCCTAAAGTTTTCATAGTTACAGGTTACAGGTTGAGGAGATGGACAAAGTGAAGTTGCAGGAAGGCATTTTGAAGTGTCAGAATTGCAAAATAGAAGGAAAAATAGCACCCTAGAGTTGGGTGCCTGCTCATTTGTCCTCCAACTTTCATGACGGGAAAATCTCTAGAACAACAGGAAAGAGTTGTAGATTAAGTTTCTAGATCTCAACAAAAACTAGGGCCTTGGACTTGGTTCCCCTCTCCTGTGTCCCTGACTTTTCCACCTCAGAGCCCCGAAAATAGGTACTCTGTGATTTGATATTTTGCTTCCATCTGCAAGAGCTTTTTTTGTTATTCTTTCGTTTACTGTCGTATTTGCAAAATTAGGGTTTTAATGGTTAATTGAGCATAAGAGAAGGAAAATTGGCAATTGAACACCCTAATCCAAATTTCCCTACATTTGTAAGTGACCAAGGTCCTGATAGTGCTCCACCACTCGATCCGAAGGTCCTTGAATGTAATTGGTGAAAAGAGGATTCAAACAAAAACTAAACAAATCTAATTTCCACCTTTACAGTATCTAAGGATTCAAAAAAATCTCATACTTAGCTTGGCTAGAATGACACCTACTTTGTTTTTTCAAAAAATTTAGTAGCGCCTCAAGGAAATGCCCAATTTTCACCAACTAAATTTATTTTTTTCAAAAAAAAAAAGTAGCCCGTAAACTACATTCAATTTCCTACAAATTTTATTTTTGCATATTTTTCAAATTATGTAGGTAACCCATTCAAATTTTCATGTGAAGTTTCTTAAGTCTATTTTTTAGCATTTTCATTACCACTTAGAGATATTGTTTGCCCCATCATGATCCTACACTCACCCATGTACTAGTTAATTCTATTAGAGGCGTCATTTTACTGCCTATTTTCCCTAATGCTTCTGGGATACATGGATCTAATAAAGTCTCCTAAGAGCCCTAGGACCAAAAAAGTGGCAAACTTTGACACATTTTTTCTTGAAAGCCATGGCACCTAGAAATGTTCTATTTACACCTATAGCTAGACGTTGGGTTCATCTACAATAACATATCTTAGTTTTTCTCAACTCCAAATTATTTGATCATGATGACAATGAATTCAATGTTGTAAAATGCTTCAATTTCATTCAATGTAAAAGTTTTAAGATATTTTCTATTCTACACCTCATGGCACCAAACCAATAGTGCCCACACATATGGGTGGGCTTTTTAATGATATTTGAGGTACCATTTCAATACCTAAGCATCTTGATCCTTTTGGGCCATGCGGATCTAATAAAGTCTCTTAAGAGTCCTAAGATTAAAAGTGGCAAACTTTGATGCATCTATTATTACAAGTCATGGCACTTAGGAATGTTTCATCTACACCTATAGTTAGAGGTTGGGTCCATCTTTAATAACCTATCTCAATTTTCCTTAACTCCAAGTCATTTGATTGTTGTGGCAATATATTCAATGTTGGAAAATTATTCATTTTTGCTTAGTGTAAGGTTGCTAAGAGTGATAATTTATGTTTTGCACCTCAAATAACCAAACTAATGGTGATAACATGTCTAATTGGGTTGGTTAATGCTACTAGAGGAATCATTTTCTACCCAAGAATCCCAATCCTTCTACACTACACAAATTTAACCAAGTCCCTTAAAATCCCTAAGATAAAAAATGGTGGCAAACTTTGATATAATTGTTCTTAAAAGATATGGCACATAGGAATGTTTTGTTTGAACCTACAACTAGAGTTTGGGTCCATCTATAATAATCTATCTCAATTTTTCAATTCCAAATCCTTTGACCATGGTTGAAAAAATCCAATGTTGCAAAATGCTTCAATTTCATTCAATGTAAGGGTGGTAAGAGTGATGTTTTGTATTGTGTAACTCGTGAAATGGAATTGATAGTGCCAACATGTCCATATGGCCTCATTAATGCTACTGGTGACACTATTTCATCACCTAGCCATCTTGATCCTTTTGGGCTATACAAATCCTATAAATTCTCTTAAGAGCCCCGAGACCAAAAAAGTGGCAAATATTGACAATTGTTCTCATAAGCCATGACACCTAGAAATGTTTTGTCTACACCTATAACTAGAGTTTTGGCCTATCTACAATAATGTATATCAGTTTTTCTCAACTCTAAATTGTTTAAATGTGGTGTTAAAAAATGCAATGTTGTAAAATTTAATTTCATTTACTATAAGGGTGCTAAGAGAAATATTTTGTGTTTTCACCTTGTGGCTCTTAACCAATGGCATCTACATGTTTAGGTGGGCTGGTTAATACTATTAGAGGCATCATTTCACTAGCTAGGCATCCTAATATTGTCAAGCTATACAAATGTAGCAAAGTCTCATAAGAGCTTCAAGAGTGAAAAAGTGGTAAACTTTGACATAAATTTTCTCACAAGATCTAGTAGATAATAATGTTCCATCTACACCTATAGATAGAGTTTGGGTCCATCTATAATAACCTATCTCATTTGTTCTCAACTCCAAATTATTTGACCACACTACTAATAATTGTTTCAGTGTAAGGGTTCTAAGAAAAATGTTTTGCATTCCATGCCTTGTGGCACCAAACTATGGTGCTAAAATATCTAATTGGGCTTGTTAATACCCATGGAGACACCATTTTATTCCCTAGGCATCTTTATCCTTCCAAGCTACATAGATCCAACAAAGTCCCTTAAGAGAATTGTGATTGAAAAAGTGACAAACTTAGATGCAACTCTTCTTGCAAGATGTGGTACCTAGGAATATTCTATTTACACCTATAGCTAGATATTAGGGCCATCTATAATAATCTATCTTAGTTTCTCAAAAAACTAAATCATTTGATTATGGTGGCAATGAATGCAATGTTGCATAATGCTTCAATTTCGTTTATCTAAGGATGATAATCTAGCGATATTTTGTATTTTTCACCTTGTGGTATCGAACTAATGGTGCCAACATGTTTGGGTGGGACAATTAGTGCTATTGGAGGTGTCATTTCACTACCTAGACATCTTGATCCTTCCATGCTACATGAATCCAACAATTTTTCTTAAGATCCGTGAGACCAAAAGAGTGGTAAATCTTACTCAATTGTACTCACAAGTGATGGCACCTAGGAATATTTTATTTACACCTATAATTGGAGATTAGTTCCATCTACAATAATCTTAGTATTTATTAACTCCAAACCATTTAACCATGGTGGCAATGAATTTAATGTTGCAAAATTCTTCAACTTTGTTTAGTGTAAGGGTGCTAAGAGTAGTATTTTGTGTTATTCACCTCATTGTTGTTAGGAAAGGTGTCTCAACCTTGCAATTACAAAAGGTTACTATTTACGGTAAGTTTTCATTTGAGCACATATGGGTCTAAAATTTTTCCAAAGCTACAAAATTTCCAAATAAACATTTTGGGTGAGTTTCAACCCAAAGTCAGGTTTGGATGTCAAGTTATTAAAGTTTCTAGTTTTTGAAATACTTGAAAAGTTTCAAAGTCAATTTTGAGGAATCTAAAGGCAATTTTTGGCCCCAAAAGTTATCATAAACAACAAAGTTGGTTATAGGTGCATATATCTCTTCATGCGATTTCGAATGCATTAAATAGTTCATCAATTAGCCTCCTAGATCAAAAGTTATGGCCTCCAAAAGTTGGGTTTCTTGTATTGAAAAATGTGAAAATGTGTTGGACATAGAAAAGAGCTGTAAGGCAGAGTTACATGTGTTGGTGTGTGTTTTGACACATCATAGGGCATCTTTCATCAAAGATGATTTTGGCACCACCTTTTTTGGGTAGTTTTAGCTCATGGTTTTTTAATTATTGTTTGACGGTTTCATGTATTATATCTCCTATATATTAGATGCTTAAGATGGAGGTTGTGTGTGAGAGTCTATATTGAGATGCCTCTAGATCTCTTGTTGGTGATACTCCTATGAAGGCTTGCTCTACAAGTATATTGTAATCTTGTTGATTTTTGAATAATTTATTAGGTGGTTTTTGGAGTGTGGGGTTTTCCTCCTGAAAGGGTTTTCCTTGCATAAATTGTCATGTTGTGGTATGATTACTATTTATGTTTATTTTTGTATAATTTCTATAACTTTTTTAAAGATCTAAATTTTTTTTCAAAACCCTCTTCTCAAGATTACTATAGGAAGTTGTTCTACTACCTTAGCTTCCTTACAAGTGGTATAAGAGCTTGATCACCTTTGGTTTTAGTTGTGGGTTGTTAGGTTTTTTGAACTAATCTAGTTTTGAATGTGAGCTTGTGTAGAAGATACAAGTTGTGATCTTTTTACAGGAATTTTTAGATGGCAAGCACATCAGGGAGAATAGAGGTAGAAAAAAATTTGGTAATAATTTTAAGATGTACAAGTTGAAGATGGGGGATCTATTAATGAGGTCAAGATATGTGGGATGCTATTGAACAAAATTTTTCAAGGCCTACATATGCTACTTTGGCTACTGAATATGAGGTTATAGAACGTAAATCCAAGGGTCTTATTAGATTGTGCTTGGAAGAATCTATTTTAATCAATGTCCATGAAGAGTCCTCTACGAGGAAACTATGGATGAAACTTGGTGAGATATATCTAACCAAATTTTTAGGGAACAAGATTTTATTGAGGAAAAAATTGTATTCTTTGAGAATGGAAGAGGATGGATGAATTGTAGACTACATGAAAGCATTCAATATGTTGATAATGTATGATTGAAAAAGATGACCTAATCAATTATGAACTAACTAGATTAATCTTCCTAATTAAACATTGGAACACAAGCCACCAACGACTCTATGCTTGGATGCTGTCCCTAAAGAAGAGCCAAGTTGTGCTAGTAAGGAATTTGTTCCTTTGTTGCATTACAAAGATTGATTCAATGACCTAGGCTAAACAAGTGATCAATTTGACTAAGTTAATAGCATACATATGTTACATAATAGATGCATAGAAACAAAAAAACAAATTTGGGAAGATAATAGAGAGAGGAACCTGATACCAAAAATTGAACTAGAATGTCACAGACACTAGAGCACTACTATAATGTCTGAATGAGCATTTATGAGTTACAGGACAAATGTATAGAAATAGAAATCAAATCTGGGAAGATAACAAAGAGGAACTTGGCACCGAAAACTGGGTAAAAATGTCAAGGACACTAGAGTGTCGTTCTAACATCTAAGTGCCTAGAAAACTAAAACTGTTCCACTATTTAGATTTGATGTGTCTTGAATGTCTGGGATGTCACACTTTCCTTTCGTAACAATGATCTAAGACCTACAAAATGAAAGGGGAAAATGGTTTTGTTGTATAGGGTCTTGCCTCAATCAAACCCCGTGTTGGTGGTCCCACCTCCACAACAACAATGATAATGATGATAGAGAGTGCATGTTCATGATGAACATAAGCAAAAAAATGATAAAGACTGCAATAAACAAATACCATGAAATAGATTTACCATAAGTGTGAAACCCTTGTTGGATTGATGTTGCAACATGAATCACCCACAAAGAGTTGATGGCTGAAGAAACTTCTTGGAATACCTACAAGGGGTAGTGTATACAATAATAGTCTTTACAAATAGAGAGCTTGTAGAGAGAGATTTTTTTTATCAATAAAGAATCCACCTACCAAAATGAGGAAGACAGAGTTGCTTATATATGAATCCCAAATATTTTTTGAGGGTGTATTTGGGTGAGTTCAACAAGGTGCATCACTCAAGGCAACAAGGATGACATTCCATTTCAAATTATTTTGGCACCAACAGATAGGATGCTAGCGCAGGGTGTTAGTGTCCCAGTGAAATTTGCTCTTGATATGCCAGTTGTCAAGGGACTTCACCCAGTTTCATAGAAAAATGATGAAACATGCATAGCACAAGTAGAGACAAACACACATGCTAAACTGAGTGCCCAACCTAGTGTGAAATTGTAAGTGGCGACAATTTACAACACTACATTTAGCCCCCACTTTAGTGGGGGTATGAACTTATGTTCATACATACACTAAGGTATGGAGAAGCCAAATCTCTTCACTAGAATGTTGAAGATATATAATGTTTCTAAGTTGAGAGATGCAGTAGCCCCCAAGCTTAGGATTCTACCAGTCTATAATTCTCAGATAAAGAGGTTACACATACACAAGACACATGGCATAAATCACACATATACACATATATCTAAAAATTAACAAACACATGATGAGACTAAATATTATATGCTAAAATAACTATGGTTAGAAAAGTAATATGGTAAAATATGAACATACATAAAGCATATGTGAAGCATACATGGAGCATACACAAAGCATAGATGGAACATACATGAAGCATACATGGAAAACAAAAGCATACAACAACAAATTTGGTAAACCATATGATACAATGCACCAATAACACTATCTATAGCAAAAACACAACAAAACAAAAGAAAAATTTTGAGTCAGCAAAGTAAAGAGACCTCAGTATGAAAGATTGTCTCAATACCTTGTGTGACCCCCAAAATATAAATAAAAGAAACACAAAAATAGAGGAATTCTAAAAAGGAGATAGAAGAAAGTAATGATTCGATTGATTGCATTAAAGAGAGAAGACATACAAATAGACAGGGGAGAAATCAATATGAAAGGGAAAGAGTACATGACTCTAGCACTGGCTTTCTCTATTTCTACAAGTCATGTAAATAAAAATACCCTCACAGATGATGGGCTAGCAAGTTGTGTTATACTAGGTGACTATCAGTGTAACAAGGTTAGGTCATATGAAGCACATAGGCCAGAAAGTTGTGTTATGCTAGGTGGCTCATAGACTATACGGATCAGAGGCTAGAAAGTTTCATTATGCTAGGTGACTATGAGTGAAACAAGGTTAGGTTGTCTGAAGCACACAGGCCAGCAAGTTGTGTTATGCTAGGTGGCTCATAGACTACACAGATCAGAGGCTAGAAACATGCATTATGCTAGCTAATCGTATACTATTAATGTCTCTGAGAGTGCATCAAAATTCAAAGCCTCATGGAGATTCATATAACAACAATGCCTTAGGAAGTACATAAATGAACAATGTCGTAGGGGATGAATGAATAAGGGTCATGTGTTGATGCATAGATAGATAGATAATATGCCCCCCTAAAATATTAGCTTGCATAGTATGTAAATATTTTAAGGAAAAGAAAAATGGGAAAATAGAAAAGAGGTGATCCGTAGGAAGGATGCACACCCCCAAGAACAAATTGTCATTGTCCCCTAGAATACAAATAAGGACAACCATGAAAAATAATATCATGTTGCTATCATAAAAATGTTGGAATCTATTTCAATGTGATGATAGAGGTGGCTCGATGCCATAACAAAGGAGACTCAGTCATAATGATGTAGAGAAAAGAATGTTTATTATGCAAAATGAACTAGATAGTGGTGGTCCTCACTATTGCTTATTATTTGAAGTAAGAATAGGTGATATAGTAGAAGGGAAAGTGAGATCACATGTGTCATGAGATGTTGCATTTTGTCATGCAAGGATCAGCATTCACTATTGCAATGGCCAAGAGTTTGATGATATGCACATCAAGGAAGTGTTGATTGACTATTTTGTGGAAACTTTTTTCATGTTGGAGGAGGAAGAGTGATCAAGTGGGCCTTGAGTAGACTTGGATAAATACACTCTTGTTGAGATAGAAGAGAAGAAGAAGGTGGAGTAGGAAGAAACCCTTTTTGTTGTGGAGAGAAGTTTAATTTCTGAAAAGAAGAAACCATAGAGACATTAGACAATGGTAGAGGGGATGTAGATAGAGAAGAAGGCTAGAAACCTAAACCTACTTTAGAAAAGTGCAGTGTTAGTTTCATAGGAACCTTAACTTCTTGTTCCATGCACCCTAAACCATTTCCATTGTATCCATGCTTGAAAAGAATTTTGAATACAGGCCCATAATGTGTCTCCAAATTAGACAGAAGGGGAGAGGCCACATTACTAATCTTGTCCAAATGAGAAGTGTAATCACATGTTGAAGAATAAGTAGTAGCAGAATTGACATGAGAAGAAGGATTGATCCTTTTGCAAGCATGTGAATCCTTGTTGAGTGTTGAGATGTCAGTGTGAGGAGGGTCAATCTTATATTTAGCAGGTCCATGGGGGGTAAAATCTAAAGAACCCCAATCATCACCAAGACATGTGTTAGAAGAAGAAGGCGCATCATCATGAATGGAAGGTGATGATAGTGTTTGAGAATTTGTTGGAGTAGGAGTTGGAATAGTAGATTTGATTTGTTTAGAAGAAAAAGATTACGTCGATGAAACAAAATCCATATTCGGGATCTCAACTTTAGATTGTGAGATTTTGTATTCTCTAATAAATGAGGGTGTAAAATCTGGTGAAACCTAATCATCATCAAAATATGTACTCGAAGGAGAAGCATTATTTTGATCATCACTATTGTTAGCAGCAGAGAATAGTGGGTTAGCTTTTGTTGAAGAAGAAATCAAAATACTAAGAGATTTTAAAATAGAAGGTTGATACCTAAATTTTACTTGTAAGCAACTTTTCATATTCAAATCAGCCTCAAATGTATAATGTTTGTTGTTATAAATGAACTTCATTGTATGATGAAGAGTAGACAAGACTACCCCATTGGAATGGATCCATAGTCTACCAAGAAGAAGGTTTTATGAAAGAGTGTTGGGCATGACATGGATAAGCATAGGCAAGATCATAGGTCCTACCTCAAATGGTAGTGTGATTGTGCCTAGCATTTTTCTAGTAACATTATCAAAGTCATGAATAGAAAGAGTATCAGGTTTTATAAGGGACATATCTAGACCAATTTTACTCAACAGGTCTATGCTACAGATCTATTATCAATCAGAGTACACTTTATTCCATTTTTATTAATGATGATTTAAAACATGAAAGAATCATGTTGTTTTTGAACTTTGAGAGAAGGTAACTCATGTTGTTGAATGATGATATCTAAATTTTTTGTATGCATACAATCTAGCAGGGCTACTACGTCATTCAGTCTAATAGAAGGTGGGATGATAGTTACTTTTTGTAGAGCCTACTAGAGCATCCCATGCTATGCAGGTGAGGTTTGTATTAATTCCCAAAGTGAGATCTTAGCAGGAGTAGCACGAAGTTGTTCGACAAGATTATATTCTCTACCAACATGCTGAGAAAGACAAGGAACTGGGGGAAGAAAAGGTTGAGAAGGGGGAAGAGAAGTGGGAATGATCGGTGCTTGTTTACTTTTATTGTTATTGCAAGTGTTGTATGTGTGAGAAACCACATGATAATGAGGTTTTTACAACACATTTTAAACAAGTTGCTTATTTTGAGTAAGTTATTTTGCAAAGTTGAGAATGTAACTAGGAGGTCAAGGTGGGTTTGGAATACCTCAAATAGTGATCATAGGGTTAGACTGTGGTTGTGGAACATTAGAATGAAGATGCACAACAATCTTTGGTTTCACAGGTTCCTTTTGGGAACTAGAGATATAAATTGTGTTGAGTAGTTTTTGACAAACATTTATCTGTGGGGGATCTGATGTGAGTTTTGACTCTTCATCCAGCAATGCCACATCATCCAAAGGAAGGGCATTGGAATGAAGAGTAGAAAAAGTGATGTTAAGAAAAGTATCAATGATTGTATCCTCTTGTGCCAAAATATCCTTACTAGTAGGAACAATTTTGGGAGAGGGATCAAAACAATACAATGACATAGGAAGAGCTAAGTCACCATCACATGCCTTAAATAGAACATTACTGTCAACAACTTTTTGCGCAAAAGTGGATAGTGATGTAAGAAAAGAAGAGAATGTATCTAGAAATAAATTGAATGAAAAATGGGGTGAGCATAACAAAATGTAATGAACTACAGCCAATGAAGAAAGTGATGACAAGATGGATATGTTGATGATATGTTAGAAGGTAGAAGTTTTTGTTTTTTGTTTTTGGTTTCTAATCTAAAAGAAAAGAAAAATGTTTAAGTGTTTTGTTTTCTAAACTGGACAGACAAAAGGTTTGTAAATTAAAAGATACATCGATTTCACCAAAATGTATGAAAAAGATGACCTAATCAATTATGAACTAACTAGATCAATCTTCCTAATCAAACATTGGAACACAAGCCCCCAATAACTCTATGCTTTGTTGTTGTCCCTAAAGAAGAGTGAAGATCTGTTGGTGGGGGCTCTGTTCTTTTTTTGCATTAAAAAGATTGATTTAATGACCTAGGCTAAACAAGTGATCTATTTGACTAAGTTAACAACATACAAGTATTACAGAATAGTTGTACAGAAACAACAAGTAGATCAAGGAAGATAATAGAGAGAGGAACCTGGCATTAAAAATTGAAGCATAATGTCATAGACACTAGAGCATGGCTATAGTGTCCAAATGAGAATACGGGAGTTACAAGATAGATGTGCAGAAATAAAAAGAAGATCTGGGAAGATAACAAAGATATGAACTTGGCACTAAAAATTGGGGCAAAATGTCAAGGATATTAGAGTGCCACTCTAGCATCTGAATGCCTAGAAAACTAAAATTGTTCACCTGTACATATTTGATATGTCCTAAATGTCTGGGATGTCACACTTTCCTTTTGTAATAGTGATTTGAGACCTGTAAAATGAAAGGGGAAAAATGGTTGTGTTGTATAGGGACTTGCCTCAATCAAACCCCATGTTGGTGTTACCACCTCCATAACAACAATGATAATGATGATAGAGAGTGTGTGTTCATGATGAACATACAGAAAATAAATGATAAATACTAAATAAATAAATACCATGAAATAGAGTTACCATAAGTGTGAAACCCTTGTTGGATTGATGTTGCAACATGAATCACCCACAAGGATTTGATGGAGGAAGAATCTTCTTCCAATACCTACAAGGGTTAGTGTATACAATGATAGTCTTCACAAATAGAGAGCTTGTAAAGAGAAAGAGAGAGGGAGAGAGAATTTTTTTGTTAATGGAGAATCCACCTACCAAAATGAGGAAGAGAGAGTTGCTTATATATGAATCCCAAATACTTTTCAAGGACCCATTTGGGTGAGGTCGACAAGGTGCATTGCTCAAGGAAACAACCCTGACATTCCATTTCAAACTCTTTTGGCACCAACATATAGGATGCTAGCACAGGGTCCTAGTGTCCTCACAAATTTTTTTCTTGAAATTCTAGTTTTAAGGGACTTCACCCAGTTTCTTAAAAAATGATGAAACATGCATATCACAAGCAAAGACAGACACACATGCTAAACTGAGTCCCAAACCTAGTGTGAAATTGTAAGCAGTGACAATTTACAACACTAGATTTATCCCCCACTTTAGTGAGGTATGAACTTATGTTCATAGGCACACTAAAGTATGGAGAAGCTAAATCTCTTCACTAGAATGTTGAAGATGTAGAATGTCACTAAGTTGAGAGATGCGATATCCCCCAAGCTTAGGATTCTACCAGTCTACAATGCTCATATAAAGAGGTTACACATACACAAGACACATGGCATAAATCACACATATGCACAAATATTTGAAAATTAACAAACACAAGATAAGACCAAATATTATATGCCAAAACAACTATGGTTAGAAAAGTAATATGGTAAAATCTAAACATACAAAAAGCATACATGGAGCAAACACAAAGCATACATGGAACATACATGAAGCATATGTGGAAAACAAAAGCATACAACAACAAAGTTGGTAAACCATATGATCCAATGCACCAATAACACTATCTAAAGAAAAACACACAAGCAAGTTCAAAATAAAAATTTTGAGTCCAGAAAGTAAAGAGATGTCAATATGAAAGGTTGTCTCAATACCTTGCATCACTACCAAAATATAAATAAAACAAACCAAAAAATAGAGGAATTCTAAAAAGGCGATGGAAGAATGTAATGAGTCAATTGATTACATTAAAGAGAGAAGACATACAAATAGACAAGGGAACAATAAAAAAGAAATTGAATCTGTAACTTGTATCTGTTGTTCCAGAGGTTTTCTTCCCTGAAGATCCGGAGAGCTTTGGGGCAGGCACCCAAGCCCTTGTAGTGCTTTTCTTCTTAGATCTATAATCCTAATACTCTATCATAGTCCTCTACAACTCCACTTCCGTGAAACATGACACCTGTCACTTGTAATCACAAAGAAGGGGGTTGGGGGTTGTGGTGTTTAGGATCTTACCTTAGTCGAGCCCCAAAATGACATTCAAGCCTTCCAACACCGTTGTTTGATAAAGAGTGTGTATCCCTACAGGATAGAGGCAAAAACAAATTGATAAATTTATATATGATTAATTCAACACAAATAGATATCACCTCAAAGGTGTAGCTCACGTGTAGATGAAAATCCTTCAACACATGAGAAGATGAAGCCAAACCTACATAACAAACACAATAACAATATTCTACTCTACAATAATGAATGCTTTGAATGCTCTAAAATCAAAAGTTTGTCAAAAGTTCATAATCATCATCTAGCTTACAAATGAAACCCTAAACATGCTTATATATGCATTCCTACTACAAATTTTGTAATTCAAACTTACGATGTTGGCAACGGAACCTTTTAATGGTCACATAACCAACATTTAAAATTTAGGTCCTGACCAAATAGGACATGACTAGGGCATGAGTGCCCAAGCCCTAGGCCCTATTTTCAAGGCAGGATCAAGCTCAACATTGTCCCCTAAGCCCCATTTGGCATGGGTTTTCAGGGATTTTGCATTAGGAGTTAAAATGAACATGCATGATGAAAAACAAGGGACCCAGGAACTAACCTTAGGAGGTAAAAGTCCTATGGGGACATTTTACGACATAACATTTAGCCCCCACTTTAATGTATGTATGATCTTACGCTCCATACATGCATTAAAGTATGGTCAAAACACATCAAACATGCCAAGCACTTGAAGCTAATGCATACATGAAGATTGAGGAACTATTTCTAGCCCTCAGTCTTAGGTAGACATTAGAGAAAACACATTACATGCACATAAAACACAATGAAGACAGTAATAGGCATGCAAAACATAGAGAAGATAGTAATAGGAACACAAAACACAAAGAAGATAGTATTGAAGACACGCAAAACACAATGAATTCAGTGAATGCAATGATTATTTCTTTTTCATTTTTCACATGTATAAATGAATGCAGATACATGGATAGTAAAAATGCAACACACAACCCCAAAATGTAGGAGTTGCATTTCACCACTCTTTAGACTACATATGGAGAAGACACACAATACAAATCTCAAATTGTAGGGAGGGGCATTTCGCCACACAACTTTAGACTACACTTGAGAACATACACGCCATACAAAACCCAAGGAGTAGGGAGGGACTCATCGCCACATAGCTTTAGACTACACTAGGGAAAACATGCCATAGAAAACCTAAGTGCAGGGAGGGACTCATTGCCACACAACTTTAGAGTACACAAGGGGGAAAACACATGGAAGACACATGGCAAACATGAGCATCGTATAGCATGCCAAAGATATACTATATGTCTAAAACATGACAAACAAGGCAATGGAAGGAACTTATTGCTAAGCCCCCACTATCGCAAGCACACTACAGGCACACCTGATGGTTGGGCTTATGCCACAACAATCACCAAAGACACACTTAAGGGATGATACACCAACCCCACCTACTTGGAGGACTTTTGAAATAAAAAGGATGTGCACTAGCTCAAGAGATACACCATCCCCGCCTCTGTATAGGGATTTGAATAAAATGATATGCATGATATCCCGCCTTCGTAGAGGGCTTATTAATTGCAATATAGAATAAATATGTGCACTCATGCTAGAGATATAACATCTCACCTCCACAGAGGGCTTACAAAAATGCTTCGTTAATACCAAAATAATTAGACAACATACCTTTATATGCCCCCACCTTAAGGTGGTTGATATCGTGTATTGATATCAAGCACGTTAAGGTAGAGAGAAAACACACAAGGGAACATGAGCTTTCACAAAGCCCATACCCCCAAAGGTGACATGTGCTTATGATCGCCGAATGTTCCCACAAGCACACACTTCTTAATCTAAGCAATGCATGCAAACAAAGAAGACAAGGCTACACAAATAGGTTCGAGCCTGAGTATAGTCATGGGGATTATATTGCAGGCATCTTAGAATTGAGTGTAACAACAAGGTGAGACACCCAAAACCAACAAAGTGCACAGAGAAAATGTATTGTTATGATTTGCTAGCACAATAAGACAACATAAAATATCACACGAAGTGATTCTACAAGCCAAGTGTCAGATATATATATCAACCTTGTCCTCATACATGGACTAGGTCCATTTTTCTTTACTTGCTAAAGGGACATGCGATACATATCAGTATATTTTTGTTTTCATCAACCACTGACTAGGTAGAACCACTAGAAGCAGGTAAATAATAAAATGAGAGAGGAGAACAAGTGTCTTAGGAACAATCATGTAGGAGGATACCCCTAGGTCATCAACTACAATGCTATGCACTTAAGACACAACACACAATGATGAAAATGGAGGAGAAGTAAGATAGAAGAATGATGATACAAATAGAAGAATAGTCACAACAGAGGCAGTCTCCTGTTATCCTTGACCTTACAAGAGTATTAAAGGTCATCCAAGGAGGCCTAAACAACACATAAAACATCATGAGGGGATCACAACACAAGAGGGGAGGTCACATAAATGAGCAAATAATGCTACGATAAAGGTGAGCACCAGGGTTAGAAATACTTACCTGTTACACAACTGAACTAGCGGTTGTCGACAAGCAAATCATCATCTTCCTAATCTTGAATGCGAGTGGAAAGAGGCACATAAGGTACAATAGCCCAATGTCTGTCATTATTCTTAATCTTTTTCTCTTTAAGGTTTTCTTTGTTTCGTTCAATGTTAGATGGTGGAATGTTTTCTTGTTGAAGTTCATTTTGTTGGGCAAAAGCTTGTCTTCTCTTCCTCCTTTCTCTTGCTTGTCTATTCCTTCTTGTCTTGTTGCTTATATCTTCAAAAGTAGTCTCATGTTTTTCCATAGTTTTTCTTATTTCAAAGGAGAAAGCTTGTTCAAATCTAATTTGTCTCGATGAAGTGCTTTGTTTTCCACGAGACACTCCCAATCGTTGTAAGGATGATGAAGGAGGAACCTCAGCATAGAGTCCTTTACCTTTATATCTAGGAAGTTCTTCTAATGCGAGTTGTTCTTCATTTATTTCTTGTTGAATAGAAGGTCTGGCCACTCTAGATAGAAGTTTTTCTGTGTATTGTCTATATGCTAAGAAAGTTTTGTCTCTTCATGGCTTAGGTTCTGTATCAAGTCATGACCAAAAGTAATCAACAGTAAAGTTCTTCTCCATGACCATGGGTTGCCATGTATTATGATGAATAGTACACACTTGTCCATGTAAAGTGAATTTTATGCATTTGTGTATTGTTGAGGGGACAAACTTCATAGGTTTTAGCCATGGATGTCCTAGTTTTACATGCAAGAGGTCAGATAAAGGGATGACATCAAATAATTGATCCACAACTTTATCATAAACTAAAACCAATAAAGTTATCTTCCCAAAGGTAGGCATGAAAGCTCCAATATGTGTCTTAATCATTAATTCCAAAGGTTCATAAGAATTTTGTATCAAGTCATGTGAGAGAAGGAACTCTTCTGTTACCACATTAGTCGTGCAATTAGGATCTGTTTAAGGTAAAATTGTAAGAGGGTTTGATTTGATGGTTTATGTGAATCCTCCTTTCACCTTAAACATTCAAGGACTTTAGGTCGAGTAGGAAATCTACTATTAGGCCTGCAGTCACTTGGAATGTAGGGAAAATTGGAACTGTGTAGATTTGTTGTTCAATTATGCCTAATTATGCTCAAAACCCTAATTATGCAAATTTGGAAGCAAATGGACAAATCATGAAAAATGCTCGCACACAGAGATATTAAATGACAACCAAATGCATACCAGATTTCAAAGTTTGGAAAGTGAAACAGTCAGGGACTAATGAGCAGGCGCCCTAGTCCAGTGCCACCATTTTCTTCGAGATCTAGGAATCTTGTTTGCAACCTGTTCTTGTTGTTCCGTAGATTCTTCAGTTGCCAGATCAAGAGGACTAATGAATAGGGACCTAAATCTAGGTCCCTTTTTTCTCTTCTAATCTATAATTCTAATAGTCTGCACTGCTCTCCTACAACTCCACTTTTTTTTCTTCTGCAACCTGTAACCTGTAATCATAGAAAATGGGTTAGGGTTGTGGTGTTTAAAGGCTTGCCTCAGACAAGCCCCAAAGAGACATTCAAGTCTTTTGAACACTATTGTCAGATAAAGAGTGTGTATCCCTGTGGGATAGAGGCAAAATCCAAATGATAAATGATTGAAAACATAATTGATATCACCTTGTAGTGAAGATCTCATGGAAGGAAGAAGCTCTTCATACCATGAGGAGATGGATGAAAAACCTGCAAATACAAACACAAGAACAACACAAATTCTACTCTGCAACACAATGAAATCCTTGAATCACCTTAACATAAGCCACAAGTACGCAATATCTATCTAGTTTACAAATGAATGCCTAAACATGCTTATATATGCAACTACAATCATTCCCGCCAAGAATTTCATAATTGAAACCTACTGTGTTAGCATAGGACCTAAATAATGGTCACAAACTGACACTTTGAAATAGGACCTGACCTAAAATAGGGTAGGACTAGGGTGTGGGTGCCCAAGTCCATCCCCCCTATTTTAGGCAGGGTTTGTCACAACTGCATCCCCTAAGTCCAAATTGCCATGGATCTTTAGGGTTTTCTCATCGAGAAGTCAGATTAACATGAAAAATACTCTAAATGCATAAATAGGACCTAGGAGCTAAACCTTAAGAGGGGAAAGCCCCCAAGGGGACATTTTCTGACGTAACATTTAGCCCCCACTTTAATGTATGTATAAATGCAAGGCCAATACATGCATTAAAGTACGGTCAACAAACACAACAAACACGCCAAGCACAGAGAAGACACGTCAATCACAGAGAAGACAATAATAGGCACACAGGACATGGAGAAGATAGTTACAGTCATGCAAAACATAGAGAAGACACATAAAACATAGTGAGTATAGTGAATGCAGTGAAGACAAAGATGATTTCCTTTTCTTTTTCATTATATATATGAAATTTAGATGCAAGTACAGGAAAGTAAACACCACCCATAATGCAGGAGGGATTCATCGCCACTGGTCTTTAAACTATGCTTGGGAAAAAAACACGCAATACACACACACTTGGAAGACACGGAGAAAACATGGTAGACAAGCGATGGAGTGTTCCTATTTCTAGGCTCAACACCATCTTAGGCACATTACAGGTACACACTGATGATTGGGCTTCACCACAATAATTGCCAAAGACATGCTTAAGGGTTGAGTTAGTCATAGAATTGCTCCCCGCCTCTCGATGAGGACTTTTTGAAAATGATAGGATGTGCACTCTCCATGAGAAATGCACCATCCCCACCTTACAATGAGGGCTTAAATGATTGTAAAGGATTTCAAACAAATCTCAAAGTATAGGAGGGACTCATCACCACTAGTCTTTAAGACTACACCTAAGAACAAGCACATTGCTAACATCTACAACAGACAACTTACCTTATATATGCACCCACCTTAAGGTGGTTGATATCAGGTACCAATATCAAGCATGTTAAATTAGGAAGAAACACACAAGGGAACATGAGCTCTCACAAATCCCATGCCCCTTGAAGGTGACATGTACTTTACAATCACCAAATGTTTCCACAAACATATCCCTACAAGAAAAGTGTTAGTGTCCATATAATCATGATAAACAACATCAATGCATATGATCAATCACACAAATATCCAAGGTTATACACTCAAATTCAGAGATCGAGTATAACAGTGGGACTATATTGTGAAAATTTCAAAATTGAGTGTCACCAAGGTGAGATTCAAATACAAACAAAGTGCACGGAGCAACAATATTGTTATGGTTTGTAAGAGAGATAAGACATCATCAAGATCATAGGACAGAGTGCACAGAGTGATTCTACTAGCCAAGCGTCAGATATTATATCAACCCCATCTTCATATAGGAACTAAGTCCAATTTTTGATTTCTCGCTAAAGGGACACTAGGCCCACATCAGTATAAAATCTTTTTCATCATCCGCTCACTAGATAGAGACACTAGAGGAAGGGAAAAAATAAATTGAGAGAGGAGAAACAAGTGCCTTAGGGACAGTCACATAGGAGGGTGCCCCCAAGTCACCAACTGCAATGCTATGTCTGTGAGACACAACACACAGTAGTGAAAATAGGGGAGAAGAAATATAGAAGAATGATGATACAAATAGAAGGGCCACAACAGAGGCAGTCTCTTGGTATCATGAACCTTACAAGAGAATCAAGGGTCATCCTAGGAGGCCTAAACAACACATAACACATCACGGGGGAAAGACAACATGAGAGATAAAGGGTTAGAGATACTTACCTAGTAGTACCATCGAACTTAATTTCAGAGTCTACGAACCTCTTGGAGAGGTACTCAATCAAGTTTTACGCAAAGATCCAGTGGTTCTTATGAAAGTCTTGTTTATTGTTAGACAATCCATGTAATGCTTGTTTCTTAGATTCTTGTGTAACTGAGATGTTTTATTGCTTACGAGGAGGAGAACCACTTATTATTTCTAACTGATGATAATCATCTTACTCTTTTCTAATTTTTAGTGAGTTTTTGTTGTTGAATTCATCTACCATAGTACCGAGAATCATCCTGTACTATCTCGCTCTTTTGCTTTGTTATAGTTGTTTGTATCGGTTGTTCTATTTGTTTTTTTGATGCATTTTGGTTATCTCCCAATCCTTGTAAGGATGATGGAGGAACCTTAGCATAAATTCCTTTTCTACGTGGATGAGGTGGGTAATCTAACTTTTCCTTATCCACTTCTGTTATGCCTGTGATGTTATTGTATTCCAAATAATCATCGTTGTCTACTTCCATTAAGCCATGTTCCATCATATTTGTATTAGTATGCTTAGGGAAAGGGTTAGTAAAGAATTGTAAATTTTGATTCGATGGAGCAACCGACTTGTTTCCAATATTATTCACCCCTGATACCTATATCACATTCGAGTCAATGAGGTCTTGTATTTCATGTTTAAGACACATACATCATTCAGTATCATGTCCTTGTATTTGATGATAATGACAAAAGGCATTCGTATTGAAGCAAGGTCCTTGAGGTTTGTTAGGATCCAAAGGCTTAATTAGGGGAAGCGTCATAATATTATTACTCACAGCTTGATTCATGATGGAATGATAAGACTCATATATCAAAGTAAACTTTCTTTGCCGATACTGTGCCTTCTTTAGATTAGTAAAAGAAGACACTTGAGAATAGTTATTTGAATTTGGTCCATTAATCTTGATGAAACTCCTATTATTGTTCTTCTTAAAGTTGTTTTGTGATGGTCCACCCATGGATTGACCAACTTGAGCTGATGAGTTTTGGTTTTCATACTGACTAGACAAAAGTTGATAATCACAAAGGGCATTGCATAAATGTTGAAAGGAGTTATACTTCATCAAGAGAATCTTATCATAGATGTTAGTTTGTAGATTTGTAATAAACACCTTTTGAACATCATCATCTTTCATTTGATATTGAATTTGTGCATAGAGAGATTGATACCGACTACTAAACTTAGGTAACTTCTCTTTCAGACATTGCTTGCAATGAACCAAATCAATCAAAGAAAATTAAGGTCTAATATTTGCTTGAAAATGTTGTAAAAATTGATCAACCAACTACGAAAAGGAGTGTATGGAATTCAGAGGTAATGAGCAAAACCATTCTAAAGCAGTATCCTTGAGGGATCGTGGGAAAAGTTTTGCTAACAAGTCCTCTTCAAAGTAGAAATCACTACACATAGCTGTGGATGCTGCCACATGAGTATTAGGATCACCTTTTCCACCATATTTTTCAAAGCGAGGGGTCTTAGACCTTTCAGGCATGGGAGTTCTCAAAATTGCATAAGATAGGGGATTACAAGCATGATAAGTTGGTAGATTAGGTTGTGAAGAATTTGTCAAATTTGTCACTTTTTGTTGTAAAGCAGTCATGCCCTACAAAAGTTAGTTTAGGATGGCATCACTAGGAGATGCAGTTTGCTGTGAGGAATCAGAACCAAAGTGAGGAGGTGATTGAGCCTGAATTGTAATAGGTGAAGGTTGTGAATAGGTCAATGGTGGTTGGACATAGTGATAGGTGGAAAATGGTTGTGAATAGGTAATAGGTGGATGGGAATAAGTGGAATGGATATGTGATTGGGAATAATTATTCATAGAAGAGGTCCCCTTAGAAACCAAATTCTGAAAAATAAATCCAACAGCTTTGTAATTTTGTGAACTAGTTCCATTAGATACTCCAACACCAGTGGTAGCATTACTACAAGCATTTGCATTAGTTGTTAAAATTGTCGATTGGAATGTAGATATTCCTGTGGTTGGTATAGGTGTCGATACTTGCATATGAGATAGTGATGGCATGTTGTTAATAAATTTTGCACATTTAGTCACCGACATGACATTAGTTTGTACAATATGTGTAAAACCTTGGATAACATCAATACCACATTGTCCTTCCTTTATCAATTCTCTTACATGGTGAATTACGGGTACAACTTCTTCCACTATTCTTTTTGTTTCAACAAATGCTTGAAATTCAGATAACTCTTTATCAAGTTTGTTTATTTGCTCATCAGGTACATGTGCAACTACCTCAATAGTTTCTTTGACATCATGAAATACTTAATCTTCCATAGTGGTTGTAGGAGGTAAAATATCTTGCAAAATTTGTGTCTCTCCTTTTGTAAAGAAGGTATTCAATGGATTTTTTAGAGGTTTGAATATTATTTTCTTCAAGGGGACTAGATCCCATTAGTATTCTACTTCTTCTTAAAGGAAATTTTCTATTAGGGAAGTAGGTCATAAGGCTCATGCAAGAGCATGCAACATAGAATGCACAAGCTAATAGAACAAACCCTAAGAGCAGGATATGTTTAAGATCTAAAGTGCTTGATTTTTTCAACTTTTTTCAATGCAAATAAGTGAAAGAAAAGGTGTTGTAAGGAAATTTATCAGGGGAAGAAAATAATATGTCTGATATCATTCCAATAAAGCCATAAAATCCTTCACAACACACTATTGATGCAAACCTAGAATGATGACAAGTCAAAACCTAGTGAAAATACACTAAAATATGTAATTTTTCACAACTTTTGAATGCAAAGACCCACTAAAAGGGGTGTTGTAAAGAATTTTAGAAGTGTCAGAAGATTATATCAGTCATATCAGTCACATCAAGCTATAAAATCTTTCACAACACACTTGGAGTACAAATCTAGGTCAAACCCTAGGTCAAATATAGGTAAAATATGTGATTTTTCACCAAATCTCAATGCAACAGAGTATGACAAAAGGTGTTGTGAGGAAAATTATGATGGAAATAAGATTATAACAGTAATAATAGGCACCTAATTCTAAAAAATCTGTCACAACACACTTATAGTGCAACTTAATGTCAAACCCTAGGGAAAATATAGCTAAAATATGCAATTTTCCACCAAATTTCCACTGTAAGGGCCCAATAAAAAGGTGTTGTAAATAGTTTTAGGAAGGTAAAAACATAATAACCCTAATAATAGCCAATTAGTGCAGAAAAATCCTTTACAACATGCCTACGGTGCAAATCTAGAGAGACGATAAGGCCAAAATCTAGTGCAAAATCAAGGTTTTGAAACCCTAGGCATGAAATTTTGCAAGAAAACCACTATGATGAAATACTACAGTTAGAAATCAGTCATAATGAGTGTTTTAAAAGGGTAGTAAAATCTGAAACAACATTATGACTACAAACCCTAGCTAATGTGAAACTAGGTTATATGAAAAAATGCACAATTTCAAGCATTTTTTGTCAATTTGAGAATGAAAATGCAATCTAAATGAATGATGAATGGGTAATTTATGTATTTTAAATCAAATTTGATGATAATGATAGAAATTTATTTAAATTAAATGCCAATTAATCCAAATTATATATATGAAGATGCAAGCTAAAAATGGTACTTTTTTCAAATTTTTGCAAATTTTTCAATTTTTTTTGTAATTTTCAAATGCAATAGGATGAATAATAATATGAATGAATGAAATGAATTTAAATCAAAATCAAAATACTCAGAAAGGTGCAAATTCATTAAAAACATGGGTTCACCAAAATGTTTAAGGTAAAATTGTAAGAGGACCGTTTGATTTGATGGTTTATGTGAATCTTCCTTTCACCTTAAACATTCAAGGACTTTAGGTTGAGTAGGAAATCTACTATTAGGCCTGCAATCACTTGGAATGTAGGGAAAATTAGAATTGTGTAGATTTGTTTTTTAATTATGCTTAAAACCCTAATTATGTAAATTAGGAAGCAAACAAACAAATCACAGAAAATGGTCACACACAGAGCTATTAAATGACAACCAAATGTGTACCAAATTTCAAAGTTTGGAAAGAGGAACAATCGAGGACTAATGAGCAGGCACCCTAGTCTAGGGCCACCATTTTCTTCAAGATCTAGGAACATTGTCTGCAACTTGCTCCTGTTGTTCCAGAAATTCTTCAATTGTGGGATCCGAAGGACTAATGAGCAGGTGCCCAAGTCCAGGTCCCTATTTTCTCTTCTAATCTACAATTTTGATAGTTTGCACTACTCTCCTACAACTCCCTTTTTTCTACTCCTACATCCTATAACCTGTAATCATAGAAAAATGGGTTGGGGTTGTGGTGTTTAGAGGCTTGCCTCAGTCAAGCCCCAGAGAGACATTAAAGTCTTCTGAACACTGTTGTTAGATAAAGAATGTGTATCCCTGCAAGATAGAAGCAAAATCCAAATGATAAATGATTGAAAACACAATTGATATCACCTTGTAGTGAAGATCTCATGGAAGGAAGAAGCTCTTCATGCCATGAGGAGATGGATGCCAAACCTGCAAATACAAACACAAGAACAACACAAATTCTGCTCTGCAACACAATGAAAGCTTTGAATCACCTTAACATAAGCCACAAGCATGCAATATCCATCTAGTTTACAAATGAATGCCTAAACATGCTTATATATGCAACTACAAACATTCCCACCAAAAATTTCATAATTGGAACCTACCGTGTCGACATAGGACCTAAATAATAGTCACAAACCGACACTTTGAATTTGGGTCTGACCTAAAATAGGACAGGACTAGGGTGTAGACGCCCAAGTCCACCCCCTATTTTAGGCAGGTTTTGTCACAAGTGCATCCTCTGAGTCCAAATTGCCATGGAACTTTAGGGTTTTCTCATCGGGAAGTCAGATTAACATGAAAAATGCTCTAAATGCATAAACAAGACCTAGGAGCTAAACCTTAAGAGAGGAAAGCCCCCAAGGGGACATTTTCCAACGTAACAAGATCTATAATTGTACCATGCACGGGAATCTCCATTACATTCATTGTAATATAGAGAGATCCCTTAATATCACTCATTGTCTTATCATAAGGTGTAAACGTTATTTCAGGTTAAGGAGTTTTTCTTTTCAAATACGGCCTAGGAGGGAACCTATAATTATTGTTATGATTATCAGCCATGTTTGTATGTTTTCAAATGGATACCAAATCTGATTTTAAAAGATTTTGATACCTATGTAATGCAAAACTATGTATATTTATGACCTAAAAATGCTTGTTTTTTCACCTTTTTCAATGCAAATGCCTAAAATAAGTAGTGTTGTAAGGAAATTTATGAGGGGAAGTGAATAATAGCCTAAATATCAGTCCAATAATACAGCAATATCCTTCACAACATCCATATAATGTAGATCTAGATAGATGACAAGGCCAAATCTAGTGAAAATGCAAGGTTTTTCAAATCGTAATTGTGAAATTAAGGCATGAATATGTGAAAAATGATATATGAATGAATTATGATCAGATTTAAGATGTGAAATAGCTCATATCAGATTTGAGAATTATGTTAAAGTCCTACAATGCTCAATGCAAGTATAATTTTAAGGATGATTGAATGAATAATGCTAGTTTTTGTTGAAATTGACTATGTGAAAATGCAAAATTTGAGATGCAAATGCAAAAACACACTATGATGAAACACTAAAATTAGAAATCAGTCCTAAAGAAGTGTTTTAAAGAGTAGTAAAATTTGAAACAAGATTTTAACCACAAACCCTAGCTTTTGGAAAGACTAGGTTATATGAAAAATGCACAATTTCAAGCAAAATCTAGCTAATTAAGCATGAAAATGAAATCCAAATGATTATAGAATGATGTACTACTATAATTTATATCATATCTGATGTAAAAATTAGAGATTAGATGAAATTAAATGAAATTGATACAAACTATGTCAAAATGCAAGCTTAGGATGCTAAATTTTTCCAAATTTCACAAAATTTTCAATTTATTTTGTAAATTTTCAAATGCAATGTGATGATAATGAAATGAATGGATGTAAATCTGAAGTAAAAAACTCAGAAAGGTGCAAAATTCAATAAAAAATGGGTTCACCAAAATTTTATGTAGGAAAAGTGAATATAGGGTTGATTTGATGATATGCGTAGATCCTCATTTCACTACACACATTCAAGGACATTTAACCAAGTTGAATCACAACTTTTGCAAGAGGATTCACCTAAAGGTTAGTTGTCACTTGTAATGATAGGGAAATTTTGAATTTACTGATTAATGTATTAATTTAATGCTTGATTATGCTTAAAACCCTAATTATGCAAAATCATAAATAAACGGATGAATCCTGACAAATGCTCGCACACAAAGATGTAATATTCAAAGTAGATACATACCAGGTTTCAAGGTTCTAGATCTAGAAAAGTCAGGGGCTAAAGAGCAAGTTCCCAAGCACAAGGTAAGGTTTTCTACAGAGATTCCTAAAAATGGTTTGTAACCCGTTTCTGTTGTTTTAGAAGTTTTCTTCCCTGAAGATCTGGAGGGCTTTGGGGTAGATGTCCAAACCCTTGCAATAATTTTCTTCTTAGATTCATAATCCCCATACTCTATCATAGTCCTCTATAACTCCACTTTCGCAAAACACGACACTTGTCACCTGTAAACACAAAGAAGGGGGTTGGGGGTTGTGGTGTTTGGGAGCTTGCCTCAGTTAAACCCCAGAATGATATTCAAGCCTTCCAACACTATTGTTTGATAAAGAGTGTGTATTCTTGTGGGATAGAGACAAAAACAAATTGATAAATTGATAAATGATTGATTCAACACAAACAGATATCACCTCAGAGGTGTAGCTCGCATGTAGATGAAAATCCTTCAACACATGAGAAGATGAAGCCAAATCTACATAACAAACACAATAACAATATTCTACTCTACAATAATGAATTCTTTGAATGCTCTAAAATCATAGTTTGCCAAATGTTCATAATTATCCTCTAGTTTACAAATGAAACCCTAAACATGCTTATATATGCATTCTCGCTACAAATTTCGTAATTCAAACTTAGGAAGTCGGCAACAGAACCTTTTAACAGTCACATAACTGACATTTAAAATTTAGGTCCCAACCAAATAGGGTAGGACTAGGGCATGAGCACCCAAGCCCTAGGCCCCATTTTCAAGGTAGGATCAAGCTCAACATTGTCCCCTAAGCTCCATTTGACATGGGTTTTTAGGGATTTTGCATCAGGAGTTAAAATGAACATGCATGATGGAAAAAAAGGGACTTGGGAGATAAACTTAGGAGGTAAAAGTACTACGGGGACATTTTATGACACAACAAAATATTATATATACACATACACATGTGCATTTCATATATAGATTTTTAAAATTTTACGTACTTTCATGTACAGGGCTCGAGTCAGGGATCATGAGAGGGCCCATGATAGGACTCAGGACAAGGCTTGAGATAGAGCAAGGCTCAATCCATTCATAGACATAGACATTTTTGAGTTGTTTTATGCATGTAGTACTTATATACACATGTTTTTTGTGTTCATTATATCTAGACATTCTTATTATGAGTCATGTTTTATATTTAATGGACATTATATATACACTTTTGTTTTACATAAACATTATTGATTTATGATTCATGCCTGCATGTAAGTTTTTTTATAATTTTATCTAGATCACATGTTTATATATATAAGTAATAATAAATACAATTTAACAAATATAATAGTTATTTTGTATCTATAATCAAGAAAAATAATTTAGTTTAAGATTATATATTGTCTTGAATGACTTAATCTTAATTATTTGTCATTTTTATGATATGTAAACAACTAGAAACTTGAATAAATGTGTTAACTTGAATAAATAATAGTTTAAGATTATATATTGTCTTGAATGACTTAGTCTTAATTATTTGTCATTTTTATGATATGTAAATTTAACTAGAAACTTGAATAAATGTGTTAACTAACTTAACTTAGTTCTAACTTGAATAAATGTGGAAACTTTTCTTACCTCATTCAAATGTACATCTAGAACTTCAAGGATAAATCAGAATTTAGCAATTCAATGGTTTAAAACTAATCAATAAAAATAATAGTTTAAGATTTTTAATATAATAACCTCATTAAAAGTGGGGGGTAGGGAGGGGGCTCTACACATCATAAGATGTGTAGGGATGGATTTCTAGGGTGGTGGCTTAGAATCATAGGAAAGTAAGGAAGATTTCCACGTAGGAAGAGTAATCATTATTTTTCATGCCACCCAAAGTAAGCCCCACGAGACATTATTTCTTGGCAAGGTGGGCAGCTTTCCATAGTACCTCAATCTCAAGCAACAAGAGCAGATGGATCCTTTCACACAAGTTGTCATTAAGGGAAGTCCAGACCTTTCCTTTTACTCTAGCATTAAAGACAAGTAGTTTGGAGATAAACTTAACCTTTTTTCATTGATGTTTGGGCTATGGACGGAGTACCAAGAGTAGATTACTTTCTCATCCCAGATCATTTGCAGAGCAGGCAGCTTGCGTGCGAAGGGATGGCTATGCCTATTTTCTTGACCATCTCGGTCAGGAAAATGACATTTTGTGGGAGAATAACAAACCAACACTTCTGGCAGGTTTTGATCTAGGGTGACACCTTGATCGAGGTGGTGAAATTGATAGTGGGCAAGGCCTTTGTGAAAGGCTGGGAAAGATATCGAGTTGACCCAGACATTGCATCATGATTTGTGGCTTCGTTACTAGATTTGAATGTCGAAAAGGTAGTGATCAACATTGCAATGTGTATGGCTTTCAAGAACCATCTACTTGACGGTCTTGATGAAGCCCTTGCAAAGGTAGTTTTTGGTGTAGGAATCCCTCAACCTAGGGATCTAGAGAAGGTGGACAGAGATGAAGGGGCCATTCCCTACTATCCTTTCTTGTTGGACCTAAGCGGATCAGAGCTGTTAGAGCATAGGGAAAGAGTAAAGAAAGGTTGGGCTTTTCTGAAAAAGTTATTTTAGTTTGAAACCTCAGAAGGCTTTGCATGGCTTCTAGAATTCTATGATTATCTACTGGAGCAGGGTCTTGGGTAAGGGTTTGTTTTCTTTGGCCCTTGAATGAAGTTTTTTCTCATTCTGTTTGTAGGTGATACTGGTAAATAAGCATAAATATATAAAACTAAATTTTAATAGAATTCTTCCAATGAGCCATGCATGGCATTTTGATGGCTAGCTAGACCCTGTGTGGTCATTTTGTCGATCTCAAGTTTAGAAAGTCTGTAGGAGGTTGAAGTTGGGACTTTGTCACATAGACAAAGATAAGCTATACATTTTCAACTATATCAATATAATACATCTCTCTTATGTAGCAAAAAAAAAAACCTTGTTAAATATTAATTTCTATAGAACTAGATCCTTTTCTTACCTCATTCAAATGTACATAGAAATTCAAGGATAAATTAGAAAAGTGATTCAATGTTTAAAACTAAACAAACTATTCAATTAATATGATTACAAATTAACTAAATTAACTATTCGATTTTAAAATGGTTTGCATACATGTTTTCTCTTTGAACAATTCTAGCCCTCTTACTAGTTACTAGTTACTAGTTTAAGATTTTTAATATAATAGAACTCCTCATTAAATATTTTATTTCTTTAGAACTATTTGTTTCTTACCTCATTCAAATGTCTGTATCTAGAACTTCAAGGATAAATTAGAAAAGAAATTCAATGGTTTAAAACTAAATTCTTTCAATTAATATGATTACAAATTAACAAAATATATATTATCTTGAATGACTTAATCTTGATTATTTGTAATTTTTATGATATGTAAATAACTAGAAACAAATAAAAGATCATCTTTTGAACATTGAACAATGAATATATCTATAAGTGATCTCTTCAATATGTTAGCACAAAACCCAATGAAGTGTGAAATCAATAGTTGGAGAAAAATATTCATCATCAAATGGAAACCTTACTAACATAAGTTTCATATATTTACTCATAGATCTACTTCCCCAAGTTTCAAATATACTTAGAAAAGCGCATAAAATAAAACCTAGAGATAAGCAAACTCAGTAAATGGAATGAAATCTCAACATTCTTATATAAGAAGGCCCATGACAATGTATATGACTAGAAAATAAGTAGACTCGTGAGAATGTATATGACAAGAAAGTAAGAAGGCCCGTGACAATGTATATGACTAGAGAATGTATAAGAAGGCAATGTATATGAATATAATATATATATATATATATTGCTCATTTAGAACCACATGTAATGATATATATATATATATATATATATATATATATATATATATATTGCTCATTTAGAACCACATGTAATGTGTGTGTGTGTGTGTGTGTGTGTGTATATATCAATTTTTAATAACTTAAATCTCTTGGTACATATAATCTAGATCCTCTCTATCTTTTATTATCTCTATCTAGATCCTCTCCACTTTTGTTTGCCACATCCTCTTTTTTGTATAGTTTCCAAATTTAATCTTGTTTCTATAATTAAGTGACCATAATGTAGAACCTTTTGTCCTGGCATGTAATCAATAAATATAATACCATTTTTATCTATCTTTATTTCTTGATAATAGGTTCCTTCAACAATGAATGATCCAATGGGATACTCTTGTCCATCACCATCTATCATTGAGTGTGCCAATTTGCATTTTGGTTGTGTGCATCTTAGTAGATAGTAAACTACACAAATTGTATTGTTGAGATCTATAACCACAGCAAAAATATCTCCTATACCACAAATATACATATACATACAAATTTAGAGTTGATAAATTAAATTCAAATATTTATTGAACTCAACTAAGCTAGAATATATAAATAAATTCTACTAATATGTGTGTGTGTGTGTGTGTGTGTGTGTTTATTTAATTTACCTATAACAACTAAATCAAATACACATTCATAATCAGCTGAATATAGAGGATCATGGACATCTACAATGTCACTATCTTCATAAGGTGGCATTGATACTAATTATTTCATTTCCCATTGTGAAACATATCCATCTTGAATATTCTCACATTGCAGCATATTTGCATTATTCTCAATGCAATCAGTGCAAAAACATGATTTTTCTCTAACTTGAATAACAAAAGGCTTACTATTTCCTATAATCATCACTTGATGCAAACTTCTAATCCCATTAATTGTTTGACAACTATAAGGATTTGAATGATCAATATCTGCAAATATGAAAAAAATTAGTCTAATATTAAAAATCAAGTATTCAATTAAAAGAAGTGTAAATATTCTAGATCTAGGACATGTGTACTCAATATAAATAAAGTTTGAAATAAAAAATTCTCTATTACCTTTAACTTCCCAAAAATAGCATTTGTTGTATATTGAGTCACTCTTTATTTCACAACCACCAAAATGAATTTTGCACCATTCAACAATTTCATTTTCATTCCATATGGTGTTACCTACAAGTTCACATTGGCGAAGTGCACTCTTTACACATGCTCCTACTACATCATGCTCTCCTTTTCCATGTACACTCTCAAAAGAATTCCACAAAAACTAGATGCTATATCTAGCATGATGTTGAGTTAACCAATTAAATGCTTTTGTGGACTTAAATTGTCCTGTAAAGTTATAAATGTAAGGTCATTCAAACCAAATTAGTTAAAAACTACAAGTCTTTTTTATAAAAAAGAGAGTAAAAACTTTATTGATTCAAGAAAGCAATACAAAGCTAGAAATTACAATCCCCCTATCAAGGGTCACAAGCCAACAACAGAGACATCAAGCAACACCCAAAACACATCTCATATCTTCCATAACCAAGTCCTCAAGCTCACTATCAAGGCCCTCAAGGAGACAACTCCAGTCATCCACTTTCCAATTTCCCATCCATTTAGAAGCCCATTTAGCCAAACCATCAGCCACCTTATTCCACTCCCTAAGGATATGGCAAAAGGATATAATCCAGAACCTTACTTAGAGAGATAATTTGTCTAACCACCCCAGCTAGCTGCCAATTTACATCCTCCAACTACTACTTATTTATAAAATCTACCATAATCTAAGAATTTGACTCACTAATTATCCTTCTCCATCTAAGGGCACAAGCCCTTTTCAAAGCCAAGAGAATAGCCAATGCCTCCATGAAATTGTTAGAGTGTTTGCCACAATACTCTGAGAAGAAGAACACAACCACTCCTAAATAGTCCCTACCAATGCCTCTAACACCAGCGTGACCCAGATTACCTCTAGAGGACCCATCAGTATTGATCTTCAGAACCTCCAAAGGTGGAGGTCTCTAATGATCATCTCTTCAAACCTTCCCTCTAGCGCCTCAACCCAAACCATGCCCAATCCCCCCTTGGCACAAATAGAAAGCCCCAAACTCCAAACAATTCATATATCTCCAAGGTCCACAGGGGCTGAGAGATCACACCTAGCCACCAAAGTCTTCTAAACACCTCCCAAGATCATCATCCAAACCTATCGCACCTGAAGTTTCTTATCCAGGAAAATCTTGTGATTACGTTCTAGCCAAATATGCCAAATGATGAAGTTGGGACCAATTATCCAAGAAGTGTGGAGGAAGGAAGCCTTGGCTGGAGAACTCCCCAGCCTACTCCAAAAGTCCTTTAAAGATGAATCATGCCTACATGGTTGCCTCCAAACTTCCCACCAAAAATGCTAGATCACCCTAACAAAAGAGCATTGGAAGAAGAGATGAGAAATTTTCTCATTGCTATTAGAGCACATTACACACATAGAGAGGCCTTGAAATCCCCACTTCCAAAGATTCTCCTAGGTTAGGCATCTATTATAAATCACCAACCAAGAAAAAAATTACACTTGGGCCAAGAGAATTATTCTAGATCTACTTCCACCAGGGGACCCCCGTGCACCCAAACATCTGCTCATCTAGAACCTGATAACTAGAGGCAATAGTGAACTTGCCTTTTTGGTCACCTCCTCAGGCCAGAGCGTCCCTCTCCAATAGAGAGTTACAAACCCTACCAACCAAGATGTCAGTCAGCTCCTGACGGTCCTCCACTGATCCCCCAGGTGGCCACTCATGCGGGTCCTTCCACTTGTACACCGTAGCTCGACCTAGAACCTAAGGGGATTTAAAATCCATCACATAAGTCCAACCAGCTTCCAAAAAAATGCCTACATAGGTCCTGTAAGTGAGGGTGTGTAGACATAATAGGAGGATGCCCATCCCAAGAATCAAACCAGAAGAGAGCCTTTGAACCCCTATTGTAGATCTAAAACAATCCTTATTTAATCAACTTGGTTCCCCTCTTGAGGGTATTCCAAACCATAGAACCCTTACCCATTATGTTGTATCTGGGTACATCAATGCAATCCACATCCCCAAGGTATTTTGATATGAGGATCTTAGCCCAAGTTTTCTACTATTGAGTACACCATCTCCGATATAGTTTAGCTGCCAAAGCTTGCGCATTCAAATCGACCTGACGCAACCCAAGACCACCCTCCTACTTCAGCCGACACACAACATCCCACTTGATCGAGCTCCAGTTCCTTGAAAGTAGATTACCAGACCATAGAAACTGTCGACAAAGACTCTCAAAGTCTTTCACAAAGTTGGCAGGGGTAGATAACACAAAGCACCTATACAACGAGAGAGCCTGAACCATAGACTTCAACAGAGTCACTCTTCCTGTAGTAGAAAGCCACCCACAAGTCCAACGACTTACATTTTTTTGAAACTTCTCAATAACATCCTACCAGAATACACAAGGTAACATATGAAAAGCCAAAGGAATGCCAAGATAGACAAAAGGAAGCAAGCCAATCTGAAACTTAAGGATACCTACAATTCTCTATTGAATAAGGTTAGGAGTATTAAAGAAATAAATAAAAGACTTACCTTCATTGATGTTTTTCCTAGAGGCAACCAAATAATAGTCCAGATCCTTCCTTATATTGACTACTTCATCCACTCTAGCGAGACCCATTAACACCATATCATCCACAAACTGAAGATGGGATTGGGGGGAATGTTTTTGTCCCATCGCTAACCCTCAACAAGACCAAGCTCCACATGAGATTTCAAAAGTCTCCCAAGCCCTTCAACCATCAAAATAATAAATAAGGGGATAAATGATCCCCTTGTCTAAGTCCCCTAGAAGCCCCAAATAGTTTAGAAGGCTCTCCATTGATGAGCATAGAAAAGGAGGTAGATGTGACACAACTCATAACCCATTCAATCTAGGCACTGTCGAACCCAAAAGCTCTCAAAATCTTGGTTAGAAAATCCCATTTGACATAGTCATAAGATTTGGTCATATCTAGCTTACTAAACATAGCCTTCTCCTTGGAGGAATCCATAGAGTGAACAATCTCAGCTACAATAACCACACCATCCAAAATCTGCCTACCAGCCACAAATCCACCATGTTCCTTAGAAACTGATGTATTTAACCATGACTTCAAGCATTCAGCAATCAGCTTGGTGATTATTTTGTACACCACATTACAAAGGGAAATAGGCCTAAAGAGATCTAAAGAATTAGGCCCCTTCTGCTTAGGGATGAGAGCCAAGAAGGTGGCATTCAAGGCTCTTAGCATTTGCTTATTCTTTTGAGATTCCTGAACAACCTCAAGAAGATCAAGCTTTATAACCTCCCAAAACTCCTAAAAAAACTCAATTGGGAACCCATCAGGACCAGGAGCTTTACCTTTCCTCATCTGAAACATGATATTCTCCAACTCCAGCAAAGAGATTGGATTAAGAAGGGACTCATTCATTGCACCAGTCACCAAGGGAGGAATGCAAGCCAAAATTTTAGCTTCTTCCTCATTAGCAAGAGGGGAATCATCAAAGAAGAGAGTAGAGAAGAATCAAATGGACTCTTTCAAAATCTCACTAGAGGAAAGAAGAGGGTCACCATCTAGGGACTTGAGAGATGAAATGATATTTCCCTACCTTCTATCCTTAAATGAATTGTGAGAGAAAGAAGTATTCGTGTCCCCTTCTTGAAGCCAATCAATGCAGGATTTGTGCTTCCAAAAAAAATCCTCATGAAGCTCCCATTCCTCCACCTCCTTCACAGCCAAAGCTTCCAACATACTTGACTCCTCAGATAGCCCCTGAGCCCAAATCTACAAATTAATGGTGTCCAAGTACTCTTGTGCAATCCTTTTACCCTGGAAAACATTGTCAAAATGGTGTTGATTCCATCGTTTCAGCATATATTTGACATACTGGAGTCTTTTAGCAAATGAGTACATAGCAATGCCAAAAGAAGGCTTCCTATCCCTCCACCATCCTAGGATCAAATCATGAATAGACTCATCTGAAGCCACATAAGTTAAATATTAAAGGACTATTTTTTAGAGAATCTAGACAGGCAAGCAGAGAATTTGATCAGTCAGTGATCCGAGCCCTACCAATCCAAAATCTCAGAGCTAGTCATCCATTTGACACCAACCCAAAAACTAGACACTAGAAACCTATCTAACCTTTTAGAAATAGCATCATCACCAGTCCTCCTATGGTTCCAGGTGAAAAATCCATTCATGGGTTTGATATCCACCAAATTCATACAAGCCACATTATCCCTCAAGAGATCTGAGGAAGGATCCAAATGGGTAATCCCACCCCTTTTCTCTTCCAGAGACATGATAGCATTAAAATCACCTACAAGAATCCAAGGGAGAAAGGGATCCAAATAATGCAAGTATCTAATATGAGACCACAAATGAGCCTTACCAAAGAGATCCGTAGGAGCATAAATATTAGAAAGAAGAATTCTCTCACCAAACTCCATACTAGAAGCAACAAGAGATATGGAGCACCTGCCAGAAAGCCACCAGAGAGGAAAAACTCTATATGGATCCCATAACCAAGAAAGTCCCCCTCAGCTTCCCTATGCCCCCACACATTGACAACAACCTCTACCCCAGATCTTAGGAGCCAAATTTAGCATACTTTCAACAGATAACTTAGTCTCCTGGAGGAAAACCAAATCAGGAGAGTGAACACGAATCAAATCACAAATAGCCTTTTGTCTAGGGATGCTATTCATACCCCTAACATTCTAAGATATCACAATCATCACTATGGTTGGGAAAAGTGAGAGTCAATAGTCCTCACTGAGCCAAACTCTACCAACGTCTCTCCAATTAGCTTTACCTTTTCCTAATCCTTCTTCCTACCTACTTTAAGAGGCTTCTCAAGAGTCCCCTTTTTTGGGGGGGTTTGCTAGAGGCCCAAAATAGGAGGAGACTTGCCTTTACCAGAGTCCCCAACAACTTCTTAAGGATGATCCCAGAACCAGGGAGATCAGGAACCATAATAGTGTCTATCATCAAGCCAATTCTCCCAAACTCAAGTCCTGAAGAAGGGAGATATGTGTCCATCTAAGCTAATTAACCCCCTACTGGGGCTTGGTTGGAAGAAGTATTTGGCTGATCCACTAGGCACTTCTCAACAATCGTACTATCAATAACTTGCATTTTGAAGGGAATATCTTCCTCTTGAACCAAGTCCTCTAACACGTAAAACCTATTGAGGGTTTCCTCTTCCTACCTATCTTTAAGAGTCCTCTTTTGTCCTCTATTCCTGTTATGAGGGTTAACAGGCACAAAACTATCCTTATCTGCCTCCACCCCCTACATGGGGGTCTTAAATTTGTCCAACTTCGAGGTAGACTGATGAGAAACATTAGCCATACCAGCAGCTAAAGCGGCTTTGGGGCACTTTCATTGCAGGTGGCCATATTCATGACATAACCAACAACAAAAAGTTAATGCCTCATAATCCAATTGATTGGTCCAAGAGGTTTTGCCAATGCTTATTTCCACTGAATCTAGCAATGGGTTATTCAAGTCAATTTTGATGCACACTCGAGCAAAAGAAATAACCCTTTTATTTAAGGTTTATTAAGAGGGCTCAATAGGCTTACCAAGAAAGAGAGCAATCATCTATAATATATCACTTCACCAGCATTCTAGGGGCAAGCGAGGGAGGCATCCCCAAACTAGAATCTGAGAAGGGAGCTCCTCCGTAGAGTTGAAACCCACATGCCAAGGTTTAATGAATAGGCCCACCTGGTTATAGAAGTACGACCTGCCTTCAAAAGATCAATTTTTGTTAGCAATACAAGAAAAGTCCACCATGAAGAAATTGTTTGCTACCAACATAATATCAAAGTACCCTTCAAAGTTCCAAGTTTTACAAACCCATGAATCAAGAAAGGGGAGCAAACCCTGCATCCCCATGAGCTTGCAAATCAACACATGCTTGTTGTAGTATTCCATGTCTTTTGCCACAGAGTCTAGTTGTATCACAAGCTTCGGTCATTCCTGAAATCTCTCCAAACACCCATTTACTTTGTGTAGCTAGACACCACCATTCCTCATCAAACCCTTGCCAGGGTTACCCAAATTTACAAAGCTTTGACTTCCTCTAGGAAGAGAAGAACCTGGATCGGACTTGTCTACTAATGCATGCATCTCCATGAGAAAGAAAGAAAAACCCCCATCCCGATAACTAGATCATCAGGGGTAGCGTAAACAAACACTAAAGCAACTCCATAGAAAAAGCAAAACATAGAAGAAAAAGAATCAAACCCCTTGTAAGCATGCAAGCACTCCCCACTAGAAATCTGCACCTTCGTATGCCACCCCACACACATGCAAGTGCAACCAATTAGAAAAAGAAGAAGAAGTTGCAGCTTGTTACAAGCCATCGGCTTCCAAATCCCCACAACTCCCCTTACTCATTATCTTCTAAATCTAAAAACTACAAGTCTTAAAGTTATATATAAGTTTAAATAGAAAAATCAACACTTACCAGCACATCCATCAAACCAAATCCAATGTTGTGAACCATTTATGTCATGTCATCTCAAATCTTCATAAAACATTCCAAAACATTGTGCTACAAAGCTTCTATTATGACCCATATTATCACTGATATAAAAGCGAACCTCCTTGATGATAATTTGTCCATCTTTGTTACTTTCTATACCATCTGCATGTAACTTAGCATTTCTATAGCAAACTTGTATAAATATTGCTACTTGCTCTAAATGATAATATTGACTTTGAATCTTAGTTTTAGGACTAAATGTATAGTTCTCATAAATCTACAATAGAGATAATACAACATAGTAGAAAGCAATTCTTTGAGTCATGAAATTGTTTAGACTATTGTCTTGCACCATGAAAATGTTCGATATGTGAATATATGATATTATACAATTTATTCATAAACTCATTATAGGGCAATTCACTCTCTTTCAAAACATTTTTTTTAGACTTAGCTCCTGACTTCGTTGAGTATTTCTCATATTCAAACCTCTTCCAAAAAACTTGCATTGAATGATCAATATTCTTAAATTGTAAAAGTTTCTTCAAATTTCCACAATCTATACATATATTATTTATACATTATACATTGAATTCATCTAAATTTTATGATTTTTCACATAAGATAGACTTCATAAATTGTGTTGTACTTCCATGGATGGCTAAATGTGGATTACTATTGCCATAAAATTTTTATATGACTATAGGTGTAGATGAAATTCAAACTAATTTTGATAGCAACAAATTTCACGTACTTTATTTATATGTATGAAATATGGTCATAAACTCTCAAACATCCTTTGACAAATCTTCACCTGTGAAAATTCTTGCTTGAATGGTTAAAAAAGTTCACTTTTTGTTGTATCTACAAAATATTTTGGATGAGAAATTTTTGTACCATCTTTGTCTATTACTTATATAGTGTCCCCTCTATTAGAAGAAACATAGGAGTGGTTGATCCAATATTCATTTACATATTTTTTTACATCTTCTAAAATTCTATCTTTATGAGGAACCCTACAAATATTCACCCAATTATTTTCAATTTTTTCATCTAGTTTGTTTCTCTTCACAATATATCTTTAAACATATCTCCTACATACATTTATTAACTATGCAATTGCTTGAACTTGTCTTCTATGTGATAATTTTTTACTAGAAATTGTAGTCATGAATGGTCTATGTGCAACACTCAAATTAGTAGTTTGACTCTTGGTTTGAATGCAATCCAATGCTTGTTGCAAGTTTTCAATTACTAGTTGTTTCAATAAATCTGATCATTTTTTCTTATTATCAACCCCTAACAACTCCAAAATAGGGGTCATTTATTTTCACCTAAATAACTTTGCACATAATTATGCTCTTTCAATTAGAGATTTTTCTTCAAAAATTCATCTGAAATTCTTTTAGAGTGTAATTTTATTGTTCTTTTAGGTAACATATCTTCTTGTGAAATCTCCTTGAAAAGAGAATCCTCATCCATGTCCATTAGATTTTCCATACCATACAAAAAAATCTATCACTAGTTTCCTCTTCATTTACATTCTTTGCTGTTGTACCAATTTCTTCTTGTACTTCTTCATTAGCATGGTCTTCAATTTGGTCATCGATAATTTCAATGGGTTGTTCTTGACTAGATGTTCCTAAAATCAAATTCCTCATATTTCTTCTTTTTGTATTTCTCTCTTCATCCAATCTTTTTCGATAAAAAAACTTTGACCTATTCCTTTTATTCCTCATCACAAATTGCTTGTTTAGTTCACCTGTACACACATACACATGTATACATATATTCTATGTATATAAATTAGAATATATTCTAGATGTCCTCAAGAATTCTATAATTAAGTCAGAATATTCTAGGTGATTCAACACGTGGTAATCTACTAAATTATTAACTTGGATAATTAAATTAGACTAATGTCCAAAGGTAACTAGTATGATGCGTGCTCTAAGGCATATAGATTAGCATTCTAGTGTCTAGAAGAATCAAGGATGGCAACCACTTGGCTAAAGGGAGAGAGTTTAATGCCCATGAGGGGACATAAAAACAAAACCTTAAAGATATCTAGATCACCTATGAGAGGAATTGAAGTTCAAGGTTTCAAGGCATGGCCCACCATTGGAGCTTGATGAATAACTATCTAGCCTAGGTATTAGGAATGAGTAGAAAATATATATGTAGATCAAAATTATACAATATCACAAACCTTAAAATGACCAAATACAAGTGACAAATACATCATTATGTATGAAAAAAAAAAGGTTTATTTACTTAATGAAGGGGAGACAAGTTGAAAATTGAATCATACCTAAAAATTTCATAGCCTCTTTTGTCAATAAAACTTCTTTTGTGTATTTCCTTCACTTGCTTGAATAGATGGAATATATATATGATATATTCTATTTGAGCCATTTTCAGCTGACACACTTCTAACCAACTTTAATTTGGTCAAAATGATTTTAATTGAAACCATTTCAACTGAAACTATCTAGGTGGCATCCTCGTTGGCAGCCAACTCACCATTTTTCACAATTTTCTAAAACTCTTAACTTCAACTGAATATTTCTTCACTCAAAATGAATTTTTTAAAAAAATTAAAAATACCCTTTTGTAGAGTTTGAAGTCTACAATCCATATATATATTTATTAATATTTTATTTAATTTCAATATGATTTTTAAAATAAATATTGGGTAAAACCACAATAGTGTGTCACACTTTCGGCCAAATAAATAGTTTCGAGTGGATAGTTTACGCACGATAAGTTTAAGCCCAATTTTTGTGCCTATGTGGCACCTACGTGGTGCCTATGTGGTTGTATGTTTTTAGGAGGAACGTTATCAGGCGGTAAGTTTATGCCCAGTTAGATTTCGGGCATAACCATAAAAAATAAAAATAAAAATAAAGGTGAAAATGTCATTTTTGCCTGGATTGATACAATTTTGAAGTGTTCCGCCTAGAGCCCACAACAGCCAGCGAGCCCATAGAGCTGTCGACTGCACTATGCCACCTTTAGGTATTGCACTATTCCATATTCTATCTCTACTACTAATAAATGAGGAGGCATAGTTAACGATATTTTGTCAACTACAAAAACTCTTCTCACAACATAAAATTCTAAATCTACTATGACATGCCTAAGTATAAGTAAATCGTATAAAAATTATATATCATCATAATCCAATATGAATTTTTACAGTTTGTTCAAAATTTCTCCTTTCATATGATATAGTCTTTTCTCCTTCCATATGATACATGGTCATTTTAAAAATGACTACATACAGCTATATAAGGTCAACGCTTAAATATGATAGAATTGTATAGCTGTATTTAGGCATTTTTACTATAAAATATAATTGAAATTTTAAAAAGACTGTATCATATGAAAGGAGAGATTTTGGACAAACTGTCAAAATTCATATAGGATAAAGGATAGGTAACAAAAGAATGTTGTATTGCCTTGCTTAATTCCAGCCAATCATAGGTTAGAGGTTTTTGTTGAATTGACACTTCCAAAGTCTAACTATAATATAAGGCTTGGAATCTTCAAGGTCAAGTTGGAGTTTCTCTCAACTAAAAGCAAGATTTTTGAAACCTCAAGTCATCCATGTATGATGTGATTCAAGAGTTTTCCCATTTGTTTTGTAGAGATTCTCTTATGAAGTACATCCTTTCTTCTTGGTTTTTCTTAATCATAGACATAACATTTATACATGATAGAATTTACTAAAAAAAATTATTCCTACCACTTGTCTAAGAGTGACTCGAGAATGTTGAGTTGAGTTCCCTCCAGGAGAAGGGATATTGAAAATCTATTATGCAGAAGTTATATCTGAACTTTGAGCTACCTTGGCTAAAAATAATGATTTGCAATTGGAAATGGATGTTCTTTATCTAGGTTAGCATGGGATCCTTTGCCATGGAATTATTGGTTCTTTTATTCTATTGTAGGCCAATATTCTTTCATACAGTTATTGAGGGATGGATAGAATCATTGAGGGATGGACATAATAAAAACTAGAAGCATGGTTTTGCACAAAGACATGACTACGAAGAATATGCAACCAACTTAGTTTAGATGCAATAAAATCAATTTTGCAATAGTTACAAAGGTTTCAAGATTGTCAGTTGCTAAAAAGCTATGCATTCACATGATTGCAAAGGGACAAAATTTGTAATGCTAGAATTCAAACCTTGAATTTCATTAGATATTGTAATGCTCCTTCCCAAGCCTTATTAACCCTAAACCCTTATACCATCTTCTTCTCTTATAAATCTTCATCATTTTTCCCATTTTTTAGTATGTGAAAACTAGAGGAAGACATCCCAAACCATTTGACTTCATATACAACCTTTATTTGTTGATTTCTCATCCTTGCTTAACTTTAGGAACCATTTGGATTTATTATTTGCTCTAGAATTAGTGAAAGAGCTCAATTTGAGGACCAAATTTACTTCATTTAACTCCACAACTACATCACTTCACTCTAGGTTTGAATTTTCCCATTTATTTTGCAAGTAGATTAGATTAGATTTTATTTTTTCTTATCTTCAATTAAAATTAGAGTAAATTAGTTTAACATAGATCTTGAATGAGATCAATTAAATTTAGATTACATTTTTTCATGGCTGGAGTAGATTATTTCACTTTATAACTATGTTGAATCCATTCTTGTCAAATTGGGATTTCTATTTAGAAACCTTGCTTGAAAAGTTATCTCTTTTTATGGTTTTCTTGACTAAAGATTTCAAAAAAAAAATATTCTATTAGTCTTTGGATTGCAAATGGTTGTTCTATATCATGTAAGCCCTCATTCAAAAGTGATTCCAACCCATTACCAATATTTAAAATCCTATTTGCCTCCACTATTTTAGTTGATGAAGGCCCTTGTTTTGATGTTCACTTGGAAAAAATAGTTCAAACTAGTAGAAAACTAGGTCATTCATTGTTGAATTAGTTGTCATTTTCCTAACAACATTATATGTGTGATAGTATTGCACTTTTGTCCATCCAAAAACCATTGAAAACCCCAAATATAGTCATTTTGCATTTACTTGGTCTTCTCAAATTTACATTCATTTCAATAGGAAAAATCTATTTGTTGAAAATGGGAAATTTGAACTTTAATGTGTTTCAATTAAAAAGGATAGCTTTGCCATTATAGAAATAGATTAGTCAGTTTTCTATTTATATTTATTTCAATAAAACTTGCATTTTTATTCAAGATATGAAATCTAACTACATTATTAGTTTGAAAATTTTAAAAAACCTAGATTGCATTTAAGGGAAAGACATTGAAGAGAAATTATAATTTATCTTATATTGAATTTTAAAATTAAAATCCTAATACTAATAAAATGGAAACTTGTCAAATTGCAAATAGTTGTATTCTTATCATTTTGAAAAGTTGCAAAATTTCATTCTTGAAAAGTTTTCATTTTATATAAGAATCATTCAATAAAACTTTCATTTGTAAAAATATGCATTTTTTCTTGCATCTTAGTTGCATTCATCTCAAAATCTACATATTGAAATGAGAAGATATAAAATTTAGTCTCATTTGGTATTTATTTTCTATTTTATGTATTAACATAAAATTTGCTTTAGTAGAAAATTAAAAAAAAAAATTTAGGCAATTAGAATACACTTCCTAACACATTCATACACCTATGTAAAATCCAAGTAATTTCCTTGCTTTATGGAAATGTAGTATGTTGTGTCCACAAATTGGTCTAGAGAGTGGGTTGTGGGAGTTAGATTTTGCCTTTAGGTTACAAAACTAATCTTGATGTAAATGTGGATCTGAACTTGGCTATGTATTTGAAATATGTGCACATACTTGAAACATGCTTGCCTTGGTGTATGTGACCCACAATAACTAATTTAGTATTTAAGAACACGTAGGTTGTTTCATGTTTTAAATACTCCTTGTTGTGTCTTGATTTAATATAAATATTTAGATTGAATGTATTTAATATTTTTAATTTTAAATGTTTATATAGTTTTGTAACTAATTTAAATGTGTAAATCGTTCATTTGTATTTAATTCTTAGATTTTAAATGTTTTTAGTTTTGTTAATTTAAATGTAAAAATTGAATGTATTTTCATTTTATAAATTAAATGTATGTTCAAATTTTTTAAAATGCAAAAAATTGCATACATTGCATCTGATATGGTGTCTCGTCATAGTGATGCTCATAATAGTGAGCATAATAGGGAGTATAATAGTACTGATGCGCATAGTGTTAGGAGTGAATTATATGCTGCCACTCTCGATAGACTAAATAATGCTTTGACACATTTAGATTAGATGATCCATAATACACCAAACCTATCTAATAGAGACAAGTTGGTGGGGCTTAGAGTAGATTTTGCCCGTATGATTGGCATAGTAAAATCATATAATCCCTATGATGATTTGAGTATTGAGAATTTTTATGTGTAACTTGCTAGTACTATTACTGGGACAGTGAAATGGCCACAAGTCAATAGGGTTGTTTCATTGGATATGGTGCATACTATGTTTTCACATTATCAGGGACTAGACAGAGTTCGTGGCTATTTTGTCACCAGGTGTACAGACGTTATTGTTGCACCACTTATATATCCTAAGTGATTAGTAACACATCATAGATGGCCACACAATGATGAGTTTCCCTTGTATTTTTGCAAACAATTATATGCTACAATTCATTTACGACTTGATGTTGATTTCATATCTATCCGTCAACATGCGGGATAGGGTTTTGGGAGGTTTTCAAAGAAATTTTGATGTCCTAATCAGGATCTGTCTGTTGATAAGAGGGCATTAGAAAATCATGGTTGCTACTCTAAATGAAAGAAAAGTAATTACAACATGCCTAGATAGATCTTGGATAATATAATAAAAAAACTGAATGTCACAAATTAGTAACATAAAAAATAAAGAAAACTAGAGACAACATGTATCTATTCTTCACCACTCAAACACCAAATGAATTTTTAAAGTTGTACTAGATGTTTTGTAAATTGCATATTACATTAGTTATTTATATTTATTTTAAGTTGTATTAAACATTCAAGATTTGTACATATAAACATGTAACACATCTCTTGGGGTTTTGAACACAAGTCTCCACTATGAAGGTCACTCGAGCACATTGCATGTTACATTGGTTATTTGAAAAAGCATAATGTCAGGGATTGGCTATGAGTGATAGCTTCCAATAAGGATCACAATGTATATGAGTACACTATTTCAACATTGCTAATCTAATGAGGTAGAAGATGAAGATCAGATTTAAGTTTTGTCAGTATTTAGGTATGAGTGATACTGATTTTTTAAACTATAAAGAGTTAGTTGCTGCAATTCTCTTATAAATGTCATGCCAGGTTTGAGTTTATTTTGTTTGCTTGTATTTTGGTAGGGTTTTTGCCTCAATTATTGTGTAGGTATAGAGCTTACATGAGTGTTTGGGGAAAATTCTTAAAGTAATCTTTGTGTAACGCCCCACCAAGAAACCCCAGAGAATAGCTCAACAATGCTATACAAAAGGGACATTTTTTTTTAAACAAAGAAATTACGAAGAAATGTAAATCATATTTATTCATAACATCTAATTTAAGCTTACCCTTTAGGGTTCCATGGCTACATTACTAATAACTATAAACAATATCTAACCAACGTTATGAATTAGCTAACAACCATAGCTCATTCTAAATCTAATTGCATCAAAAGAATGAACACATACATTTCCATATATATCATCAGATAAGTAACATCAATATCCTGCATATAGGATTACAAGAGAGTACACATTTACATTGTTTACAATATCACTTTCCTAATTACATTGGAGTACATACATCAAGATAGCATTACAAGATTCTACAAGACAAGAACATAAATATCTGTCTCCTCGAGCTAGATCAGGATCTAAAATTTGCTACTTGTGATACATCCTTCTCGCACACAATCAATAGAAAGGAAACCAATGGAGATAAAAGCACAAACGCTCGACCATGTGGAACCCTAAGGTCCACCCCCCATGCCAAGAGATAACAATAAGGTCCCACTACAACAAACAATCAAGAAGACAATAACTAACAGGTTGTTACCCCAAAAATTTAAACCCAAAATTTTCAATTTTTTTTGCACTTAAGGATTGATGCAATCATTGCTTTGCTCTAGTCTAGTCTTTTTTAAAAAAAATCCTAAAGTCTGGGAAACCTCTCTGTTAGTCTTTGTTGTCAGGTGGTTTTTAATTTCATGAATCTTTTATTTACCTGACTTGTATTTTTAAGTTCTTGAAATGGCCAACTCCCTGACTTCTCCTTTGTGTCGGGGAGGTTCAAAGCCCACTGTCAAAAATTTTCATGTCTTGTGAATTCCTTCAAAGTTCTGAATTTGCTTCGACCCCTGACTAATTAGCATCTTCACAGTGCCCATTTTCCAAGGTATCGCCAACCTGTCAATTTGCTTGTGTGATATATAGTGAGAATGTCTTTTCAGAAGCTGCAGAATGCAAGTTCAAATCTTGAGGCCCGTTTCCCAAGATATAAAATTAATGATGCATTAATGACAAGTGTAATGAAGCTCATTAAGATGGTGGCATGGTGTTAATAAGTTTGAAAGACATCATTACCTACTGGTGTAATTAAGTAAAGGTGGCTGTGCTCTTTGTGTTCATTTTTCTTGCTAGTCAAGCTATTTTTTAGAATGGGACTTCCAACAAATAATGAAATCTGGGATGATGAACCTATGCATGTTTTGTAACCTGATTTACAATGGCTTGAGGAGGAGCAAATTAATATCATCTCTTATTTGTGCATAGTCGCTTGGAAAGAGAAAATTGGATATGCTAAATACTGTAGGACAATCGACGTCCTAGAGGAAGAAGAAGAGCATGTTGAACTGTGCCAGCTTTTTATGGAGATAGACCTAGAATTGGGGGAAGATTAATGCCACCTATCTTGCATATTTGAAGTCTTTTTGTATTTAACAATGATTACTACAATTTTGGTATGATGTAATCATTTCCCTTTTGAGAAGTCACTTTCTTGATTATGGTTACTCAAAAAGAACTGTTTTCGAATAGTTATAATTTTTAGGAAGTTATATAAGGGGAGGTGATTTCAAAGGAAGGGATCTTTTTTCTGGTGGCTATCTATGAATAATGGGGAAGAAGAGCAAGTTTATTTTGTATTAATTTCCAGTTATACTTTTCTTAGCCCTGTTTATGTATAGAGACATTACAAAAACCTTGAGTTTTGGTTATATTGAAGAAATGAAGAATTACTTACAGAACTTTGTGTCTCCAAGTGTCTTTTGTGATTGCAATTGTTCTTATGTCAATTAGTAATATGTCTTCAATATTGCTTCTTTTATGTTGACATGTGTTAAGGCAGAATATAACTATATCTCTCAATTAATTTATCCTTGTTTATGAATGTTGGATAAGTGGGCTGTGTATCATTTATCTACATTCATTTCTTTCCATAATCAATCATGCACATCTATTTCATGGTGATGGGTAGATGTTAATACACCTTTTCTTCTTTCTAGTTAAAAGCACACCCCATATTTTTATTCATTGCATGTCTTAAGAGGGAGCTATACCTCTAAAATTTAGAGGAAAGTTGCCAATCCAATGCCAACTTCTCCAACTGTTAGTACTGTTTGTTCTTCTTGGGTGTCTTGAGTCATTTTCTACATTTATTCTCGAAGGACAAATCTATCAACTAACACAGGTGCAAGGACTACATAGGAATCCAATACAACATAGTCAATATGAACATCACAAGTAACTCAAACATCACTTCCAGAGGCAGTCACACAACAAAAAGGGGAGAACATAATAAGGCAATGCTAGGTTGCAGTGGGGAAGAGTGTCATCGCATGGTCCTAACATGGGTTACCCTAACAGTCTCTCACTAGACGTTGGCCCCCATCTATGGTTAGCTTGACAGTCTCTCACTAGATACTGGCCCTATAGGGTGACAAATGTGGAACCAACATTCCTTTTGTGAGGACAAGGAAGTTGATTTTGCCAACCAAACCTTCTCATCCCATCCTTAGTTTAAACTAGCACTACATGCATGGGTGAGGAATCCAATTATCTTGTTTAATGTGAACAACTACCCCACCCCCTAGATTTATTATTAAGTTGTCACTTGATTACCAACTTTCAATGGGTTACCCTGGCAAACCACTTTGGGCCCCGACCCCACATTGAAAGCCACTCTCCCTTCATTGTATCTAGACTCTCAAAGCCCATAACACTATTCAAGCATGATCTATCACATTTCTCATCATGATACCATACAACATAGAATATATATCATCTCACATTATCATATACTAGAATCCTTATACATAAACAAAAGACATCATGCCATATAACATTATTATTTCAAGACAACTATCAACACCATATATGAATTAAAACAATAAACATCCTAGCCCTCTAGAATTCAATTCTAACAACTTGTACATAGACCCCCATTACAACTAATGGTCCATCCTACATGAATTTCACTCGCATAATGTGATTCAACTCGTAATAAAGAAATTATCTAAATGCAACACTTATAATCAAATTTCAACTTAACAACCATTGTAAGGAATCCGTAATAAAATTAATACTAATTTAAATTAAACTTATCAGCATTTAAATATATAAACATATTAATTTTCATTTAATCGAATTAAAACAAATACAATCTAAATCATTAATGTTCTTTATCTTATTCCTTTTTAATATAGAGTTCAATAAATCAAATAATCTAATCAATTAAATTTCAATAACATAATCTAACTTAAATATAATATTTGATTTATATTGGATTTTGATTAATAATCTTTTACTATATATATATATAATTATATCATGATTACTATAAATAAATTTGGAGATTTATAGAAACTTTCTAAGTTCTACCAAATGAAACTTTATAATAAATGAGATTTTCTAATAAATGAAATTTGTCAGATATTGCAGTTGCCATGACCCTGCTAGATCTGTTGGCAAAATGAGGGGGTGTGTACAAGGCGCACAGTCTCAGGGAAGGCCAGGCTTAAAGGATACACATAGGATGGATTTGATGAAGAAACTTAAGAAACTTTCAAGAAAATGCAACTAACACAGGTGCAAGGACTACACAGGAATCCAATACAACATAGTCAATATGAACATCACAAGTAACTCAAACATCACTTCCAGAGGTAGTCACACAACAAAAAGGGGAGAACACAATAAGGCAATGCTAGGTTGCAGTGGGGAAGAGTGTCATCGCATGGTCCTAACATGGGTTACCCTAACAGTCTCTCACTAGACGTTGGCCCCCATCTATGGTTAGCCTGACAGTCTCTCACTAGATGCTGGCCCTATAGGGTGACACATGCGGAACCAACATTCCTTTTGTGAGGACAAGGAAGTTAATTTTGCCAACCAGACCTTCTCATCCCATCCTTAGTTTAAACTAGCACTACATGCATGGGTGAGGAATCCAATTATCTTATTTAATGTGAACAACTACCCCACCCCCTAGATTTATTATTAAGTTGTCACTTGATTACCAACTTTCAATGGGTTACCCTGGCAAACCACTTTGGTCCCCAACCCCACATTGAAAGCCACTCTCCCTTCATTGTATCTAGACTCTCAAAGCCCATAACACTATTCAAGCATGATCTATCACATTTCTCATCATGATACCATACAACATAGAATATATATCATCTCACATTATCATATACTAGAATCCTTATACGTAAACAAAAGACATCATGCCATATAACATTATTATTTCAAGACAACTATCAACACCATATATGAATTAAAACATTAAACATCCTAGGCCTCTAGAATTCAATTCAAACAACTTGTACATAGACCCCCATTACAACTAATGGTCTATCCTGCATGAATTTCACTCGCATAATGTGATTCAACTCATAATAAAGAAATTATCTAAATGCAACACTTATAATCAAATTTCAACTTAACAACCATTGTAAGGAATCCGTAATAAAATTAATACTAATTTAAATTAAACTTATTAGCATTTAAATCTATAAACATATTAATTTTCATTTAATCGAATTAAAACAAATACAATCTAAATCATTAATGTTCTTTATCTTATTCCTTTTTAATATAGAGTTCAATAAATCAAATAATCTAATCAATTAAATTTCAATAACATAATCTAACTTAAATATAATATTTGATTTATATTGAATTTTGATTAATAATCTTTTACTATATATATATATATATATATATATATATAATTATATCATGATTACTATAAATAATTTTGTAGATTTATAGAAACTTTATAAGTTCTACCAAATGAAACTTTCTAATAAATGAGATTTTCTAATAAATGAAATTTGTCAGATATTGCAGTTGCCACGACCCTGCTAGATCTGTTGGTAAAATGAGGGGGTGTGTACAAGGCACATGGTCTCAGGGAAGGCCAGGCTTAAAGGATACACATAGGATGGATTTGATGAAGAAACTTAAGAAACTTTCAAGAAAATGCAAACTATATGTGTAAAGTAGAATTTGATCTTTGCCAGCATTTTGCTAGCGTCGATTTGGCAATATGAAACATAAAATGATCACCCACTAAAGCCCAAACAAACAATGTCAAATATTCTAATTGGAAATGCTCAGGTAGACAGGTATGCAAAAACATAGACAAGGTATATGGACTATTTGACATACACCTCAAGGTGACGTCTTTTCCTAGTTCTTAGCAATTGCAGGAACTGCACAAAATGAATTTGTTGAAAAGACTTTAGAGACTTTCAAGCAAATGTGATTGGCAGTTGTAAAGAAAATTCCACAACCTTTGCCAACATACTAATAGCCTTCGGCAAAATGGGGCTTTGGAATGGGTAAGGACATCTTTCAAATCATAACGGTAGAGGAATTCTTGTCAGATATAATTGTTGGAAATGCTTAGGTAATATTTTTGAAAAATGCCTCAAAGGGATGTTAATTCGTAGAATGGAATGATTACATGATTTCACAAAATAGATTCGTTGTAAAGGATTCAAAAATTTTTAAGCAACTGCAATTTGTAAAGTAAGGTCCACAACCATTGGAAGCATCCTCCCTACCTACACGTGTGGGAGCTATGGATCAAGGAATGGATTTCTAACAAACTAGTCAGACGGGGGTTTTTTCTGGATAATATAGTTGGAAATACTCTGGTAAATAGGTATGCATATGAGGAAGCATCACCAAAAGTGCAAAAGAGATGTTATCTTAGGAATGCAATGATTGCAGGATATGCACGAAGTAGAGTTGATGAAAATGATTTAGAAACTATTAAGCATATGCACGAGTGGGAGCAAAGAAGGTAATCTTCTTAAGTAAATGCATAGATGATGAGAGGAACATAAGCCATGCTAGATTTTGGGCTACACTTTTGCCTATATTCATAAATGATCCAATTCTTTTCCAAACAGACTTAGACCATTCCAAAAGAAATCAACTATATTTTAATAAAGCACCGATTTTATAACTTATTTTGGATAAAATGTAATATATTACCCATTTCAATTTCCTTGAATATGAAATTCCAAAACATAAACTTATTCAAGTGTAAACTAAATTCATTCATAAGAAATCACAAATATTATTGAAATTGATAGTTAAACCAAATAGTTGGTACTATACCTCAATACTAACAAATCGTATGTTCTCACAAGCCAAGTCTCAAATTTGCTTCTGAGTGGATTCCTTCTACATGTCTTAATCTAACTTTTTCAGTAGAGAATGATTAAGAGAACCAGATTTGTATTGATATAGAAAATCTCCTCCACTCCATAATACTCTCAAGACAAAATCTAGAAACTGGAAAAATATCCTCTAAACCCCCAAAAACTCTCATTATTTTTAGAGGGAGAACCCTCCCCAAAAATTTCTTCCAGAAGATTCCTCCCATAATGGCCATAATTTCTACCATAATTCCTTTCTCTCAAATAACCATTTATTTAATATACAACCAGAAAAAAATATTTCTTCCTATTTTTATTTATTTTAGTATTTACTATATGTATGACAACTCATAATTATCATTATTTACTGATCTTAGATTACAATATAGTATATTTTATGACAACACACAATTATAATAAATTTATTTTTATGGTATCAATTAAATTCCCATTTTAAAAACACTTTATTTATGTCATTAATATTATTATTTATTTATCAAAGTGCCCTCTAGACAAATAATTTTATTTTAATGAAGCAATTAACCAAAACATTAATCAAGAATTACAACCTAAATAAACCAAATGTTGAACATTACCTGACGACTACACACGATCAAACAATAGTGACTTACAACATACCCATACTGACCTTACTGACTAGAAACAATATTGGATACTCATCTTTTTTTAAGGATGGTGACTAAGCTAGGGGACCTTACATTATCTCTATTTAACAATTTCCATTGGTGTTAAGGCACACTTAGACCTATCAATTCAGGTGGAGTCGATGCCTGATACCTACAATCCTGTGGCAAATAAAACGGTCGAACATATAGATATATAATCATCTAGTCAAACACACCGTGAAAGGAAATCATAGCGTAGTAGGGTACTCACACATGAGTAATGCGACACTGTCCCTTTCACCAACACATCAAACAAGTAACCACATTACGCATAAGCTACAGTTGCTTAACAAACAAGATAGAACAATCAATTACATAATGATCAAATACGAGCAATTACCAAATAACAACATCATGACACATAATGCTCAAAATTAAATTAATTCACATAATCTAATATGTCTATAAAGCTATCATAACATATGTATAACCCAAGTAAATAGCAGTATCACCAAAATATCATCAAATGTCATCATAGTAGTAGGTCTAACATCAACAAAGTATCATCAACTAACATCATAATAGTAAATCCATCATCAAGCAAAATGTCATAGTGTCTAGATCTAATAGAACAACTACCAGTCTAACAGAAAGCAAAAATGAGGGGCACTAGACTTTGCATTACGAAACTTTATGTATGTTATTTGAATTCTATATGCCAGTTGGGCATTTGATTTTTTTCAAATGTAATACCTTAAAATCTTTTTCTTATGCTGAATTAGATTGATGGTCACATATATGGTTGATAAGCATGGATATTTATAATCTTTTTGGCCAAGCACTATACATTTATAATTTTTGAAATCTTTATGTGCATTGTTTAGGCTCCTAACCTAGATGTGGTAGAATATATGATCATAATTTATTACAATATATCATATTGCATATTCTAAATGACAAAATGAATTTTTAAAGTTGTACTAGATGTTAAATGTAAATTGCATATGATACACTATATACATGTGGAGTTTAACAAGTGAAATGAAAGATTCTTGTTCACTTAAGAATTCCATGTCCAACATAAATTTATGCAAAATTGGAACATAAACTAGGTTTTGTAAATTGCATATATATACATGATCTAGCATATAAGTGCCTAGTTGAACAAATTAAATTGAAGATTAAATGAAAGTGAACTTAACAATTCTGTGTCAAACATAAAAATGCAACTGGAACAGATGATTTAAAGGAATTTAGGCAAAATGTGAACTTTTTAAGGGTCACTAGGTTTTGTAAATTATATATATGTTAGATCTTTAAGATTCAACAAATGAAATCAAAGATTCAAGTGAACTTAAAAGAATTCCATGTGTCCAACATAAAAATGCAATTAGAAATATCTATGATTTTTAAAGGAATTTAGGTAAAATATATGATCTAAAGTCACTAGGTTTTGTATTGAAAGCATATATATGATCTAACATGTACATTTAAGTGGAGTATCAAATGTAAATTATGAATTCCACATGGAACAAATTTAAATACATTAGACATAAATAAATGATCAAGCCTTTGAAAGACACCCATTCTAAATCATGTCACATGTCCAATCAATATAGATCTATAAAAAGTTTGAGTACATTATATATATATATATATATATATATATATATATATATATATATCCAGTCATATGTATGTACATATAGGCAACCTCCACTTTTGTTTGGCACATCCTCTTTTAGGTAAAGTTTCTAAATTTATTTTTGTTGCTATAACTAAGTGACTATAATGTAGAACCTTTTGTCTTGGCATATAATCAACAAATATAATACCATGTCTATCTATCTTTATTTATTGATAATATGTGCCTTCAATAATGACTGATCCAATGGGATACTCTTGTCCATCACCATCTATCATCGATTCCACTAATTTGATTTTTGGTTGCGTACATCTTAGTAGATAGTAATCTACACCTTCCACATTGTCAGAATCTGCAACAATAGCAAAAATATCTCCTATGCACACACCATCTAAAGTTTACAAAGGTTGTAAATATACTTTTAATATATAAATTTATATATATGAACATGTTTGAATCAAACTTACTTGTACATAGAATATATAAATCAATTTTAAGTTAATCAATTAAATACATACCTATAACAACTAAATTAGATACACGTTCATAATCAGCTGAATATAGAGGATCATAGACATCAACATTATCATTTCTTCAAAAGGAGGCATTGATATTAATTGTTTCATTTCCCATCGTGAAACATACCCATCTCTAATATTCTCACATTGAACAATATTTTCATTGTCCTCGATGCAATCAACACAAAAACATGATTTTTCCCTCACATTAACTACATAAGGCCTGCAACCTCCCGTTGTCATGATTTGATGTAGACAATTAATAGCATTTGATTGATCAATATCTGTAAATTACAAACATCCAAGTGATTAAATTAAATATATATATTTAAATTTGAAAATTCAATTAAATCATGTACACACACTTTTAAATTCAAATTTAACAAAATTTGACTAGATGTACCTGTAACTTCCCAAAAACACCACATGTTGTATGTTGAGTCGCGAGTGGAAAAATGACTTTTGCACCATTCAACAATTTCATTTGCATTCCATATGGCATTACCTGCAAGTACACATGTTGGTAAAATTTGTCACTTGTTGTAATGCCCCGTCATGTAACCCCAGAGTGCTAGACTAAAAGTGCAAAAGTTACAGAACTAATTTTTTTTTTTGAAAGCAAAATAGTGAAAAGTAGAAACTAGACATAACACATTGCATGAAATTACTCTTCTAACCACTCTAGGGCAACATAACTGCATTAATAATAGGAAATAAAACTACAGAAGCCATAACCATTACACTGCTAAAATAAATACAAATAACTTCCACTGAAGCAGAATAGATTTGTAGTGCCTCGTCCATGAACACCTTGATAGGCAACACTTATCAGCAAGCAAGCAGAAATATATATTTTAATAGGACAACAAGTGAGGTTTAGCAGATAAAACACGTCAATAGTTAACAACTTGTCTCCCAAGACGTCAAGGATGCACTACTTAACAATAAACAACATCATTACATGCATTGCTAACTAACATCGGTAAATCATACAACTCTATAACAATAATGATTAGTCAAATACATCTACATTCCATGCCATAATCTAGGTAATCAATTTGGATAAGGATACATGCACTTTTACCAAGTTTATACAATTGAGTATATCAACATGAGATTTATATTATCGACATCCTGATTACAACTGAATATAAACAATGAGATACAATAAATACACAAGGCTAATGCATGAGCACAAGAAACTGTCTTCACCAAATAGGTACATGGTCTGATGTCTGGCACACAAGGTGAATCCTCCTCGCTCACGAACAAACAGCAAGGGAGAAAACCAATGGATCTAGCTCTTTCCACCCAACCATGTGGACCCTAAGGCCCACCCCTCCGAGCTAGGAGTTAACATGAGGGCCCCACAAGAACAACGGTCAGGCAGACAGTGGATTAAGAACATCACAAGACTCCAACATCACTAGCCAATCTCACAACAGCACAACATTACTTCCAAAGGCAACACATGACCCTGTCATCATAACAGAAAATATACATAACAGTGCAAGGCATCAACCATCTTGCAACCAATCACAATACAATGAATCACTCGAGCAAGGCATGAGTCCTCTTGCTCCCAACAATTCAATCCTTTGCATAGACCAACAAGGAATTAAAACAAGCCCAACACAATAGGGGACCTCAACCTACAAGAAGAGCTCGACAGCATGGATTCAAGACAAAACAATAGGTCTAGGTATACACATTGCAAGGCATTAACCTTCTTGCAATTATGGCATAACCATACGGCAAAGTCCCAATATATAATTTAAGGTTTCCAAACGGAGTAATACTTGGGAGATCTCTTCTATACCGATGACGGCATTACCCCATTGTCTTGACCATCACAATAGTTCAACAAACTTAGACAAATAATGATTGCAACATTCATGAAGGACTTAATCATTACCCCAATATGCATTCACAAGATACCATGCGCATGAACACAAAATTACAACCTAGGCCTCTGGGACTAAAACACTTTAATAACTTGCACAAGGAGTCTCATTAAAACCAACCATCAAATATATGACCAATCTTGTTTCCTTGATGCAACTGAGTTCACATACACTCATTATCTTAGCAACTCTTAATATCAACTTAATTAATAAATTTTACAAGGAGAACATACAATTTCACTGACGGATTAATATAATTAACATTCGACCAAAACCAACTTGAAATGGAAATCTTCACTGCATAATAAATTTCTATTTAACAATCTCATGCAAAGTTTAAATAACTGCACCCGGGTAATTAAAAGACACATAACGATATGCAAATTTTTCCGTATGAGAGATAAATAATACTAATAATAATAATAAAATAATAATAATGATAACAAAATTCTATATTTATTCACAAGGAAGACTTTAACATAATAATAATATATTTATTTAACATAGTGCATTCTCGATTATATCCTTGTAAACAAGAAAGAACCAATTCCAAATTTACATTACGATTCCTTACTATTGACTTAGATTAATTAGAAAATGAGGGTAGGATTATCACCGCTTATCAATTTGCAAAACTATAATATCAATAGTGTAGATTGAATAAATAACTACTTGCCGTTTAATTCCCATCCAAAATCAATATAAACATTACTCTACCCTAATAGCAAGGAAGACCCTTTTATATGAAAACATGGTTGTATACTTGTTACGAAAGGATTTACAAGAACATTAAATAGCAACATGAAACTATTAATTACGCAATTATCTAGTCGATTTGCAAGACACAAATGTCGTTATCCTAGGCCATCTCATAATTGTCCGCGATGAAGATTGAGTAACTCAATGAATGTAATGGGATTCTAAATTCGTTCTTGCGGAGTTTTCTATTTAGGGAGTCCAAAATAAACCTCTAGAATATATCATAAACCTATTACCGTTAAGGTGAGAAGAACAATTAATCATTTCCACATGACCATGATTGCAACTATTTATCGATCAAGACTAACTTATACAGCTCTAAATCCATCCAATGTAAGTTAATCTCCCACTAAGTTTCACAGTCCCGAATAATCATAACACTAAGTTTGATAGCCTGCGAGGATCTACAACTAAAAAAAAACAATTGATTAACAATGCATAGGAAAATAGAAAGTAAGTGGGGACATTGCAAATGACACAATATTGACAAGAGGAAAGTTATTATTACGTTTCCTCAATATATGATGCATAACTCAAGGAAAGTGTAGACACAAGTTCCTTGCAAATCTCATACAAGAATAAGAGAAATGATAACAGCAGGTTTCCTACCGAAACTAAGGAGCTCACAACAGGAGTTTACTGACGACTCACTATTCTTGCCAGTCCTAGGGCGAAAATACAGACAACCACATCTAATTCTACGAAGGCAACTTTCCAAATGCAGCAGGAGGGAGGGCGGCTCACAGCCAGTGGCGAAAATGGCAACTTCCAAGCCATAACAGAACCCAAACACATGGGCAAAAGCTCAAAGCGCCCAGCAAGGAATAAAAGACGTGGTATGAGGCAGCGGTTGCATCTGCAGTTAAAATCTTCAAAGCCAAAGATGTTTTTTTTTTTTGCTGAGCATAGGGTTTCTGTGAGATTCATAATGATCTATGGTCAAGGCTTGCTGTTTCGTGGCTAAAGTCTGGCTCCTATCTCTGTCATTTAACGCCGAACCAGATGGTTACGCAAATTTAGCATGGGATAGCATAGAGCAGGAAGCATCAGACAAGGTGCCAGTGGAAGCAGGCGAGTGCAATGGGGTTCAGTTTTCTTTTGCAGACATAAAGAAATGGTAGCAAACAGATTTTAGCTTTTGTGCTAGAAAGACAAAGAAGCGATGCAAATACCTTTTTCATTTGAAGGACGATTTCCTCTAAAGCCTTGGATCGAATCCTCAGAAGGCGATTGTTTTGTTTTCAGAATCCCGCATCTGTTGAGTGAGCTCTGGTACAGTTGGTGCGCAGTATTGCTGAGACCCACGAGAGGTCAATGGAGCAATACCCACCATGAAGAAGTGCAGGCGGGGGAAGGGGATCAGATTCACGGCCAGCTTCCTTAGATCTGAGTTCAGCTGTCCAGGGAACCGAAGGCAGCAGGTCACTCCGCTCATCGTGGTTGAGATCAAGTGATTCCCATCTCCAAAGCTTGGCGTAGTGAGCTTCAGAGTCTTGAAACCCTTGGGAACCGTCACAGTTTTCTGCCTCCTTCCTGACCACATCGAGTACAGAGTCGATGAGCTCAGCCCCCTCAGTGCAATGGCCCTTGGCCTAGTTGTTCCCTGCTCCAGACTGACCGAAGACCAAATTCTCAGGGCTCGACCCAAGACACCAAGTGCTCTCCTGGACGCGTAACAAAATATGGGAACATAGACAAGGCACATGAACTGTTTTACAGAATCCTTTGAAGGTGATTCTTTTGATTTCCGTCTGCACTCCCTCCAGCGATCTTCAAGGCAGATCTCCTCCAAACCCTAGCCAAATGATGTCAAATTGAAGCGCTATGATCCTATGATGGAAATATGGCAAGCCCACATCAAGTTGTGGCTAGAAACACTCAGATCTAAGGTCTGATATAAAATTACAGCAGACTGATATGAAATTTTGAATACAAAACGATTGATTTCACCAACAATGAAACTCCAAAACATGTAGAATCATCAACACAACATGGCCATGAATACGAATAGTGAAATCATACTCCAAATGCCTTCAAATCTGAATATGTATGCCTTCAAATATGCAAGATATCTTCAAACCCTAGCTGAACATGAAAGCTTCATTGAAACCCTAACTGATTTGAAACTTGTAGGTACTGATATGAAATATGAAGCACAAACCCTAACCAAAACAAGTTGGAAACTCCTCCTCGCCTTCCGTATCCCCCAAATATATATATATATATATGTTTTTTTTAAAACCTTAGAATAGACCAATAAACCACGGCAAAATTATCATCTTATAAATCTAATATTAACATGCATTTCAATAAACATGATTTACATTATATCAATCTATGCATTAATGAAATTTATGAACATTGTCATATACCGTTTAAACATTTACAACACTCACAAATTAGGCAATATAATTTATTTATTAATTCACATAGTATTAAATAATTATATTTTCTACATTATTTAATTCTTATTGAAACCATTAATATTTATTTAACATAATTATATTCCTAGTCAAGTAATTATATTCGAATGCATCAAAACACTGACGTAACATAGGCAACTCTGACCTTGTTAAACCTCGTGGTAGCACTAAACTTGACTGACAAGCAAGATTGGAAGACAAGACAAGACCACAATGACGGAGGCAAACAGACAACCAACACAAAAGACCAGGAACCCCATGTTAACTCCGTTCCACGAATCCATCGGCTAGGGCACACTCAGACCTGCTAGTCTAGGTGGAGTCGATGCCCGGTACCTGCATACTGCATCGAAACAACAGGGTTGTACATATATACATGTTATCATAACATAATGAACGGAAGTCGCAGCGTGGCAGGGTACTTGGACACAAGTAATGCCACACTGTTCCGTTCAGTAACTCATCAAATAAATAACTGCATCCAATCCTAGACATACATCATAATCATGATCAAACAATACCTTAAACATAAAGTAACACTAATATGAAATCATGATCATATTAAACTGAAATTAACATCAAACCATAATATGTCCATCAACTAAGAATGCACAAGGTACAAGAGATCAAACATCATCTAACATAATCCATATCTAGTTCGTATGATAATCAAGTGTCTAGCAATATCAAGGAAAACATCAACCATAGCATAGAAATCAAAGTGTCTCAAAACTGAAAACATGCACTAAAAGACTATCATCAGTACTAGGATTGTCATAGGAATCATGAGAACAACATCTATTGCAAACAAAAAGGCGAGGGGCATTACACTTGTTACTTTCAAGGTTTATTTAAGAATTTAAAATTTAAAGTTTAAATATAGATCTTTTTTTTTCAATATCTCTAGATTCCATATATATATGGCATGAACTACCTACAAGTTCATGTTGATGAAGTGCATGCTTCACACATGCTCCTTCTCCATAGTGCTCTCCTTTTCCATGTCCACTCTCATAAAAAGTCCACAAGAATTTGGTGTTATGTCTAGCATGTTGATGGCTTAACCAAACAAAAGCTTTTGCAGACTTAAATTGTCTTATGAAGTTATAAATAATTACACTCTTGAACCAAATTAGCTTAAAAAAACTTGACATATTATATATTATAAGTAAGTGAACAATTTAAGTCTCAAAGTTAAAAGTAAATAAAAATTTAAAATTAAACACTAAACAATGTACTTACCAACACATCCATCAAACCATATCTAGTGTTGTTCTTGATTTAGGCCACGCTGTCTCAGGTCTTCAAAAAATTTTCAAACAATGAGCTACATAACTTCTATCATGAACTATATCATCACTGATATAAAAGTGAACCTCTTTGATGATAATTCAATCATCTTTGCTACTTTGTATACCATCTACCTAAAACTTGGCATGCCTATAGCAAACTTGCACAAAGATTGCAACTTGCTCTGAATGATAATATTGACTTTGAATCTCAGTTTGAGGACTAAATGTATAGTTCTCAGAAAAATCTACAACAGAAAGAATACAACCTGGTGGAAAGCAATTCTTTGAATCATGAAATTGCTTAGCTTGCCATCTTGCACCATGACAATGCTAGATAGATGGCATTGCAAAATTTATTCATAAATTCATTGTAAGGCAATCCACTCTCTTTGAGAACAATTTTTTTGGCCTCGACTCTTGACTTCGTTAAGTATGTCTCATATTCAAATCTCTTCCAAATAACATGCATTTCAATGTTGTCAACTTGTAAAAGATTCTTCAAATTTCCACAATCATTACATATATTTTTTATACACCGAACATTGAATTCATCTAAATCTTCTGATTTTTCACATAAAAGAGACTTCACAAATGGTGTTGTGCTTCCAGGGATGGCTATATTTTGATCAATTATTGCCATAGCTTTTTTATATAATTGTAGATGTAGATCAAATTCAACATGATTTCAACAACAAGTTTCACGTACTTTATTTATACGTACAAATGATGGTCATAGTCTCTCAAACATCCTTTGACAAATCTTCACATTTAAAAATTCTTCCTTGAATGCTTCAAAACATTCACTTTGTGTTGTATCTATAAAATGTTTTAGATGAGAAAATTTTATACCATCTTCACCTATTATTTGTTTAGTATCCCTTCTATTGGAAGAAACACGAGAGTGATTGGTCCAATATTCAACCACCTGTTACTTTATGTCTTCTAGAATTCTATCTTTTCGGGGAACCCTACAAATATTTACCCAATTTTTCTCAATTTTTTCATCTATTTCATTTCTCTTTTCAATATACCTTTGAATAGTTCTCCTAGAAACATTTAGTAATTTAGAAATTGCTTGAACTTGTCTTCTATGTGATAATTTCTTACTAGAAATTATAGTCATCAATGCTCTACGTGCAGCACTTGGATCACTAGGTCAACTCTTGTTATCAATACAATTCAATGCTTCTTGCAAGTTTTCAACAATTGTTTGTTTTAATAAACTTAATGACTTATTCCTATTATTGACCCCTAACAACTCCAAAACAAGGGTCATTTCTTTTCATCTAAATAACTTTGCAACTAACTGTGCTCTTCAATTAGAGATTTTTCTTCAAAAAATTGATCCCATATTATTTTAGAGTGTAATTTTATTGTGCTTTCAGGTAACATATTTTCAGATGAAATATTATTGAAAAGAGAATCCTCATCCATCTCCATCATATTTTCCATACCAAAGGAAAAATTTCTATTACTAGGTTCAGTTTGTTCTTGTACCTGTATGTCACCTTGGTCATCAATATTTTCCATGGGTTGTTCTTCAATAGATGTTCCTTCACCCACTTTTCTCTTCCTCTCTCTTGTTTGATCACACTTCCTCGATCTAGTCCTTGGATTCCCCATCACAAATTGCACTCAAATTTGAATTCACCTGCATACAAATGTACACACATGCTTTCAATGAATGCATAGTTAATATTGCATAAATAGAACACTAAATTATAAAGTGTTCATTTCTTAAAGGCAAAATAAAATAAAAAACATTCAAATTACAAACATATCATGAGCATATTTGGTATATCATGATGCCTCTAATTTAAATATATCATAATAAAAGATAAGTATATGATGTGAAAGAGAGAAAACATGATATATCTCTTATGCAAAGGTATATAGCAATGAAAGGGTAAGATTACAAAGGGGAAGACGTATGATTTCTTAAATGCAAGGATGTGACACATAAAATCTATCATGTCTTGATATTAAGGCATTGTTTAAATTAATGATTTAAATAGTATGATAAAAGGCGATGAAGTTACCCTCATGAAATATGACATTTAATAATAAACAATAATTGTGTATATTGAATATACATATACAAATATAAATATTGTCAATATACTAATATATAAATTTATTATAATTGTAAATGATATTAAAAAATATATGTATATATATATGTTAATATATAATAAACAAATATTATTATATATATAAGATATAAACATAAATATAAATATACATATATTATTATCTCATTGATTATATATATATATATATATCTTAAATAATAAATGAGCATATATAAATATTGATCATATATTATATAATAGATATTAGAATATCTAATAACAAATATTCCCACGGTGAGGCTGGAAGCTCTCCATAAAGGAGGCACAATCAACAAACAAAATTAGTTTATTCAAAGTTTATAAAAGGGACATGACTATTAGAAAGGTGACGTCCCTTACAAGAGACAATTCCAAAATAAATAAGAATCGTGGAAGAAGAATAAGGGGGGAACATCATATGAATATCAGCGGGCTTGAGGAGATCTTAAAAGGATATATGCACAGTTAGGAAAGGAGAGAAAGGAAGAGGGAGAACTAAGATGGTACATGGATCAATAAAACTAAATGATTCATAAAAGAGTATAAAGAATTTATAGTGATTGTGAGGAGAAAGGAGTCTTAAGGGATATGAATGAAACAATTATAAGAGGGGGCAGCGATTATGATGTAGGAGCATCCAGTGGTGTAAGGGTAATCTTGCATCACCCAAAAAAAGATTGTTTCAAAATTGTTGATGATCTTTCCATTTCTTTTCAAAATTTGTGGTTTTGGTTCCATAATCGCTTGAATAATGATGTAGAACTTTCAGTTTTTCTAAACTACTAAAAATAGCAACCTGCTATTTTTAAAAAGTTTGCATTTGGGTATAGATTGAAGTGAAAATTTATAGGAAGCTTCATAACGGAAAAATAATACCTTTGGCAAAGGAATCACACAAAGATCATTTGCGTGCTAAAAGATATTAAAGTTTTTGTTTCCTGAAAAATGCTTGAAAATTATTCAAACTTAGGTTTGAGGCACTAAACAGCCTCGTATAGGCCCAAAATGGCAGGAATCAGTAGAGTGGGTTCTTAGCGTGTAGAGAACTCTGCAAGCTTTCTAATGCATAAAACGATTCGTCAATCAGACACCCGGATCAAAAGTTATGGCTCCCAGAAATTGACCTATTTTTGGAGGGAGATGCAAATTTTGAAATTAGGTTGTTGGCCACCAAAAAGGCTATTAATAACCATTTTTGGGAACATTGGGCAGTAGTAGAGTTAAGGGGGGAAGTGTAGAGTCAAAAATAGATGGGAAAATAGAAACCCTAGCTAATTTGGGGTTACATAAGGCTAATTATTCTAGAGTCTGAGAATAGGAAGCTGTAATGTGTTGCAGCCTGTGGAGGGTTGATTCCTCTGATTGTATTTGAGCTTTTGTAATGTAATAAGTTGTCCAAATCAATAAAGAAAGTTCTATTTTTTTGTGTGCAATTTTTGTTGTGTGTTTTATAATTTAAACCCCTTCATCAAGTGGTATCAGAGCAAGGGTTCCTGCATGTGTAGACAGATCACCAACCATGAGGCAGTTTGCACAAGCACCTGAGGTTGTGGGTTTGCTACAGAGATCAAGATGCCTCCATGAAGAAATCATATTGGGAGGAATGCTTTGATGGAAGAGGGTTTTAGAGTCTTGCAAAGGCAAATCGATGCATTGCAAGATGAGCTTCAAAGAGGGTTTGATCTGAGAACAAGAGAAGAAAGTGAAGATGAAGTTGAAGAAGAGCTATATGAGGAAGAACAAGAGGTTGCAAGAGATCCTGCAAAAGTTAGGTTGTTAAGGGCCATTTCTAAGATTGGAAAGAGGCCCATGATCAAAGTTTCTACATATTCTAGAGATTTGAATATAGAACAACTTATTGATTGGATTAATGACATGGAGGAATATTTCAAGTATGAAGATGTGGAAGACCCAGATCGGGTCAAGTTTGCAAAAATAAAATTGAAGGGCCATGCCAATATTTGGTGGAAAGAGGTCTAGTTAGAGAGGAATAGAAGAGGAAAAGGAAAGGTCACTAGATGGGATCGGATGGTGGAGAAACTGAAGAAGCAGTTCATTCCTATGGACTATGAGATGGAGTTATTGAAGAAGCTGCAAGGATTGAAGCAAGGCAACAAGTCTATTAAGGAGTATACAGAAGAGTTTTATAAGATTACTATCAGAACTAGTTATGCAGAGCCCAACAAGGAGAAGGTAGCCCATTACATTAATGGGTTGAGGCCGAGTATTCAAGACAAGCTAAGCCTAGTCAGAATGACCACCATAGAAGATGCATACTAGTTTTCCCTGAAGGTGGAAGAGAAGTTGAATAAAAGATTTGACAGTAAGCAAAGGGGAAGAGGTCAAGGTGGGAGGACTGGTGGAAGACCCTATGGGGGCCAAAATGAAGATTCAAAGAAAAGTGAAGAAGCCAGTACCGGTCGAAATCAGAGAGGAGATAATACCTACGACCCTCATGACCAGAACAATGGAGAGCAAAGAGGAAGAGGAAGAGGCTGACTTGGGCAAGGACCTAGAAGAGGAGGTTTTAGAGGAACCTATTTCCAATGTGGAGAAGAAGGCATCGAGCATACAAGTGTCTACAACATCAAGGAAGGAAAAATAGGAGACCTAAAGGTAATGCATGAGTTGAACATGTAGATGAAGATGCACAATCTGAGCATTCTGAAGATGCTGGAAGGGGAGAAACCCTAGTTGTCAGAAGAACTTTGTTAAATGAGGAGAAAGAACCAAATCAAAGGAAGAGTTTATTTCACACAAAGCGCAAATGTGAAGGTAAGTGTTGTGGTATTATAATTGATAGTGGGAGAACTAACAATCTTGTTTCAGAGGAGATGGTTGACAAGTTGAAGTTGGTGAGAAGAAAGCATCCACATCCATATCGGATTGCATGGGTGCAAAAGGACCACAGAGCTTTGGTTAATGAGCAGTGTTTAGTGAAGTTCAAGATTGGTGACTACCATGATGAGGTGCTATGTGACATCATACCAATGGATGCATGTCATATGTTATTGGGGAGGCCGTGGCAGTATGATAGGAGCACTATCCATGATGGTCATGCAAACACATATTCCCTAACAAAGGATGGAGTTCGTCATAAGTTGAAGCCCTTGAAGGAGGTGGAAGAAAAGGTATGTAGTACTGCCAGAATTTGCTTGGTAGATGGTAGAAAATTTTTGGGGGGTATGAAGCATGAGCATCATTGCTTTGCATTGATTCCTAAGATTAGTCAAGATAAATGTGAAGATGTACCCGCAAAAGTTTCAGATATGTTAGAAGAATTTCAAGATATTATCTCTAATAATGTACCAGAAGGTTTACCATCAGTGAGGAAGATAAGTCATCAAATGGATTTGATACCACGAGCCAGTTTGCCAAATAAGGCAGCCCATAGAATGACTCTAGCAGAGAGTGAAGAGTTGAATAGATAAGTTTAGGAGTTGTTGAGGAAGGGATTCATAAGAGAGAGCCTAACTCCATGTACGGTACCTGCAGTACTAGCACCGAAGAAAGATGGAGAGTGGAGAATGTGTACAGATTCTTGAGCCATCAACAAGATCACGATCAAGTGTAGATGTCCATTACCCAGAATGGATGACATAATGGATTGTTTGAGTGGAGCCAAGTACTTCACAAAGATTGATCTGAAGAGTGGGTATCACCAGATCCGAATCATAGAAGGAGATGAATGGAAGACAACCTTCAAGACAAAGGAGGGTTTGTATGAGTGGTTAGTCATGCCATTTGGGCTAACCAATGCACTGAGCACATTCATTCGGCTCATGAATGAGGTACTGAAAGAATTTTTGGGAAGTTTGGTTATTGTCTATTTAGATGATATTTTGATTTTCAATAAAACTTGGGATGAGAATCTAATGCATATTAGAAGAATTTTAGAGAAGCTGAGGGAGGAGAAGTTGTTGATTAATCTAAAGAAATGTAGTTTTGCAAAGAAGGAGTTGGTATACCTGGGATTTTTTGTCTCAGAGGAAGGTGAGAGCTATCCTTGAATGGCTTATGCCAAGGAGTCCTACAGAGGTAAGATCTTTTCATGGTTTGGCAAGTTTTTACAAAAAGTTTATCAGAAATTTTAGTAGCATTTGTGCACCCCTGACTTAGACAATGAGAGGGGATAGAAAAGAGTTTAGATGGACTAAAGGAGCAGACAAAAGCTTTGATAGATTGAAGCAGAAATTCATAGAACAACCTATTTTGGCACTTCCAGATTTCAATAAGCTATTTCAGGTAGATTGTGATGCTAGTGGTAGTGGTATAGGAGTTGTTTTGAGCTAAGAAGGTAAGCCCATTGCTTATTTTAGTGAGAAGCTTAATGATGCCAAGAAAAATTATTATGTTTATGATCAGGAGTTTTATGCAATAGTTTAGGCTTTGAAGAAATGGAGGCATTATTTGTTGCCCAAGGAGTTTGTTTTATATATTGATCATCAGGCTTTGCAGTATCTTAATAGTCAAGGAAATTTGAACCAGAGGCATTTAAAATGGGTTGAGTTTTCGTAGAGCTATACTTTTGTTTTGAAGCACAGGAGTGGGAAGTCCAACAGGGTTGCAAATGCCTTGAGCAGAAGGAAAAATTTGTTGACAGAAATGAAGATAGATGTTGTTAGGTTCGATGAGCTCAAAAGTTTGTATTTTGAAGATCCAGATTTTGTAGATCCCTAGAAAGCTTGTTTGGAACCTGTTACTTTGGACATGACAAAATGGTTGGATTTCATAATCCAAGATGGCATGTTGTTTAGAGGAAGCCAGTTGTGCATTCAAAGGAATTCCATGAGAGAGAACCTAATTAAGGAGAATCATAGTGGAGGATTAGACAGACACTTTGGTCAAGATAATACCATTGCTATTATTGGTGAAAATTATTATTGGCCACAATTGTAGCAAGATGTGGGGAAATTTGTGCAGACTTGCAGAATGTGTCAGATGGCAAAAGGAACAAGTTAGAATATAGGACTATATCATCCATTACCTATACCAGAGAAGCTGTGGGATGATATTAGTATGGATTTTATTCTTGGTTTACCAAGGACATAGAGAGAACATGATTCCATTTTTGTGGTGGTGGACAAATTCTTGAAGATGGTACATTTTATTCCTTGCAAGAAGACTAATGATGCTTTTCATATTGTAGAGTTATTTTTCAAGGAGGTGGTGAGTTTACATGGTCTACCAAAGAGCATAGTTTCAAATCGAGCTACCAAGTTTGTTGGTTACTTCTAGAGGACATTGTGGAAAGAGTTGAAAATAGATTTGAAGTTTAGTTCTATATACCATCCATAGACTGATGGATAGACAGAAGTAGTGAATAGGAGTTTGGGTAACCTACTACGATGCTTAGTAGGAGATAAGCCCAAGAGATGGGATTTGATTTTACCACAGGTAGAATTTTCTTACAACAATTCTATCAATAGGAGTACTGGTAAATCACCATTCCAGATTGTATATGGCAATAGCCCAAGAAATACTCCTGAGTTAAGGAAGCTAGACAAAGGAGAAAAGACAAGTGCTGAAGCTGAAGACTTTGCAGAACACATGAAGAATTTGCATGAAGAGGTGAAAAGGCACATTAATAAGATGAATATTAGTACAAGGCTAAGGCAGATCAGAAGAGGAGATATAAGGAATTCCAGGTAGGAGATGAAGTCATGGTTCACTTGAGAAAAGAAAGGTTCCCAATTGGAACATATAATAAGTTGAAAATGAAGAAATTTGGACCATGCAGAATTTTGAAGAAACATGATTCGGGAAATGTATATGAGGTGGAGTTGCCAAGTGGGATCAACATTTCCCCTATTTTTAATAATACTGATTTATTAGAATATCATGAAGGTGCAACAGAGGATGGACCAACAGAAGAACAGTGGAGTATTCTAGCATCTACTTCAACAGAGGAGATAAAAGAGATCTTGGATAGCCGTGTGGGAAGAATTACTCAGAACAGGAATATGAAGAATATTTGGTGAAATGGAAAGGAAGACCTGTTGAAGATTCTTCTTGGTTGTCTAAGTTAGAGGTTGATCATTTGGGTTTTCCTCACACAAACACCTAAGATGTGATAGGGTCACTTCTCAAATTACCCTGGGTGTCTGATGCAGGAGCATCCAGTGGTGTAAGGGAAATCTTGCATCACCCCAAAAAAGATGTGTTTCAAAATTGTTGATGTTCTTTCCATTTTTTTTCAAAATTTGTGGTTTTGATTCCATAATCACTTGAATAATGATGTAGAACTTTCAATTTTTCCAAACTGCTAAAAATAGCAACTGCTATTTTTAGAAAGTTTGCATTTGGGCATGGATTGAAGTGAAAATTTACAAGAAGCTTCATAACTGAAAAATAAGACCTTTGGTGAAGGAATCACGCAAAGATCATTTGTGAGCTGAAAGATATTAAAGTTTTTATTTCCTGAAAAACACCTGAAAATTATTCAAACTTAGGTTTGAGGCACTAAATGGCCCTGTATGGGCCCAAAAATGGCCGGAACTGGCAGAGCAGGTTCTTAGCGCGTAGAGCACTCCACGAGATTTACTATGCATAAAACAGTTCATCAATTGGATAATCAGATCAAAAGTTATGGCTCCCGGAAGTTGACCTATTTTTGGAGGGAGATGCAAATTTCAAAATTAGGTTGTTGGCCACCAAAAAAGCTATTAATAGCCATTTTTTGGGAACCCTTGGCAAGAGTAGAGTTAAGGGGGGAAGTGTAGAGTCAAGAATAGGTGGAAAAATAGAAACCCTAGCTAATTTGGGGTTACAAAAGGCAGATGATTCTAGAGTCTAGGAATAGGAAGCTGTAATGTGTTGCAGCCTGTGGAGGGTTGATTCCTCTAATTGTATTTGAGCTTGTGTAATGTAATAAGTTGTCCAAATCAATAATGAAAGTTCTATTTTTTGTGTGCAATTTTTGTTGTTGTGTGTTTTATGATTTAACTCCCTTCATCAGATTAACATGAAACTGATCAAGAACATTGAATCTGAGTTGGAAGCCTACCAAAAGCACAAACAATGAATAAGGAGGGTTAGCAGTCAGTAGGAAAATAGCCAGCAAATAATGGAAGACATCAACAAATCAAAAGAAGAGATATATGATTAGAGGAAGAGATATAAGTGGTATCATTAGAGATATTCAACAAACTAAGAATAGGAATATCATTCAAAGAAATGATTATTAATCACACATAAAGAGGAATCGTCAATATAAGGAATATGTCTGGATATATAAGGAAGGAATAATACATCTTTTGAGATTATATATTTGGAACAATATATATGTATATATAATTATCTGATGTCAGAATATAAAAACACTTCTGATCACATATGATTAAGCATAAAGGAAAAAGAAATAAGATAGTCCAAGGTATAGCAAAGAATACATCTGATTAAAAGGAAGAAGAGATATATATTTATATATAGGGAAGATATACATATTTTTGAGCATAACAAGAAAGAAGAAGGGAAAATATATACATTCAGATTGGAGGAGAAGATAGGAGAGATAAGGAGCAATGAGAGGAGAAATATATGTTTATATATTAGAATAAAATATATATATATATATTCATCAAGAGGGAAAACAATATATAGACTATATATATCTGAGCATAAGAAAGAAGAGGAATAATATGTAGATAGAGATATAAATCTGATTGTGGAGTTAAATCAAACCAAGGTACTCTCTAAAACCTTGTTTTCTTGGAAATTGATAATTTAGGGGAAAAAATTAGTGTTGTTTGTAATGTCTCCTTTTGAGACAACACTTTTTTTTCCCTAAATTATCAATTTCTGAGCAAACAAGGGTTTAGAGAGTACCTTGGCTTGATTTAACTCCACAATCAAATTTAGATCTCTATCTACATATTATTCCTCTTCTTTCTTATGCTCAGATATATAGTCTGTATATTATTTTTCCCCTTGATGAATATATATATTTTATTCTAATATATAAATATATATTTCTCCTCTCACTGCTCCTTATCTCTCCTATCTTCTCTTCCAATATGAATGTATATATTTTTCCTTCTTTCTTGTTATGCTCAGAAATATGTATGTCTTCCCTATATATAAATATATCTCTTCTTCCTTTTAATCAGATGTATTCTTTTTTATACCTTGGACTGTCTTATTTCTTTTTCCTTTATGCTTAATCATATGTGATCAAAAGTGTCTTTATATTCTTACATCAGATAATTATATATACATATATATATTGTTCCTAATATATAATCCTAGAAGATGTATTATTCCTTCCTTATATATGTAGACATATTCCTTATATTGACGATTCCTCTTTGTGTGTGATTAATAATCATTTCTTTGAATGATATTCTTATTCTTAGTTTGTTGAATATCTCTAATGATACCGCTTATATCTCTTCCTCTAATTGTATATCTCTTCTTTCAAATTTTTGTTCTCTTCCATTATTCACTGACTATTTTCCTACTGACTGTTGACCCTCCTTATTCATTGTTTGTACTTTTGGCAAGCTTCTAGCTCAGATTTGATGTTCTTGATCAGTTTCATGTTAATCATTGCCCCCTCTTGATAATTGTTTCATTCATATCCCTTAAGATTCCTTTCTCCTCACAATCGCTGCACATTCTTTATACTCTTTTATGAATCATTTAGTTTTATTGATCCATGTACCATCTTAGTTCTCCCTCCTTTCTCTCCTTTCCTAACTCTGCATATATCCTTTTAAGATCTCCTCAAGCTTGCTAATATTCATATGATGTTCCCCATTATTCTTCTTCCATGATTCTTATTTATTTTGGAAGTGTCTCTTGTAAGAGACGTCGCCTTTCCAGCAGTCATGTCCCTTTTATAAACTTTGACTAAACTAATTTTGTTTATTGATTGTGCCTCCTTTATGGAGAGCTGCTAGCCCCACCATGGGACTATTTATTATTAGATATTCTAATATCTATTATATAATATATGATCAATATTTATATATGCTTATTTATTATTTAACATTTACTTATATTTATATTGGTATAATATATATATATATATATATATATATATATATATATAATCAATGAGACATTAATATATGTATATTTATATTTATGTTTATATCTTATATATATAATAATATTTATTTATTAGATATTAACATATATATACATATATTTATGAATATCATTTACAATTATAATAACTTTATATATTAGCATATTGACCACATTTATATTTGTATATGTATATTCAATATACACAATTATTGTTTATCATTAAATGTTGTATTTCACAAGGGCAACTTCATCGCCTTTTATTGTACTATGTAAATCTTTAATTTAAACAATGTCGTAATATCGTGACATGACAGCCCTCCCCACTCAAAATTTTCTTGTCCTCAAGCAATCACAACAAGTTCTTTCATTACCTTGCACTTTAACGTCTATGAATTTGTGGTTCTAATTCAGAATGAACATGCTTGAGTGGAGAGAAATTGATTGTAATTCCATGAAAGAGAAATTATGATCAAAAGAGCATTTGTTTGATGTTTTGAATAATAATGATGGGATGCAAGTATCATAGATTAAGAAGATTTGAGAGTATTGAGATTCCAAGATGCATCTTGAGATTTGGTCTTGTACTTGTCATCTTGTAGTTTTACCTTTTGATGTGTTATTGATCTCAAAATTGTGAAGAGTTATGTTCCTGAGGCATAATTGATTGTATGATGTCATGGACAAAAAATTTTATGATCAAAGAAGATTTGGTAGGCTTTAATTTGGATAGCGATGTGATTGATGAAATATAAGTGTTATAGATGATTATGAAGAATGATCCTGGGAATTTGTGGGTTATGGGCCCATAATATGACTTAGTATCAATTTTATGTTACTTAAATCAAGAGAAGAATTCAAAAGAGATTCTTGGAAGAAATGAATTTGGTTCATGGGTCTTGTGATTAATGGAATTACTTTTTATTTTCTATACTTCCCTAATGTCCCTTGTAGGATATACTAATTTCTTCACCTACACACAAAAAATAACTCTTGAAAGGGACATTAGTAATATTAAAGATCAGTAAATTAACAATGAAATCAACATATCATAATTAATGATATAACATAAATAACATTTAATTTCAACATATAGTTATCCCTACCTCAAGTCGATCCTTTGATAGAATCCACAGAAATACTTGCATGTTAGGGCATGATGGAGGGTACACTTCCTACCTATCACCTCTTATGTCCACCTTCAAGGTTCAAGAATGTGATGGAGGGCACACTTCGTACCTATCACATTTTGACAAGAGCATGATGGAGGGCATTCTTCCTAGGTCTCAGGGTGGCTAAACCATCTCTCCCTAGTCCCCATGTGGTGCATGCCATTCATATGGAGTGTCGTTGTCCTTATGTGGTGCATGCCATTCATATAAGGTACTCTCAATCTAATGTGGTGCATGCCATTCATAATAGATCACCTCAGCCTCATGTGGTGCATACCATTCATATGAGGTCACCCCAGACTCATGTGGTGCATACCATTCATATGAAGTTCGTTATTGTCCTTATGTGGTGCATGCCATTCATATAAGGTACCCTCAATCTAATGTGGCACATGCCATTCATACTAGATCACCTTGGCCTCATGTGGCGCATGCCATTCATATGAGGTCGCCCTGGACTCATATGGCACATGCCATTCATATGAAATCTATTATTGTCCTTATGTGGCACATGCCATTAATATAAGGTACCCTCAATCTAATGTGGTGCATGCCATTCATAATAGATCACCTTGGCCTCATGTGGCACATACCATTCATATGAGGTCACCCCGGACTCATGTGGCGCATGCCATTCATATGAAGTCCATTATTGTCCTTATGTGGTGCATGCCATTCATAATAGATTGTTTTGGCCTCATGTGGTTCATACCATTCATATGAGGTCACCTCAGACTCATGTGGCACATGCCATTCGTATAAGGTACCCTTGATCTAATGTGGTGCATGCCATTCATAATAGATCACCTTGGCCTCATGTGGCGCATGCCATTCATATGAGGTCACCCCAGACTCATGTGGTGCATGCCATTCATATGAAGTGTGTTATTTTCCTTATGTGGCACATGCCATTCATATAAGGTACCCTCAATCTAATGTGGCGTATTCCATTCATAATAGATCACCTTGGTGGTGTAGTCACGGTAGGACGGTTCACAGAATGAACTATCCAGATGGTGCAGCAAGAGTAAACACAATGGAAACAACTCAAATAAATGGGACAAATGCAGATTCAGTCATTTAGTATATCAAAGAATTCAAATACAATCTGGCCGGCAACATGCGGGCTTATAATTAGGGCTCAAAGGCCTGAGTACATACATGTGCAAGATAAGGCTTTGAAGCTCTTTCACACAAAATCTAGACTATGGATTATGAATCAATTGCAAATTGCTTCCTAAGGATCTATTACATCAATATATATCATCTTCAGACTAATAGATTTCTCCACGTCCTCAAGTGAATGAAATAATGTGTGCACCCTTAGGGAAGGTCGGCCATGAACCACAGGACATTGAATGATGTGTCATTGAGATCCACAAGTCAAGGAATGATCTGCAAGCCTTCTCCTTTAGTTGATTATTAGGAACTGTTAGAATGCTTTGCTCTGAGAAAATAATCAATCTTCTGATAGCGATATCTTTCCGATAACTGATCCAAATGCTCTAAATTTTTGATATGATGTAGTTGAATGAATGTAGATGCTAAGTCCAGATCCACAAGATGTGAAATGCCAAAACTAGACCACAAGTTGAAAACTACTACTGACTGAACTGCCTGAACTGAACTAGAAAATGAAAGAACTGAAATGCCAACAAACTAAAATGCAAATATTTTTGGTTGATGCAAGATTGCTCTTGAACCAGGGATGCTCCTGCATCACTTTGCCTCATGTGGCACATGCCATTCATATGAAGTCTATTATTGTCCTTATCTAGTGCATGCCATTCATATAAGGTACTCTCGATCTAATGTGGCACATGCCATTCATAATAGATTGCCTCTTTCTTGCTCTCTATTATGCTTCACTCAATACATCAGCAATATACATTTCCCTTTAGAGTACTCGGTCCTAGAATCAATTCTCTTTCCTTCTTTTACTTGAAGTTACTTCATTTTCCTCCTGTATGTCTTTGTTGGATATGATTTCTATAATCTATGCTTGAGCTCTTTTTCCACATTTATGCCCCAATTCCCATACTTCTTTGCATTTGTAACACATCCTTTCCTCTTTTCCACAAATGTGGACCCTTTCCTCCATTTCCTCATTTTTCATGATTTTAGGTTTTGTTCTCTCTTTTTTTGCATATCAGTGACCTGGCTTCCATTTTTTGTTGCATTAAATTCTTTCACAGGATGGCAAGTCGATAGCTCTGATAACACTTGTAATCTCCCCTTTTGGGACAACACTATTTTTTTCCCTAAATTATCAATTTCCAAGCAAACAAGGGTTTAGAGAATACCTTGTCTTGATTTAACTCTACAATCAGATTTAGATCTCTATCTACATATTATTCCTCTTCTTTCTTATGCTCAGATATATATAGTCTGTATATTGTTTTTCCCCTTGATGAATATATATATTTTATTCTAATATATAAACATATATTTCTCCTCTCACTGCTTCTTATCTCAACTATCTTCTTGAATCTGAATGTATTTATTTTTCCTTCTTTCTTGTTATGCTCAGAAATATGTATATCTTCCCTATATATAAATATATATCTCTTCTTCCTTTTAATCAAATGTATTCTTTTCTATACCTTGGATTGTCTTATTTCTTTTCCTTTATGATTAATCATATGTGATCAGAAGTGTCTTTATATTCTGACATCAGATAATTATATATGCATATATATTGTTCCAAATATATAATCTCAGAAGATGTAATATTCCTTCCTTATATATGCAGACATATTCCTTATATTGATGAGTCCTCTTTGTGTGTGATTAATAATCATTTCTTTGAATGATATTCTTATTCTTAGTTTGTTGAATATCTCTAATGGTACTGCTTATATCGCTTCTTCTAATCGTATATCTCTTCTTTCAATTTGTTGTTGCTTTCCATTATTCGCTGACTATTTTCCTACTGACTGCTAACCCTCCTTATTCATTATTTGTACTTTTGGCAGGCTTCCAACTTAGATTCGATGTTCTTGATTAGTTTCATGTTAATTGCTGCCCCCTCTTGATAATTGTTTCATTCATATCCCTTAAGACTCCTTTCTCCTCACAATCGCTGCACATTCTTTATACACTTTTATGAATCATTTAGTTTTATTGATCCATGACCATCTTAGTTCTCCCTCCTCCTTTCTCTCCTTTCCTAACTCTGCATATATCCTTTTAAGATCTTCTCAAGAATGTTGATATTCATATGATGTTCCCCTTATTCTTCTTCCATGATTCTTATTCGTTTTGGAAGTGTCTCTTGTAAGAGACATCACCTTTCCAGCAGTCATGTCCCTTTTATAAACTTTGACTAAACTAATTTTGTTTTGCCTCCTTTATGGAGAGCTGCCAACCCCACTGTGGGAATATTTATTATTATATATTCTAATATCTATTAGATAATCTATGATCAATATTCATATATGCTTATTTATTATTTAATATCTATGTATATTTATATTGGTATAATATATATAATCAATGAGACATTAATATATGTATATTTATATTTATGTTTATATCTTATATATATAATAATATTTGTTTATTATATATTAACATACATATATATATATATACATGTATTTCTGAATATCATTTACAATTATAATAAATTTATATATTAGTATATTGACAATATTTATATTTGTATATGTATATTCAATATACACAATTATTATTTATCATTAAATGCCGTATTTCATGAGGGCAACTTCATTGCCTTTTATTGTACTATTTAAATCTTTAATTTAAATAATGCTTTAATATTGGGACATGACAAAATTACACTATGTAATTGATTTCATTTGTGAAATACTAATGTAACAAGGGATGGAACACACACATGAGAATTAAATGAAAAGTAGATAAGAGAAGAGGTGCAAGGGAAAACATGATTGTGCACAGGCATAAAGCTAGTTTTCCCTAGATGGGTAGGATAGTATATATAATGATTTACTCATGAGGGGAGAAAGGCATGATGCCTCTAATTTAAATATATCATAATAAAAGACTTATATGATGTGAAAGAAAGAAAACATGATATATGGAATAAACCTTCTTTTGTTGAAATAAGTCTTCTTTTGTCAAAATAAGCCTTCCTTTACTGAAATATGCCTTCTTTTCTATTTAATCAAATTTTCTTGAGTTGAATATATATATATATATATTGTTGGTTTTAGGATAGACAACTGAGAGGGGGGGTGAATCAGTTGTCACCAAAAAATTTTGTTCTTTAAATACTTAAATCCTTCTTATATTTCTACAACATAATAAAGATTCAATCATGGAAGTACAATGTAATAACTCAAGAGCAGAAGCACATTAACACATATGACACCAAGATTTTAACGTGGAAAACCTGATTAAGGGAAAAACCACGGGTGACTAACCCAAGATTATATTCTCTATTAAAAGAATAAGAAGAACAAACATGTCACTTGCCAATTAGGGCTCACTGCCTGAGCACACTGCTCACAAGAGGCCTACTTCCTACAGGAGACACATTGTCTACAAAATAATATAAATATTACATACTTGAACTAGAGATTAGCATCTTCACCATGCTTGAGACAGTTCCATTTAAGCTTAATACTTTTGTTCTGCTTTTTGCTCTTCTCCTACCTACCACTTTCTCATCTTGACCAAGGATACTTTGAAATGACTTCACAAATCTTATTTATACAAGACATCGACTTTGAAATGATCATCAAAGTCAGCACAACACAAACTTTATTTTATTATAGAGCAATTGCACAAATATAACTTGACTTATTCCAAAAACTTCATGCGTATCACTACCCTATTGGCCACGCATATCTGGGATTTCAATCTTCTTTGAGGAACACGCCATGCTTCCTAAAACATCTTCAAGATCATCTGCAACATGTGTAGAACATCTGGTCAGCCAAAATTAGGAAGAACACCATCACCTGAAGGTAAATCTTCAATTACGAGCTCAATCTTCAATGCGGACCACCAACACAAACTAGACACAATCTAGAGAGCCCCACAAGCTTTCTTGAATCACCAAGAACATCCACACTACTTCTTCTTAATGAAATCATTCGCATCTTCATCTGAAACCTCAAGAACACAGTCTGTCATCACTATCACATTAGAATAATTACTTACGGACCTCCAGACCATGAACCAATTGAGTTGTCAATTCACATTGGCTTCCTAAACAAGCCACCAAATCCACAGAACAAGATATTGCATTTTTGGATCTCACTGAACCTATTTGTGTCACTATTACCTCTGAACAGCTTGTTGTGCCTCTCACACATGCCCCATTTAAAAATGAGGACCCCCTCTTTTGATTTGGATTAGATGTCATTAGATCTTTTCATCTCCTAAGTGGTCAAAGTCCATTTTGACTTTGATTGAATGATAGTATTGAAGAATCACTTCAAGAACTTGCTAGGTTGTATCTTTATTTTCCTTTTGAAGGCCATGAATTACCCTTTTGCGCTAGATTGCCCTTGCTCCGACCTTTGCACTAAATTCCTATCTGTCTGACCTTTGTGCTAGATTCTCTTCCAACTAACCTGGCACTAAAATCTATTGTCACTGACTTCAGCGCTAAATTCCCTTTCCGATGGACTTCTGCGCTAGAATTGACCATCTCTGACTTGCACTAAATCGATTGATCACCGACTAAGTCAGACGAAGCCAAAGTGCCCGCAAGTCAGATGGACCTCAAATGCCCGCAAACTGTGCCAATTGAATTTATGAGTTTAGCATTGAAAACATTCCTGTCCAGCCAGGTCCAACACATCCAAATTCCCCGCTAGGTCTGAGCCAGGGAAAAACTATGCTAAACCCTAAACTGATAGATGCATGCCTGCGCATTAATGGTGATTTCACCAGAGGTGAAAAAGAACAAATCCTCTATTTTGAACCATTTGTTTTACATTCGACAAGATTTTAGAGCTTCGTTCAGGATTTTGAACTTTCTTGTGCTGTTGATCTACCCCAAATTTGAAGTCGCAACCTACCTGCACAATCCGAGCACGCCTTCCATATTTGCCAGGTAGGGTTTTGAACCTTGTCCTTCAAACTTTTACTACATACTGTTAGGGTTTGTTTAAACATTAATATTTCTAAAAGCAGAATTTTGGGGTTTCTAGCTAGGGTTTGCATTTAAATTGTTCATTTTTTTGTTTAAACCCGATTAAGATTCTCTGTTGAAAATGTGAACGGATCTCTATAAGTCAAAAGGACCAAAACTTAGACAAATTTCCTGTAGATACCTTCAGCACTGAAATGAGGGTTGACCGACCTACAAGCTTGTCGATTATCTAGTCGGTCGGAGCCCTCTAAAACCTGCGTCGCACAATCAGACCCATTGGACGCTAAAAACTTTGGTCTCTGACCTACATGCCCAAATCACATTTCTTTGACTTGGTCGGAAGGACCTCAAAGCCCCGCCAACCTTGAAACTACCTTTTGAACTAGATTACCCTTCCTCTAACTTGCTCTAAAAGACCTCATCTCTGACTTGGTCAGGCACCTCAAATTTCCCCGCAAAGTCGATGACGCCTCAAAATCCCGCTGGAAGCTATACATCAATTTTGCACTGAAAATGATCCCTTCTAACCTACACTGCAATACTCTCTCACTGACTTGGTCGGTAGCAACCAAAACTTGCGCAAATTGGACCACACCGAATACCGCACAAATGTAATACAAAGAATACCGATAAGATTTGCACTAAAAACACAACCGGCTGACTTGACAACCAATGGAGGTCAGTGCCCTCTAAAACCTGCGTAGGTTGGTACCTTTCAAAATCCATGCAAAGCATTGAAAATCATGAACATTAGTAAAACCTTTGGTCAGACCTGCCCATTTTCCCTGCTGAGGTCGGATGACCCTAATTTCAGCGCTTTTCTACCTGCAGGTTGAATGACCCTAAAATTAGCACAAAATATGCAAATGACTGTATTTTCTAAGAGTTTTCAAAGGGAAAGTGTCAAATGATAGAGTTAATGTTGTAATACATTGATAATGATGATTTTCATGAAATTTATTGCAACATTAGATGTTTCTTCGCATGCATTAATGATGGTTGTTACAATTGCAATAAATGTTAGATTTGAGTTTCCTTCAAAAGGTATGTTAGTAGTAATAGTAGATTTGTTAAATTCATCTTAAACTTAGGAGTGTGTTATAAGATTCCTCAAGGTATCAAACTTATAAGGTCCAGTCCTGTAGACTAAATGACTGCTCAAGCCCAAGCTATCAAGTACGAGTTCAACCCCCTTTATTCTAATGTTCAAAGCTAGAATCATTTGGCACCAAAACAAACCATACTTTGTGCCATTTTTAAAATGGTGCTACTACTTCTTCTCATGGAGCTATTATAGATAATAGCGCCACTACGCAAGACACATTGTGCCACTTTCATATATAGCGCTACTGCGCAATATACTTAGCGCCATATTAACAAATGGTGCCACCCCATCACTTGGCGCTAATCTAAGGAATAGCGCCAATCCTCCCAATAGCACATATATCACATATTGCGCTAATCCTGTACATTGCGCTAAAACTAAAAATAGTGCCACTACTTACAATAGCACTAGTCTAGAACATAGTGCTAGCCTCATACCCATTTGGCACCAAAGCACCAAAACCCTAACCCTTCCAAACATTGCGCTACTATAGACAATAGCACCAAAATGCTAAATAGATGGCAACAATCCACCCCTATGCTACCTAGGTGGATAGCACTGATCTAGATGATTGCGCTAATCCACTCTTTTTTTGCGCTACGCGATCTTGCGATAGCACTACAAACCCCAAACCCATTTCCTGAACCAAAAAAATGTTACAAAACTAAAAAATCACAAAGCCATGGTTAGGCCCTACCTAGGGTCTAGCCTCTAGTGCTCTACTATCTCTCCTTTGCTCCTTCTTCTCAAGAGGTCAATGTGTGCAAATATGGCACTCTTAGGGCCCACTTGTCTTAATATAGTAGGCCATGTCATCCTTCCACCCACTCTTTTTCCCCTCCAGGGTGTAGATCACAACCTTTTTCCACTATTTTTCTTCTTGTCATCTTCTTTTTCCATCCCCTGTCCAACTTTCACTCCCCTCGCCCCTTGACCTCGTAGGAATTTGGGGGGAAACCGCGCTGATAAAAGTGGGGTAAATAAATATAACTTCTGAGTCTGATTAGGCTCCATATAACAACAATCTCCCACTTGGAGACTGATTAGACTCCACACCATATCATCTCCCACTTGGAGACTGATCATAACACCACTGATCCTGTAGCTCCCACTGGAAATAACCACCTTGGACTTTGCTATTCTGTTTTTGTTGTTTTCAATCTAGAAGACCAACTGAAGCTGAAGAGGAGCTCAACTTCTCCCTTGTCATTGCCTTTGTAAACATATCTGCTAGATTGTCATTTGTATGTATCTTTGCTAGATGTAACTGTCCATCATCCAACACTGACCGAATGAAGTGATACCTCAACTGTATGTGTTTGGTCTTTGAATGCAAGGCAGAATTCTTTGCAAGATGTATGGCACTCTGGCTATCTGTAAACAAATAACTGTTAACCTATTGTGTGCCCAATTCATTCATAAAAGATTACAGCCATATCATCTCCTTGCTTGCCTCTGTTGCAGCTACATATTCTACGTCTGTGGTGGATAAAGCAATCACCTTTTGCAACCTGGAAATCCAACTCACTGTTGTTCCACCTATAGTAAAGACATAACCTGTAGTACTCCGCCTGGTATCAATATCCCCTGCCAAATCTGAGTCTACATAACCTGCTAAATCAGTATTAGAGCCCCCAAAACATAAGTGTTTATTGGATGTACCTCTCAAATATCTAAGAATCCATTTGACTGCATTCCAATGCTCTAATCCGGGATGACTCATATACCTGCTCACGACTCCTACAGCATGTGTAATATCCAGTCTGGTGCATACCATGGCATACATTAAACTTCCTACAGCTAAAGCATAGGCTACCTTGGACATTTTCTCTTCCTCCTCTTATGTCTTAGGACACATCTCCTTGGTCAATTTCAAATGACTAGGCAAAGGTGTGCTGACAGCTTTTGCATTCTCCATGTGGAATCTCTGCAACACCTTCTCAACATAAGCAGCCTGAGATAGAGTCAATTTGTTGTTCTTCCTATCTCTACAAATTTTCATACCAAGGATTTGTTTTGCTACCCCCAAATCCTTCATATCAAATGACTGTGCTAACTGTTGTTTTAACTCTATTATGTGATCCATGTTAGACCCAGCTACAAGCATGTCATCAACATATAAACATAAAATAATGTAGCTGTCATTATCCAACCTCTTAAAATAAACACAATGGTCAGAATTACACCTGCTGTAGCCTCACTCAGCCATAAAACTGTCAAATTTTAAATACCATTGCCGAGGTGCTTGTTTCAGGCCATACAAACTCTTCTTCAATCTGCACACCAGTTTCTCCTTACCTTTGACCTCAAATCCTTGGGGTTGTTCCATATATATCTCCTCCTCCAAATCACCATGGAGAAAGGTAGTTTTAACATCTAGCTACTCCATATGTAAATCTTCAGCAACCACAATACTTAAAATAGTATGAATAGAAGTCATCTTGACAACTGGAGAAAATATCTCATCAAAATCAATGCCCTTTTTCTGTGCAAATCCTTTTACAACTAACCTGGCCTTAAATCTTTTCTTACCTCCACCTTCCTCTTTCAGCCTATAAACCCATTTATTTGGTAAAGCCTTTTTATCTACAGGTAACTTGCATAATTCCCAAGTATGATTTTTTAGCAAGGAGTCCATTTCTTCTTTCATTGCAAGCTCCCACTGAACCTGTGTATCCACCTACATAGCTTCATCATACCCTTCTGGTTCACTAGCATCTGTTAACAAAATAGAATACAAAGAGGGAGAAAACCTTTCAGGAGGTCTACTTATCCTTGTTGATAATCTAACATTCACTGGAGTTTGTGGTATTTCTGGTTGCTGTTGCGGAGCATGAGGAACCACTAGAACATCACTATTTGGAGTATCATCCAACACCACATAATCCTTTACTTTCTTCTCATGCTACTGCAACTGATCTTTGTACAACACCTTCTCATTGAATATAACATCCCTGCTTCTCACAATTTTCTGATTTTCAAAATCCCAAAGCCTATAACCAAATTCATCAATGCCATATCCAACGAAGGTACATTTTTTTGATTTTGCATCCAACTTGGTTCTATTTTCAGAATGTATATGTGCAAATGCTTCACAGCTGAAGGTTTTCAAAAAAGAATAACTCACCTTCTTGCCTGTCCATGCTTCCTCTGGAATACCACAGCCCAAAGGAACTGAAGGACCTCTGTTAATTAAATATACAGCAGTGTTAACAGCCTCTGCCCACATGTTTAAAGGCAGTCGAGCATGCAATCTCATAGTCCTTGCATGCTCCATTATTGTCCTATTCATGCGTTCAGCCACTCCATTTCCCTGTGGAGTCCTTGGAACTATTTTTTGCCTAGGAATTCCATTAAAGGAACAATAATCTTCAAATTCTTTGTTGTAATACTCACCGCCATTATCAGATCTGAGACATTTTAATCTGTTACCCGTCTCATTCTTAACCAAGCTTCTCAATTTTTTGAATGTTTCAAATACATCAGATTTCTGCCTAAGGAAATAAATCCATACCTTCCTAGTTGCATCATCTATGAATGTAACATAATACCAAGAGCCACCAAGAGAAGATACTTGAGCTGGCCCCCATACATCTATATGCACAAGCTCCAACTTTTCATTTTTCTTTTGCTTCCCATCCTTGAGAAAACTGACTCTCTTTTGTTTTCCATACACACAACTTTCATAGAAATCCATATTAATACATTTCAAACCTAGTAAAACTTTCTTAGAATGAAGTACCTTCATACCTTTTTCACTCATATGCCCAAGTCTGTTATGCCACAGTGTTGTCTCAGAACCTGCAACAACTTTTCCAGTCTCTTCCTGCAAACCTGCAGCAACTGTTCCTAAACCTGTTTGTTTTTTCTCTGTAACAGCTAAAGTAGAATAGTATGACCTATACAAAGATATAAGGTGCCTACTTTCACACCTTTTGCTACTACTAAGGCACCTTTTGAAACCTTCCAATTTTTATTAGTAAATGTAACAGTGTAACCTTGTTCAGTTAGCTACCCTACTGAAATTAAATTCCTACTGAGCCTTGGAACATGCCTTACCTCTTGTAATAGCCAATGATTTCCATTCTGCAACTTAATCTTGATTCTTCCCTTTCTAACAATCTGACAGGGTTCATTATCTCCCAAATAAACCAGCCCAAAATCCCCTTGGACATAATCAAGAAAATAACTTCTATGGGGTGTAGCAGGAAATGAGGCCCCTGAATCTAAAACCCATGAATCATCAGCATTATCTAGGGAAAGAATCAAAGCATCATCTTCAGACTTATTGCTTACCACATTTGCTTCCTTATTGCCTTCTTGTTTGTCTCCTTCTTTGTTCTTCCTAGACCAACAATCTTTCTTCAGATGACCTAGTTTTCTACAGTACCAGCAATCCTTCTGTCTTCTAGTTTGGGATCTTTTGTCCTTTGATTTTCCTCATGACTTCCCATGACCTCCAGAACCTTTTCCTCTCTCCTTTGATCTGCCTCTGCTTCTGCATTCAAAACATTGCCTGATGTGGATCCACCTGAGCTTTTCCTACGAATTTCCTCACTCAGAATAACACCAACAACATCATCAAATTTCAGGGTAGTTGAACCAGAAACAGAGTTACTAACCACCATTACCAAACTATCCCAGCTTTCAGACAATGAACATAATATCAAGAGAGCTCTAACTTCTTCATCAAATTTTACATTTACAGAAGTTAATTGATTGACAATCGTATTAAATTCATTTAAATGATCTGTCACAAATCCACCTTCAACCATTTTTAGATTAAACAAATGCTTCATGAGAAATACCTTATTTGAGGCTGACGGTTTTTCATACAATTTTGCCAAAGCTTTCATCAGACCATCTGATGTCTTCGCTTCTGTTATATTGAATGCCACCAATGGTGCTAGGCACAATCGAATGGTTCCTAGTGCCTTTTTGTCAAGAAGATTCTAATCCTCATCAGACATTGTTGCTGGTTTCTTGGCTACTCCTTCCAACAGCATCCATAAATCCTTTTGATAGAGGTAGTCCTCCATCTGCATCTTCCAAAACTGATAGTTCTTCCCATTGAATTTATCGACCTTCAATTTACCCTCATTCGCCATTGCTCCCACTCAACCGTGAGACTTTCCTGTAGATGATAATCGAACACAACCCGCTCTGATACCACTTGTTAGGGTTAGCTGGAAGAAGATATCAATTAAATGCAAATAAAGATTAAACAGAGGAATGGAAATACACAGAAAAAATAACAGCGAGAGACAAGTTTTAACGTGGTTCACCCAAACTCGGGCTACATCCACCAAACAGAGAGTCCAATATTATTATCTAGTAAAACAAATCGATTACAATCAGCAATCCCTGCAACTCAATACCACTGCAAAATGCTACAATACAATACCAAAACCCTAACCCTTGGCCGCTTTTTATCAAGCTTTTTGTCGGTTACAAAATAGGGTTTTCTTATGTCGGTCAATGAAAAATAACTCCCAGTGCTTTATAAAATAATAAAAAAACCCCATTTTAGAGATGGTCAATTCTAGCGCTGCCCCTTGACCCCGTCTTGGGGGCGCTGCCCCTTGACACCCTAGGAATTTGGGGGGAAACCGCGCTGATAAAAGTGGGGTAAATATAACCTCTGAGTCTGATTAGGCTCCATATAACAACAATTTCTCCTATAATTTTAAACATGAAATCTCTATGACAGACCTTTGCAACACAAAACAAAAGAGCGGAGAAGCCTTCGCTTCCTTATTGTAGAGGTGGAGAAGCTTAGCAAGCAAACTCCCTTGGCCAATTCTTGAAAAACAACTAGTCACCATGTTTGTGACCAACTTCAATTAGGAAATAGGGTTTCATTTACAAATCCTTTGTGCGTCTACCTTTGAAGAAGTCATCGACAAAGGTACTACCATAGAACAAGCCCTCATCGCCAAGGGCTCCATCAAATTATATGACTACAAGTCCAACAACAACAAACTCCATATCAACACCCCAACGCAAACAACAAAACCAACACGCAATCAAACAACAAGCCACACTATTGGGGGAAGAACAAGAACACCTTGAACCACAGCATCACTGATGTGAAGGCCGTCTAACATGTACAAAATCAAACACTTGCACATACCTATACTAGCAATATAAATAACCCAAGGGGGCAAACTAAGCAAAACAAACCATGAAGGCAAATTACACCTTTATGGGAACCCATCGAGGACATCCTCGATAGTTGTCTCAAGAAAGGTTTGGTAATGCTCCCACCTGTTAAACCTTGTCAAGAGAATGAGCTCAAAGCCGCATGGTACAACAAAATCCATTATTGCAAATACCATCGCATTGTCAGCCATAAAACCGCTGACTGCATGAAATTGAAACATTGCGCGTAGGACCTCGTAGATCAAAATCAAGTTAGCCTTGATCAAAGCACCCAACCATCACCAAATGCTAATCTAAGAGCTTACAAGGATCCACTGCCCAACTATAACAAAGCCTCCTCATCCAATCAAACCTACAACTTCACCCCGCCACCCGCATCCTATGACTCTATTGTAGGATGGATAGAACCATCATTTCACCATGTCAACACAATCACCATGTTGATAACTAAGAGGGGGGGTGAATCAGTTATCCTAATAATTTTTGCTTTCTAAACTTTCTTAATAATCAATGCAACATTAATTCAAATAAGCAAACATAACCATGAAATGGAAATACACATGACACAATATTTTTGACGTAGAAACCCTGTTAAAGGAAAAAACCATGGGGTGATTAACCCAATATTGTATTCTCTATTAGAAGAATGGAAATACAAAATGACACTTGCCAATTAGGGCTCACTGCCCGAGCACACTGCTCACAAAAGGCACACTGCCTACAAGAGACACACTGTCTACAATTTATAAAGAGTGTAATACAATACTTGAACTGATAAGGAGCATCAACATATGCTAGAGTTCAATTCCAGTTAGGCTTAGTACACTGATCTGCTGCACTTCATCTTTCCTCTTCTTTTGTGCTACTCTCCTTTCACATACCGAACCTTCCTTTCTGCTTTTACTCAGGTCTACTACTTTTCTTCGCACATTACTCAAAACCACGACACACCTCATAACTAAAATCATATTATATATATATATATATGCAAAAGTGATTTCATCACCTTTCTAGTTGGCATCTGGAACAGTTAATAATTTCCTCAAACTCTGATCTGTCGGCTGAATCCTTGCACACCAAGTAATGTGGACCAATCATATACTTGTAGAAGTCATCAATTATATTGGTCAAACATAACTTATGCCTTAAGAACCTTTTCCATCATTAGTAACACATCCAGAATAATGTCTGATGTTCTGCCAGTCAGTTCTTCCTCTGTTCACACTATCACTTGGGAACCCGACACTCAAGCATTCATATCTCTTTATCCTTTCCACATCGGAGGCTCAAACCCTAGAATCTATTAGTTAAGATACTCCTCTTGACTTCCCCAAATCTGCACTTCACTGAGATACTTCTACTGAGAGATTCGGACCTGTCTGTCGAACCTTACTGACTACTCTGTTCTTGCTTACCAGACCTCAACACTTCTTCAATCTGACTTCCGGTGAGGACCTATCATGTCTTGTGGATGTGTGGGATAACCTTTGTTGCCATCAATGACAACATTCATAAGTCCATATAGTATCTCTTGCCAACAATATCCCCCTTTGGCATTGATGGCAACACTCAGTGAAAAATGACTAAGTGTCACACTATACTCTCCTTTGGCTGATGCTCTATCTCTATGTACATTTACCGAAGCTCCCCCTTAGTTGGATTCCTCATTTTTCACTGCTCCTCATTCCCCCTTTGACATCAATGGCAAAGGGTAGGGTCCGCACATCAAAAATTTTAAAATTTTAACTATACTTGTTTGCATAAGTATATACATATGGCATACTTACATATACTAAAGTATGTTTGCAAAAGTTGTTTTTAATTGAATGAATTCTATAGCCCAACTTTGCTTCATTTTATCCAAAATTGATATATGACTGCTTAATAGGAATGCAAACACATCTGCCCTTTTTAGATCTATTGGATCATTGGTCCAGGCTGTGATTTGAGCTTCATTTATGGCCTCATGCATGGCCTCTAACTTAGGGACAATTATCCCTCTAAGCTCACTCAACCTACTGATTCTATTTTTCTTCTCTTTTTCAAGCTTCTTAATTTCATTCAAAACTACAACCATTTGATATTCTTGATTTATTATGGATGTAGTAAGTGGATCAAAATTTTGAGAAAATTTTATCAGTTTATCCTCCTGTTCTTTCATTTTCTTCTCAATCTCCACTGTTGTTTTAGACCAGGATATACAAAATTTGTATACATCACCTCCATCCTTAAGGGCATTTTCCAAACTTTTTATCCCAATACCCATAACTCTTCTGTCATTTGAAATTATCCCTTGCAGCTTAGAGAATCTTTTATCCAAAAACTCTTTCCTGACCTTCTCCTCAGCTGATTTCTCTAGATAATCAAAATGTGTGCTAACACTATTGACTAGAGTTTTGAGATTACCAGAAGAGGAGGCTATGGGATCCTTCTAAAAAGATGGCATGATCTTTTCCAACACTCTGAATGCTACCTCTAGAAGCTCATAGTCTTCCATGTGAGATTTTGGTAGTTTCTCTTTGACCTTCGCATTTGCGAATGAAGCTATCTTCATTGTTTGTACTGGAGATAGAGAGTCAAAATCTAATGGCCCTTTGAGTAATTCCAGTTCATCCATCTCATTAGTTGCTTTTGTCAAGAAGTCCTTGACAGATTCTGCAGTGTCTCTTGCTGGAGACAGATTCTTTTTCTCTTCTGCAGTGTCACTTATGTTCTTTTCAGCTTGACTTCCTTCTTTACTTTTCACCTCTTTTTCTTTCTCCTTTATTATTTCTTCTTCTTTAGATCCAGAGTCAATAGGGGAAACCGGAGGAGAAATGTTAGTCTGATCATGGACCACCTCTTCCAGAGCAGAGGATTCTAGGTCCTTAGCTGTTTCTGCACCGGTATTCATTACCTCTTTTGTCATTTTCTCAGTAGACTCTTCTGCAACACTTGTGCTCAAGGGGTCAGCACCCAAGTCCTCTATAATTGGAATGTTAAATCTTTTGAATGCATTCTAGAGGATCTCTTCTATCTCTTTTGCAACTTTGTTAGTCTCTCTAAGCATAAGTTGATTCATCCTTGCTTTGCTCCTGAACTCAACCTTACAATCTTTGAATACCATATTCATTGTCTTGGGATCGAGTGAAGGATATAGCTGAATTGCTATTTGTTCCCAGATTTCTAGGTCTTTGCCTTGGGCATTGTTCTTTCTTATTTCTAGTTCCTTCTCCAAGATTTTAGGGACCAAAGATATAATTTCAATAAATGCTTTGTTGTAGATATTTAGGTATGTGACTATGGCATCTTGCAATATTTTCTGATTTGCTTCACCATAATCATCATAGAATTCAGCCATTGGCTGAAGATTTCCATCCACTATGACTGATTTGATTATGTTATCAATGTGAAGAGTGGGTTTTTCAACATATTCCTCTATCTTTTCTTCTTCCTTTTGTCCGGTAGAGGGTTCACCGGATGTTTTCTTCTTTTTCTTCATTTTCCTGATTTCTTCATCAGATTCAGTCTCCTCTTCATCCCTTTGACTGGTATAAGCCCTTGTGGCTTTTGTCTTGGTTCTTTTCTCTCCTTTGCCAGATGATTTTGTTTCCAGTTTTGATGGCCTTGTACTTTTGGCAGTGGTAGGTGCAAATCTCTTTGATGATCTGGTCTAGTAGAAGATTTCACTGGAACACTTTCCTCACTTTCTTTTCTGCCTTTTTCTTCTCTTCCTTAGCCCTTTCCATCTTTTCCCTGTTGGCATCAAGTGTCTCCTTTGAGATGCCAAAGCCTTTTGCAACATCTTCAACTTCTTTTCTCACCTTCCTCTTGATCTCTGGTTGTCTAAGTTCCACATGAATCTTTACACTTAGCTCCTCAAAGGTTCCAAACCTTTCTGCCTTGGGATCTTTTGGCTGACTTAACATGTGTTCAATATGCAGCTCAATAATTTTCTCATCAACTTCATACCCCATCGGCATGATCCATACCATTCTTGGTTCCACTGCCTCCATAAGGCACTGATCAGTTTCTACCATGAAGCAAACAGTATCCTTATACTTTTCAACTAGAGCTAGGGGATTCTCTCTCTTGCTTGCATCATACTCTAAAAGTTCTTGAAATATCCCCAGAGTGCTGTATTCTGTGCCTTAACATCACCAAGTCCATGCAAGTAATCCCTGATTTGTATGGCAACCGGTCTGTTATTTTGCCATATCCAGCAACTAGATTCGGGTAGCTCATTCATGAAGTAGAAAAATAGACACAATATCAGTCGACCATATTTAAAGGAGTTCTTCTTGTCCTTTTTGATCTTCTGTATGTTTTCCATCAGTTGACTCAGAAGGAGTTCACAGAGATCATACTCTGCATTCTTTCTCAGCATCTCATAGGCAGTATACACTGCAGTTCCGGATACTGAATTTTCCCTACTGGAGTGATATATCTTATACCCTATTATCATGGATGCAAACTTGATATCCGGGTCAATGATGTCTTCAATGGTCATTGCCCTCTTATCAAATTTTGATTTGGTGGCCTCAGTTACAACATGGTTTTTGACAGATTTAAGGACAGGTATCCCTCCGGAGGAGTGTAAACCAGTTATTGCCCTAATTGCTTCCTTAGTGATCTTGCAAGGCCCGTTTGGCCATAGGAAGTTATCATGTACCCTACTTAGTACATACCGGACCCATTCATCTTCTTCAAAGTAGGGGAAATGAATGTACTGATCAAAATGTTTCTCCTGGATGCCCTTATATTGTGGTTTAAGTTCATAAGCATCATCTATCAATTGTTTGTGATAGATGTCTCTTAGTTTGAATTCCCCAAACTCTTCAATATTCGCGTGTATGTAAACCCTAATATCTTCCGTATGCAACACACCATGCGGAACACTGGAGAATGCTCCTAGGGGATCTACTTCCAAGGATTTGTATGGATGTTTCTTGAATTTAGGGCGAGGTCTATCAGAGATTTTCACAATATTCGGTGTATCCATCTTTCAAAAGATTTATAGAGAGATATTGAGAATGGAAAATACCTTTTGCACTTCTAGGTTCTACGAAGTGAGCCGAATCAATTGCTAGATGAATCAGATTCTGCAGATGATCTTTTGATGGGCTTGAGGAATTTCCATTGCAGAGCTTCTTTTCATTTCTTCTTGAAAGAAGAATGAACAAATGCTTAATGAGAAAACCCTTATATTGCTCTGCAAACCCTAATATCAAGTTGCATTAAATGCTCAACATAAGTCATTCCGGTTTGCCTTATTTGGATGACTTGAAGAACTGAATCAATCTTGATTTTAAACATCTTGTGGATCCTCCAAATCTTAGCCATAGTTTACTTAGATGTTTCTCTTATGAGCCCTTTAATCCGTAACTCTCCTTGTGCCAGTTTCGGCACCAATTGACTAGCTGGGGGAACAAAATTTTCTTTGTGTCTCCCCCTAAGCCAGAGCTCACTTTTTAATTTCTGGAAGGAATATCAGCACCAGAGTCTAGTGCGGATCCATCCCCTACATTCTCTATACTTTTCTTTACCCAAATCTTGTTCATCTCACTTTGAACTTCATCCACATTCACCTTTTGTTTTCCCTTATCTTGATTCTGATTATGATATACCGGACCTCTTCTGTCCTAATTCTTGCTTCTACAGAATTTTGCAATATGACCGGATCTATTGCAAATTTGGCAAATAGCATTTCTTTGCATATTTGATTGATACCCTCTTGATCTGCATTGATTAGCCATGTGACCCATTCTATTGCATGCAAAGCATCTACCATTGAATGAATTGTTCATCTGCATATTTCTGCATTCATGAGATTTGTGACCATACCTTTTGTAGTTAAAACACTATCCAGAGAAGAATGTATTAGTCTGATTCATTCTCTTTCTACATTGATTAGCTCTATGACCAAAGTTATTGCAGTTGTGGCAATATCCATTGAAGAATGGATAACTTTGAGCATTAGGCTGTCTTACCGGAGATCTTCTAGGCCTGTTTCTTGGATTTTCTGATCTAAAATTCTTCTGACCGGATCCGGAGCTTTCTCCTTTCTCATATCCCAAACCACACTTGTCATCTACCCTCTTTTGACTTTCAAGAAGAACTTCAAGTTGAGCAGAACTTATCTTGAATTTCTCTTTATATTCATTTGTTGTTTGAAGATCCCTTTTAAGAGAGATAATTTGATCCTCAAGTTTTTCTTCATTATCTTTAGCATCTTCAAGATCAGATTCAAGATGTCTAATAATTCTATCCATCTTGTGGCAATCTTCTGATTTCTCCTTGAGGGATTGTCTTAGATCATCTTTAGTTTTTCTTTTCTCTTCAACCTCTTGGGTAAACTTCATAACTCCTGATTCCATTTCATGTCTTACCATAATGATTTCTTTTGATAACTTTTCACATAACTTGGTTTTCTCCTTCAAATCTTCATTTGTATCATTGGCTTCACCTTGACTTGCCAATTGTTGAAGTAGCTCCTTTCTCTTTTTCATAGAGAGACTTAATTTGTCTTTTAGTTCTCTCATGAAATCATCAGCCTGTTTGAGTCTTTCCTTTAATTCATTGACTTTAGAGTTTGACTGTTCAAGATCATCAAGGGTAGTCTTGAGTTGCTCCCTTAACCCATATACATCCATTTGAATTCCTAGATCTTCCTCAAGCTATTAGACTCTGTTAGGAGGAACTTGGCTCTGATACCAATTGTTGATAACTGAGAGGGGGGTGAATCAGTTATCCTAATAATTTCTGCTTTCTGAACTTTCTTAATAATCAATGCAGCATTAATTCAAATAAGAAAACATAACCATGAAATGGAAATACACATGACACAATATTTTTGACGTGGAAACCCTGTTAAGGGAAAAAACCATGGGGTGATTAACCCAAGATTGTATTCTCTATTAGAAGAATGGAAATACAAAATGGCACTTGCCAATTAGGGCTCACTACCTGAGCACACTGCTCACAAAAGGCACACTGCCTACAAGAGACACACTGTCTATAATTTATAAAGAGTGTAATACAATACTTGAACTGATAAGGAGCATCAACATATGCTGGAGTTTAGTTCCAATTAGGCTCAGTACACTGATCTGCTGCACTTCATCTTTCCTCTTCTTTTGTGCTGCTCTCCTTTCACATACCGAACCTTCCTTTCTTCTTTTACTCGAGTCTACTGCTTTTCTTCACACATTACTCAAAACCATGACACACCTCATAACTAAAATCATCTTATATATATATGCAAAAGTGATTTCATCACCTTTCTAGTTGGCATCCGGAACAGTTAATAATTTCCTCAAACTCTGATTTGTCAGCTAAATCCTTGCACACCAAGTAATGTGGATCAATCATATACTTGTAGAAGTCATCAATTATGTCGGTCAAACATAACTTATGCCTTACGAACCTTTTCCATCATCAATAACACATCTAGAATAATGTCTGATGTTCTGCCAGTCAGTTCTTCCTCTGTTCACACTGTCACTTGGGAACCCAACACTCAAGCATTCATATCTCTTTATCCTTTCCACACCGGAGGCTCAAACCCTGGAATCTATCAGTCAAGAGACTCCTCTTGACTTCCCCAAATCCACACTTCATTGAGATACTTCCACTGAGAGATCCGGACCTATCTGTCAGACCTTACGGAATGCTCAGTTCTTGCTTACCGGACCTCAACACTTTTTCAATCTGAGTTCTGGTGAGGACCTATCATGTCTTGCGGATGTGTGGGATAACCTTTGTTGCCATCAATGACAACATTCATGAGTCCATATAGTGTCTCTTGCCAACACACCATTCAGGCACAAGCACCTGATTGCGCTGTCACAACCCATCGTGGCTGTGTATCCATCCAAATAGCCCCTACCACTGATCAAACACCCACATCCACATCAAACTCCCTACCCCCTCATCCAACCACACATCCATCACCTACCAATCAATACAACCTCCTAGAGCATCTAGGAAAGACCCCTACACAAATATCCATACTTGAGCTACTTCGCACGTCACCTCTCCACAAAGACTTCCTCGACAAAGCACTCTTGGAAACCCAAGTTCCCACCAACTTGAATGTGACTCAATTCCAAGCCATGGTAGGACATATCGTCATGCCGCATCATCTCACATTCTCAAAAAAGGATCTTCCCGCTTCTGAACACTTACACAATGATGCCTTACACATCAAAGTCCATATCCACAAGCACATCATCAAGAGAGTCTTAATAGATGGTGGCTCTAGCCTAAACATATGCACTCTTAAATTTTTAAAACACTTGGGATACTTGGATGTTGTTGTAGACACCAATGAGTGCATCACAATCAAAGGGTATGATGACATTGAACAACTATTCGAAGGAACTATCAAGCTCCCTATTCAAGTGGGACAAAAGATAATGGAAACAAAATGTCAAGTCCTTGATCTTGACCTCCCCTACAACATTCTTCTCGGCCAACCATGGATCCATGCCATGCAAGTAGTCCCCTCTACATTCCATCAATGCCTCAAGTTCCCTCACAATGGCACAAAAGTAACTGTCTATGCCAATCCCCGCCCCTTCCAATACTACAGTTTCTTGGAAGGCCATGACCACACCTTCTACCCATATAACAAAGCTATCACCAAAGCCAATCCTACAACTTCCACCTCATACATCAATCCCACCAATCAATGCACATAGGAATAAGGCAAAGGGATCTGCACCCACCGCCAGTGTACCCTCTATTGGGTTTCTTCCCAAACTGGATGCTTCCCAGTTATCCCTACAAGGTAGCCATCATTGATCAACAAGATTTTTGGGCCAGGGGCCAACAGTATAGGACATAGACTATAAATAGCTCCTCTTCTTCTTTAGGCTCTATAGAACTAAGGGGGTATTCCCTATTCAACATCTATGAAATGTATCTATGAACTTGCTGGGATGTTGACACAAAGTAGATAAAACCTCTCTTATGCAGACCAAAACTATAAAATAAGTACAAAGGGGCTAGCTTTGGGCCTATGCTCAGTTGTGAAACAAAGGATTTTAGACTTAAAACTACTTCTAATGTCCTAAAGGTTTGTATTTGAAGTCTAGATTTGTATTTTGTTTTTTGGATGCAAGACTGGGACCTTGGCTTGTAACCTCAATACAAGACCAGACCGGTGCTTATCTTAGGGCTCAGAGTCAATAGACATACACATGTGAATGATTACCATAAACTTGAATCAATAACTAGGTTTCAAGGAGAAATTTTTAGTGTCTACCTTATAGATACTTCCCAAGACCAAGTATTTAGTCATTCATACTTGATGATATCCCTGTTGCAGCATACCTTTCCCAATACTTAACCTAAAACATTTAATTTGTTGCTTGAACAAAGGTAAGAGATTAGACATTTAACACAAAAAATCCATATTCCTGAATCCCATATAACCCTTAGCTATTTAGATTCAGAAGAAAAGATGCCCACAACTTGGAGACAAACAACTGCACACATGCAACAATGCATTTCTCATATAAAAACAACATGAAAGTAGCAAAACCATGCATAAAACATTCAGCATATGATTCATAAACTCACAAGACATAAAATAGAGCCACCAATAAAACTACATCTCGTTACTCCACCAAAAATTGAGTAACGCAGTCCACTTATACAGCAAGAATGTATACTCAGCATTAATCACAAGGTCATTTCAAAATTTCGCTAGATACAACGTGTGAAGGGGAAAATGGATTAATCTATTAAGAATAATAAACCCAATACATCTATGAAATCTAAAGATAAAAAGGAGAATAAAATAACAAACAATGATACACCCTTGCCTTGCATCTTCCATAGTTCGCCCATCTTTTCTTGACCTTGATGATGATAAAGCCCTCAGAAGCGAATGCTCCCTTGCTTGTTGAAGGTGACAAGAATGGAATGGCTGAGATACTTGTTTGTATTTGCAAATGAGTTTCAAACACAAACGTGAGAGAATGAATATGAAGTGCTATGAAGTGCCAAAGGTGTGCTTGTGTTCCTGCAGCATAAGTTTGCTCAAACGATGGATATAAAATGAAGAGGGGGAAGGTTGTATTTATAGAGATGCGTAGAAGAAGATCAATGGTTGAGAAGAAAAGGGAAGATCAACGGAGGAGGATTGTTGAGGAACGTGCAACAAATGGAAGAAAGACATGTGTCATTCAAAAAGCAGCTTTGTCGAGTTAACTCCTCTCTTGATGAGGATGAGATTTGATTTTCTTAAATTAGAATTTATTTTTCTAATTTAAGAGAAAGTTTGCTTTAAAAATGCTTTAAAATTGCTTTTGCTTTTGTATGACAAGAGGAAAGTATTTTTAGAAGATAAAAATGATTTTTGAAGATAAAAATGGTTTTTGAAGATAAGAATGCATAATTAAATAAAAAGATTTTATTTAATTATTTTGTAGATAATTGAGAGGAATAAATAAAACATAGAAGTATATTTTATTTTGTGGATATTTTTGAAGAATAAAATAAAATATAAAAGTATATTTTATTTAGTGGATATTTATGATTTTATTTAAATAAAATTTAGATTTTATTTAAATTTGGAAGAATAAAAGATTTTAATTAAATAATTATAATTATTTAATTATTTAGAAGAATGAAGTTGATGAAAATGAATTTAATTAATTAAATAAAATGTAATTTATTTAATTAAATGAGAGGAGATGAATTAGATAAATAAATAAAGTTATTTATTTATTGATAGAAGAACGTGAATGATGAAATAAATATTTAACATATTTATTTAAGTAGAGTCATGTCAATTTTAGGTGTATACATTTTGCCCCTCTTTGATGCAATGTGTTTTATCACGTTGTTTCAAAGAATTTTTTTTTTGATAGTGATACATACCCTAGTTTGCCCATGGTACAAGTTTTACGACAGGATACCCCCTCGGGAGATTGGATGGGAAGAAGGCAGATGGCGTGAGATGGATAATCTCATGAAGAAGAAGGTAAAAGACAGGTTAGGATGGAGAAAAACTAGATATGTTTCGGAAGAAACAGGCATGGGAAGTAGCCATAGTTGTCATACAGTCTGATATGGTTCACTTGCCATATATAGGAGCTGGGTCCACAAGTTCTATTCATTTGTACACTTGTTCATAGTTGATTAGTCCTCTGGAGAGCTTAGGAGAGCATGGCAGCTAGACAGATGGATATTCTGCATGAGGAGCACCAGTTTGAGCGGATCTAACGGTTTGATCGGCCAGCAGAGGCAGGACCCCCGGTATGTAGTTCGTCAAAACCCTCAAAAAGTCATTTATTAGGCTTAGTAATGGCTAGGAAAAAATACTTAGACAAATGTGCCAAACCGTAGTTCAGCGCATATGCACTCTGAAGTGGCGCATTTGAGGTATACTTCAGCACATCTATTAGTTTGGCACATCTAAGCTCTGGAATGGCGCATTTGTTGGGAAATGGTGCATGACATAAGGATTGGCACATGTGCCAGAACGGCGCATACAAGCTCTGGATTAGCGCATTCACGGGGAAGTGGCACATGTGATATGGATTGGCGCATTTTCTACCTGGATTGGTGCATTTGCAAAAAAAATCAAATGACTTAATGAAATTAAACCAATTGGCACCTTGATCGATGCATCAATTGATAAACGATCTTTGAGATTGCCGAGGAATCTAGTCAAGAGATGATATGCTATTTTGATTAATTTGATATGTCAAGTCATTGATAGGATAGTTTGATTGTTATGAGTAAGCTTTCTTGGATATGGATTTTGTTGACGGTATGCTTTGCTTGGTTTGTAGGAGGATATTTGGAATGTCCTTACGTCACGAGAGCAGTTCCCGTTGTCATTGTTGCAGTGGTATATGTTGACTGGGATAGAGCGCGAGGCTCTAGGTGCTATGGGTATGCACTATGTTTGTTTTATGCCTAAGGTTCGCATGAACTGGGCTATGTTGATGGCAGTGGTGGAGCAATTCCACAGCGAGGATGGTACATTCCATCTACCGATAGGGGAGATGGTGGTTACTCTCAAGGAGGTGTACCAGATTCTGCACCTCTCGATTCAAGGAGAGCTGGTTGAGTACGAGTCACAACGAGATACTGGCTTGGAGGAGTGTAGATGAGTATTTGATGACCCAGAGTTGGTGGAGGAGGAGATTTCGTGGTAGGACATGTATGACTGCTATGACTACTTCCCGGGCATAGTGGCTGGACTGATTGGTGGCTTGATATGCCCCGATAGGAGGTCGCATGGCTTCCCGATTGGCTGGGGGAGGGTGCTAGAGAGCATGATCACAGGCGGGACCTGATATGCATGGGGTGTGTATGTGCTTACACACTTATATATTGACATAAACCAGGTGGTTTATCATAGAAGAGCCAATTTGTCTATGGGTGTGTTGCTGTTGCAGTTTTAGTTGTGGGAGCACATTGCTATCACACGGCCGATATGTGTATTTCACAGGCAAAGGGGTGAGCCTTATAGTTATGGCTATGTAGGTGTGATTTCCCAGCACAGGCTAGGGAAGCTGGAGTACTGGAGACATGCTTTTGATGGCGTGGATGCAGTTATCTAGCTCCCTTACATAGACTATGAGGTGTGGGATGATGAGGCAAATGAGCTTCCTTATTATTTCCAGATGTGGTGGCTCATTGGTAGGACTAGGTACATTCTGGAGAGGCAGACTATTAGTAGAGTGCAAAGACAATTTGGCTGAGTATAGGGCAAACCACAGGGGGAGGCACGTTTTGCTAGGACTCATGTAGAGAGGTATAGGTGGGGTCTTGTGGCATCATATGAGGAGGCCTTGACAGACTTTCAGCAGATTCCTTACGCAGCTTGGCCTATGAGGAGGGACATAGTGGACGCTGGCATGACACCAGACTATGAGGAGTGGTTCGCAGCACACCCATTCTTGAGATATTCAAGGCCAGGAGAGTTAGCTCCTCGTATAGACAAGGACAATTCAGATGATGAGGGTGCAGCTGGCAGGAGAAGGGGAGGATGAAGGAGGAGGAGGAGAGATCAGGGAGATGATGGGAGACCAAGACAAAGGTAGAGGGTTGGAGAGGGACTTGTGGGCCAACAGGTAGTTGTGTAGCCACAGGCTACGGGATAGGTATAGGTCCAGGTGCCAGTTCAGCTAGTGGTAGCACAGAGACAGATGCCACTGCCACAACAGGTCGCACAGCTGGTGCAGGGACAAGTGCCAGCACAGCATGTGGCATAGGCAGAGCAAGCTCCGCAACCTAATGTGCAACAGTAGGTTATGGTTGCACTACAGAGCTAGGTTAGGCTGAGGGCTCATTTGAGAGCAGCAGAGTCACGGAGAGAGTCAGATGTAACTCGGTTATCAAAGTTGACTAGAGAGAGACGCAGCCTTGGCCAGCATGTGGGCTATGAGGGTAGAGAGAGATGCAGCCATGGTGGCTATGGGCACAGATGGGACATCTAGTTTTTTGGTTTCACAGGTGCAAAAGGTACAGACACAGGTGGTCCAGGTGTAGAGTGAGCTTACTAGAGCCTAGGCACATGCTCAGTGCTATAGAGGGTTATACCATGGAGCTGTGGTAGCGGATCAGCGAGCCCCTAGCGTCAGGAGCCAGTTAGAGGCATTCCAAGAGGTAGGTGGGTCTCAGTTTGTAGGCTCAATGAGGGCCCCATAGTAGACAAGGGGAGACAGAGGAGAGGCTAGTGCAGGGAGCAGTGTTCCTTAGCGACAGGGTTAGGCATACCCAAATAGTTGTACCATTTTTTATTAGATTTGTACACATTTTTTATGGATGGCTGAGAGAGCCGATATATGTACTTATTTTGCCCCGAGACATGTATCACCATTTGTTATGTTTTGTATACACTTATGATATGACTATGAGAGATTAGACAGAGATTTTGATATGTTGTACATTTGGACATGTTTTTGATGATTATATGATGATGCAGTTGTTCGTGGTCTACATGCATGTGTTCTTACATTTATATGCTACGGATGCAATCTATTTCATGATGTATTTGTATATGTGGTGCATGCTAGATGGATTTGGGATGATTTGATATGCAAATGTAAATGTGACCTATTTATGGATATGATTATGCAGCTCTATATGGATGTCTATGTTTTTGATTTTGTTGCTATTGATATACTGATGCAAATGTATGTGTATAACCTAATGTATGTATGCAAAATGATTTAATCATGTGGATGACTATCTCATGCGATATGATATGTTTCTTATGCTATGTTTTTGATATGTCCAAATGTACTCAATCGACATAGAGATGATATAGATATGTAGAAGAAAAGAGGTGGAGGAAATGAGGATTTTACACTTGATATGCTATAGGATTTTATTTATTGCATGGATGATATGGATTTGCTGGATATGGATGTGGATTGTCATCTTGAGTTTTTTGCAAGGTTTTTGCTTTCATCATTGGGCACTTTTTGGTATTTTTTCCTTTTTGAAATGTTGCAAGGAAATACAAGCATCTAGGTATAATTAGACTGAGATGACCTGAGTATTCTTTACATGGATTTTGATATAGCAAGTTGATAAAAGCATCTAGTCAAACTTGAATCTAGATGACCTGAGTACTTTTTGCATTTCAACAAACAAGGATTGCCCCTTTTCATGTTTAGACCTCAGAGTCCTCGATGATCTTTTGTTGATCATGTCGTTAGACAAAAGTCATCACATTACTAAAGTTTAATCCACAAGCAACAAACAAAGAAAAATATTATGCCCCCATCATAGCATCTCTAGCTTTTGGCATCCTCGAGTAGCATAGGAAGACATAATGACAAAAATTTAAGACTTTGTGAGTTAACCTGTTGACAAAACTTCTTTGTAGTATATGTGTCTTTTGCCATAATTGATATAGAATTAGTTTTAGTGTTTTTGGTATGGTACTCTGCTTTGTTTTGGACAAATTGATGTTTTGCGTCAAGACTTTTGGTTTGGGTAGCTTGTATTTGATGTGCTTGCTTCTCTAGTGAAAGGTATCGCAATCCTTATTGGTATCCTCTTAGAAAAGTGGCATTCAAGAATCCAAATCTGTAACTAGGTTGAGGAGTTGCCCCCAGTTTAGACAAAGATCAACTTATTATGAGCGAGATGATAGACAAACATGGAGAGATGGGCCCTAAAGGACTGACCTAGTGCCTTGGGGGCTCACTGCTAAATGGTCTTACCTACGTGATGACGTAGAGGCAACATAGTTTAGGGTAGACCCTAGCAAACCTAAGACCTAGGCGATGGCAAAGTGGTGCAGAAATAGCACAAACTCCGATTGAAAGAAGGACTAGATTTGGGACAGATAGGACAGTGGAGTGGAGAGGAGTGAAGCCTCAAGGGCGCATCAAGAATGGCCTTGCCTACGTGATAACTCAGAGGTGATGTAGTTTGACAATGGTGCAAATGACTGGTCAAGACAGACAATATGATGGACACAAGAGACATGAAGTCAGAACAAATGGAGGAAGTGGTTTTTCACAGATAGCGCCTGTTTACCAGGTTTTCAACACTTTCTTTTATTTGCACGAGAAGCCAAAAGTACAAATGACACCTATTTGCTAGGTTTTCACCATGGTACCTATCCTAGGTGCCTGTTTGCTAGGTTTTCACCATAGGATGATTTTTTTGTGTTTTTTCAGGACTCCCTTACATTGGGGTTTTCAGGTATAGAACTTGCAAAAATGCATGCTGTTGATAGGATCATCAAACAGTTCACCTTCAGATGTAGCCAATTGATATGCCCCCAATCCATAAGCTATGATGATGACATAGGGACCGAGCCAGTTAGGTTCAAACTTTCCTTTCTATTCTCTGTCTTGGTGATTTCTAGGATTTTCTCTTAGGACTAAGTCACCAACTTGGAAGACTCAGGGTTTTACTCTATGATTGTAACTTCTGGACATGCATTGTTGATATGCTTTTAGGTGGTTAAAGGCCTATTGCCTTCTCTCTTCGAGCAACTCTAATTCTTGGAGTCTAGTTACTCTATACTCTTCATTTGATATGAGGCCTTTTAATGAGACTTACAAGGATGGGATCTGGACTTCAATGGGCAAGATAGCTTCAAATCCATAGACTAGGGAGTATGGTGTTGCCCCTATGGGTGTGCGGATGCTTGTGCAGTAGGCCCATAGTGCGGGATTCAGTTGGACATGCCAATCACGGCCGACATCATTGATAGTCTTCTTTAGTATTTTCATAATGGTTTTATTTGATGCCTCAGCTTGGCCGTTGCCTTGTGGGTAATAGGGGGTTGAAAAGTGGTGCTGTATATGGAATTTGTCGCATAGTTCCTTGACATCTTGGTTTTTGAAGGGTCATCTATTATCCATGATAATGGACGAAAGGACACCATAATGACAAATGATATAGTTCAAGAGAAAAGAGGCAATCTACTTGCTTGTGATGTTGGCTAAGGGCATAGCTTCAATCCACTTCGTGAAGTACTCTGTGGCAGTGATTATGAATTTATGGCCGCTTGAGGAAGGAGAGTGAATCTTGCCCACTAAGTCAAGTCCCCACTGAGAGAAAGGCCAAGGAGTTGATAATGGTTGTAGTTCCTATCCTAGTGCATTATCAGGTTCCCATGGATTTGGCATTTCTTTCACTTCTTCACAAAATGATAGGAATCTTGTTCCATAGTTGGCCAATAGTACCCCATACATATGAGTTTCTTGTCTAGGGTAGGGCCACTAGAGTGAGCCCCGCATATACCGTCATGTATTTCTCTCAGGGCGGTTTGATATTCCTCACTATCAAGACACCCAAGACACCTAAGGAGAGTACCATCGAGACCTCTGCGATATAGGGTATTGGCGACAATGGCATACCAGGATGCTTGATGGATGAAGGTTCTCTTTTGGTTACTAGAGAGATCAGGTGGGAGGGTATTCTCTTTAAGATAGGCAAATATCTTTCCATAGAGGGGGGAATCAGCTCCAACAATGTGGTAAATGATATGGGACTTAGTGGTGTCATATGCAGGACAAGACACTGGCTCTACCAAGAACTCATAGCGAGATTGATTATCTAGAATGTCGAGGAGAGATGTGATTGTTGCCATAGCGTCTGCAACTTTGTTTTCAATCCTTGGTATCTACTCAAAAGAGATCTTGACGAAGTATTCTTGAAGTCATCTACCATTCTCTTGTAAGGGATTAATTTCTCATCTTTTGTTTGGTAGTCATCATTTACTTGATTGATGACTAGCTATGAATCGCCATACACTTGAAGCTCTTTGATATTCCATTCAACTGCTAGCTTGATACCGATGACTAGGGCTTCATCCTCTGCCATGTTGTTTGTGTAGGGATACATTAATCTGTATGATTTAGGGATTGTATCACCATTAGGTGTGATCAATAAGATACCTGCCCTCGATCCATGCTGGGTGTATGAGCCATCGAAGTACATTTTCCAAGTTGTTATATTTATGTGGAAGATAGATTCATCTAGAAACTCAAAGCTCAGAGGGCTGTCATCCATTAGAGGTGTATCTGCCAGTTGATCTACTAGTACATGTCCCTTTATTGCTTTCTTGTCTACATATTCGATGTCAAACTCACTGAGCAACATGACCCATTTAGACAATCTTCCTGTTAGGGCTGCCTTGTTGAGTAAGTATTTGAGTGGATCGATCTTTGCTATCAGTTTGATAGAGTGTGATAGCATCTAATGTCTCCATTTTTGTGAGGCGAAGACAACAGCTAGACATGCTCTTTCAATTCGTGTGTATTGTAGTTCATACCCAACAAGTGTTCGATTGATATAGTAGATAGCCTATTCTTTCCCATCATAGTTTCGCTATGCAAGGAGAGCTCCTAGAGCGGTTGGTGTAGCTAAGATATACAGTAGTAGAGGCTTGCCCTAAATTGGTGGCATTAATACTGGTGGTTTCATGAGATATTCCTTTAATTGCTGAAATGCATGTTCACATGACTCGTTCCATTTGAAAGGGACATTCTTGTGTAGAAAGTGAGAAAATGGGTGGCACTTGTCTGCTAATTAAGAGATGAACCTTTCGATAGATTGCAATTTTCCCTGTAGGGATCTTAGTTGAGTCAGATTCTTAGGAGGTGGTATCTCCATGATGGCCTTCACTTTAGCCGGGTCGACTTCGATACCATTTGCAGACATGTTGTATCCCAGTAGTGTTGTTCATGAAGTTAGTCATTCGCAAACATAGAATAAAAGTTACACAACAACCTTTACTCATCTTGAAAGATATGATGAATTCAAAGAATTCATGATCCCAAGTCTCCGTTGATTAGGTCTTAATCTACTGACGTTACTCAGTGGTTGATGTGTGTTGCTGTTTTCCATTCAGGGGCCTTACGTGTTTCTGCACTGTTCATCATCATCATCTTCAAATATCCTGCTCTGGATGTTTGCTCTGCATAAGTCTCCAACAATTCTACTTCTGCACTGTAAATTTAGTCAAATAATATGCATACAGGCTGATATTTGCATGATTTCTATCATTATTTATGATTCTTTGCATGATATTTCCAATACTACATGCATTTAACTCAAATATGCTAATGATCTTCAGTTACCTACGGGATTTCAGCATATTTCACTGTTTCTGCTTGTTATTTATCATGATTTTGCAGTTATGGTGATGAATTAATGAAATTAAAAAAAGGAAAAGGGTTAGAGAGTGAGATTCCCAAAACTACTGGACTTAGATCACTGATTCACATACGAGCTCCCATACTTGCAATGAAAAGAAGGAAAACTAGAAATCATACTTCACCAGGACATTCCACAAATCCGCATGATCTAGTGCAAAGCTTCAAAGGAAAGTTGACAACAACATGTAATGAAATGAAAGCGCTTCCAGTTGAACACAGCATTCACCAGTACATATCAGACATCAACAGAAAGATTACGTAAAATTTACAATTAAGATGTAATCTGGAACTTCATCTTCATTCAGTATGCTCAAGAACAGGTACATTTACAGTGATCTGAAGAAAGAACCTTGACATTTCAACAATTCTATCCTCATTAGTCTCAGTAATCCGATCTCCTAATTGATTCTACAGTAATTGACTTTTTGCGCCAGATGCGTCTGTGTATTCTAATGTCTCCCCCCCTTTTTTAATGACAAGCTCTGGCTCTTATATAGAACAACCGCCAAAAAAATGGTTACAACGATCCAAGGATCAGGATCCTCTTATAACAAACAACGGTCCAGATGAAAAGCACATGCTTCGTCAGTTGGCAAATGCACAGCTGGCACAGAATATTCCAGCATCTTCAACTTGATTCAGCTTCCAGCTGGCGAAAAGCATATTCGACAATATCTTCTTCACTTCTGGCTCATGTTGCCTCCATGCGCAACTTTGTAATGCTCAGCCTCAGCAGCATCATCATGATTTCAACGCTCAGCTTCAGCAGCATCATGACCTCAATGTTCAGCTTCAGCAGCATCATGACTTCCTGCAAATAAACAGACAAACCTTAAGTTCCTCATCACGTGGATAAACAACAGGAAGTCAACATTTTATTAAACATACCTCCCAATGCAGCCACAAGCAATCAGGCTTTACCTGTGAAAAATATGCACTAAATGCATAAACAGCATAAAAACAACCAGGTCAACCCTTGTTGACCAAAATCAGGCAGTCGGGCTTTCAAATTTCTATCGCTTCATGTTTTTGCCCATTTTCTTGTATATCGGGTTCAAATATGATCAGGTATGTCAAAATATACAAGGAAATGACTACCCCTAACAAATTACTTCATACCTGGCCTTGCATGCTCCGTTCGAATGTTTCGGGTCATCATCATCATGTTGAAGACAAACAGGAGGACTTGGAAAATGATCTTGCCGCTGAGGAAAATCATGATGACGTCATCGTCACATTCGCTAAGATCAGGAGATAACTGGAATATCGGGTCGCCTCTAAGGAAGATGATCGGGTCATGAAAGCAGTATGACCCCTTTTTCGGCTAAGGTGATCCTCCTAAAAGATCAGGATGATGAACATCATCATCATCATATACGCACTGGGCGATCTAAAATATGATCCTGCTGAAAGTCCTGATGACGTCATCAGGATATCCGGGGCTTGTGTTAATCTTCGAAGATAACGTCATCGTCATCATCATATTGGCGAAATGGATCACGCCTTGGAAAATATCCTGCCGAAAGAGAAAGGTGATGGTGACGTCATCGTCATCATCATATTTACAAAAGGTTACTCTTGTCGGCAGGATGATACTACGAACTGTCGGGAAAGACTAACAAGATCATGATGATCTTGTTCAACATGATTTAAGAAATGAAAATCACCCTCCGCTTCGAAAGATAAGGTGATCATCATATTGGCGAAAGGAGATCAGGAGGATATTAGGAAATGTCGGGTCCTGAAATATCATGATGATGACGTTCATCATACCTATCGTGCGCGCGCAAATTATGCAGATGGCAGATTTCTCTAAGTAAGGTGATATTATAATATCAGCATGATATTATAATATCGGGTGATGTTGGAATATCATGATGCTCGCAATGTTTCTAAGGTTACTCGACGGGTAAAACACACTAGCACTTAAGATTGACGTCCGGATGTTTCGGAACTGCATGATTTTTATCAGGTGATAGAGTAAGATCATGATGATGACCTTTGGCGATACAAAAGACCGCCTGACAGGAAAGATTACTACGACTTAAACTTGACATCTGGATATTTCGACCTCAGGATATTATCGGGGGGGCTTTGCAAATATCATGATGATGATGTTCATACAGCAATTATCAGGTTTGACCAAAACTTTGACTGCTCATAACTCCCTCATATGGACGAATTTTCAAGTGATGCAAAAGGCAAACCTGCATGGAATTTCAAGCTCTTTCTAACCATGAAGTCACAGGAACAAAATATGAACTTTGACAAACTAACCTCAGGATGATGACCTACCTCATCCTGACCTTCATGATGATGATGCACCTGACTTATTTTTACCAAACCGCCAGAAACAGACAACACAAGCCAAAACAAAAGTTGGGTCCCTGTTTTGCCAAGTCAAAATGGGGCGTGTTGTGTAACCACACAACAACTTGCCACCAAAGAAAACAACAAAATTCAAATAATTCAAGTGATGTGATCACATTTATCTATAGTGTTCTAATTCTGTCTAAGTAAAATCATCATGATCTTTGAATGATAAAATTTCATTATGGTGATAAAGCTAACAAAGGATCAGGTGTGTGCAGATGATTAATTATCCTCATCTTGAAAGCAAGTTGAAAACATAAGTAACTGGTGTTAAACTACATAGTTGGAGATCATTCCTCATAGCCAACCTGGGTAGAGCCTTGCTGCCAGCAGGTGTCTATAACCCCGGCAAGGTTATCTATACAATCTCCCTAAGTAGGGCTCCACTGCCAGCAGGCGTCCATAGCCCCGGTAGAGTTACTTAGATGGCCTAATTTTATTGTTTATATATTTTCTATTTATATACTTATATTTGATATCATCATGTCAGCTCATTTGTACAAGGTGTAGTCACTTGCAGCTTTAGGTTGGAGATTGTATTGGTAGCAAGGGAGTCCCTTTAGATTTTTCACTTAACACCTATACTCATATCTTCAACAAACCCAAGGCTGTTAGGTGTTTCATTGTGTTTGATTCACTTTGGACAAGAAAAAGTACCCTGATGAAAAGACATCATAAACCTGATCATGAGCATTTACCAGAATGAATTACAATCTATATCTAAATATGATCTCATCACTTGAATCCTAACAATTTAGTTATTTTCTTAGGTGATGAAGTGCATCATCCTGACTTACCAGAACAAGGTCCCAACCAACAAACAACAACAACAACAAGCAAACTGCACAAACAACAAACCCACAAAAAGGAAACAACAGGAACAGAAAGAGAAAGCAAAACAAACAAGCAGACTGTACAAACAACTATACCAATATACAATATGATACACGAGACTGTCATGAAGTCACTCAGGCCTGGAAATAATGTTTGAGGAATTGTCCATTGACTGGCAACGGGACATCCTCACCTGTCAGGTTCTTAAGCCTATAAGTGTTGTCTCCTAAAATTTTAGAAATCTGAAAGGGACCTATCCATAGTCTATCGAACTTACCATGATCACCTTTCCTTTCATGGGCTTTATCCCACATCAGGACTAAATCTGATATCCTGAAAGCTTTAATTTTGGCTCTCTTGTCAAACCAGCGTTTGACAACAGCCTGATGTTTTGCAAATTGGTCAATCGCCTGGCTTCGTTTTTCTTCCAGATGCATCAACTGAAGCAACCTGACTTCCTGTTTATTATCTATGCCTAGATAGTCTTGGGCAAACTGCAGAGTAGGAATTTTCAAGTTTACAGGGAGGATAGGATCTACCCCATATACTAGCTGGAAGGGTGAGTTTCCTAATGCAATTTTCATTCTAGTTCTGTCTACCCATAAGGCATATTTCAGAAATGAATTCCATTCCCTGGGATTTTTCTCTATCAATTTTCTTATGATACTCAGTAAATTCTTATTGGTGGATTCTGCTAATCCATTTCCCTGGGGATAGTAATTGGATGAGAACTTAAGTATAATCCCATGATCAAAAGCCCAACTTGACAATTTAGTGGAAATGAAGGCAGAACCATTATCACTTACCAATGCATAAGGAATCCCATACCTGGTGACAATGTTGCTTTCCAGAAATTTAATGACATCATCAGCAGTACAAGTTTTGCTGCTGATAGCCTCAGTCCATCTGGTACAATAATCAGTAATTGTTAGGACATACCTCTGGCCTGAAGAAGACGGAGGATTGATTGGTCCTATGCAATCCATGCCCCACTGTGCAAATGGGCGCTCCTCCATCACTGGCTGCAACGGTTGTGCAGCATATTTTTCTCTGTTGGCAGCAACCTGGCAAACATGACAACATTTAACATGATCAACTGTGTCTTTAAAAATTGTAGGCCAGTAATATCCTGCTCTGAGGATTGCATGTGTTGTGGCCAACGCTGATCCGTGGGCAGTTCCAAACTTGTCATGTAACTCTGTCAAGACTTTATTGGCTTCTGGTTTCTCTAAGCATCTCAGGTATATCCCTTCATAATTCTTTTTAAACAGGGCTCCTCCCTTCATCATATATTTCTGGGATCTTATCTTTAAGGCTCTTCTCTGTGAAGCCTGCATCCTCGAAGGACATCTTCCAGTGATCAGGATGTGCCTGATGTCTGAATACCATTCTTTATTGTCTTTCTCATCTATCACATACTGCTGACTGATGATGTTTGGATCAGTTTCAGATATCATCTGGCTCAGAGCCTGTCCTCTTACTAGCTTCATGGGTGTGATCTCCATGTCATATTCTTGTAATACCGTAATCCATTTGGCCCTTTTTTTCACCAGGTTCACTCTGCATCAGCAGCATCTTTACTGCTGCATCTGGTACCACAGCAATCACTTTACTTCTTAGTATGTAATGTCTGAATTTCTTTACTGCTCTGACTAATGCAAGTGCCTGTCTTTCAACATCTACATATCTCAACTCAGCATCCCTGAAAGGACAGCTCATGAAGGCAATTGGTTTCTCTTCTTTATCTTCATTTCTTTGAGTTAACACTGCTGCAGAAGTATGTTCTGAAGCAAATGAGTAGATGTAGAAATCATTTGTATAATCCGGACTAATGAGGACAGGAGCATCTGAAATGGCCTTCTTTATATCTTCAAAAGCAGCTCTGGCTTCTGGTGTCCAGTCAATTTGTGCATCTTTTTTCAACATGGCATTCAGTGGTCTGACAATCTCAGCAAAGCCAGTGATGAACTTCCTCACAAAATTTATCTTACCAAAATAAGATTTAAGCTCCTTTTTGCTTCCTGGAAGTGGTAATTTCATAATAGATTCCACCCTGTCAGGATCAATGGTAATCCCATCCTCTGTGATTAGGTGGCCTAGTAACTTTCTGGTTGTGACCCCGAAAATGCACTTCTTGGGATTCAAAGATATTCCATATTCTTCACATTTCTTCAGTACATTTCTGAGATCAGCAACATGATCTCCTCTTTCCTTGGAGAATACTGTCAGGTCATCCATGTAGATGACTATACATTTTCCTATTAAGCCTCTGAAGGCTATGTCCATTGCTCGCTGGAATGTAGCTCCAGCATTTATCAGTCCAAACGGCATACGTCTATATGCAAATATCCCCCACTTTGTGGTGAAGGCAGTCTTTAATCTGTCAATTTTGTCCACCATCACTTGGTTGTATCCTGAAAAGCCGTCCAAGAAGGACATCATCTTGGCTCCATTTACCATCTGTAGAACCTCATCCAAAGAGGGCAAAGGATAGTTATCCTTTTCTGATGCTCTGTTCAGGTTCCTGAAATCCACACACAATCTGATGTCTCCATTCTTCTTCCTGACCGGTACCAGATTTGCCACCCAAGTGGAGTGCCTTACAGGAAAAATTATCCGGGCATTTAACAATTTCTTGACCTCTTCAAGGATGATGGGCTCAAGCAGAGCATTGACTGGCCTCTGCTTCTGTTTGAAAGGTTTTGCATCTGGCTTGAGAGGTATAGTATGGGTTATGACAGAAGTGTCATACGTCTTCAGCTCGTCATAAGTCCATACAATTACATGTATATAATCCTTAAGGACCTGAGTTATTCCTTCTAACTCTTCAGGTGTACAAACCTTACCCAACAAGACATTCCTCTTGTCATCAGCCTGTCCAATATTCACCTGTGAATATTGACCTCCATCTGCCTTAGGCAGATCCTTATGTTTGAGCATATTATCCAGATCAAAGGCTCTTTCTAATTCAATCATACCTTTGGGAATTGTGTTGCTAGGCAACTCTAATATCTCATCTTCTTCCCAGACATGATCTTCCATACCATTTTCATCTATGATCTGAGCTTCAAATACATCTCTGTTTGATATGAAGTCCAGGATATGCTGATCATCATCAAACACTTGGAGATTAGTCACATTGTCAGGTACCGAAGGTACTGACACCAATTCTACTGAAAATCTCTTCAGACCAGATATAGACAGCGGTTCCAGCGTACTGGCGGCCTGAGCAAGTGCATCTGCCCTTTGGTTCTGTTCTCTTGGCACGTGAATGATGTTGAAGGCATCAAAGTCTTCAATCAGGTCCCACACACGATGCCTGTAATTTGACAGCTTTCTGTAGTTACAAGAGTAAATTCCTCTTACTTGTCTCACAACTAGTTCTGAATCTCCAAAGACATGCAGGATCTTCACCTTCTTCTTATGGGCAAACAACAGTCCATGAATCAGAGCTTCATACTCTGTGACATTATTGGTGCAGGGGAACTGTAGTCTGTAAGCTGCTAAATGGGATTTCCCTGATGGATCAGTAAGGTCAATTCCTACCCCAGAACCCTGCTTAGATTTGGATCCATCAAACCTCAGGATCCAAGGCTTATCTTCAGCAGGACATTTATTTGAACTTTCTTTTTTCTTTGCAGCTCTGGCTGCTGCTCCGGCTGATATCCATTTTAACTTAGGTGTGTCATCTTCAAGCTTCTTCTTTTCTTTATCTGATGAGCCTGACGGCTTTTCTATTTTCTCTTCCATCCTAGCAGGAGGATGATGTTCAGCACATACAGCTGCATGCTTCTTCAAAATGTGTAAGCACAGTGAGCAAGTGGTTTCTGAGTGAGGTGCCTCATGCAGCCTACACCAACCTTTAATTAAAACCTCCTGGGGAGATCTACACTGTTGTGTCATCTTTTCTATTTCTTTCACCAGGAATTCTTCGAACTTCGTCAGGTCACTGCCTTTATCCTCATCAGACAACTCGTAATCCGGTTCCATGAAGCAATCACTACCAGGAGTGATCTTTTCCTTTCTCGCATCATTCATCTGATTGGACACCAGGATCTCTTCTGTTTTTCGGATGTGATCTTCATCAGGATCCGTCGACTCTTCTGTTCCTGCAGAAGACAAATAAAAATTAGTATCATCATCATCATCAGATGTAACACTCACCTCGGAATATGATGATGATGCTTCACTATACGTCTGCTCCAGCATGATCATGTCTAAGCATGGTTCGCAAGTCTTTTCCGAGTGTGCTTCGCCATGCAATCTGCACCATCCATCAATCAAAATATCATTAGCAGGTATATTTAATAATTGACAACGTTTTATCTGAGTAGATAAATGCATCTGAAAATCCCTGAAGCGATCTATTTCGTTGTCATTATCAGGATCATTATTAAGTTCTGCAACTGGCAAATCCTCATGATAATCATCATCATGATGATGATGAACATCAAGCATCAGGACCTCTTCTATTTGGACAGTTTGCGGCCTGATGTGATAAACTCCAGGTTCTACGTTTACATACATGATCTCATTTGTTCTGTTATATTCCGTGATCATATGTTTCATCCTAGGCTCAGCATCAATCCTGATCTGATTAGGTATACCTTTCCATGGCAACCACATGTGACTGAAGTCTGTGGCCATGTATCCGTTAAGCGTTTTAGACCAGTCCCGGCTAAGCAACATCCCGTATGTATCAGGTATGTCAACTACCTGAATGTCAATGTAATATTGGATCCTAGGGTCAGACGCTAGCTGCATGTGAATGTGAGTGAGTTCTCCTACGACACTTACTTCTGTCTTATCCAGTTGAGTGACCTTCTTTAAGGATTTAGCAGGATGCAGTCCTAATGCGTTGCATATTGACAAAGGCATAACATTAGTTGAGGCTCCCGAATCAACTAAATAGTTGTGCAAATTCTTACTGAACATTCTTATGGTGAGGAGAAACGGAGGTGATTCAGTTTTATCTCTGTACAAGGTCATGTGAGAGGTTTCAGCAGCTTGGACTGTGGCTGACACTTTGGGCTTGACAGTATTATCTTTAGCAGTATGGTCTCTGCTATTGGATTAACTCGAAAGGTGATTATCCTCTTTAGAAGCAGGATCATCTAGCGACTTCATGAATGCCCTTTTGATGGCAGGAGTTTTCAGTAACTCAGATAGGGACAGGCTGATCTTGATTTTCTTCATTTCATCAGCTAAATAGCTGACTAACTTGTCTGACTCATGAGGTGCATTTGCGACTTTTGTTACTGTGTTTTGAGGAGACAAGTATTGAGCATTCACCTTAGGGAACCCAGGGTTATTGCTAGCCTTAGGATCAGGAGGTGTGTTGAAGTTGTTTGGAGGTAGAGATGATGTCAATGGACCAGCAGGTCTGTTGGCATTACTCCTCAGGTTATAATTATGCTTACCAGGGTATTGCTGCTGGTATGCATGTACTTCCTCATGCTCTCTTGTAGGTTCATTTTCATCCTCAAAAGGGAAGACATAGTTTGCTTCAAAGGTTAAGGCAGATTCTTCACAGGTCTGATTATATTCCTGATGAGGCTGATTAGTGTATGTTTCCAGCACAAAAGCTGAGTCATATCCACAAGGAACTATTTCATTTCCTTCTGCCTGAGGTGGATTTCCAGAAGTATTAGACACTTCAGTCTGAAAGATGCTGGCAGCAATCCTAAATTGTGGACAATCTAATTCTGCATGTGCATTGGTGTTGTGAATCCTGCACCAATTGGTAAGGGCTGCCTCAGCAAGATTGACTCTAGTAGTCTGTTTGGCTTCACCAGGAGGCTGATTGTCTAGGGGTGATGGTAATGAACCATTATTTGGCCTGGAGTTCCACACTCTGGGCTGCCTAGGAGGATTATTGTTATTTGCAGCACTACTGTTGAAGTTATTGTTGTATCCTCTGTCAGGGTAATTTGGCCTGTCATTGGAATAACTCCTATTCTGACCTGACTATGAATAAAACCCTTGATTTCTCAAGTGTGTTACTTCTGTGGTGAGTTTTCTCAACTGAGCAGCAATTTCTTTGATTTCCTCTTTCTCCTCTTGAGCTTTGGCCACTACATTTTCAGTCTGAGGCTAGAAAAAGGAAGATCCATGGTTATTGTGGGATAGATCTGTACCCTGAGGTGTCTGAGTATGTGTAGGATATTGTGGCGATTGGCCATTTCCATTAGGAGGAGGCATGATACTCAATGGAGGTACTTGCAAAGGTGCAGGCATGATTGCTGGGGGCATCACTGCTCCATTTGGATATTGTGCAGGATATTGCGAAGGATAAGCTGCAGGATACTGTGCTGGATATTGTGACTGCATGCCAGGCAAAGCAGGGAATGCTATATTTGGAGTAGGAGCAGGTATCAGCTGCTGATTTACCTTGATAGCTTCTTGAAAAGCTCCTGTCAATGTGGTGATCTCAGGATGTGTTCTCCTGATGAACATGGCGGTTAATGGATCCAGGGCTGAATAATAAATACTCCTAGCAGCATCATCAGCCACCACATATGGGGTAACTAACTTGGACAACATTTTCCGGAACCTAGCATTGAAATTTGCAATAGGTTCATGCTCAAATCTCTTAATTGTGGCAAACAGGTGGTAATTCATGGATGGATCAATAGGGACCTTGAATCTGTCAAGAAAGGCCTTCTCTAAGACAGCCCACGAACCTACAGAAGATTGACCAAGACTGATGAACCAATTATAAGCCTCTTCCCCTAAGGAAAAAGGGAATAATCTGCACACCACATCCTGATGCTCTATTCTGGCTCTGCAGCAAGCTTCTTTAAACGTCCTGATATGATCATCCGCATCCTGATAAGGATGGTATTTTGGACAAAGTTTGTCCGGATACTTTGGTAACGCATGATACGCATTAAAGGTCAATGGTGATTCTGCTGCAAAGAAAGACATTGCAACCTGAGGGGGCTGAACTGGTGGTGCAGTTGACTGAGGTTGGACTAAAGGTATACCCTGAGGTTGAACAGTAGGTGTCACGGGTATACCAGAAGGTATTTGCAAACCAACTGGAGTTACAGGAGGAGGTCCTGGTGAAGTTCTGGACGTACTAGACTCTGGAGTATGGTGAACATCTACAGTCTTAGGTCTAAAACCTCTGACAGGCAATTCTTTGAAAATTTCACTATGTCTAGACCTGGTATTTACCCTGTGAGCCAGGATTTCTTGATTTGGAGGCCAATTAGCTGAAACTTTGCAAATATTGGCTGGATTCCACCGGACGAGGTGATACTTGTGGTCAACTTGCAAATCAGACTGAATATTTACGCGATATTTGCGAAGACACTGCAAATATGACAGGATATTGGGATATTTCGACCGGTAGCACCAGATCTCACGTGTCTAAGGCTCAAATTCTCAAAGCTTGAACAAATTTATGCATCTTTGGCCAATATTTAGTGAATTTAAACAAATCTACTGTAAAGCTTGCAATATTTATGTGAGATTTGGAAATCTTTACATAGAATGTGCATATACAAACTTGTCGCAGCAAATATTTACGCAATATGATGAAATTCACAAATGATCTGAAGTTACCTTACTCTGAGCGTCATCAAACCTGAAAGTACTGATGATGAAAGCGATCTTCTGGACTGGGCCCTCCTTCTAGCGCCAATTTATGTTGTTCATGAAGTTAGTCATTCGCAAACATAGAATAAAAGTTACACAACAACCTTTACTCATCTTGAAAGATATGATGAATTCAAAGAATTCATGATCCCAAGTCTCCGTTGATTAGGTCTTAATCTACTGACGTTACTCAGTGGTTGATGTGTGTTGCTGTTTTCCATTCAGGGGCCTTACGTGTTTCTGCACTGTTCATCATCATCATCTTCAAATATCCTGCTCTGGATGTTTGCTCTGTGGTGCAGGAGCACCTACCTGACAGCTGGTCTTGATGAGGCAGTTAGTAGTTTAGGTCTTGTTTGTGTTTCCAAGAAGGTCTGTTAGACCAAATGCATGTAATAAGGTCATGCTGATCAGGATAAGATCATGCTGACCAGGCTTTTGCTATTTTTAGCTAGTTAGTTATAACAGCTGTCATGATGTATGTTCGGTGGGATCTCCCAGCCGCTTGGAGAGTTCCCAGCCGCTTGGAGTCGGGTCAGTAGTACTCGTAGGGAAAGTCTTTATAAGCATGAGATCAGTTGATGTTAGACAGTCAGATAGACAGATATCATCGATCGGCAGTGTAGTGTTGCATCAAGCAGAGAGGTTGAGTGTTCTGTGTGAGGAACATCATATTGTATTGCATCTTTGAGTCAATAAAGATCCTGTTTTGTTTTCTGTTTGATCTCCTTCCTGTAATCGATTGCTGGTTTGAGAGGTTTTCATGGATATACTCATCCATTCCACCGGTTGACTCATCTGATCGGTGGAATGGCTATGTACAGTAGGTTAGTAGGTAGTTTGTTTGTTTGCATGCAGGTGTGCAGGATCGCGGTCAAGAGATGTTGAAGACCCTAGCATCCTCATGTGCTAGGTCAAGTTGAGAAGTTCAAGTTGAGAGAGATCACCCTAAGACTGGATCGGGTCGTCCCTGGAGGATCGGCGAAGTGAGATTTCGCTAAGTGAAGAAGTTCGTGAAGACGGCATCATCAGGATATTTCTGCAAATATCCTGCAGTCGGGTTAGGCATCATCATCCGGATAAGTGAAGATGAACATGATGCAGTTGAGCGCATGAAGTGTGAGTTCGTCGGGGTGATCATCAGCAGGAGGAGCCGAGGAGTGTATCGGCATCAGGATCATCATATCGGAGTGCCAAACATCCGCATATCGCGTGTAGATGCGGGAGTGGAAGTTGAGTTTTTTTTGACTAAGTGTTGAGAAGGTCATCAGGATATTGGGTGATGTCATCGTCATCAGGATATGACGTCATCGTCATCAGGATATTGAGATATCCCCCCTATGCGAGTTCATCCTGCTGTCGTTAAGTATCGGCATCGGCAGAAAGTGTATTAGCGTCATCAGGAGGTTTCGAAGAGAACCGGATAAATTATATCATGATGCTGTTGCTTGTGTCGTCGGGTAGCGGAGCATCGAAGGTAAGCTGCTGAAGGTGAACGTCATCAGGATATTTGGGACAACCGGATGTTGAATATCCTGCTGACGAAGGAAGTGTTGCATATGATGATGACGATGGAGTTCGGAGCCCGATGAACAGTGCAACCGGAGGATGTATGCGCCCGCTGAACATCATGATGATGATGTTAGAAGGAAAGCGGAGGTGAACAGTAGTCGGCAGGCGGATGTTTGCGATCATCCGAAATATGATGATGCTGACTGTGTAACGCAAAATATGATGATGCTGTTGGTGGTTGTAGGGAATATGATGATGATGGCGAAGATGATGATGATGAGGTTGGTCTGCAGACATTCATGCTACATGCGAAGGTTATAGTGTGGATGCCTCTGCATCATAGTGGTATCAGAGCTTAGCAAAAGGTCTGGGCTGTTGTGTGTTGATTCTGTCACCGAAAGGGCAGAGGTAGAAATAGAGTTGAGTTGTGTGTAGATTGAGAGGTTGACAAAATGCCTCCTAAAGGTAATGGTACTGCAAGGGAATTGTAGGAAATGAAGGAGAAACATGCTAGAGAGATGAGGAAGATGAAGGAGCTTGCTGAAGCACTTCAAGCCAGGCTGACAGCCCTGGAAAAGAACAAAAAGAGGGAAGTGGAAGACAGTGAGTCTGAAGAAGATGCAGATACTGTTGAAGAGTATGAAGAGGTAGCTGAAGATCTGGATGCTGAAGACCAGAGACTGGCAAAACTGTTAAAGGCAGTGCAGAGTGAAAAACCTAAGGTGAAGGTTGATGTTTCCAAGTATACTGGAAGCTTGAATGAAGATGAGTTGTTGGACTGGATTGCTGCACTGGATAATCACTTTGAATGTGAAGATGTGGCTGAGGATCAGAAGGTGAAGATTGCAAAGACCAAGTTAGGAGGTCATGCTTTGGTATGGTGGGATTATGTACAATCTGAGAGAAGGAAACAAGGGAAGTCTAAGATCACTTCATGGGATAAGATGGTAGCAAGGATAAAGGGTAAATTCTTGCCAAGGGATTATGAAATCCAGATGTTTAAGAAGCTGCAATTTTTGAAGCAGAAAGACAGGGATGTGAAAGCATATACTGAGGAATTTTATCTGTTGAGTATGAGATCTGGTCATCATGAGAATGAGGTAGAAAAGGTGGCTAGGTACTTGGCTGGTTTGAGGTTTAACATACAGGATGAGTTAGTGTTAGCTAACCCTAAGAGTGTGGAGGATTGTTATCAAATGGCAATCAGGATTGAAGAAAAGATGAATAGAGGACATGATAAGTCCATGAGAGGAAGAGGAAACAATAGGGGAAGAGGAGCATCCCCTGCACAAAAGCAAACCATTGAGGGTCAAGAAGACACTGGTAAAGGACAAGGACAGTCTGATTTCAGAGGTGGATGGAAAGGTAATAGAGGAAGATTTGGAGGTGGTAGAGGTTCTACTACATTTTCAGGAAAGTGTTACACCTGTGGAGAGTTTGGTCATCCATCTTTCAAATGTCCAGAAAACAAAGGTTCATCATCCAGAAATGATAGAACTAGTGACAAGAGAGTACAACTTGTGCAAGAAGAAAAAGGAGAAGAAAGTGCACAGAGTTCAAACAAAGGTCCTAAGAATTTTGGATATCCAGAGAGTGGAGAATCACTGCTGTTAAGGAAAACAAGTTTGCAGGCATCAAAGGATCTGATGCAAAGAAGAGCTCTTTTCAAAACTACATGCAAGAGCAAAGGTAAGGTATGTAAGGTTGTCATTGATACTGGTTCAACAGACAACATGGTATCTCAGGAGATGGTTGATAAACTGAAGCTGGAAAGGATTCCACATCCACACCCTTACAAGGCATCTTGGGTGAGTGATATGCAATCACTTTTTGTCTCTGAACAGGCATATGTGGATTTCCAGATTGGACCATATCAGGATAAAATTTTGTGTGATATATTGCCTATGGAATGTTGTCACCTACTATTGGGTAGACCATGGCAATTTGACAGAAGGGTACTGTATGATGGGTATGCTAATACCTACACCATCCAGAAAGATGGGAAGATCATTAAGTTGATGCCATTGCAGGCAAACGCTGCAGTACAGAAGGCAGCTCAAATCATTTTGATGGGAAAGAAGGAGTTTGTGCAGATGCCTAGAGGAGCAGGCATAAAGGCAGTTCAGGACACTGCAGGGAAAGGGGTTGTTACAGACAACCAGATGAAGAAAGTTTCAGTTGTGACTGACAGAGGTCAGCAGCAGGTTCAGAAACAGGGGTGCAACCAACCATCAGTTGAAAGGAATGACAAGGATGTTGTCATAGTTGGGACTATTGCTTGTCCTATCAAGGTTGACAGGAAGATAGAGTTGAACATTTCAGCAGTTCAAGAGGTAGTTCAGAAAGAGGTTCTGGTCAGGCAACCTGACAAACACAAGGTATGTGAGAGAAAGGCCTACATCAACAGGCATGAGGATTTACTTGCCAGAAAGCAAGTTACAGTTCAGAAGTCTTGGAGCAGCCAAGAGACAGCAGCAGACAAAGCTGGAGCAGGTCAGACTATTGACAAGGCAAAGTGTAAAGGTGGAAGACTTCCACATACTAAACTCATGGGACATGAGTTCTTTTCTGTTGGGGAGTATGGTGCAGGAGCACCTACCTGACAGCTGGTCTTGATGAGGCAGTTAGTAGTTTAGGTCTTGTTTGTGTTTCCAAGAAGGTCTGTTAGACCAAATGCATGTAATAAGGTCATGCTGATCAGGATAAGATCATGCTGACCAGGCTTTTGCTATTTTTAGCTAGTTAGTTATAACAGCTGTCATGATGTATGTTCGGTGGGATCTCCCAGCCGCTTGGAGAGTTCCCAACCGCTTGGAGTCAGGTCAGTAGTACTCGTAGGGAAAGTCTTTATAAGCATGAGATCGGTTGATGTTAGACAGTCAGACAGACAGATATCATCGATCGGCAGTGTAGTGTTGCATCAAGCAGAGAGGTTGAGTGTTCTGTGTGAGGAACATCATATTGTATTGCATCTTTGAGTCAATAAAGATCCTGTTTTGTTTTCTGTTTGATCTCCTTCCTGTAATCGATTGCTGGTTTGAGAGGTTTTCATGGATATACTGATCCATTCCACCGGTTGACTCATCTGATCGGTGGAATGGCTATGTACAGTAGGTTAGTAGGTAGTTTGTTTGTTTGCATGCAGGTGTGCAGGATCACGGTCAAGAGATGTTGAAGACCCTAGCATCCTCATGTGCTAGGTCAAGTTGAGAAGTTCAAGTTGAGAGAGATCACCCTAAGACTGGATCGGGTCGTCCCTGGAGGATCGGCGAAGTGAGATTTCGCTAAGTGAAGAAGTTCGTGAAGACGGCATCATCAGGATATTTCTGCAAATATCCTGCAGTCGGGTTAGGCATCATCATCCGGATAAGTGAAGATGAACATGATGCAGTTGAGCGCATGAAGTGTGAGTTCGTCGGGGTGATCATCAGCAGGAGGAGCCGAGGAGTGTATCGGCATCAGGATCATCATATCGGAGTGCCAAACATCCGCATATCGCGTGTAGATGCGGGAGTGGAAGTTGAGTTTTTTTTGACTAAGTGTTGAGAAGGTCATCAGGATATTGGGTGACGTCATCGTCATCAGGATATGACGTCATCGTCATCAGGATATTGAGATATCCCCCCTATGCGAGTTCATCCTGCTGTCGTTAAGTATCGGCATCGGCAGAAAGTGTATTAGTGTCATCAGGAGGTTTCGAAGAGAACCGGATAAATTATATCATGATGCTGTTGCTTGTGTCGTCGGGTAGCGGAGCATCGAAGGTAAGCTGCTGAAGGTGAACGTCATCAGGATATTTGGGACAACCGGATGTTGAATATCCTGCTGACGAAGGAAGTGTTGCATATGATGATGACGATGGAGTTCGGAGCCTGATGAACAGTGCAACCGGAGGATGTATGCGCCCGCTGAACATCATGATGATGATGTTAGAAGGAAAGCGGAGGTGAACAGTAGTCGGCAGGTGGATGTTTGCGATCATCCGAAATATGATGATGCTGACTGTGTAACGCAAAATATGATGATGCTGTTGGTGGTTGTAGGGAATATGATGATGATGGCGAAGATGATGATGATGAGGTTGGTCTGCAGACATTCATGCTACATGCGAAGGTTATAGTGTGGATGCCTCTGCATCACTCTGCATAAGTCTCCAACAATTCTACTTCTGCACTGTAAATTTAGTCAAATAATGTGCATACAGGCTGATATTTGCATGATTTCTATCATTATTTATGATTCTTTGCATGATATTTCCAATACTACATGCATTTAACTCAAATATGCTAATGATCTTCAGTTACCTACGGGATTTCAGCATATTTCACTGTTTCTGCTTGTTATTTATCATGATTTTGCAGTTATGGTGATGAATTAATGAAATTAAAAAAAGGAAAAGGGTTAGAGAGTGAGATTCCCAAAACTACTGGACTTAGATCACTGATTCACATACGAGCTCCCATACTTGCAATGAAAAGAAGGAAAACTAGAAATCATACCTCACCAGGACATTCCACAAATCCGCATGATCTAGTGCAAAGCTTCAAAGGAAAGTTGACAACAACATGTAATGAAATGAAAGCGCTTCCAGTTGAACACAACATTCACCAGTACATATCAGACATCAACAGAAAGATTACGTAAAATTTACAATTAAGATGTAATCTGGAACTTCATCTTCATTCAGTATGCTCAAGAACAGGTACATTTACAGTGATCTGAAGAAAGAACCTTGACATTTCAACAATTCTATCCTCATTAGTCTCAGTAATCCGATCTCCTAATTGATTCTACAGTAATTGACTTTTTGCGCCAGATGCGTCTGTGTATTCTAATGTCTCCCCCCCTTTTTTAATGACAAGCTCTGGCTCTTATATAGAACAACCGCCAAAAAAATGGTTACAATGATCCAAGGATCAGGATCCTCTTATAACAAACAACGGTCCAAATGAAAAGCACATGCTTCGTCAGTTGGCAAATGCACAGCTGGCACAGAATATTCCAGCATCTTCAACTTGATTCAGCTTCCAGCTGGCGAAAAGCATATTCGACAATATCTTCTTCACTTCTGGCTCATGTTGCCTCCATGCGCAACTTTGTAATGCTCAGCCTCAGCAGCATCATCATGATTTCAACGCTCAGCTTCAGCAGCATCATGACCTCAATGTTCAGCTTCAGCAGCATCATGACTTCCTGCAAATAAACAGACAAACCTTAAGTTCCTCATCACGTGGATAAACAACAGGAAGTCAACATTTTATTAAACATACCTCCCAATGCAGCCACAGGCAATCAGGCTTTACCTGTGAAAAATATGTACTAAATGCATAAACAGCATAAAAACAACCAGGTCAACCCTCGTTGACCAAAATCAGGCAGTCGGGCTTTCAAATTTCTATCGCTTCATGTTTTTGCCCATTTTCTTGTATATCGGGTTCAAATATGATCAGGTATGTCAAAATATACAAGGAAATGACTACCCCTAACAAATTACTTCATACCTGGCCTTGCATGCTCCGTTCGAATGTTTCGGGTCATCATCATCATGTTGAAGACAAACAGGAGGACTTGGAAAATGATCCTGCCGCTGAGGAAAATCATGATGACGTCATCGTCACATTCGCTAAGATCAGGAGATAACTGGAATATCGGGTCGCCTCTAAGGAAGATGATCGGGTCATGAAAGCAGTATGACCCCTTTTTCGGCTAAGGTGATCCTCCTAAAAGATGAGGATGATGAACATCATCATCATCATATACGCACTGGGCGATCTAAAATATGATCCTGCTGAAAGTCCTGATGATGTCATCAGGATATCCGGGGCTTGTGTTAATCTTCGAAGATAACGTCATCGTCATCATCATATTGGTGAAATGGATCACGCCTTGGAAAATATCCTGCCGAAAGAGAAAGGTGATGGTGACGTCATCGTCATCATCATATTTACAAAAGGTTACTCTTGTCGGCAGGATGATACTACGAACTGTCGGGAAAGACTAACAAGATCATGATGATCTTGTTCAACATGATTTAAGAAATGAAAATCACCCTCCGCTTCGAAAGATAAGGTGATCATCATATTGGGGAAAGGAGATCAGGAGGATATTAGGAAATGTCGGGTCCTGAAATATCATGATGATGACGTTCATCATACCTGTCGTGCGCGCGCAAATTATGCAGATGGCAGATTTCTCTAAGTAAGGTGATATTATAATATCAGCATGATATTATAATATCGGGTGATGTTGGAATATCATGATGCTCGCAATGTTTCTAAGGTTACTCGATGGGTAAAACACACTAGCACTTAAGATTGACGTCCGGATGTTTCGGAACTGCATGATTTTTATCAGGTGATAGAGTAAGATCATGATGATGACCTTTGGCGATACAAAAGACCGCCTGACGGGAAAGATTACTACGACTTAAACTTGACGTCTGGATATTTTGACCTCAGGATATTATCGGGGGGGCTTTGCAAATATCATGATGATGATGTTCATACAGCAATTATCAGGTTTGACCAAAACTTTGACTGCTCATAACTCCCTCATATGGACGAATTTTCAAGTGATGCAAAAGGCAAACCTACATGGAATTTCAAGCTCTTTCTAACCATGAAGTCACAGGAACAAAATATGAACTTTGACAAACTAACCTCAGGATGATGACCTACCTCATCCTGACCTTCATGATGATGATGCACCTGACTTATTTTTACCAAACCGCCAGAAACAGACAACACAAGCCAAAACAAAAGTTGGGTCCCTGTTTTGCCAAGTCAAAATGGGGCGTGTTGTGTAACCACACAACAAGTAGTTTGCCTGATGTAACCCCAAACACACACTTCTTTGGATTGAGATGCACATTAAACTGTTCCAATCTATTGAAGATCTTGTCTAGTACTGCTAGATGGCCTTCTCTTGTAAGTGATTTCTCCAGAATGTCATCGACGTAGTCTTCCATTATGGTGTGCATCATGTCATGGAAGATTGTTGTCATGGCTCTGATATGTTACACCAGCATTTTTCAGACTGAATGGCATGACACACCAACAGTAGGTGCCCCAAGGACATGTAAATGCAGTCTTGCATTGGTCTTCTTGTGCAATCTTTATCTGGTTATATCCCAAGAAACTGTCCATGAGTGACAACATAGTGTGCTCTGCCATAAGATCTACAATCATGTCTATGTTGGGTAGGGGGAAGTCATCCTTGGGACAAGCTTTGTTTAGGTCCCTGAAATCATTGCATATTCTAAACCTGCCATCTAGTTTAGCCACCGATACTATATTCAAAACCCATTCAGGATAGTCTATAGGCCTGATAAATCTGATGTCTAATAGCTTCTTGAGTTCCTCTTTTACCATGAGAGCTACATGTGGATGCATCTTCTTGAGTTTTTGTTTGATCGGTTTAGCTCCTGGAGCTAGAGATAAATGATGCATGATAAGATTCGAATCTAGCCCTGGCATGTCAGCGTATGTCCATGCGAACTTGATTTGATTTCTCTTGGAGAAATCTGTAAATGCTGGTTTTTCATGTTCTGTGAGAGCTTTTTCCATGTGGATCATTCTGGGCTCATCACCTGTGCTGACATTGATTGGTTCTGCCGGTTCTATTAAGATTAATGATCTCTCCTGATGTGTAAGATTGGGGAGAGGGTCAAGCCTTCCATCCTTCGGTGCTTTAGAGAGGTTTTCACCGTTGGATATGTCTTTATTTTTACTATTTTGATGATCTAACATTGCCACGGAGTAGTTTTCATAGTTAGATCATTCTTTTATTTTGATATTTTTATGACTGAAAGGCTTGGTGCTCTCTCCAAAATAAGCCTTCTCATTGAGTTCAATAGCATAGCCAGCTCTGTGGTCCCCTGCAGGTATAAGATCTCTAAGCTCAAGATAATCTATGATGGCTTCATCATTTTCAAAGGTGTCTAGCTCAGGGGTGGTGCCTTCTAGGTCCCAGTCGATAAGTTCAGGGTGTACCAAAGGTAAGGAATCATTAGGTTGGTTTGGCTCGATGGCATTGATGGTTAAGACAGAGTTATTGAAAGCATGGACAAAGTCTATGATGGTACTCTCTATTAGTGGATCTGTCAAGGGGGGGATCATTCCTTCCTCACAATTTTCACTATTGTTGCTATGCGGGTCAGACTCTAGTGGTCTATCCCTTGGGCCTTGTCTCTCATTGGTATGGGTCAGGTCATACTCGTGGACAACGTTGATATCTTTTTCATTGCACAATAGCTCAAAGAGGCTATCCCATTCATACTCATTTGAATCAGTCTCACTATTCATTTGCAGTTGTTGAATTTGCTCAACCAAATTGCTAGTAGATGTTTTTGGTTGTTTTCCTTTATTCTTGTTTGTTCTGTTGGTTCTTGAGGCTTCAGTGTATCATAGCCCTGTAGTGTCTTGGGCTGTCAAGGTATGAGGTTGGATGGGCTCAGTGATGCCATCCTTTCTTGAACCAAGTGGACCGTGTCCTCCATATCCCATTATCTGTAGCATTTGGAAACATTGACCATATTGTGCAATTTGTATAATAGAATGGTCATGTTGTGTGGATGAATTGCCTTCATCTTTGTATAGCCATTCTAAGACATCCTTTTCATCACTCTCATCTTCTAGGCTTCCCCATTTTACAAACAGTCCTTTTGTAGTTCTCTCTACTTTTGGTGTCTTTAGGATTGGTCTCCCATAGGACCTAGGAGATAGGGGCAGTTGTGCTAAGTAGAGGGATTGAGAGATCATGTATTCACCCAAGCCCTTATTTGTGAGTCTGAGACTAGGTTGTGGAGCTTGTGAAGAGGAAGCAAGTGAAGCCAGATCAACACAAGATGAAGAGGCTGCTGAAGCACGGTTGGTGGGGATCACAACTTCAGGTTTTGGATGAATGGAGTTGCAGTATTGATAGGGGTTAGGGTCACCTTGGATGGTGATCTCTTGACCTTCATGTGGGAACTTGATACATTGATGGTATGTTGAAGGTACTACTTTTAGAGCGTGTATCCATGGTTGCCCCAGAAGAATGTTGTATGCTAGCTCCATGTTGAGGACTTGACAAGCTATATCTTTTACCACAGGGTCCACTCTGATTGGTAGGGTAACAATTCCTTTGGACATTCTTTCTTCCTCATCATAGGCTTTTATGGTTATTTTCCTTTTAGGATCTATAGCCTTTTCTGAAAACCCCAATGTAAGGATTGATGCAGAGTGGGACGCAACGGAGGCTTACTGACAGGAAGGAGTAGCCAAATATACAAACAGCATGATAAAAACCTCTATCGGCTGAACATCATCATCATATTTCCTAGAGACACCAACATCATCATCACATTTCAACAGCATCATCATATTTCGGATGATCGTAAATATCCTCCTGTCGACTACTATTTACCTCCTCCGTTTGTCGCCTATCATCATCATCATGATAATCAACGGGCGCAAACATCCTCCGGTTGCACTGTTCATCGGGTGCCAAATACAAGCGGCATCATCATGATATTTAATATCACCTTCGTCAGCAGGATATCCAAATATCCGGTTGCTCCCAATATCCTGATGACGTTGCACTTCAACAACTTGCCTTCGATGCTCCACTGCCCGACGATACAAGCAACAACATCATGATATTGTTCATCCGGTTCCTCGAAACCTCCTGATGATGCTAATACAACTTCCTGCCTACGCCGATACCTTACCACTTAGTGACAACAGGATAAACTCGCATTGAGGGATTTCTTAATATCCTGATGACGATGACGTCATATCCTGATGACGATGACGTCACACATCATCCTGATGAACTCTTCAACACTTAGCCAAAAAAACTTAACTTTCACACCCGCATCCGTTAGCGATATGCGGATGATGAACTTCCCCGAGAGATGATCCTGACTGCGATATATACACTGAGTATATATCCAACTCAAAACATCATGATGCACTTGCAACATGCAAACTTCAACAACTTCATGACCCGATCCTGATGGCGATGCATTCGCAGATGACGATGTGGCTTGCTCCGGCTGGAAACGCACATGCAAACTCCTGTGTATCCGTCCACTGCATGTAAACACTCAGAACCGCATAATTTCACAAAGACAATGTGACGACCGGGCCGGATCACTTTCAAACCGAAATCTAACAGTTTATCTTTCTATACCTAGCACATGAGGATGCTAGGCTGTTTCACAGCATGCTTCTAACTGATCTCCTGAACAATGCAATGCATAAACAGAAAACACAAATGCAACCTAAGCTATGATACAGGACCATTCCACCGATTCGCAGGATCAACCGGTGGAAGGGTTGAAAGTACCCATCAGCTTGCAAAACGGAAATGAAATCAAAACAGATACAACTGATACAGCCAGATAATGCAAAAGACGAGATCTTATTCAATTGAAATCCAAATGTTCTGAATACAGCTTCACAATGTCTGAACTGCCCTCCTAAATCTCAGCTCAACACAATACATCTAACAACATCAAGATGAACTGTCAATATCTCTAAACCCTAACAGATCGAAGGTATATATAACAAATCCTTCGAGTACTACCAACTTCACTTCCCAGCGGCTGGGAGCTTCCAAGCGGCTGGGAGAGAGGACAGCTCAGATAACCTTATCTCGATCTCTAACTGCCTACACATACTCCTATGCTGATCTAATACATAGCATCGGTCCAATGGACCTTATTACATAATAAAGTCAAACATACTAAAAATAGACTATCCTGTCATCATGCTGATAATTATCCTATATCCTGATCATGTATGTCATCATGCGGACCTATATCCTGATCATGTGCGGGTGCTCCTGCACCATACTCCCCAAAAGAAGAAATCTCAAGTCCACTTGAGATGAGAGTATCAAGGTCGGCACCATATTTCTGTATCTGCTCTGCAGTCATCCATACTGCTTCAGAGGTCGGCTGTCCCTTCCAAGAGACAAGGTACTCCAAGTACTTGTTGTTCCTAGTCTGTTTGACCACTCGAGTGTCCAAAATTTGCTGTATCTGTGGAGGATCATGTTGAGGAATGTCTTCAGCAACTGTATCATGTAGGATATCCTGATCTGCATCTGGATTAGCCTTGTATGGAGTTAAATCACATACATTGAAGATAGGAGATAAACCAAGATCAGGTGGGAGTTGGATTTTATAAGCATTCTGTCCGTGCTTTTGCAAAATCTGACATGGTCCAACTTTCTTTTGCATGAGCTTAGTATACTTTCCCTTAGGAAGCCTGTCTTTCTTCAAGTGAACCCAAACCAAATCTCCAACGGAAAATTGAACATCCTTCTTCCTCTTATCAGCATATTCCTTATACTTTAAGGTAGTTTGCTGGAGTTGGGTCTTAACCTGATCATGGACTTCTTTAATGGCTTCAGCAAAAGCTTCTCCTTCTGCACTAACAGGATCTGCTGTAGGTAGATCTCGCAACTCCAAAATTCCCCTGGGATGCATTCCATACACTACCTGAAAAGGCGATTTTCCTGTGCTCCTGTTGACAGTATCATTGTATGAGAACTCAGCTTGAGACAGAATATTGTCCCACTTCTCTCCATGCTGTTTTGTCAAGCATCTAAGTAGATTACCCAAGGAACGGTTTACTACTTCAGTCTGACCATCCGTTTGAGGATGATATGCAGAGGAAAAAGATAAATTGGTTCCCAGTTTCCTCCAAAGGGTTCTCCAGAAGTGACCCACAAACTTCACATCTCTGTCTGAAACTATGCTCAAAGGCAACCCATGAATTCTGACAATTTCCCTGAAGAATAAATCTGCAATGTATGAGGCATCTGCAGTGGTTTTGCATGGCAAGAAATGTGCCATTTTACTGAATCTATCCACTACAACAAAAACACTGTCATATCCTCTCCTAGTCCTTGGTAAACCCAAAACAAAATCCATACTGATGCTTTCCCATGGTCTGGAGGGAATGGGTAAGGGCTGGTATAACCCTGCATTAGTTGACCTGCCTTTAGCCTTCTGACATATTACACAGGTTTCTACAAATTTCCTGACATCTGACTGCAACTTAGGCCAGAAATAATGCCTCCTGACCAGATCAAGAGTCTTATCTAGACCAAAATGACCTGCCATGGCTCCACAATGTTTCTCCTTGATTATATTTAATCTCATGGAACACCTGGGGATACACAACTGTCCACCCTTGAACAACAATCCATCTTGGATCAGAAATTCAGAGAACTCAGCATGGTATTTCTCCCCAAAAGAAGTACAGACCTGATATATTTCTCCAAAATCAGCATCAGACTCATACATGGTATTGAGTGAGTCAATACCAACACTCTCTAACTGAATCTGATTTACTGTGAGAACTCGCCTGCTTAAAGCATCTGCAACTTTGTTCTTAACCCCTTTCTTATGCTTCAGGGTAAAAGTGAAAGCCTGTAGGGTTTCTACCCACTTCATATGTCTGTGGTTCAGCTTTTCCTGACTGTTGATGAAACTCAAAGCCTGGTTGTCTGTGAATACTATGAACTCCTTTGGCAACAGATAATGCCTCCATTTCTTTAGGGACTGAACTAAAGCATACATTTCCAGATCATATGATGAATACCTTTTCTTAGCATCATTGAGCTTTTCACTGAAAAATGCAATTGGTCTACCCTCTTGGCTGAGTACTGCTCCAATGGCCATGTGACTGGCATCACACTCTACCTGAAAGATCTTGTTAAAATCTGGAAGTGCAAGGACTGGCTGCTGTGCCACCTTCCTCTTTAATGCCTCAAAAGAATCATCTGCTCCTTGAGTCCAAACAAACCTGCACTTCTGTCCTCCTTTGATGGTATCCAGCATGGGTGCACAAATATGACTGAATCCTCTTATAAACTTTCTGTAGAAGGTTGCTAACCCATGAAAACTTCTGACATCATTTACAGTCTGTGGAGTTGGCCAATTCAATATGGCACTCACCTTCTCCTTATCCATCTGCAGCTTTCCTTGTGAAATGACAAAACCTAAATAGGTGATCTCCTGTTTCATGAACAGACACTTGTCCAAGTTTATCATCAGCTTCTCTTCATGTAGCCTCTTGAGAACCAGATCTATATGCCTGAGATGTTCTTCTTTGGTGTTACTGAAAATCAGAATGTCATCTAAATAGACTATGACAAATTTACCAATGAATTCCTTCAGAACCTCATTCATCAGCCTCATGAAAGTACTAGGGGCATTAGACAAACCAAATGGCATAACCTTCCATTCATATAAACCTTCATTTGTTTTGAATGCTGTCTTCCACTCATCACCTGGTCTAATCCTGATCTGATGGTACCCACTCTTCAAGTCTATTTTTGTAAAGTACTTAGCACTTCCCAAACAATCAAGTAAATCCTCAATTCTGGGGATTGGAAACCTATACCTGATTGTGATCTTGTTGATGGCTCTGGAATCGGTGCAAAGCCTCCAAGTGCCTTCCTTCTTTGGTGCTAGTACAGCTGGTACTGCACATGGACTCAAACTCTTTCCAATCAGACCTGAATTCATCAATTCTTCAATCTGTCTGGCTACTTCTGCATTCTGTTCTGGGGTAAGCTTATAAGCTGCTTTATTTGGAAGTGTAGACCCTGGAATCAAGTCTATGCAATGACTGATATCTCTGACAGGTGGTAGGGATCTTGGCATTCCCTCTGAGATGACACCTTTGTACTTATCCAATAACTCTTGGACAGCTGGGTCTATCAACCTTGGCTTCTTTTCTTTCTTGCCTTCTTGCTGTTGTTTCTTATTCACACTCATACAGGGGATCAGGGCATATGCAACTGCACCTTCTGCTGCTACTTCTTTCATGAACTGTTTGCCTTCCATCAGCATGACCTTTACCTCTTTTCCTTTAGACTTCTCCTCTTTCTCCTTCAATGGAAATAACTCTGTCACCTTACCATCTTTAGTGATTCTATAGGTGTTTCTAACACCATCATGCTGTGCCTTCAGATCATACTGCCATGGTCTACCAAACAAAAGGTTGCAAGCATCCATCTTGGTGATATCAAACAACAACTTATCCTTATATCCACCAATCTGGAATTCTACCCAAGCCTGCTCTTCTACAGTTGTCTGCTGACCTTGAGTAAGCCATGAGACTTTATAGGGAGATGGGTGAGGCAATCTCCTAAGCTTCAGCTTTACCACCATTTCTTCAGACACAAAGTTCTCAGTAGAACCAGAATCAATCAAAACCTTACATGCCTTACCTCCTGCTTTGCAAATGGTTCTGAACAGAGACTTCCTCTGAGGGGCTTCGTTGTCAGGTACCTTCATGGTAGTTACCGTCCTTCTCATCATCAGAGACTCGCCACTTTCTGGGTATCCATAATTATCAGGAGCATTCACACTCTGAAAATCATTAGAGCTTGTCCTACTTTGATTATCAGGTTCGTTGACCAGATTTGTCCTCCTTTCTCCTGCTGAGCTTGTGGCCTTGTCTGGACATCTGCTGGCTATATGGCCTTCTTTGTTACAGTTGTAGCATCTGATGGATCCTCTGCCCTGGGATCTTCCTCTGAAGGATCTTCTACCTCTGAAATTTCCTTGCTGACTGTAATTCTCTCTCTGATTCTGACTATTGTTGCCCTTACTATTATCCTGACTGGATTCTGCTTGATATCCCTGTCCATGTCCTCTGCCTCTGAAAGGACCTCTTCCACCTCTTTGTTGTCTTCCTCTTCCTCTATTGTTTTGATCTTGTTTTCTCTTCAGCTTTTCTTCCACTTTCAATGCCAACTGAAAGCTTTTCTGCACTGTATCTGGGTTATGCAGACTGAGATCTTCCTGAATATTAAACCTCAATCCATTCAGGTATCTGGCTACCTTCTCTTCTTCACTTTCTTTCACCTTTGTCTTCATACAGAGTTTCATGAACTCTTCTGTATATGAGCTGACATCTAGCTCCTTCTGCTTCAGGTTCTGCTTCCTCTTGTGTAACTGGATACTGTAATCCAAAGGAATATAAGCTTCCTTTACCAATTCCATCATCTTCTTCCATGTGGCAACTCTACGTTTTCCCTCCTGTACTCTATCATCCTGAACAAAATTCCACCATGTCAAGGCAGCTTCTTTCATCTTTGACTGTGCTATCTTCACTCTCTGTTGTTCTGGTATCTCCTCTGTTACAAAGAAATTGTTCAAACAATCTATCCATTCCATTACTGAATCAGGGTCCATCTTACCTGTAAACACTGGCAAATCCAGCTTCACATCCATGGTTCTCCTCTCCATGGCCTTGAGGGCATTCAACAGTGGTCTCTGGTCTGCAGGAACGACCTCCTCGCTCCAATTAGGGATCTCTTCTTCTTCCCTATCATCTTCTCTACCAGAACCTACTCTGCTCCTCAACTTTGCTAACTCGTCTTTCAACTCCTGATTCTGAGCCTTCACGGCCTTACTTTCTGCAATCTGTTTCTTCACCAGAACTGCCAACTCAGCGTTGGTCATTCTTGCTGGAACCTCAGATGTTCCTTCTCCGTCTGACATCCTGCCTATCTTTTCCAGAAGATCCTAACCTTTGCTCTGATACCACTATGATGCAGAGTGGGACGCAACGGAGGCTTACTGACAGGAAGGAGTAGCCAAATATACAAACAGCATGATAAAAACCTCTATCGGCTGAACATCATCATCATATTTCCTAGAGACACCAACAGCATCATCACATTTCAACAGCATCATCATATTTCGGATGATCGCAAATATCCTCCTGTCGACTACTATTTACCTCCTCCGTTTGTCGCCTATCATCATCATCATGATAATCAACGGGTGCAAACATCCTCCGGTTGCACTGTTCATCAGGTGCCAAATACAAGCGGCATCATCATGATATTTAATATCACCTTCGTCAGCAGGATATCCAAATATCTGGTTGCTCCCAATATCCTGATGACGTTGCACTTCAACAACTTGCCTTCGATGCTCCACTGCCCGACGATACAAGCAACAACATCATGATATTGTTCATCCGGTTCCTCGAAACCTCCTGATGATGCTAATACAACTTCCTGCCTACGCCGATACCTTACCACTTAGTGACAACAGGATAAACTCGCATTGAGGGATTTCTTAATATCCTGATGACGATGACGTCATATCCTGATGACGATGACGTCACACATCATCCTGATGAACTCTTCAACACTTAGCCAAAAAAACTTAACTTTCACACCCGCATCCGTTAGCGATATGCGGATGATGAACTTCCCTGAGAGATGATCCTGACTGCGATATATACACTAAGTATATATCCAACTCAAAACATCATGATGCACTTGCAACATGCAAACTTCAACAACTTCATGACCCGATCCTGATGGCGATGCATTCGCAGATGACGATGCGGCTTGCTCCGGTTGGAAACGCACATGCAGACTCCTGTGTATCCGTCCACTGCATGTAAACACTCAGAACCGCATAATTTCACAAAGACAATGTGACGACCGGGCCGGATCACTTTCAAACCGAAATCTAACAGTTTATCTTTCTATACCTAGCACATGAGGATGCTAGGCTGTTTCACAGCATGCTTCTAACTGATCTCCTGAACAATGCAATGCATAAACAGAAAACACAAATGCAACCTAAGCTATGATACAGGACCATTCCACCGATTCGCAGGATCAACCGGTGGAAGGGTTGAAAGTACCCATCAACTTGCAAAACGGAAATGAAATCAAAACAGATACAACTGATACAGCCAGATAATGCAAAAGACGAGATCTTATTCAATTGAAATCCAAATGTTCTGAATACAGCTTCACAATGTCTGAACTGCCCTCCTAAATCTCAGCTCAACACAATACATCTAACAACATCAAGATGAACTGTCAATATCTCTAAACCCTAACAGATCGAAGGTATATATAACAAATCCTTCGAGTACTACCAACTTCACTTCCCAGCGGCTGGGAGCTTCCAAGCGGCTGGGAGAGAGGACAGCTCAGATAACCTTATCTCGATCTCTAACTGCCTACACATACTCCTATGCTGATCTAATACATAGCATCGGTCCAATGGACCTTATTACATAATAAAGTCAAACATACTAAAAATAGACTATCCTGTCATCATGCTGATAATTATCCTATATCCTGATCATGTATGTCATCATGCGGACCTATATCCTGATCATGTGCGGGTGCTCCTGCACCAAGGATTAGTTTCAATATGCAAATATTCAAACCAGCCTCTCCATCGATTAGGACTCTTTTGATCTTGTGCTTGTGTATAAAAGCTTCAATATGAAGTGAGGTGTTATGGGGTTGAGTGATTGACATGTCATCCTTCTCAATGAATGATAGGCAATGTGGTGAGGTAATATGACCGACCATGGTTTGGAATTGTTCTTTAGCAAGGTTCGTAGGAATAGAGGCTTCCAGTAAGGCTTTGTCAAGTATGGACCTATGAGAAGGAGATAGACATAGAAGTTCCAAGATGGAGACGTGTGCAGGCATTTTGTGGAGTTAGTCCATGATACTATATTGATTAGATGGTGTGGCAGAGGTTTCCCTAAGGGTGACTTTGTTACTACAGGTAGTAACATTGCAATCTAGATCCTTATTGATAGTGATCACATTGATGTGTGAATCACCTTCTGAGATATGGTTAACAACATAGTCAAAGCTGACATTGGTGTAATTTGCATTGTTAGAGCCACTGTTGTTTCTATTAAAAGGTCCTCCTTGCTCATAGTTAAGAAGAGGATCCTTGAATGTCTGATGATCGTTGTTAGAGGTATGTCCGTTGAATAATATTTTGTTTTGTTCTATCAAGTCTTGGATAGTATGTTTCAGCACAATACAGTCATTAGTCTTGTGCCCCCTGTTTTGGTGAAATTCACAGAAGTCGTTGTCGTTCCACCAATAGGGTTTGAATTTTGGTTTGTACTCTTGTGCCGGTGGAAGTGTTATGATCTTGTTTGTGATTATCTTCCATAAGGCTGTTTCCAAGGATTCTCCCAAAGGGGTGAATTTTCTCCTAGGTTGAAAGTTGGTGAATCAAGATTCATTGTTTCTTGGTTTGCTTTGTGGGGGGTTATTTTGAGGCATTGATAAATTGAAAATCGGTTGTTTAGGTGCCACATTCTTGGCATCCACCACCCCATCATTCACAATATTCTTGTTTTTCATCCAGAATCTTAGTTTGTCTGTGTTGGTGTTGGTACTAGGAGTCTCTTTATAGAGTTTTATTTGACCCTTGGCAATTAGAGCTTTTTCAATGATGAGACCCATCTCAATGACCTTGCGAAAAGGACACTAGATTTGAATTTGATAGCTCATGTCAGATTGTAAGTTGTGCATGAACATTTCTAACATCCATTTTTCTAGCATTTGGTGGGGACATTTGCTTGCTAGCTATCTCCATCTCTGTAAGAAGGCGGTGAAAGATTGTCCACCTTTCTGTTTTATGTTACAAAGATCCAATATTGAGATGTCGTGCTCAATATTGTAAGAGAAGTGGGTGACAAATTTATCTACAAGTTCATTGAAAGTTTTAATGTTGAGTGGTAGTCTAGAGAACCACTCCATGGCCTATCCTCCTAAGCTTCGTGGGAAGAGTCGTATAAGATAGGTGTCATTATGTGCAATCTCAAGGCAAGCAGCATTGAATTCCCTGATATGGTCCCTTGGATCACCCTTTCCTCGATATTTGTCAAACTTAGGCACCTCAAATTTTGAGGGGAAAGGAATCATGATTAGGGACCTATCAAAAGGATATGGTGAAATATCCTCTAGGGTGTAGTGTTTAGTCGATGCCCCCATTTTCATGTCTAAAATTTGTTGTTGGAGAGCTTCAAATTTTTGGTTCATTAGACTTAGGGCATCTGTAGCATCAGTGTTTGTTTTGCTTTTGTTTGAAGGTGTTTCTTCCTCATGTCTACTTTCTTCACTTTCTTTGAGAGTCTCTACATCATAGTCCTTAGGGAGCTTGACCCCTAGATTTGCTAGGTGTAAAAAGAATTTAGTGGGGTCTTGGGCAAGCACCCCCTCTAATAGGTGTTGGAATTTTGGGTTATGCTGCGTGTGAAGGATCTCGTCTATAGAAATTTCTTCCTCACTTTTGTGATTGTTTGGGATACTTTTCTCTGCCATTTCAATTTGTTTTTATTTTTGTAATCTAGTTAAGACCATGCAAGAGGTGACTAGAGATGAGAATGGGATGAGATTTGAAAGTTTCGCACAAGAGGTGATAGAATGAGACAAGGTTCGAGTAAGGTTCTTCTTAGATCAATTTTGTGTCAAACAAGTGGATGAACAAAACTATAGTCAAAGTGAGGATGATAGAAATCCAAATGCTTGATGTTGACTTAGGTTTGTACAATCCCCTAGTGGAGTTCCGATAGAGAAAAAGGATAAGTGATCCTTGATAATGGATACTCACTAGGTTTGTTTGAGATGTGATGTGATCTAGAATAACTTGGTTCTAACCTTTTGTTGGATTTTTGGAAGAATTTGGTGAGATTTTGAATGAGAAAAGTAGTTAATATATTGAAAAAGAAGAAGGAATATGATTGATTTACACGATCTTAATCAGATTTTGAAAAACTGAGACAGGTCTGAAAATGGTTTTTGAAAAGTTTTGACAGATTTTTCTTTTTGCTCCTGGAAGTACAGAAATTATTTTCTAGTTCAAATGTGCAGTAGTTCAAATGCACCATAACAGAGAGTATATGCACTAAAAGTCGGATCAAATGCACAATACTGGTAAAGTTTCAAATGCGCCACGGCATATGTCAAATGCGCTGCCAGTCGAGGCAAATGTGCTGCTAGTCAAGGGAAATGCGCAACTCTGGAAAAGTTTAAATGCGCCATAGCAAATGTCAAATGCGCCACCAGTTGAGGCAAATGTGCCACTAGTCGAGGCAAATGCACAACTCTGGCTTCTTGTCTTGTTTTCTCAGAATTTTGGAAGATTTTGGAATGCTTTCAGGATTTTTCTATTTTTGGTTTGAAAAACTTGGTGTTTCTGGATAGTTTGATGTTCAATTATGGCAAAAACATAGCAAACACAGAAGTTTTTCATGATTTTTATCTTTTTATATTTTTTTGTATTTTTTTGAACTATTTTGACTCAAAACAAGTACACTCTAGGCTGGCTATGACAATATTTGTTGAATCCTCTAGCTGTGCTTACTCAAAGCATGTAGCTCTAGAATCTGGTAGCATCGGTTCCCCTCCATAGCACTCACTTCTCATGCATACCAGATTTGGGTTTCCTTAGGCTTGTACCCACACCGAACCTTAGGATTGTCCCTGCTACCTCTACTAAGAGTCACATGAATCGAGGCCGCTTTAAGAACTCTGCCCTTTGCATCAACAAATAGGGGATTTTGGCTTGCTAAACAATTGGTTCTTAATCAGGGCAACTGTTTGAGTGGTTACAAGTGCGGTGGCACTACTCTCCATTATGGAGTCTCCCAGCCTCAAAGGGTTATGCCTTAAAGGGTTTGGGGGGAGGTTAGCCGTCGGTGTAACACGGCAGCACTCATTGCAGGAGGTTTTCACCTCAAGCACAATTTATTTTAAGTGGCTTCGTAGGGCTTGGCTTTAGCCTGTTACCACTCAGGGTCATTCCCACTTGGACAAGTGTGCATCCAAGGGCAAGCCCCCCTAAAGGTTTAACAAATAGAATGGCAAGTCTGGCACTTTGGTCACCCAGTTAAGGGGAGAGCATAAGCCTATTGTCATTCGCAAGCACAGAAAACACTGGTTAATCCAACCTAGTTAAAATTAAAAAAACTAAATGGGCTACTCTACTTGTGCACTCACACGATTGTTAACTTGGAAGTGTTCAGAGCATAGCAATGTTCATTTTCCTGTTTGTTTGAGATAGCAATGATTGAATCTAGGAAACAAATCAACAATGCAAAAGATAGCAATGGGTTCAGTTACTTTCCATCCTAGTTAGAAATTATGTGGAAGTTGTATGTGATGCACTTGGTTACTTTTCCCTTAATTAGTCTAAGTGAACTAGGCAAAGAATCTAAATGATCTAATCCAGCCACTAACCCTGCAAAAACGACCGTTAGCTCAAACACCCAAAATCAAAACAAACCTAAAAATAGAAAGCAAAATCAGATGCGCCGCACTGCAGTCTGAATGAGTAGAAACAGAGATTGCATGCGGCATTTTACATATGTGCAAATAAAGAAGGTAAATGCACCAAAACAAGAGGCATATGTGTAATATTGACAGATGTGTTTTACAGAGTAAATGCGTCAAAAGACAGGGTATCTGCACAACTAGAACGCAGGCGCCGAAACAATGGTTGGATGTGCCGTTGCGGAGGTCAGATGCACTGAAACACAGTATGCATCGAAGTTGAAGGTATATGCACCATTTGGGAGGTCAGATGCACCGTAATGTCGTATGCATTGTAATGGAAGGTGGATGCACCGTCTGGGAGATCAGATGAGCCAGAGTTTCACATGTGTCGATTCGAGAGGTAAAAGCGTCGTTTCAAAAGTCAACTGTGCCAGAAGCCTCTATTAGAACCCTGTGCCTGCACCTGTACAGACCTATCTACAAGAAAACTTAGATTTTGATTAGAAAAGGGGGCAAGGGCCCCATGGTGGGTGCCAAAATGTGAAGGGGAAAATAGATTAATCTATTAAGAATAATAAACCCAATACATCTATGAAATCTAAAAATAAAAAGGAGAATAAAATAATAAACAATTATACTTACACCTTTACCTTTTATCTTCCATAGTTCACCTATCTTTTCTTGACCTAGATGATGATGAAGCCCTCAAAAGTGAATGCTCCCTTGCTTGTTGAAGGTGACAAGAATATAATGGCTAAGATACTTGTTTGTATTTGCAAATGAGTTTCAAACACAAATGTGAGAGGATGAATATGAAGTGCTATGAAGTGCCAAAGGTGCACTTGTGTTCCTGCAGCATAAGTTTGCTCAAATGATGGATATAAAATGAAGAGGGAGAAGGTTGTATTTATAGAGATGTGTAGAAGAAGATCAATGGTTGAGAAGAAAAGGGAAGATCAATGGAGGAGGATTGTTGAGGAACGTGCAACAAATGGAAGAAAGACATGTGTCATTCGAAAAGCAGCTTTGTGGAGTTAACTCCTCTCTTGATGAGGATGAGATTTAATTTTCTTAAATTAGAATTTATTTTTCTAATTTAAGAGAAAGTTTGCTTTAAAGATGCTTTAAAACTGCTTTTGCTTTTGTATGACAAGAGGAAAGTATTTTTAGAAGATAAGAATGATTTTTGAAGATAAGAATGCATAATTAAATAAAAAGATTTTATTTAATTATTTTGTAGATAATTGAGAGGAATAAATAAAATATCGAAGTATATTTTATTTTGTGGATATTTTTGAAGAATAAAATAAAATATAAAAGTATATTTTATTTAGTGGATATTTACGATTTTATTTAAATAAAATTTGCATTTTATTTAAATTTAGAAGAATAAAATATTTTAATTAAATAATTATAATTATTTAATTATTTAGAAGAATGAAGTTGATGAAAATGAATTTAATTAATTAGATAAAATGTAATTTATTTAATTAAATGAGAGGAGATGAATTAGATAAATAAATAAATTTATTTATTTATTGATAGAAGAATGTGAATGATGAAATAAATATTTAACATATTTATTTAAGTAGAGTCATGTCAATTTTAGGTGTATACACAATGCACCATCAAAATAGTGCCCAAGACATTGAATGCAGCCGGGAGACAAAGAGAGAAGGAGCAGTCGAGAGATGTGCAGCCGCCTGAAGATTTTCCTCTTTGAAGAAAGTAGATGACATATCATTCATCGACCCATACCTCCGCCATTCTGTCATAATGGCCGACCTACCTATTTTGAAATGCAGAGGTTTGTTGTTTTAAAATTTGTTCCACTTGGAATGCAATCGTGAACACATAGAAATTCCTCCTGACATGAAAAATTGAATGATGGCCATCGATTTCCTCCTTCCCACCGAGATCTATGGCTTCTATTAAATCAAACAATCCCAGTCACCCACCCTAAAAAGTTGTCAACCAATGAAACTACGCCACGCAAGTGTCTTTTCCTTTGCTAACTTTTCATATTTGTGAGATCTACTTATCCCACATTCATCTTGTAGTTACCCTTTGATCACTTTATATACCAGACCACTGGTATACCTAATGTCGCACACTTTTCCTTGATGTGACCTATGATCCACCTACTAGCGGTCCATCACTCCATCTCCCACCAATGCCAAGACACTATCGGAGTGAACCCAAGTGTTAGAGTGACATCCATCAAGCACGGCAATACATATTACCTCATTGATGACCCACCTGTATCGGTGTGACCCCAACCTGTTGGCACACCCAAAAACTCTTCTGCTGACACACTGATCTCACCGATGATCACACTTGTCGGTAAGACCTGCATCATCGGCGAACTCTTTATTCATCCTCTGATATGCTGATATAACTTGATCGGCTAGAACACCACTATCAGCTCGACATCCCGTTATCTACCTGATAGCTCACCTTCATTGGTGCGACCCTAACCCATCGAAACAACACTTCCACAGCATGCCGACAAAGACTGTCACACCGATGACCATTGTATACACCTAAAAATGACACGATTCATTCTAAATAAATATTCTTAATATTTATTCCCTTCTTATTTCTTCTATCAATTAAATAAATATTCTAAGTTTATTTGATTGGTTCATTATCCCATAATTAAATAAAAAATCAATTTATTTAATTAAATTCCCTAAATTCTTCTAATGTCTCACATAATTAAATAATCTTACATTATTTAATTAATCCAAATTCCTCTATCCTAAGTCCTAATTTCATAAATCCACCTCACTAATCCACCTCACCTTTCCACCTCACCCTTCTCCACCTCACCATGTTGCACATGTAATTAAATATATTAAATATTTAATTATCTAATATTCCCTCACCCACATGTCCTATTTCTCCTCTAATCAAAGTTAGTTAACTCATCAATCAAAATTGTTAACTAACTAGTCAATTGAGTTAATTCTTCAATCAATTCTGTCAGCTCTACAATCCATTCTACTAACTAATCAATCAAGTTTGTTAACTAATCAGTTAATGGAGTTAACTCTCCAATCAATTTTGCCAAATCCCCTCTTCCATGATGAAACTTGGACACTTGTCCTCTTTCTACTTGTTGCACATTCCTCAACCATTCTCAGCCATTGATCATCATACTTCTTTTCAACTGTTGATCTTGATTCTTCTGAGTCTATAAATGGAACCTCATTCTTCCATTCTATTGATCCCAGTTATTCATATTGTTACTCTACAGAAATTCACCAGCGCACCTTTGGCACCCCAATACAATTTGCTTGAGATCACGCAAAGCTTTGAAGCTCATCTTCATAGTACATTCATCACCATAGCCATTCACTATCGACATTCTTGAAAACAGCAAAGGAGTGCACTCTCTGAGGGCCTACTTCATACAAACACGGACGATCTTGATAGGTAACAATAGAAGTTTTGATTCAAGGAAGGTTTGCATTGCTTTATTCATTTTTTTATTTTATTCAATCTTCTTAGTTTCACTATTCTATTGAGTTATGGGTATTTGATGTTGTTTATTGTATATTCATTGTTGATCCTATTTTACCCTAACATTTTTGGCACCCACCATGGGGCCTTGCCCCTTTATCTCATCAAAATCTGAGCATTTTTGAAGACAGGTTCTGTACAGGCATCGCACAGGCTAATCCGGCGCATTTGAACAATTCCACGGTGCTTCTGTCCTTTATTCTAGTGCTTATAATCTTACGGCGCTTTTAAACATTATTCTGGTGCATATGCCTATTTCCGTTGTGCATATGTTATTGCTGCGCATCTATTCTTTCTTACTATGCTTTTAATTACTATTATGGCGCATTTGTTTTTACTGCACTTCTGTTGACTATTTCTGTGCATTTAGTCACTGAAGTGGCGCTTCTGCAATAGGCAATGGTTTTAGGGTTTTCTATGAAGATTTTGCTAATGCTGACATCATCACAGGTATTCTCTGGAGCTGTTTTGTAGGATAGGTTTGGGTTTAGTTTCATACAGTTGCATTTTGATAGCTTACACTTCACTTTCTAAAGGGATAGTAAAATAGATACTCATGCAAACTCTCACATAGTTTTTAATTAGGAAAGAAGTAACTGGATCATTGCTATCTGGCATTGCAACATTGCTATCTTTTTAAAGTTATTGCTATCTGGTATTAAAACTGAACTCATCATTGCTTTCTGAGTTAAAACTGAACCACTGCTATCTTGATTGACCAACATTTCAAAGTTAACTATTCATGCTACATGGATTAAAACTAAACTCACCATTGCTTTCTGGGTTAAAACTGAACCATTGCTATCTTGCTAAATCACTTCAAAGTTCTGTGCTTGCCCAAGTAGATTAGCCCATTTAGTTTTTCTACTTTAACTAGGTTGGATTAATCAGTGTCTTCCATGCTTATTGAATAAGAACAGGCCTATGCTCTCCCCTTTACTGGGTGACCAGAATGCCAGACTTGTTATTCCATCTGTTTAACCTTTAGAGGGGCTTGCCCTTGGATGCACGCCTGTCCAAGTGGGAATGACCCTGAGTGGAAACAGGCTAGACGCCAAGCCCTACCAATCCACTTAAAATAAATGTTCTTGAGGTGAAAACCTCCTGCAATAAGTGCTGCTATGTTACACCGATGGCCAACCTCCCCCAAAACCCTCTGAGGCACAACCCTTTGAGGCTGGGAGACTCCATAACAGAGAGTAGTGCTGCCGCATGTGTAACCACTTGAACGGTTGCCCGCATTAAACACCTCTTGTTCTAGTGGCCCAAAACCTTTGTAATCCATTTCAAGCCTAGGATTTTGTAATTGTTTTTATTTTCTTTTAGTCCAAAAAAGAGTAAGAAAAATCACTAAAAAAGTTAAAAAATCATAAAAATTCTTTGTGTTTGCTATGTTTTCTTGCCATTAAATCAGAAAATCAAATCAAGAAGACCTTTTTTTGCAACCAAAGTACCAAAAATATCAAAAAAAATCTAAAAATTGCAAAAACACTTAAGAAAGCCAAAGTGGCGCATCCGTCCTCTGTTCCTGCACATCTGTGCCGACTTGCAGCGCATTTGTTTAGACTTCCTATGCCTTTGTTGTCTGTTGCTACGCATACATATTTCACCAGTTCAGCGCATATATTCTGACTTGCTACGCATTTGTCAATTGTTGCTGCACATCTGTTTCCACGCATACACAACAGTGAGCACTTGTACAATTTTTAGGGGAAAAATTTTACCAGTTCTGAGTACCACTTCAGCTTAGCTCCAAGATTAGAGATTAGGTTCTACCTTGCAATCATTTTTCATCCATTTAATCCAAAAAGTCTCTCTTTCATCAATCATCCCACCCACCTTCTATCAGGTCTTCCTAGTCCCAAAGTCAGAATACTCCATATCAGATCAGCATCGATCCCTTCTTTGTATGATTGTGAAATCAAGTAAACCTAGTAGATCACAGAACTTTGCTAGTGGTTTGTTACATGACTAGTCCCTACATAGTAAGACTGGTATCAAGTACCCTTACTAGTGGCTACCATCTTGTATCAGCCGTCTTATTTGAAATCATTGAGCGAGAAAGTCCTTTGTCCAAGTCTTGTCCTAGGTATCCTATCCACAACAGTCTCCATCGGCACCTTGCCAAAATTTCTAGTCCTAGTTCACTTCATCCCACGTCACCTTGCATGGTTCTTACTAGATCTCAGTACGAGAAGCAACTTGAAATGGCCAGCTCATCCAACCACATCGTCACACCTCATGATAGTGACGAAGAAATCTCTTACGAGGATTATCAAGGAAGCATCCAAAATTAGAAATTCCAACGCCTAATAGAGAAAGTGCTCCATGAAGACCCTCATAAGTATTTCTATCATCTTGCTAGTCTTGGAATTAAACTCCCTGCAGATTTTGATATAAGCTCAATCATGGAAAACATGGAAAATGATCACGAAAAAGAAAAGAATGCCATAGACCCAAATGTAAATGATAGAGGAAAGCGAACCATGGACCAAAATGCTCCTATGGAAGAAATGAGAAAACAACTTGATCTCAGATCTCAAGATGGGTACAAACGCGAAAAACTACTCCTTGGAAGATATTGCACCATACCCCTTTGATAAAAGTTTGATCATGAAACCATTTCCCTATCGGTTCGAAGTCCCCAAGTTTGAGAAGTACAAAGGGAAAGGGGACCCTAGAGACCATGTAAGGGAATTCAACACAACATGTTTGGAAGTAGCTCAGAATGAGACGTACTTAATGAGACTATTCCCTAGGTCTCTAGGTAGCCAAGCTATGGAGTGGTTCTCATGCCTCCCACCAGGAATCAAAACTTTTGATGAACTAGTCAACAAATTTATCACTCACTTCTCATACAACATCGAACGTGAGGTATCTATGCTAGATCTATGCAACACCAAACAAAAGAGTGGTGAGTCATTCGCCACCTTCCTACAACGATGGAGACAACTAGCAAGTAAGTGTTCTTACGATATACCTGAGAAGCAACTATTGGAGATGTTTGTCCATAACCTCAATACTGATATTAGCTATCAAATACAAATATAATGCCCTACATCATTCTCAAAAGTCATTGAAATGGGATTGTTCATCGAAAAAGCTATGATCGCCAAGGGGGCAATCAAGTTATACAAGGACACACCTACCTCCAACTACACGACAGACAAATCAAAGTTTTGGACCAAGAATAAGAATATTGTCAATGATGGGGTACTGGATGCCAAGGTGGCAGCTCCCAAGCAACAACCCATATTCACTCCCAAAGGAGAAGCAAACAATGTTGCACCCAACAAGCCATTCTCTCAGGAACCAAGACCATGGTTCAGTTCAAATCCAAGGTGAAAGTTCACACCATTGGGTGAGTCTCAAGAATCTGCATTAAGGAAGCTGTTGGGTAACAATGAAATTTCTCTATTGCCAACAAGTGATTATGAGCCTATAGTCAAACCTCCCTATTGGAAGGATACGGACTATTGTGGATATCATAGAGGAAGGGGGCATACAACCAACAATTGTATCCATTTCAAAAATGTTATCCAAGATGTGCTTGATCAAAATCAAGGAGGAACCCAACAGCATACCTTCAATGAGACACATGTGGCTTATAGAGATCCACTTCTAAATCACAATAGGCCATACAAAAACAATAACAACAATGGCAATACCAACAACAATAACAACAACAGACCATACAACAACAATACCAACAACGACAACAACAACAACAATCGCAACAGGCCAAATCAAAATAGTGGGAATAGTAATGCCAACTATGCAAGTGTGCCATTTAACTATACCATAAATTGCATTTCCAAGCATGTCCCACAAATCAATGTCATCATGCCCAACCAACAATCAGGACCTAACAGAACTGGTTGTAGTATCATCACCCGCAGTGGTAAAGTCACACTTAGTACCACCCCTCCAAGATCGTCACCTTCTCAATCCAACTTTCGTTAGTATAATGTCATAGACTAATTACATAAAACTCCAGCCCACATTTATATCTTGGAGTTGTTGCATCTATCTCCTTCCCATAAGGAGATCCTCGAGAAAGCCTTAATGGAAACCACTATCCCCACTAACTTGGCCCAAGAGAAGTTTCAGACCATGGTAGGTAATCTGACCTCCTCAAGCTCCATATCATTTACCGAGCAAGATGACCTCTCTGTGTCTCAACCTCATAACACCCCTCTACATATTGTCGCCTTCATCCACAAGCACCGCATCAAGAGGGTTCTCATTGATGGGGGGGTGGTTTAAATATTTGCACATTAAAGCTATTCCTTGCATTGGGGTTCTCCGAACAGGTAGTTGATCCAAGGAAGAAGATTACTATCAAAGCATATGATGAAGAAGAGTGAACTACAAAGGGAATAGTAGTCCTACCCATACAAGTGGGACTGGTAATAAAAGATGTTGTGTGCCAAGTCCTTGATAGGGAGATCACCTATAATATCCTTCTAGGGAGACCATGGATTCACGCCATGAAAGCTATGCCCTCGACCTATCACCAATGCATAAAATTCTCGCACAACGACAAGCAGGTCACCATCTAAGGCAACCCTGACCCCTTTCAGCATTGCAACTCCTTCCTTTCCAAACCTGATTACATCATACCAAACAATAGAGCATCTATATCCCCTATGCCACAGCATGATCATACCGCCGAAGCGTCCTCCTCAAGACCCAAAGAGCAGAAAATTACCATAAAAGAAAGCGGAGTGGGAGAATACTCCATAGAGCACAGCCTCAATCTAGCCAAGATGCCTTTGTCTCCTAGATCTTTTGGCCAACCCAAACATTTTCCAAAGCCATCTGCTCCTCCTATAGCTCCCGCAACTCCCTTTGTAAAATGGGGGACCTTATCTGATGAATCAGAGGAAAGAGATATCCTACAATGGCTTTATATTGAAGAAGAGAGCACATCACAAGAATCGCCTAGGCTCCCAACAGAACTCTATGGGCGAGGTGAAACTATTCTACACAGAATGGGATACGAAGGACAAGGCCCCATCGGCCTCAGAAAAGAAGGAATCATAGAGCCTATTCAACCTTCTTCATCCTCATTGGTTAGAAATACAAATGGTCTAGGATACAAAGGTAAGGGCAAAGCTAAAGAAAATGCTTTTCTTGTGGAAATGACCCATACACTTCAAGAGGACAGAGACATAGACTCCAATGAATATGAGTGGGATGAGCTAACAAAGCATTCCTATGATGATAAGGAGGTCGATACCATCCAAACTTTTAGCCCCTACCATGAGGGACAAACACTACCAAACAGACCACTAGAGTCTGATTCGCCCATCTCTGAGATTATGGCTTTCAAGGAAGGTTCAAGTTCCATCGTAATAAACAACTTGGAGGAAAGTACCATCCCAAACACTACCCCTACCTATACTCCTAGCGTATCCATTCACACTATCAATGAATCAGGTCTATCCTCTAACTCCCTCCCTCTTGTACATCTTGAGCTTATTGACTGGGATCTGCGAGGAACACCTCAACTAGATATGTTCCAAAACGATGACGCTTACATTGACTATATGGAACTTAGGGACCACCTACCCAAAGGAGATCATAAAGTTGGTTTCTCTATTGAACTTAATACCGTGGCTTACTTCGGAGAGGGTGCCAAGCCTTCCAGTCGCAAAACTATCAAGATAAAAACTAGATCTGATGATGAAAACCGCTTTGTGGCAGTGTCAGCCCCCAAAACAGTAAAAAGAAAGGACGCATTCGAAGGTGAAAACCTAACTGTGGCACCTGATGATGGAAGGCTTGACACCCTCCCTAATGATATGCACTAGGAAAAGTCACAGATTGCTGTGGAACTGACAGAGCCTATTAATATTGGAACAGAGGAACAACCTAAGATTATCCACTTTGCTAAGTCTCTTACCCCACCAGAGAAAACCAGGTTTGTACCGTTCTTCAAGAAAAAGAGAGGCAGCTTCGCTTGGTCATATGCAGACATGCCAGGTTTGGACCCAAACTTAATTCTACATCATCTTCCATTAGATCCAGGAGTAAAACTAGTAAAGCAGAAACTGAGAAAGATGCATCCACACACAGCGCTATTGGCCAAAGAAGAACTCAAGAAATTACTGGATGTAGGGTTCATCAGAGCTATAGACTACCCAGAATGGATATCCAACATTGTACCAGTGTCCAAACCTGATGCAATGATTTTAGAGATCTAAACAAAGCTTGCCACAAGGATGATTTTCTGTTGCTAAATATCGATATCATAGTTGACTTAACAACAAGGCACACCATGTTATCTCTCATGGATGGTTTCTCAAGATATAATCAGATCTAAATAGCACCAGAAGACCAACAATAGATAGCTTTTACTTGCCCATAGGGCACTTTCTACTAGAATGTCATGCCATTTGGGCTAAAAAACATAGGAGCCACATATCAACATGCTATGACGACTATATTCCATGATATGATGCATGTAACAATGGAGGACTATGCCGATGATATCCTAGCAAAGTCGCTCACAAGGGCATCACACCTGGAGATATTAGAAAAAGTATTTCAGAGATTAGACCAATTCCAAGTCAAGCTGAACCCAAAGAAATGTGTGTTCGGAGTCACTTTAGGCAAGCTACTTGGCTTCATCGTGTCGGCGAATGGAATAGAGGTGGACCCCACAAAATTTTCAGGCTATTATGGACATGCCACCACCCAAGACTCTTACTCAATTAAGATCACTATAGGGCAAGCTCCAAGCAATCCATAGATTCATATCCCAGCTAACAGACAAGTGCCAACCATTCAGTCATCTCCTGCACAAGAACATTCCATTCAGATGGGATGAAAGGTGTGAAGAGGCATTCAACATACTGAAAGAATATCTTATGAATCCACCCATTCTCATGCCCCCAATTCAAGGGAAACCACTGATACTCTACATATCTGCTACACCTACAGCTCTTGGGGCTCTTCTAGCACAACAAGATTATGAGAATAAGGAAAGAGTCGTCTACTCCATCAGTCGAACACTAGTGGGCTATGAATTGCAATACTCACAGATAGAAAGATCATGTCTTGCGGTAGTTTTTGCTTCACAAAAACTCTGCCATTATATGCTTGCACATCCAGTTAAACTCGTTGCAAAAATAGACCCACTAAAGTACCTACTAAGCAAAGCAACTCTCACAGGTCGCCTAGCTAAATGGGTAATGCTCTTAAGTGAATACAACATTGAATATGTAGACAGAAAAGCTATCAAGGGACAGATCATTACTGATCAACTAGTAGATGCACCATTATAGGACACCACACTGATGCAATTTGAGTTTCTGGATGAATCCCTATTCAACATATCAACACATTCCTGGAAACTCTACTTCGATGGGTCCTACACAAACCATGGATCGGGGGCAAGAATCCTGTTTTTGACTCCTCATGGCAACACAATTCCAAAGTCTTACCATTTGTTATTCCCATGTACCAATAACATAGCAGAATATGAAGCCTTAGTAATTGGTCTCAAGATGGCAACTAAGTAGAAAATCCAAGAGCTACATGTCTACGGTGATTCTCAACTTATAATCAATCAAGTCAACGATGAGTACCAAACCAAAGACGAGAAGCTTATCCTGTACAAGCAGATGGTCAACGACTTTAAGGAACACTTTGGGATCATCACTTTTGAAAAGATACCTAGGAACAAGAACAAAGCAGCAGATGCCATGGAAACCATTGCCTCTCTCCTGAAAATACCTGAGAATGAGTCACGGTACGAGTTCCTAGTGGAAACTATCCAACAACCAGCTTATGATCTTCTTGAGACCCATTCCATTTGCCTTCTAGTTGGATCTGATTCACCTTGGTATGGTAAGATTTACACTTACCTCAAGGACAACATCCTCCCACCAGACCTATCTTCTAACCAACAACAAACTTTTATATGCCAAACTTCTCACTATACCATCATTGCCGATACCCTATACCGATGTGGTCTCGATGGTACTCTACTCCGTTGTTTAGAACGAGAAGAATCCATAACCGCCTTATAAGATGTACATGAAGGGATCTGTGGAACACACTCTAGTGGTCCTTCCTTAGCCAAGAAACTCATGCGTTGGGGTTATTACTGGCTGAAGATGGAAATGGATTCATAGCAGTTTGTCAAGAAGTGCAAGCAGTGCCAAATACATGGGAACCTGATACATGCACCAGCTCAAGAGTTGAGACCTTTAATGACACCTTGGTCCTTTTGCCAGTGGCGACTTGACCTTCTGGGAAAGATCCATCCACCCTCATCCAATGGCCACAAATTCATCATAACTGCCACTGAGTATTTCACAAAGTGGATTGAAGTCATTCCCCTCACCACCATCACAGGTAAACAAATCTCCTCATTCATCCTGAATTACCTCATCTGTAGATATGGCATTCCTTCATCCATTATCATGGATAACGGAAGACCATTCAAAAACTAGGATGTCCAAGAACTCTATGAACATTTCAAAATCCAACACTGTTTCTCCACTCCATACTATCCCCAAGGTAACGGTCAAGCTGAAGCATCCAATAAGACCATCTTGAAACTTCTCAAGAAGACAGTCAATGATGCTGACTGTGATTAGCATATCCAACTCAATCCCACTCTATCGGCCTACAAAACTAGTATACACACTCCCATAGGTGCTACACCCTATGCCCTTGTCTATGGCTCAGAAGCTATCCTCCCCATTGAAGTTGAATTACCTTCTCTCAGGGTGTCGCTAAAAGGTCTCATATCAGATGAAGAATACAGTCTCTATGTTGCAAGAACTAGAGTTGCTAGAAGAAAGGAGATAGAAAGCCTTTGATCATCTCAAGGCATATCAACAGATGATGTTAAGAAGCTATAACCACAAAGTTTGCCCAAGAATCTTTAAGGTTGGTGATCTCGTTCTTAACGAGAATCCTCGTAATCAACAAGATAGAGAAAAGAAAGGCAAGTTCGAACCTAACTGGCTGGGGCCCTATGTGATTGTAGGTGCTTACAGATCGAGGGCATATCAGTTGGCAACATCAAAGGGTGAGCTGTTTGATGACCCAATCAACAGCATGCATCTTCACCGGTTCTATACCTAGGTGACTCCCAATGTAAGGGGGGCATAAAAATACAAAAAAATCAAAACATCAGAAAAATACAAAAAAATCCAAACATCAAAAAAATACAAAAAATAAAAAAATCAGAAAAGTACAAAAAAATCATCCTTTGGTGAAAACCTAGAAAATAGGCACCTTGGATAGGTATCACGGTGACAACTTGGAAAACAGTCATCGTGTTTACTTTCTGGCTTCTTCGTGCAAATAAAGGCAAGTGGTGAAAACCTGGTAAAACAGGCGTTACTTGTGATAAACCATCCCCCCCATCTTTGGGAAACCAATCACCTTGAGTCCATTCTCCCTTTACTCGTATCCCATTCGACCCATATCTATCCCGTAATAAAAACCTGATGGTTACCTACCATGGCTTAGTACTCTCTTGATGCAGAGCATCTAGGATAGCAGGAGCATGGTTCAATACTCCACATGCAATAACTCACAAGTTCACTATTTTCTTCTAACAGAGATCAAACTTCTCATAAGGCAGGGTTTAACTCAACACTATGTATGTTCATGATATAAGAGAGAGGGACTTCAGGGCACACATCTTCCAAGACACTTAACTCCATATAAGTTTCCATACAACCCACTGTGTAGGGTCTAAAGGATAGCAGTCTCATAGACTGTCATGACATTGCTGCTCCATTGTGATAATAGTCACAATAACCTTCTTGAAGTGGTCTCTAAACTTCAATCTCATGCAACATACTAAGCTTATAACTTTCCAAACATCTACTGTCTTCTTTGACAAAATAAATGACATGCCAAACATACCTGTGATCTTCTATGTGCTGTTGTCCTCCTTCATGAACTTCTAACACAAGGTTCTGTAGGGTCCTTTCACATGCCCAAACTCACCTACACCATTCTCCTGCCTCCACATTCCACACAAGACCTTGCCCTAACTATCATACAACCCATTCCATTGAGTAGGATAGACAAAGGTCAATGGAATGGGGAATAATCCATCGGGCTACTCAGAAAAGCCCTAAACTAGGTTTTCAGACCCTCTTTCAAACAAAGGAGAAATGCAAAGATGTACAAGGGTGTCAAGAGCCCAAACCAATTGCAAAAGATAGGTAACTCAACAACCTAGCCAACTATCACCAACACCATCCACCACCAGGCCGTACAAGTACGGAATAATGCAGAAAATAGCGAATTATTGGAAGAGATAGCAGGTTTTTGGATAGTCTAAGGCATAACAGTGATTTCTCCCACCAAGTTTAATGTCAAGATCTCCAATAAGATTTAAATCAAAGCTAATTCAATCTACTATCCATCCACTATGTCCTTGTGCCATGACAGTGCCATACAGGAGAACAGTATGGTAGGAAACAGTAAGGAAACACAAAAAAATTGTAGAAAAATAGTTTCTTTATTGTATTTCAACTCAAAACTTCCTTCATACATACAATGAATAGTTCCTTGTCCTTTTTCAAGCCTACCTTGAAGCCTTCAGCATGTGTGAGAGAAGATGAAATGATGGAGAGGGAAAAGAAACTGTTTTCCCACCATTACTGCCCGGTTCATAACTATCACAGTTTTGTAACTATCTAATATTGGACTATACTGACTGTTTCTTGGTTTAATAATGCTTTCAAACATTTGGAGAACTTTGGACAAGGTTCTAACATACCTTTTCACCCTCTACATGCTAACAATCCAAAAGGTTTGCCTCCTACATACCCTAGGAGGGCTACAAACTTAAAAGCCTACCTATGACTGCCTTTCTACCACATGACTGTCCTCTTAGGACTTACAACAAGATAATAGATTCTAGACATTTTGACACAGTCTAATTATATGAATGGCTTTCAAGCCTTATTACAACATTGATTGGACTCAAGGACCTTATTGAACCAAAGTGAAACAACTACTTGAAGATCAAATAAAACCTTGATGTCTTGGTGCTCTTGCACCATACTCCCCGGCATGATGAAAACTCTTGTCCCAAGAGTTAGGGGATCTGCTCCATCCATTCTTCCATCTTGTTGGGATGTTCCTCTGACTAGGAAACATGAACACTCCAAGAGTAATCTTCCTCCTCCAACTGCATGTCTCCTGTAAACAGTGTTAGTACCAGAAAACCTATTTTGGTGTCCTTGTCTAGGACCTTGTTGCTGCAATACTTCTATTCTTCCCAACTGGAGGTTCTAATTCATTCCTCCCTATATTATCTGTTGTTTGCCTTCCTTCTTCTACCTCTTTATAGGCAAATCAATGTCTCCAACCTTGACATAACTCAAGTCCCAAACCTGCTGCTCTTTAGGACTATCATCCACCTTCTTCAGCTACAACTATTCCTGTTGTTTCCCATCATTCTAACCTGCACATTCAACTATAGTTTCTCTCCAAAACAAATAGTGACATGTTCCTTCTTCTCTTCACAAGGTAAAGGCATCAGTTTGAACTTCTTACCATCTTTGTGCACCACATAGTTATTAGTATAACCATCATGAATTGTTTTCCTCAAGTGTTGCCATGGCCTACCCAAGATTATATGCCCACATGTCATTGAAATAACATCACACAAAACATAATCCTGATATGGACCAATTGTAAAATCAACATATGCCTTCTTAGTAACCCTTACTTGCTGCTCTTGACTCACCCAAGTGACATTGTAAGGACTAGGATGATCAAAAGTTTTCAATCCCAACTTATTCACCATTTCCCAAGAAACTAGATTATCATGAGAACCTGAATCTACAATCAACTTGCATATCTTTCCATGGCTTAAACAATTAGTTCTGAAAATAGATACCTGTGGTGGTTGCTGCATCTTACCTTTCTCCACCATAAGCATGTATCCAACCATCATGGGAGAGGCTGACGACATTTCTGGTTCTTCTGGCTTCTCCTCCTCTTGTGCCAAGTGAACTCTTCTATCCTTGGTCTTGTCAACACCATCCTTCTTAGGATAGTTGAAAGCTATGTGTCCCACCTCATTATAGTGATAACATCTGCCTATGAACACTCCTCTACCTAATCCAAATCTACCTCCACCTCTATATCCACCTCTTTGATCTGTAGACAACTCCTTACATTTCTCATTGTTGTTCTGAACTTCATTAGTAGGTCTGCCCCTACCTCTATATCCTCTTCCACTTCCTCCTTGTCTTTCTTGCTTCCTCTTCACCCTTTCTTTAGCCTTGATGGCTAACTGAAAACATTCTCTAAGTGATTTTGGTACTGCCAAACCAATTTCATCTTGCAAGTTATACCTAAGGCCATTAAGGTACCTTGCCACTTTCTCCTCTTCATCTTCCAATCCTCCTCTAATACTAAGCTTATGAAATTGCTCAGTATAGGACATAACATCCATGTCCCTCTATTTCAGATTCTGCCTCATCCTCTTTGTCTGAATGGAGTAATCAGATGGAAGGAATTGATCCTTCATCATATCCTTCATCCTACCCCAAGAAGTGATTCTTGATACACCTCTAGCCACTCGTTCTGTTTGCACACTACTCCACCATGTAAGTGTTGTTCCTCTCAGTTTTATTTTTGTGAATTTGATCTTCTTCTCATCACCCATCTCCTCATACTCAAAAAAAATTTCAAGGGCATCTATCCACCCTAACACCTCTTCACTATCCATCTTCCCTTAATAGGTAGGTAACTCTATGTTTGCCTTTGTTCCACTTCCTTGGACTGCTTTTAGCAATCTCACAAACTTCTTCTCTTCAGCATCCAACTCATCCTTAGGAGGATTCTCATCTGCATCCTCATCTCCTTTTGACTCATTTTGTTCATCCCTTCTAGGATTCTTCTCCAATGCTTCCAATCTAGCCAAGATTGATGCATTCTCTCTTCTCACTTGCCTCAACTCTCTTTCCGTTGTAGCATCTTGCTCTCTTATGTCCCTCAACTCTTTTTCTCTAGCCTCTAAGGCTTCTCTCAACTCATTATTCTCTCTAGCCATCTGATTCTTAGGAGGCATCCTTACAAACTCTCACAAACTCTTACTATTTCACAAGATCCTTTATTCCCTCAAGGACCTACTAGTGGCTCTGATACCACAAATGATGCAGAGCATCTAGGACAGCAGGAGCATGGTTCAATACTCCACATGCAATAACTCACAAGTTCACTATTTTCTTCTAATAGAGATCAAACTTCTCATAAGGTAGGGTTTAACTCAACACTATGTATGTTCATGATATAAGAGAGAGGGACTTTAGGGCACACATCTTCCAGGACACTTAACTCCATCTAAGTTTCCATACAACCCACTATGCAGGGTCTAAAGGACAGCAGTCTCATAGACTATCATGACATTGTTGTTACATTGTGATAATAGTCACAATAACCTTCTTGAAGTGGTCTCTAAACTTCAACCTCATGCAACATACTAAGCTTATAACTTTCCAAACATCTTTGACAAAACAAGTGACATGCCAAACATACCTGTGATCTTCTATGTGCTGTTGTCCTCCTTCATGAACTTCTAACACAAGGTTTTGCAGGGTCCTTTCACATGCCCAAACTCACCTTCACCATTCTCCTACCTCCACATTCCACACAAGACCTTTCCCTAACTATCATACAACCCATTCCATTGAGTAGGACAGACAAAGGTCAATGGAATGGGGAATAATCCATCGGGCTACTCAGAAAAGCCCTAAACTAGGTTTTCAGATCCTCTTTCAAACAAAGGAGAAATGTAGAGATGTACAAGGGTGTCAAGAGCCCAAACCAATTGCAAAAGAAAAGTAACTCAACAACCTAACCAACTATCACCAGCACCATCCACCACTAGGCCGTACAAGTACGAAATAATGCAAAAAATAGTGAATTATTGGAAGAGACAGTAGGTTTTTGGATAGTCTAAGGCATAATAGTGATTTCTCCCACCAAGTTTAATGTCAAGATCTCCAATAAGATTTAAATCAAAGCTAATTCAATCTACTATCCATCCACTATGTCCTTGTGCCATAACAGTCCCGTAGAGGAGAATAGTACGGCAGGAAACAGTAAGGAAACACAAAAAAATTACAGAAAATGGTTTCTTTGTTGTATTTCAACTCAAAACTTCCTTCATACATACAACGAATAGTTCCTTGGCCTTTTTCAAGCCTGCCTCCAAGCCTTCAGCATGTGTGAGAGAAGATGAAATGATGGAGAGGGAAAAGAAACTATTTTCCCACCATCACTGCCCAGTTCATAACTGTCATAGTTTTGTAACTATCCAATATTGGACTATACCAACTGTTTCTTGGTTTAATAATGCTTTCAAACATTTGGAGAACCTTGGACAAGGTTCTAACATACCTTTTCACCCTCTACATGCTAACAATCCAAAAGGTTTGCCTCCTACATACCCTAGGAGGGCTACCAACTTAGAAGACTACCTATAACTACCTTTCTACCACATGACTGTCCTCTTAGGACTTACAACAAGATAATAGATTCTAGACATTTGGACACAGTCCAATTACATGAATGGCTTTCAAGCCTTATTACAACATTGATTGGTCTCAAGGACCTTTTTGAACCAAAGTGAAACAACTACTTGAAGATCAAAGAAAACCCTGATGTCTTGGTGCTCCTACACCATCTCTCCCTTCGTGGCCTTGTCAACCAAGATTTCATCCCATACCATATCCATAGTATGAGCCTGCCATAGTGTCCCTTGTCAGTTCGTCCATGGTCCAAGTCTGTGAACTACATTGCCTCTGCATTGTCACTTAGGCAAGGCCATTTTCTAATGCACCCCCAAGGCTCCCACTGTCCCATCCATCCCATATCTAGTCCTTCTATCCATCTAGGTCCGTCTCCACTTTCTCTCGCCTAGGTCTTAGGTTCGTTAGGGTTTACCCCAAACTACATTGTCTCTGCGTCCTCACATAAGCAAGGCCATTTAACAATGAGCCCCCAAGGCACTAGGTTAGTCTTTTAGGGCCTGTCTCCCCAATAAGGATTATGAAATCTTCTCACCAAGCAAGCAAGTGCAAGTAGAACCTGATTCCAAAGTAGAAATTTTGACACGAAGCACTTAACCTATCCAAGGCAAAGCAGACAAACACCTAAGGTCTTCTGAATGATTTTACTCAAATTATGGCAAGATATAAACACATCTAAACGCAGAAATGTCTTATAAAATAGAAACATGGTTAGAACATTGAGTCTTGATTTATGCTATCATGCCTTTCTATGCTACTCGAGGATGCCAAAAGCTAGAAATGCTATGATGGGGGCATGATTATTTTCTTTGTTTGTTGTTTTTGGATTAATCTTTAGTAATGTGAAGCCTTGTCTAAAGACATGATTGGCAAAGATCATCGAGGACATCAAAGGTCTAACATGAACGGGGGCAATCCTTGTTTGTTGACATGCAAGAAATACTCAGGTCATCTCGGTTCAATTATACCTTGATGGTTGTATTAACTTGCTAAATCAAAATCCATGTAAGCAGTACTTAGGTCATCTTGGTTCAATTATACCTAGATGCTTGTATTAACTTACAACATTTCAGAAAAGGTACCAAAAAAATGCCCAATGATGAAATAAAGCACTTCAAAATACTTGCACTGTCAAGATGTCAAAAGTAAAGCATCCATTTATACATCCATACATCCATATCCCATGCAATAAAAGATCCACAAAATCTAGAGTATCAATGTTTACAAAAGCTTGTGAGTCCTATCGAATCTTTCTTCTATCAATCAGCTTTCTATCTATCATCATATCTTTCATCCTTGTCTAGTCAGTCTGAGCAATGATCCAAATGCAGGTCCATCCTTAATCCATACCAATCAATTCAATTCAATCTTGCACGAATGATCCAATCACAATTAGTGGTCTTGATCCTTGTCTGGTCATAAACCAACTCAATCAGTTAATCAATCAAATTGTCTTATACAGGATGTAACATTGTCGAAATCAGACTGATACAAGTGTCTTACATGACATGTTTCATTTCCTGAAACCAGACATTATCCTTTGTGTTTCTCTAGGGATATATCATTCCTCACCATGACAACACTATCATAAATCATTATCAATTAATCAGTTGGTTTATAGCTTGACAGGGGCAATACCTTGTTTGTTCTTGTATCATTTGTGCATACTTGCTCGCTTGCTTGTGTGTGTTATCATTTTCTCTTGCATCACGTATCATTCGGCTCTTTCTTCACCCATTTTATTCAAACCTAACCTTCTTCATCGTGAGATTGTCTGTCTCACGTCCCTTCTGCCTCCTTCCTGTCCAATCTCCCGAGGGGGCATCCTGTCATCAAACTTGTACCAAGGGCAAACTAGGGCATGTATTATTGTCAAAAAAATTCTTTTTCTTTGAAACAACGTGACAAAACCATTGCTTCAAAGAGGGGCAAAATGTATATGCCTAAAAATGACATGATTCATTCTAAATAAATATTCTTAATATTTATTCCCTTCTTATTTCATTCTATCAATTAAATACATATTCTAAGTTTATTTGATTAGTTCAATATCCCATAATTAAATAAAAAATCAATTTATTTAATTAAATTCCCTAAATTCTTCTAATGTCTCACATAATTAAATAATCTTACATTATTTAATTAATCCAAATTCCTCTATCCTAAGTCCTAATTTCATAAATCCACCTCACCCTTCTCCACCTCACCATGTTGCACATGTAATTAAATATATTAAATATTTAATTATCTAATATTCCCTCACCCACATGTCCTATTTCTCCTCTAATCAAAGTTAGTTAACTCATCAATCAAAATTGTTAACTAACTAGTCAATTGAATTAATTCTTCAATCAATTCTGTCAGCTCCACAATCCATTCTACTAACTAATCAATCAAGTTTGTTAACTGATCAGTTAATGGAGTTAACTCTCCAATCAATTTTACCAAATCCCCTCTTCCACGATGGAACTTGGACACTTGTCCTCTTTCTACTCGTTGCACATTCCTCAACCATTCTCAGCCATTGATCATCATACTTCTTCTCAACCGTTGATCTTCATTCTTCTAAGTCTATAAATGGAACCTCATTCTTCCATTCTATTGATCTGGGTTATTCGTATTGTTACTCTGTAGAAATTCACCAGCGCGCCTTTGGCACCCAATACAATTTGCTTGAGATCACCCAAAGCTTTGAAGCTCATCTTCATAGCACATTCATCACCACAGCCATTCACTATCGACATTCTTGAAAACAGCAAAGGAGTGCACTCTCTGAGGGCCTACTTCATACAAACAAGGACAATCTTGATAGGCAACAATAGAAGTTTCAATTCAAGGAAGGTTTGCATTGCTTTATTCATTACTTTATTTTATTCAATCTTCTTAGTTTCACTATTCTATTGAGTTATGGGTATTTGATGTTGTTTATTGTATATTCATTGTTGATTCTATTTTACCCTAACAACCACCTTGCATATATGCTATTGGCTATATGAAAGATGTCGGGCTTGGCTGCCGATAGGCAAGGTCTTGGCAATGTGCACTTTGTATCTTGTGCTTTGCACATGTATCAGCCCATCAGAGAGAGCTTAGAGATGGCTGCCAACGACTATTGTTATGGCGATGACTATTGTATGTTCACCGATGTACATTTTGACTTGCATTCTCCCTTTGTATGTGCCATCAACCCATCAGAGAAACTTTGAAATGAGCTACTGATGAAGATTGTCACAGTGATGGGAAAAGGAGGCAACACAAGGCACAAGGGGCCAATCATTCAACGAGCTCAAAGGCTTAAGTCATAACTTAGATGACTGGGAACCCACTACAAGAGATCAACAAAAAATTAAAACATAAAGCGCAAGACCTTGGGAATTAGAATTTTTAGGGTTTGAATGAAATACTTGTAGATGTTCTAACTTGAAACCCTAACCCTAAGTGGGCACCACCATTGGCTCCAACTGGGGACATGCAGGTGCAAGACTACAGTGAGAACAAAACCACCTCAGGACAAACCAAGCAAAATGCAAAAAGGCAAAACCCTGACCACTTATGGAATGTATAGACTATTTACACCTAATTTACAATGTGCACACAATAAATTCATTCATGAGAAATAAGCTTTAAGGAATTTATCGTGCACAGGCAATTCCAGTAGTTCACCATTTAGGGCCTGGAGAAAGTAGGAATCTTCTCTATGAGTATTGCTGATTTGATATGGGCTCATCCATAAGGGCTCAAATTTACCATTCTTGCCCTTATCCTGGCTCTTTACATTCCAAACAAAGACTAAGTCACTTATCTAAAACTTCCTTTCTATAGCCCTTTTATCAAACAAATATTTCACATTCTACTTTTTCTTGATATTTGTCTTTTGTGCTTCTCTTCTAATTTCATCCAATGCAACCAATTGATTTATCCTTTCATTCATTGAGTCCTCAATCTCTTTGTCATTTTTTTGTATGAATCTATAAACTGGCAAGAGATTATTCACAGGTAACTTAGTTGGTGCACCATACACTAGCTCAAAAGGTGACCTTCCAATTGCTTTCTTCACTATTATCCGGTCAGCCCATAGTGCCATCTTTAACTTTAAATCCCATGCCCTTTTGTTCTTGTCTATCATCCTTTTGATGATTTTCATAAGGCTTCTGTTACTTTATTCTACCTGACCATTTCCTTGTGGATGATATGGTGGTGCATATGACAAATTAATCCCATAGTTGTTGCAAAAATCAACAAACTCACCAAATCTGAAGCACATGGCATTGTATGTGACCACTTTGACTGGCACTCCAAATCTTAATAATAATGTGTTCCAAAATGAGATCCATCACCACCCTACTTGTAGCTTTCTTAGTTGCAATGGCTTCAATCCATTTAGTAAAATAGTTAGTAGCAACCAAAATCCAACTATGTCCACTTGATCTTTCTGAAATTTCCCCTATAAAATCAATTCCCCATTGCTGAAATGGAGCTTCCATAGTTACAATTTTAAGGGGTAATGCACCTTCATACTTAATTTTTCCTAAGAACCTTTGACAAGGATCACATTTTCTTACCATCCTTTGTGCATCTGAGAAAAAGGTCGGCCACCAATAGCATTCTCTAAGAGTTTTGTGAGTTGTTGTCTTGGCAGTGTAGTGTCCACCGCACAGTCCTTTGTGCATGTCATTTAAAATATCTATAGCTTGATTTTCATCCACACACCTAAGTAGTATACAATCAAGATTCTTCCAATTTAATTCTCCTTGAATACTGATGTATTTGATAGCATGTAACTTTAAGGTCCTTTTTTGACTATCACTGAGATGGGAAGGACAATTCAAATTCTGCAAATAATACACAATATCCTTGTACCATCCAAATTTTGACATGTTAACAACTTCATCTTGAACTACATTTACCTGGCATGCCTCGAAATTTGATTGTGTAATCATCTTAGCCAAACCTTGTCCCCTTACCAATTTTGTAATTTGTATCTTAATGTTGAACTCTTGTAACTTGTTAATCCACCTATATCTTCTTCCTGTCACTTCTTGCTGAGTGAAAATGTCCTTAACTGCTACATGGGGCACATATGCAACTATCTAAGATCCTACTAAGTATGGTCCTAAAGCTCTTGACTGCCCTAACCAATGCATATGCCTTCTTTTCCATGATATCATACTTCAATTCAACTGCCTGCAATGACACGCTAAAGAAAGCAATAGGTTGTTCAAAACCATCTTCATTTTTCTGTAGCAGACATGCAGCAATAGTGTGGAAGGAGGCAAATGAGAACAACTAAAGTGGCTTAGAAAAATCAAGAGATCTCAACATAGGAGCCATCTTTATAGATTCTTTGATGTTCTAAAATGATCTAGTTGCTTCACTTTCCTATTTGATAGTTGCACCCTTCTTCAACATTTTAGAAATATCCTTTGTAATCTCTGCAAAGTTGGGAATGAATCTTCTAACAAAGTTAATCTACCCAAAGAAAGACTGAATGCCCTTCACTATTTTAGAAATTTTAATTCTGTCAATTGCAGCAACCCTTTCAGGAACAATCCTAACTCCATCCTTGGAAACAATGTGTCCCAATAGTTTTCCTTCCACTAGCCCAAAAGTACATTTCTTTGGGTTAAGTGAAATGCCATATTCTAATGCCCTAATAAAAATTTGTTCCAAATGCATGCAATGTTGCTCCTCCTTTTTTGAATAGGCAGTTAAATCATCCTAATATATAGCCAAAATTGAGTCAATCATTCCTGCAAAAGCAACATCCATAGCTCTCTGAAATGTAGCACCTGCATTTGTTAGTCCAAATGGCATTCTTACATATACATAAGTTCCCCATGGAGTGGTGAAGGCAGTCTTGTATTGTTCAAATTCTTTTACCTTCACCTGATTATATCCTGGAAATCCATCCATCATGGATAAAAGCTCACAACCAGTTACCTTCTACAACATAGCCTCCATGTTAGGCAGTGGATAATTATCCTTTAAAGAAGATACATTCAAATTTCTGAAGTACACACAAAGTCTTATATCACCATTTTTCTTTCTAACTGGGACAAGATTGGACACCCAACTTGAGTGTTTAATAGGCACAATTATTCTAGCTTCCCTAAGTTTTACAAGCCCTTCTTGCATTTTTGGAGCCAAAGTTGGGTTAATAGGTCTTTGTTTCTGTCTGAATGGATTAGCTCTAGGCTTCAAAGGAATCTCATGTTGGAATAAGTCTTCTCTATAAGATTTTAGGTCTTCATATGACCATGCAAAGACATGCTTATATTTTTTCAATAATGCAATCAACATACTCCTGATGTGTGGCTTGAGTTGTTTGCTAATATATTCCCTTTTGGGGGCATGGTGTGTCCCCAAGTTTATCTCCTCCAAGTCATCCCTATTTGTAGGAGACGTCTTTGTAACAAACTGGTCTCTATTGTCAAATGCTCTTTCCAAAGCAACTAGCCCTCTGGGGATTCTATTTGTTTTAAGTTGAATTACTTCTCTCCCTAGGAGAGTTTCTTTTCCATTCACAACTTCTACAAAGTTTTGAAAATCAATCTCCTAGTTCTCATATTCATCTATGTAGTGTAGGAACCTCAACAAATCTCTATCATCATCAAACACCTTCCAACTGCATATATTATCTGGTACTATAGGTCTAATTTTAACTTCAACATTTGTAACATCAAACAGAGTCATCATCTGGCCTTATGGCCACATTAGCTAAAAAGTTTTCCATGACATTCTTTGATCTTTCTATCTAATTTATTGAAAAAGCATCAAATAATTCAATTGTATCCCATACAACATGCTTATATTTTTTTAACCTTTTTTTAAGCATATTTATCTCTCACCTGGGAGACAATTAATTCTAAATCTCTAAACACTTTTAGCATCTTAATCCCATGCTTCAAAGCGACATTTAATCCTAGTAGCAGAGCTTCATATTCTAAAATATTATTTTTGCAAACAAACTTTAATAGGAAAGAGAATTTCAAAAGCTTACCTGTTGGAGACAAAAACACAACTCCAGCACCAAAACCTTCCTTTAAACAAGCCCCATCAAAATACATAGTCCAGAGACCCTGTTGGTCAAGTTCTTGAATGCAAATCTCTCTCCCTTCTCTTCCTTGATCATCTGAGATAACTCTAAAATTCTCACAGTCAGTATCCACAAAATAGATATGCTCTTCTAAATCTTGATCTTCAAATGTTTCTAGTGGCCTCTCTTCTCTGACCAGTTTGACATATCTACCATTCATTGGGATCATGGCATATGATAAATCTAACTGCATACTACCTCTAACCAATGTTGCCCATCTTCTTGACAACAACATACCATACTGTGGATTTATGTCAACTATTGTTATGTTCATTCTGTAAGTCTTTTCTGGATATGTTGCTAGCATAAAATCTACATCCTTCATGATTCCTATAACTGGTACCTCCCTAGCATCCATTGCATAGCATTTTCCACATGCCTTATCTATTTTCAATCTAGCTTGTTGCATGATAGCCAGAGGCATAATATTTGTTGATGCTCCTGAGTCAAGCATACAATTCTTGATTACTTTCCCATTTATAACAAGGGAGACATAAAAGGGTTCAACCTGTGAAGGGCATTTTTTCATTATCACCCCCAAATAGACTTTAGGAACCTCATCCTCATCAACACACAAGGTTTGTTTCTTACCCTGAGTGTCAACATTCTGCTCGGCCTGACAAGCTACTCCTGAAATTAGGGACAATGCTTTATTCCTGAATTCTTCAACTTTCATCATCTCCATCAATGGAACAGAGACCTTTATCTAGGATAAAACCTGAGTTATGTCAAAGGGAGCATAATTTTGTATAACAGTTGTAGCTTGAGTCATGGTTTTATTCTTATCCTGAGCTGATCCAGCCTTAATTTTAATGGCCTTCTGACTATCATCCATGACCTAAAAATTCTTATTTTGATCTTCATTCTAAGGAACTTCATTTTCTGGTCTTTGAGAATCATGACTTGTTTTTGCTTAGAATTTTTCTTATTATTATTCCATCGTGTCTTATGTGGTTCATCCCCTTTATGATTATGCAGTGGTTGATTTACAAAGGTGTCTTCTGGTTGACGTGGATCACCTACCTGAGCCTTACCTCTAAGGTTATAATTGCTCTTGACCCGAGCCACTACTACAACTGTGAGAGCTCTAATCTCTTCATCAGAAGGCCTTCTTAATTTATTCAGAAAGATGCATGAGTCCTAAGCATAAGCATAGTTATCTTCATCATCCTCATCATTGGAAATTTGCTGGCAGACCTAAGTCCCATAATTCATGTTTTTATCAGCATCATAAGAAGAATACTCCCTATTTGTGAACAACGTATTGACACTATCATCCTGCATATAATGTGACTCATTGCATTCATCACAGGCGACGGCATTATCATACAGAGATTGAGCAATCATACATTGCGATTGTGAATGAGGCATTTGATAGATTATGCACCATGGGGTATCATCAACATTGTTAACAACTTTCTTCAAAGAATCAGGAGTCTCCTTAACATTTTGAACCCTTTGATTAGTGTTGCTATCTGGGAGAACTAGTTTACCATTATGCCAATTAGTGTTATATGGCATATCATGCAATCATGGTCTTTTCTCTTGTCTTTGGTAAACCTGCCTTTCAGGACCTATCCCCTCTTCATTTCTAGCAAGTCTATAACTTAGGTCCTTAACAACAGTTGTCAATTTATCCAATTTATCTTCAGAAGTAGATGCATTATCTTGGGTACTTTGAGACTTAATATTTAGATTTTGTAGAATCTTTACATCATCCCTTCTATTTGTCTTACCAGATGCCTTCCTGTTATTTTCAATGTTGGTTGCAATTCTAAAAGCATCCCTGAGGCTAGTAGGACCCTTATCTCTTAACCCATAAGTTGTTTTAGCATCAAAAGCATTTATGTATAATACCATGCACATTGGTTCATTAGGCCTCATGTGAAGTGGTAATTTGTTCAACACTCTAGTGAACCTAGCATTAAAATCTACAACTTGCTCATTTGACCCCTTAGTAATACTAGTGAACTCATTTATAAAAAAGCTTGGATCAGTTTTATCACCATATTATTCTTTAAAAATCTTTCTGAAGTCATCCCATGATGAGACACTCTAGTCAGGCAGACTTTTATACCATTCTCTAGCTTCATCAGCTAAGGACTGCATAAACAATTTCATAAAAACATCTTCATGTTCAACCTCAAAGTTGTCCATAACATTCTGAAAGGCCTTCAAATGATCTTCCCCTGACATAACATTGTTTCCTGAAAACTTTGGTATCTGGGACCTTACATGTTTATCAATGGGGTTAGGGTAACCAGGAATACCATTAAAAACTAGCTTCCTGAATCTATCCAACTGCATAGGCTGTCTACCAAACTAATTAACATTTGCATTCCTATTAGCATTATGATTTCTCACATTGTTCAATGGTACCCTAACATTGTTTGTATTTTGTTTGTGATCATTCTATTGATTCTGAACTTCATTTCTTTGCTAGTTTCTCAGCACATTTGCATTATCAAGGGTGGGAACTGAATCATGTTGATCAATTTTCAGAGCTTGCACCTTTTGTCTCATATCATCTCTAATCCTCAAAGCCTACAAATATTCTAATTCAGCCCTCAGGCTCCTGATTTCTTCAGCTAATTCTTCATCTTTAGGCATAGAAGAGGATGGTCCCTTTCCATACTGGTCATCATCATGATCCCTTGGGGACTCAGTTTCTTAGAATCTGTCAGGGGGATCTAAGAAAGGGCATTCCTAAAACACCTCTGACCTCATTCTCAATCTATCACCTTGTTGTCTTTCATATACATCTTGAATTTTAGCCTCTGTGTTTGAAAAATAGGTGCCTACTGCTCTGAAGATCTGGGATTATCTTGGGTATTATTATTGTTTCTAGGGCTAAGAGAACCCTCTTGAATGGCTTGAACAGTCCCTTTTTTCCTATACATCATTTTTCTAGGTAATTCTTCAAGCAAAGGATTACGCAAGGATCTTTTCCCTTGCATACAAATTTCACTTTACCAATTGGGAGATTTATTCAGAGTCACCACCTACAACTATGAATTAGTTTCTAAAACCCAAGTTCTCACACAAAGCATTCCCCAGTAGAGTCGCCAAATTTGTTGGGTTTCTTCCCAAACTAGATGCTTCCCAGTTATCCCTACAAGGTAGCCATCATTGATCAGCAGGATTTCTAGGCTAGGGGCCAACAGTATAGGAGATAAACTCTATAAATATCTCTTCTTCTTCTTTAGGCTCTGCAGAACCAAGGGGGTATTCCCTATTCAACATCCATGAAATGTATCTATGAACTTGCTGGGCTATTAACACAAAGCAGATAAATCCTCTCTTATGCAGACCAAAACTGTAATATAAGTATAGAGGGGCTAGCTTTGGGCCTATGCTCAACTGTGAAATAGAGGATTTTAGTCCTAAAACTACTTCTAATATCCTCAAGGTTTGTATTTGAAGTCTGGATTTGTATTTTGTATTTTGGATGCAAGACTGGGACCTTGGGTTGTAACCTCAATACAAGACTAGACTGGTGCCTATCTCAGGGCTCGGAGTCAATAGACATACACATGTGAATTATTACCATAAACTTGAATCAATAACTAGGTTTCAAGGGGAAAATTTTAGTGTCTGCCTTAGAGATACTTCCCAAGACTGAGTATTTAGTCATTCATACTTGATGATATCCCTATTGTAGTATACCTTTCCCAATTCTTAACCTAAAACATTTAATTTGTGTCTTGAACAAAGGTAAGAGATTAGACATTTAACATAGAAATTCCATATTCCTGAATCCCATATAACCCTTAGCTATTTAGATTCAGAAGAAAAGATGCCCACAACTTGGAGACAAACAACTGAACACATGCAACAATGCATTTCTGATATAAAAACAACATGAAACCAACAAAACCATACATAAAACATTCAACATATGATTCATAAGCTCACAAGACATAAAATAGAGCCACTAGTAAAACTGTATCTCGTTACTCCACCAAAATTTGCCAAATCTTCAACAACCAAAAATTGAGTAACACAGTCCATTTATATAGCAAGAATGTGTACTCAATATTAATCACAAGGTCATTTCAAAATTTTACCAGATACAGCGCACCATCAAAATGGTGCCCAAAACATTGAATGCATCTAGGAGACAAAGAGAGAAGGAGTAGGTGAACTCATGAGATGTGTAGTTGACTGAAGATTTTCCTCTTTGAAGAAAGTAGTTGGACTGTCATTCATCGACACATACCTCCGCCATTCTGCCATAATGGCTAACCTACCTATTTTGAAATGCCCAGGTTCACTATTTTGAAATTTGTTCCACTTGGAATGCAATCACAAACACATAGAAATTCCTCCTGACATGAAAAATTGAATGATGGACATCAAATTCCTCCTTCCCACTGAGATCTATGGCTTCTGTTACATCAGACGATCCTAGTCACCCACACTGAAAAGTCGTTGACCAATGAAACTATGCCACGTAGGTGTCTTTTCCTTCGCTGACTTTTCATATTTGTGAGATCTAATTATCCCACATTCATCCTGTAATTACCCTTTGATCACTTTATTTACCAGACCACTGGTATACCTAACGTCGCACACTTTTCCCTGATGCAACCTATGATCCACCCGCTAGCAGTCCATCACTCCATCTCCCACCAATGCTAAGACCCTATCAGAGTGACCCTAAGTGTTAGAGCGACATCCATCAGGCACGCTGATACATATTACCTCACTGATGACCCACCTATTGCAAGTATGGGCCTAACTGGTATTGTCATTGGTGTCAACATACTCTTGTTGCATTAATGATAAGGTTTGGATGAGCCGTGAGCTAAGGATATTGAGAAAATTAGTCTCAATCGGGAACAGTGAAGAATACTGATGACAGTAAGGCAAAAGTCCAAGATAGGATGAGGATCAGAGGATGTGGATTAAAGGTTTTGTAGATATGTGTCTTGACATGATCTAGTAGAGATTTCAAAGGTCCACATGAAGATATGAAGAAGTTGTGGTCACTCAAGTAAAACCGGTTCTGGTAGGTGTTCAGAGATAATAGAGTGACACAGACAGGTCCGGTGAGATCCAAAAGTATAGTTTCTTGCTCTACAGATTTGAGGGAGTGTTGAGGAAGTCCTTGTGATTTGTCAATCGATTGATTCATGAATTGAAGGTCTGGAAGTATCCATTCTTTGGTGACAGTGGTGACAGACTATGTTCTTGAGGTTCCAGATGAAAGAGAGAAGGATTTCAGTATGCAGATGAAGTGTGGATGTCCTTGGTGATTTAGGCAACCTCGTGAAGGACTTTGGATTATGTCCAGCATGTGTTAGTGGTCTGCATTGGAGTTGGAGCTCGCTATTGAACAATAACCTCCAGATGATGGTGTTCTTCCTAAGACTGGCCGACTGGATAAGTTACACATCTTGTGGATGTTCTTGTAGATGTTTGCTGACTTAGATGATTATTCCTAAGTTGATGTCTTGTATAAATAAGGGGTTGCGAAGTCATTTCAAAGTTGTTCGTGTGGAGATGAGAGTGTGGTAGTGAGGAGGAGAGAAAAAGGCAGAGCAGAAGTATTGGGTTTAAATGGAACTAATTCAAGTATGGTGAAGATGTTGTTTTCCAGTTCAAGTAGGTGATACTTATTTCTTTGTAGACAGTGTGTCTCTTATAGGCAGTGAGCCCTAATTGGCATGTACCATTTTGTTCTTTCTATTCTTCTAACAGAGATTACAATCTTGGGTTAATCATCCCGTGGTTTTTCCCTTAACTAGGTTTTCCACGTCAAAATCTTGGTGTCTCATGTGTTGATGTGTTTCTGCTCTTAATTTGTTGCATTGTGTTTCCATGATTGATTTATTATTATACTGCTAAATTGCAAAGTGGAATTAAGTGTTTAATTGGAAGAAAGTTTTGCACAACTAATTCACCCCCCTCTCAGTTGTGTGCCCTAAGTCTAACAATTGGTATCAGAGTCGAGTTCCTCTAAGAAGACCTTAACTACTTGAGGAGATCCAGGATGTCGTCTTACAAGAAGGATAGTCCAAAGTTTGATGGAACCAATTTTAATCTCTGGAAAGGTCGCATGAAATGTCACTTGAGATGTATGGGAATGGTGTATTGGACCATGGCTACAAAACAATATGTACCTCCACAGGGTGGTCTGAAAACCCAAAATGAAATCACAGATGCTGAGAACAATCTGCAGACTATAGAGGCCTTTCTAAGCACATTATCTAATTCAGAGCTCTCAAATTTTATTGACCTACCAACTACTTTTGAGATTTGGCAAAAAATGGAACTTCTGCATGAAGGAGACAAGTATGTCAAATGTACAAGGTTACAAAGTCTGAAAGGAAAATTCAAAAATCTAAAGATGAGAGAAGATGAAAACATCACTACTTTTATGCCAAGAGTAAATGAGCTTGTTTGTGGAATCAGAAATGCTGGTGGAGTCTTGGATGAAGATGAGATTGTTGGCAAAATTCTCAGATCCATTCTTGCTTCTTACAAAATCAAGGTTGTTTCCATTGAAGAATTTAGAGCCCATACAACTGTCACAAGAGATCAATTGGCTGGAAAATTGGTTGCATTTGAAATGACAGAGTTTGGAGATGACCCCCCTAAGACTGAATCTGCATTCAAAGCCAGTACCTCTATTAAAGGTAAACAAAGGTTTGAACTGGGAGAGAATTCATCAAGGAAGCTGTCATGGTATGAAAAAGCAAGAAAAGATCTAAAAGAAGAAGAAGTAGAAACTGCTCAACTTGAAGCCCTTATTGCAAAGAGGCTACCAAGAGGATCCGGTAAGTATGAAGGAAAATTACCTTTTAAGTGTTTTAACTACAATAAGATTGGTCATTTTGCCTCAAGGTGTCCGGAAAGGTTTTCAAGGCAAAATCCTAACAAGCCAAGGTTCCAAAAGAACTATTACTATGTACATGAAGATGATGATAATGGAGTAACAGATGATGAATCAGAGATAGGAAACAAATTCAGAAATGAATGGGTGTTCATTGCCATCAAGGAAGAAGATCCAATTTCCTCTGTATCTGTCAATCATAAGACTGTGGAAAGAGCTCTGGCTGCCCAAGTTGAAGAGAAGGATGATTGGGTCATTGATAGTGGATGCTCTCACCATATGAAAGGTGACAAAAATAAGTTCATAGATTTGGAGAGGTATGAAGGAGGAGTGGTAAAATTTGGTGATAATTATGCTGGTAGAATTAGAGGAAGAGGAACTATTTCTTTTGATGGAAGGAACAAAACTGGCAATGTACTGTATGCTGAAGGTTTGAAGCACAATCTTCTCAATGTTGGATAGTTGGTGGACAAAGGCTATGATCTCTGATTCAAGAATGGAAAATGCAAGATCTTTGAAAGTTTCAGAACAGAGATTGCATCTAGTACTCAAACTAAAGGTAATATCTTCCATTTGGTTGGTACTGGTAAAAGTTGCTTATTTGTTCAAGTTGATCAGAGTTGGTTATGGCATAGAAGGATGTGTCATGTGAATTTTGATAATATCATCAAGATAAGCAATACTAGAGCTGTAAGAGATCTTCCAAAATTGGTGAAACCTACTAACAGCTTGTGCAAGGAATGTCAGTTGGGTAAGCAGAGTAGAGTCACATTCAAAAGAAAGGAATTGTCTTCTACTGGATTATTAGACTTAATTCATACTGATCTTTGTGGTCCAGCAAGAATCAGGAGTATTCAAGGTGATAGATACTTCATGCTACTAATTGATGACTATTCTCGGATGATGTGGGTAACCTTTCTAAAAGAGAAATCAGAAGCTCTTGAGAAATTTAAAATATTCAAAGCTATGGTAGAGAATGAAACAAGATTAAAATTGAAGTGTCTGAGGTTTGATAGAGGTGGAGAATTCACATCCGATGAGTTCATAGAGTTCTGTGAGAAACATGGAATTAAGAGATAGTTGTCTGCTCCTAGGACTCCACAGCAGAATGGAGTAGTGGAGAGAAAGAACTAGACCATCTACGAAGCATCTAGGACCATGATGATGGAAGCAAATGTTCCTCAGATCTATTGGAGAGAAGCTGTCAGCACTGCAATCTATACTCTCAATCAAGTTCAAATTAGAAGCAATACCGATAAGACTCCTTATGAACTCTGGTTTGGCATTACTCCTACTGTAAGATATTTCAGAGTCTTTGGTAGAAAATGTTACATCAAAAGAGATGAAGATCTAGGCAAGTTTGATGCTAGAAGTGATGAAGGAATATTCTTGGGTTACTCTACTCAAAGCAAAGCATACCGGTGTTATAACAAGAGACTGAGAAAGATGATAGAAATTACAAATGTGAAGGTTGATGAGGGAATTGAGAAACCCTCAAGGTTTTATGAGTATGATGAAGATGATCAGAATGGTGTTCTGATTCAAGGAGCCCAAGGCTCTTCTGAGAGTTAGTTTCAAACTAATCTGGTAAACCAGGAAAGAAGAGATGAGTTTCAATGAGCCTGATCAAGAATTAGAAGTGCAAGAAATTCCCAAAGTTCCCAAGTATGTAAGACTGAACCACTCTGAAGATCAGATCATAGGTGATAAAAGCAAAGGAGTACAAACAAGAAGGAAAATTGCTCAAGATTCAGAAGAGTATTGTCTAATTTCAAAGATTGAACCTAAGACAGTGAATGAAGCTTGCAATGATGAAAATTGGACTAAAGCAATGGAGGAAGAGCTAGTGCAAATTGAGAAAAATCATACTTGGGATCTTGTTCGTAGACCTAGAAACAAGAATGTGATTGGAATAAAATGGGTTTTCTAGAACAAACTAAATGAAGTTGGTGAAGTAATCAGAAATAAAGCCAGATTGGTCTGCAAGGGCTATTCTCAAATAGAAGGAATTGATTTTGAAGAAACTTTTGCTCCAGTGGCAAGAATTGAAGCAGTCAAGTTATTTCTTTTTTTTTTTGCCTTCAAGGATTTCAAGGTATATTAGATGGATGTCAAGTCTGTCTTCCTGAATGGTGACTTGGAAGAAGAAGTGTATATAGACCAACTGGATGGATTTCAATTGTTTGATCATGGTGATATGGTCTGCAAGTTGAAGAAGGCACTGTATGGACTTAAGCAAGCCCCAAGAGCCTGGTATGAAAGATTGGATAAGTACCTTTTGAAGATTGGTTTCAACAAAGGTACTGCTAATAGTAATTTGTATTTCAAAATTGATCATGAAAACATCTTGATTGTTGAAGTGTTTGTTGATGATATCATTTTTGGAGGAAGAGATAGTATGTGTAAAAATTTTGCAAATCAAATGAAAAGTTAATTTGAGATGTCCATGCTAGGTGAAATAAATTTCTTCTTGGGTCTACAAATCACTCAAACAAAGAAAGGAATCTTCATTTCTCAGACCAAATATGTGAAAGAATTGTTAAAGAAATTTGGGATGGAAGACTCAAAACTAATGAATACTCCCATGGCAACCGGATGTAAATTGAGCAAAGATGATGATTCTCCTAAGGCTAATCAGACAAAGTATAGGTCAATGATTGGAGGACTGTTGTATCTCACTCAAACTAGACCAGACATTATGCAGGCTGTTGGTCTTGTTGCTAGATTCTAGGCTGATCCTAGAGAATCTCATGTCATGGCAATCAAGAGGATTTTTAGATATCTAAAAGGGACAGTTGAGTATGGTTTGTGGTATCCTAAAGATCATGATTTCTCTCTTCAGGCATATACAGATGCGGATTGGGCAGGAGATGTAGATGACCGGAAGAGTACCAATGGTGGAGCATTCAGGCATATATTGTAGCAGCAGGTAGTTGCACTCAAGTTTTGTGGATGAAGCAGATGCTAAGAGATATCAAAGTAGAATATGAGGAACCTATTACAATTTTCTGTGACAATTCAAGTGCAATAAATATATCTAAGCATCCGATGTTGCATTCAAAGACAAAACACATATCCAGCAAGTTTCACTTTTTAATAGAACAAGTGAACAAGAATGAAGTCAGATTGGAGTTTGTGCCTTCCAAGGATCAGATTGCAGATATCTTTACTAAACCTCTACCTACGGACTCTTTTGAGTATCTCAGGGAGAAGTTAGGGGTTACTACCCCTCCAATGATGAACTAAGGTGCACTAATGTGCATTAGTCTGGTGGATATCACAGTCATATCTTTAGATCTAGATTAATGATGAGGAGCTGCTACTCAGGGGGAGCAGCAGGTATGATTCTGAAGTGTTGGAATTGCAAGTATGTGCCATTTGCCATTGATGTCAAAGGGGGAGAGAAGACATGTGAAAAACAAGTGGTTGCTGATCAAAGGGGGAGCAGTAAAGGGAGAGAAGACATGTGAATGGTTGTTGCTGATAGGGAGAGCTGCGACAGTAAGAAGAAGTTCTTGTCTTGATGGTTAAAATAGTTTTTCACATCATATGTTGCCATCAATGACAAAGGGGGAGATTGTTGCAAGTATGGGCCTAAATGGTGTTTTCATTGATGTCAACATACTCCTGTTGCATTAATAATAAGGTTTGGATGAGCTGTGAGCTGAGGATATTGAGAAAATTAGTCTCAATCAGGAACAGTGAAGAATAGTGATGACAGTAAGGCAAAATTCCAAGATAGGATGAGGATTAGAGGATGTGGATTAAAGGGTTTGTAGATATGTGTCTTGAGGTGATCCAGTAGAGATTTCAAAGGTCCGCATGAAGATATGAAAAAGTTGTGGTCGCTCAACTAAAACCAATTCCGGTAGGTGTTCAGAGGTAACAGAGTGACACAGACAAGTCTGGTGAGATCCAAAAGTACAATTTCCTACTCTATGGATTTGAGGGAATGTTGAGGAAGTCCTTGTGATGTTTCAACTTGATTGGTTCATGAATTGAAGGTCTGAAAGTATCCATTCTTTGGGGACAGTGGTGACAGATTGTGTTCTTGAGGTTTCGAATGAAAGAGAGAAGGATTTCAGTATGCAGATGAAGTGCGAATGTTCTTGGTGATTAAGGCAACCTTGTGAAGGACTTTGGATTGTGTCCAGCATGTGTTAGTGGTCTGCATTGGAGTTGGAGATCACTATTGAATAATAACCTCTGGATGATGGTGTTCTTCCTAAGACTGGCCGATCGGATAAGTTACACATCTTGTGGATGTTCTTGTAGATGTTTGCCGACTTAGATGATTATTCCTAAGTTGATGTCTTGTATAAATAAGGGGTTACAAAGTCATTTCAAAGTTGTTCTTGTGGAGATGAGAGTGTGGTAGTGAGGAGGAGAGCGAAAGGCAGAGCAAAAGTATTGGGCTTAAATGGAACTGATTCAAGCATGGTGAAGATGTTGTTTTCCAGTTCAAGTAGGTGTTACTTATTTCTTTGTAGACAGTGTGTCTCTTGTAGGCAGTGAGCCTCTTGTGAGCAGTGTGCTTAGGTAGTGAGCCCTACTTGGCATGTGCCATTTTGTTCTTTCTATTCTTCTAACAAAGAATACAATTATGGGTTAATCACCCTCTGGTTTTTCCCTTAATCAGGTTTTCCACGTCAAAATCTTGGTGTCTCATGTGTTGATGTGTTTCTGCTCTTAATTTGTTGCATTGTGTTTCCATGATTGATTTATTATTATACTGCTGAATTGCAAAGTGGAATTAAGTGTTTAATTGGAAGAAAGTTTTGCACAACTGATTCACCCCCCCTCTCAGTTGTGTGCCCTAAGTCTAACACCACCTGTATCGGTGTGACCCCAACCCGTCGGCACACCTGAAAACTCTTCCACTGACACACCAATCTCACTGATGACCACACTTTTTGGCAAGACCTACATCATCAGTGAACTCTTTGTTTGTCCTCAGATATGCTGATATAACTTGATTGGCCAGAACACCACTGTCGGCTCAACATCCTATTATCTACCTGATGTATATTGTCACTCTGATAGCTCACCTTCATCGGTGCAACCCCAACCCATCGAAGTGATACTTCCACAGCACACTGACAAAGACTGTCCCACTAATGACCACCTTACATATATCCTATCAGCCATTGGAAAGATGTCGGGCCTAGCTGCCGATAGGCAAGGTCTCAATGATGTGTACTTTGTATCTTTTGCTTTGCACATGTATCGGCCCATCAAAGAGAGCTTAGAGATGGTCACCGACGGCTATTGTTATGGTAATGACTATTGTATGTTCACCGATGTACATTTTGACTTGCATTCTCCCTTTGTATGTGCCATCGGCCCATCGGAGAAACTTTAGAATGAGTTGCCGACGAAGCTTGTAACAACGATGTGACTTTAGCAATGGGAAAAGGAGGCAACACAAGACACAAGGGGCCAGTCATTCAACAAGCTAAAAGGCTTAAGTCATAACTTAGAAGACTAGGAACCCGCTACAGGAGGTCAACGCAAAATTAAAAGATAAAGTGCGAGACCTTGGGACTTACAATTTTTAGGGTTTGAATGAAAAGACCTGCAGATGTTCTGACTCGAAACCCTAACCCTAGGTGGGCACCACCACCCTCATAGCTCATCTCCCTCCTATCTGCTAATAAAATAATGTGATCCTGGCCAAATACTCTAATCAAGGCCCTCCATCCCCTCCTCATGTCATATCTCACCCGACGGCCATGAATAGGTAGCTTGAGGATGCAATAAACATCCTCAAGAGTGATAGTGATCTCCCTAGTAGGTAGTAAAAAGCTGCAAGTCTCCAGCCAATATCACTCCACTACCACTGTAATTAGAGCTCTATGAGCTCACAACACTGGCATCGACACTGTTGTCAAGAGCCCCAACCAAGCCAATCAAGCCCGAGTGGCATCATCAAACTGATCAAATAGTGCCATCAACGATGGCACGCACCGCTCCCGTGAGGACACTATAAATGACCTTGTCTCCTACATCCACAATCTACCTATCTTCTATCAGTTCAACCCCCTTTATTCTAATGTTCAAAGCCAGAATCATTTGCTGCCAAAATAGACCATACTTTGCGCCATTTTAAAAATGGTGCTACTACTTCTCATGGCGCTATTACAAATAATAGTGCCACTATGCAAGACACATTACGCCACTTTCATACATAGCACTACTACGCAATATACTTAGTGCCATATTAACAAATGGTGCCACCTCGTCACTTGGCGCTAATTTAAGGAATAGTGCCAATCCTCCCAATAGCACATATATCACATATTGTGCTAATCCTGGACATTGCGCTAAAACTAAAAATAGCACCACTACTTACAATAGCGCTAGTCTAGAACATAGTGCTACCCTCATACCCATTTGATGCCAAAGCACCAAAACCCTAACCCTTCCAAACATTGCGCTACTACAGATGATAGCGCCAAAATGCTAAATAGATGGCAACAATCCATCCCTATGCTACCCAGGTGGATAGCGCCAATCCAGACGATTGCACTAATCCTCTCTTTTTTCATGTTGCGCGATCTTGCGATAGCGCTACAAACCCCAAACCGATTTCCTAAACCAAAAAAATGCAACAAAATTAAAAAATCACAAAGTCAAGGTTAGGCCCTACCTGGGGTCCAACCTCTGGTGCCCGACCAAATGATCAGAAATGCTTAGAAATGTGTCAGAGTCATGGGAATCTAGGGTTGCACTTTGCCATCTCTCCTTTGCTCCTTCTTCTCAAGAGGTCAATGTGTGCAAATGTGGCACTCTTAGGGCCCACTTGTCTTAATATAGTAGGCCATGTCATCCTTCCACCCAATCTTTTTCCCCTCCAGGGTGTAGATCACAACCTTTTTCCTCTATTTTTCTTCCTGTCATCTTCTTTTTCCATCCCCTATCCAACTTTCACTCCCCTCGCATCTTTTCGAGAGGTCACCCTAAAAAAATTTATTTTTTCTTATTCCTTCCCAGTAGCTGGGGCACATTTTTTCTTTGACCTGACACCACTTCCCTGCTAGGTCATGATGCCATGTCAAAGAGGGGCAAATGTAGACACCTAAAAATGTCTTTTACCATCAAACTGACTCTTGACATACCTAAACATACCAATTCCCCTTTCTAATCAATTAATTAAATTTTTATTTAATTAATTATCCCTTCATCACCTAATTTTTCATCATTCTATCCCCAACAATTGAATTAATTCCATTAATTCAATAGTTCAAACCTTAGCCAGTCGATGTTCTTCACTCAAACATCGATACAGAAGTGGGTAGGTACGTGAGGTTTTAACTGTGAAAAAATTGAAGAGATGTGATTTACCTATACTAGCGAGTCGGTTCAGCCCTTGGTCCAACTTACATGGAAATATTTTGATACTGAGTATATGAATCTCCATGCTCGGTCCACATTGATACTCGGTTCAAACAAGCATAAAACTTGTAAAAATGACAACTCCCATATTTAACGGAATATTATACCTATCATCAAACATTATGTGAGCAAGATTGACCCTACTAACTGCTAGCTCTTTTAAGAATGCAATGTTATTATTTGAGAGATCGCACTCTTCAGAAAACATATAAGAAGGCAACTATGATACTCGAGTAAGCACACCTTGAACATAATGGTGAGGACAAATTTAAAAGGGTTGAAAATTAGAATCAAAGAGAAATAGGCTAAAGCAAGAGGTGAGCGGTATGGCAGTCGCCTCAAAGAGGCATTCTCATTGTAAGCTTTTCCTGAATTCTAGTGCTTGCAGCCGTGCATGATCAGTCTAGAAAATAAACGGATAATATGTGAGAGTATAAGCTAAATCTATTAGTTAGAAGGACTTCAAAAACTTTAAACAAATGCAGTTGGCAGGAAGAAATCATAACAGAATTCATATGGAGTAAAATGATTGTAGGATCACTCAAAGATGGATTTGTTGAAAAGAATCAATCAATTTCAAGAGAGAGAGAGATCAGAAAATAAACGAACCTGGACCCCCAACCTTGACAATCCATGGCAGAATCACTCCTATAGCTCCAAACCAATGCTCTAATCCTCTAATCTCAGCTTGCAGTCCCAACTTCTTCTATTCTCCTAAAAGAATAATCCCCAAAATTTTCCAGCTTCCCTAATTAATCCTTCTCAATCTTTCCAGAACCTTCCCACCTTTTTTGGTGGTATGCACATGATCCAAAGCAACAACCATATTTTAACCATTAAAATATTATTTTTATTATTTTAATGTTAACTATAAATTTATTTTATCAAGATTTTATAATTGCTCATATATATTTATTTATATATTTTATTTTGATTTTAATTTTATCCATTACAACCAATTAAATTATTTATAAACAACTTGTAATTTATTATTTTATTTAATCATTTATCAAATTTATTTATTTTCATGCTAATTTTACCAATTATAAAACAATTAAATTGTTTATAATACATAATTTCCCTTATAAATGTTTATTTAACTTTAACCTGAAATTAACCTTATTTTAATGAAGTACTAACCAGGCTTAAATCAACACTTCAAATTGGATAAAACCAACTTACAGAATGATACCTGACCTCTATGCAAGACCACAAGACATGACAATAAAAATAACAACAAACAGTCCAACTGACGGTGACAAATGGCTACAATACTGGATACTCATCCTCTTCGAGGATGTGGACTGGGTAGGGAATCTTATGCTAACTCTGATCAACAATTCCATTGGTGAAGGCATGCTCAGACCTGTTAATTTAGGTGGAGTTGATGCTTGATACCTGCATCCTACAGCAAACCACACAGTCAACCATGAAAATATATATCATCATATAGTCATACAATGAATGAAAGTCGCAATGTGGCAGGGTACTTGAATATGAGTAATGCGACACTATTTTGTTCACATAAACACATCAATAAATAACTACATTACACATAATTTTTGATTACTTATCAACAGAATAGAATAATCAATTATATAACGATCTAATATGACAAACACTATTAAATCATCATAACCATGATCAAATAACACATTAAACTCAGAATAACATTAATCCATAACATCCGATATGTCCATCAAACTGTGAAAGCATAAAATACCAGTAATCAAACATCATCATAACAATAGGTCCATAATCAACTAGCATAATAATAGGGAGTCCATCATCAAACAAAATGTTATAATGTCCAATCCTACTAGGAAAAATATCAATCTGACAAAAGACAAGGTGAGGGGCACTACAAAGAGCCTTCAAGGCTTGGTGCATCCTGGAGGAGTAATCTCATCCCCACTCGGTCCACTTGGCGATGAATGATTTGATAGGTATGCCCACCTAATTTTCAAATGCATTCTTTATTTGTGCCTTATCTTCTCATGCTTGAGTCTTGAGCTATGGATTATGGTTGTGAGGACTTTTTTGAGGAGTAGATGCATGGTTATGATTAGTTATCTCATTATGTTTGATCTTGAGTTGTTATGAGATCATTGTGCGTAATGGAGATGGCTAGTGGCTTTTGGCTTATTCCTACTTTGGGATGGTTATGAGTTTGATCTACCTTTTGGTTTGAGAGGCTTGCATCTTGTTATTGGATGTTGTGGAGGCTTCTTTTTTGGGGGTTGTAAAGTAGATCATACTTTTCACATTTATATCACATTAGTGTGGATATAAGGACATGGTTATGATTTGTAAGTTCTCTCTTGATTGGTCCTATGATTCTTCCTAGATATTTGTGTTCATATGACATTTGAGTTGAGATGTGTATGGAGCTTTTGAGTCTTGTTTACTTCTTTCTCTTATGATGTGGAGGTTTTGGGAGAGATATGGACTTGAGGAGAGTTATGTTGCAGCTATTTAGTTTGCAGATTTTGCATATCTATATGTGTGTTATTTGACACTATGTGATAGAGGATTCAGCCACATCTTCTATGTGCATGTTATTACTGGATCTTTGGATGCCTTGATCTATTTTTAGATTTGACATTTACTCATGCAGTGGGAGTTCCATGATGTATATGATTCCTTTGTTGGATGTTCTCATTATGCTGTAGTATGGAGAGTCTTGAAGTTTGTTATCACATGCTTTGTGTTGTTACCTTGGAGGACTTCTTTATGCAAGATTGAGTATATACAGGGACTTGTTATCATTGTGATTTGAGTTGGATATGTTGATGGCATAAGGTCTACTTGTTATATTTTGTATATCTTGGTTTGGAGGTATGGTTAGTTGATGCATTAGCAAATAGTTATGGTTGCTATTTCAGCTATGATTGATTCTTGTGAGCTACTCGAGCCTATTTGTTATCATTGGATTTGGTGCATGTGTTTGGATATTAGTTGATGCAAGTTTCTTACTTCTGTGTGATAGTTTAGTGTGGCATCTCTTTGGAGGATCTTATTCTTCATTGTTGGCTAGATGGAGAATGAGGAGATTCTTGTTTGAGATGGTAGACACCTTGATTATTGTTGCAAGTATCTTGGAGAACATGGAGCACATGGATGGTTATATGGTACATGTTGGGCACATGGATGGTTTCCCTTGATGTTTTGAGTTTACATGTCGATCCCTTATGCAATGTATACAACAAGTGGGAGAATGTTGGAGTAGGTGTGTTGTACACCTTGCATAACATTGGTATTATTTAATTATGTAAAATACATATTTATTTGTGGTGCATCATGTGATGTGCTTATCCACATTAAATATTTATTTGGATGCCACTTGTAAAAGTTGTATGTAACATTGGTTTAATTACTTTATTTGTAATTATTTGATTATTTGGAAAAACTTAGTACGAATTATCAAATGTGGGGTCAATGGTTTTGTAGACACATGGTTTTGGGGAAAATGGTATTACAATACCACATGTTGTATTTGTGTGATATTATGTCTATAAAATAAAACACACAAGTAGTTGTAGAGGTTGGCTATTTGGCTTGTTGGCTAGGTTTGTAGCTTCTCTTGTAGGTTGGTTCTGTGAGGGTTTGAAGCATAGCATGGGATGTTGATGCAGGAGCACCAAGGACAACTAAGACCACATGGAGGTCAAGTGATGAGTTTTTTATTGGAAATCATGAATGGGATGCAATGAAGGTCTCAAAAGATCAATATTGAGTGTTGAAGTCATTTAAGTTGATAGGTGTATAAAGTTGCAAGGTCCTTACAAGTTGTTGTCAATTTAGTGTAAAGAAGCCTTGAATGGCCTAAATGTGAAAATGTAGGTAATATTGCAATGTAAGGATTAAAATGGTGTAATAAGGCCATCATAAGGCCATTAGATTAGGTTGGGATTCATATTTTCATAATATTAGCCAAATAAGGCTTGATATACAAGTGGCACTTTGTAAACATAACATGCCACTAACAAAACATGTAGTTTAAATAATTCCCAATGGTCATTCTTTGTTAAATTTGGTCACAACCATTGGAAAACAAGTAAAATGATGTATATAAATCTGTCACCCATTGGAAGGTAGGCATGGAAAAAGAGAAAATGAATTGTAAGAACAAATTTTATCAAATAAAACTCTATTTTTCTGATATTTCTGCATATTCTACTGTTCCAGTCCATACCATGGTTCTATATAAAATTTCATGGTATAAAGCCTATTGGAGGTGATAGAAGAGTGAATCACCTTTATTTTTCAGTTGGTTTGAGGTAGATTCATTAAATATTGAGTGAGATATCACATTTTTTTCTAAAAATTATCATAAAACTTTGTTTTTGCAAAAGTTGTTGCTCCCAGCCATACCACATTCTTGTACGAAAACTCTAGGACTTGTAACCACTTGTTTTAGATGAAGGGGTGAACTAAATTCCTAATTCAATTAGTTTGAGGTCAATCCATTCATTTTTTAGGGAGAACCATCCATTTTACTGAAAACTGCACCAAACCCTGACCTAGGGTTTCTAAAGTGGAAAAATGTGATTTTAGCCCATTCCACCAACCAAAGTCCCCCCAAATTGGTGGAATGGGATGAATTAGGGTATATTCACTTATGTCAACACTTTTCCAAATAGAAAATGAATATTTGATTGAGTTTGACCTACTTTTCACCTAATAAGACCCAAGTATTAGGCCTAGTGTAGGACAGTCCTAATTTAGGAAGTTTAAATAATTTTAAGAGGGCATGGTTAGATTATTTGGATCATTTTAGACATGTTTCAGGGTCCCCAAGTGGTTTGGGAGGTGGAAACTTAAATTTGGCACAAGTTCCTTTGTTAAAGTGGCCTAATTAGGCCTATCTGGCTAACTATTTTTCTTGATTTTGAGTGAGAAGTCTTGAAACAACCCTACCTCATTTTGCGGTATGTTGGACAACTTGATAAATGATACTCCAAACAAAAATAATATTTTTAGTTGGGCTAAATTTAAGAAATTTATGACAGGAAAACCCTCTAGGCAGGGCTACTAGGCTTTAGGCATGTTTTCAAGGTAAGTACATTCAAAACTTGAAATTGGTGAATGTTGTGTGGTTACACAACACGCCCCATTTTGACTTGACAAAACAGGGACCCAACTTTTCTTTTGGCTTGTGTTCTCTGCTTTCTGGGGGTTTGGTAAAATTAGTCATGTTCATCATCATGTGGAGTCAAGATGAGGTAGGCCCTAATATGAGGTCAGTTTGTCAAAATTCATATTTCATATATATGACAACATATTCTGAAAGAGCATTAAAATCCATGCAGGTTTGCTTTTTACATCACCCTGGTATTCATCAGGATGTGAGAGTTATGAATAGTCAAAGTCTTGGTCAAACCTGATATTCGCAAGAAGAGGGTCATATTTTATAAACTCAGTTATGCTGTTTGAGGAACATCATCATCATATTTGAAACGTCCCCCCGATAATATCCTGTGGTTCAAATATCTGGACGTCAACTTTAAGTGATAGTAAGTCTTCCCCGTCGAACGATCTTTTGTATCGCGAGCATCATATTTTGAAAGTAACCTGATATTCGTTAATATCATCCTGACGCGGAATATCACCCTTAGCAAACATCCTGATGACATCATCTGAATCTGATAAACAAAGAAACAAACATCCTGATGACATCATCATCATATTTGCATTTCGACAGGATATTTTGTAAACATGATCATGTTCACCCAATATGACGATGACGTCATGAGACATTTCCAATACAAAGAACAAATATCATGATGACGTCATCCTGATATTCCGAAAGGAGAATAAGTAAGTTTGAAGGTCATCATCATATTTTGAAATATCACCCGATGGACCGAAATATCCTCCTGATGTGCTAAAATGAAAGCAAGGTGCGTTGTCACCCGAATTTTGTCGCGATAACAATTTCAAGACTAGGGAGGATGATATTGAAACTCAACCTGATATTTGTGAAATATCATCCTACCCTCATGATATCTTGTCGTATGAATATCCCCCTGCTCCCTTTGCCGCCATTGCCATTAAAATTTGCGCAGATATGGTAGGTGATTCCCGCCGACCTCGGAACCCGATGAAACGTCTGGCGAGATCCTGAGTTTTCGCATGAATGATCAAAGATTGCGATCTAACTTGTCAGAGTTACCCTAAGTTTACCCTAACTGCAAGGTTAAAAGGTAATTCAACCACCATTGTTACATTCACCTGCGTTAAAATTGTTTTACAGAGCACTAGCCTCCATATCTGCATAACAGCTACCGTTGCGCGACTGGAGCTCATAAACTGAGGAAGGAAGGTGATCAGCAGCCGAATTAAGAGCATCTCAACGATATACTGGTATAGAAAGAAATCTGCATAACCAGGTAAGTGAAATGAAACCCTCATCATGTTGTTTCTAAATAATGTTGTAAGTTCTGGTTATATATCCATGTAAGCAAGTAACGTGAAATTGATACAATAAGCATGATATTTGCAATATGTATGCATGCATGTCCCTGTTGTGAGAAGAAATGATTGTTAATTGCAGGTACCCATGGCTGAAAAATGCTCAGTCAAGAATCAAGAGGAATTCAGTAGGCCTATGTTCTCTTCACAGAGAGGGGTCCTGTTCAAATTTGGGGCAATTACAGATACCCATCAGGGGAGTACCAACCTGGAAGCTTGGTTAGCCAAGCTAAATGATGGACAAGATAAGAGTCCAGTATTGGACGCCGTGTTTGTATCCGGCATGTGGAACGCTGCTGGCTTCCCCTACTCCATGGAGTCTCCGGAGCTGGTTATTGAGTGCGCCCGGAACTACAACCCTCAGACGAGGCAGGTGGTGAAGCATGGGAGGGTGTATGCAGACCTATCCATCAAAGGTCTATCCCAGACATTTGGACTGCCAATGGGCAACAAGGTAAAGAGTGTAGACTTGAAGAAGTCCGAAAGAGAATATGAGGCCAACAAGAAGACGGCCAGAAAGAATATGTATGCTTGGCGGGCTGAGAACAGCACATATAATGCAGCGGCCAAGCTCCCTGTGCACATGTTCAAATTTGATTTTAATGAATAATATCAGTATGTGATTGCCCTACTGAACAGGGTGACTGGCCAGCCTGATACTGGAGAATTCAGAGACTGGATGTATGGCATAATAATGATGTGTCAATATGCAGACATCAAGCCACTGTGGGGCCAAATCATAAGTGATGCTCTGCATGAGCAGCTGCTGAACCTGGGAGGTTCAGATTGTGCCTTCTATATGACCTCTTACATTGTTTATTCCTGTGCATATAGAGGTACGTTTGATGCCTTAACCACAGATGGGAAGCTAACAGGCACAAATGCAGCCTATATCTGGGATCATCATCCCCAGCTGCAAAGAACCAAGTATATCAAGGACTATAAACTGGTCAATGATGCATTCTCTATGCATCTGGTAAGGACCATGGAAGATGACAGGACAAAAAGACTGAGCATGGAAGCTCAGGAGGCAGTATATAGGCATGGGACATGGTACATCCAATTTGCCACCTTTTCCTACATCAGGATAGAAGGTTTTGAAGGGCATCCCCTGATGCTACCAAAATATCCTACTGATGCAGTAGTTTTAATGGAATTTATCAGGCAGGGCTCCACCATAATACAGATGTATAAGGATGCCAAGAAGCTGCCACAAATTTTGTTCCCAGTCAGCATCGGCAACTATATGTGCCCTGACTCGGATAATATTAAGAAGGTGATGGTCACTCTGAACAAGATGAATCTACTGCCCTTCCCAGTAACAAGACCATATGATCCTTACGGCCGAATGCAAAAGATCCTAGGAAAGCCAATTCACCAAAGGCACCTAGAAGATTTTTGGGCTGACTGCGAGGATGAGGCAGAGGCCAGGAGGAGGAGGTATCAGAGGTTGACTCTGAACCAGATTAGGACATTTGACTGCATACCCCTCCCTTAGCAGCTGAAGAGTGACGACGGCAGGATAATGGCAGATGAATATGAGCAGAAGAAGATATACAATGATACCATTTCTGCCCCTGACCTCACCATGCAGGAGGATATGTCCTTGGACCCATTCTTTGCCAGAACCATACACTTGACCCAAGCTTGGGTAGATGCACAGGTAGAGGCATTGAAGAAAAAGGGTGTTTCTATCACAATAGATAGCAAGAAGAAGGGGCAGGACATCCCCACAGACGAATATGATGACTTCCTACTGGAGAAGCGGAAGACCAAGGGAGAGAGGATTCCTCCACCACAGCAGCCGAGCAAGAGAGCCCTGAGGGGCAAGAAGGTGGAAAAGGAACCCAAAGGGGTCATAATTGAAAGGGCAGTATTCACGGCTGAGGAGGCAGCCAGATCAGAATCAGAATCAGATTCTCCTCCCAAGCCCAAGAAAGCCAAGACAGCAGAGGCTGGAACCACAGAGACCCAAGAAGTGGGTCAATCATCCAGACAACCAGGCAAGGATATCCTCATGGAGGAAGAGCCTGAAGAAGAGGAGGAAGCTCCACTAGTAATTAGAAGAAAGAGGAGAGCTCCGCAGGTGTTGGTTCCTACCACACCTAAGAAAACAAGAACCTCCATGAGAGGTGAGATGAGTCAACCCCCAGTACAAGTACAAGGGGCAGGTAGTGAAGTGCAGAAGGAACTTCAGCACAATGTTCCACTTCCTACCATTGTCAAGTTCAAAACAGAACTTGTAGAAGAGCAACAAAAGGAAACATCTCAGGCACAAGCAGAAAAGCATGTCTCGCTAGATGAGACAATAAACTTGTCTGACGATGAGGTGGTGCAGGATGTAGCTGCACAAGAAATGGAAACACTTGCAGCTGCTAGCATCAGTGTGGCTCCTCACAAGCTTCCATCTGTCCAATCAACGCTTGAAGAGATGAAACAAGCAGAGGCGGAGCAAGAAAAGAGCCCAGAACCAGAGAAGAGCCTGGAGCAGGTAGCTCAGGACATAGGGCTGAACACACTGATCGCCGAGGTGACAGATCCTGCAGTGGTCGACTTGACTGAGAAAAAGGATGCAAGTCCTGAACAGCCAGCAGGATCACCTGATAAGGGCCACCTGACAAAGGAGATAGAGATGGCTGAAGCAGAAGGCCATGCTCTTGAATCAGGCCAACAGAGCCCACGAGATACATCAGCAGGACCTACTATAGTAGAGGTCCGAGGAGAAAAGACTGATGATGAGAAGAAAGAAGTGATAGAGGATCCTGCTGATAAGGCACAAGAGGTGGATACTGCAGGTACAGAGCAAATAGCTGCCGCAGAACAGATGCCATCACCTCAGGCAGATCCTACAATATTAAAGGTGGTGGAAATACCACCAGAAGTTGAAAAATAAAAGGAGGATGACCAACTTACACAGGGGGAAGAACTGGGGACAGGTGAAGAAAGGATGGAGAAAGATCATGATCATCATGATCTACCTACAGGTACACCGCCAGGTTCCCCACAGAGAGAAGATGCTCCCCTGGAAAAAGAAGTTCCTCAACAGGAGGAGGCACCTCAGGATCCACAGCAGTGAGGCGAGCATCAGGAGAAAGAAAAAGAAAAATCACCATCTCCACAACACATATTGATAGAAACAGGAGATAGAGGTGAACAGTATCATGATGCTGAGAAGCATGATCAGGTACCTCCATGGTTAGAAAAGGAGGTGAATGTTGAAGAGGAACTGGAGATTCAGGAGTTTGACGTCTCCACCCTGTTCGCCGCGGATATAATGAAACCTAGGAGGAAGGCCAGGATGACTTCGGCCATCAAAAGAGATCCGGCGACAGGGAGAAGGACCGCACAGATTGCTGTGCCTGCCATAGAGAAAGAGAAAGGCAAAATCACTATGGATGAGTTCCAGATAAGCACAGTTGATTTGGGTTTTGCCAATGAAGAGCAGGAAGGTCAGGAAGGAAAAGACATTATAGACTCTCTAATTTAGAAAGTGAAAAGAGAGAAGGAGAAGAATAAGCAACATAAAGAGCACATTGCTCAGTTGCATGCATACATTAAGGGTTTAACCAACCCTGAGGATACCACAGGTGAAGCTGCAGTCCCATTGACTGCCATTTCTCAGGAGGAGGTAAATAAACTGGACCTCATGAAACATGAGGTGTCCGTAATCAGAAAATGGGTGTCATCCACATTGGATGATGCCATTGAAATAATGAAAGGTTCTTTGAAGAGATGGAGCATATTGAGTGACTCCAAAACCAAGGTAGACAGGTTGCAGATGCAGGCCGGGAAAAGGTCTTATAAACTAGAGAAGGTCCTCAGCCTACTGGACGAAATAAGGAAGATAAATCCACAACTGCTTATCAGTAAGCAGGTGTTAAATAATAATACTGCATTATTAGTGGATATATGGTATAAAGATGTACAGTTCGAATGCGGAGTCCTCAAGAGATGCAATAATAAGCTGAGGGAGATCAGCATGAGGCTACGCGATTTAATGGGCATTGAAGCAGACATGCTCGAAGCATTAGAGGGCAAGGTGGAAGGGAAGATAGAGAATCAAGATGAAGATTCTGCCCTCAAGGCTCTGCGTAATAACTTCCAAGTGGAAGATGATGGTCCGCTAGTCCACTTGACAGAAGAGATAATAAATAAAATGATGAGGATCAAGGTCAAGATGGAGACCTATAATGAGACACTGCAGGACAGAAAGAATAAGCTGGATAACACCAGGGATAAGTATGAGGCGCACAAACACGCCATCATCAAGGCAAAGACTCAAGATGGCGGAGGAATAGACCAAGTTGTGCAGTCATACGAACAAATCCAGAGCAGCATGCAGCCCCATATGCAGCAGCGTCATCATCCGGATAGCGAAAGTTCAAAAAGTGATGCACATGATGATGACCCGCATGCATCAGATGAAGAGCATGATGAAGATACATCATGAAGGGGGACATTTTGCATATGCAGTATAGATAGTTGCCAGCTGGCAACTTGTGCCTTTTTGTAAAATTGACAAGTCATGAAGTGATGACCGTTGATTTGTATTGACATATCGGATCCGTGGATCTTTTGTAACGGATTCCTCACCTTATTCTATAAAAGGTGGTGGAATGCCTTGTTATATTCATTCGAAACTTAATTGAAATCTGATTGCTGAAATATTCAGGACTTATTTCAAAGCTGCTGTATATGTACATGTCTTTTGCATACTTAATGAAAGAGAAGAGTATTTTGATTACAAATCTTCATAAATCTTGAGTAATCTATGTCTGAATCCTGGATATGTGCTTTGATTTGTTGTGTCCCTTGGAGTGCTCATCATGTTGCATGTATTGTTTTCATTCCTTATCCTCTGAAGTCCGCATCGACTGTATCTAGCTGTGGAATGTCCTGGTGAACATATGGTTTGATTTCTTCTCCTCATGACAGTATCAAGCATGTATGTGGATCAAAAGCTAAAGGTTCAACTTAATTAGAAGTATTTCCCTTAATTTTCTTTCAATTTCAGAGAATCTCACTATCACAATTGCAAATAACTGATAATCTTAAGCAAACAACCCAAAATATGCAGACATCTCGTAGATAATCGTAAATATCTAGCATATTTGAACACTAAGCATGCACAATTGAAAATATCATGCAAAGATCTATGTATTATACCTCTTTTCATCAAATAACCGTATAATTTGACTTCTCAGTAAGGAATTTCTACAGGAACGTCATGATGATGGTGCATTTTCACGTAAGGCCCCAAAATGGAAACAGCAACTCACATTAACCACTGAGTAACGTCAGTCGATTAAGACCTAATCACCGGAGACTTGGGATCATGAATTCTCTGAATTCACTGTATCTTTCAAGATGAATAAAGGTTAATGTGTACTTTTATTCTATGTTTGTTTGTGACTAACATCATGACCAACAGTGAATAGAACCTACATGATTGAGTAAGTTAGACCCTAACCACACCCTCCTTGCATCAAAGTGGTATCAGAGCATCAGGTTCTAATTTTGGAAGTAAAAAGTCAAATTGTGAAGAAAAGCTAGTCTAGACAAGATGCCTCCAAAAGCCAGTGCAATGGCCAAAGAGATAAGGGAGTTGAAGGAGCAGTTACTCCAGAAGGATAGGCTCTATAGAGAGTCTCAAGAAGACACCTTAGCTAGGATAGAAATCTTGGAAAAGAACTAAAGAAGAGGAGTGGTCAATGACGACCAAAGTGACAAAGAGGATGAAGATGAGAGCCCTCCAATGGAAGTCCAAGATGAGGATGATGACTTGGAGCTGGAAGAAAGGATGATGATCAAGATGTTGAAGGTAGTAAAGGGAGAAAATACTCCAAAGATGAAGGTTGAAGTTCCTATGTACGGTGGAAGAATGGATAGTGAGGAAGTCTTGACATGGATTGATGCTCTAGACAATTTCTTTAAATTTGAAGGGATAGAGGATAGAAAAAAGGTTAAATATGCCAAATCTAAGTTGAAAGGATCTGCCCTAACTTGGTGGAACTTTGTTCAAGATGAGAGGGCCAAGAAAGGAAAGTCAAAAATCAATTCTTGGGACAGGATGGTGGCTAAAGTGAAGACACAATTCCTACCAGTAGACTATGCCATACAAACCTTCATGAAATTGCAAAATTTGAAGCAAAGAGACTTGGATGTGATGTCTTATACTAAATAGTTTCATAAGCTATGCATTAGGATAGGTCACCATGAGGATGAGGTTGAAAAAGTGGCTAGATACTTGAATGGTCTAAGATTGAACATAAGAGATGAAATCAGCCTAAATCCCCCTAGGACAATAGAAGAATGTTTTCAAATGGCATGTAGAGCAGAGGAAAGGATAAAAAGAAGGAAAGAATAGAACCAAAGAGGTAGAGGTAGTACTTCTAGAGGTAGAGGGATTTTTTCTACTCCAAAATAGTCCAATCAAGACCAAGAAGATGTTGGTAAGGGCAAAGAACAAAGTGCAGATCTTAGAGGTGCATTCAGAGGTTCAAGAGGCAGATTTGGTGGGAGTAGAAGTGAAAACACTTTTTAGGAAGATGCTACAATTGTCAAGAGTTTGGACATCCAGCATGGAAGTGTCCTGAAAGACAAGGTTCTGCATCAAAGATTTCTAATATAAGAGTACAAATTGTGCAAGAAGATGAAGAGGGAAGTGTCAATTCTCCAAGTCATGATTGTGGACTAGAAGTTGGTGAAGGTTTGATGTTGCAAAGACAACTTTTGAAGGCCTCCAAGGAGAAGTCTTTTCAAGACCACCCACAAGAGCAAGGGTAAAGTATGCAAGTTAGTAATTGATTTAGGCTCCATTGATAATATAGTATCAAAAGAAATGGTAGATAAGTTGAGTTTGGTAAGAGTTCCACATCAAACACCCTATAAGGTGTCATGGTTAAATGATGATTAGTCACATCTAGTTAATGAGTAGGCCTTAGTTGAGTTTCAGATTGGAAAGTATAAAGATAGGGTGCTTTGTGATATTCTTCCAATGTAATATTGCCATTTGTTGCTTGGAAGGCCATGGCAATTTGACAAATGTGTTGTGTATGATGGATGGGCTAATACCTATCAGATTGAACATGAAGGAGACTCATTTGCATTGCCTCCATTGCAAGAGGAGGTCAAGGACTAGACCAAGGCAGCAAAGGTGATCATGATGGGTAGTAAGGAGTTTGTGAAGGTTGAGAATAGAAAACAAGAAGAGTGTGTTCAAAAAGAAGGTATCAAACCAATGGGTTTGCAAGTTGTCTTGGTATTGGAGAAGGAAAAGAATGTGATGATGATAGAAGAAGGCAAAGAAGAGGCAAAACATGTCTTGTAGACTTTAGATAGTCTGGAGAAGTGTAAAAACATAATGGTTGGGACAATGCTTTGTCCACCTGTTGGAAGAAAAGTTGATGGGCAAATGTATTTTAACAATGCAAGGATTGAAAAATCTGATAGATTAGAGATCTTTGGGTCTAAGAACCTAAAAATAGATGGAATGACACAAAGTGCAGTGATAAAGGGAAAGCATAGGAATGCTTTCAAGCATGCAAGGCTAATGAAGGACAGAGTTCAAAAAATCAGAGGTCTGATTTTAGAGATGAGGCAATGGCATGGGCCACACAAGTTCTACAATCCAAGATATGTAGCAAGGAATAGTTTTCTAAGCTAAGGAGAACATGTAAGGCACAGAGATGTTGGGACAAAGACCAGTTTAAGGCAATTTAGTCCTCATGGGACATGAGTTTCTTTTAGAGGGGTTGCATGGTGCAGGAGCACCTAGGACAACTAAGACCACAAGGAGGTCAAGTGATGAGTTTTGTATTGGAAATCATGAATGGGATGCAATGAAGGTCTCAAAAGACCAATCTTGAGTGTTTGAAGTCATTTAGGTTGATAGGTGTATAAAGTTGCAAGGTCCTTACAAGTTGTTGTCAATTTAGTGTAAAGAAGCCTTGAATGGCCTAAATGTGAAAATGTAGGTAATATTGCAATGTAAGGATTAAAATGATGTAATGAGGCCATCATAAGGCCATTAGATTAGGTTGGGAGTCATATTTTCATAATATTAGCCAAATAAGGCTTGATATACAAGTGGCACTTTGTAAACATAACATGCCACTAACAAAACATGTAGTTTAAATAATTCCCAATGGTCATTCTTTGTGAAATTTGGTCACAACCATTGGAAAACAAGTCAAATTATGTATATAAAGCCTTCACCCATTGGAAGGTAGGCATGGAAAAAGTGAAAATGAATTGTAAGAATAAATTTTATCAAATAAAGCTCTATTTTTTTATTTTTCTATTGGTTTAAGGCAGATTCATTAAATATTGAGTGAGATATCACATTTTTTTCTAAAAACTGTCATAAAACTATTTTTTTCTATAAAAGTTGTTGCTCCTAGTCGTACCACATGCTTGTACAGAAACTATAGGACCTAAAACCACTTGGGTTGGATGAAGGGGTGAACTAAATTTCTAATTAAATTGGTTTGAGGTTGATCCATTCATTTTTGAGGGAGAACCATCCATTTTACTGAAAACTACACCAAACCCTGACCTAGGGTTTCTAAAGTGGAGAAATGTGATTTTAGCCCATTCCACCAACAAAAACCCCTCCAAATTGGTGGAATGGGATGAATTACGGTAGATTCACTTATTCTAACACTTTTCTAAATAGAAAATGGAGCTTTGACTGAGTTTGACCTAGTTTTGGCCTAATAAGAGCCAAGTATTAGGCCTAGTGTAGGACAATCCTAATTTAGGAAGTTTGAAGAATTCTCAGAGGGTGTGGTTAGCTTAGTTGGATCATTTTATAAAAATTTTAAGGTCCCCAAGTGGTTTGGGAGGTGGAAACTTAAATTTGGCACAAGTTCCTTTGTTAAAGTGGCCTAATTAGGCCTATTTGGCTGACTATTTTTCTTGATTTTGAGTGAGAAGTCCTAAAACAACCCTACCTCATTTTGGGGTATGTTGTACAACTTGATAAAGGGTTATCTAAACACTAATCATATTTTTATTTGGGTTAAATTTGAGAAATTTATGATGGGAAACCCTCTAGGCAGGGCTACTAGGCTTTAGGCCTATTTTCAAGGTAAGTACATTCAAAACTTGAAATTGGTGAATAGAACCTACATGATTGTGTAATTTAGACCCTAGCCACACTCTCATTGCATTAGATGTATGGTTACATGATTTTTCACATGGAGTGTAGGTAGAGAGAGCTTGGTGTTTAAGAGGTTATCTATGCATATGTATTTGTTGTTTATTGCTGAATAATACATGAGAGATGCATGCTTTTGGAGGCTAGGTTTTTCCCTCTATGAGGGTTTTCCTAGGGTATATCTTGTGTCACCATTGATGGTATGATTGTCTATTTCTTTTGCATGTCAATTTATGGTTTGTTGCACATTGAATCTCCTATTGGGTTATGAGAATTAGTCTTTACAGAGCTGCATATTTCCAATAGTAGGTTTTGTCTGATCTTTCATGATTGCTTCACAATATTTCTAGTAAGAACACTTGTTAGGATTCAAAGGAACATTTGTAAATAGAAACTTGGATGTATCCTTCATTGTTTCTGATTCCTTGATATTTTCTTCCTCTTGCATGGTGGGTTCTCCCATACCTTTCTCTCTTTTAGACTCTTTTTATTTGTCTTCTTTCTCATGATCTTCCATCACCATGTCTTCTTTGACCTCTTTTCCCCTTGTTTAGATTACAAAGTTCACTTTTTGTCTCTTCCTTGAATTCTTGAGATTCTTCCTCTCTTGTAATAGGGGGATTTTCCTCCTTTAGAAACATCTACTACTCCTTAGCCACTTCTCTTCTGTCTTTCTTATTTATTTCTTCTTTTTCTTTTTTTTATATATCTTATGTAACTATACAGACCCTTTTTCTTGGATTATTGCATTCATGTACCAACAAGAAAGCATTAAAGTAAAATTGAAATTCGCTCTTGTCACACATCCCTTTGTACTCATTAAATATTTCAAGAGCTTCAAGTTTGTACCCTTCTATATCCTTCTCTAGTTTCATCAATTCCTTTTTGAAGAGGATCTATATCTTCTTCTTTTGGCAAAAATAGGGGTTTTAAGGTTTGTAAAATGAATTTACCTGTTGATCCATTACCTACTGAAAAGATTTCCCTTCCTTGTGGAACTTTTCTACTTTCTTATTCCACCAACCTTAACAATTCATTTGACTCCCTTTGGCTCTCCTACATTTTCATCATTATATCTTTGTTCTTCTGCATTTGCACCATTGTATCTTGCATAAGATCTGCATTTTTCCCCTTTGTTATAAATCTCAAGATTCCTCCCATGATTACCTTACAGGATGGAAAGATCTTAGCTTTGATACCACTATAATGTCCCACACAAATTATTTATGCTAAAATTATGAAAATAAAATGGATTGCAAAGACTAGCTCAAATTCAACTTAATTTAATAAAAACTAGTCAACCACAATTGGCATTTTTGCTCCAAACAACTCAACACTTCTCAAGCATATTTGATTTTCCAGAATTTATATGAGAATTGCACAATATATTTCTATAGTAATATAAATATTAACAAATACAAAAACTATTAAAAACTAGATCCAAAATTATAAAGGAAAACCCCACAAAATATACACAAATTCACAATTTTAATACCCAACTTCAACTAAAACTTCACAAATTTTATAGAACTATTACAATGGACTAAAATACATGTTAAAATATTTAGATCACATTAATAACACCTGCTACATTGAATTAACACTAAAATTACCCAAAATTATTCCAGTTTGTTCCAAACTGTAACCTATAATAACTCACAATTTATAATAAGCTGAACCTGTAACCTCTGGAAGCACAATCACTAATACTAAAGTACTAGAACATGCCATAAAATGATTTACTACATTCACCAACAACACAAAAAATATCTGCAACAATAAATACTACTAATACTAAAACCATTGCTCTGTTATGAAGAAGACCCACAACCTGCAATGCACAAAACTAACACACTGCTAAACTTCTTGAATCCTATAAAGTACAAATGCAAAATTTGAATGAATTTTCCCTCCAAAATCCAAGGGGTTTTGTCCTTTTATCCTTCAAACCACTGGTTTTTCATCCATTGATCTCTAACACTCAAGGGTTTCCATCCTCAAATGTTGGTTTGAACAATGTTCAAGTTTTCATGAAATTGGTTTAGCAAAAGACTTCAAATGAAGAAATTCTTCATATATAAGTAATTTTTGAAGCACCAAAAAAGGGGGTACAAATTCCAATGCCCCTCTTATGATAAAAAAAGAAATTAAAAATAATAATTCTTATCCCTTATCCAACTAGCCAATAAATTGCTTTAAAAATTACTTTCGTCTTGCTTTTTTCTTATCCTACAATTTGCCAAAAAAATTCTACTTTTTTCTTGTAGATAAGATAATTTTATAATTTTCATTTGGAATTTATCCAAATCCTTCATGTAAATCCATTTTCCAATTTGAGAAAATAAAATAATAATATTGATATTTAATTTTACCCTCATCTAGTTGATCAAACTTAGTCAACAATTTCCTTAAGTGTTAGTTAGAGATAAAAAAAATTAATACTTAATATTTAATTGGTCTAGTTTTATTTTATTTCAAACCCCAATTAAATATTAAACTAGTTATTTCTAATGCTTTTCACCTTAGTCCAAATGGAATGGACTATTTAATTCCTTGATGGAAATAATTAAAAATGGAACATTACATCGACATGCCAAAACTCAAGGGGGAGGAAGACCCTGACTTGCACATCAAGGCCTACACCACAGAAATAAGAGAACTCCTCCCTTGGGATGGAGTTGTAGCAATAATCTTCCCTAAGACCCTCAAAGGAATCACCTTAGATTGGTACCATTGCCTTCCAGAGGATTCAATTCATTCCTTATGTCAACTTCTTAGTGAGTTCTTAATAGCATTTGACATGAAAAATTGATTAGAATATGAATACAAGAGTTCCTAAAAATGAAACAAGATGTGAATGAATTAGTGGCCCACTTTTTCACATAGTGGAAGCAATTCCTTTACTCATCGACTAGCACCCTTAACATGCATCACTAAGAGTTGTACAACCTCTTTTTGCATGCCCTTAATAGGGATACTATAGAGGAAGTGTAAAAGTTACCATATCAATCTTATGAATAAGAATTAGAGAGCATGTTGAGAATTTATCAAGCCATGATTGATAATAGATGAAGGACTTACTATTCAAATTGATGATATCCAACTCAAGTGAATGATAAAATGAAAGCAAGCCTTCCATAATCAAAATCTTGAAAAATAATTACAATGCAACTACATATGGGGTAACTGATCAACCCCCTATGAGGAATAGGTTAAAATATTATTATAATAGAAGGGGCTATTTCCCTCAAAATGTCAATGCCATAGATTATCCTTGAAATAACATTTATCACTAAAGGGATAATCAACAATTAAGGAATCACAACTGGAATGAAAATAGATATGAGCCATATTGTCAGCCCTTTAAATATAATCAATTTTGCTCCTTCCATAAAATACAATAGGTTCATAGAAATATTTCCAGAAGACCAAGCCACATGAAGTAACAACAAATAACAATAACAACACTAAGAAAACACCCATCGCACCGTAGAATGTGGACATGAAAATCTTTCAAGATCCCTTCCCTGCCCATCATGGCTACGAAATAGACAAACAAAATCTAACAAATTTAGGATCCACTAGTGCTACTAAGCCAAATGTCCCTACTCAATTAAGATGAAAAGGAGTCTAAACAAAAATGTTGGGGCTAGTGGAAATAAATTTTCATGATGAAGAAAACATAGAACCTAACATCAAACAAGAGGTCACATTCCATGGGAAGGCAATCTCGACAGTGGAACCTGCACCACCCCTATTGGACCATATGATCTAATAGAAGATCTCAAGAAGACTTACATGCCAAAATATATTTCATAGATCTTCTTAAAAAAATCATTAGATTGTTCTACCCTTCTATAGGTAATAGGGTTAAAATACCTTAACCAAATTACTCCACCAAATGAACAAATTAATCAAGTAGATACTAATGTGAACCCTCACAATGTATAACTTCAAGATCTTGGCTTCTTTTTTTACTTAAATCAATGCCTACAAAAGCTAAATTGACTAAAAGATGAGATCCAACCTTGTATTTAAAAGTATGGATCTATGATACTTGCGTCAAAGAATATAATTGATGATGAAGCAATAGTAAACATTATCTTTTTTCCCTCAAAAGGATGGGATATGGGCATACCAACATAACAAAATTTTGATATACCTTGAGAGGGTATGATAAATTAAAAGCAACAATAATCATAAAAATCACACTTTCAGTCTCCTTAGGATCTAAGACAGTCCCCACAATGTTCTATGTCATTGACAAAGACACTAGCTACAACTTATTGCTAGGAAGACCTTGGATTCATAGAATGAAGGTAGTTCCTTCAACCTTATTTTACGAGGTTCACTTTCTACACCTTAGGAAGGTTTATGACACAAAAGGAGACACTAAGCCATTTAATATGCTCAAAACCAATATGAATAAGAAAAATATAGGCAATCCAATTGACTATGAATTATCTACAAATAAAATTGGCATACCTTCAATTTGACCCCTCAATCCATACATCTAAAAAATAAAGATCCAATTGAAACCATTAACAATGTGGAATAAAGATAATAGAAAAAGGGGAGTCATCAAATTAAGGGCTATTTGTTTCAAAATATATTACAACTAAAATAATGGAGCTATTCAAGAAGGAAAGTCCCATACATTTTCCCTTTAATGTGTGCACCATCAATGTGTTTGTCGATCTAGAAGAAGAAGAAATAATTTGAAACAAACTGAGACAATACAAATAAACAAAATTCCTCCTATCCTACTATGGCCTATACTGAAAACAAATTTCAAGTGAGAATGATTGCTTGAAATGAAATAGATTTAGGTGCCTTTGATAACATTGAAGAGGAATCGTTAGAGAGTTACATTTTATTGAGACCACTAAGGGAAACCTCATCATGTGAATCCTATACACCTCTGACCCCTACATCAAGTGATTCTTACACACCCTTTTCACCCCCTAAAGAAACTTACACTCCTTGGACACCTCCAATGCTAATGCAATCTACCTACTTAATTGATAACGAGTCCAAAAATGATCCTAAAATCTCATCTAAAGCTTTTAAAACTCCCAATTTGCATGAATAAATTTTGACTTCAACTTCAATACAATAAAGTGACACATGGGAAGCCCCACAAGTCCAAATTGAAATAGTCAAAATATCTCAAAACAAAGATGAGATGAGTGTAGGAGAATTTTGGAAAGAAAGGAGGTTACAAATAACCGTTGGGATAGAAGACCTTGTCATCCTTGATATAGTAGAAATTTATACATAGGGTATTCCATGAACCTTTGACCAAAACCAAATGGAAAAATAAAAATAAGATTTGTCCCTCCACAAGGACAAAGGGAGCCTCAAACTCCTTTTGAATTATTCCAATTCCTACAAATTATTCAAGAGTGGGTTAAAGTAAAAGTCTACATGCAAGATGAGTTTGACTTACATAATTATTAAATAGTGATGGGGCCTTATACTGGACCCCTCTCACCAATAAGCATACTATTCCTAATCTCATATCACCTTATCTCAAGTTTCCATAAACATACCTAAAGAACAAGAAACCATAAATGGACCTTTTAGGATGGGAGAGATAGTCCTAAGAAAAGCCAGCATTAAAAACAAAAGGCATAGAAAGAAGAAAGAATTTTTAAAGAAGATTGGAAAGGACCATATGTGGTTAATAAAGATGTTAGAAATGACACTTACCTCTTGTACTGCACCATGGAAGGTGTATAATTCAATGAAACAGTCAACACCTTTCATCTGAAGAAATATTATATTTAAAAAATCCATAAAAATCATAAAACCATAAAATCAAAAAAAAATTGAAAACTTCAAAAACCCATAAAAAGTAGAAAATTATTGAAAATCAAAACCATGCATTCTCATTTTGTTTTCCATGCACTTTGTTCATGATATGCTCTTATATGATTTTTGTCTTAGCAAGGATTCTAAGGTTGTCTAGTATAGATTGTCCTTTCTAGGCCTGAAAGATTCCCAAAATCATTGTCACTATCTATCATTCCCCTTTGTATAGTGCCCCTCATCTCGTCGTCCATTAGATTGATGTTTGCTTAGACTTTATGATAGTGTCTTAGACCGTAGATGATGGATCTCTTGTTATCTTGTTACTTCGTTATGGACCTGACCAGTATAGTACCAAATGTTGATGTTGGATTCTATTATCTTATGCTTCACAATTTGATAAATAAACTAGATGTTGCAGATGTTTTGATGTTAATTACGATATTGGATTGTAAGAGGATTGAATGTTTTATGTTGTTGATTAATATCAAATGCCTTGTTCAACATAGTTAATCGTTTATTCATAAACGTGAATGGAACAGTGTTGTATTACTCGCTCTCGAGTACCCTACACCACTGCGATTTCCATTCACTACAGGACTGCATGTGGATATATATATTTTGTTATGCTTAACCATGTGTTGTTGCAGGAATGCAGGTACTAGGCATCGACTCCACCTGATTACAGGTCTGAGCGTGCCTTCGCCAATGGATTAGTTGTTTGGAGTTAACGTGAGGTCCCATGTCAGTGTTGTCTGGTTGTCAGTTTATCCTTTTGGTCGTTGTCTGTCATTCGATCATGATTTGTGGACAAGTAATATTGCACCTTGGAGTCTAACTAGGTTAGAAAGTGTCTAAGTGTGTAAGGTGTCGTTGTGCTTTAATTAGAATCATATTACAGAAATTATAATGTTGATAATTTAATGTATTGATAAAAGATAATATTGAGTCGATAGTTGTTAATTATTGTTGTAAATAAATTATTATTTTATTAGAAGTATAGTTGTTAAATAAAGATTGTAAGAAATTTTGTATTATTTAATATAATATTATTTACAATAAATATATAAATAAATAAAATAGTTGTAAGTTATGTTGTAATTTGTGATTTACAACTCAATTAATAAAATAAATTAATTTATAGTTGTACAATTATAGATTGTTGTAATGTTATAACTTTATTAAATACAATATGGTTGGTCGGCTATAAAGTAATTAAATGTTGTTGGAATTGTGTGTTAATATTTAAAAAAGAAAACCCTTGGGATTATTAAATTAAATAAAAGTATATCTTGAGGAGGGAGATGCTCGGGATCACATGTCGAGTTCCTTAGAAGAAGGAAGGGGCTGTGTTATAAAAGAAAAGCTTGTTGAGGCAAAGGGGAGGGCATTACAGGTGAAAGAAAAGAGAAGGCTGGAATAAGAAGCTTGGAACTGCAGCAACTGAAGCAGACTCGTCGATTTGACGCCGCAGCTAGGTTCCTTTAAATGCATAATTCCTTTCCTCTGAATTTTGAATCTGCGGGTGTTGATTGTTTCCTTGATTCTAAATGGATTGTCTTGGTCGAATTTATGCTTCAAGAGATATTTCAATTTGCAATTAAGTTGTTTTCTGCGTCCCTCCGATGTTTTAACCGAGTGCCAATTGTCTTTATTTCCAATTCTTAGTTTATATATCAAGGGAATTTTTGGGCCTTACATCCCCGTCCAGCCTTTGCTGACCTTGTATCCGTTCCTCTTTTAACAGATTTCCTCTCCATGAAAGCGTAGCAAAGACATTGGTATGGCCGTAAATTCATCCACACCCAGGGATCGTTTTAATTCCTTTGTCATTTATTAGATCTCTGGCAGTTAGAATTTCACCATTTACGCCATTTCTGTGTAGGAGATGGAAAAGAACCGAAGTCTAAAACACAATTAAGATTTAATCATGAACCGCGTCGTTGTAAAGATAGCTATGACTGGTAGAAATGTGAAGATTATATAAGCTGTCATAATTGGTGCTAGGGTTAGGGTTAGTAAAGTATGATTTATTAGCTATAGTGGCTCTTTAATAGGTAGCGAATGGCATCCTGAGTTGGACAATCGATTTAGATCTAATTATGCAAGCCATCAGTCTGATTCCGCAGTCTCTGATCCGATTATGTGAATGATAGTTCACCTTAATATATTTTCAATAATCATTATTTGGACAGCGCTATCTTATTTGTCAATTAGCTTGTGTCCATAGTGGTTTAACCTGCAAATCATGCCTTCTCCAGCTGGATCGCTGTTTCCAGCTAAACGCTATTTTCTGTATACTAGTGGCTATTATTATATCTGTTGCACTGGGGTCATCTTCGGGTAGCAGCATCACTTTATCAGATGGACCTTATCTCCTAGTTTACTATCACAGAGATTATCGTTGCAAACACCTTTTCTTGGATGGATCCTCTAACAGTCTCCCAGTCTCCGGGTCATAGTAAACAGCTCTTCTAACATACAAGCTTGTTGTTTTTCCATCAAACGAATCTCATTTCTCTATATCTTGTAGAGGCATATCAAAAAAAAATGGAAACATTGAATTCTTCATCAGATCTACTCAAAAGGAAAAGCTCAATTGAAATACCCAAATTGTTGTCCTTGTCATGTCTTCTTTGACCCCAAGATCAGCATTTCCCTATGGATCATCATTATTTGTGAATAGCAGTATGCATTTATCCACATTCCTGGTGGATACTTTATGTAGGAGTCCCTAAGCAACCCAAAGTGCACTGTATAAGGGGCTCTCTCTTGATCTAGGAATAATTCCACTTTGACTTCCAATTTCCTTTTGAAAATTATCCTCTGTGTGGCTAAAGTCTTTAATCAATCTCGTTTTGGGCAATCAAGGTCTTCTCCTTGGCGAACATTAATAACATAGACACCCTCAGGTTCCTGCAAATTTCATTTCTCTCTAGTATAAAAAAAAATATTGCCACTTCATCATAGTCGCCGTTAATCATCATTGCCACTATTGGTATTATTGATTTATCCCACTAACTCAGCAAACTTCAATCGATCACCTTTGCTTAAATGTTATTGGTGCGAATCATTAACAGTGATGCTGTGTTTACTCCTAAGCCTATATTCATATGTGATTCACAGATACCAAGATAGCATGTCCTTTCCAAACGAACTTTGATTTATTAGTTAATTCCATAACAAGTTAGGGTGTCCTCATCACTGCCTAGCTCGGGCAAGAAGGTCGACCATGCTCCTCCTTAAATCGTCTGCAGGTTTCTTGGGAGAAGAGCTTAAGTCACGCAGTAGTTTTGGGTTCCATGTAGAAGTCACCATAACTTAACTGAGGCCTAGTTCACGTAAACTCAGGTATCAAACTGGTTTATGAGCATCAACTAAGGAAGGCTGGGAGAAGAGAATGTCTATTTTGCACGTTGGGTGTGGTTAAGGCAGGATGATACTTCATTATGTATTGCTCTGCCTATAGTAGCATCTGGGCCAAAGTAAATTTATACCTTGGGGGTTGACTCCATGTCTTCTCACTTTGAAGATGCCAGACTTGCAAAATTGGAGAAGTTCTAATGAAAATTAATAATAGAAGGTCCAGTTTTGAAGGGAACTGTGGTGCCACAATTGATTTGTCTGCCTTTGATTTACTCCTTTGTGTATATTGATTTTTCATCACCTTGCAGCATTAGCTGTAATGTCCCTGGGCTACTAAATATGGTTAATAAATGCAGAACTCAGAGATACCTTTATTTCACAACAAAATTGATGTATTCAATGCAGACTTCACTATGATTGGTACAATATAGTATTCAAAAAATAGAAGCAGTGCTCTCAGTTTGGCGGCATCAAAGAATATAGCATATATTAATGATAAAATTCAAGATTATGGCTACTTCCAAGGAAGCTACAGGGAGCAATCCTTACACAGTAAAAGTTATAACACTTGTTATCTTGGATCTGAGTACTTGGTTTGGTGTTAATAGTGGTGCGATACATGTTGGATAGCCAGAGACTCCTCTAAGTGCTTGAGGCACTATGGATTGCGATTCTCCTGAGTGATGGGCTCCTCGTGTGGTGTTAGTTATCCGTGTCACAGACACCTTTAATATCATGATTTCTGTATGTGATTCCTCTGTATGTCTGGTAAATCCTGAAAAGAAACAGAGCTTTTTACTTTCCATGCTTTAAGATTTATCGTTTCAAATCTAACCTGCAGAAACCCGTCATTGTTAATCTAGGGATGCATTTCATTTGATTGGCTTAGATTAACCCTAAGGAATGTTTATTTTCTTTACAATGTGTTCGAATGCATGTGTGTATTAATAGTAGTATTAATGATATCCATGTTATTATTAGTATCATTATTATAATTATAATTATAATAAAATAATAATTATTTTTACTATTCTTATTATTAAGTCAAAACGGAAAGATGATGGCCAAATACCTAATTTTATAATAATGTTATTTGCAATTCCATTGTAGGAATGATTAGGTTTATGGTAGGATAATTTGTTGTAAATAAACATTTTGTATTATGGCTTTCTAGAGCCAATTCAAGGAAAGGGTTTATCGAGGATTTAGTGAGCGACATGATTTGGGAGTTATGAATAATTAATTCATAATGTTCTTGATTAGTGCAATAATACTTTTAATGCTTCAACCGTATAATTGATCCATAATCCTTTTAAGTCTAGCTATTAGCATTCTCTATAAGTTCAATTTCTTATAACTTTGAAACTTTAGAAATCGTTGGAGGATAAGATAATCGAGTGCATGAGTACTAGGGAACTATGGAGAAATGATATAGGATACTTCAATTATTTTTGTGTTTTGAGTTTTTATACTATAGAAGGATTTGTATAATCTAATGAGCTGTTTTAATAGATGGATTTGTTTAATTTAAATATTTATTGGTGATGAATCAATTGATGAATGTTTTGAAGTTATTGATCATTATTGTTTGGATTCTGGTTTAGGATCTTGATACAGAAGGAACTTACTATTGGTTGCAAAAAATAGTTATAAACTGAAATGGTAATTGTTCAAATCATTGATATATTTATATTTTGAAGAGGAATTGTATTAGATAATTAGTTGATATATTATTATTATTATTATCATTATTAATATTATTATTATTATTTCAAAAGAATAGTTGATTGTTTTTAAAGCCAAATAAATTGGGGATTTAGAATAATGTTGTCATTATTTATTTGATTAAAAGAAAATTGTTGTGATTATATATATTATGGTTAATGAAATTAAGAATTCTTGTTGTCGTAATATGATAAATTGCTAGTGGTCAAAATTCCAGAGGCATAGTATGTCGTGTCTGAGTACAACCAACATGTGGATAGGTGTTCTAGTGTTGCGTTGTCTTAAACATGTGATTCTAGTTGAGTATGAAGTACAATCTATCACGAATGAAGTTTTGGTTAAAATGTTAATATGTATTGTTGTTCGTCTAATTATATTTATCTTGTATTGAGTTTTGTGTTAGATTTTGAAATGGGGAGACATCGAGTATTGTAACAGAGTAATGTTTATGTATTGTTATGGGCAATATTTGTGAGTTGCCCCTATGATCAAGTTGATATGCAAGAGGGATAATGCCTTGCATTATTTACATGTGGATATGGGAATAATTGTTATGCAAGAGGAATTATACCTTGCAGTGAATATGTATGAGTAATGTTATAATGCCTTGTATGGTGGTTAGGAAGGAGAGTGGCTTTCAACGTGGGGCCGGCGCCCAAAGTGGCAGTCAGGATAACCCGTTGAAAGTAGATTAATCAAGTGATAACCTAAAATGAACTAGGGGGTTAAGGGTAGTTTTCACATTAATAAGATTAATGGATTCCTCTCCCATGGCCTGTAGTGCTTGTATAGACTAAGGATGGGTAGAGAAGGCCTGGTTGGCATGATTGACTTCCTTGTCCTCACGAAAGGAAGGTCGATTCCGCATGTGTCACCCTATGGGGCCGGCACCTAGTGAGAGGCTATCAGGATAACCATAGATGGGGGTCGGTGCCTAGTGAGAGGCTGTCAGGATAACCCATGCTAGGACCGTGCGATGACACTCTCCCTACTACAACCTAGCATCCCTTGTTCGGTCTCTCCTCATTTGTTACGTGTTGCCTCTGGAAGTTAAGTTGTGTTGTGTTGTTATCGTCATATGTTGTATTGGCGTTTGGTCGCCCTTTGTTCTTGTTTGTCTGCCTGACTGTCATTGTCTGGGACCTCATCTTAACTCCTAGCTCGGGGGGTGGACCTTAGGGTTCCACATGGTTGGGTGGAAGAGCTTCCTTATCCATTGGTTACTCTTGTCAAGTTCATATGTAGAAAAGATTTGCAGACAATTGTACTTGTACCAGTTAATGAAGATGTATGTGTATAATCTTGTACCAGATTTGTGTAACAGATCAATCATAATGTATGTGATTCTGGTGTAGTCTGAAAATGGAAATATAATGATGTCATGATGTACTCATGTGTAAGGAAAGCATCTCAGTTGTGTTTTTGATCATGTAGATTGTATTATTTGACGATATGTAATGAATATGAATCAGTTATTCAATTGTGCATTGGATTAGGATTAGTTATTGATGTATGTTAAATTATGTTAGTTGAATTGTTAAGTAATGCAGCCTTGAATCCTTAGAGAATATGTCGTAATTAGTTATGTTAACATTATTTGTTATCTTAAACATTTAAAAAAAAAATGTTCTTGTTTCATTCCCCTTTGCATTCCTAACAAGTTCAAAATGAAGTCAAGATCTTAGCTTTATATTGATCCTAGTCTTAATGATTCATGATGTCAAGTCTAAGAAAGTAAGTGTTCAAACCTATAACTTAATAGAAGCTTGCAAGTAGACTTACCCTAATCCTCCTTAGTGAAGGAGAAGTCCTATGGGATAGTGAAAGCTCTTGGTGGTGCCCAAACCCTTATTCATCCTAGCCAAAACAATCAAGGGGATCAAAACTCTACAAAACAATAAAAAAATAAAGAGTACAAAAAAGAGAGATCATTAAAAAAACAAAGAGATACAAAAAGAAGAGTGCAAAAACATGAGAGAATCAGGAAAATTTACTACAAAATATGAAATAAAAAATGAAAAGAGAGGATTGTTGATGTCCATACTCTCAAGTGGAGATAAATCTAAGCTTGAAGCTACTAGGGTGACATCTATTGGAGATAATAAAAAATAGAGGTACAAAGCACACACATGCACTAGTTGGGCAAAGCCAAGAGTCTAGCTAACTATTAGGGCAATCTTTTGCTTTAGGGTCTTTCCTTTATGCTAGGTCTATCTTGTTGGCCATCTTTGATTTAAGTCTAGAAGGTACTAATAAAATTTGTTGCTTGTCTAAGTTGAAAACAAGTCAAAGTGTTTTGTCTAGATAAGGATTAGTGTTTAGCCTTTTGCAAAACTAAGTTCAAAAATTGTTCCATCTCCTTCCCATTCAAACTTGATTCCCTAATAAAATTCCATCTCAAAAGTCTAAGTAGGTCACCTTGTGCTAGGTCAACTTGCAATCCCCTGGGTTAAAAATCTTACTAAAAAGCAATCACATTTTTTAGTTCCATATGCATATCATTAAAAATGAGTAATAATTCATTTCATAGCTCATGGCATCCATAAAAGAAAAAAATAGAAAGATTTGTTGCATCCAATAATATCTACATTACATCTCATTCATATTGGAAAAGACAAAACCATTCCATAATCATAATTTCATCATCCATATGTGAGTCATAGAGAATAACAATAAATGAACCATCCATGTGCATAAGAGATAAATGAAGTACAAGATATCAACTACAACTATACGTAGAACTTACCCAATCAAGGCTATAACATAAAAGTGCATATCAATGTCTGAGTACTTGTCACTACACCAATAGAGTTTGAAAATCTAAAACAAGCACACTCACACTTGTAAATCTCTCCATGCAAGGTGGCAGGTCAAAACTTAGTAAAAATATTAGTCTCTCTAAGACCTCAATGATAACTCTGACCTATACAACTCTCTGGGCTCCTACTCTGATGTCTCTTCCAACTATCGGTTGTATTTGTAAATCTATGAGATATATGAGCATGAGAAGGGACATGACTACAAACTCATGAATGTGTGTCAGATCCCATGAAATAGAAGAATTCCATCTATGGACCCCTAGACTAGCCATCTCTCAAAGAAAGGCATTCTTAGCCTCTAGTGTAAATTTTGACCCTTGGAGAAGAACCTCCTAGCCAACATGATAAGTAGGAGCCATAATATTCGTATGATTGTTGGTTTAAATTAATATTTACACATTAGCATAAGTTAATTAGGAAGTTAATTAAGAAAGAATTGTCCTTTATTAGTTGTCAATCTTATCACATAGGATACTTGATTACTTTCTTCTTTTCTACTTTGTCTATTTTTTTATAAATTTGAATGTATAACTTTGTATTATTCCTTTGTGAATAATTAATGCACATATCAAGTTACATATTGTGCTTCTTATTTTTACCTTTTGCTTTTTGAAGCAATCCTATTTGTAGAAGAAATACTATACCTCTCACTCTCTCAGAGGTTCACTCAATGGAGAATGATCTGATAGATATTTCCCACTTATATTTTATATACATTGTACTTTGTGCTTTATCTTCTTATGTGAATGATTCTTGAGCTATGGATGTTAGTTTTGAGGACTAGTTTAAGAAATACATGGCATGGTTTTTCTTGTCTCATTATGTATAGGTCTTGAGTTGTGGAGTTAGTTTTGAGGATATGTTTGAGGAACTTATAGGGGATGGCTAGTGGATTTGGACTTATTCCTTGATTGTGGGAATGGATGCTAGTTTTATCTTCCTTTATTTGAGAAGCTTATGTCCTTTTTAGATTCTTTGATCTAATGATAAGTACTCTATTTGACATTGGGGTTGAATGGTTAGATGTTGTGATGGATTTTATGTATGGGGATTTGAGATCTACTTATCATAGTTAGAGAACTTGTTAGTGTTATCAGAAGGACAATTTGGTTTGTAGGATCTCTCTTTGGTCTAGAATTTTTTATCTTAGAGATTCGGTTCATATGTTATTGTAGTTGAGATTTATGTAAAGCTAATCAAATCACTATGCTTATGCCAAACATGATGTGGTGATCATCTACTATTATTGCACTTCATTGTTTATTTAGTAACAATATAGATGTGGTTGTGGCTCTTTAATCTTAGTTTTCTATGTGATGTGAAGAGCCTGAGAAAGCTAAGTTTTCTTGGTGTAGAGATCAATGGAGAGAGAGTGAGAAGAAATTTTTGGGTCTACCATAGGAAGTCTGTGAACTTTATTTGTTGCAATGGTTCAATTTGAAATTTTGCATATTAGTATGAGTTCTTTCATACAAGATGATATAGAGGACACGATCCATGTCCTTTATGTGAGTGTAGTTAGTGGATTCTTTTATGTTATGGTTGGCACCATACCAAACATTACCATGTAGTGGGAGTCTCAAGGAGGCATATGTGTCCATGTTGGACAAGGATCATTGGACTATAGTGCAAAGAGTCCAAGTATTTTTCTAGAAGGGAATACTACTTTGTGTAGGATAGTGTATAAATAAAGACTTATAATTGTAGGGTGAGAAACATATGTGGATAGTAGAAGGTCCAGTAGTGGGTATGGGTTTACTGTAGTGCTCCTCATTTTTCTTTCTGTCAGACTAATAGTTATTCTACTAGGACTAGACATTATGACATGTTGTTGATGGTAGACTCACTGTTATGATATTAATTGATGACACCTAGTTGATGATAGACCTACTGCTATGATGACATTTGGTGATGCTTTAATTACTGGTGTTTTATGTGTTGATAGTTTTATGGACATACTAGATGTTGTGGATTAATTCTGAGCTTTATATGTTATCAGATCATGGTTGTGATGTTATTGTTGGTGATTACTCATATTTGATCGTATGTAGCTGATTGTTTTATTTTGATTGTTCAGTAACTGATTGTGATGTGTAATGTAGTTATTTGCTTGATGTGTTTCTATGAAAGGAACAATGTCGTATTACTCATGCATGAGTACCCTGCTACACTATGATTTCCTTTCATGGTGTGTATGATTGTGTGATTATATATCTTTATGTTCAATAGTGTTGTTTATTGTAGGTTGTAGGTATCAGTCATTAACTCCACCTGAATTAACAGGTTTGAGCATGCCTTAACCAATGGAAATTTGTTAAATAGAGTTAACATTAGGTCCCCTAGTTAGTCATCATCCTTGAAGAGGATGAGTATTCAGTTTGCACCTAGATATTGTTGTTTGTATGGGCATGACAGACTGTCAGTCATTTTGTTGTGGTCTTGTTTTCTGATTGTGCATAATGGTCAAGTATTGTTGGCATTTGGGTTATTAATTAGAAGTGTTGGCTTTATGATCTAGGTTATTGCTACAATAAAATAAATAAATATATTCACAAGCTAAAGGTAAATAAACAATATTGGAGATAAATAAATGTCATTAAAGGTGGAATTATGAAGTTCTTTATTAAATATAAATGGGAGTATCATTAATTAATTAATATGAAAATGTATATATATATATATAAACAATTATAACTTATAATAAAATAAATTCATAGTTTAACATTAAAATAATAAAAATAAAATTTTAATGAAAATTTATAAAGTAATAAATAGTTGTCATATAGTTGGCATAGGATCATGTGTCGTGCCTCCTAAAAAGGTGGAAGAAGGTTTTGGAAAATTTGAGGGATCTCTATTTCTCTCTCTCTGTTAAAAAATAGGGGATGGAATTTTTTTTGGGAGAGATTGGAGAGGCTGGTTTTATGGCTGCAACATTCGACCCCGGCATCGAATTTTCAGCACAGAGGACCTAGGTTCCATCATCATCTATATTTATCTCTAATTTGATGAATTTTGTTTTGAAATCTGTCAATTACATTGCTTGATTATTTCTAAAGCCATTAAATTGGTCCAACTAGGGGTCTTTATTTAAAGATCTTCTTTCATTCAATTAAAATCATGGTATGATGCTTGCTTAACCTCTGAATCGTTGAAGAGTATTTGAAGAATAATTGTCATAGAGCATTATCATATCATTGTATCAGCCTACATCATCCTGAGCCCATTGCATGTGTGTTTCTTATCCTCAATCATTGATCCAAAGCCATTGAATCAATCTAACTATAGGTCTGACCGAGAGCATGACCCTTGCGAATTAGCAAATTCTCCATATGTGTTCTAAACACTGTGAGTTCCCTACTAAATTCAAACATCAAATGATCAAGACAAGCAAATTCCAGTAGTCAATTTTTTGCTAAATCATTCTTGTGACTTACAGTTCAAATCCATTTTATGCAAATCTTGCAATTGTGCATTCCTGAGAGATTATCTATGCACCCACATTCCTTAATTTGGCACACAAATCTGGTTACATCTACCTATTGCATTTGTTGTAAAGTTTCAAAGGCCATCTCAATCCATTTTGTACATATCCTACCATCATCGCACCGCATGCCTTGTGCATGCTTCTTCATTTTGCATACTGATCTAGCAGGGTAGTTGCAGCTATAATATCTGACATGCATTCCCCTTTTTGTATGCCTTGGTGGATGTTCATACCTATTCCAAAGCTTCCATCTTGGTGCAGACTGATAGGATACTAGTAGAGGATTGTGATCTGGCTTTACATTTGCTAATTGCATTTGTTAGAAAGTTTCTAAATTCTTCTTACTAAATCCATATTATGTATATCTTGCAACCATTTAAGATCCATCAGATGATGCCCCTTTGAGGCATCTTCCAATTAGTCTACATATTTTTTCCTATGGTGTTGTTTAATTCCTCTCTCTTTTGTCAATCTCCTTAACTGTTTGAACCTCACCATACCTGCCCACTTCTGCATAGACGTTTGAGAGAAGAACAGAAGTTATACAACATTTTTAGGATCTAAATAAAAAAAATGTTGTTGTAAATACCTAAAGCTTATATTATTTGTGATCTACAGGCACCAAGAAAACACATCTGCACCTTCACCGCAGGTTTAACTAGTATCTTAATGACAAAGTTTGGCGTGTCTTCAAGATCACCCAGGTCAATCTTGCACACATAATGATCGATGGTGGATGTAATGCAATAAGTGATACAAATGTGATTGAAATATGCACAACTTTTGTCCACTAAACCTACAGGGCCACACACACAAGCTAGGAGGATGTGGCAAAAGTTGTAGAGTCTAGTTTTTAATCCGTCTATCCCGTTTGCTTGAAAGTTTCTAATTCATTTTCAACAAATCCATTTTAGATGTATCATGCAATCATTGCATTCCATGGGATGACATCTATTTGAAGCATTCCATCAAGTAGATTGCATGTCTGGTTGGCACCTTCACATTTTGCATTTTGCTTGTAGTTCTAAGCTTGTACAAACAATCTATTTTGTGCATATCCTGCAATCATTGTATTCCGCATGATGGTATCTTTTTTTGGCATTTTGTCAAACATATTACACGGCTTATTTATGTTTCACATTTCTTAAGGTATTTTAGCAAGTAGGTTATTGTCTTGGTGAGAAAATTGATTGGTTCGTATGCCCTGTCAATGCTTCCAATTTCTTAGGAAATTTGTCAAACAGACCATAGGCAGTTCCTTGTGGTTCCATACTTTGCATGCATGTTGACTAAACATTTCTAATTTTAATACCTTCTCTTTACTTAAAGTATTTTTATCTAATCCATTTTGTGAACCTCATGCGACCATTGTAATTCATGAGATCATATTTATTTGAAAACTTTCTGTTGTATAGTTTTGAGGGACCATCATTCTCTCTCACATCACAAAATGGATAGTATTTTAGTAAGCAAGTGAAGTCAAAGGTTGTGGAAATCTAGCCTTTAGCCTTACAACCGTCGATTGCATTTATGTGAGAGTTTGAAACCTTCTATGGTTGTCTCGACCATGACAGTTATTTGCCATCTACTAACCATTTAAACTTTATATATAAGATCATTCCACAATAAGGAAAATTATTCCTCTCTCAGTATAGTTGTCTATAAGTTAAAGTCTAGTTGACAATTTTTGAAGAAATTACTTATATAGAAGTTAAGACCTAGCTATATCTTGCACCATTGCTTAATCTTTTCCTTGCAGATTATAATAAAATTTGCATAACTTCAATTGTGTAACGCCCTACCAAGGAACCCAGAGGATAACACAACTAAACTTATAAAAAGGACAAATATATATATATATATATATGAAATAAATAACAACAATCATATATTTATTCATAACATTTAAATTAAGCTTTATCCTCTAGGGTTCCATGGCTGCATTACTAACAAACTAAAACAAGATCTAACCAACATTATGAATTAACTAACAACCACAGTTCATTCTAAGTCTAATTGCATCAGATGAATAAACACATACAATTCCATATTATATCATCAGATAAGTAAGCATTAAGATCCTGCACATAGGATCATAATACATAAACAAGTTCCTTTACAAGAGAGTACAACATTACATTGTTTACAATATCCCTATCCATATTACATTGGAGTACATACATCAAGATAACAGTACATGATTCAACTCATATACAAGACTAGAATATGATCATAAGTATCTATCTCCTCAAGCTAGAACAAGATCTAAAATTTACCACACAAGGTACATCCTTCTCGCACATGAACAACAACAAGGGAAACCAATGGAGATAAAAGCACAACCACTTGACCATGTGGAACCCTAAGGTCCACCCCTCATGCTAGGAGATAACAATAAGGTCCCACTAAGAAAATAGACAAGAAGTCAATAGGCTAACAGGTGCAAGGACTACACATGACTCCAATACAACACTGGTCGATATGAACACCACAAGAAACTCAAACAATACTTCCAAAGGCAATACACAATGAAAGAGGAAAACACAATTAGGGAATGCTAGGCTACAGTAGGGATGAGTGTCATCGCATGGTCCTAACATGGGTTACCCTAACAATCTCTAGCTAGATGTCGGCCCCCATCCATGGGTTACCCTAATAGTCTCTTGCTAGGTGTCGGGCCCTCATCTATGGTTACCCTAACAATCTCTTACTAGACACCGGCCCCATAGGGTGACACATGTGGAACCAACATTCCTTTCGTGAGGACAAGGAAGTTGATTTTGCCAACCATGGTCTTCTCATCCCATCCTTAGCCTAAACGAACACTATAGGCATGGGTGAGGCATCTAATTATCTTAATTATTGTGAAAACTACACAACCCTCTAAATTTATTATTAAGTTATCACTGGATTAACAACTTCCAATGGGTTACCCTGACAAGCCACTTTGGGTGCTGGCCCCACATTGAAAGCCACTCCCCCTTCACTACATCTAGATTCACCAAGCCCAAAACATAAACCAAGCTTGAACTATCACATTTCTCATCATGATGCATTTACAACACACAAAATATACATCATTTGACATCACATAGATCAAGGCATTACCCATCTTGCATAGTCACCATAACCACATGCATAGGTACATTGAGCAAGGCATTATCCATCTTCCACATGTATCATACCAACATGAATAAGAGGCAACATTTTAGAATAGCAATTTACTCTACTCACATGATGCACACATAGGCAACTCCCACACAATCACACCCTCCTAGGCCTCTAGAATCATCTTCCCCAAATGACACAAACACTTGACACCACTAAACACAATACTCACGCATCACATTCACTCTCAAATGCATAACATAAACTACAATCCTTCATCAATATTTCAAATACAATACCACAAATGCAACATATGATATAATGCACTAATTATGGGTCTTAAAGAATGTAACATTAATCCACTCGTGATCAATCATTTATAATATGATCATAAGATATAAGTGTCCATGAGTATCAATATTTTAACTAATAATTCTCAAGACTTATTTTAATTTCATTTAATTAAAATGATTGCGAACAACATGCAAATAACCCTAAGGCATACAAATTAAACACAACAATTATTTACACTATTTACACTGATGTAGATTTCATTAATAATCAGGACAATTTTGTAAATACTATTAAATATAACTTATAAGCAAGACTAAAAGCCCATGCTATAAATTTCTTACACTAGTTAGAATCACAAGATATAAAACCTGAAGTTACAATAAAAGAACCTTGTTCTAAGGTTAGCTTGAGAGGAAAGAAATACAGAACAACAAAACATTCCTATAGATCTAACATTTTCATCAAATCTACCTCACTTTTAACCACATGCATAAGATAGGATTATTACACAATTAAAGGATGGTTCAAACCAAGTAGAAGTATCATGGCTAAAGCAACTCAATAGTGAATGCTAAGAGGGCATAGTAAAACAATAATCTTTTTCTAGGTTTTACCAAATTCCGTTCAACACACGAATAGGAAGAGAGAAGCTCAAGTTGCTATGGAAAAACTTAACTGTCAACTTGAATCCTCTATAAACCACTACTACATTGGTCCTATGAATACCAAAATAATCATACCTAATACATAGTTCTTCTAGAGGTGTCTACACCTCATAATGATTACCAAGCTTGTTAAAATCCCTTACCCAACACTAGTGTTAACAGAATAAACCAATACAAAGCATTCTAACCTACTAACATGTCAAGCCTAGGAATAGGAAGGGTTGATTGAGTTTAAGACATAAATATGATACAAACATTTTCTCAACAACAAGGCTAATAAGAACATGACATTTCTTAAGCACAAGTTATAAACATGCTCTATACAACTAATGAGCCACATCTGTAAAGGACTTTATTATCACATCAAAATTCACTTACAACATTGCATACACATGAAAATAGGACATACTAATCTATACCTTAGGAAAACTAAACCTTGACAACATGACCCTATTACAACCACTAATACAACTTACACAAGTTCCATTTACCTTATACAGTTCCACTCGTAATCAACTAATTTCTAAAACAAACTTATAAATCAAATCTTAAATACATTGTTTACAAACCTACTTAAATCATATTTATACTAATAAATCGTAATAAAATTAATATCAATTTAAATTAAATTTATACATTCACTCTATCCAAATTGAATTCTTCTACTTCTATTCTATATAGATTTAATAGTCTTCTTATAACCTAACAAACAACCAAAATAAGTAGAGTTATTTATAATTGAAAGCATATTCACCTACAGTAGCATAAGTGAGAAGATATAAATGTTGGAACTGCTCAGGTAATAATTTTTTTTTACAAACACCTCAAAGGGACGGCATCTCATGGATATCAGCGATTGCAAGATCAGCACAAAATGAATTTGTTGAGAAGGCTTTAGAAGCTACCAACAATGCAAAATGTGAAAGCATAGATAGGGCATGCGGACTGATTGGTAGAATTCCTCAAAGAGAGTCATATGATGGAAAGAAATGATCATAAGGTATGCACAAAATGAATTTGTTAAAAAAATTCAGAGAAACCCAGTTCAAAAATATAGAGTTATTGGTGATGCAACTAATTGTTTTAACAGAGACGAAATGGGTGAGAGGTAGACAGTCACAAAATATTCATATCTCCAAAATGACAAACTCAGTATGGCTTATTTTCATATATGATTTAGAAAACTACGTCATGCACCATATATAGAAATTCTAGAGGAACCCAATTCGTAAAACTAAAGTTATGGCTAACATAATAGACTGCTAAAACAAAGACGAAATGGGTGAGAGGTAGACAGTCACAAAATATTCATATCTTCGAAACGACAAATTGGGTATGGCTGATTTTTGGATATAATTTAGATAACTAGGTTGTGCACCATATATAAAAATTATGGAGGAACCCAGTTCATAAAACTAAAGTTATGTCTAACACACCAGATTGCTAAAATAGAGACGAAACGGGTGAGAGATAGTCTCAAAATATTTATATCTCCAAAATGACAAAATGGGTATGGCTTATTTGGGATATGATTTAGAAAACTAGGTCATGCAGCATATATATAACTTATAGAGGAACCCAGTTCGTAAAAGTAAATTTATGGCTGACACAATAGACTGAGTTTAGAATATGTAGAAGAGAATTCACAGAATATTTCACTAAATCTAATGCAATAATAAATCAGTTTCATATCTCAGTTCATACCTGGAATATTGCTTCTATCACATCTTCACAAAATTTCTCAGCTTGCATCCATTTTCCCCAAGTCTTTTCTTTTGGAAGTTATGGTTTACGGTGCCAAAAGAAAAATAAAAACTTCCTAAGAGAGAAAGAGAGATCCGCAAAACATAAAATATATCCTCCATTTGAAATGCACACTCTTTCCCCAAATTATGTCTTGAGATTTCAAAATAAAGTTTAGCATGCATAACCACCCCCATAATTTCTTCCAAAGATTCTCCTTTATTACTTTCTTACAATTTGCTATTTTTAACCAAACAATAATTTATCTCTGATTTTATTTATTTTAGAATTTACTATTTATTTCATTTACAACCAAACAAAAATAGTTTCTTTCTACTTTTCTAAAATTAGTCTCTTACTCAAAAGAAACAATTATTTCTAAGATTCCCTCTTAAGGTGCATAACTGCCACTTCTTCCAAGTGGATAAAATGGAAAATAATTACTCAAGACAATAATAATAAAGAATGAGAATCTTTCTCAGACATAATAATACATATTTTCCAACAACTATAATTTACATAAAAGCATCTATATTTATTTATCAAAGTGCCCTCTTGACTTAATAATTTTATTTTAATGAAGCAATTAACTAAAACATTAATCAAACAATTCCAAACAAAATAACCCAAATATCAAACAATACCTGACACTATGCACAATCCAAAAGTATGACCACAACGATAGTGACTGACTATCACGCCCATACAGACAACACTAACTGGGTGGAAAAATGGATACTCATCCTTTTCAAGGATGATGGCTAACTAGGGGACCATATGTTACCTCCGTTCAACATTTTCCATTGGGTTTAAGGCATGCTCAGACCTGTCAATTTAGGTGGAGTCGATGCTTGGTACCTGTATCCTACAACCAAATAGTCAAACAAATAGACATATATTTATATAATCATATAGTAAAAAACAACATGTAAAGGGAATCGTAGCGTAGAAGGGTACTCATGCATGAGTAATGTGACACTGTTCCTTTCACCATCACATCAAACATGTAATCACAGCACACATAGCAATCAGTTACTAGACAACTAAATAAGAACCATCATCAAACAATCACATGATACACATAATAAGATTAATCCACACAAAACATCACAAAATAACATCCTATGATACAAAATCAGTTGCATAAAAATCAATTCTAACATATGACAATCATAGTAAGATCAACATCATAATCACCTGAATGTAAAACAATGTCAAAGCATATAAATTATAAGTGTTGCAACAAAGATTATTGATAAAACATACTATCATATGAACCACACATGAGCATAATCAGGAATGTCGTCAACATGAATGTAGCATCTACCAACATCATATAATGTACAACATCAACTGTTTAACATACCCTAAATGTTCCTATTATTTTACCTTCATCTTCATGCTCCTTAGCCAGACCATCTGCACATCCAAGATTTGAATGGAGGGGCATTATAAATTGCTTAAATGGAAAAGGGCATATATATGTTTTTGATGTTTGTATTGCTCTCGACACCTTTTGTATTTGCCTCTCCTAATATTTATTGCATTGTCCTTTCTATTGTAAACATTGAGTAGCTGTATTTCATCATATGCATGGATACTCATTTATTATATGTTGTCTAAAACTTTAAAAGAAAATGTTCTTATCGTAATTATTTAAAAGAATGAGTAAAGTATTAATGTATTTCTAGTATTTTGTTTACTTTATACTAAAAAGGAATAAGATAAAGAAATTTAGTGATATAGATTGTATTGTATGCATTTGTGTAATTTGGTTAAATAAAAATCGATATGATTTTATATTAATGTTAATAAATCTAATTTAATTTGCTATTGATTTTATTACGATCTCTGTATAATGGTTTGTTAAGTTAAAATTTTATAAGTAGGTTAGAATTAGGTTTATAAACATTGTAATTGAAATTCAAAATATAAGTATTACATTCAGCTAATAGGTTCAATGCGAGTTGGAATTGTATTATATGAGTGAAATTTATCATTGGTCATAATAGGGTTATGTGTAAGTCGTCGAGGTTTAGTTTCCAGGGGCATAGGTTATTATGTCTTGATTTCATGTTTATGCTATGTTATAAATGTATCATAATGTGGAATAAAGTCCTTCATGGATGTTGTGGTTCATTATTTGTATTGAACATGCATTAAAATATTGTGTTAGATTTTGGAAATGGGGAGACATCGATAATCATAAAAGGAATATGTTGTTTATGGATTGCTTCACTTGGAAGCTATGGGAAATGTATAGTGAATTTGTCCTTGTGATTAAGTTGGTATGCAAGAAGGTTAATATCTTGCATTGTTCATGTATACTTGTTATTATAATGATAATTGCTATGCTTGATGGATAGGGTTTTCTAGATGTAGGTACGGGAGTGGCTTTTAATGTGGAGTTGGGGCCCAAAGTGGCTAGCCAAGGTAACCCATTGAAAGTTCGTAACTAAGTGATAACCTAAAATGAATTAGGGGGAAAAGGGTATATTCCACATTAAATAAGATAATTGGATTCCTCACCCATGCCTATAGTGCTTGTTTAGACTAAAGATGGGATGAGAAGGCCTAGTTGGCAAAATCAACTTCCTTGTCCTCACCCTATGGGACCAACATCTAGTGAGAGACTATTAGGGTAGCCATAGATGGGGGCTGGCATCTAGTGAGAGACTGCCAGGGTAACCCTTGTCAGGACCATGTGATGACACTCTCTCTACTGTAATCTAGCATTCCCTAGTTGTGTACTTCCCATTCATTATGTGATTGCCTCTAGAAGTATTGTTGACTTGCTTGTGATATTGACCTATGTTGTATTGGAGTCATGTGTAGTCCTTACTCCTTATAGTCTACTATCTACCTGACTATTTGTTGTAGTGGGACCTTATGTAATCTCCTAACATGGGGGGTGGACCTTAGGGTTCCACATGGTTGGGTGGATGTGCTTTATCTCCACTGGTTTTTCCCTTGTTGTTGTTCATGTGCAAGAAGGATGTATCTCGTATGACAGATTCCAGATCTTGTACCAGTTTGAGGAGACAGTTATCTATGCTCATGTACTAGCCTTGTGTATTAGTTAAATCATAATGTATGTATTCCAATGTAAATAGGAAAGTGATAGTGAGAAGAATGAAATGATGTACCCTCATATAAGGGAAATTATATATGTACCTGTAGTTCCATTTACATGATCCTGATGATTACTTATCTGATGTTATAACATGGAAATGTATGTGTTCATTCATTTGATACAATAGATTTAGAATGAATTATTGTTGTTAGTTAACTTATGATGTATGTTAGATCTTGTTAATAGTATGGTTAGTAATGCAACCAAGGAACCCTAAAGGATAATGCTTAGTTTAATGATATGTATAGATATGTTTAACATTACTTTGTTATTTCTATCATTTAAAAAAAAAATTGTCCTATTTGTATAGCATAGTAATGTTGTTCTCTAAGGTTTTTTGGCAAGGCGTTACATCTAGTATTAGAGACCGATTCTAACAATGGGTACTCTAGTTTTATATGAGCCCATTACATTGTCCTAGTTGCTTAGACTCTGAAGATTATGTTCTACCCTTTTTGTCATCCTCACCTAACAACCTGAGGTTGTCCTTTTGGTGGTGATTGTCTAGGAAGATACCTAGAGGTTGAATTGGCCTATGGAGCTAGAATAGCAGTAGAATCCCTCATGTATGGTTGTGGTTTGAGGATTGGTCCTCTATTTACCACGGTGGATCTTTGCATCATACCCCTAGGATCTTATGATATAGTGTTGGGTATGGATTGGTTGGATGCTCATCAGGCAGTGATAGATTACCGGTACAAGTGAGTGCAGTGTTTGGATGATTCTGGCAGTGAGGTAGAAGTAGTTGGCATTTAGAGACCCATCTCCTTGCATATGATTTCTGCCATGCAGTTGAGGAGATGTATGTGTCAAGGTTGCTAGTTGTTTGCCGAGACAGTTAACAATTTGGAGTTAGGGGAGAGTCGAGAGGTATCCCTCGATGATTATCCTATCCTTAAGGAGTATGCAGATGTCTTTCCTAGTGAGATTCTAGGAATGCCACCTAAGCATGACATTGACTTCAGGATAGACCTTATTCCTGGAGTAGAACCTATCTCATGAGCTTCGTATCGGATGACCACTCAAGAGCTTAAGGAGCTTTGGTTGTAGTTGGAGGAGTTGTTAGACAAGGGGTTTATTCATCTTAGTGTCTCACCTTTGGGAGCACCTGTCATTTTTGTGAAGAAAAAGGATGGATGATCCCTTTGGTTGTGTATTGACTATCGACAGCTGAATAAGGTGACTGTGAAGAATAGATATCCCTTACCGTGGATTAATGATCTCTTTGAATAGATTAAGGGGGCTAAGGCATTTTCAAAGATAGACCTAAAGTTAGGGTATCATCAGTTGCATATCTTTGAGGCAGACATTCATAAGACAACATTTTGCACTCGCTATGGGCACTATGAGTTCACTGTTGTGCCATTTGGGTTGATGAATGCACCTTCTGTGTTTATGAGTCTGATGAATGTTGTATTTCACACCTACCTTGACAAATTTGTCATTGTGTTCTTGGATGACATATTGATCTAGTCAAGGACTATGGAGGAGCATGAGGAGCATTTGTGATAGGTCTTGCAATGTTTAAGAGAGAATCAGCTATATGAAAATTTGGCAAAGTGTGAATTCTTTCAGACAGAAGTGAGATATTTGGGGCATGTTATTTCTAATAAGGGCATTGTCATGGATTATGTTGATGATGATTATTAGTCATAACAACATGCATAAAAATTTGCACAACAAAACTTTACTATCTTGAAAAGTATGATCAATTTGGAACAAACTAATGACTCCAAGTCTCCGTTGATCAGATCATGATCTTCTGACATTACTTAGAGGTTGATGTGACATGCTATTTTCCATTTCAAGGGGTCTTACATTGTCTGATAACATGAATTGTTATTTGTATATTCAATTATGTACCTGTTTCCTATAAATATCTTCATGAACAGGGTTAATCTTGCTATGCTCTACATATAATGATGATCTTTGATAAGTTTGATCAATTCTTATAATCATTAACTATCATGAACTTATCTTTACTTCTGCACTATGTATTTATCTAAATAATGTGCTTATTAGCTGATATTTTCATGATTATCATCAATTTTCATATATATTTGCATGATATTTATCATTCTAACATGCTTTTACTCAAATATGATTTGTATGTTCAATTATTTACAAGGTTTAGGCATATTTCATGTTTTTTTTTGCATTATCTATTATTTTCAATTATGGAAGTGATTGTAATGAAATTAAAGAAAATTAAAGAATACTTTCTAAATTTAATGAACCTTCAGCTACTCATTCACATACATTCCAAATACTTTCATGAAGAGAAGAAATCAAACCATAATTTCACCAGGATGTTCCACAGCTAGGTATGGTTGATGCTAACTTCAAAGGAACAAGGAATAAAAACAACACACGCAAACTAATAAGCACTCTAAGGGATGCAACTAATCAATGCATATATCCAGAATTCATCCACTAATTACTCAAGATTTATGATTATTTGCAATCAAAACAGCTTCTCTTTCACTGGGTATGCAAAAGACATGTACATTCACAATGAGCTTTGAAATTAGTCCTGAGAACTTCAAAAATCTAACTTCAATTAAGTTTCTAATAATACAAAATGAGCACTCCATCTCCTTTTATAGTTTAAAGAGAGGATACGGTTACACTAATCTAATGATTGAACTTTGCTTGTTTAAATTAACAGTCAATATTGCCTTTGAGTCGGTCAACACCTATATACGTGGCACAAGTTACCAGCTAGCAACTACCTGATGCAACTTGATCTCTTTATCTAATTATACATGTGACCCTGTCATCATCTAGCTTTACTTACTCTTCTTCTACTTCTTCTCGATCATCATCTTCTTCATTTTCATCATCTTCATTTTCCTCATCTTTGTCATCTTCATCATCACTATCTACAGGATCACACCTTATGTGCATGCTGACTATCCCTCTGATAGATTCATAAGCATGTACTATTCCCTCAATGTGGCCTCCATCTTGGACTCTGGTCTTAACTGCAGCATGCTTGTGAGAATTGAACTGTGCCTGAAGACTATTCCACTTGTTCTTTATACTATTTAATATTTCATTGTATGTTTCTACCTTAGCCTTCATTCTCATGGCCTTATTTATCACATCCTCTATTAAGTGATGAAGTGGATCCTCTGTTGCCTATTTGAAATTTCTATGGAAGGCTTAGACAGGAAAATTAGCATCCTAATTTTCTGTTTTTCCTTCTACTTTATCTTCCAAAGCCTCCAGGGTATCTATTTCATTTGCCATGAGATGATGCAATTTGACACTTATGTCCCTGAGCTTACTACTCCATCTCTTTAATACATCACATTCAAATTTGGTGTCCTCATACCAAATATCAAGCAACTGGGCAGTGTTATTATCTAATACCTTGTTATCCATTAGTATCTTCATGTCTATCCTCCTTATTTCTCCCAAGGCATCCAGATGTTTTTCCAACTTGAATGATCTTCTTCCAACTTCATTTTGAAGTTTATCTACTTTGGTCCTTAGAGCACCCAACGAATTCCAATTTGAAAGGGAGGTTTTGACTACATGCTCTACTTCACTAGAAAAAGAGACAAACCAATTATCCACTAGCTAGGCCTTATGTTTCATGAGGTCCAACCCCATTATCTCAATATTGAGAGATGATTGTCAATGGTGTCACTGTACTGAGTGGTGTATGCTTAGGGTCAATTAACCCTTTTATAAATGAATGTAACTAAGCAATGTGCTCTTTATGCTAATTGTTCTTATCCTTTTCCTTTTTAATCTTATTCAATAAAGAATCAATACTGCCCTTGGCCTCCTAGCCCTCTTGTTCTTTTGTAGAAAAACCTAAATCAATATTGGTTATTTGGAATTCCTCAATACTTATTTCCCCTTTGGCCTTATCTACCATTGGCAAGGCAACTTGGGCAGTTCTCCTACCTATAGTAGGGTCTCTTTTAATTGCAGATGTTGGTCTAGCCTTCCTCTTAGGCTTCATCATACTAGCTGAAAACAACATAGAAACATCAAATTCTCTTACCTCTCCAATTTGTTGTGAGTTTATCTCCTATTGCAACCAATAAGGCACATCAACACTAGACTCTTGCTGATTAGTTTTATCAATTTGAGCATCCTGAGACTTTGTATTGTGCTCTTGCCTTGGTGGTGAATTCTTCTCCTTTTGTTCTTCATGCACTTTATCTTGAGGTATCTCATGCTAAGGGATCTCTTCTTGATGTATCTCCTTTGCAGGAGCCTCCTGTTGAGGAGGATCTTCTTGAGATGTAGGAGGTTCTTGAGGTGTGAGAGGTGGTTGCGTAGTAGGAGCTTTAGGTGGTACAACAATATTCTGATCTGGTGCATTTTGTTGAGGTTGATTCTTAAGAGCATCCTGCATACTATGATCTTGCACATTATGTTGGGGTGGATCTTCAAAAAGATTTTCAGCATCATGATGATGCACCTCATATTGAAGTGGTTCCTCATAAATATTTTGAACATTATGATCACGTACCTCTTGTTGAGGTGGACCCTTAGGAGGTGATTGGATGTTCTGATCCATTTTGTCTATATGCTCCCCTTGATTATCCTGATTCATATTCTCTGCTATCTTCTACTAGCCATCATCAAATTGAAGGCTTTGTCCTGCATCTTTTGATGTATTTCCCTCCTCCAAGTTCTGAGTTTTCTCTACTTCCTTTTCACTTATTTTCTCTTATGGTGTTAGATTACCATCCTGATCTTCCTCCTTGGTGGGTATTTCATTATGCCCCTTCGTATGTACATGAGTTTCTACCTTCTATTGCTCTAGGGGTGGATCACTACATTTATCTTGATCCTCGTCACCTTGATACACCAAATCAATCATTGCTAGATGGGTGACCTGATCAACTAGGTTAGTCAGTCCAATCTATTGGGCTATTACCTCTGAACTTTCTTCTTCAATTTCTTCTATTTCAACCTCCTCTTGGAAAGCTTCTTTTTGCACTAAGGGAGTGCTTGGAGGAGTCATTCTTGTATTTTCTACCAATGTTTCCATCCTCTGACCAAACACCTCATTAACTAATTCATCATCTGATAACTCAATTGTGTCATCAGGTGGTAGAGGTGGTTCTTTTCCTTCACTCTACATTTCTTCCCTCTGTACATCTGCCCTTTCAGTTTTAAATTGAATAATGTTTGGAATGGGGACCTCATGTTGCAAGTTTCTCATGATACCCAAACCACCTGCACCTCTCAATAATAGAGGGTCTATGTCCACCGTTCCTCTCATTGTAGTCTTCTGCTTCTTCTGAGGTGGTTGATATGGGGTTACAACTTTCCTCTTTTTCCTTGTAATTAGAAATTCACTATCTAAAGGTTCTTCTTCTTCCTCTTCAACTGTAGCAGGAATAGGTTTTGTGACAACATTCTTCTATTTGGGCGATACATCAAATGAAGTTCCTACAGCTGATGTAGATGCACCATCTGATTTTGGTTTTGGCTGCCTAATGATCACCACCCCATATGCTTGGGAATTCTTCTTATCTTCATTTGGTTGCCTTTCTCCATTAGATTACCTCTTTAATGCAAGGAAATCATCATATTCTTCTTGAGAAAGTTCCTATCTTTTCCTTTTATTATCCACTGTAAGGGTACACCTTTATCACTCAATTTCTTAACCTCAACATCTACCCATTCCTGGGTCCATTTCATAATCTTCACCGTTATCTAGTTAAGTGAGACAACCTCTAGCTGGGTTAAATTAGGTGTTGTAATGGTATCATTATACACTTTATTTTTCTCATATTCCTGAGACATTACCTTCCCATCATCCTTACGTGATTGAACTAGCACTAAGATGCAATCAAACGTACCAATTTTCTTCAGGGTGAGCCTTTGGTACTCTCTTCTCTCACCTCTACTTCATCATCACAATCAGTCCAATAATCCTTGAGGTGTTTCTGATGGATGGTCTTCTCCAACAATATTTCCATTCTGCCATAAGGATCATAGGGTCTGGCTAATTCAAAGGGTTATAGATGCATCATATTGAGTCCCCTAGTTGAATATTTTACATATTCCCTATTTGGGCACATATACCAGCCCATCATGATTGGAAACAATCTTTGTGGAATCTTTCCTTGCTCAATATGAGCCTCCACTGAGGGTAGTATTTGTCTAACAAACTCCATCAAGACAACTTTATCACTTGGGTACCTGGGCAGCATAAGAGGTTGCCCTGTAAAATATTCTATCCTTATGTATGAGAATGTGGGAAATTGAATGAACCAGGTTCCATGTTTATATATAACTGCTTGGGCTTCTACACTTATCCTCGTCAGCCTATCCTCCTCCATAGTTCTAACCAAATGCATAGAAAAAGAATCATTTATTAAGTTATAATTATCAGGGGCTTCTCTCCTTTTCAGCTATGCATAATATTCCCCTATGTTCATATCTCTTGGCTTGCTCCCCAGTCTTCCTATTGTCTATAATCCATTGAAAGTCCCTCTGAAAGCACAATAATACACAACATAAGATGTCATATGGAACATGTTGGTGTTCCCCCTAGCCTTGTCATGCCTTCATCTAGACTATCACTAATGATTTTGGCCCACAGTGGAATGTCATCAGAATACTCAATCATCTGCATTATGCTGTAGATCCACTTTTCAAACAATTTGACATTGTGGCCTCCCTATCATTCTACAGAGCAAAACCATCATGTACTGATAATCTGATGAGAAATTGAACTTGAAAAGGTGCACAGGTAATTTGGTGGTAGCCTTATACGTGCTTCTCTTAGACCTCCACTGGTACATGACTCTTCTAGCTATCTTTACATTGCTACTATATTCTTTCTCTAATTTGATCAAACTCAACTGAACCACCTCATATCCATTAGGTAAATTAAATGTCACGGTTATACCAGCAATGGAGAAATCTGCATAGACCCTATCATATTTCTTGACTTTCCTGGTCTCATAGTTGTTATTCCTGGCACACTCTACCACTAGCTCTGTAGCTTCCATGGCATATGGGAATCCTCTGGCATTCCACATTCCTGAATTGACTATACTCATGAGTAGAGGGTTATTTGCTCCCCTGTCTAGTCTTCTCGTCCATGCATCAAGATTTGTGCATCCCTGATGTGTATCGTTGATTATTCCATATCTGAACATTACCCTTTTGGTTGTGGGAACATAAGCTTTAAGAATTCACTCTCTGATCTATTCTTTCAAGTTGCCATGATGTCCTGTGATAAAACATACACATCTTACCCTAACGTGTCAAGTGCAGAAGTGATTTTACAATCTCATGGATCTCATGGTGATTACTCTAGTGTTTTATTCCATCTCATGCAGTCATCATGCTAATTAACTTTGTAAAAACTACATTTACCTTACAATTTACCATAAACAACAAAACTAGGGTTTTCTGTTACATACCTGAAAAAATGCCCTTCTTTCTTACTGTAAAGGTGGTATCTTTATGAATATAATTATGCTGCAATTGCTGTTATCCATTCCATTCGAATGTGGTTCCGTTCCATTCACGATTTGCAATAAGGGTTTACTCGCTTTGAGCTCTATAAATTTGACTCAAATGCATGGTAAATTCAAAATGACACCTAAAATTACCTTTTAACTATTCGACATGTTGAATTAGGGTATATTTAATGTCATTTTGCTCATGTCCATTGATTAATATATGATATTAGTAGATGTTGACAAGTGGCGCGTAAGTACTTGAAATTTAGAATGCCTCGCCTATCGTTAAGACCTCATTTAATGTGGAGGGTGATGTTTGGGAACATCCAGATATTTGAAAATGTGACCGTCATTCGAAACATGACGGTGATGTCATCACAAGATGGTCAACAATCGACCAATGATCAAGATCAAGTTAGTATGCCTCTTTTCATAACAATCAGGTTATGTATTGTATTAGCATGATCAAGATCATTATTTAATTGGTTATCAAGGATCATTATATTTTGGGTTATAAGAACCGATACGAAGGATATTAAGAAATATCTAGATCTCGCAAAATATCCCCCTATAAGAAAGTGCATATGATGTCATCACAAAGATGATTCTTCAGAATTGTTCAAGAGGATGACATCATCATCATATTGGTTATGATCATTCATGTTTTGAAACATGACCTTCTTTCTTTAGGTCATGAGGGTGATGTCATTAGGAAATCATGATCCATTAACATTGGTTAAAGGCGACGTCATCGTCATATTGAAAAAATATGACGGACCTTTAGAAATGTGACCTTCTAGGTATCAGGTATACTAGTGATGTCATCATCATATTAAGTTCCTTATAGGTCAAACAAAGATGACATCATGGTCATATTTTGGCAAAGGGTGATGTTTGGGAACATCTGGATATTTAAAAATGTGACCCTGCGAAAATATGCCATAAGACTTGACAGGTAAATCTTCCTTCGGATTTTACTCTGACATTCTACATATAAATGAATATGTGAATATTGGGTGATCTTCATCTTTCGGGGTCATCTAACAAATATGTAGATTTTAGAAAATATGACCCTACGAGAAATATCAGGTTTGACCAGTTTTTTGACTTAGCATAACTTTTTACCCTTTGCGAATATCAGGGTGATCCAAAAGGCAAACTTACTCAAAATTTTGTGCTCTTTATGACTATGGGATTTATAATAGCAAATTCTAACTTTGAAAAATGACCCCTTCTTGTGATGCACATGCATGTGCATGGGTGATATACTTAACTGACTTTTGCCAAACCGCCCAAAGCAAGGAAACAAAAACAAGCAGAAGCAAAAAAGGTTGGGTCCCTATTTTTCTAAGGAAAAATGGGGTGTGTTGTGCAACCACACAACTTGCCACCAAAGAAAACAACCAAATTTAAATGATTCAATTGATGAGATCACATAAGACCATAGTATCATAACTCTCCCTAAGCATAAGTATCATGACCTTGTTGAATGATATTAGATTCATCGGTGCAACAATGTTGATAAGGAATCAAGTGTGTGCATATGATTAATAATCCTCATCTTGAAAGTAAGTTGAAAACACAAGTAACCAGTGTTAAGCTACATATTTTGGGTTCATCCCTCATAGCCAACCTGGATAGAGCCTTGTTGCTAGCAGGCATCTATAGCCCTGACAAGGTTATATTTACAATCCCCCTAAGTAGAGCCTCACTGCCAGCAGGTGTCTATAGCCCCAATAGAGTTACTTAGATGGCCTAATTTTATCCTCTTGGATTTTCAATATTGATCTCTTTTCTTATATATATATATATATATATATATATATATATATATATATATATATATATATATATATATATATATATATATATATATATATATATATATATATATATATATATATATATATATATATATATATATGCAAATTCATAAGATATCAGCATGTAAGTTCAGTGTTGGTCACTTGCTACTTTAGGTTGAGGATTGTAATGGTAGCAAGGGTGGCCCTTTGGATTTTTCACTTAACACCTATACTAATGTGTTCAACAAACCCAAGGCTGTTAGGTGAGTCATTGTGATGATCTCCTTGGTCAAGAAAGGCATCACTTATGAAAAGGATATCATAGACCTGATCAGGAGCACTTCTCAAGGTGAGTCACAACCTATGTAGAAATTTGTCCTCATCACTTTAATCCCAACAATTTTATTTGTTTCTTAGAGTTGTAAGGTGCATCATCTTAGCTAACCAAAACAAAGACTCAACAGCAAAACAAAAGAAAACACTCGAAGCAAAACTATACAAACAGCTATACATCATGTACATTATGATACAAATGACTTACATGACCTTGTTTCAAGCCTGGAAGTAATGTTTGAGGAATTGTCCATTAACTGGTAATGGGACATCCTCACCAGTTAGGGTCTTAAGTCTATAGGTACTTTCTCCTAGGATTTCTAAGATTTGGAAAGGACCTATCCATAGTTTGTCAAATTTTCCATGGTTACCTTTCTTCTCATGTGCTTTATCCCATGTCAGGACTAAATCTGAAATCCTAAAAGCTTTCACTTTGGATCTTTTATCAAACTAACATTTGGCAATAGCTTGATGTTCGGCAAATTGATCAATTGTCCTATCTCTTTTCTCTTCTAAATGCATGAGTTGAAGCAATCTGACCTCCTGAGCTTATTATCTATCCCTAGATACTCTTGTGCAAATTGTAAAGTGGGGATTTTCAAGTTAACAGGTAGAATAGAATCCACCCCATATACCAATTGGTAGGGTGAGTTTCCTAAAGCAACCTTCATCCTAGTTCTATCTACCCATAGGACATATTTTAGTAGGGTGTTCCACTCCCTAGGGTTCTTTTCTATTAATTTCTTTATGATGTTCAATAAGTTTGTATTGGTTGACTTTGCTAAGCCATTCCCTTGGGGATAATAATTAGAGGAAAATTTCAAAATAATCCCATGGTCAAAAGCCCAAATTGATAATTTTAATGATGCAAAAGCAGATCCATTATCACATACTAAGGCATAAGGAACTCCGTACTTGGTCACTATGTTGCTTTCTAGGAATCTGATGACATCCTTTGCATTGCAGGTCTTACTGTTGACCACCTCAGTCCATCTAGTGCAATAATCGATAATGGTTAAGACATACCTATGGCCTAATGATGACGGAGGGTTGATGGGTCCTATGAAGTCCATGCCCCATTGAGTAAATGGGCGCATCTCCATCATCGGCTGCAATGGTTGTGCATCATATTTCTCTCAGTTAGCAGTGACTTGGAAAGTATGGCAATGCTTAATATGTTCTATAGTGTCTTTAAAAATGGTAGGCCAATAATATCCTACTCTCAGGATGGCATGTGCAGTAGCTAGATGGGATCCATGTGTAGTCCCAAATTTATCATGCAACTCAGCTAGTACTTTGTTGGCTTCCTACTTTTCCAGGCATCTAAGATATATTCCTTCATAGTTTCTTTTGAAAAGGACTCCTCCTTTGATCATATACTTCTGTGACCTTATCTTCAAAGATCTTCTCTATGAGGCTTGCAATTTTGGTGGGCATCTTCCAGTGATCAAGATATGCCTTATATCTGAATACCATTCCTTATCTTCTTTGGTACCTATTATGTATTGCTGACTCATGATATTTGGGTTAGTCATAGAAATCATCTAGCTTAAGGCTTGTCCTCTTACCAATTTCATAGGTGTTATCTCCATATCATACTCTTGAAGTACAGTAATCCATTTATCCCACTTTTCACCAAGCTCACTCTGCATCAGAAGCATCTTCACAGCTGCATCTAGTACCACAACAACTATCTTGCTCCTTAAGATATAGTGTCTAAATTTCTTAACTATTCTAACTAAAGCCAGAGCTTTCCTCTCAACATCCATATATCTAAGCTTTGCATCCTTGAATGGGTAGCTCATGAAGGCTATAGGCTTTTCTTCTTTGGCCTCATTTCTTTGAGTAAGTATTGTTGTAGATGTATGCTTTGAAGCAAATGAATAGATGTAGAAATCTCTAGAGTAATCAGGACTGATCATAACAAGAGCATTTGATATGGATTTCTTTATATCTTCAAGCGTAGCTCTTGCTTCAGGAGTCCATTCAATTTTAGCATCTTTTTTAAGCATGGCATTCAATGGTCTGACAATTTCAGCAAACCAAGTGATGAACCTCCTAACAAAATTTGTCTTACCAAAGTAAGACTTAAGCTCTTTCTTGCTTCCATGAAGTTGTAACTTCATAATATACTCTACCCTAGCAAGGTCAATGGTGATTCCATTCTCTGTTATCAAATGACCTCGCAGCTTGCCTGTGATCACCCCAAAGATGCACTTCTTAGGATTTAGGGAAATACCATATTGTTCACACTTTTTGAGTACCTTTCTTAGGTCTTCTATATGATCTCCCCTTTTCTTAGAAAAGACAGTCAGATCATCCATATAAATAACTATACATTTACCAATTAAGCCTCTAAAAGCTATATCCATTGCACACTGAAAGGTAGCTCCAGCATTAATCAAGCCAAAAGGCATGTGCCTATAGGAAAATATTCCCCACTTTGTGGTGAATGCTATCTATTTTATCTACCATCACCTGATTATACCCAAAAAAACCATCTAAGAAGGACATCATCTGGGCTCCATTCACTATTTGTAAGACCTCATCCAGGGAAGGTAAGGGATAGTTATCTTTTTCAAAAGCTCTGTTCAAATTTCTGAAGTCTATACATAGGCATATATCCTCTTTCTTCTTTCTTACTAGGACTAAGTTGGCCACCCAAGTTGAGTGCCTCACTAGAAATATGATTCTGGCATTGAGCAACTTCTTCACTTCTTCAAAAATGATAGGTTCTAGCAAGGCATTGACAGGTCTATTTTTGTCTGAAAGGTTTAACATCCAGTTTTAAAGCTATAGTGTGAGTAATGATAGAAGTATCATAAGTCTTCAATTCATCATAATTCCAAGCAATGACATGGATGTAATCTTTAAGTGCTAGAGTTATCCCTACCATTTCTTCTTATGTACAAACTTTACCAATCAGGACATTCCTTAATTCCTCATTTTGTCCTATATTGATTGGTGAATATTCTCCTCCATCGGTCTTTGGGAGGTCCTTTTGTTTCATCATGTTATGTAGATCAAAAGCCTTTTCTAACTCAATCATCCCCTTAGGAATCCTATTACTTAGCAATTCTAGGACTTCCTCTTCCTCCCAAGTATGATCTTCTATATTTCTTTCATCTATAATCTGTGCATCAAACACATCTCTATTGGATATGAAGTCCAAAATGTGTTGATCATGATCAAATACCTAGAGATTAGTAACATTATTAGGTATAGAGGGAACTGACACTAACTCTACTAAGAACTTCTTGAGGCCAGAAATGGACAATGGCTATAATGTACAAGCAGCTTGCGCTAAAGCATTTGCTCTATGATTCTGCTTTCTGGGCACATGGGTGATATTGAATGCATCAAAGTCTGTTGCAAGTACGAGGTGAACTAGTGTTGTCATTGATGTCAACATACTCATATTGCTTTGACAAGAAGGATTGAATGAGCTGTGTGCTGAGGATATTGAGAAAATTAGTCTCAATCTGGAACAGTGAAGAACAGTGATGAGAAGAAGGAAAAAGTACTCAATAGGTTGTGATTCAGAGGATGCAGATTAAAGGGTTTGTAGATATGAGTCTTAAGATGATCCAGTTAAGATTTTAGAGGTCCGCATGAAGATGTGAAGAAGTTGTGATCGATCAAGTGGAACCGGTTCCAGGAGATGCTCCAGAGTGACAAAGTGTTACAAAAAGGTCCGGTGAGATCCGGAGGTGCATTGTCCTATTCTGCAGATTGGACAGAGTGTTTGGGAGGTCCTTTTAATATGTCATCTCAATTGGCATGTGGTTTAGAGGTTAAGAAGCACCTCTAGCAGTATGACAGTAGCGATAGACTGTGTTCTTGAAGTTTCGGATAAGGAAGAGAAGAGATTCTAGTAAGTAGAGGAAGTGCGGATGTACCTGGTCATTCAGGTAGGCTTGTGAAGGTTCTTGGATTGTGTTAAGGTTGTGTTGTTGATTCGCATTGATGGTAGAGCCCAGAATTGAAGATATTCTTCCAGATGAAGTTCTTGTTCAGACTAGCCGACTGGATGAGTTATTCATCTTGCAAATGTTCTTGTGGTGGCCGACCGGATTTGTTATTCATCCTGCGAATGTTCTTATGGTTGATTGCCAACTTAGATGATTGTTCCTAAGCTGATGTCTTGTATAAATAAAGTTTTGTGAGTTAATTTCAAAGTGTGAGGTGTGTGAAAGATGAGTGTGGTATAGTGAAAGAGTGAAAGGCAGAGCAGAAGTGTTTTGGGCTTAAATGGAACTGATCCAGACATGGTGAAGATGCCATTCTCCAGTTCAAGGTTGTGATCCTTATGATCTTGTAGATAGTGTGTCTCTTTGTAGGCAGTGTGCCTCCTTGTGAGCAATGTGCTCGGGCAGTGAGCCCCAATTGGCAAGTGCCATTCATTTTATCTTATTCTTCTAACAGAGAATAATCCTTGGGTTAATAACCCTGTGGTTTTTCCCTTAACAAGGTTTTCCACGTCAAAAATCTTGGTGTCTAATGTGTTGATGTTTATCTACTCTGGTGTTTATGCTTTTTTCTTTCATGAATGGCTAATTGATATGCTGTTAACTAATAAAGAAGAATCAAGTGTTTCAAGTAGAAGCAAGTTTTTATACAACTGATTCACCCCCCTCTCAGTTGTGTGCCCTAGATCTAATAATTGGTATCAGAGCCAAGTTCCTTTGAAAGGAGCTTAACCGCTTGAGGAGATCCAGGATGTCATCATACAAGAAGGATAGTCTAAAGTTTGATGGAACCAACTTCACTCTTTGGAAAGATCGCATGAAATGTCACTTGGAGTGTATGGGAAAAGCATACTTGACCATGGTCTCAAAACCATATGTTCCTCCACAAGGTGGTCCGACAACTCTGAATGAAATCACAGATGCTAAAAACAATTTGCAGACCAAGGAAGCTCTTCGAAGCGCATTAAATGACTCAGATCTCTCAAATGTTATTGACCTACCAACTGCATATGAGATCTGGACTAAACTGGAACTTCTGTATGAAGGAGATGAGTTTGTCAAGAGTGCAAGGTTGCAAAGTCTGAAAGGGAAATTTGAAAGATTGAAGATGAGAGATGATGAAACTATCACTACCTTTATGCCAAGAGTGAATGAGCTGGTATGTGGAATTAGAAATGTTGGTGGGACTCTGGATGAAAATGAGATTGTTTGCAAAATTCTCAAATCTCTCCCTACTGCCTACAAAATCAAGGTTGCTACCATTGATGAATTCAGAGCCCACACAACTATCACAAGAGAACAATTGGCTGGCAAACTAGCTACATTTGAAATGACTGAGTTTGGAGATGATCCCCCCAAGACTGAATCTGCTTTCAAAGCCAGTGCCTATGTGAAAGGCAAACAGAGATTTGATCCAGGAGAAAACTCTTCAAGGAAGATGTCATGGTATGATCAAGCAAGAAGAGACATGGAAGAGGAAGAAGAAAAAATAGCTCAACTTGAAGCCCTCATTGCAAAAAGACTGCTAAGAGGATCTGGTAATTATGAAGGAAAATTACCCTTTAAGTGCTTCAATTGCAATAAGATCGGTCATTTTGCTTCAAGATGTTCAGAAAAATCTACAAGGTCAAATGCTAACAGACAAAGGTTTCAAAAGAACTGCTATTATGTTCATGAAGAAGATGATAATGAAGGAGTAATAGATGATGAATCAGAAATAGGAAGCAAATCCGGAAATGAATGGGTGTTTATTGCCATCAAGGAAGAAGATTCAATATCCTCTGAATCTATCAATCATAAGGTTGTAGAAAGAGCTTTGGCTGCCCAAATTGAAGAAAAGGATGATTGGGTTATTGACAGTGGATGCTCTCACCATACGACTGGTGACAAGAACAAGTTCTTAGATTTGGAAAAGTATGAAGGAGGAATGGTAAAGTTTGGTGACAATTTTGCTGGTAGAATCAGAGGTAGGGGAACTATTTCTTTTGATGGAAAGAGAAAAACTGGTAATATACTATATGTTGAAGGATTGAAGCACAATCTTCTCATTGTTGGTTAGTTAGTGGACAAAGGCTATGATCTTCGGTTCAAGAATGGAAGATGTAGAATCTTTACAAGCTCTAGAACTGAAATTGCATCTGGTACTCAAACAAAAGGTAATATCTTCCATCTAGTTGGTTCTAATAAAAGTTGTCTGTTTGTTCAAGTTGATTAGAGTTGGTTATGGCATAGAAGGATGTGCCATGTGAATTTTGATAACATCATCAAGATAAGCAATACTCAGGCTGTAAGAGATCTTCCTAAATTGGTGAAACCTACAAATAGTTTATGCAAAGAATGTCAGCTAGGCAAACAGAGCAGAGTCTCTTTCAAAAGCAAGGATCAGTCCACTACTGGATTGTTGGAATTAGTACATACTGATCTTTGTGGTCTGACAAGAATCAAGAGTATGCAAGGTGATAGATATTTCATGTTGCTAATTGATGACCATTCTCAGATGATGTGGGTTACCTTCCTAAAAGAGAAATCAGAAGCCCTTGAGAAGTTTAAAATCTTCAAAGCTATGGTAGAGAATCAAACTGGATTGAAACTGAAGTGTCTAAGGTCTGATAGACATGGTGAATTCACATCTGGTGAATTCATAGACTTTTGTGAGAAACATGGCATAAAGAGACAGCTGTCTACTCCTAGGACTACACAGCAGAATGGAGTAGTTGAGAGAAAGAACCGGACCATCCAGGAAGCTTCCAGGACAATGATGATGGAAGCAAATGTTCCCCAGATGTTTTGGAGAGAAGCTGTCAGCACTACAGTCTACATTCTTAACTGAGTTCGAATCAGAAGCAACACTGGTAAGACTCCTTATGAACTTTGGTTTGGTGTAACTCCTACTATGAGATACTTCAGAGTATTTGGTAGCAAATGTTATATCAAAAGAGATGAAGATTTAGGAAAGTTTGATGCTAGAAGTGATGAAGGAATTTTCTTGGGTTACTCCACTCAAAGCAAAGCATACCGGTGTTACAATACGAGATTGAGAAAGATGATAGAAAGTACAAATGTGAAGGTTGATGAAGGAATGGAGAAGCCCTCAAGATTCTATGAATGTGATGAAGATGATCAGAATGATCCTCTGGTGTAAGGAGCTCCATCCTCCTCTAAAATTTAGATTTAGACTGATCCGGTAAATCAGGAAGAAGAAGTTTGTCTGTATGGGCCTAATCAAGAATTAGTAGTGCAAGAAACTTCCAAAGTTCCAAGGTATGTAACTCTAAATCACTCTGAAGATCATATCATAGGTGACAAGAGTAAAAGGGTACAAACAAGGAGAAGAATTGCTCAAGACTCAAATGAATACTGTCTAATTTCAAAGATTGAACCTAAGACAGTTAATGAAGCTTGCAATGATGAAAACTAGACCAAAGCAATGGAAGAAGAATTGATGCAAATTGAGAAAAATCATACTTGGGATCTTGTTCCCAGACCTAGAGACAAGAATGTGATTGGAACCAAATGGGTCTTCCGGAACAAACTGAATGAAGTTGGTGAAGTAATCAGAAACAAAGCTAGATTGGTCTGCAAAGGCTACTCTCAAATAGAAGGAATTGATTTTGAAGAGACCTTTGCTCTGGTGGCAAGAATTGAAGCAGTCAGATTATTTCTTGCATTCCCTGCCTTCAAAGACTTCAAGGTATATCAGATGGATGTCAAGTCTGCCTTCCTAAATGGTGATCTAGAAGAAGAATTTTACATTGAACAACCAGATGGATTTCAATTGTCTGATAATGATGACATGATCTGCAAGTTGAAGAAAGCATTGTATGAATTGAACCAAGCCCCAAGAGCATGGTATGAAAGGTTGGATAAGCATCTTGTGCAGATTGGATTCAACAAAGGTACTGCTGACAGTAACTTATATTTCAAAATTGATCATGAAAACATTTTGATTATTGAAGTGTTTGTGGATGATATCATTTTTGGAGGAAGAGATAGTATGTGCAAAACTTTTGCAAATCAAATGAAAAGTGAGTTTGAAATGTCTATGCTTGGTGAAATGAATTTCTTCTTGGGTCTGCAAATTACTCAAACAAAGAAAGGGATCTTCATTTCTCAGACCAAATATGTGATAGAATTGTTAAGGAAATTTGGTATGGAAGATTCAAAGCCAATGAACACTCCTATGGCAACCAGATGTAAGTTGAGCAAAGATGATGACTCTCCGAAGATAGATCAGACAAAGTATAGATCAATGATTGGTGGATTGTTGTATCTCACTCAAACTAGACCAGATATAATGTAGGTTGTCGGTCTTGTGGCAAGATTTCAGGCTGATCCTAGAGAATCTCATGTTATGGCAATCAAGAGAATTTTTAGATATCTAAAAGGGATAGTGGAGTATGGTCTGTGGTATCCTAGAGATCATGATTTCTCTCTTCATGCTTACACAGATGCAGATTGGGCATGAGATGTGGATGACCGGAAGAGCACCAGTGGTGGAGCATTTGTTTTGGGAAAGAGATTGGTTTCTTGGCTAATCAAGAAACAAGATGCAATATCTCTGTCTACAACTGAAGCAGAATACATTGCAGCAATAGGTAGTTGCACTCAAATCTTATGGATGAAGCAGATGCTAAGAGAGATTAAAGTTGAATATGAGAAGCCTATCACAATTTTTTGTGATAATTCAAGTGTAATTAATATTTCTAAGAATCCGGTATTGCATTCTAAGACTAAGCACATATCTATCAAGTTTCACTTTTTGAGAGAACAAGTGAACAAGGAAGAAGTCAGATTGGAGTATGTACCCTCCAAGGATCAGATTGCAGATATCCTTACTAAACCTCTTCCCAAGGACTCTTTTGAGTATCTCTGGGAGAAGTTAGGGGTCATGGCCCCTCCAGTGATGAACTAGGATGCACTGATGTGCATCAGTCCAGTGGGTATCACAGTCATATCTTGTGATCCAGATTGATGATGGGGAGCTGCTACTAAGGGGGAGCAGCTGGTATGATTCTGATGTGCTAGAATTGCAAGTATGAGCCCTTTGCCATTGATGTCAAAAGGGGAGAGAAGACATGTGAAAAACAAGTGGTTGATGATCAAAGGGGGAGCAGTAGAGGAAGAGAAGACATGTGAAGAGTTGTTGTTGATAGGGGGAGTTGTGACAGAAAGGAGAAGTTCTTGTCTTGATGGTTTTTCTTATCATATGTTGCCATCAATGACAAAGGGGGAGATTGTTGCAAGTATGAGGTGAACTAGTGTTTTCATTGATGTCAACATATTCATATTGCTTTGACAAGAAGGATTGAATGAGCTGTGTGTTGAGGATATTGAGAAAATTAGTCTCAATTTGGAACAGTGAAGAACAGTGATGAGAAGAAGGCAAAATTACTCAATAGGTTGCGATTCAAAGGATGCAGATTAAAGGGTTTGTAGATATGAGTCTTGAGATGATCCAGTTAAGATTTCAGAGGTCCGCATGAAGATGTGAAGAAGTTGTGATCGATCAAGTGGAACCAGTTTCAGGAGATGCTCTGGAGTGACAGAGTGTTACAAAAAGGTCTGGTGAGATCCGGAGGTGCATTGTCCTATTCTGCGGATTGGACAGAGTGTTTGGGAGGTCCTTTTAATGTGTCTTCTTGACTGGCATGTGGTTTGGAGGTCAGGAAGCACCTCTAGAAATATGATAGTGGGGATAGACTGTGTTCTTGAAGTTCTGGATAAGGAAGAGAAGAGATTCCAGTAAGTAGAGGAAGTGCGGATGTACCTGGTCATTCAGGCAGGCTTGTGAAGGTTCTTGGATCGTGTTGAGTTTGTGTTGTTGATCCGCATTGGTGGTAGAGCCCAAAATTGAAGATATTCTTCCGGATGAAGTTCTTGTTCAGACTAACCGACTGGATGAGTTGTTCATCTTGCAAATGTTCTTGTGGTGGCCGACCGGATGTGTTATTCATCCTGCAAATGTTCTTATGGTTGATTGCTGACTTAGATGATTGTTCCTAAGCCGATGTCTTGTATGAATAAAGGTTTGTGAGTTCATTTCAAAGTGTGAGGTGTGTGAAAGATGAGTGTGGTATAGTGAAAGAGCGAAAGGCAGAGCAAAAGTGTTTTAGGCTTAAATGGAACTAATCCAGACATGGTGAAGATGTCATTCTCCAATTCAAGGTTGTGATCCTTATGATCTTGTAGACAGTGTGTTTCTTTGTAGGCAGTGTGCCTCCTTGTGAGCAGTGTGCTCAGGCGGTGAGCCCCAATTGGCAAGTGCCATTCATTTTATCTTATTCTTCTAACAGAGAATAATCCTTGGGTTAATCACCCTGTGGTTTTTCCCTTAACCGGGTTTTCCATGCCAAAAATCTTGGTGTCTAATGTGTTGATGTTTATCTGCTCCGGTGTTTATGCTTTTTTCTTTCATGAATGGTTAATTGATATGCTGTTAACTAATAAAGAAGAATCAAGTGTTTCAAGTAGAAGCAAGTTTTTATACAACTAATTCACCCCCCTCTCAGTTGTGTGCCCTAGATCTAACAAAGTCTTCTATCAAGTCCCACACCCTGTGTCTGTAATTTGACAACTTCTTATAGTTTCAAGAATATATACCTCTTACTTGTCTGACTACTAATCCTGATTCTCCATAGACACGCAAATTTTTCACCTTTTTCTTCAGAGCAAATAGTAACCCATGAATTAGTGCTTCATACTTTGTCACATTCTTAGTACCATGGGAACTATAATCTATATGCTGCTAGGTAGGATTTTCTTATTGGATTAATAAGATCTATCCCTACTCCAGCTCCTTCTTTTGATTTTGATCCATCAAACCTGAGGATCCATGGTTTCTCTTCAGTTAAAGGCTTATCAGGGCCTTCTCTTTTCTTTTTAGCTCTGGAAATTGTACCACTTAATATCCATTTTAACTTTGGTGACTCATTCTTTTTCACTTTTATTCTCTCTGACTGATGTGACGCTGATACAGCTTTAGCTTCTTTATCTTTAGTATGGTAAGCATCAGTATTTGTCTATGCTTTGACACCCTTCTTTTCATCATTAAGTATGTCTCTTTTATCAGTTAGCCGATCTTTTGAATATAGCATCTTTTTCTTCTTCAATATGTGAAAACATAATGAGAAAGAAGTTTCTGAATGTGGTGCCTCATGTAATCTGCACCAACCTTCAATTAAAGCATTATGTGGAAGAGTATTCTGCAACATCATCTTCTATATTTTTTTTATAAGAATTATTCAAACTTGGTCAGGTTACTTCCTTTATCATCATCAGACACTTCATAATCAGATTCAATCAAACAATCTGTCCCTGTGGTGACATTATCCTCCTCGGGAGTACTCTCATCTAACACTAGGACTTATCTTAAGTGAGTAACATGATCTTCATCTTGATATGCATCTTCTTTTGAACCTGTAGATGACAGACAAGAATCAACATCATTACAATCATCTTTATTAATTTCCTCTATCAAAGATAACTCCTTTTTGGTGCATGTCTGCTCAAGCTCCATCATGGCTAAGCAAGCTTTGCAAGTTTTTTCAGAATGTGCATCATCATTCAACCTGCACCATCCCTCAATTAGGATGTCCTCATTAGATATGTTTAGTATTTGACAATGTTGCATTTCTCTTGATAATTGCAATTCAAAGTTCCTAAAATGATCTACTTCATCACTATCACTAGAACTATGATTAGACACTATAATCACCTTGTCATCTTGATGATCATCTTTATGTACATGAACATCATACATAAGTATTTCTTCTATCCTAAGTGTTTGGGGTCTAATGGTATAAACTCCTAGTTCAACATCCACATACATTATCTCATTTGTGTTATTGTATTTAGTGATCATATGCTTCATTCGAGGTTCAACATCTATCCTAAATTGATTGGGGGTTCCTTTCCAAGGTAGCCACATGTGACTGAAGTTTTTTGACATATAACCATTGTGTGTTTTAGACCAATCCCTACTAAGCAACATTCTATATGTGTTAGGGATATCTACCACCTGAATATCGATATAGTATTGGATCCTAGGATCGGATGCTAGTTGCATGTGAATGTGAGTTAACTCTCCCACAACACTTACCTCAGTCTTATCTATTTGTGTCACCTTCTTGAGTGACATAGCAGGGTGTAACCCTAAGGCATTACAAATGGACAATGGCATTACATTAGTAGATGCACCTGAATCCACTAAACAATTATGTAGGTTCTTACCAAACATCCTTATGGAAAGGAGGAATGGAGGTGACTCGGTCTTATCCTTATAAAGGGTCATGTGTGAAGTTTCAGCAGCTTGAACAGTAGCTGGGACCTTATGTTTGACATTAATGTCTTTAGTTGCATGATCTTTATTTAAAATCTAACTTGGATTAGGGGGATGACTATCCTCTTTTGGTGCAGGATCATCTAAGGATCTCATGAAAGCTTTCTTAATAGCTGGAGTTTTTAGTAATTCTAATAATGACAAGCTAGTCTTGACTCTTCTCATCTCCTCTGCTAAATAATTGACCAACTTATCAAAATTAGGAGGCTGATTACTAGCTTTTGACACCGCATTTTGTGGTGCAAAGTACTAGGCATTAACCTTAGGAAGGCCAGGGTTATTACTTGCCTTTGGATCAGGAGGAGTATTGAAATTGTTAGGGGGCAAAGATGTAGTCAAGGGACCAAAAGGTCTATTTGAATTATTTCTGAGGTTATAATTATGTCTACCTTGATATTGCTACTGGTAAGCATGAATTTCTTCAGGTTCCATAGCTAGTTCATTCTCATCTTCAAAAGAAAAGACATAATTTGATTCAAAATCCAAAGCAGACTCTTCACATGCTAAGGTATAATTCTCATGAGCTGAGGGTACCTGATGGTGATGAGGGTGATTGACAAAACTCTCCAACATAAGGGCAGAGTCATATCCACAAGGGACAATTTCATTTCCTTCAATAGGGGGAGGATTTCCAGTGGTGTTGGATGCTCCAGCCTGAAAGATACTAGCTACTATCCTAAACTGAGGACAATCTAATTCAGCATGTGCATTGGTGTTATGTATCCTACACCAGTTTGTAAGAGCTGCTTCTGCCAAGTTCACCCTAGTGGTTTTCTTAGGTTCACTAGGAGGCTGGTTATCTAAGGGTGATGGCAATGATCCATTATTTGGCCTGGTATTCCACACTCTAGGTTGTCTAGGAGCATTATTGTTACCATTGTTATTGTTATTGTTATAACTCCTTTCATTATTGTATCCTCTATCAGGATATCCTGATCTGTCATTATTATATCCTCTGTTCTAATTTGACTAGGAATAAAAATTCTAACCCCTCAGATGAGTAATTTCAGTTGTTAACTTTCTTAACTACACTGATATCTCTTTGATTTCCTTTCTTTCTTCCTGAGCTTTAGCCACTACATTTTTTGTTTGTGGTTTGAAATAAGAAGCACTATTACTGTTATTCTACCCTACATCCTGGGATGCTTGTGCATGTCCTGGATATTGCACTATTTGGCCATTTCCATTTGGAGGTGGCATGATACTAAGGGGAGGTACTTGTAGTGGAGCTAGCATTGCAGTTGGAGGCATCATGACTCCATTGGTCTGCTGCTGACCAGGGTATGTAGGATATGTTGGATGTGTAGAATAGGTAGGAAAAGTAATGTTAGGATTTGGAGCAGGAACAAGTTGCTGATTAACTTTTATTGCTTCCTCAAAAGCTCCTTTCAGAGTTGTGACATTAGGATGTGTCCTCCTTATAAGCATAGAAGTCAAGGGATCTAAGGCTGAATAATATATACTTCTAGTTGCTTCATCTGCTATAGTATAAGGAGCTACCAGTTTTGAAAGCATCTTTTGGAATCTGGCATTGAAATTAGAAATAGGTTCCCCTTCAAATATCTTAATTGTGGCAAAGAGATGGTAATTCATTGAAGGATCTATAGGTATTTTGAATCTGTCCTTGAAGGCTTTCTCTAAGGCATCCCATGAGCCTACAAAAGCTTGAGCAAGACTTATATACCATTTGTATGCTTCCTCTCCCAAGGATTATGGAAACAAATGACATACAACATCTTGATGCTAAATCATTGCTCTACAGCAAGCTTCTTTGAATGTCTAGATATGATCATCCGCATCCTAATATGGATGATATTTAGGACAGATCTTGTCAGGGTTCTTAGGTAAAGGATGGTAAGTAGTGAAAGTCAAAGGTGACTCTACAGCAAAGAACGGCATTGTGACTGGTGCTTGACATACTAGAGGTGTAACAGGCAATCCTGCAGGTGTTTGAAGTGCAACAAGAGATATTGGAGGTGTAAGATTATATCCTGGGGAAGATACTGATGCGCTTGAGTTAGAAGTATGATGAACACCTACAATTCTAGGTCTAAGTCCATGGATAGGCAATTCTTCCAAGGGTCCACTGGATCCAGACCTGGTGTTAGGCCAGTGAGCCAAGATTCTAACAATTTATGACAAACTCTGGAAATTTGACAAGATCTTTGCAAAGATTACAAGGAATAACCTTGCAAAATAGATACCTATGACCAAAACCTTGGGATAACTAAATATTTGCATAATATTTACATGAAAACTTGCAAATATGAGCAAACAATGAACTTCTAAACTCAAATATCAGGATATTTAACAACACAGTTAAACTACTGCGAGAAATTTGCATAACACTCAAATGATGACTCAAATTTCAAGAAATTCAACAATCTGGCTGCAAAGTCTAAGCTATTTATGCTCGATTCTAAGATATTTATAACAAACAAACTTAAAAAAACATGATACAAGCAAATCTTTGCACACAACCCTCAAAACATGGACAATTCAAATGAAATTTGTAAAAATTACCTTCTACAAACGTAGGAATTGTGTGTATCTAACCAATTCACTCAACTAGAAAGAAAGGAATGCCCTCCTTCTAGCACTAATTTATGTTGATGATGATTATTAGTCATAACAACATGCATAAAAATTTGTACAACAAACCTTTACTATCCTGAAAAGTACGATCAATTTGGAACAAACTGATGACTCCAAGTCTCCATTGATTAGATCATGATCTTCTGACATTACTCAGAGGTTGATGTGACATGTTGTTTTCCATTTCAAGGGGTTTTACACTATCTGATAGCATGAATTGTTATTTGTATTTTCAATTCTGCACCTATTTCCTGTAATTTCTTCACGAACAGGGTTAATCTTGCTTTTCTTTACATATAATGATGATCTTTGATAAGTTTGATCAAGTCTTCTGATCATTAACTGTCATGAACTTATCTTTACTTCTCCACTATGTATTTATCCAAATAATGTGCTTATTAGCTGATATTTGCATGATTATCATCAATATTCATATATATTTGCATGATATTTATCATTCTGACATGCTTTTACTCAAATATGATTTGTATGTTCAATTATTTACGAGATTTAGGCATATTTCATGTTATTTGTTTTGAATTATCTATTATTTGTGATTACGGAAGTGATTGTAATGAAATTAAAGAATGCTTTCTAAATTTAATGAACCTTCAACTACTCATTCACATACATTCCAGATACTTTCATGAAGAAAAGAAATCAAACCATAATTTCACCAGGACGTTCCACAGCTAGGTATGGTTGATGCTAACTTTAAAGGAACAAGGAATGAAAACAACACATGCAGACTGATAAGTACTCCAAGGGATGCAGCTAATCAATGTATATATCTAGAATTCATCTACTGATTACTCAAGATTTATGATTATTTACAATCAAAACAATTTCTCTTTCACTAGGTATGAAAAAGACATGTACATTCACAATGAGCTTTGAAATTAGTCCTAAGAACTTTAGCAATCTAACTTCAATTAGGTTTCTAATAATACAAAATGAGCACTCCATTTCCTTTTATAGGCTAAAGAGAGGAGGCGGTTACACTGATCCAAGGATTGAACTTTGTCCGTCTAAATCAACGGTCAATATTTCCTTCGACTCAGTCAACACTTGTATATATGGCAGAAGTTGCCAGCTAGCAACTACCTGATGCAACTTGATCTCTTTATCTAATTATACATGTGACCCTATCATCATGCATCTTTACTTACTCTTCTTCTACTTCTTCTCCATCATCATCTTCTTCATTTTCATCATCTTCATTTTCCTTATCTTCGTCATCTTCATCATCACTATCTACAGGATCACACCTTATGTGCATACTGACTATCCCTCTGACAGATTCATAAGCCTATACTATTCCCTCAATCTGGCCTCCATCTTGGACTCTGGCCTTAACTACAACATGCTTGTGAGAATTGAACTATGCTTGAAGACTATTCTACTTGTTCTTTCTACTATTTAATGTCTCATTGTATGTTTCTACCTTAGCCTTCATTCGCATGGCCTTATTTATCACATCCTCTATTAAGTGATGAAGCGGATCCTCTGCTACCTACTTGAAATTGCAATGGATGGCTTGGACAGAAAAATCAGCACCCTGATTTTCTATTTTTCCTTCTACTTTATCTTCCAAAGCCTCTAGGGTATGTATTTCATTTGTCATGAGATGATGTAGTTTGACACTTATGTCACTAAGCTTACTACTGCATCTCTTTAAGACATCACATTCAAATCTGGTGTCCTCATACCAAATATCAAGCAACTAGGTAGTGTTATTATCCAGTACCTTGTTATTCATTAGTATCTTCATGTCTATCCTCCTTATTTCTCCCAAGGCATCCAGATGTTTTTCCAACTTGAATGATCTTTACCCAACTTCATTTTGAAGTTTATCTACTTTGGTCCTTAGAGCACCTAGTGAATTCCAATTTGAAAGGGAGGTTTTGACTACATGCTCTCCTTCACTAACATGGTGTGGTTGTACTGAGTGGTGTATGCTTAGGGTCAATCAACCCATTTATAAATGAATGTAACTGAGTAATGTACTCTTTATGTTGTTTGTTCTTATCCTTTTCCTTTTTAATCTTCTTTAATAAAGAATCAATACTATCCTTGGCCTCTTGGCCCTCTTGTTCTTATGTAGCAAAACCTAAATCAATATTGGTTATTTGGAATTCCTCAATACTTATTTCCCCTTTGGCCTTATCTGCCATTGGCAAGGTGACTTGGGCAGTTCTCCTACCTGTAGTAGGGTGTCTTTTAATTGCAAATGTTGGTCTAGCCTTTCTCTTAGGCTTCATCATACTAGGTGAAAACAACACAGAAACATCAAATTCTCTGACCTCTCCAATTTGTTGTGAATTTATCTCCTACTTCAACCAATAAGGCACATCAACACTAGACACTTGCTGATTGGTTTTCTCAATTTGAGCATCTTAATACTTTGTATTGTGCTCTTGCCTTGGTAGTGAATTCTCCTTTTGTTCTTCTTCATGCACTTTATCTTGAGGTATCTCCTACTGAGGGATCTCTTCTTGATGTATCTCCTTTGCAAGGGCTTCCTATTCAGCAGGATCTTCTTGAGATGTAGGAGGTTCTTGAGGTGCGAGAGGTAGTTACGTAGTAGGAGCTTTAGGTGGTACAATAGTATTCTAATCTAGTGCATTTTTTTGAGGTTGATCCTTAGGAGAATCTTGCATACTATGATCTTGCACATTATGTTGGGGTGGATCTTCAAAACAATTTTGAGCATCATGATGATGCACCTCATGTTGAAGTGGTTCCTCAGGAATATATTGAACATTATGATAATGCACCTCCTGTTGAGGTGGACTCTTAGGAGGTGATTGGATGTTCTGATCCATTTTGTCTATATGCTCTCCTTGATTATCCTGATTCATATTCTCTACTATCTTTTTCTGACCATCATCAGATTGAAGGCCTTGTCCCACATCTTTTGATGTATTTCCCTTCTCCAGGTTCTGAGTTTTCTCTAATTCCTTTTCACTTATTTTCTCTTATGGCATTAGATTACCATCCTGATCTTCCTCCTTGGTGGGTATTTCATTATCCCCCTCCATATGTACATGAGTTTCTACCTTCTCTTGCTATGGGGGTGGATCACTACCTTTATCTTGATCCTGGTTACCTTGATACACCAAATCAATCATTGCTGGATGGGTGACCTGATCAACTAGGTTAGTTAGTCCAATCTGTTGGGATATTACCTCTAGACTTTCTTCTTCAATTTCTTCTACTTACACCTCCTCTTGGAGAGCTTCTTTTTGCACTAAGGGAGTGCTGCGAGGAGTCATTGTATTTTCTACCAATGTTTCCATCCTCTAAGTAGACACCTCATTAACTATTTCATCATCTGATATCTCAACTGCATCATCAAGTGGTAGAGGTGGTTCTTTTCCTTCACTCTGCATTTCTTCCTTTTGTTCATCTACCCTTTCATTTTTAAATTAAATAATGTTTGGAATGGGGACCTCATGTTGTGAGTTTCTCATGACACCCAAACCACCTATACCTCTTAATAATAGAGGGTCTGTGTCCACCATTCCTCTCATTGCAGTCTTCTACTTCTTCTAAGGTGGTTGAGATGGGGTTGCAACTTTCCTCTTTTTCCTTGTAATCAGCAAATCACTATCTAAAGGTTCTTCATCTTCCTCTTCAATTGCAGTAGGACCAAGTTTTGTGACAACTTTCTTCTATTTGGGTGATACATCAGATGAAGTTCCTGCAACTGATGTAGATGCACCATCTGATTTTGGTTTTGGCTACCTGATGATCACCACCCTATATGCTTTAGAGTTCTTCTTACCTTTTGGCCTCTTCTTATCTTTAGGTGGCTGCCTTTCTCTGTTAGATTGCCTCTTCAATGCAAGGAAATCATCATATTGTTCTTCAGGAAGTTCTTGTCTTTTCCTTTTATTGTCCACTGTGAGGGCTACACCTTTATCCTTCAATTTCTTAACCTCAACATCTACCCATTCCTAGGTCCGTTTCATAACCTTCGCCATTATCTGGTTAAGTGAGACAACCTCTAGGCTGGTCAAATCAGGTGTTGTAATGGTATCATTATACACTTTATTTTTCTCATATTACTGAGACATTACCTTCTCATCATCCTTACGTAATTGAACTAACACTAAGATGCAATCAAAGGTATGTATTTGCTTCAGGGTGAACCTTTGGTACTCTCTTCTCCTCACCTCTGCCTCATCATCGCAATCAGTCCAATAATCGTCGATGTGTTTCTGATGGATGGTCTTCTCTAACAATATTTCCATTCTGCCATAAGGATCATAAGGTCTGGCTAATTCAAAGGGTTGCAAATGCATCATATTGAGTCCCCCAATTGCATATTTTACACTTTCCTTGTCTAGGCACATATACTAGCCCATCATGACTAGAAACAATCTCTATGGAATCTTTCCTCACTCAATGTGAGCCTCCACCTAGGGTAGTATTTGTCTAACATATTCCATCAAGACAACTTTATCACTTGGGTAGCTGGGCAGCATAAGAGGTTGCCCTATAAAAGCTTCTATCCTTATGTATGAGAACATGGGAATTTGAATGAATCGGGCTCCATGTTTATATATAACTGCTTGGGCTTCTACACTTATCCTCTTCATCCTATCCTCCTCCATAGTTCTAACCAATGCATAGAAAAAGAATCATTTACTAACCTATAATTATCATGGGCTTCTCTCCTTTTCAGTTGTGGATACTATTCCCATATGTTCTGATGAAGGGGGTAAATCACAAAACACACAACAATAGAAATGGAACATAGAAAATAGAACTTTCTTTTATTGATTTGGGCAACTCATTACATTACAGAATCCCAATTACAATTAGAGGATGAATCCCCTACTAGCTGCAACACATTACAACTTTCCCAACCTCAAGACTCTAGACACATTACAACTTTCCCAACCTCAAGACTCTAGAATCTTCAGCCTTCTGTAACCCCAAATCTGCTACGGTTTATATTTTTCCCACCTATTCTTGACTCTACACTTGCCCCCTTTACTCTCCTCTACCCATGGTTCCCAAAATAGCCATAAATAACACTTTTTGATGGCCTCCAGCTAAATTTTGAAATTTACAACTCCCTCCAAAAATAGGTCAACTTCCGGGAAGCATAAGTTTTGATCTGGGTGTCTGATTGATTAACCATTTTAGGCGTTAGAAAGCTCGCGATGTGAACTATCATGCCAGAAATTTGTAAATAGATTTCCATCAACTTTTTGGGATGTTTAGGGAAGTGTTAGTGTCTCATATCTCATTTCAAAAATTTTTAGGGGGTTTTCAGAAAATAAAAACTTTAATATCTTTCAGCTCACAAATGATCTCTTCCTTATTCCTTCGCCAAAGGTCTTATATTTCCATTATGTAACTTTCTGTAAGTTTTTGCTTCAATCCGTACCCAACTGCAAACTTTCCAAAAATAGCAGGTAGACTTTCCAAAACAGACAGGTTGCTCTTTTTAGCAGTTTGGAAAAAGTGAAAGTCCTACATCATTATTCTGGATATTAAGGAACCAGAAACACTAATTATGGAAAGAAATGAAAACAACTACAATGGTTTTGAATTAAATTCTTTTTGGGTGATGCAAGATTGCCCTTACACCACTGGATGCTCCTGCATCAGACACCCAGGGTAATTTGAGAAGTGACCTTGTCACGTCTCAGATGTTTGTGTGAGGGAAACCCAAATGGTTAACCTCTGCCTTAGATAACCAAGAGGAATTTTCACTAGGCCATCCTTTCCATTTTACTAGATATTCTTCATATTGCTTGTTCTGAGTACTTCTTCCCACATGACTATCCAAGATCTCTTCTATCTCGTCCATTGAAGTAGATGCTGGAATACTCCACTACACTTCTGTTGGCCTATCCTCTGTTCCACCTTCATGATATTCTGATAAATCAACAATGTTGAAAACAAGGGAAATATTGATCCCATTCGGCAGCTCTACCTCATATGCATTTCCTAAATCATGATTCTTTAAGATTTTGCATGGTCCAAATTTCTTCATTTTCAACTTATTGTATGTTCCAACTGGGAACCTTTCTTTTCTCAAGTGAACCATGACTTCATCTCCTATCTAGAACTCCTTATACCTCCTCTTCTGATCTGCCTTAGCCTTGTACTGAATATTCATCTTATTAATGTGCTTTCTCACCTCTTCATACAAATTCTTTAGATGTTCTCCAAAGTCTTCAGCTTCAGCACTTGTCTTTTCTCCTTTGTCTAGCTTCCTTAACTCAGAAGCATTTCTCGGCCTATTGCCATATCCAACCTGGAATAGTGATTTACCAATACTCCTATTGATAGAATTGTTGTAAGCAAATTCTGCCTATGGCAAAATCAAATCCCATCCCTTGGGCTTATCTACTACTAAGCACCATAGCAGGTTACCCAAACTCCTATTCACCACTTCAGTCTGTCCATCAGTCTGTGGATGGTGTGGAGAACTAAACTTCAAATCTGTCTTCAACTTCTTCCATAATGTCCTCTAGAAATAGCCAATGAACTTGGTATCTCGATCTGAAACTATGCTCTTTGGTGGACCATGTAGTCTCACCACCTCTCTGAAAAATAATTCAGCAATATGAATAGCATCATTAGTCTTCTTGCAAGGAATAAAATGTGTCATCTTCAAGAATCTGTCCACCACCACAAAAATGGAATCATGTCCTCTCTGTGTCCTTGGTAAACCAAGAACAAAATTCATACTGATATCATCCCATGGCTTCTCTAGTACAGGTAATGGCTGATATAGACCTGTGTTCTGACTTGCTCCTTTTGCCATCTGACATACTTTGCAACTCTGCACAAATTTCTGCACATCCTGCTACAACTATGGCCAATAATAATTTTCACCAACAATGGCAATGGTCTTATCTTGACCAAAGTGTCTAGCCAATCCTCCATTATGCTTCTCCTTAATCAGGTTCTCTCTCATGGAATTCCTTGGAATGCACAACTGGCTTCCTCTAAATAACATGCCATCTTGGATTATGAAATCCAACCATTTTGTCCTGTCCAAAGTAACATGTTTCATACAAGCTTTCCAGGCCTCTATGAAATCTAGATCTTTAGGATACAAACTTTTGAGCTCATCAAACCCAACAACCTCTATCTTCATTTCTATCAACAAATTTTACCATCTGCTCAAGGCATCTGCAACTCTATTGGACTTCCCACTCATGTGCTTCAAAACAAAAGTATAGCTCTACAAAAACTCAACCCATTTTAAGTGTCTTTGATTCAACTTTCCTTGACTATTAAGATACTGCAAAGCCTAATGATCAGTATATAAAACAAACTCCTTTGGCAACAAATAATGTCTCCATTTCTTCAAAGCCTGAACTATTGCATATAACTCCTGATCATAAACAGAATACTATTTCTTGGCATCATTAAGCTTCTCACTAAAATAGGCAATGGGCTTACCTTCTTGGCTCAAAATAGCTCCTATACCACTACCACTAGCATCACAATCTACCTAAAATACCTTATTGAAATCTGGAAGTGCCAAAATAGGTTGTTCTACAACTTTCTACTTCAATGTATCAAAGCTCTTGCCTACTCCTTTAGTCCATCTAAACTCTTTTATATCCCCTCTCATTGTCTCAGTTAGGGGTGCACAAATGCTACTAAAATTCCTAATAAACTTTCTATAAAAACTTACCAAACCATGAAAGGATCTTACCTCTGTTGCACTCCTTGGTATAGGCCATTCAATGATAGCCCTTACTTTTTCTGGGTCCATCTTAAGACCTTCCTCTGAGACTACAAATCCCAAGTATACCAACTCCTTCTTTGCAAAACTACATTTCTTTAGATTAATCAGCAACTTCTCCTCCCTAAGCTTCTCCAGAACTCTTCTGATATGCATCAGATGCTCATCCCAAGTCTTACTAAAAATCAAAATATCATCCAAATAAACAATAACAAAACTTCCCAAAAATTCTTTCAATACCTCATTCATGAGCCGCATGAATGTGCTCGATGCATTGGTTAGCCCAAATGGCATGACTAACCACTCATACAAACCTTCCTTTGTCTTGAAGGCTGTCTTCCACTCATCTCCTTCTCTGATACAGATCTGGTGATACCCACTCTTTAGGTCAAATTTCGTGAAGTACTTGGCTCCACTCAAACAATCCATGATGTCATCCATTCTTGGCAATGGAAATCTATACTTGATCATTATCTTATTGATGGCTTGAGAGTCTGTACACATCCTCCATTCTCCATCCTTCTTTGGTGCTAGTACTGTAGGTACCGCACATGGACTTAGGCTCTCCCTTATCAATCCCTTCCTCAACAACTCCTAAACTTGTCTATTCAGCTCTTCATTCTCTATAGGGGTCATTCTGTGGGCTGTCTTGTTTGGCAAACTAGCTCTTGGTATCAAATCCATTTGATGACTTATCTTCCTTACTGGTGGTAAACCTTTTGGTACATTATCAGAGATAATGTCCTGGAACTCTTCCAACATATCTGAAACTTCTACTGGTACATCTTCACAGTTCTCTTGACTAATCTTAGGAATCAATGCAAAACAATGACGCTCATGCTTCATACCCTCCAAAAATTTCCTACCATCTACCAAGCAAATTATGGCAGTACTACATACCTTTTCTTCCACCTCCTTCAAGGGCTTCAACTTATGATGAACTCCATCTGTTGTTAGGGAATATGTGTTTGTACGACCATCATGGACAGCACTCCTATCATACTACCACAGCCTCCCCAACAACATATGACATGCATCCATCGGTATGATATCACACGACACCTCATCATGGTAGTCCCCAATCTTGAACTTCACTAAACACTACTCATTGACCAAATCTCGGTAAAACTTTGGCAACCATGTAATCTGATATGGATGTGGATGCTTTCTTCTTGTCAAGCATCTCCTCTTAAACAAAATTATCAGTGCTTCCACTGTCAATAATAATATCACAACACTTACCTTCACATTTGCACCTTGTGTGGAATAATCTCTTCCTCTAATTGGGTTCTTTCTCCTCATTCAGCAAGGTTCTTCTAACAACTAGGGTTTCTCCCCTTTTAGCATCTTTAGAATGCTCAGAATGTGCATCATCTACATGTGCAACTCATGCATTGCCTTCAGGTCTTCTATTTGTCCTTCCTTGATGTTTCAGACACTTGTATGCTTGATGCCCTTCTTCTCCACATTGGAAACAGGTTCCTCTAAAACCTCCTCTTCCAGGTCCTTGCCCAAGTCTACCTCTTCCTCTTCCTCTTTGCTCACCATTGTCCTGGTCACGAGGGTGGTAGGTATTATCTCATCTCTGATTTTGACTGGTGCCATCTTCTTCACTTTCCTTTGCATCTTCATTTTGGCCCCCATAGGGTCTTCCACCAGTCCTTCTACCTTGACCTCTTCCCCTTTGCTTGTTGTCGAATCTTTTATTCAGCTTCTCTTCCACCTTCAGAGAAAACTAGTATGCATCTTCTATGGTGGTCATTCTGACCAGGCTTAGCTCCTCTTGAATACTCGGCCTCAACCCATTAATGTAATGGGCTACCTTCTCCTTGGTGGGCTCTGCATGGCCTGTCCTAATAGTAATCTTATAAAACTCTTCTGTATACTCCTTAACAGACTTGTTACCTTGCTTTAGTCCTTGCAACTTCTTCAGTAACTCCATCTCATAGTCCACAGGAATGAACTGCTTCTTTAGTTTCCCCACCATCCAATCCCATCTGGTGATCTTTCCTTTTCCTCTTCTATTCCTCTCTAGTTGGACCTCCTTCCACCAAATATTGGCATGGCCCTTCAACTTAGTTTTTGCAAACTTGACCCAATCTGGGTCCTCCACATCTTCATACTCAAAATACTCCATGTCATTGATCCAATCAATAAGTTGTTCCAAATTCAAATCCCCAGAATATGTAGAAACCTCGATCCTGGGCCTCTTTTTGATCTTTGAAATGGCCCTCAACAACCTAACTTCTACAAGATCTCCGACAGCTTCTTGTTCTTCCTCAGATAGCTCTTCTTCAGCTTCATCTTCGCTTTCGTCTCTTATCCTCGGCTCAAACCCTCTTCGTAGCTCCTCTTGCAATGCATCGATTTGCCTTTGCAGGGCTCTAAAACCCTCTTCTATCAAAGCATTCCTCCCAACATGATTTATTCGTGGAGGCATCTTAGTCTCTGCAACAAACCCACAACCTCAGGTCCTGGTGTAAACTGCCTCACAGTCGGTGATCTATCTACACACTCAGGAACCCTTGCTCTGATACCACTTGATGAAGGGGGTAAATCACAAAACACACAACAACAGAAATGCAACACAAAAAATAGAACTTTCTTTTATTGATCTGGGCAACTCATTACATTACAGAATCCTAATTACAATCAGAGGATGAATCCCCTACTAGCTGCAACACATTACAGCTTTCCCAACCTCAAGACTCTAGAATCTTCAGCCTTCTGTAACCCCAAATCCACTAGGGTTTCTATTTTTCCTACCTATTCTTGACTCTACACTTGCCCCCTTTACTCTCCTCTACCCAGGGTTCCCAAAATAGCTGTAAATAACACTTTTTGGTGGCCTCTAGCTAAATTTCAAAATTTACAACTCCCTCCAAAAGTAGGTCAACTTCCGAGAAGCATAACTTTTGATCCGGGTGTCCGATTAACAAACTGTTTTAGGTGTTGGAAAGCTTGCGATGTGAACTATCACACCAGAAATCCGTAAATAGATTTCTATCAACTTTTCAGGTTGTTTAGGGAAGTTTTAGTGCCTCATATTTCATTTTAGAAATTTTTAGGGGGTTTTTAGAAAACAAAAACTTTAATATCTTTCAGCTCACAAATGATCTTTGCCTGATTCCTTAGGAAAAGGTCTTATATTTCCATTATGTAACTTTATGTAAATTTTCACTTCAATCCGTGCCCAACTGCAAACTTTCCAAAAATAGCAGGTAGACTTTCCAAAACAGGCAAGGTGCTATTTTTAGCAGTTTTGGAAAAACTGAAAGTCCTACATCATTATTCTAGATATTATGGAACCAGAAACACTAATTATGGAAATAAATGAAAACAACTACAATTATTTTAAATTAACTTATTTTTAGGTGATGCAAGATTGCCCTTACACCACTGGATGCTCCTGCACCATGTTCATATCTCCTAGGTTGCTCCCCAGTCTTCCTACTGTTTGTAATCTATTGAAAGTCCCTTTGAAAGCACAAGAATACACAACATAAGATGTCATATGGAAAATGTTGGTGTTCCCCCCAGCCTTTTCATGCCTTCATCTAGGCTGTCACTTATGATTTTGGCCCATAGGGGAATTTCATCAGAATACTCAATCATCTGCATTATACCGTACACCCAGTTTTCAAACAATCTGGCATTTGGCCTCCTTGTCATTTTACAGAGCAAAAGCATAATGTACTAATACTCTGATGAGAAATTGAACTTGAAAAGGCACACAAGTAATTTGGTGGCAGCCTTATACGTGCTTCTCTTAGACCTGCACTGGTACATGACTCTTCTAGCTACATTTTCATTACTACTATATTCTTTCTCTACCTTTCTCAAACTCAATCGAACCACCTTAGGTCCCTAAGGTAAATTAATTGTCACGGTGATATCGGCAATGGAGAAATCCGCATATACCCTGCCATGTTTCTTGACTTTCCTGGTCTCAGGGTTGTAATTCTTGGCACACTCTACCACCAACTTTGTAGCTTCCATGGCATATGGGAATCCTCTGGCATTCCACATTCCTGAATTGACTATACTCATGAGGAGAGGGTTATTTGCTCCCCTGTCTAGTCTCCTCGTCCACGCATCAAGATTTTTGCATCCCTGATGTGTATCATTGATTATTCCATATTTGAACATTACCCCTTCTAGTTGCGGGAACATAGGCTTTAAGAATTTGCTCTCTGATCTATTCTTTCGAGCTGCCATGATGTCCTGCGATAAAACATACACGTCTTACCCTAACGTGTCGAGTGCAGAAGTGATTTTACAATCTCATGCATCTCGTGGTGATTACTCTAGTGTTTTATTCCATCTCATGCAATCATCTTGCTAATTAACTTTGTAAAAACTAAATTTACCTTATGATTTACCATAAATGACAAAACTAGGGTTTTATGTTACATACCTAAAAAAATGCCCCTCTTTCTTACTATAAAGGTGGTATCTTTATGAATATGATTATGCTGCAATTGATGTTATCTATTCTGTTCAAATGTGGTTTTGTTCTATTCACGATTTGCAGTAAGGGTTTACTCACTCTAAGCTTTGTAAATTTAACTTAAACACATGGTAAATTCAAAATGACCCCTAAAATTACCTATTAACTATTCAACATGTTGAATTAGGGTAAATATAATGTCACTCTACTCATGTCCATTGATTAATATATGATATTAGTAGATACTGACAAGTGGCATGTAAGTACTTTATATTCTAAATGTCTCACCTACTGTTAGGATCTCATTTAATGTGGAGGGTGATGTTTAGGAACATCCAGATAATAAAAAATGTGACCATCATTCGGAACATGACGGTGACATCATCACAAGATGGTCAATGATCGACCAGTGATTGAGATCAAGTTAATATGCCTCCCTTTCATAACAATTGGGTCATGTATTATATCAGCATGATCGAGAGGATGTGCCACATAGCACTATTTAATCAGTTATCAAGGATCATTATATTAAGAAATATTTGGATCTCATGAAATATCCCCCTTATAAGAAAGTGCATATGATGTCATCACAAAGATGATTCTTCAGAATTGTTTAGGAGGATGACATCATCATCATATTGGTTATGATCATGCATGTTTCGAAACATGACCTTTCTTTGGGTCATGAGGGTGACATCATCAGGAAATCGTGATCCATTAACATTGGTTAAAGGCGATGTTATTGTCATATTGAAAAAAATATGACAGACCTTTAGAACTGTGACCTTCTAGGTATTGGGTATACTAGTGACATCATCATCATATTAAATTCCTTATAGGTCGAACAAAGATGACACCATGGTCATATTTTTGCGAAGGGTGATGTTTGGGAACATCCAAATATTTGAAAATGTGACCCTGTGAAAATATGCCATAAGACTTGATGGGTAAATCTTCCTTCAAATTTTATTTTGACATTCTGCATATCAATGAATATATGGATATTGGGTGATCTTCATCATTCAGGGTCATCTAACGAATATGCAGATTTCAGAAAATATGACCCTACAAGAAATATCAGGTTTGACAAATTTTTTGACTTAGCATAACATTTTACCCTTTGCAAATATCAGGGTGATCCAAAAGGCAAACTTACTTAGAATTTTGTGCTCTTTATGAATATGGGGTTTATGACAACAAATTATAACTTTGACAAATGACCCCTTCTTGTGAGCACATGCATGTGCATGGGTGATATACTTAACTGACTTTTGCCAAACCGCCCAAAGCAAGGAAACAAAAACAAGCAAAAGCAAAAAAGGTTGGGTCCCTATTTTTCTAAGGCAAAATGGGGCATGTTGTACAACCACACAATAGATCCTTCGAAGATCCAAGCTATCATGGATTAGCCTGCACCCACTAATGTGTCAGAGGTTCATAGTTTTATGGGTTTAGCAAGCTATTATCAATAGTTTGTGTAGGGTTTTTCAAGGATAGCTCACCCTACTACTTCCCTTCAAAGGAAAGGGAAGAAGTTCATTTGGTCAGAGCAATGTCAAGTATCCTTTCAGACTCTAAAGGAGTGGTTGACTAGTGCACCCATTTTGGCAGTGCCCGATCCTATTAGAGATTTTGTGGTGTGTATCGATGCATCTTTGGAGCGTCTAAGAGCAGTTCTGATGCAGGATGGTCGCATGATAGCCTATGAGTCTCGCAAACTCAAGGATCACAAGTTGAACTATTCCACGTATGATTTGGAATTAGCCATCATCGTGCATGCCTTGGTGAGATGGAGGCATTTTCTATTGGGGCATCAGTTTGAGTTGTATAGTGATCACTGCAGCTTACAGTACATATTCACGCAGCCAAACTTAAATGCTAGGCAAAGGTAATGGATGGAATTCCTCTGTGAGTATGATTTTGAGGTAAAGTATATTTAGGGTAAGGAGAATGTTGTGGCAAATGCTCTTAGTTGGTGAAGACATGAGCTTTTAGCAATCACTCTTAGAGTGGATTTGAGAGGTTAAATTCTTACATTACTTCCTACTGATAGTTGATATCAGGAGGTGAAGGCAGAGGTTGAGTCAGGCAGACCCTTGGAGGGTAGATATGTCGGTTACTCTCTTGATTCAGATGGTCTCTTGTAGCACTTAGGTCACATCTATGTTCCTCTTTTAGAGGGTCTTCATACTGTAATAATGTCAGAGGTGCATCGAGCACCCTACTCAGCACATCTGAGTGTCAAAAAGATGCACGCAAACCTCTGTCAACTGCATTTTTGGGTTGGAATGAAGAGGGATATTGCTGATTTTGTCTCAAGGTGTCTAGAGTGTCAGAGGGTTAAGACAAAACATCAACATCCTGCATGTCTTCTTCAGCTGCATCTCGTTCTAGAATGGAAATGGGACATCATTTCAATGGACTTTATAGTCAATTTGTCTGTGTCCTCTCATCGTCATGACGCCATTATGGTCACCATGGACAGGTTGACTAAGGTAGCACACTTCTCTCATGTTCAGTTTTCATATAATGCTTCTTCTGTGGCCAAAATTTTCATGGAGGATATAGTTAGATTGCATGGGAATCCTCGTAAGATCATCTCCGATAGGGATTCAGTGTTCACTTCAGCTCTCTCAACGTCCTTATAGCGTGCATTTGGGGCTCAATTGAACTTTAGTTCAACGTACCACCAGGAGACTGATGGGTAGACCGAGAGGGTTAATCAAGTCCTCGATGATATGCTCAGAATGTATGCCATAGATTAGCAGACCCATTGGGAAGATTATTTATACTTAGTGGAGTTTGCATATAATAATGGGTATCACAGCTCTATTGGTATGTCTCCTTTTCAGGCTTTGTATGGTCGTCCTTATCAAACCCCACTGAGTTGGGATCATCTTGAGGACAGAGTTCTCCTAGGACTGGAGATGCTCTGGGAGATGGAGTAGTAGGTTGATTGTATTAGAGAGCATTTGGTGGCAATGTAGGATAGGCAGAAGAAATATGCAAATGCCCATAGGGTTGATCATTAGTTCTCGGTTGGAGATCGGGTGTTCTTGCGGGTGTGCCAGCGAAAGAATCCTATCTGTTATAGAAAAGGCTCCAAGCTCACACCACACTTTGCTGGGTTGTTCGAAGATTTGGAGAGGATCGGTCCTATTGCATATTGTCTTTCTTTTCCACCTAATCTATCGCGCATCCATGACGTATTTCATGTTTCTGTTCTCAGGCCATATTATCTAAATATTTCTCATGTGCTTGACTGGAATGCTTTACACGTAGAGGACAGATAGTTGGCTTTGGAGCCCATAGGCATTTTGCAGCACAGGAGACTTGCCCTTAGGGGCCGAGACGTGAAGCAAGTAGGGGTCCAGTGGGATCCTAAAGATGAGGCTTCAGATACGTGGGAGGATGCATTCCGGATGTGAGAGTTATATCCATATTTGTTTGCAGGCTTCCAGGAGTAAGCCTGATTCTAGGGGGGAGAATGTAGTGCCCCTCATTTTGCTTTTTGTCAAACTGATAGCTATTCTACTAGGACTAGACATTATGAAATGTTGTTGATGGTATACTCATTGTTATGATGTTAGTTGATGATACCTAGTTGATGATAGACCTACTACTATGATGACATTTGATGATGCTTTAATTACTGGTGTTTTATGTTTTGATAGTTTTATGGACATACTAGATGTTGTAGATTAATTCTAAGCTTTATGTGTTATCAAATCATGGTTGTGATGTTATTATTGGTGATTGCTCATATTTGATCATATTCTATTTTAATTATTCAATAACTGATTGTGATGCATAATATAGTTATTTTCTTGGTGTGTTTCTATGAAAGGAACAATGTCGCATTACTCATGCATGAGTACCCTACTACACTGTGATTTCCTTTCACGGTGTGTATGATTGTGTGATTATATATCTTTATGTTCGATAGTGTTGTTTGCTATAGGTTGTATGTATCAGGCATCGACTCCACCTGAATTAACATATCTGAGCATGCCTTAACCAATGGAAGTTTGTTGAATGGAGTTAACATAAGGTCCCCTAGTTAGTCATCATCCTTGAAGAGGATGAGCATTCAATTTGCACCTAGATGTTGTTATCTATATGGGCATGACAGACTGTTAGTCATTTTGTTATGGTCTTGTTTTCTGATTATACATAATGGTCAGGTATTGTTGGCATTTGGGTTATAAATTAGAAGTGTTGGCTTTATGATCTAGGTTGTTGCTACAATAAAATAAATAAATATATTCACAAGCTAAAGGTAAATAAACAATATTGGAGATAAATAAATGTCATTAAAGGTGGAATTATGAAGTTCTTTATTAAATATAAATGAGAATATCATTAATTAATTAATATGAAAAAAAAACATATATATATATATATATATTATAAACAATTATAACTTATAATAAAATAAATTCATAGTTTAACATTAAAATAATAAAAATAAAATTTTAATGAAAATTTACAAAGTAATAAATGGTTGTCATATAGTTGGCATAGGATCATGTATCATGCCACCTAAAAAGGTGGAAGAAGGTTCTGGAAAATTTGGGGGATCTCTATTTCTCTCTCTCTGTTAAAAATTAGGGGATGGAATTTTTTTTGGGAGAGATTGGAGACGCTCATTTTGTGGTTGCAGCATTCGACCCCGGCATCAAATGTTTAGCGCAGAGGACCCAGGTTCCATCATCATCTATATTTATCTCTGATTTGATGATTTTTGTTTTTAAATTTGTCAATTATGTTGCTTGATTGTTTCTAAAGCCATTAAATTGGTCCAACTACGGGTCTTTATTTAAAGATCTTCTTTCATTCAATTAAAATCATGGTATGATGCTTGCTTAACCTCCAAATCATTGAAGAGTATTTGACGAATAACTATCATAGAGCATTATTAGATCATTGTATCAGCCTACATCTCTTGAGCCCATTGCATGTGTGTTTCTTGTCCTCAATCATTGATCCAAAGCCATTGAATCAATCTAACTATGAGTCTAACCGAGAGCATGACCCTTGTGAATTAGAAGATTCTCTATATCTGTTCTAAACACTACGAGTTCCCTACTAAATTCAAACATCAAATGATCGAGGCAAGCGAATTCCAATAGTCAATTTTCTGCTAAATCATTCTAATGACTTACAATTCAAATCCATTTTGTGCAAATCTTGCAATCGTGCATTCCTAAGAGATTATCTATGCGCCCACATTCCTCAATTTGGTACATAGATCTAGTTACATCTACCTATTGCATTTTCTGTAAAGTTTCAAAGGCCATCTCAATCCATTTTGTGAATATCCTACAATCATCACACTGTGTGCTTGTGCATGCTCCCTCATTTTGCATACCGATCTAGTAGGGTAGTTGCAGCTACAATATTTGACATTCATTCCCCTTCTGTTATGCCTTGGTGGATGTTCATAACTATTCCAAACCTCCCAGTTTGGCATGGACTGATAGGACATTGGCAGAGGATTGTGGTCTGGCTTTACATCTACTAATTGCATTTGTTAGAATGTTTCTAAATCCTTCATACTAAATCCATATTGTGTATATCTTGCAACCATTTAAGATCCATCAGATGACGTCCCTTTAAGGCATCTACCAATCAGTCCACATATTATTGCCTATGGCATTGTTTAATTCCTCTATCTTTCATCATTCTCCTTAACCGTTTGAACCTCACCATACCTGCCCACTTCTGTATAGATGTTTGAGAGAAGAACAGAAGTTATACAACATTTTTAGGATCCAAATTAAAAAAAATAGCATCACTGTAAATACCGTAAGCCTATATTATATGTGATCTAAAGGCACCAAGAAAACACATCCGCACCTTCACTATAGGTTTAACTGGTATCTTAATGACAAAGTTTGGGGTGTCTTCAAGATCGCTCAGGTCAATCTTGCACACGTAATGATCAAGGGTGGATGTAATGCAATAAGGGATACAAATGTGATTGAAATATGCATAGCTTTCATCCACTAAACCTACAGGGCCATGCGCACAAGCTGGGAGGATGTGGCAAAAGTTGCAGAGTCTGGTTTTTAATCTGCCTATCTCATTTGCTTGAAAGTTTCTAATTCATTTTCAACAAATCCATTTTAGACGTATCCTGCAACCATTGCATTCCATGGGACAACATCTCTTTGAGGCATTCCATCAAGCAAATTGCATGCCTGGTTGGCACCTTCACATTTTTCATTTTGCTTGTAGTTCTAAGCTTGTACAAACAATCTATTTTGTGCATATCCTGCAATCATTGTATTATGCATGATGGTATCTTTTTGAGGTATTTTGTCAAACATGTTACACAGCCTGTTTATGTTTCACATTTCTTAAGGTATTTTAGCAAGCAGGTCATTGTCTTGGTGACAAAATTGACTGGTTCGCATGCCCTATCAATGCTTCCAATTTCTTAGGAAATTTGTCAAACAAACCAGAGGTGGTTCCTTGTGGTTCCATACTTTGCATGCATGTTGACTAAACATTTCCAATTTTAATACCTTCTCTTTACATAAATATTTTTTATCTAATCCATTTTGTGAACCCCATGTGACCATTGTAATCCGTGAGATCACATTTATTTGAAAACTTTCTGTCATACAGTTTTGAGGGACCATCATTCTCTCTCACACCGCAAAATGGATAGTATTTTAGTAAGCAAATGAAGTCAAAGGTTGTGGAAATCTAGTCTCTAGCCATACAACCGTCGATTGCATTCATGTGAGAGTTTGAAACCTTCTATGGTTGTCTCAACCATGACAGTTATTCACCATCTACTAACCATTTATACCTTTATATATATATATATATATATATATATATATATCATGATTACTATAAATAAATTCGTAGATTTATAGAAACTTTCTAACTTCTACCAAATGAAACTTTCTAATAAATGAAATATATATATTAGATCATTCCACAATAAGTAAAATTATTCCTCTCTCAATATAGTTGTCTATAAGTTAAAGTCTAGCCGACAATTTTTGAAGAAATTACCTATATAGAAGTTAAGACCTAGCTATAACTTGCACCATTGCTTAATCTTTTCCTTGCAGATTACAATAAAATTTACATAACTCCAAATTCTTAAATGGAAACGGGCATATATGTGTTTTTGATGTTTGTATTGCTCTCGACACCTTTTGTATTTGCCTCTCCTAATATTTATTGCATTGTCTTTTCTATGGGCATTGACTAGCCATATTTCATCATATGCATGGATACTCATTTATTATTTGTTATCTGAAACTATAAAAGAAAATGTTCTTATCGTAATTATTTAAAAGAATGAGTAGAGTAAGTATTAATGTATTTCTAGTATTTTGTTTACTTTATATTAAAAAGGAATAAGATAACGAAATTTAGTGATATAGATTGTATTGTATGCATTTGTGTAATTTGGTTAAAAAAAATTGATATGATTTTATATTAATGTTGATAAATCTAATTTAATTTGATATTGATTTTATTATGATCTCTTTATAATTGTTTGTTAAGTTAAAATTTGATAAGTAGGTTAGAATTAGGTTTATAAACATTGTAATTGAAATTTGAAATATAAGTATTGCATTCAAATAATAGGTTCATTGTGAGTTGGAATTGCATTAGATGAGTGAAATTTAACATTGGTCATAATAGGGTTATGTGTAAGTCGTCGAGGTTTAGTTTCCAGGGGCATAGGTTATTATGTCTTGATTTCATGTTTATGCTATGTTGTAAATGTATCATGATGTGGAATAAAGTCCTTCATGTATTTTGTGGTTCATTATTTGTATTGAACATGCATTAAAATATTGTGTTGGATTATGGAAATGGGGAGACATCAGTAATCATAAAACGAATATGTTGTTTATGGATTGCTTCACTTGGAAGCTATGGGCAATGTATAGTGAATTTGTCCTTGTGATTAATTCGGTATGCAAGAAGGTTAATATCTTGCATTGTTCATGTATACTTCTTGTTATAATGATAATTGCTATGCTTGATGGATAGGGTTTTTTAAATACAAGTAGGGGAGTGGATTTCAATGTGGGGCTGAGGCCCAAAGTGGCTAGCCAGGCTAACCCATTGAAAGTTGGTAATTAAGTGATAACCTAAAATGAATTAGGGGGAAAAGGGTAGATTCCACATTAAATAAGATAATTGGATTCCTCACCCATGCCTATAGTGCTTGTTTCGACAAAGGATTTGATGAGAAGGCCTAGTTGGTAAAATCAACTTCTTTGTCCTCATGAAAGGAATGTTGATTCCGCATGTGTCACCCTATGGGGCCGACCTCTAGTGAGAGACTATTAGGGTAACCATAGATGGGGTCTGGCGTCTAGTGAGAGACTGCCAGGGTAACCCATGTCAGGACCATGCGATGACACTCTCCCTACTGTAGTCTAGGATTCCCTACTTGTGTACTTCCCATTCATTGTGTGATTTCCTCTAGAAGTGTTGTTGAGTTGATTGTGATATTGACCCATGTTGTATTGGAGTCATGTGTAGTCCTTACTCCTTATAGTCTACTGTCTACTTGACTGTTTGTTGTAGTGGGACCTTATGCTATCTCCTAGCATGGGGGGTGGACCTTAGGGTTCCACATGGTCAGGTGGATGTGCTTTATCTCCATTGGTTTTTCCCTTGACGTTGTTCGTGTACAAGAAGGATGTATCTCATATGACAGATTCCAAATCTTGTACTGGTTTGAGGAGATAGTTATCTATGCTCATGTACTAGCCTTGTGTGTCAGTTAAATCATAATGTATGTATTCCAATGTAAACAAGAAACTTATAGTGAGAATAATGAAATGATGTACCCTCATATAAGAAAAATTGTATATGTACTTGTAGTTTTGGACATTTACATGATCTTGATGATTACTTATCCAATGTTATAACATGGAAATATATGTGTTCATTCATTTGATACAAAAGATTTAGAATGAATTGTTGTTGTTAGTTAACTTATGATGTATGTTAGATCTTATTAATAGTATGGTTAGTAATGCAGCCAAGGAACCTTAGAGGATAATGCTTAGTTTAATGAAATGTATAGATATGTTTAACATTACTTTGTTATTTCTATCATTAAAAAACAAATGTCCTATTTGTATAGTATAGTTGTGTTGTTCTCTGAGGTTCCTTGGTGGGGCATTACATTTACCTTGTTTTGTGGTGTGGTTAGTTGGATTAGTTAGCGAAACGTTGTGGTCATTATTTGTAATGTTCCAAACCAAATTTTTTATATAAATACTCAAATCTGAAATATAATTAGGAGATGCAACATAAAATATATTGAAATAATCACCATCAAATTCATATGACAAAATCTAGAACATACAATGTTGATTTTACACAAACTATGTCATGAAATTCACTCAAATTTGCAGATATGAAATATTTCTTTACCCAAATGCATGTGGTTTTTTTATATTCTTTATATGAATATAAAAATTCTAGAAATAACATAAATTATACAACAATACATGCAAATACAAAAATCTAGAAATTAAACTCTTGCAACACAAAACAATTTAACAATTTTTGCACCATAACATAGAATGATTTTCCAAAACTTTTTTAGATATAATGGATGGATGAAATGTATAGAAAAGTTTTGTATAACAAAAATTACAATAGAAACATTAAATAATAACAAATCTGAAACCAAACATTGAAACCTAGATACTCCTACCAAAAATTTGCAAATACACACACACACACTAGCCAAACTTGAAATAACTGTAATTCTTTATAGCCCAAATACAACCTCTATATGAGATTTTCCTCTTGAACCAAAGGGTTTACATCATCTAATTCTAGAAATCAATGGGTTTTCATCCACTAATCTCAACACCTATGGATTTTTGTCCACAAATGAAATATTAAACACAAGTGTCTAAACCAAGTTTACAAAATAGTCAAAATACCAAAGGATGATAAAAATGTGAAATCTTCAACATATAAATGGATGCTTGAGGCCCAATTTGGGCATCCAAATCCCAACATAGCCTTTTTGGGAGAATAAAATATCATTAAATGCCAACAATAACTACCCACTTGACCATTTTTGACACATTCTTGGATTGTAACTCCTCATTTATTGACTGGTCGTGTCATAATTCCAATTCTGTCTTAGAATCTACTATTTTAAGATCTTGGAAGTTACACAAACCTCCTCAAAGAATACCACACGTCAATTAGAGTTGAAATTTAATAATATTTTAATATTTGATTGACCCATAGCATCTAGTAGAAATAAATATTCATGGGTCCCAAAATTAAACATTAAATAAATTACCTCTATTACTCCTTACCTTATCCCATGGCTCATCCTGATTGAAACTCGAGATGTAAATACCAAGATCCAAAATCATTCATAGAAATTTCTTAGCCATGCTCATCTTGGCTATATATTGTTCTTGTAATTTTTGACTTTCCCAGGGGTTGCCTTAAAAGTGGAAAATGCACTCACCACCATGCTTCTGTTACACTACTCTGATATAATTGAGAACTAAAAAACTTGCACTAGGTGATATTTTTGCATTTCCCTTCATGTGTCTCAACTTACTACCTAGATCCCATACTCTTATGTATAGACATAGTTGAACTCTTTTATCCTCCTTATGATGCTTTCCATGATGACAAAAAAAATTTAAAGTATCGAATGGCTATAATAAATTTGTTCTATCTTTTCATGCCTTGATCTATTATTACAAAAATAATCAAGGTGCTTACCTTTACTTGTTGATTTTGAAGGTTTTGCAAGCTCAACACCACCATTAAAATATTCTAAAACATTATTCTCAAGTGCATGTCTATCAATAAAATCACTTTGAAAATCAATCTAATATGTAACTGTCTCAATCTTTGAAGGATCGATAGGTTTTACTTGAATAGGAACATCTTTTTCAATTTTGTATTCAATAAATATGGCATGTTCCTCCTTAACTTCATTAAGACAAACATTTTTCTGAAACTCAATCTTAGAAGTCAATGAAATATCTTTTTCTAAATCAAAATCCTTACCTTCCATGTGTATGGTGGATTTTCTTTGCTCCTCTGTAGCTTTTTGCACCTCTATTTTTGAATCTTCTTTCTGCAAGAATATTTTCTTTGGCTCATTTTTAATGATTTGTTCCTTAACAACTTCTTGTAGCTTTGGTTCTGATTTTTCCTCTTTTTTCTTTAACTCTCTTATATAACTATTTATCTGGTTATTTCCTGGTCCTTTCTTATAAAATGGAATTTTTCTTGATAACTTTGCATATTTATCAAATGATAGGACTACCTTCATAGCTTTAGATTGATTATGGTATACATCAAGCAATCTAGCCATTTCTTCATCAAAATATTCTTCACTAGAAGTGGTGGGCACTACTTCAGATTCTTCTTCTAGTAAGAACATGGGTTTGATAAGATTTAGAAACCTTAATAATTTGAGCCCATGATTCTCAAGAGCAACTGGAAAAAACAGAAATTTGATTTCTCCTTCACAACAATAATTTCATTTTCCCTGTAGGATGGCGAGATCGAAGCTTCGATACCATTGTAATGTTCCAAACAAAATTTCTTATAAAAATAATCAAATCTGAAATATAATCAATAGATGTAACATAAAATATGTTTAATTAATCACCATCAAATTTATATGACAAAATATGGAACATACAATGTTGATTTTACACAACCTGTGTCATGAAATTCACTCAAATTTGCACATACGAAAGATATCTTCACCCAAATACATGTGGTTGTTTTATATACATTAGATGAATAAAAAAATGCTACAAATAACATAAATTATATAGAAATACATGCAAATACAAAAATCTATGAATTAAACCCTTACAGCACAAAATAATGTAACAATTTTTGCACCAAAACATAGAGTGATTTCCCAAAACTTCTGTAGATATTCTGGATGGATGAAATGTATAGAAAAGTGTTGTATAAAAAAATTACAACTAAAACATTAAAATAAGAACAAATTCGAAATCAAATATTGAAACCCATATGCTCCTTCCATCAAAAATCCGCAAATGCACACACTATGGCAAAAGTTGAAACTTTTACAATTCTTTGTAGCCCAAATATGACCTTTGTATGAGATTTCCGTCTTGAACCAAAGGGTTTTCATCCTCTAATTCTATAAATCAATAGGTTTTCATCCATTGATCTCAACACCTATGGGTTTTTATCCACAGATGAAAGATTGAACACAAGTGTCCAAACCAACTTTACAAATAGTCAAAACACCAAAAGATGACCGAAAATGTGAAATCTTTAGCATATAAATGGATGATTGAGGCCCAAGTTGGGCATCCAAATCCCAACATAGCCTTTTTTAGAGCGTCAAATATCATCGAATGGCAACAATAATTCCCCACTTGAACGTTTTTTGCATATTCTTGGATTGTAACTCCTCATTTATTGACCGGTCATATCATAACTCCACCTTTGTCATAGAATCTACTATTTTAAGCTCTTGGAAGTTAAACAAACCTCCTCAAAGAATGTCGCACCTCAATTAGAGTTACAATTTAATAATATTTTAATATTTGATTGACCCATAACATCTGGAAAAAATAAATCTTCATGGATCCTGTAGATTAGAAATGCAAATAAGGTGAAAATACTTAACAAAATGCAACCAACACAAAGCTATACCTTACAAGCAAAAACCAATCCCATCAAGGGAAGAAGAAGCCTTTGCACCCAAACAAGCTCCTAGACAAAGATAATCCTTAGACAAATGGATTCCAATGTGAAATGCTACCTAAATTGTGCAACTCACTATCCTAGCTCAAGAGTGATTTTGGCATGGTAACTTTGCATAAACTTGGATTATGAAAATGGCTTGGGAGAAGTTCTATTTATAGACTTTTGGAAGGGATTTTGATCCAAGGGTGGAGATTGATTTGGGAGATAAATAGTGGAGGATAAAAGTGAAGTGGAGGGCCTAGATTGAATCTTGAATGAATGGAGGGCTAGGAATAAAAGTGATTCTTTTATTCATTTTGGGAAAAGGGATATTAAATAAGGTTGGGTGAGATGGATTATTTTTGAATTAAAGATTCATATGGGGGAATGGAAATGAATTAAAAATTCATTTGGGGAATGTAAATGAATTAAAAATTTATTTGGGGAAGAGGAGAAATAAATGGGGTATGGGGGTGTAAGGAGAAATAAATGTGATGTGGGATGTTTTTAAATAAAAAATTGACTTATGTGGATTTAATTCAATTTTTTATTTGGAGGATGTGGGGAAGGGTGTTAAACAAGGTTTAACCACCCAAATGAAGGGGTTAGGATAAATTAAACAGAGGTTTTATTTAATTAATCTTAGGGCTAGGATGAAGTAGGCTAGGGTAGGCAATTAAATAATAGCTATTTAATTGTCTATGGTAGGGATAGGTCAATTATAGGCTGAATTAATTAGTTAACATGGTTTTTAACTAATTAATTAGATTTAGAAAAAAGGGGGAAATTGATTTAATAAATATTGCATATTTATTAAATTAATAGGCTAAGGTTTGAACTATTGAATTAATGAAATTAATTCAATTTTGGGGATGAAATGGTGTGAATTTGGAAAGCGAAAGGGGTAATTAATTAAATAAAAATTTAATTAATTGGTTAGAAGGGAAATTGGTATGTTTAGGGATGTCGGGAGTCAGTTTGGTGGTAGAAGATATTTTTAGCTGTCTACATTTGCCCCTCTTTGATGTGGTGTCAGGACCTAAGAGGGAAGTGGCGTTAGGTCGAAGAAAATATGCCCCAGCTGCCAGGAAGGAATAAGATGGATAGGGGATGCCCCCTCGAGAAGTTGGCAGGAAAATAAAAATTTTGCAAGTGAGCTCTCGAAAGGATGTGACGGAAGTGAAAGTTGGGTAGGTGATGGAAAAAGAGGATGGCAAAAAGAAAAATGGAGAAAAAAGGCTGAGATATGCACCCCGGAGGAAAAAAGAAGGGGTGGAAGGATGACATGGCCCACTATATTAGGAAAAGTGGGCCCTAAGAGTGCCACATTTGCACATGTTTGACTTTTGAGAAGAAAGGATGAAGGAGAGATGGCTGACCGCAACCCCCAGTTCCCGCATCTTCAACACATCTCCGAGTGGTTCTGAGAGTATAGCCAAGCACCAGGCACTAGACCCCCGGTAGGGCCTAACCCTAACTTTGTAATTTCCTCGTTTTACGTGCATTTTTTTAGGTTTTGGTTTTTGGTGTCGGGGCGTGTAGCACCAACGGCAAGGTGGATTAGCGCCATCGTCTGGATTGGCGCTATCTGCCTGGGTAGGGTCAGGGCAGTTTTGTTACCATTTAGTAGCCAAATTGGCGCTATTGTCCAAATTAGCGCCATTGATGAGAAGAAGAGGTTTTGAGCACCGTAGCACCAAACTGAGGTTAGGGTAGTGCTATATTATGGAATAGTGCTATCCTCTGCAATGGCGCCAAAGGGAATGCACAGTAGCACTATCATAAGGTTTAGCACGAAAATGGGTTTGGATTGGCGCTATGCTCCGGAATAGCATAAAGGGGTGGAATTCGTAGTGCCATTCTGGGAGTGGCGCATAAGGCTGTCTATGTTAGCGCCAAGTATGGTTGCTTTAGATAGTAGAGGAAAGGGGGTGATTTTAGAAAGAGATAGGTTAATATATAACCAGAAAGTGGTGGGTGCAAGATACGCAGCGGTTCATATTACAGTCACGGGAGCGATGAGTGCCATCTGTGATGGCACTGTTCGATGGTTTTGATGATGCGATGCGGGCTCAACTGGTGAGGTTGGGGCTTCTAACGATGGCCTCGATGCTAGTGTTGTGAGCTCATAGAGCTCTGATGACGGCCATGGTGGAGCGATATCACATGGAGACTTGTAGCTTTCTGTTGCTGACAGGAGAGATTACCATCACACTTGAGGATGTTTATCGCATCCTCAAGCTACCTATCCAAGGCCGACGTGTTAGATATGACACAAGGAGAGGGTAGAGTGCACTAGTCAGAGTGTTTGGAGCAGATCCCCTGGTTCTCTTAGTGGACGAGAGGGAGATGGATTATGAGGGGACCCTTGCTGCGAGTGCAGATCCCTTTGCCTTATTCCTTTGTGCATTGATTGGTGGGGTTGTGATGCCTGATAGGCGAGGTAGGGGTTTTCCGGTTGGCTAGGGGGGATGATAGAGGGGATGGTGACGCATGAGATTGTCTATGCTTGGGGGTTGGAGATGCTAGCTCAGCTATACCATGAGATACACACAGTCACCTATCTGCATGATAGAGCTTTATCTGCTAGAGTTACTCTACTACATGTATGGATTTAGGAGCACATCCTTGTTATTTGGTCGACATGTGGTTACTATCGGCGACCTTTTGAGGCCTTTGTGTTTTTGTATCGGGATGCAGAGTACACGTATACTAGCTGGGTGCGATATTGGTGGAGGATACTGGATGACATGATTATCGTGGTCTGGTGACCATACATCAGTGTAGAGGAGTGGCCAGATGATGTGATTCATCTTCCATTTACCTTTCAGTAGAGATACCTTATGGGTCAAGGAGACCATACCATAGAGATGTACCTACCCTCGCAGGTTATGAGGTAGTTTGGTTTAGTACAGGACACCCCTTAGTAGATGGCGATATACGCACGGACTCCTCGAGATGCGGCCTACCGGCCTGCAGCCATACAACCACAGGTTGCTCTGAGTGATTTTGCAGTGCTTCGGCCAGTACAGTGGGATTGGAGGAGCACCGTGAGGTATGCAGGTACGATGGCTACATGCAATATATGGTGGCATATGCATCGGCCCACGCAGTTGACAGATCCAGCAGAGGAGGCAGCAGGGGCAGAGGGGGATGATTCAGGTGGAGATGGAGACAACCCTGATGGGGATGGAGATGAGCTTATTGTGGAATACCTTGTGGAGGTGGGAGATGATGGAGAGGAGAGATTGTTTGGGAGGGATGGCCAGCTGATGGATGTGTTGGCAGTAGCGGCAGTAGGACAGGGACAGGTGGGGCAGCAGGTCCCTGCGCAGTAGGTATAGGTTGGAGCAGTGTGATAGCCAAGAGGACCTCAGCGGCACAGGGGACAGCCGAGGGCAGATGAGGGTGACTTACCTCCACCACAAGTGGGGCAGCAGCAGGTTGGTGGGCATGATGCAGAGGCAGGGACCTTAGGGACAGCTTTGGAGGCAGAGGCTGGGGGTGAGAGGCTTACGTCTTATCAGAGGTGATGAGGGGGAGGAGATGGAGACCCTGAGAGCACAGGTGGTGAGCCTTCAAGAGGCATTAGATGGTCGGGATGCAGAGTTGGTACAATTGCGGGGGGCACTGGCCTTATTAGATGGGGTAGATGGATAGGTGGCTACATTGTAGGCACAGTTGGCCCAGGTGCAGGGTGATATAGAGGTGTTGACTAGAGAGTGGGATACAGCTCTTGGCAGGGCACAGCAAGTAGAGACTGCATTGAGCAGTCTATAGGCTTCAGGCGGGGGACTTGCCTTGATTTTGGTAGGGATGCAGGCTCAGTTGTCCCAAGTATAGACATATTCACATCAGATATAGGGACAGTTGAGCTAGGCACAGTGGCGGATAGTTCATGTACAGGGGGAGTTAGCAGAGGCCAGAGCATGGATGGAGTACTATCGGGGGTTGTATTACGCAATTGTGCCAGCAGCGCAGCGTGCCCTGAGCTATAGCCAGGTCAGCAGATCAGGGGCATCGAGATCTCATAGATTGAGATCTATTCAGTTGGTTCAGTAGACGATGCCTCCACCCTCGCACATGCCCTAGTAGGCTCCATAGGTGCAAGTACAGGTGCTGACACAGCCACAGCCACCAGCAGGATCACAGGCATGGCCAGGATCAGAGTCCCTCACTCCTTTGGAGAGAGGATCCTCTCTGTGATAGTTTTACCATGTTAGCCTTTAGAGGCATTGTATCAGGACATTATATTTTTTGATGATGTGAACGATGTACATTTCTTTGCGGTGATTATAGATGATGCGATGTTTTTTTTTTTTGGTTTATGATGTCCTATTATGATGATGCCTAAATGATGGGTGCCAATATATTTTATGGTTTGATATGCTATGGATGTGTTATGTTTATGCAATTATGTGTGTGATTTTTTTTATGGATGCATGAATGATGGATGTATTTGTGATATATGTATGGTGTGTAGATGCCACTAGATGATTTAAATGTTGTTTCAATGATGATGCTTATGATGTTGTAATGTAACGAATTGTTTATGAGATGATATATGTATGGAATGTAATGGGATGATACTAATTTAATTTGTAACATGCACCTATGTGATGACAAATATAAATGAGTATGATATGATTTGTAAATGATGTGCAACTAAATGATTTTAAAATGAACCTAATTATTGTGCCGATTAAATGGATTAAAAATAAATCTAAATGAGATGCTATTTTAAAATGATTCTAATGATGTGCAATGAAGCTAAATGATATTGAATTTTTAAAATGAATCTAAATGATATGCAATGTTTAGAATGAATCTAAATGATATGTAATGTTAAAATGAATCTAAATGATATGTAATTTTAAAATGAATCTAAATGATGTGCAATGAAGCTAAATGATATTGAATTTTTAAAATGAATCTAAATGATATGCAATGTTTAAAATGAATATAAATGATATGTAATGTTTAAAATGAATCTAAATGATATGTAATGCAAGTTAAATGGAGACGATATGTGGGATGCATACTAGGTGATAGGCAATATGATCAAGTCCTGATACACATGATGTTCGTTGTTTGACCTTGGGTAGTAAGGCGGTGGGAAAGGGGATTGGGTGGGGAAAGGAAAGGGGCGTTTGTATGGGGTATGGATAGGATTGGGAGCATCTAGAGAATGGGGTTAGGGGGATGAGAGGATTGTTTAAGTCATAGGCCGCGACATCATTGAGGGGGGGGTTTGGTTTGGTTGGGTAGAGATGTGGTAGGGAAATGGGATTAGTGAGGGACTGTTAGATGGGGGGGAAAGTATGGAATCTAGGCCCAGATGGGGATGTTGAATGAGTGATTAGGATTGTGATTTTACTTAAGCTAGTAACAGTAGTTGCACAAGAGTAATTGAAAGCATTTCTTAGTTTAATATAGCAGTGTCGGATACAGTTCACGAAGGTATGAAGTGACCTAGGTGATGATGTATATCCCATGATTGCATGGATGAGACTCACACACAATAGGTTGAGTTCATGCGTGCCCAAGGTAGTATAATTTTGCCTAGCCTAGGAAGGGAACTCATAGCGATGAGTGCAAATAGTACATATAAGGTTTTGATGCCTATATATGCAAATGGGACACCTCAGGCTAGAACTGACCTGGGCTTCAAAATATGAATACTATTCTTGGAGTAATGTGTTAGTGCCTGAATTGACTGGTAGTTTTTGAGCAATTTTCATTCAGGCACTCTCCCTAAGTATCCAAAAAATGCTCTAAGTAATGGACCTCCTCAGCAGTTTTCAGCTGCACCATCATATTTCTTGAGGAGGAGGTCATCATCATCATGTTTGTTTCGATGATGGTCATCATCATCATGTTCTCCGTCGACCGGTTTCTCATCGTCATCATCATATTGAGGCATCGGGTGATGTTTGGTTTTTATCATGATGATGCTGACGAGCTACAGTGCGCCCTGATCTGCTCGCGAGGGTGATTCTTCAAAGTCTCCGGTGATCTTCCATTTATCACCTTGCGCAGGCATGATGATGATGTTGCTTATTCTTTGAGTTGCTCGACCTAACTTGTTTTGTCCTAAGGGTCGTCGTCATCAGCATCATATTTCCTTTTATCACCGTGTTGTTTACGGGAGTCATCATATCATCTGCATCATGATATCTCGCCGGGGTGATATTTCTATCATCGGGTGATCTTGGTTATGATCATCCTGATGATGTTGTTGAAGAGTTCTAAGTGCGACCCGATATTCACTAGGGTCATCATATTTTGGACGTCAGGATGATCTTAGTCAATATCATCCTGAATGATGTTGTATCACCTTGTTCTTTGTTTCTCATCCTGATGATGCTGACGTCATCCGTATATCAGGGTGATATCTTTCTTTCTGCCTATCTGCATCATGATATTTCTGAAGGAGGGGGTGATATTTTCATATCACCCGGATATATGTTTGTTCGAGCATCATGATGATGCTGATATGAGGAGGTATCCGCTTGCCGGCTTCGTGCGCTATCTACTGGGGGTGATCTTTTCAAGCATCATCATCATATTCAGTTATCGCCCCGATCTTGTAGTGGAGCTACAGTGCAACCTGATATTTGTGCATCAGGAGGATATTTCCAAATATCCGGTTGTCTTCCGAATATCATGATGATGTTAATATGATGATGACGTCATCAAGGTCCCGCAGGGGTCATATTTCTAACACTGATCATCTTGAAGAGACCTCCTGATATTTGCAAACATGATGATGACGTCATCCGGATATGAGGAGGTGTGCAGTAGGCAGATATGATGATGACGTCAGCAGGATATGATGATGACGTCATCAGGATGTTCATCGGCCAGACTTTTGGTATAGGCTCAGCAGGAGGATGTTCCTCCGATGGATCCGGTTGTGCGGGTGAAGGCGAATATCATGCAGTTTGTATTGCGATATCATGATGACGTCAGGGTGATATTTCGAACAACGGGATATCATGCTGCTGAAGGATCATGATGATGAAGTCCTATACTAGTGTCGTCAGGAGCAAAAGCACCGACATGATATATGCTCATGACCTAGTATATTAAGTGTTAAAGAGGTTGCTGCGGGGTGCATGTGGGATAATGTTATCCTGCATATTCGAAATATCATGATGATGGACCTCGGCGGGAAGTGGTTGCGATCGACTGTTTGATGTTCTTCCCGAGGCCGCGGGTTGGTGCGCCATCAATGGCGATTGTTGCAGAGGTGTGGGCGATGGCGTGGGCTGATGTAGTACCTGATTGAAGATCTGGATCCCTAGGCGGCGGCGCAAGGCTCGAGAAATCTTCCTGTCTCCTCCCCTACCTGCTGCATTCAAGTTTGGGCGCCAATCTGGTAGTGTTTGAGCGCCATTTCTATGATACTGTATATCTGGCGGGAGTTTTGGTCAACCTGGTAGTTAATGCTGAAAGCGCCTTCCTGCTATATAATGCAGATGGTGTTATTCATTTGAGGTTGTTGAAAGTTGATGATTTTTGGCTCTGTAATGCATAACCAGCTGATCTGGTTGCTCTGTACAGCTTGATCTTGTGAGTTTATGTATCTCCTGTTGTAGGACTTGGCATGAATCCACTGGTTTCATTGGTTGATCTTATATGAGTAATGCTATCTTAGCATGTGTTGTGTTAATTCTGTCTCCAGTATTGCATGTATTCTTCTTCTGGATCTGGATATTTGTGTGATGTTTAGATTCTAGAGCATAGAATTCCTATGTTGAATGTCTGATCTTTTAACCTCTGCTCAAGGGGCAGATTAAATTGTTTTCAGGTTGAACATTGGGAAGGGTATACTGCAGTAGGGATGCCATAAGTAGAGATAGCTCAACACTCTATATTGGGAGATATCTGTAAGGCAGATATCATGTGTATCCCCCTGAAATCCAGTTCTAGCTATTTATGCTGATCATTCACAGGTGTATGTCTACCGACTCCAAGCCCTGGATAGGCACCAATCATGCTGTGTTCTTGTGTTATACACCATGTCCAGCTTTGCATCCAAATTCATATCAAACCATTTCATACTTCCACCTGTTAGTTGTAGGAGTAGGATTAGGAACCCCCTGCATGCTCTCATACCCAACCAGACATCATGTCCAAGAATGTTGCCAGCCTTGTGATCTATCATGCAGATCTTGGTCCATACATGAGAGTATTCTGCCTGTTGTTGTCAAGTTAGATCTTTCTATCTTTGAGCTAGTCAAGGTTACATCTTGAGTTATAGGGATACCCCCCTTGGTGCGGCAGAACCAGAAGTGAAGGGGAGGAGCTCACGCAACCTCCTGTATTCAGTTGGCCTGAATCTGCCTGTGCATTAGAAGTGGCAAACCCTAATGCTGATTCAGAAGAAAAACCAACATAATGAAATCAACCCACAAGCACAGCATACATAAATAATTGACCATGTCTACTCTAGGTGTTGTCCGCGTACCATGATATGATGGGATCAAGGTAGCTTTGGAGATAACTTAGAGCGAGACAAAAAGATAAAAATCAATAATCAGAAAGACCAATAAAAAGATACAAATAGCCTTTGTGTGCTCTTGCCAAGAGACGTGGTGATAGAATGATAGATTTTTGTCCATTGTAGGAAAGATATATCCTAGGATGCAGATCCGTTGGTGTTGATTGGAGAATTTTTGGAAGATGGGCAAAAGAACAGTTTGGCCATATGTAGGATTATAGTTGGTATGTTGATTGATGATTTTTGTGTTAGGGAGCATGTTTCAAGTGTATACATATCGTGTGTATCATTGATGAGGTCTAGAAAGCTCAGTGAATGGGGACCATCCAAACGGGTTGGATGGGTGCATCTTATATACCTGAGTACTGGAAACATCCTTCGTATTCCAGACTGCCTACATACCCTATGTCCATGGGATCAAGGTACTTTTAAGATGCGGGTGAAATGAATATGTAGTTCTAGCTTGACTTGATGATGTGGGAATGGTTTGGGATGGGTTTGATGTGATGAAGATTGATGTGTGTTTGATGATCGTGATGAGATGTGTTGTTTTTTGAATTTTCTGTCTGTTCTATTGTTTTTGTATTTTATGATTTTGTGATTTTTTTTGGATTTTTCGATTTTATATGTACAAAGGGAGCTTATAAGGATCCTCGTTCCATGCATTGACTTTGGGATGGGGTAGGATGGGTTGGGCGATAGGACTTGATGTTTTAGAATTCCAAGCCATGGGATGCGTGAGATATGGAGTGGTGTGACGAGAAGAGGACTTATTAGATGGTAGAACCGGCCACTATGCATAGTGCCTGGAACAGGTTTTCACCATGGTACTTATCCAAGGCATCACCGAAGTGATTTTCACCATTGGAAGTTTTTATTGCACTCAGGTTTTTTTCTTGATTTTTTTATTTTTTTTATTTTTTGACTTGGGGTACCCGATGGGTTATGCATAGAATTTCTTAAGATGCAGGATGTTCATCGGCTCATCTAGAGGCTATCCCTCAGGTGTTGCTAGCTGATATGCTCCAGACCCATAATCAGCCATGACGACATAAGGTCCTAACCAATTGGGTTCAAACTTTCCTTGCTTAGGATGCTCTTGCAGGTTCTTCTGATTTTCCATTAGGACAAGGTCACCTACCTCAAATTTTTAGGTTCTGATCTTCTTGTTGTAGCTTCTTCGAAGGCAGTTTTGGTATGCCTGTAGGTGGTTTAATGCATTCAGGCGTTTCTCATCCAGCAGTTCTAGTTGATGCAACCTTGCGACGCGGTAGTCCTCATCAGAGATAATGTTTTGCAAGGACACTCAGAGAGATGGGATCTCGATCTCTATAGGTAAAATGGCTTCGGATCCAAATACTAGTATGGAGTGGCTCCTGTAGGAGTGCGGATGCTTGTGTGGTAAGCCCATAGGGTGGGGTTGAGTTGGAGGTGCCAGTCACGGCCAACTTCATTGACTGTCTTTTTTAAGATGCGAAGGATGGTTTTATTAAACGCCTCTACTTGACCATTTCCTTGAGGGTAATATGGTGTGGAGAAGTGGTGTTTGATGTCAAACTTTTCGTACAAAGTGCGAACTTCTTGGTTTTTGAAGGGCTTTCCATTGTCGATGACGATGGAATGGGGGATACCATATCGGTAGATGATATAGTGGAGAATGAATTTTGAGATTTGGTTACCTGTGGTGAAGGTAAGTGGAATTGCTTCCACCCACTGGGTAAAGTATTCGGTAGCAGTGATAATGAACTTATGGCCGTTGGAAGATGGAAGATGTATTTTCCCTACAAGGTCGAGTCCCCACTGTGAGAAAGGCCACAGTGTTGTGATCAGTTGCAGCTCCTATGCTGGTGCATGGATGAGATCACCGTGCTGTTGGCATGGGAGGCACTTCTTGATAAACCTGTGAGCGTCGTGGTCCATGGTAGGCCAATAATATTCGGTCCTAAGGATCTTTTTAGATAGGGTAGGCCCACTGGAATGTGCCCATAAATACTTGCGTGTACCTCTTCCAAGGCTACTTCAGCTTCCCTAGAGTCTAAACATCGGAGAAGCATGCCGTCAAGACTCCTTTTGTATAGTGTGTCACCGACAAGAATGAAATGGGAGGCTCAACGGATGAATGATTTTTGCTAGGAAGTGGATAGGTTAGGGGGAAGGATATTGTCATGAAGGTAAAGGTATGTTTCCTGATACCATGGGGATAGAGGACCAGTGACTTCGCACACTAGTTCAGATTGAAGAATTTCATATGTTGGGATGGGGAGCTCTTCTATCAAGAATTCATATTTCTTGCTATCCTTTTTCATAGCGACCAGAGATCCTATGGTAGCCATGGCATCTGCTGCTTTATTGTTGAGCCTTGGAATTTGCTCAAAGTGGATGTCCTGGAAGTAGTCCTTGAAATCATCAACCATCTTCTTGTAGGGCAGGAGTTTGTCATCTTTGGTCTTGTATTCATTATTGACCTGCCTGATGACCAGTTGGGAGTCGCCATACACAGTTAGCTTTTCAATTTTCCATTGGATGGCCATGCGGAGACCTGTGATAAGAGCCTCATACTCTACTATGTTGTTGGTGCATGGAAATGTATTTTGAATGATTTAGGAATCATGTCACCATGAGGGGTAACGAATAGGATGCCTGCCCTGAGCCTCTGTGGGTATATGATCCATCAAAATACATTTTCCATGTGTTTGGAGCTAGTGTGGTTGTCAGGATGGCTTCGTCTGGAAACTCTACTATTGTAGGATATTCTGCTGGAATAGGTGCTTCGGCGAGCTAATCTGCTATGACTTGTCCTTTAATGGCCTTTCTCTCTGTGTATTTAATGTCAAATTCAGTTAGAATCATGACCCATTTTGCCATTCTACCAATGAGAGTCGCTTTGTTTAGCAAATACTTCAGTGGGTCGATCTTAGCAATGAGCTTGGTCTTGTGATTGAGCATATAATGTCTTAACTTTTGTGATGTAAAGATGAGGGCTAGACATGCTCATTCAATTTGTGTGTAGTTAAGCTCATATGAGATCAAGGTGCGGCTGATGTAGTCGATGGCTCTTTCCTTCCCATGCTCATTATGTTGTGCTAACAAAGCCTCGATTGATGTGTCTGTAGCTAAGATATACAAGAGGAGGGGCTCTCCTTGTCTTGGTGGAGTTAGAATAGGGGGATTAACCAAATATTCTTTTAGCTGATCGAAGGCATGCTGACACTGATCGGTCTAGGCGAAAGCCATATCTTTCCTGAGGAGATGTTGGAATGGTTGACACTTATCAATGAGTTGGGTGATGAACCGGCGAATGGACTATAGTTTCCCCTACAGGCTTCTCAATTGTTTCAATGTTTTGGGAGGTGGCATTTTAGTGATAGCCTTGACCTTCGTAGGATCTACCTTGATTCCTCGTCTGGAGACTATGTATCCCAGCAGTTTTTGTGAGGTGATGCCAAAGACGCACTTCTTCGGATTGAGACGAACATTATATTGCTCTAGCCTATCAAAGATCTTGGCTAGCACATCTAAGTGTTCTTCTCTGGTCTTGGATTTCCCTAGCAGGTTGTCCACATAATCTTCTATGATGTGGTGAAACAAGTCATGGAAGATGACGGTCATAGCTCTTTGATAGGTAGCTCCCGCATTCTTTAGGCCAAATGGCATTACCACCCAGCAGTAGGTTCCCCATGGGCAGATGAAGGCTATTTTGTGCTGATCTTCTTTAGCAATTTTGATTTGGTTATACCTTGAAAAGCTGTCCATAAGGGATAACATTTCATGTCCTGCTATTAGGTCCACTATCATGTCGATATTTGGTAGTGGGAAGTCGTCTTTCGGGCAGGCTTTGTTGAGATCCCTAAAATCAGTACAATAGCAGATTCAGCCATCCGATTTAGCAACTGGTATAAGGTTCGAAACCCATTCAGGATAATCGATTGGGCGAATGAACCCCACATCCAGTAATTTCTTTAGTTCTGCCTTGACTAGGAGAGCCACTTGAGGATTCATCCTTTTAAGTTTTTGCTTGATGGGTTTCACATCGGGACGCACTGCAAGATGATGAACAACCAAGGCGGGATCTAGCCTTGGCATGTCTGCATAGGTCCATGTGAAATTGTGATTTCTGCGTGTGAAGAATGCCAAGAAGTCTTCCTATTCAAACATGCTGAGAGATTCTACTCTGTATGTGATTTTCGGCTCTTGTTCTGTCCCCAGGTTCATTTCCTGAGCTAGTTCTACCAAGATGGGTGATCTGTCTAGATATACTTTGTCTACCTCAAGGAGGCCCATGCTTCCATCTCCTGGTGCCTCGTGGAGGTTTTCACCAGGATATATGTCTTTTATTTTTACTATTTTGGGATCTGATACTGCCGTAGAACAGTTTTCACCATCAAGTCCATGTTTTACTTTTGTGTTTTTGTGACTGGAAGTAGGGGTTGTCTCCCTGAAATAGGCATTCGAATTGAGTTCCATAATATATCCTATCCTGTGGTCTCCCAAGGGGAACTTGTCTCTGGCTCCCATCATTTTAGCAATAGCTTTGTCATTTGGTGCGACATCAAAGACAGAAGGTCCTCGTTGGTCCCAGTCAATGAGGTCAGGGTAAACTAATGGTAGGTCATTGGATGTTGAGGGGATAGTGGCGACTGAGTAGATGGTGTAAATGGATGAGTCAAAAAAGTTAGCAAAATCACTAAAGGAGTCTTGAAGGCCCGTTTCGTTAACATTGTCGACGTTTAGAGAGACCGCAACGACCTTGGCTAAGATACATTTGCCAGTATTAAGGATGCGTTGTGGTTGACCATACCCTAATCGTTGAGTATAAGGGTTTCTTTTGGCTTGCAGCAGTTCTACAATCCCCTGTTCATGAAGGCCAATGCTGCCTTGTCCTTTGTAACCCATGCTTTTGACCATTTCAGAGCCCTTGCCGTAAATGTTGGTAGGGATGGTGGGGATGTCTTGCTTTGTTTCTTCATCCTTGTAAAGCCAGGATGAAATATCCTCGAGTACGTCCTGATCGAGAAGGTGCTTTTTCTCAAAGATGGGGAGGGTTTGTACTTGATGATGACCGTGTTGGCTGCCTCTATGTTTGGGGTGCCAAATGTCTTAGGAGTGGGTAATGCGCCCACACAAAAGGTGTCGTGGAGGTTATATTCCCCACATCCTTGGTCGCTGAGTGTGATCTTGACCTCAGGTGGTGGAGGTGCTTGGGATGAAGTGGTGGTGAGGCTGGTGGGGTCTATGTATGAGGTGGAAGCCGTAGGATTGGTTTTGATGGTGGCTTTATTGTATGGATAGAAGGTTTGGTTGTGACCTTCCAGAAAACTACAGTATTGGAAGGGACAAGGGTCGGCATAGATAGTAACTTCTGTGTCGTTGTGGGGAAATTTGAGGCATTGGTGGAAGGTGGATGGGACGGCTTGCATGGCATGAATCCATGGTCTGCCGAAAAGAATGTTATAGGGGAGGTCAAGATCCAAAACCTGACATTTTGTTTCGAGGATTTTTTGTCCCACTTGAATAGGGAGCTTTATGGTGCCCTCAGATCTCTCGATGTCATCATATCCTTTGATTGTGATGCACTCGCTAGCATCTACAACCACATCAGAGTACCCCAAGTGTTTTAGCAATTTTAGAGTGCATATATTTAGGCTGGAGCCACCATCTATTAGGACTCTTTTAATGGTGTGTTTGTGAATGCGGACCTCAATGTGTAGTGCATCATTATGTAGGTGTTCAGAAGAAGGGAGATCTTTTTCAGAAAATGTGAGATGGTGTGGTGTGGCGATATGTCTGACCATGGCTTGAAATTGAGTTACATCCAAGTTTGCGGGGACTTGTGTTTCCAAAAGGGCTTTGTCAAGGACGTCCTTGTGGAGGGGTGATGTACGAAGCAGCTCAAGGATGGAGATTTGTGTGGGTATCTTTCCTAGATGTTCTAGGAGGTTATATTGATTGGTGGGTGATGGACGCATGGTTGGATGAGGGCGGGGCGATTGGATGTGGATGGAGGTGTTTGGTTGGTAGGAGGGGCAGTGCAGATAGATACACGGCCCTGACGGGTTGTCACAGCGCAATCAGGTGCTTGTGCCTGAATGGTGATTGTGTTGACATGGTGGGATGAGGGTTTGATGTGGTCGATAATGGAGTCATAGGATGCGGGTGGTGGGGTGACATTGTATGCTTGGTTGGACGAGGAGGCTTTATTATGGTTGGGTAGGGGATCCTTATAAGATCCTAGGTTGGCATTTGGTGATGGTTGGGTGCCATGATCGAGGCTGACTAGGTTTTGTTCTATGAGGCCTTGGATGCAATGTTTTAGTTACATACAGTCAGTTGTTTTATGGCCCGCCATGCGGTGGTATTCGCAGTAATCATTTTCGTTATACCATGCTACTTTGAGCTTGTTGTCTTGACGTGGTCAAACAAGTGGGAGTGTGACCACTCCTTGTTTGAGACATCTATCGAGGACGTCCCCGATGGGTTCTGCTAATGGTGTGAATTATCTGCGAGGTTTGCATGGTTTATTTGGCCATCTTGGGTTATTTACATTTGTTGCATATGTATGTGCAGGTGTTTGGTTTTGGATATGTTGGATGGCTTTCACATCTGTGACACCGTCATTCAGATTGTTCTTGTTCTTCCCCCAATAGCGTGATTTGTCATTTGTTTGTGTGTTGGCATTTTTGTTGTTATTGGGGGCGTTGTTATTGGATTTGTAGTTGTTATTGTTGTTGTTGGATTTGGGGTCGTACAGTTTGATGAAGCCCTTGGCAATGAGGGCTCATTCGATAGTAGTGCCTTTGTCGATGACCTCTTCAAAGGTAGATGTGCAAAGAATTTGTAGATGAAACCCTAATTCCTGATTAAGGTTGGCCACAAACACGGTAACGAGATGTTTCTCAAGAATGGGCCATGGAAGTTTGCTTGCTAAGCCTCTCCACCTTTGCAAGAAGGAAGCAAAGGATTCTTCGTTCTTTTGTTTGGTGTTGCAAAGGTCGGTCATAGACATTTCATGCTCGAAATTGTAGAAGTGGTTTACAAATTTCTCCGCAAGCTCAGGGAAAGTCCTAATGCCTGGGGGAAGATGTGCGAACCATTTAGCGGCTTGACCGCCAAGGCTTCGTGGAAATAGTCTCATTAGATAGGTGTCGTTATTAGAGACTTTGAGGCAAGCAATGTAGAACTCCTGAAGGTGGTCCCTAGGGTCTCCCTTTCCCTTGTATTTTTTAAATTTGGGTGTCTCGAAGTTCTTTGGGAAAGGGGGCAGGTACAAAGTGCAATCGAATGGGTAGGGGCAAATATCTTCAAAGGAATAGTGTCTTCATTTGCCCCCAGTTTGTAGGTCATCTACCTTTTGGATTAAACCTTGTAGGATAGTTGTGAGATCCTGTGGTTGTGGTGGTTGAGGTATGTATGCTTGTTGGTTGGTGAGATGTTGGAGATGGGGTGGGATTTGATGTTGGGGATGTGTTTGAATGAGGTGTTGGTATTACGGGTTGGTGTTTGGGTTGATTGGTGCCTGATGTTGTTGATGCGCGTAGAGTTGTTGGAGAACATGAGGTGGTATTTGGGGATTGGGATTATGTGGGTAGGTGACATTAGATGGATTGACATTGGGTATATGGACGTTGGATTGGTTAGGTGTGTTGTGAGGTGGTTGGGAGAATAATTGTCATAAGTATGCAATGGTTTGAGGGTTGGGTGGGGGCACACTTGTGGAGGTACTTGCCTGTGTGGTGTTCCCTTGTACGCTTAGGGTGATTTGTGGGACGAAAGGGTTTGTGGTAGTGGTGGTAGTGGATGTGATAATGGGTTGGGAAATGGTAGGGATGGTGAGATTTGTGGAAATGGCAGATGTGGTGGCAGTGGAAGTAGTAGATACGGTAGGTGTTGATGTTTGAGAGGTGGTGGGTTGGGTATGTGAGGTAGATGCTTGGGTATTTGATGGGGTAGGAGTAATTGTAGAGGTAGATGGTGTTGCAAGCATGAGGTTAACTAGTGTTGTCATTGATGTCAACATACTCATATTGCATTAATGAGAAGGATTGGATGAGCTGTGTGCTGAGGATATTGAGAAAATTAGCCTCAATCAAGAACAGTGAAGAACAGTGATGACATTAAGGTAAAAGTCCAAGATAAGATGAATATCAAAGGATGCAGTTTAAAGGGTTTTCATATATGAGTCTTGAGATGCTCCCGTCAAGATTTCAGAGGTCCGCATGAAGATCTGAAGAAGTTGTGGTCACTCTAGTAGAACCGGTTCCAGCAGATGTTTAGTGATGATAGAGTGTCACAGATTGGTCCGGTGAGCTCCAGAATTGCATTATCTCATTCTACGGATTGGAGAGAGTGTTGAAGAAGTCAGTGTAAAGTGATAACTAGATTTGTTCATGGTCTAGAGGTCCAGAAGCACCTTTTTCATTGTGATAGTGGCGACAGACTATGTTCTTGAAGTTTCGGATGAAGAAGAGAAGAATTCCAGTAAGTTGATAAAGTGCAGATGTTCTTGGTGACTCAGGAAAGGTTTTGGTGATCCTCAGATCATGCACAAGTCTTATTGGCGGTCCGCATTGAAGTTAGAGTTTGGATTTGATGTAAAGACCACCAGTTGTTGGTGTTCTTCCTGAGTCTGGCCGACCGGATGTATTACACGTCTTGCGGATGATCTTATAGGTGTTTGCCAACTTAGATGATTGTTCCTAAGTCAATGCCTTGTATAAATAAGGGATTGTGAATTCATTTTGAAGTGTGTCTTGGTGTGATGAGTGTGAGGTAGCGAAGAGGAATGTGAAAGGCAGAGCAAAAGTTTTTGGGCTTAAATGGAACTGATCCAGGCATGGAAAAGATGTCAATCTCCAGTTCAAGTTTGTGATACTTGTTACCTTGTAGACAGTGTCTCTTGTAGGCAGTGTGCCTCTTGTGAGCAGTGTGCTCGAGCAGTGAGCCCTAATTGGCATGTGCCATCTATTTTCTTTATTCTTCTAATAGAGAATAATCCTTGGGTTAATCACCCCATGGTTTTTCCCTTAACCAGGTTTTCCACGTCAAAATCTTGGTGTCTCATGTGTTGATGTGTATCTGCTCTAGTGTTTATGCTTTATGTTTTCATGAATTATTAATTGCTATGCTATTAAATAACAAAGTGGATTTAAGTGTTTGAATTGAAAGCAAGATTAGGATAACTAATTCACCCCCCCTCTTAGTTATCAACAATTGGTATCGGAGCCAAGTTCCTCTAAAAAAAGCTTAACTGCTTGAGGAGATCCAGGATGTCGTCATACAAGAAGGATAGTCCGAAGTTTGATGGAACCAACTTCTCTCTTTGGAAAGGTCGCATGAAATGTCACTTGGAATGTATGGGAAAGGTGTACCTATCCATGGTTACAAAAGCATACGTTCCTCCACAAGGTGGTCCGACAACCCTAAATGAACTCACAGATGCTGAAAACAATCTGCAGACCAAAGAGGCTCTTCTAAGTGCTTTGACTGACTCAGAGCTCTCAAATGTTATTGAACTACCAACTGCCTATGAGATCTAGACTAAACTGGAACTTCTACATGAAGGAGATGAGTATGTTAAGTGTGCAAGGTTGCAGAGTCTAAAAGGGAAATTTGAAAGACTGAAGATGAGAGATGATGAAAATATTAGTACCTTTATGCCTAGAGTAAATGAGCTGGTGTGTAGAATCAGGAATGCTGGTGGAGTCTTGGATGAAAATGAGATTGTTGGCAAAATTCTCAGATCCCTTCCTGCTTCATACAAAATCAAGGTTGCTGCCATTAATGAATTCAAAGCCCATACAACTGTCACAAGAGACCAATTGGCTGACAAACTGGCTGCATTTGAAATGATTGAGTTTGGAGATGATCCCCCCAAGACTGAATTTGCATTCAAAGCCAGTGCCTCTGTGAAAGGTAAACAAAGATTTTATCCGGGTGAAAACTCTTCAAGGAAGCTGTCATGGTATGATCAAGCAAGAAGAGACATGGAAGAGGAAGATGCAGAAACAGCTCAACTTGAAGCCCTCATTGCAAAGAGACTGCCAAGAGGATCCAGTAAGTATGAAGGAAAATTACCCTTTAAGTGCTTCAACTGCAATAAGATTGGTCATTTTGCTTCAAGATGTCAGGAAAGATCTACAAGTTCAAATTCTAACAGACAAAGGTTCCAAAAGAACTGTTATTATGTTCATGAAGAAGATGATAATCAAGGAGTAATAGATGATGAATCAGAAATAGGAAACAAATCCAGAAATGAATGGGTGTTTATTGCCATCAAGGAAGAAGATCCAATATCCTCTGAACTTGTCAATCATAAGGTTGTAGAAAGAGCTTTGGCTGCCCAAATTGAAGAAAAGGATGATTGGGTTATTGACAGTGGATGCTCTCACCATATGATAGGTGACAAAAATAGGTTCCTAGACTTGGAAAGGTATGAAGGAGGAATGGTAAAGTTTGGTGATAATTCTGTTGGTAGAATCAGAGGTAGGGGAACTATTTCTTTTGATGGAAAAACTAAAACTGGTAATGTACTAAATGTTGAAGGATTGAAGCACAATTTTCTCAGTGTTGGATAGTTAGTAGACAAAGGTTATGATCTCCGGTTCAAAAATGGAAGATGCAGGATCTTTGAAAGTTTCAGAACTGAGATTGCATCCGGTACTCAAACAAAAGGTAATATCTTCCATCTAGTTGGTTCTAATAAAAATTGTCTGTTTGTTCAAATTGATCAGAGTTGGTTATGGTATAGAAGGATGTGTCATGTAAATTTTGATAACATCATCAAGATAAGCAATACTTAAGCTATAAGAGATCTTCCAAAATTGGTAAAACCTACAAATAGTTTGTGCAAGGAATGTCAACTAGGTAAACAGAGCAGAGTCTCATTCAAAAGCAAGGATCAGTCCTCTACCGGATTATTGGAATTAGTTCCTACTGATCTATGTGGTCCGACAAGAGTCAAGAGTGTGCAAGGTGATAGATACTTCATGTTACTAGTTGATGATCATTCCCGGATGATGCGGGTTACCTTTCTGAAAGAGAAATTAGAAGCTTTTAAGAAGTTCAAAATATTCAAGGCTATGGTAGAGGATCAAACCGGATTAAAACTGAAATGTCTAAGGTCTGATAGAGGTGGTGAATTCACATCCAGTGAATTCATAGACTTTTGTGAGAAGAATGGTATAAAGAGACAGTTGCCTGCCCCTAGGACTCCACAGTAGAATGGAGTTGTAGAGAGAAAGAACCGGACCATCCAGGACAATGATGATGGAAGCAAATGTTCCCTAGATGTTTTGGAGAGAAGCTATCAACACTGCAATCTACACTCTCAATTGAGTTCAAATCAAAAGCAATACCGGTAAGACTCCTTATGAACTTTGGTTTGGCATCACTCCTACTGTGAGATATTTCAGAGTATTTGGTAGCAAATGTTACATTAAAAGAGATGAAGATCTAGGAAAGTTTGATGCTAGAAGTGATGAAGGAATTTTCTTGGGTTACTCCACTCAAAGCAAAGCATACAAGTGTTACAACAAGAGACTGAGAAAGATGATAGAAAGTACAAATGTGAAAGTTGATGAAGGAATTGAGAAGCCCTCAAGGTTTTATGAATATGATGAAGATGATCAGAATGGTGTTCAGATTCAAAGTATCCAAGCCCCTTCTGAGAAACAAAGTCAAGTTGATCTGGTAAGACAGGAAGAAGAGATAAGTGTCAATGAGATTGATCAAGAATTAGAGGTGCAAGAAATTCCCAAAGTTCCAAGGTATGTAACTCTAAACCACTCTGAAGATCAAATCATAGGTGACAAAAGCAAAGGAGTGCAAACAAGGAGGAGAATTGCTTGTCCAATTTCAAAGATTGAACCTAAGACAATAAATGAAGCCTGTAATGATGAAAATTGGACCAAAGCAATGGAGGAAGAGTTGATGCAAATTGAGAAAAATCACACTTGAGATCTTGTTCCTAGACCTAGAAACAAGAATGTGATTGGAACCAAATGGGTCTTCTGGAACAAATTAAATGAAGTTGGTGAAGTAATCAGAAATAAAGCCAGATTGGTCTGCAAAGGCTACTCTCAAATAGAAGGAATTAATTTTGAAGAAACCTTTGCTTTAGTGGCAAGAATTGAAGCTGTCAGATTATTTCTTGCATTTGCTACCTTCAAAAACTTCAAGGTATATCAGATGGATGTTAAGTTTGCCTTCTTAAATGGTGATTTGGAAGAAGAAGTATACATTGAGCAACTGGATAGATTTCAATTGTCTGATCATGGTGATATGGTCTGCAAGTTGAAAAAGGCACTGTATGGATTGAAGCAAGCCCCAAGAGCTTGGTATGAAAGACTGGATAAACATCTTTTGAAGATTGGTTTCAACAAAGGTACTGTTGACAGTAATTTATATTTCAAAATTGATCATAAAAACATTTTGATTGTTGAAGTGTTTGTGGATGATATCATTTTTGGAGGAATAGATAGTATGTGTAAAACTTTTGCAAGTCAAATGAAAAGTGAGTTTGAGATGTCTATGCTTGGTGAAATGAATTTCTTATTGGGTCTGCAAATTACTCAAACAAAGAAAGGGATCTTCATTTCTCAGAACAAATATACGAAAGAATTGTTGAGGAAATTTGGGATGGAAGATTCAAAGCCAGTGAATACTCCCATGGCAACCGAATGCAAGTTGAGCAAAGATGATGACTCTCCTAAGGTAGACTAGACAAAGTACAGATCAATGATTGGTGGATTATTGTATCTCACTCAAACCAGACTGGATATTATGCAAGCTCTTGGTCTTGTTGCTAGATTCCAGGCTGATCCCAAAGAATCTCATGTCATGGCAATCAAGAGAATTTTTAGATATCTAAAAGGGACAGTGGAGTATGGTTTGTGGTATCCTAGAGATCATGATTTCTCTCTTCATGCTTATATAGATGCAGATTGGGTAGGAGATGTGGATGACCAGAAGAGTACCAGTGGTGGAGCATTCTTTTTGGAAAAGAGATTGGTTTCTTGGCTAAGCCAGAAACAAGATGCAATATCTCTGTCTACAACTAAAGCAGAATACATTGCAGCAGCAAGTAGTTGCACTCAAATTTTATGGATGAAGCAGATGCTAAGAGATATTAAAGTAGAGTATGAGGAGCCTATCACAATTTTCTGTGATAATTCAAATGCAATAAATATTTCTAAGAATCCAGTGTTGCACTCTAAGACTAAGCATATATCTATTAAGTTTCACTTTCTGAGAGAGCAAGTGAACAAAGGTGAAGTTAGACTGGAGTTTGTGCCCTCTAAGGATCAGATTGCAGATATCTTTGCTAAACCTCTTCCCAAGGACTCTTTTGAGTTTCTCAGGAAAAAGTTAGGGGTTATTGCCCCTCTGGTGATGAACTAGGGTGCACTGATGTACATTAGTCTGATGGATATCACAGTCATATCTTGTGATCTGGATTGGTGATGGGGAGCTGCTACTCAGGGGGAGCAGCTGGTATGATTCTGATGTGTTAAAATTGCAAGTATGAGCCCTTTGCCATTGATGTCAAAGGGGGAGAGAAGACATGTGAAAAACATGGTTGTTGATCAAAGGGGGAGCAGTAAAGAAAGAGAAGACATGTGAAGAGTTGTTGCTGATAGGGGGAGCTGTGACAGAAATGAGAAGTTCTTATCTTGATGGTTTTTCACATCAAATGTTGCCATCAATGACAAAGGGGGAGATTGTTGCAAGTATGAGGTTAACCAGTGTTGTCATTGATGTCAACATACTCATATTGCATTAATGAGAAGGATTGGATGAGCTGTGTGCTGAGGATATTGAGAAAATTAGCCTCAATCAGGAATAGTGAAGAACAATGATGACATTAAGGTAAAAGTCCAAGATAAGATGAATATCAGAGGATGCAGTTTAAATGGTTTTCAGATATGAGTCTTGAGATGCTCCCGTCAAGATTTTAGAGGTCCGCATGAAGATCTAAAGAAGTTGTGGTTTCTCTAGTAGAACCAGTTTCGGCAGATGTTCAGTGATGATAGAGTGTCATAGATTGGTCTGGTGAGCTCTGAAATTGCATTATCTCATTCTACGGATTGGAGAGAGTATTGAAGAAGTCAGTGTAAAGTGATAACTAGATTTATTCATGGTCTGGAGGTCTGGAAGCACCTTTTTATTGTGACAGTGGCGACAGACTATGTTCTTGAAGTTCCGGATGAAGAAGAAAAGAATTCCAGTAAGCTGATAAAGTGCAGATGTTCTTGGTGACTCAAGAAACGTTTTGGTGATCCTTGGATCATGCACAAGTCTTATTGGCAGTCCGCATTGAAGTTAGAGTTTGGATTTGATGTAAAGACCACCGATTGTTGGTGTTCTTCCTGAGTCTGGCCGACCAGATGTATTACACATCTTGCGGATGATCTTATAGGTGTTTGCCAACTTAGATGATTGTTCCTAAGTTGATGCCTTGTATAAATAAGGGATTGTGAATTCATTTTGAAGTGTGTCTTGGTGTGATGAGTGTGAGGTAGCGAAGAGGAATGCGAAAGGCAGAGCATAAGTTTTTGGGCTTAAATGGAACTGATCCAGGCATGGTAAAGATGTCAATCTCTAGTTCAAGTTTGTGATACTTATTACCTTGTAGACAGTGTGTCTCTTGTAGGCAGTGTGCCTCTTGTGAGCAGTGTGCTTGGGTAGTGAGCCCTAATTGGCATGTGCCATCTATTTTCTTTATTCTTCTAACAGAGAATAATCCTTGGGTTAATCACCCCGTGGTTTTTCCCTTAACTGGGTTTTCCACGTCAAAATCTTGGTGTCTCACGTGTTGATGTGTATCTGCTCTGGTGTTTATGCTTTATGCTTTCATGAATGATTAATTGCTATGCTATTAAATAACAAAGTGGATTTAAGTGTTTGAATTGAAAGCAAGATTAGGATAACTGATTCACCCCCCTCTCAGTTATCAACAAATGGTTGTGATGATGTCGTGATGGGGGGAAGTTGAGCACCAATCTTAAGAAGATGATCAAGATATCGATTTGGGTCCAACCTTAGGATTTTATCTAGTAGGTCCATGTTGTCGGCGTCTTGTGTAAAGCTCAAGACATCTAGATCATCTTGGGAAATAGTGGGGACATGTGTTGGTGGTGGTGGTGGTGGTGGTTGTTGTCGTAAGTAACTGAAGGGATTTTCATTGGGACCATATGGGGGGATGAGGGAATATGTAGGTGGATTGGGATTGATAGGTATGTTGTAAGTATTGGTGTTGGGCATGCTAAATTGCCAATGTTCCGCCATTTCTTGTTTCTTTTTGCTTTGTGATCTTGTGATGGGCATGCGCGTGTGAATTTGATTTCTAGAAGTAGAGAGGAATGGAGATGGAGACCTTTAGAGAATCCGATAGATTTTGTTGGACCAAAGGATAGGGGTGGTAGTAAGATGGAGTAGAAGAGAGGATGTGGTGGAAGATCGATATGTCTTTCCAAGGGTGATACAAATGGATGATATTGATTTGTGCACAAATTTCGGACCAAGATGGAGGATGATGATGTTTGTTTTGATGAAAAGGGGTTTTGATTTTGATGTTTGTTTTTTATTGATGAGGATGATGTTTTTGGATTGACTTGGTGGTCAACAATTTGAGCTTTAGGTAGGATCTAGATTTTGGCACAAATGGACAATTTTCTTTATTTGGGGTAGACTAATGACCTTATGCAAAGAGGGATGATTTGTTTTTTCTTGAAAGGTATACTAATGAATTTTCAAGGAAAATGTGATGATAATGATGATTTCTAGATCTAGTTTTTGGCTCAAAAGGATGACAAGCTTTGGTTGGTGTTTGGTGGATGGGTGATTTGATTTGGTTTTTTAGATTTTTTGGAATGATTTGTTTTGGTCCAAAGAGATATGCAAAAAAGGATTAGGGGCGGAAATGGATAGATTTAGGCCAATTATGATGTGGCAAAGGGGTCCAACAAATGGTGGTGATTGATTCTCTAAGGTCCAAGAAAAAGGTGTGATTTTTGAAAAATTTTGAAGAAAATATGGATTGACTGTTTGTCAGATTTTGGGGGGAATGAGTGTGGATTATGACAAAGCAGATGGTGGGGATCACAATGGAATCGTTCTTAGTTTTAGGCAAGTCAATCTGAGAATAGCGCCAATCCATGGGTGAAATGGCGCCATAATCAGACAGATATGGCACTAAAACAGGGCAGACAGATTTTGAAGGCAATTTTTTGGATTTTCTTTGATGGGAATTTGATCAAATTATTTTCAATGTCTCTTGGTAGGTTGTTTGTGAATAATAAAAGCACATTTAACACATAATTAAGCACATGAATGCACAACAACCAAGATTTTTTGTTTTGTGAAATGACATATGATTTTGTTTGAACAAGCACTTTTCACAACCTAAGGTGAGAATGTGACAGTATTTGTTGAATCCCCTAGCTGCACCTATTCAAAGTAGGTAGCTCCAGGATCTTGGTAGCACCGGCTCCTCCTTACAATTGCACACTTCTCATGCATACCAAGATTTGGGTTTCTTATAAGGCTTGTCCCTCACTAAACTTTTAGATTGTCCCTGCTACCTCAGCTAAGAACCGCATGAATCAGGGCCGCTTCAAGGGTTTCCCCTCTGCATCAATAAATAGAAGGATTTTGGCTTGCTAAATAATGGTTCGTAGTAAGGACATCCGTTTAGGTGGTTATACGTGCAGCAGCGCTACTCTCCGTTATGGAGTCTCCCAGCCTCCAAGGGTTACACCTTGGAGGGTTTTGGGGGAGGTTAGCTATCGGTATAACACAACAACACCTGTCGCTTGAGACTTTCATCCCAAACACCTTATTTTATATAGCAGCTTGGAAGAGCTTGGCTTCAGCTTGATGTTGCTTGGGTCATTCCCACCTTTCGAAGTGGGGTGGTAGGCCCTCTAAGGATTACAAAAGTAATACAATCACAAGAAATACTTTTGATCCCTAAGTTCATACAAAGATGCGAGGGGAGAGCATATGTATTCTCTATGATTGCATCACACTAAACATGGTTCAATTTTAGATCTTTGGATTAAATGGGGTGTGATAAATGCAAGTTTTGTGATAAGCTTTTGATTCCCAAGGTCACCAAAATGGTGCGAGGGAAGAGCATACGCTTTCACACCACAAGCAAAAAGAGCACAAAACACTTCACACAATTAAAAATGATTTTCTCGATTACATGCATAAGAGATGCAAGTTGTTCTTTTTAACCAAGATGCTTTATGCAATTTGTGGTTGTTTTTAAAGCCCAAAATTGAAGTGTTTGATTGTTGTTTGTTGGCACACAAAAGAGTAAATTTTTAGAGCACCAAAGTAAAATGTTATTGGCACACACACTTCACACAAAGGAGTTGTTTGTTTGTTTGATCAATTTTAAAACACCAATTTGAAGTGTTGTCTAAAACCTAGCATATAAAAGGGTTCATTTTAACTTCCCAAATCAAAGTGTTTGCCAACTAAAAACCAAACCACCATACAAAAAGCTTTGTTAGTATCCGCAACATGACCTGCAACAAACTTGTCAGTACCTACATAGACAGAAAAGTAAGTTTCTCACAATAGCGCTAAAACAGATATACACAGGTGCCACTGCGGGCAGAACAACCTGACTTACAAAAAGGGCACTAAATAATATGATAGAGCTACATAAAGACTATTAAGGCGACAAACTATACAATAGCGCTAATAAAACTTTTAGCGCTAATACATCAGATGGAAAATGATAAAACAGATGATAGTGATTCTTTAGACATCGGAAGTCGCCACTGTGCTACTTTCCAGAGAGTCTGTGTATTCTGAGGATAGCGCCAATCTAGGTGATAGCGCCGATACGACACTAAACACGTACAACCTATAAAAAAATGATTTGACGACCTGGAAGATTAGGCTGCACACATATGACGTTCCATTAGCCTTGTTAGCCTACACAAATGAAAAAAACAAAACGAAAACAAAAGCTAATGTGTATTTTAGATTTTTACAAAAATTTGCACATAACCTCCCCTTGTAATTTTAAGATCTCTGTGGAAACAGAGAGCACCTAAATACTTAAATGGCAAAGGGGATCATAAAAAAAAAAGAGAACAAAGAGTGAGTTAGTGTAGAGAAAACATGTTGCGCAAAAAATAGCGCCAAAACATAAAATAGTGCTGAAACCAGCAAGTGATAGCGTCGCTATGAGGATAGGATGGCGTCACACCTGCAAACATACGTCCCTTGCACAAAAACTCAACAAAGATGATTAGATTCAGACCTTGTGGGTCCCACCAGGCGTGCCAATGTAGATTAGAAATGCAAGTAAAGTGAAAATACTTAACAAAATGCAACCAACACAAAGCTATACCTTACAAGAAAAAACCAATCCCATTAAGGGAAGAAGAAGCCTTTGCACCCAAACAAGCTCCTAGACAAAGATAATCCCTAGACAAATGGATTCCAATGTGAAATGCTACCTAAATTGTGCAACTCACTATATTAGCTCAAGAGTGATTTTGGCATGGTAACTTTGCATAAACTTAGATTATGAAAATGGCTTGGGAGAGGTTCTATTTATAGACTTTTGGAGGGGATTTTGATTCAAGGGTGAAGATTGATTTAGGAGATCAATGGTGGAGGATAAAAGTGATGTGGAGGGCCTAGATTGAATCTTGAATGAATGGAGGGCTAGGAATAAAAGTGATTCTTTTATTCATTTTGGGAAAAGGGATATTAAATAAGGTTGGGTGAGATGGATTATTTTTAAATTAAAGATTCATATGGGGGAATGGAAATGAATTAAATTCATTTGGGGAAGAGGAGAAATAAATGAGGTATGGGGGTGTAAGGAGAAATAAATGTGATGTGGGATGTTTTTAAATAAAAAATTGACTTATGTGGATTTAATTCAATTTTTTATTTGGAAGATGTGGGGAAGGGTGTTGAACAAGGTTTGACCACCCAAATGAAGGGGTTAGGATAAATTAAACAAAGGTTTTATTTAATTAATCCTAGGGCTAGGATGAAGTAGGCTAGAGTAGGCAATTAAATAATAGCTATTTAATTGTCTGGGTAGGGATAGGTCAATTATAGGCTGAATTAATTAGTTAACATGGTTTTTAACTAATTAATTAGATTTAGAGAAAAGGGGGAAATTGATTTAATAAATATTGCATATTTATTAAATTAATGGGCTAAGGTTTGAACTATTGAATTAATGAAATTAATTCAATTTTGGGGATGAAATGGTGTGAATTTGGAAAGCGAAAGGGGTAATTAATTAAATAAAAATTCAATTAATTGGTTAGAAGGGAAATTGGTATGTTTAGGGATGTCGGGAGTCAGTTTGGTGGTAGAAGACATTTTTAGGTGTCTACAGATCCTAAAATTAAATAGTAAATAAATTACCTCTCTTTCTCCTTACCTTAGCCCATGGGAAATATTGAAATAGGCATTTTATCTGCAAAATTAATTTAACTAAAAATGGGACATGACATTATTCTAACTATAGAGGTAAGTATATGGAGGCTACTTGAGCTTGTTTGTTTTAGTTTGGATTTAGAGTTTGCATTAGGATCTTGGTTTATATCAAGATATAGTCATGATCTATTGTGATAGTTAGAGTGTCACCAATTAGCAAAGTTCACTAGTGTTCATATGTAGTTGGGGCACATTGAGGTGTAGTTCTAGTTGTTGTAGTTGTTTGGTGAAGTTCGTGAGCACATAGAAGTTTAGATGGTGCAACTTGGCTATGGATATTCTATCCCTATTGGTTGGTTCATTTTCTTATAACTCCTTATGCTTTTGCAATGTTTATTAAGTGGGAGAATGTTAGGATTAGATGTAATATTCACCTTGCATATCCTAAGGTCTAATCTAACTTGGTCATTCATAAATAATTAATTATGTATGCATCCCCAAGGATCATGGAGAGCACTTGGGCACACCCATGTGAGGGTGGAGACATATGTAATTATTTTATTATTCTTTGAAGACTTAGAAATATTGTGGTAACAAGACATTGATGAGGAAGTTAAATATAGTGGACTTATAAGAGCATCTTTTGACTAGCTATTATTTGTTGGGTGTAAGGGTGTGTAAGAGGTATAGTTAGTTCCCCTATGAAGTACTTCTAAGTTACATATGACATCCCAGGTCATAATTGTCAAAGATGTTGTGTAAGAGGAGTTACATTCTAGTTTGGAGGCCATTCTCTTGTAGTGGGTCATGAGAATTCTTACTATGGTATTTTGGGACCATTTTTGGGCCCATGCTATTGTCTTTGGTGGTTTTCTAGACCTCCTTAAGTCTATATATTGAGGGCTTGAGATGGAGGCTTATGCATTGTTTCTTGCAAGGTTATGTTGTCAATTTTCCTTTAGGATTGAAGAGTGTTGATCTCATCGAACCATAGTGGCTTTATGAATGGATTGTAACATTATGGCTAAATAATACATTGGGTGTGTGTGGTTTTGAGGCTAAATTTTTTTTTGAAAGGGTTTTCCCAAGGAATATATGTGTCATTATTGTATAAGGTTGTTTTATTCTTCTTCTCTCATTCTTGTTCTTTTCTAAGTGTTTTTTACATGTCAAAATGTTGTTGAAATTTTCTTAGATCAAACACTTGTATTTCTCTCATAAGGTTAATACAAAAAGTATCTACATATTTAGTATCTAAGTTTTGTCTTGAGTTTAGATGCTAGTGGTTTGTGGGCATATTTTCCTAACATAGTCTTCACCAAAAAATGGATCTTGCTAGCTCTTTAAACCCAAAAACTTCATTTTCATTGTAATATCAACATAAAATGACTATGGAAATCATCTGTGCATGATCATAAGCTAAAGACAACCATGAAAACACACTAAAAATGATCATATATACATAAAATGAGGCACAATCGACAAGGTACAACTAGAGAAAACCTGAGCTGGGTCAAAAACTCCAAGAAGAGTGTTTAGAAACACCTCACATCGCTACCTTAGATGTTCATATAGGTAGTACATCATCATATGTGTGGTTAATTAGAACTTACAATAACCTATTCAATTTCCTTCAGATCTACTCTACCTCCTACAATGTGAGAACCTTGAATTTTCCCAGATAAATCCACCAAACAAGCATATAAAGCAAGTTTTAACATAGACCCAACACATGCAAGCACATAATCATCAAAGACATAGACTCCCTCTAGCCTCCCATGGCACCTAGACAGCTAAGAGACTACCAAATGAATAATTTAAAACTCCAAAACCCTTCAACTTCTACTCACTGTCTATGATAGAGTAAGTTTGTCAGTATGCCAATAATTTCTTCATCACTTAATGACGATTTCACCGCTAGGGTTTGTTTGTTTGTTAGGGTGAACAAGTTCATCATGACGACTGATGAATTCACTCCTTGTGTAAGCAACAAACTCATCAATTTCACTTTTCCAATCAAGGCTAACATCTATGTTGACTAAACCAAAGTGCTAAAGATGTTCTAGACCATCCCACACACCATCAAATCCATACTTGCAGTTGTCATATCACATGTATCATTCATTTTGGCAATGAAAAGTTCTCTATAGTGCAAGTCTTGAAAAGTGACCCTTAACTAACCCCACTGGTCCAATGCACTTGACCCAATTTCTAGATCAAGTATAAATATATTATTTATTTCAATGAACATTCCTCCTCATTGTCTTGGTGGGAAGGGTCTTCATTATGCATTGCAAAAGCACAACTTTCATCTTCGCCAAACCCCCCTTGATCCCAAGGAGAAACAATAAGAAGATTTAGAATTTCTAGTAGCTATTTTGCAACTTTGCAAACCTAGTTTCTTGTAATTAGTACTGGTCAATTTGTCTTTGTCAAACAATTTACCCAATTCTTTGAATGAAAAGCTCATTAAAATAGAAATTATCCTCTATCCTCTTAATGAATCATCCAAACTCCACTAGATTATATCAACTAAATATAACTTGAAAGTCTTTAAATGTACAATTATTGTATAAATGTGATACAACCATAGAAATTAAAACACCCATCCATTAAAAATAAGAAAATCATTTCAACTAATATTATAGTTGTTATAATAAGAACCCTTTTAACATCATTAAAAAAGTTTTACAATAATATAACCCAAATTATTACATTAAGATTTTCATGGAATAACTCAAAAAAACCGCTCAAAACTTCTAATTATACATCACAAAACACCCTTTACAATATTTGAAGCCAAAACATATGAATCCTAAATTAAATGCATTAATTAACAAATAAAGTTGCTACTAATCCCTTTAACGGCTAATGTTGTAGCAACAAACTTATTAAAACACTACATAGGAAATCTCATGTGAAAAGGATAAAATGGAAAAACAAGACCATAAACCTAAGCGAAGGAAATATCTTGTCATGTCTTCGCCAAGCCATGTTACCTTCATCAAAAGAAATTTCAATACGGTGGGTGATATGAATAAGACATAAAACAGCATCTCATCTCTCTATTCGTCCCGTGATTTGGTTGTGCCCTCAAAATAACCTTCACGTGACCCTTTCTCGATGTCGGTACGTGCTACGATTTCTAGACTCATCCGACCATGATTTGATTTTGGCCAATGTTTGCCCCTATCATCTTGCAAGTAAACGAGATATTTTTTTTTTATAGATCATTATCTCACCAAATGCATCTTCAAAGGAAAAATTCTAACCTCCTTCAATTTTCCTACTGTAGTGATGGTGATATCAGATGTGAAACCAAAAAATGTTTTGGTGATTGTATTGAAGAAGGGTTTATTTATACCTCAAAATTGGGTGATAGTTCCAACTACTATTCCGAACAACTTAACTACCCCCATGTAGGATAGTATAATATTTTTGTGGGTGTCTAGTTTACTAAGGGCTTTTAATTGGAGGACTTTGGTATATTGGTGTTGCTCATTCAAGATTGCAACAAGATTTATTTTATATTTCAATCTGGAAATTTAGAAACAATACTTGTTTTAATATTATGGTAATTTTTTTTTAAAAGAAAGTTTATGTTTTCATCTATGCATATATGCATATTTTCAGATCTAAGCATAGGCAAAAGAATGGTATAATTCCAACACCTTCAAAACCTTTTTAATTATTGAGGGAGTTCACTTTGTAATATGACTAGAATTACATTAGAAAATCATCACCAACTCCCAAATAATGGAGTTAATCACATAGCTAGAGCCATTTCTTGTCACCTCCTTATTAGTAGAGGGATTGGACACCTCGAACAAAAATTGTTGCTTCAACTGAGTGGCCTTCCCTTATGTAAGGGGCGTCAAGGCTAATGTTGTTTTGCCTTGTCCTAGCTAAGGTGTGTTGGTTATGCTTGTCATCTAGGACTCCCAAAGTAATTGGGAGGCCTTTGACCCTCCCTTTGAAGAACTCTCCTCATGAGTTGTTCGTCGTCAAGATAATCTACCTCCTCCTTAATTCGATCACATGTACCTAATGAAATGATTTATTACCTTTAATTTTGCTTGATTTTTAACTTATGTTTTGATAAGCCATACAAACTAATCACCTACTTTTTATTGCCTTTTTAATTAGTACTTTTAATATTTTTATAATTGATTTATCTCTTTAAAAAATTAATAAAAAATAAAAAATAATAATCCTTGGGTACATACTACAAACCAATATCTATAAATACACTTCTAAAAAAATAATTATTAAATTATACTTCTAAATTTTAATTAATAATTATTTTATTAAGAAGAAGTATTTTCAAAATATATTAAATTATTGTGATGTTTTATCAAGGTTTAATTACTCAAAATATGGGTCCATAAGTTTGACTCAAAAAAATACACAATTAAATCTTATAAAACATCACATAATAACTATTTTGATAAAAAATATATATCAAATAGTCTATAAATGTTGCATAAACAATAATATAGTTAGGTTATTGAACCCTACCCATGTATAGTCCTCTCCACTAAAAGTCGTAATTAAAAAAAAAAATTGGTATAAATCAATGCTAATTTACAAAGGATAATGCAGTCCAAAAAAGAGAGACTATGCAAGAGTAAAAAAATAATAGTAGAACAAATAATAGGAAACAACCCCAAGGGCAGAGAAAACTAACAAAAAATAGAAAGCCACAAGGCTAAAAAGAGAAAAGCCAACTGAGCAACAACCCTATGGGCATAGAAAAACTAATTGTACAACAAATACGCAATATAGAGACCTAAGGCAAAAATCGACATTACAAGACTAGCAACCAATAGAACATTGAAAAGGTAGCACCCAAAGTTGAAAGTAGTAGAGGATGGACTAATAAATCAACCTAGAGATGAATTCTATCTAATCCCTGGAAACCAAATAGAATGATCAGGATCCTACAAAGGACAATAACCTCTCCTTCACTTATGTTGGCGACATCAATGAACAAAATAATTATTCATTGAAACAAGGGTACACATTTTCATAGTCAACTCCAATGGCACTAAGGATTGCACAGAAATAAGAAATTGTTCAAACTGTTTACTCAAATCCAAAGCAAACTTTAGAGACTTGTTAGGGCAACTAGTTTAGCATAGAGAAGTCTCAAATATCACCAATTTGATGAACCCCTTTTGAAAACAAACAATAAGTTTGCCTTGGAAAGCACATGGCAAGATGCTAACCTTGATATTGGATATGTTTATTCCATCAAATGGACAAAGATGTAAAACTGAACCCATGTTATAAGGAAGATTCACTCGACTCTAAGAAATGACAAACGTGTTGTCATACCCTCCTATGAATTGGAACGGAAGTAAAGCTTTAATTTAGAAGAAAGAGGCAAGAAGAATCTTATCCAACCAGATCACAAGGTGTCATTTTCCCTTAGTAGTGGCTAGATTAATTATATGTAGCACTAAAATTTTCCATAGTTTTCCCCCTCTAACAATTCTATAAGCATAGTTCTATAAGCTCTATATGTAGCACTAAAATTTTTCATAGTTCTTCCATTTAACAATTAAGCATAACCCTTGTGTCTTAGGATCTATAAATCCCAACCCTCCTTTACATCTTGGTTGAATACTATGAGCCCAAGATATAGTTTTAAAACCAACATTATCATCCTATTTGACCCAAAGAATATGTAGAATGATTTTATTCAAATCTTCATAATCTTTTTTGAAAGGCACCCTAAACCAACATTACCATCCTATTTGACCCAAAGACTATGTAGAATAATTTTATTCAAATCTTCATAATCTTTTTTGAAAGGTACCCTAAACCAACATTACCACCCTGTTTGACCCAAATAATATGTAGAATGATTTTAATCAAATCTTCATAATCTTTTTTTAAAGGCACCCAACAAGATGAATAAAAGACATGAGAGATGACAAAGATCCTTTTAGCAACTTGGATTTGTTGCCCACGAATAAAAAAGAACTTGTTGCCTCAATTAAATAGTTTGTTCTTGAGTCTATTGAGAAATCAGCTCCACATATCAAAGTTTTAATATTTATCTATATCATTAATATTTTAGATTGTTTTGTTTAAAACACATAAAATTATTATTATTTTTAAATTGGTATATATATATATTTTTTGAAACAATTGAATTACATAGAGATCCTATCTCCATTCCTCTTTTTTAAGAGGATTTAACTATTAAACAAAATTCTTAAGTATTAATATTTATCTATATCATCAATATTTTAGATCGTTTTGTTTAAAACACATATACAATTATTCTGATTATTATTATTTTTTATAAATTTGATATATTTAATTTCTTGAAACAACTGAATTACATAGAGATCTTATCTGCATCAGAAGGGCCAGAAGATTACTGCAATTACTAGGAAAAAGGAAATACATAATGACTACAGAATTCAACTTCCACACATCCCTTAATCTACTGAAGTATTTGGTGTTTTTTCCGCCTCTGTAAGAGGTTCAGAATTTTCCTCATTTGAGCTTGAGTCTTCAGCTATCACAGATTCTTCTGCAACTGAGATGGCTTCTCCACCGCCATTTAAGCCAGCCAATATAAGAGCAGCCTTTTCCTTAGCCTTGCGAAGGGCTACAATCAGGTTTTGAAGCGCAGAGGCGGGGTCATCACTCGCCCTCATCAATTCCTCGCTTACATCCGCCGGCGTAATCTGCGCCTCCTCCATCAAAATCTCAACCTGTTCAAACAGAGGATGATCTTCCACGCCAAGATAATTTCGTGCAAGAACTTTAAACGCAGAAAAAGTGCAGAAGGACAAATGAATATGCTTATCCATGCGCCCAGAGCGAAGAAGCGCAGGGTCCAGCCTATCAACATGATTTGTCGTAAAAATAATAATACGCTCGCTGCCGCAGCACGACCACAAACCATCGGTGAAATTCAAAACCCCGGAGAGAGTCACCTTGCTTTCCGGCGCCTCGGTCTCTGGTTTTCCGGTGGCTGGATCGGGCTCGTCCTTGTTCTCTTTCTTAGGCTTCTTTTTCCGGTCCGTCAGGTCCAGCGAACAGTCGATGTCCTCAATTACAATAATAGACTTGTTAGTGGTAGCAATCAGAAGCTTTCTGAGCTCAGTATTGCTCTTAACTTCGGTTAGCTCCAGGTCATAAATATCATACTGCAGATAATTAGAAATAGCAGCAATCATACTCGATTTTCCGGTCCCCGGCGGGCCGTAGAGCAAATACCCCCGTTTCCACGCACGGCCAACCTTCTTATAATACTTTTCCCTCTGTGAAAACTTTGTGAGGTCCTGCATTATGTCGTCCTTTACCTCGGGCTCGAGAGCTAGGGTTTCGAACGTCGCCGGGTGCTCGAAAACCACCGGCGTCCAAACCCGGTTTCTGTACTCATACGACCTGTTGTCGCCGCCTTTGTTAGTGTATATCTTCCGGTGCCGGTTTTTGAGCTCGAGTATTTTGGCCTCTGCCATTACATGCGGCAGATAGCTGTCAAATACTTTGGACTTGTCCTTCTTGTGGAATTTGAGCTCGAAATACCGCTTTTCTTCTGAGACGGAATTCCAAGAAAACATCTGCTGTTTGCGCTCTGTGCTCTGGAAAATCCACCAGGCTTTGACGCCGTCGAATTCGTCCACGATTTGTTGATTCTTGTCCATGGTGAAGGTGAACTCCTTGCCGTTCTTTGGCTTGTTGAGCTTCAATCTACTCGCTGCGGAAGACGAGCGCGTGCTTAAATATATTTGCACCGACTCGTAAACCTCGCTTACTTTCATGCCATCGGTTTCCTCAATAACAATGGTGATGTATGACGAGAAAAACTTTGTGAGCTTCCTCAGGAACCCAGTGAAATGCTCGTGAAGCTCCGGAGGAAGATATTCTTTGGCTATTGACCTGATCAACAGAATGGTCGCCATGACCGACCCGAGGCTCGACCACATCTCCATTTTGCTCAGGAACCCGCTATCTTAGAAACTACACCGCATAGGTATCTTAAGTAAGCTCTGAAGGGGGAAAAGACCAGTAAATTTCGTTCTACAGACGGAGCAGATGTCAGAGAAGTTTGCAGGAAATTCATGAGTACTTTCCTGGTCCCCACATTTCTTTGTCCTTGGTGGATTCTGGACTCGTAACGAAATTTCCACTAGACCTTTTTTTTATCGTTACTTAAAAGATACCTTGATACAGATGGCGTGACGTTCACTCCAGTTGCGCAAATTTGCAGAGAGGTTGGACTGCATTCCATAGAGCTCGGACTGCATTTACACCGTCCCGTACACTGTTTCTGATATTGACGGCCTCTCACATTGTCAAGGTGGACCCCGACTATATGTGTCACCTGGTTTTTCTCGCGTGCTTCCTCACTCAATTTTCCATTAGCAATGAATATTTTAGGTAAGCAAACCTTTTCCTTTGCTTGGTCTTTTCCTTCCCACGTTCCCTCAACCATATAACTCTTGTTGAATTTAAATGCTTGACGGGCTTCTTTTCTAGCCACATGCATTTGTTGGGCTTATAAATCTAGGTCCGTAGTCCATGTGTTCACACTACCTGGTCTATTTGACATCATGATAGAGATTTTAATAATGTTTACAATATTAAAATAGTTTATGAGATTTAGAGTCAAAATTAAATAAGTGAGATGATCTACAAACCTAAAGTCCTATGTTGAATTTTTGTTATCTTTTTGTTTTTAAAGTTTTATGTGAATTTTAATCAACAATTCTCTACTTTTTTCAACATTTCTCTTTTCAAACATTGTAGCCAACAACCTCCTCTGCAGTTATAACAAATGTAGTCATATATGAGTACTCTATGATATAGTACCATTCCATTTCTACCCTACCTATGTCGTAAAAGATATGCATTCTCTCTTCCCAGTTTTCTTTTCAACCCTTCCATTTGGTCATCTCTCATCTAAGTTGATGTGAACCCATCTTTAGTTGGTAATGAGCATCTTCATTTTCCATTTAACTTTTGCCCCTCTGTAGGTTTTTTGGTTATATTCATAAGTGAAATTGAACTTGGTCATATAGTATTGCCTTTTATTCCTGAGTTATTTTGTTCACATGCTTTTAGTATGTAACAAGAATAAAGGTTAAAGGGAAAGGAGAAAATGTTTTTACTTTGGAATGCCCAATATGTTGCCTTATTGTTAAATGAATATTTCGGACTTGACAAGTTTCTATTTAAGATATTACTAGCAAACACACCTAAAGATGTAATGGGTGCGTTGATAGGTCTGATAGGAACATATGTAGTAAGCAAGTGAAGTAGGTGTAAGGGGTTTTGCTCTTATTAGGGTGTCCTTAAAGTCTTGGAGGAGACATAGTGTTAGGATTAAGATGCCATCAACCTTGTAAATCCTATGTGTTATGAAGTAAAAAGTGTCGACACGTCCTTTTACCTCCTTGTTTAGCTCCTACATCCCCGTGATTACATTATATATTCTAAATGTTCATCCCGATGCAAAATTGCCTGACACCAATGTAAAATGGGAATAAAGGCCCTATGTTTTATCTTATCCCAGACCTAAAAGGACCTGAAAGACTTGGGCGTCACCACCCAAGTCCCCCCTGATTGGTCGGGGCAAAATTCAAGTTATGTCAGCTTGGGACCTTTCAAAATGTTTCACTTTGTTAGCTCTTTTGGTTTAATTTCACAATTGTTAGCAGGAAAGCATATATAAGTGTGTTTTTGAGTTCATTTGTAACTAGGTTGAAAAAGAGCTAACTTGAGCTATTGAAGGAAAGCAAACAAGAGCATTCATTGTGATTCTAGAGTAGATTTGCGTGTTGTTATTGTGTGTTTGTTGAAGGCATGAAGCTATCATCTATCCAAATTAGTAGTTGAAGGATCTTCATCATTCTAAGGGATCATCACATTGGTGATATCATTGTTGTTCATCATCATTTGATTCATCATTGTTATCTTTATTTTCATCCTCTGCCCCCACAAGGGCACACACTCTCTATCAAACAATGTGTTGGGAAGCTTGAATTCTATCCAAGGATTTGACTGAGGCAAGTCCCTAAACACCATAACCCCCAAACCCTCTCTTGTCTTCTTGTGTGCAGGTTACAAGAGTGAGATACAGAAAATGTAAAGATGTAGGAAGACTGAGTGAAGATCAGGGTTTCAGGATCTGACAATAGTTACAGAATATTCCTCTATCAAATACTTGGGTGGTGGCGCCCTAGTCTTTCTGCCCTTTCTAACTTCAGATCGGGCATTAGGGCAGCATCTGCAACATCTTTCCAGTTCATACTTCAGGCAAAATCTTCCAACCAGGACTTGGGCAGTCCTGAATTAGTCCTTCAACACCTCTGCTTTCGAGAGACAAGTTATATCATCTTCCTGATCATCCCTGTGCAATTGGTTTCTAGATAGCTATTGCACTTTCTCTATTATAAGTTGATCGTTGTAGAACTAGGGTTTCATGCATTGTTGTCCTAGGTTTTTATAAGAAGGCTGAATTAAATTTGATTACTCTATAGCATACCTGAGTACAAGATCTGTAGCTAAGTCCACCTTCATTTGGTAGTGATTTGGCTCAGTCTTGTCCTTGAATGTTATATGGAAAAGGGTTTGATCTAGTGTGCATTCTAGTTGTCATCATTCACCTTTTTCATACTAAACATTATGTAATTAATTACTCCTAATATTGTTTGTAAATTTCCATAAAGGAAGAAGTATTCACCAAGTAGTGATCTTATTTCAGCTGCATGTTGGATCCCGGTACTTGATGTATGTAGGTTATCCTAGGGGTGTGGCGGGGTACCCCTTGTGGGGTCTGGGGGCAATGCCCCCATAAGCCACATTTTATATATAAATTATCATTATAAATTTGGACTATTCATCACTAGGTCATAGATCTGATGGAAGAGGTTATGTTGGTTTTTATTACCCTAAAAGGTAACCCCTTTATGAGGATATTGTATTACAATTATTTCATAGTAGAGAGTTGAGATTAGAAAAATAGGCGCTACTAGATTGAAGACAAAAGAGGAGATTGATAGTTTTGTATTGTAAATTCTATTGAAATTAATATGATGGGTGCATCTCTTCTCATGTGGAGTTTTTTTCCCGAATGGGTTTCTCCATGTAAACATTGTGTTATGTATTTGATCTTTTGTTCCATTATTTATCTCCAGTTTAGTTTTGCACGATTATAATTGTAATTAGTTTTTCATTGATAGTTGTTTACCTTTATTTCTAACATTTGGTATCAGATTCTGGCCAATTTTGTGTCTTAGGTGGAATTGTGGGGATTTTTTAATCTATAACTTGGGAGTTCTTTGCAAATTTTGTGTAGAAACCATGGTTGCATCCACATCCCAATTAGACATCAAAAAATTTAATGAAATGGGTTATGAGTTGTGGAAGTTGAAAATGGAGGATCTCCTTGAGGAGAGGGATTAGTGGTTGATGACATCAAGAGAAAAGAAACCTGATGATGTCAGTCAAGATGAGTGGGATAGATTGGACAAAAAAGTAAGAGGTATAATCCAATTATGTCTTGTAGATTATGTCCTATTGAATGTCACTGAAGAAAATGTTGCATATGATTTATAGAAATAGTTGGGTGAAATTTATTAAGCCAAAAGTTTGGTAAAAATAATTTATTTAAAGTGAAAGTTATTTTCTCCAAAAATGAAGGAAGGTGAATCTATTGCATAGCATTAAATAAATTCATTTAATTTAATTGTGAGTCAACTAGCCTCCATAGATGTTAAGGTTAAGGAAGAAGATAAATGCATTATGTTTCTTTGTTCTTTACCTGAGTCTTCCAGAGAATTTCATTCTTCCTATCACTGCTAATCTCGAAGATCCAAAGATGGATGCTCTTGTTGCAACTCTATTGTCACAGGAAATGAGGAAGAAGGCTATGGATAGCTTGGTGGATGATCTTAATGTCAGGGGAAGGTCTAGGGAAAGAGGACCAAAAGGGGATCAAAAGGGACCTAAGGAAAATGTATAGGTAGATCTAAGACTCTTGAAAAGAAGAATAGAGTTAAGTGTTGGAATTGTGAAAAAAGAGGGCATGTTAAGAAGGAATGTAGAAACAAGAAGAAACAGTGGGATTCCTCTACAAAAAGTCCTCGAATACAGGTGATGAGGTTTTACTTTGTACATGTAATGTTATGTATAATGAGCAATGGTTGATTGACTTAGGATGCTCATATCACATGACTCCACACAAAGAATGGTTTTCCACATATGAGCAATATGATGGATGTAATGTCTACCTTGGAGACAACACTACATATCTGATTATTGGATAGGGAAAGGTATTGTTGTGTTTCAATAATGAGAGAATTAAAACCCTCCCTAGTGTTTTATATATTCTTGGATTGGCTAGAAATCTTTTTCTATTTCAAAGTTGAATGATTTGGTAATGCATGTAATGTTTAATAAGCATGGTTGCAGAATGGTGAGAGGAAACTATGTGGTAGCGAGAGAAACAAGGATGGGAACATTGTTTAAGCTTGATGCCAAAATACATGTATGTTGTGGCATCGCAAATTGGGCCACACAAGTCAAAATGTTTTGAAAACAATTATGAATAAAAATTCGATGCATGATTTTTCCTATTCTGATAAGTACTTTGATTTATGTGAGCATTGTGTGTTTGAAAAAATGAATAGAACATATTTTTCTTTAGGAAGCAATAGAGCAAAAGAGAAGTTAGAAATTATTCATTCAGATGTGTTTGAACTTGTGGATAATGATTCTATTGGAAAATCTCATTATTTTATTACCTTCATTGATGATATATATAAATTCAAATGGATTTATTTTATGAAGCATATATCTAAAGTTTTCACTAAGTTTAAGGAGTTTAAAGTCTTAGTAGAGAACTAATTAGGACTTAAGATAAACATATTAAGATTTGACATTGGAGGGGAATATTGCTCTAAGGAATTTGATGAGTTCTGTAAGCATGCAGGTATCATAAGACAAAAGACAACTCCATATACACAACAACAAAATGGTGTTGCAAAAAGGATGAACCAAACAATAATGGAAAGAGCCAGAAGTATGTTAAGTGATGCATAGTTGGACAAACGCTTTTGGATAGAAGTTGTGAGTACCACTTGTTACTTGTTAAACATATCTCTTTGTAAGGTTCTTGATTCGACGCCTTATGAAGTGTAGACAGGTAAGAAACCTTCTATTTCACATTTAAAGGTTTTTGGCTATGAGGCTTTTGTTCATGTGCCTAAGAAAAAGTGATCTAAGTTGAATCCAAAAGCATAGAAATTCATCTTCATTGGATATGGTGAGAATGTAAAATGTTATAAGCTTTGATCTCTAACTAGAAAAGTTATCTTTTTCTAGAGATATGATTTTTTAGGGATCTTAAAGCTATTTTTGATCTTGTACAACCAGAAGAAAAAGAAAGGAAGAGGATAGTGCATTTTGATTTACAACAAGAAAATGCACATCAAGAAGAAAAAAATGATGGTGTTATATGGTGAAAAGAGAAGGACAACTAGTATAACCAAACCAGGTCAAACCTCCCTCTTCACACACTAACATTAGGAATACGAACTGAGCTTAGTCACCACTTCAATGAAGGGGAAAGCTACATGTATCTTATCCCTTTATGTTGTATATGAATAGATGTTTAACCAAGCTTAAATTACAAACACCAAATGTATGGATTAAGTAAAACCCTAGTTGAGAAGATTTGTTCAGACAGATAGATTCTAGAAACAGAAAATGATAGAATAACCACATAAATGGAAATTGAAAGTGATAGAGACTGTGCACCTAAATTTTGAATGCCCAGAGGACCAGGGCAGTACCGCCCAGGTCCTGGAAGATTTCCTGATAGTAAACCTTCTATACCAACTTGCTACATCTCTGATGGAGGTTATAGATCCCAAATCTGAGGATATAGTGGACTTGGATAGTATCACCCAGGTCCTTGTACCTATCCGGTGGTGAAACTGAAACTTCTGTAGCAGTTGTGACTATAACACATGTTTCTTGTTCACTCCTTTCTGCTAGATCTTCCCAAATTTGACCTACACAACAAAAGGACAGAGAAATCTTGTTGTGGCTATATAGGAGTTTACCTCAGTCAAACCCCATTTCAATATTCCTACCTCAACAATAGTCAATGTCAAAAGATGCATATGTGAGTGCTCAAAAACCTTGAGAGCATAACAATGCAACACTTCAAACAAATCCAAGATCCTAAATGACTCAAGCATAAAGGAGATAGATCTACATAATGTTTCACTCAAGGAATCAAACTTCACCTCAAGGAGATGATATCAATGAAGATTTGCAGAACAAGAAGGCGAGGTAGCCACATCTGTGGATGATATTAATCCAAAACTTAAGTTGGAGGCTTCAATCCTTCTCCCAATCATGCAAAAGGCTTCACAAACTCTAGGAAGAGCAAGATAGACTCAATATCTTGATTCCTAATCTTCACAACATCTTTCCAAGATAGAAAAGATTCAAATCTTCAATGAGCTTCAACACTTTGTAGACCTTCAATAGCAATAGTAGCAAAATTTTGGCATAATAAGCTTGCATAACAATTGTGTGTGATAAAATGATTTTGAGATCTCCTTAAATATCCAACCTTAGAAATGAAATAAATCGAAATAAAAGGCCGACATCAAGTGGGAGAAGAAATTTGAATTTCGGAACACATAAACCAATGTAAAAGCCAACACAAAAATTTAATTTGCAACCTCCAAGATTAGGGGAAGGACCAGGGCGATATCGCCCAGGTCCAACCCCTAAATTAAATCTTTGATCAAGCTTAAGGGTTGCCTAAATCTCTGGAATCCACAATTTCTTTTCAAGTTTAGTTGGTAATTACTCTGAAATACAACATTTTGTTGAAGGGATAAGTGTCGATCAGGGTTTAAAATAGGTCCAAAGATGAAAGGGGTTAAACGACACAAAAAAGGCAGGAGTTAAACTTAGTGAAATTGTGCTAATCCAAGTAGGAGCACAATTTACAACATAACAAATGGATTAGGGGATGGATAAGAAGATGATGATTTAAGTGAAAGTTCAACTGAGGAAGACTCTATTGTTATAGAAGAAGTTGAACATACAAAAGAACATGAGGAAGAATCTCTTACTCCACCCTTGAGAAGATCCACAAGACAATGAAACCTAGTTGATAATCATATCCCACCAGATTTCCATTGTGTATTTTCTTTATTGAGTATTGTCTATGAACCTAGATCCTATAGGGAATCTATTCATGTAGATGATAGTGAGTCTTGATAGCTAGCCATGTAGGAGGAGATGATGGCTTTAGACTCATGTGACACCTGGGATCATGTACATTTGCCCAAGGGAAGAAAGGCCATATGATGTAAGTGGGTCTTTATTAAGAAGTTTGGAGCAGATGGGTCATTACATAAGGCTAGACTAGTAGCCAAGGGCTATTCCATAGAGGGAGTCAATTTCGATGAAATATTCTCTCTTATTGCTAAATTATCTTCTATTAAATTTCTATTATTCATTGTTGCTTCTTATGATTTTGAAATTGAGAAAACATATGTTAAGACTATATTTTTGCATGGAGATCTAGAAGAATAAATTTATATGCAATAGCCTATAAGTTTTGAGGTAAAAGGGAAAGAACATTAGGTATGCAAGTTAAAATGATATCTTTATGGTTTAAAAAAATCCCCCAGAATGTGGTACTGGAAGTTTGATTCATTTGTTTTGAAATTGTGTTTTGTTAGAAGTGAAGAGGATCACTATGTCTACATTTGATGTATTGATGATGATATTCTGATTATTGCCTTGTATGTGGATGATATGTTATTTTTAGTAACACCAAGGGTATGATCAACGAGTTGAAAGCTCAACTTTTAGGTGCATTTGACATGAATAATTTAGAGGTAGCCAAGTATATTTTGGGAATGAAAATCAAAATGGATCGAGGTAATAAAAAGCTTTGGTTATCACAAAGTAAGTATATGAATACTATTTTGCATAGATTTAGCATGCAGGATTGTAATCCAATTAGAATTCCTTTACTAGTTGGTACTAATCTTTTATTAGATATGTGTCCTAAGAATGAAGATGATTTAGAGGATATGTTTAATGTGCCATATGCTAGTGTTGTATGAAGTTTTATGTATGCAATGGTTTTCACTAGACCAAATATTGCTCAAGTAGTGGGAGTTTTGAGTAGGTTTATGTCTAACACTGGTAGACAACATTGAAATTATGCAAAGAGGATGTTAAGATATTTGCATGGTACTTTTGATTATTGTTTGGTTTATTCTGGTACTAACAATGTGGATAAGACATTGGACATATAGAGTTTTGTTGATGCAGATTAGGAAAGTGACTTGGATAGTTGAGGGTCCACTAGTGGCTATGTGTTTACTTTGTTTGGAGGAGCTATGAGTTGGATGAGTAAAAGTCAACCCATCATTGCTTTATCCACCACTAAAGTAGAGTATATGTCTGCTACTCATGTCTCTAAGGAGGCAATTTGGTTACAAAGATTTGTATAGGTATTAGTTTTGATTGCAGGATTATTCAGATTGGCTATGATAGTGAGATTGCAATATGTTTGGCCAAGAACCCCATGTACTATGCATGGAATAAACATGTGGATGTTCAATACCATTTTTTTCATGAAATGATTGGTAATGGTTAGATTGAGCTGAACACTCAAGAGAATGTTGTAGATTCACTTATTAAACCTATAAGCACAAAAAAGTTTATGTGGTGTAGGGAGGCCACGGGCCTCACTCCTAGTGCTTAGTTGTTTTATGTTTTCCTATGCATGAATTTACAATGTATGATTTCAAGTGGGAGAATATTAGGATTAAGGTGCCATAAACCTTGTAAATGCTATGTAATTAATTACTCCTAATATTATTTGTAAATTTTCATAGTGGAAGAAGTATTCACCAAGTAGTGATCTTGTTTTAGCCACATGTTTGATCCTAATACCTAATGGATGTAGGTTATCATGAGGGATAGGGTCTAGGGGGCTCATCCCCCTAGCGAGGGGTCCAGGTGTTGTGTGCCCTGTGGGGTCCGAGGGAAATGCCCCTATTATGTAGGAAAAGAGGGATGATAATAATGGTTAATAGTGTGATTAAATCTTCCTTTCACATATAACATTAAAGGACATTAAACCAAGTCAAGTCACAACTTTTGTAAGAGGACTCAGCTATAGGTTTGGTGTCACTTGGAATGATAAGGAAATTTAGAATTTGTTGATTAATTTGTTAAACCTTAATCTGATTAAGCCTTAAACCCTAATTATATGAAATCATAAACAAAGGGATGAAACACGACAAATGATTGCACTAGAAGGAACTAAATGTAGCATACCAAGATTTGGATTCCAGAAAGTGGAAACTTCGGGGACACTAGGGTGGGCGCCCTAGTCCAATAAGCAACTTTTTTTATAGATATGGAGCTATAAGGTGATGAAGTCTGCAACCTACTCAGGAGTTTCCATCAATGGCAATTTGGAGAACACAGGGGCATGCACCCTTGTCCAAGAGGGAATATTCTTCATCGTTTTCTTCAAATACAAAATCTTTATCCTCTATATTGACCTCCTACAACTCCTCTTTGCAATATTCCACACCTATAATTTGCAATCACAAGAGAGGGGTTGGGGTTGTGGTGTTTAGGAGCTTTCCTTAGTTAAGCCCCGAAATGGCATTCAAGCCTTCTAACACTGTTGTTAGATAGAGTGCATGTGCTTAGTGGATAGAGGCAAAAGCAAATGATAAGATTGATTGATTGAAACACAAAGTAGATACTACCTTACTAGGTGTAAACCCTAACATAGATGAAATGCCTTCACATCATGAGGAAATGAGTAGATGGAGCCAAATCTGTAACAAACACAACACAATACTGCTCTATAACACAATGAATGCCTTGAATGCTCTTTTGCTTGATGATCATAAGTTTGCCTTAATCAACTAGGAGTAAAATGAAGTCCTAAACATGTTTACATTCTCGCTAAACATTTGTAATTTAAATTGAATAGGCCGACAAAGGGAAACCTTTTAACGGTCACTTTGCTGATAATTAAAATTTTGGTCCTAGCAAAATAGGTCTAGACTAGGGCGTGGGTGCCCAAGTCCAAGGGCCTAGTTTTTGTCATGATTTAGCTTTAGAGTGGCCCCTAAGCCCCATTTGTCCTGGGTTTCAAGGAGTTTTGCTCTGGGATGAGTTTTACACATGCATGATTAAACTAAGGGGACCTAGGAGCTAAACTTATGAGGTAAAAGTCCTAGGAGAACATTTTACGACATAACAACGCCATAATCCACATTTTATATAGAAATTACCATTGTAAATTTGGACCGTTCATCATTAGATCACAGATCTACTGGTAGAGGTTATGTTGGCTTTACTTACCCTAGAAGGCAACCCCTTTATGAGGATATTGTATTACGATTATGTCATAGTAGAGAGTTGAGACTGGAAAAACAAGCGCTGCTAGATTGAAGATAGAAGAGGAGATTGATAGTGGTGTATTGTAAATTCTATTGAACTTAATACAGACTGGTGCATCTCTTCTTGTGTGAAGTTTTTCCCTGAAAAGGTTTCTCCACATAAACACTGTGTTATGTGTTTGATCTTATGTTCCATTATTTATCTCCATTTTGCTTTTTCACAATTATAGTTGTAATAAGTTTTCATTGATAGTTGTTTACCTTCATTTTTAACGCATAGTTCTAGGCAAAGAATTTTATTTATTTTGATTTATAGGTTTTCCTATATATACATTGTTTTGTTATATTTTTAAATATTTATGGTACAACTATCCCTTGTCATTCCTATTTTCAAAGGACTTTAAGGATACTTGTTGTCATTTCCTTTTCCCATCCCCTTGTTTTCTCATTATCATGCTTTCCTATCTAGTACTTCAATTTATGAAACCAATTGCCTTGAAGAAAGATAATCTCCTCGCTCTCACTTCTCTCAAATTGATCTAACATTGGTTTCATCATATCTAGGTGGACCAATAGGTATATGGCATGTGGTATTTATGGAAAGCCTCCCCTATTTTTTGCATTGCCTTGCTTTCCTATCCAATACTGACAAAAAATGATAGCAAGTGTCTTGAGGCAAGACAATCTTCTAGTTCATAACTCTATTTCAATTTGGTCTCAGAGAATTTGGTCCCACCATGTATCTAGGTGGACCAATAAGCATACACCATGTGTCATTCCCAGAGTTACTTCTATAAATTGATCTTCAAATGTATTTAACTTGTTGTGTGAGGAAAGAAGCAACTCAAGATATCACTGATGAGAGTGTGTTTGGGATTGACAAGATTTAGTCTTAAGTTAGATTAATTTTAAATAGTCCCCATCCTTGTTGAGAAATTGCAATTAGGGTATACAAGGGCTCAAGTATTAGAGTCTAAACAAAAAAGTGTAGAAGGTTGTATTTAGGAATGGTAGAAGAATGGGTAATGCCTAACCCATTCTCACCTCCTTACATTTGAAGAGCAAGATAATGACTTATTCTTGTGATATATGGAATATAAATGCTGAGACTTTTATTTTTTAAGTATCATTTAACTATTAAAAAAAGCTCATCATAACAATAATGGACAACTTAAACTTCATTCTTTGTAAAATTTGGATAATGTTCTATTAAATAGATTTTGAGACAACAAATCAAATATAACCCAATGTAGGATATTGAAGCAAAAAGAGATATTGTGGTGGATCAATATTGCATTAGTAATTTGATTGACAAGTATTAGAAATAAATGCAACAAGTACTATTATTTTAGAAAAATATGTAATTGTATTCAACAATTTTAAAATTGAAATAGAGTGTGGAACTAACTAATGAAGTCCTACAAACCAAACAATGGGAATACTAAAGCACATTTTACATACTCTTTGTAGCAATCCTAGTAGTAAATAACACCACATAGATACAAAGAGAGGCCAACTTTCTACATATGAAACCTATGTTTACAATAAAATTAATAACTTCTACTTCAAATGATATGTAGTCCATTTAGTAAAATTATAGATATAGTATGTTTTACAAATATTTTAAATCTTTCTCTTTACAAATGTTATAGTCCATCTAGCAAAAATCTTGATGTTTAATTAACATATGTATCATTAGAACACACATTATGATTTTCTTAAACATTTACTTAATCATCTATAAATCAACCATTTATATTATAATAATTATAATTAACAATGATATATTAACTATTCCTCATTTGTTAATCAAGGATATGTAATTTTCCCAAAATCCAACATGGGAAAACACACAAAATGCAACCAACAATTTTTTTTGAACACAAAATGGTGTAGGAGCATCCCATGCCAAAGAGCAATCCCATAATAATAAACATATGTGTATTTGTTTTTGTCATAGTTGTAGGTGTTTTGCATGTGTTTCCATCATTTGGAGTGGATATAGTTATATTTTTCTACTCATAGATTCAATAAAAATAAAAATAGAGATGTGTGGTACTAGTTGTATGTCTAATAATCATAGTAGTTTGAACTTGGCATGTTGTGAGTCTTATGTAAATGTTCATAACTATATTTCTATTTGATCCTTTATTATATATAAGCCACCTCATGTTTTCATTGTAGAATGATGCCTTGATTGGACTATGAACTAAAGTATATAATTCTTTCACTAATGCTTGAGGTTACCTATGTATTGCTTGGTATTGATGAGGTTCATGTGATGAGCCACATTAAGTTTTGAATCCTATATCTCAATGTACATCTAAAAATAGTTATTCTACAAATTTCAAGAAGGTACACCCAATTCCAAGGTGGATTCTAGGTTGAAATCATTTTCTAAGGAGTCATTGAGTGCCTAGGGTGATGTACTACACTTTCTCTTAGTGCCATTTTACTACATCTTGTTTCTCTATAAAAGGTGACAAAAATCAATTGTGAGGTAGGCTAAGCGGGCTAGGATTTGAAAGGATATAAAAGAGAGTGTTGGGGAGTAAGGCATATCATTAGTTGAAAGAGGAGAAACCCATAGTAGTCATTGTGAGGTAGAGATCAATAGATCTATTATATATGTTGTGTTGGGTCCCAAAATCTTTGTTCCACAATCCTAGAGTATTATCCTATCTTCAAGGCTAGGGATTTGTCTTCATGAATATAGAATAAGAACTCATCAACAGAGAGTGGATGATTGAAGGCCAATTTTTGAGAGTGGGTATTCTTCCCTTCACTTTGAACTTAGTTAAACCGGGGAGGGTGTTCCTAAAGGTATCCTCAATGGGATATCTATCAAATGAATGGTGGACTTGATAGAACTAGCAACAACCATAACCAATGTATGCTTGACCCCAAGATTTGTCACTAAGCCAAAGACTAACTAGCTGCTTGTAATACATCTTATTAAGCTAATAACTACAATCTTGCATATTCACCTATAGATGACATTAGTATCATATCCCTCATAAGTGAATCCACTTAAGTGCAAAGTGTAGGCATGCATGAAATGATTCCCTAACAATTGAAATGTTTGAGGTCACTTAAAATATTCTACACTAGTAGAAATATGGCAAATAAATGACTAGGTGACTAAAACTTTTAGTCACATGACCAAACTTTTAGTCACGTGACCAAATTTTTTTGCAACACAACTATAAATGACTAATTTGGTCATCGGTTGAAATGACTAAATAAATGACCAAATAAATGACTAAATAAATGCCTAATTTAGTCATCGGGCAAAAAACATAACTAAATAATTGGTTAGACAAATATTGATGACTAAATAAATGACTATTACTCCTCTATTATTTTTTCTTTCCAATTTGATCATAATCCATGAATTCAAAGACAATACAAGGCAAGGCAATAAATGTCGGCTTAGACCAAAGGAATAAAGGGAGAGAAAGCTCAGACATTTCCCACGAGCGGAGCTAGATTATCGTGTCTCTTCAATCTATTTTAGCACACTAGCCATGGTACAACATGCCCATTAATGATCCGCAGGCCTCAGGGAAGTGACTGTCCAGCCCCGACCTGCCAAAAACATTATTACTTGCCACCTTGCCAACATCTACTGAGGCCTTCAATCGCACTTTCCGACTGTCAAAAAACAGAGCCGTCCCTCATAAAATGTCTAGGGGCTATCTCTACCCCCTCCACATGACCTCTCATGTCTGCATAAAGATCTAGCCCTTTATCGAACGATTATATAATATATATTATATTATTTAATATAATATTATATTATATATTATATTATTTAATATAATATTATATTATATATTATATAATATTATATTATAATATTACAAAATATTTATATTATAATATAATATAATATTTATAATATATTTAATAATATGGAGGCTTTTCATTTATAAGCTACAAAATGTTAATGATGGGCACCAAAAGTAAAATGGTTAAAATTTAATTAAAAATTTGGCACCCATCTTGAAACCAAGGTAAACCCTAATCAGAAAGACTATTTTGTTTTCATGTCTGCAACTATTTTGAGCAGTGATATGGTGGGTAAATGATGGATGAGAAGTAGAAACTCTATAGGATGCTCAAAAACATGAATTTAGGTGGGGATCCGGGGTCTGACTTGGCCACTCCTATGCCTCAGAATTACATGGGATTGTCAGCAATTGATAGCTTCCTTACACCTGAGTTAAGGGGAGAGTTTGGAGCAGGGCTCTTGGATCTGCATGCTATGGAGAATTCTGAGCTATTTAATGAGGTTAGTATCATTTCTCTTGTGACAATCTTGGAGATAAATTTTGTTGCAATATGGCAATCAACACATACTTGAAGGTTCTTAACAACTCTAATAGTTGTTCCATGGGGCATGTTTAACAAACCAAATGCAATTTCCAACTTTTCACCATGGTGGCAAAGAAATAATTCTTTTTCCCATGCTTCCACAACATTAAGTAAATTCTTGAATCTGGAAAATACCTTGCCGCCTTCATCTTCCAAGCCAATTTCTCCAACTTTGCATAGGTCTTCTTTGTCTATGGATGTGATTTGTCTCCTACACAAAAAGGATGTACCATTTTATGCCCTTCAATCCAACTACATCCGAGGATTTTTTTAATTCCTCTATCTTTCATCAATCTCCTTACCTCACCACACCTGCCCACTTGTGGATAGATGTTTGAGAGAAGAACATAAGTTGTGCAACATTTTTAGGATCCAAATAAAAAAGTAGTGTTGTTGTAAATACTCCTAAGCCTATATTCATATGTGATCTACAAGCACCAAGAAAACACATCCATACAATCTGCACATATTAAACATGTATCTCAATGATAAAGTTTAGGGTGTCTTCAAGATAGCTAGCACGGGCAAGGAGGTCAACCATGCACACATAATGATCAATTGTAGGTGTAATGCACTAACGGTTACAAATGTGATTGAAGTATGTACAAATCTCATCCACTAAACTTGCATGGCTGCATGCACCTAGAATACAAGAAAAGCTTACTATGTTAGGATATGTCCTAGAGTGCTTAATTAATTCAAAGATTTTGAGAGCATCCTTGCAAAATCCATTTTGTACATATCCTGCAATCATTGCATTCCATGAGATGACATCTCTTTGAGGAATTCTGTCAAATAGTTCACATTTTTTGTCTATGATTCCATATTTGCATACATGTCTGAGAGCATTTCAAACTATAATATCTCACAAGAATCCCCCTACCATTATGCTTTGAAGGATGCCCATACCCTGTTCCAAAGCTCCCATTTGGGCACAGGTAGGGAGGATGCTAGAAAAGGTTGCAGAATTTGGATTTATAACTGATAATTGCATTTTATTGAAAATTTCTAAAGCCTTTTCAACAAATCCATTTTGTGCAATCTTGCAATCATTGCATTCCATGAGATGACATCTCTTTGAGGCATTTTGTCAAATAGTTTGTGTGCCTTGTCTATGCTTCCACATTTTTCATATATGTCTATCAGAGCATTTCCAACTATAATATCTGACAAAAAATTGCCTTCTATTATGCCTTGAAGGATGTCCATACCTTGTTCCAAAGCTTACCATTTTGATGTAGGTAGAGAGGATGTTGGCAAAGGTTGTGGAATTTGGCTTTACACCTGCCAATTTCATTTGCATGAAAGTTTCTAATGCCTACTCAACAAATCCATTTTGTGCATATCATGCAATCATTGCAGTCCATTAGACCACATTTCTTTCTGGGATTTTGTCAAACAGTTCACATGCCTTGTCTATGCTTCCACATACATCTCTCTCTATATATGTATATTCAATTGCATTTTCTTGAAAGTTTATAATGCCTTATCAACAAATCCATTTTGTGCATATCCTTCAATCATTACAGTCCATGAGACCACATTTCTTTGAGGGATTTTGTCAAACAGTTTGGAACCAACTATAAATTTTAAAGAAAATGCAATTAGCTGGTATAAATCCAAATTCCACAACCTTTGCCAGCATCCTCCCTACCTGTGTTAAAATGGGAGCTTTGGAATGTCAATGCTTCCACATTTTGCATCACCCGCTTTCCCGCAGGCACTTCAAGTCATGCTTGTGGTGATGCAGGGAAGCCCTGCATCACCACAGGCATGACTTGAAGTGCCTACAGGAGAGCAGGTGGTGCAAAATGTGGAAGTATTGACAAGGAATGTGAACTGTATGGCAGAATGCCTCAAAGAGATGTCATCTCATGGAATGCAATGATTGTGGGATATGCACAAAATGGATTTTTTGAAAAGGCTTTAGAAACTTTCAAGCAAATGCAATTAGTAGGTGTAAATCCAAATTCGACAACCTTTGCTAGCATCCTCCCTACCTATGCCAAAATGGGAGCTTTGGAACTCTACCTACTCTATGAACACACATATGGATATCAACGCAAAACACACAGATCAAAGAGTATCTGTGCTAAATTTTTAGATTGCCTACATATTCAATTAGATTGATATTAGGTTCTTGTATGATGCAATTATTGTAACTTGCTTGTAACTTGATTGTCTGCAATCATGAGGTGTGGTACATTTTGCTTATCATCTCTTTAGATAGTGAAGCTTTGCATTTTTTTATGGCAGGAAGAGATTTTTCTTGTTCCTTCTATCATGGTGAGTTTATGGTGGGGAGTATCATGCCTGAATTGCACTAATAGTTTATATGAGGACTGTGAAATTTTAGGAATACTGAAAACATTATCATTCTTCTATATGTATGCTAGGTGTTTTCAACTGTTAATGTTTGTTTGGTTTTGAAAGATGCCACTCCATGATAGATTACCTTCGAAGGTTTTCATTCATTCAAAACTGGCAATGTAGACTGATTAACACTGTACAATTTCCATGCTCTAACTACAATCATAAAATGCCATTGCCATTGCCATTGACATCCACTACTCATCTCAATCTCTCAGCATTATGTAGAGAGGGCCAATTAAAGGAGGTGTTGCACATTTTGTTTACTATACACAACCCCCCTAAAGACTACTCTACATATCTTCAATCTGGATTGAACCTTGAAAAGCTTGTTTTAGATGGTTAGTCCCGTTACAAAAGCTTTCTATATGTTCTTTCATGAGTCCTAATGGTGTTACTAATGGTTAATGAAACATGCAATCACCTTTTTTTTAATTGTCCATTTGCTAAGAAAGTGGGTTCTTTTTGTTAGTAATTGTGCTTGCTAGGCAGGGAAAGATATTGTGTTTTGAGTTGATATTGTTTTTGGTTATATTAAAAGGCTAAACAAAAAAGGTATCTTATCAATCTTATCCACTGAAGTTTTAGGGTATGTTTGGAGAGCTAGAAATAATGAGTTGCTTCAAAGTAGAATGTGGTTGCTTTTTGACTTATACTATGAAGTCCCATCTTCAATTGTTTTGTCGCAAGTTACAATGTTATTAGATATCTCTAAGGAAGACATTTTACAAACTAAATAGTGGTCCGACTCTGATGATGAAGGTGGGAAAAAGAAGCAAGTTGTTGTTGATAATCTTACTCACCCTGGTTGCTCCAAAGATGCAGAGAATAAATAAAGTTAGATACCAGATGCATGGATGTGCAATGATTGGATAACAACAAAGGTAGATAAATGGTATAATGAAAACATTATCAACCATAATACCAGTCCCTCCTTGGTTGAATATTTGGTTCTTCATCAAGAAGAAAATGTTGCTATTTAAGCTGAAGATATCCAATCTGATCCTAAAACAATGTTGCTATTGAAGCTAAAGATATCCAGTCTGATCCTAAAACAGTGACTGATACAAGAGTGAAAGAGTTGAAGAAAGCATGATGAAACAGTTTGGAATCCAACATGAATGTTATAGTTTTCCCACTTGCCTTAACTTTCCAATTTCTATTTGGAACCAACTGGAGGGCTAAGCTCACATGCACCAAAAATGGAGAATCCTACTTGAAAGAATATATGTGACATTACCATTATTAACCTGTAAGTTTATTTATCATGTCAGATGTTCCTAATAGAGTCATTTGGTAATTCTTATTAGTAACAAATCTAGGAGTTAAATTTAATTAAATTTGCAAAAGTTTATCATATTCAGACTTTAGATTAGCTTCTGATACAAATCTACAATCTTAGTTAAAGCAAGAAGTCAGCCAAAAGTACATGTTTTAGGTTTTACCCTTCATATTATATTGTTGGATGCATATCCTTCATAGCTGTAGGAGGGGACCGTATGGGTGTCCATAGAATGAAGTATTGATGCAACTCAAAATATTTTTGTATTTTTTTCTATTTGGGTTTTGCTAAAATTCATCAATTTCAAATCAAATAATCAATGTTTGCTCTTAATTGGGTAGAAAGCAATGAATCATTTTACGCTAGGTTATCTATATTGTCTTAGTTAAATTAGTTATTTTATTACGTGTGCATTATGTTTGGCATCATGTCTCTGATCATGAAAAAAAAATGGTTCTTTTATGTAGATCCCACTTATGTGGTGGCTCAAGTTCCTCGTAGTAATGGAGTAGGTGAAGACATGAAAAAGTGCTTTGCAGGTTGGTGTGTTGATGATTTCATGAACAATGTAGGTAATGAATGACAAAGCAATCCATTGTTACTTGCTAATTACTTACTTGATCCATTGGTATGTAGAAATTTTTGGGAATGATGATGGTTTAGAAAAATTTTCATCAATCTCCTTACCATTTGAACCTCACCCCAACTGCCCACTTCTGCATATATGTTTGAGAGAAGAACACAAGTTGCAACATTTTTAGGATCCAAGTCAAAAAGCAACATTGTTGTAAATAATCCTAAGCCTATATTCATATGTGAATTATAGGCACCAAGAAAACACATCCACACAACCACCACATATTTAACTGGCATCTTAATGATAAAGTTTAGGTTGTCCTCAAGATAGCCAGCATGGGCAAGAAGGTCAACCATGCACACATAATGATCGACTGAAGGAGTAATGCAATAAGGGCTACTCATGTGATTGAAGTATGTACAACCCTCATCCACTAAACCTGAATAGTTACATGCACATAGAACACAAGAAAAGATTTCAATGTTAGGATATGCTTTAGAGTGCTTCATTAGTTCAAAGATTTTGAGAGAATCCTTGCAAAATCCATTTTGTTCATATCCTGCAATCATGGCATTCTATGAGACCACGTTTCTTTGAGGCATTTTGTCAAACAGGTCACGTGCCTTGTCTATACTTCCACATTTTGCATACATGTCTACTAGAGCATTTCCAACTATAATTTCTAACAAAAACCCCCCTTCCATTTTGCTTTGATGGATGTCCATACCCTGTTCCAAAGCTCCCATTTTGGCACAAGTAGTGAGGATGCTAACAAAGGTTGTGGAATTTGGCTTTAGACCTACCAATTGCATTTGCTTGAAAGTTTCTAAAGCCTTTTCAAAAAATCCATTTTGTCCATATCCTGCAATCATGGCATTCCACGAGACCACATTTCTTTTAGGCATTTTTTCAAATAGTTCACGTGCCTTATCTATTCTTCCACATTTTGCATACATGTCTACGAGGACAGTTGCAACTACAACAAATGACAAAATTCCTCTATCCTTCATGCTTTGATGGATGTCCATACCCTATTCCAAAGCTCCCATTTTGGCACAAGCAGGGAGTATGCTGTCAAAGGTTGTCAAATTTGGCTTTACACTTGCTAATTGCATTTGCTTGAAAGTTTCTAAAGCCTTTTCAAAAAATCCATTTTGTGCATATCTCGCAACCATTACATTCCATGAGATGACATCTCTTTGAGGCATTCTGCCAAATAGTTCACATACCTTGTCAATGCTTCCACATTTTGCATACATGTCTACCATGGCAATTCATGTGTAGAAGACCACTGCAACACCACAATGTGGTTGTTGGGCCTTCGCGGTGATGCAGGGAACTCCGCACATCACTGCGAAGGCCCAACAACCACTTTGTGGTGTTGTGGTGACCTTGACATCATTACTTTCGTAGCAACTTCTTTCAACCTCAATGCTTCCTTTATGCTTTGATGGATGTCCATACCCTATTCTAAAGCTCCCATTTTTGCACAGGCGAGGAGGATGCTGGCAAAGGTTGTGGAATTTAGCTTTACACCTGCCAATTGGATTTGCTTGAAAGTTTCTAAATCCTTTTCAACAAATCCATTTTGTGCATATCCAGCAATCATTGCAGTCCACGAGAACACATGGTGGAGCTACCTTTCTCCAATAGAAAATGAGCTATTGAGACAACCCAGTATATATAATAATTTGGACTGATGGCTCTATTGTCGATAGTGTTCTAGAAACACTGGGTTTAGTTTGTAATATGGTTGTTCCAAGGCTTCAATTCTTTAGTCTAATCAACTTAGGTAGAAGTTTAGAACACAACAATTTCAATTGTTCCTAAGGACTTCTAGTTACAGTACTTGACCTTTTTACAGAGGAAAAAAAGGTATAAGGAACAAAATTAGCAAGATTTAAGAAAGAAAAATGTGGAAGGCCATGTTTTCCTCAAAACCAACTAATGAGCAGTGAAGTTGCAGCCACATACATAATGCCATTTTAAGTAAAAAAAACTAAGAGAGGCCTTTGCATGCAATTTTTTTGTAGTGGCAATATGCATTTTTGAAGAGAGCACCACAAAGGGAGAAAAGCTCAGTAATAGTGTCTAATTGAATGAATAGTAGGGGTGTGTTATCTCTATATTGCACATATTGTACCACTTGATAAAAAAACTCTAATGGGCACTATTGGAAATGACAAATCACATTTAGGTGAAAAGAAGGAAAGATTTGAGAAAACTAGGTTTTCACAGTCTATATTTAGTAAATTTTTGTGTAACTTTTGGAAAAAACTGTGGTAGTTTTTACATCAATATTTTGGATCCATCATTAGGATAACACAGAAACATCAAGCAAAATCTACTACACTGTTCACCTAAAGTTCTACAAAAATTTAAGAAAATAATTTATATGAATGTCTAGAAATAACCGTAATGGTCACTAAGACTCAGAAAGTGCAGTCATTCATAAAAGATAAGTACTAGGGTAGTAGCTTATTGGTATAGTGGCCTGCCCACGTGTGACAACCAAATTCTCATTTTTGCAAAGGTGCTAACAACTCTATGCCTACATATATTAGCCATTGCGTCCAATGGTTATGATCTAATGTAGTATATGTTCTGGGCATATAACATACACTATAGAATATGTCTACAATAAAATTGCAATTGCATAGATTTTCCCACAAAAGAATCAATTTGTGCCCACAATACTTAATTCTAAAGTTATTATTCAAGTTTACCATACTTTATTCTAAAGAAACCTCTTGGGTAGGAGCACCGACGTTTGATGTGAATACAAGAGTAATTAAGGACATTGACAATAAATAAGGAGTTCATCTAAATGCCATAATTTTTATTGATGGTGATTTATTATTATAAAATATGTGTTTACAAAATATAAATGAGTTCATCTAAATGTTATCTTTCTTTTTTTAATCAATGGTGATTACTTGTTATAAAAGATGTGTTTACAAAAATATTTTAAATTGAACTTCTAGCGTATAGTAATGGTTAAATAATGTCTTTTTGCCCCCCACCAATGTGATGACATTACCCCCAACCCTTAAAGAGAACAATTTTTATCTATAAGTGAATATATTACAATAGTTAAGCTTTTGATATACTCTTAACCCTATGATATAGACAACTTTTGCATGACCTAAACCAACTAAAGGTTTTTCAATGCTCTTCAAGAAATTTATGTCATTAAAATTTTGAGATTAGCTAATACTTTAATATGTGTTTTTTTTGCAGTTTGAGGTTACACCATTCTTGCTTGCCTCCATGACAAGTGATTCTTTTCTACAAACTTGTGAGCTGAAAGACAATTGCATTGCATCTAAAGTTGTTTGGGCTCTTCTGTAAGTTTTGTGAAAATATTTCAACACTCAACAATATATTAAAAATTCAATTCTTGAATTTGAAATGTTAACATGATTTCATTTTAGATTTTGTTTTTTATATTTTTTAAATCTTGCTTGTCAGAAAACATGCTACAACTTTGGTACTTGTTATTATTGTTAACTGCCTTAGCAAGTTATTCCTGTTGCCATAATTTTAGTTTAGATTGTTAACACCTCAATGGATTGTGTGAAGGAGAATATGGAATGCACCAAGCTGAAGTCAAAGCACTTGAACTGGTTAACAGAATGCCAAAAGAAATGATGTCTCATGGAATGCTCAGTGGCAACATCTCTTTTCTAAGTGTCAAAAGATGTGAAGGGCTTCATCAGTTCAACCTGCCTTTCACTTGTTTTGCTATTGTATCTAATGTGGCTGTTGAACTAGTTTTATCTTTAGCTAATCCTTGTAGTTTGTTGTACATGACAAAGCTGAACTGGTTTTTTCTTATGGCAGCCTTGTGCTACTTTTTATTATTTGTAATTCTTTTGATGCATTATTCCAATGTAAAAAATATTTATTTCCACTTTGCTTTGTCTTGTTTCATTTTCTTATTGGTTGATTCTCAAATAGAAAGTGTTGGCTCAAATTTATCAATCTTTACTTGGCAGCATCATAAAATATATAGTTTTCTAAATTTATTTTCTTTTATGTTTTAATTCAAATTTAATAATATGTTTTTTCTGCATTATAAAATTTATGGTGCTTAATAAATTATTCATATCATGACTAAATTTACTACCAATTAATGGAAACTGAAAGGAAGCTAGGTGTGTGGAAATGCTTCCTACACTAATCTATTGAGGAGAGGGCTATGCAAATTCAAATTTATCCTAACTGTTACAGCAATGTTAAACCATTAACATGAGATGTAGTAGAAAAACACAAGAGCTAGAAAGAAGACAGAAGAAGAGAGATAGATATTTACGGTGGGAAAAACCCTTATCGGGTGAAAAACCCCACACTGAGAAACCTGCACAATGTATTAACAAAACTGAAAGAATGTTTACAATACACTTGCAATGCAAGCTTCAATGGTCTTCAACACTCGTGTCTAGAGTCAATCTGACAGCATAACAGTACCTGTAAACCTGTGATACAAACTCCATCTCCAAGCACCTGTTTAAATAGAACATACAAGGCAATTTTGGACCTTTCTTGGAATGGGCGTCCAATATGGCATCTTGGACCAAAACCCATGCCTAGGGACACTTGGTCAACATTGTAGAATGTGTCTAACACTTGTCCGTAGTTCCCATCCCAAAGAGGTCACCTATTTCCAAAATGGTCTATGACAGATGCTCTTATGACACTTACGACTGTCATAGAATCTGTCATAGCGGTTACAACTTACAGCTATAAGAGAATCTGTCATACACATGCTATAAATAGCATATTCTCTTAAAACACATCATATTCCACCTTGGGGCACCCAAATATGCCTCATTCAAAGATGCTTCATGACACATGTCATTACCTATCTTACAACCTTCTATTCTCGACTCTTACATGTCATAGATTCGTCATAGGAATCTGCCATAACCATTTCAGTTAAACATTCCTTACACGACATAGAAGATGCCGACACATGGTAGAATATTCCTACCACTAAGTGGGATGCCTATCTCCTCATGTGAGGGCAAAATACCAAGTTGTCATAATCCATGTAGGATTGACACATCACCGTGCCACATCCCACAATATGACAAAGTGGAATTTCCAATTATTTACAACATAGGCAATTGAATAATAAATACAAACATTACAAATGTAGAGAATTACCAAGGTTGAGACACCTTAATTCCCAACATTCTCCCACTTGTCGAACAACTTGTAAGAGCCAATAGAAAACAAGATTTAACTGCTATAGGCCGAGAGGCCCATAGACTCCGAGCACCATCTGAACTTCTCTATGCCCACTGGCTTCATCAATGCATCTGCAACATTCTTCAAAGTATCTACCTTCTCCAAATTTACCTTTCCATCCTCAACCATGTCCGTCACGAAGTGAAACTGAACATCAATGTGCTTGGTTCTAGCATGCAAAGTTGGATTCTTTGCAAGGCAAATTGCACTCTGACTGTCACAACTGATCATGATCTGACTCGCATCAACACCAATATTGGAACACAATCTCTTAAGCCAAATGGCTTCCTTACAAGAATGAGTTGCTGACATATACTCAGCTTCTGTCATGGACAAAGCAACAACAGATTGTCGCTTACTCATCCAACTAATAGCACCATCAAACAGTGTAAAAACATAAGCACTGGTGGATCTCCTGCTGTCAATGTCACCTGCCCAATCTGAATCCACAAATCCATGAATATCAATAGAATGTGGAGGTCCTGAAACATTACCATGATAGAAAATGGAATACTCGGAAGCACCCCTCAAATATCTGAACACTCGCTTAACTGCATCCCAATGAACCCGTCCAAGATTAGTCATAAATCGACTAAGGACTCCCACTTCTTGGGCAATGTCTGGTCTTGTGCAAACCATAGCATACATCAAACTGCCAACAACACTAGCATAATGTACTCTGCTCATGTCCTCCACCTCACTAGGAGATTTTAGACAATCCTCAACAGACAACTTTGTCCCCAAGGAAATAAGAACACACAATGGTCTACAATCAAATTAAGCTAACAACTAAGATTTAAAATCATAAATCATATTCTTACCCTTCCCAATGAGCAACATATCATCAACATACAGTGTAACAATGAGAATACGATCACCATCAAACTTATAATAAACACAGTGATCTAATTTTGATCTCACAAATCTAATTGACAACACAAAGGCATCAAACTTCAAGTACCATCTCCTAGGGGATTGCTTCAAACCATACAAAGACTTCTTAAGTTTGCAAACCAAATTTTCTTTACCTTTTACCATGTAATGCTCTGGCTGTGACATGTAGATTTCCTCCTCCAAGTCACTGTGAAGGAAAGTTGTCTTCACATCCATCTGTTCTACCTCCAAGTCATAAGCTACTGCAAGAGACAATAGGAATCGAATGGATGTCAGCTTTGCAACAGGAGAAAAGATCTCACCATAATCTATACCCTCCACTTGTGAATACCCCTTCGCAACCAATCTGGCCTTATACTTCTCAATACTGCTATCTGCACCAATCTTCTTCTTGAACACCCATTTGCATCCAACGGGTTTCCGTCCAGGAGGCAAAGGCACCAAGTCCCAAGTTTGATTCTTTTCCAAAGAATCCATTTCTTCCTCCATGGCCTCCTTCCAGGAACCTGTATCCTTCATATCCAAAGCCTCTGATATAGTTCTAGGTTCATCACTGTTAGTGAGCAAATCATAAGCACAACTAGAATCAAGTAATGTAAAACCAAACCTTTCAGGTTGCTTCCTTATACATGTAGACCTCCTCAAGAGCTGAGGTTGAGGTTCAACTTCTTCCTCTGAGCTTTCAAAGATGCTAGAGCTCTCCTCATCATTAGGTCCAACATTGTCTTTCTGTTCAGTCTTCTCAGGGGTGAGGGGAAACTAAACAACATCCTCTTTCTTTTCTTTTTCTTCTGGCTACAAAACAGTGGAAGAAGGTGTAAGCTCTCTGAAGATGACACTTCTGCTATAAAACATTTTTTCCGCCACGGGGTCCCAAAGCTTGTATCCTTTCACACCAACAAAATAGCCAATGAAGATACACTTAACAGCTTTGTTCTCCAACTTTGACCGCTTCTCCTTAGGCACATGTGCATATGCCTCACAATCAAAAACACGAAGATGCCTTACTGAAGGCTTTCTACTAGACCACACCTCCATAGGTGTCTTTCAAACAAGAGCCGATGTAGGAGATCTGTTCACCAGATAGCAAGCAGTGGCAACAGCTTCAGCCCAAAACTTTTGTTCTAGACTAGCTCCACTAAGCATACTCCTAGCCTTCTCCATCAGTGTCTTGTTCATCCTCTTTACAACTCCATTTTGCTGCGGTGTGTATGGAGTTGTCTTATGTCTTTCAATCCCAAGTTCCTTGCAATACTTATCAAATTCTGTAGAACAGAACTCACCATCGTTGTCAGTTCTCAAACATTTAATCTTTTTACCAGTCTGATTTTCAGCAAAGGCTTTAAACTCCTTAAACTTGCTATAGACTTCAGATTTTCTTCTGAGAAAATAAATCCATGTTCTTCTACTGTAATAATCTATAAAAGATACAAAGTATACAGATTTTGATAATGAAAGAACATTAACAGGACCAAACACATCAGAATGAATGAGGTCCAACACACTAGAAGACTTATGAGAACTTGAGTAAAACTAAACATGATTTTGTTTTCCATAAATGCAATGTTCACAAAAGTCAAACTCAAGATTAAAATCATCTAACCCCTCAACGAAGTTCTTATTTTTCAGGGTACGTAGACCCTTCTCACCAATGTGGCCAAATCTCTTATGCCATAACATTGTCTTTTCTGTAGGAAGTTTAACTTCCAATGCACGATTATAACCATCAAGACTAGAAACAACAGATTTCTTCACTGCTCATTCAGATGGTGGGGATGAAGTGACTGCTGCCCTCTTCCTTGAGTTAGAAGAACTATTGCATTGTGCAATGCATGCTTCCAGCTAAAATAGAGTACCTCTCCGAGTACCCTTAGCAAGCACCATAGATCATCTAGTCATCTTGCATCCTTCTTTCGAAAAGACAACCTACACACCTGCATCATTCAAACTACTTACAGATTCTGTGCTAAGCTTGGGATGTGCATAACCCCAGAGATCCCCTTCACTCGACCATCAAGGAATTAGATAGAGACTCTTCCACGACCAACGATCTTCACATGAGAGTCGTCACCCAGATACACCTTACCACCATCAAACTCCTCATACTTAGTGTACCAATCTTGATGTGAGGTCATGTGGAATGATGCACCAGAGTCGATTAGCCACACATCATCAGATGCATGGGTTGCCAGGGCTACGATGAAGGCATCACCATCATCTTGTGATTTTTCAGAATCTAAATCAGAAGCTTTCTTCTTTTTCTTCTTCTCCTCTTTGCATTCATTTCAGAAATGCCTGGTCTTGCCACAGTTCCAACAAAGAGTCTTGGACTTTCCAAGAGATTTGGATCTCCCATGGGATTTAGATCTACTCTTCTCAGCTTTCTTGTCCTTCTTCTTCCCTTTCTCCTTGGGTCTTCCATGAACTGCAAGGGCTTCTTTGGCTGCCTCAGAAGACTTTCTCTGCATCTCTTCAGATAACAATGAAGAAACCACCTCTTCCATTTTGAATGTGCATGTGGTGCTTCCGATTACCATGACAAGATGAGCCCATGAGTCTGGTAGAGAACAAAGCAGGGTCATACACCAATTCTCCTCCTCCATCTTTACACTGATAGATGTCAATTGTGCAACCAGCATGTTAAAGGCATTCATATGCTTAGCCACGGATCCTCTGTCCTCCATTCGAAGAGAATACAACTTCTTTCTCAGGAAAAGTTTATTGACAAAGGATTTGGCTTGATACACATCCCCCAACTTCTTCCAAAGGAGTTTTGCAATAGCCTCCTCATGGACATTTAACAACATAGAATCGGCAAGACTAAGTCTTATGAGACCCTTAGCCTTCCGATCCTTGAGATCCCACTCATGTTGAGTCATTGTAGTTGGTTTAGTTCCGTTCACACTTTCCCAAAGGTCTCGGTCAACTAACATGTCTTCAATCTTGAGCTTCCACAGCTCAAAATTACTGCCGTTGAACTTCTCTACTTCAAACCTTCCTGATGTGCTTGCCATCTCCTTGCTGCAATAAGATACAGAATGCTATGCACATACTCCCACTCAACCTAAGATTAGCTTAAAAAACCCCTACCCAACAACTAGGACCAAAGGTGATCAAGCTCTGATACCAACTGAAAGGAAGCTAGGTGTGTGGAAATGCTTCCTACACTAATCTATTGAGGAGAGGGCTATGCAAATTCAAATTTATCCTAACTATTACAGCAATGTTAAACCATTAACATGAGATGTAGCAGCAAAACACAAGAGCCAGAAAGAAGACAGAAGAAGAGAGACAGAGATTTACGGTGGGGAAAACCCTTATTGGGTGAAAAACCCCACACTCAAAAACCTGCACAATGTATTAACAAATCTGAAAGAATGTTTACAATACACTTGCAATGCAAGCTTTAATGGTCTTTGACACTCGTGTCTAGAGTCAATCCAGCAGCATAACAGTACCTGTAAACCTGTGATACAAACTCCATCTCTAAGCACCTGTTTATATAGAACATACAAGGCAATTTTGGACCTTCTTGGAATGGGCGTCCAATATGGCAACTTGGACCAAAACCCACGCCGAGGGACACTTGGTCAACATTGTAGAATGTATCTGACACTTGTCCACAGCTCCCATCCCAAAGAGGTCACCTATTTCCAAAATGGGCTATGACAGATGCTCTTACGACACTTATGACCGTCATAGAATTTGTCATAGTGGTTACAACTTACAGCTGTAAGAGAATCTGTCATACACATGCTATAAATAGAATATTCTCTTACAACACATCATATTCCACCTTGGGGCACCCAAATATGCCTCATTCAAAGATGTTTCATGACACATGTCATTACCTGTCTTACAACCTTCTATTCTTGACTCTTACATGTCATAGATTCGTCATAGGAATCTGTCATAACCGTTTCGGTCAAACATTCCTTACACAACATAGAAGATGCCGAAACATGGTTGAATATTCCTACCACTAAGTGGGACACCTATCTTCTCATGTGAGGACAAAATACCAAGTTGTCATAATCCATGTAGGATTGACACATCACCGTGCCACATCCCACAATATGACAAAGTGGAATTTCCAATTATTTACAACATAGGCAATTGAATAATAAATATAAACATTACAAATGTAGAGAATTACCAAGGTTGAGACACCTTAATTCCCAACATTCTCCCACTTGTCAAACACCTTGTAAGAGCCAATAGAAAAACAAGATTTAACTACTATGGGCCAAGAGGCCCATAGACTCCGAACACCATCTGAACTTCTTTGTGCCCACTGGCTTCATCAATGCATCTGCAACATTCTTCAAAGTATCTACCTTCTCCAAATTTACCTTTCCATCCTCAACCATGTCCCTCTCGAAGTGAAACTGAACATCAATGTGCTTGGTTCTGGCATGGAAAGTTGGATTCTTTGCAAGGCAAATTGCACTCTGACTGTCACAACTGATCGTGATCTGACTCGCATCAACACCAATATCGGAACACAATCTCTTAAGCCAAATGGCTTCCTTACAAGCATGAGTTGCTGACATATACTCAGCTTCTGTCATGGACAAAGCAACAACAGGTTGTCACTTACTCATCCAACTAATAGCACCACCAAACAGTGTAAAAACATAAGCACTAGTGGATCTCCTGCTGTCAATGTCACCTGCCCAATCTGAATCCACAAATCCATGAATATCAACAGAATGCAGAGGTCCTGAAATATTACCATGATAGCAAATAGAATACTCGGAAGTACCCCTCAAATATGTGAACACTCTCTTAACTGCATCCCAATGAACCCGTCCAAGATTAGCCATAAATCGACTAAGGACTCCCACTGCTTGGGTAATGTCTAGTTTTGTGCAGACCATAGCATACATCAAACTGCCAATAGCACTAGCAGAAGGTACTCTGCTCATGTCCTCCACCTCACTTGGAGATTTTGGACAATCCTCAATAGACAACTTTGTCCCCAAGGAAACAAGAACACACAATGGTCTATAATCTCCCATGTTGAATCTGTCCAACACGGTCTTAACATACTTACTCTAACTTAACCAAAGTTTTCTGTTGGTTTTCTCTTCTGATTTCTATTCCTAGAATGTACATTTGTGCCCCTAAATCTTTCATTTCAAATTGAGCTGACAATTGAGATTTAAAATCATAAATCATATTCTTACCCTTCCCAATGAGCAACATATCATCAACATATAGTGCAACAATGAGAATACGATCACCATCAAACTTATAATAAACTCAATGATTTGATTTAGATCTCACAAATCTAATTGACAATACAAAGGCATCAAACATCAAGTACCATCTCCTAGGGGATTGCTTCAAACCATACAAAGACTTCTTAAGTTTGCAAACCAAATTTTCTTTACCTTTTACCATGTAATGCTCTGGCTGTGACATGTAGATTTCCTCCTCCAAGTCATTGTGAAGGAAAGTTGTCTTCACATCCATCTGTTCTACCTCCAAGTCATATGCTGCTGCAAGAGACAACAGGAATCGAATGGATTGCAGCTTTGCAGTGGGAGAAAAGATCTCACCATAATCTATACCCTCCACTTGTGAATACCCCTTCGCAACCAATCTGGCCTTATACTTCTCAATACTACTATCTGCACCAATCTTCTTCTTGAACACGCATTTGCATCCAACGGGTTTTCGTCCAGGAGGCAAAGACACCAAGTCGCAAGTTTGATTCTTTTCCAAAGAAGCCATTTCTTCCTCCGTGGCCTCCTTCCAAGAACCTGCATCCTTCATATCGAAAGCCTCTAATAAAGTTCTAGGTTCATCACTGTTAGTGAGCAAATCATAAGCACAACTAGAATCAAGCAATGTAAAACCAAACCTTTTAGGTTGCTTCCTTATCCATCTAGACCTCCTCAAGAGATGAGGTTGAGGTTTAGCTTCTTCCTCTGAGATTTCAGAGCTGCTAGAGCTCTCCTCATCATCAGGTCCAACATTGTCTTTCTGTTCAGTCTTCTCAGGGGTGAGGGGAAACTAAGCAACACCCTCTTTCTTTTCTTTTTCTTCTGGCTACAAAATAGTGGAAGAAGGTGTAAGCTCTCTGAAGATACCACTTCTTCTAAACAACACTTTTTCAACCACGGGTTCGCAAAGCTTGTATCCTTTCACACCAACAGAATAGCTGATGAAGATACACTTAACAACTTTGTTCTTCAACTTTGACCGCTTCTACTTAGGCACATGTGCATATGCCTCACATCCAAAAACATGAAGATGCCTTATTGAAGGCTTTCTACTAGACCACACCTCCATAGGTGTCTTTCCAACAAGAGCTAATGTAGGAGATCTGTTCACCAGATAGCAAGTAGTGGCAACAGCTTCAGCCCAAAACGTTTGTTCTAGACCAACTCCACTAAGCATACTCCTAGCCTTCTCCATCAGTGTCCTGTTCATCCTCTTTGCAACTCCATTTTGCTGCAGTGTGTATGGAGTTGTCTTATGTCTTTCAATCCCAAGTTCCTTGCAATACTTATCGAATTCTATAGAACAAAACTCACCACCGTTGTCAGTTCTCAAACATTTAATCTTTTTACCAGTCTAATTTTTAGCAAAGGCTTTAAACTCCTTAAACTTGCTATAGACTTTAGATTTGCTTATGAGAAAATAAATCCATGTCCTTCTATTGTAATAATCTATAAAAGATACAAAGTATATAGATTTTGATAATGAAGGAACATTAACAGGACCAAACACATCAAAATGAATGAGGTCCAACACACCAGAAGACTTATGAGAACTCGAGTAAAACTGAACACGGTTTTGTTTTCCATAAATGCAATTTTCGCAAAAGTCAAACTCAAGATTACAATCATCTAACCCCTTAATGAGGTTCTTATTTTTCAGGGTACACAGAACCTTCTCACCAATGTGGCCAAGTCTCTTATGCCATAACATTATCTTTTCTGTAGGAAGTTTAACTTCCAATGCATGATTACAACCATCAAGACTAGAAACAACAGATTTCTTCACTGCTCTTTCAGATGGTGGGGATGAAGTGACTGCTGCCCTCTTCCTTGAGTCAGAAGAACTATTGAATTGTGCAATGCATGCTTCCAGCTAAAATAGAGTACCTCTCCGAGTACCCTTAGCAAGCACTATAGATCCTCTAGTCATCTTGCATCCTTCTTTCGAAAAGACAACTTGCACACCTACATCATTCAAACTACTTACAGAAAGTAGGTTCCGTGCTAAGCCTGGGATGTGCATAACCCCAGAGATCCCCTTCCCTCAACCATTAGGGAATTAGATAGAGACTCTTCCATGACCAACGATCTTCACATGAGAGTCGTCACCCAGATACACCTTTCCACCATCGAACTCCTCATACTTAGTGAACCAGTCTCGATGCGAGGTCATGTGGAATGATGTACCAAAGTTGATTAGCCACACATCATCAGATGCATGGATTGCCAGGGCTGCAATGAAGGCATCATCGTCATGTTGTGATTTGTCAGAATCTGAATCAGGAGCTTTCTTCTTTTTCTTCTTCTCATCTTTGCATTCCTTTCGGAAATGCCTGGTCTTGCCATAGTTCCAACAAAGAGCCTTCGACTTTCCAGGAGATTTGGATCTCCCATGGGATTTGGATCTACCCTTCTCAGCTTTCTTGTCCTTATTCTTCCCTTTCTCCTTGGGTCTTCCACAAACTGCAAGGGCTTCTTTGGCTGCCTCAGAAGAATTTCTCTACATCTCTTCAGATAACAGCGAAGAAACCACCTCTTCCATTTTGAATGTGGATGTGGTGCTTCCAATTGCCATGACAAGATGATCCCATGAGTCTGGCAGAGAACAAAGCAGGGTCATACACCGATCCTCCCCCTCCATCTTTACACTGATAGATGTCAATTGTGCAACCAACATGTTAAAGGCATTCATATGCTCAGCCACGGATCCTCCGTCCTCCATTCAAACAGAATACAACTTCTTTCTTAGGAAAAGTTTATTGACAAGAGATTTGGCTTGATACACATCCCCCAACTTCTTCCAAAGGAGTTTTGCAATAGCCTCCTCATGGACATTTAACAACATAAAATCAGCAAGACTAAGTCTTATGAGACCCTTATCCTTCTGATCCTTGAGATCCCACTCATCTTGAGTCATTGTAGCTGGTTTAGTTCTGTTCACAATTTCCCAAAGGTCTCGGTCAACTAACATGTCTTCCATCTTGAGCTTCCACAACTCAAAATTACTACCGTTGAACTTCTCTATTTCAAACCTTCCTGATGTGCTTGCCATCTCCTTGCTGCAATAAGATACAGAATGCTCTGCATAGACTCCCACTCAACCTAAGATTAGCTCAAAAAATCCCTACCCAACAACTAGGACCAAAGGTGATCAAGCTTTGATACCAACTGAAAGGAAGCTAGGTGTGTGGAAACGCTTCCTACACTAATCTATTGAGGAGAGGGCTAAGCAAATTCAAATTTATCCTAACTATTACAGAAATGTTAAACCATTAACATGAGATGTAGTAGCAAAACACAAGAGATAGAAAGAAGACAAAAGAAGAGAGATAGAGATTTATGGTGGGGAAAACCCTTATTGGGTAAAAAATCCCACACTCAGAAACCTGCACAATGTATTAACAAATCTAAAAGAATGTTTACAATACACTTGCAATGCAAGCTTCAATGGTCTTTGACACTCATGTCTGGAGTCAATCCTGTAGCATAACAGTACCTGTAAACCTGTGATACAAACTCCATCTCCAAGCACCTGTTTAAATAGAACATACAAGGCAATTTTGGACCTTTCTTGGAATGGGCGTCCAATATAGTATCTTGGACCAAAACCCATGCCTAGGGACACTTGGTCAACATTGTAGAATGTGTTTGACACTTGTCCATAGCTTCCATCCCAAAGAGGTCACCTATTTCCAAAATGGGCTATGACAGATGCTCTTATGACACTTACGACCGTCATAGAATCTGTCATAGTGGTTACAACTTACAACTGTAAGAGAATCTGTCATACACATGCTATAAATAGCATATTCTCTTACAACACATCATATTCCACCTTGGGGCACCTAAATATGCCTCATTCAAAGATGCTTCATGACACATGTCATTACTTGTCTTACAACCTTCTATTCTCGACTCTTACATGTCATAAATTCGTCATAGGAATCCATCATAACCGTTTCGGTCAAACATTCCTTACACAACATAGAAGATGTCGACACATGGTAGAATAGTCCTACCACTAAGTGGGATGCCTATCTCCTCATGTGAGGACAAAATACCAAGTTGTCATAATCCATGTAGGATTGGCACATCACCATGCCACATCCCACAATATGACAAAGTGGGATTTCCAATTATTTACAACATAGGCAATTGAATAATAAATACAAAAATTACAAATGTAGAGAATTACCAAGGTTGAGACACCTTAATTCGCAACAGAAACTAGTAAATAAAAATGACCACCATGACTAAATAAATGACCAGTTAACAACAATCAATGACTTAATGATTACAATAACTAAATAAATGACTAAATATACTACCAAAATGATGACTAAATATACTACCAAATTAATCACTAAAATTTGTTTAGTCATAAATTTGGTCGTGAGATAAATGACCAGAAATAAACTACCAATGGTCATGTGACTAAATATACTACCAAATTGATGACTAAATATAGTACCAATTACCAAATATACTACCAAATTGATGACTAAATATACTACCAAATTAATGACTAAAATTTGTTTGGTCATAAATTTGGTTGCAAGATAAATGACCAGCAATAAACTACCAATGGTCACGTGACCAAACTACTGATCACATGACCAATTTTTGGTAGTTTATTTAGTCATTTATTTATGTTTTTCTACTAGTGCTATGAGTTGTAATATTGAATCATGGAAACATGTAGGACCCCAATCTACTAAGGATAGAGGGAGGATTAAATAAAAGATATTTGGTCTCTCGCCAATGAGACTAGTGCCTACTTCATTCGGCAACAGAGTCACAATCAACAAGGAAGAAAAGGATACACCTATAGACCATAAATGAAATCAGATATGTACATATGTACAAATAACAAATAACAATATGTCCATACTAATGACTTGCCACTTCCACTCTACAATATCATGTGAATATAGAAGTCCTACTGGATGTTGATGCTCATCCTTGACTCTATGGCACTCTAGGAAACTTGCTACAAATCTTGCAGCATCATTCTTCATTCCTTTCCATAAATAAAGAGGCTTCACATTGGATAGGAGTTTGGTTACTCCAAGATGACCTGAATATGGTGTGGAATGAACTTCCTTCCACACAAGGTTTCTTAATTTTGTCGATTCTGGAACATACATCCTTCCTCTATATCTTAAAAGCCCATCTGGTTTAAAGTGGAACCCATCATACCTCAAGTCTTGAGGATTTACTATGAGAGCCTACTTAACTTGCTCATAATACTCATCACTTGTAGAGTTTTGTAAAACTAACTCCTTGAAGTTTGAGTGAATAGAGACAATTGAAGAGATATGCCTCCATCAACTCAAAGCATCTGCTACTCAATTCTCCTCACCTTTAATATAACTTATTTCAAAGTCATAGTCAGATATCAATTCCAACCATTTTCTTTGTCAAGCATTTAGATGAGGTTGGGAAAATATGTACTTAAGACCTTGATGGTCTAAATTCAATTCAAAAGGCTTCCCTAGCAAGTAGTGTCACCACACTCACAAAGCATGCACAACTGCTGCTAACTCTAAGTCATGAGGAGCATAATTCTACTCATATGCTCTTAGCTTCCTGGATTCATAGGCTACCACTTTCCCATTCTATATAAGCACTCCTCCTAAACCTTCTCCTGAGGCATCAGTAATTACAACAAATTGAATTTCTAGTTTAGGAACTTTCAATATTAGTGCAGTTGTCAACCTCTCTTTTAAATGATTAAATGCCTTCTAACATTTTCCTAACCAGTCAAAATGATTTCCCTTTCTCTGAAGTGAAGTGATTGGGGTTGTAATCTTAGAAAAGTTCAAAACAAACTTCCTATAATATCTAGCTAACCCCATGAAACTGCACACTTCATGCACATTCTTTGGCACAGGCCACTCTAGTATAGCTTTGATCTTTGCATGATCTACTGAAATCCCTTTAGCTGATATTATATGTCCTAGATATTGTATCTCTTTTTGAAAGAAAGTACACTTAGAAAGTTTCCCATAAAATTTATGCTCTCTCATCCACTGTAGAACTAACCGCAGATGTTGCAAGTGCTCTTCGTCATTCTTAGAATAAATAAGAATGTCATCAAGAAACACTAGAACAAATTTATCCAAGTAATCTTGGAAAACATTGTCCATCAAATTCATGAATGTAACAGGGGCATTCGCAAGTCCAAAAGGTAGAACCGTGAACTTATAATGTCCATACCTTGTTCTAAAAGTTGTTTTATGAATATCTTCATCTTTTATTCTCATTTGATGATATCCAGATCGTAAATCGATCATAGAGAATACTATTGCACCCACATCTAATAAAAAAGATCATCAACATGGGTGTTGCCACAATAATGGGTTACACTTTCTGGGACATCTTGATTTTTGTTGAAATCACATATTTTTAGAAAATATAATGATTTAAGCCTTGAAAGGTTCCATTTAAAGGATTTTAATTGAAGAGGGTTTGATCAAACCCCCTTAGATTCAAACCCCCTTGGATAGAACCACGCTAGTTTTAAACCATACCTATAATGGAGTCTCCTCTACACCTATCAAAATGCTGATAAAAAACCACTTTTGATTTACCTTTTGGGGGATCAAATGAATTCATTTAAAATTTATGTTTTGTAAGTATGTAGTCCTTATTACAAGCTTCCCAAAAAGTATAATTTTAAATATATTTAATTTTATTATTATATTTATTTTTTATTTCTTGTGAATGTAGGTTTTTCACCAAACATCAAGTTCTCTATTCTACACACATGGAAAATTAGTAAATTAGTGAAAAAAAAATCTAAAAAATATCTCTGCCCTAGGTATTGATGTCCTTGTTTTAACAAAAAAAAAAAAAAAGAATTTTGATACATACAGAAAAAGTTATATTTTACGAAATACGCCTATGTCTAAATTATAATTGGTTTGACTTCAACACTTAATTAAAAAAGAAATATTCAAGAAATCATTATAAAACCAAATGCATGCCCTATATATCGGTGTTACCAATCTAAAGTCAAAAGAATCAAAACTTTATCATTTGTAGAAAAAAAGTTATGTGCTACGGAATACACATCACTTTAAAAAAATGTTGTTTACTATTAAAAACTAGTTATCAAAGGAGACGCAAATTTTTTTACAATTTAACTCCAATTTTTTTAAAACAAATATATGTAGAATCTACAAACAAAATCTCACAAATCACTAGTTCACATCATCTTCAAATTCCTAACAGTTTAGTGGCTATAGGTGTTAGAAAGTAAAGATTTAGTTCAAAATGTTGATTTCAATGTCAAGTTTTGTCAAAAAGTGTAACCCATTATTGTGGGATGACCCATATGTGGTGGAGGATATTTGTTCTTTATCGTTTCTTTGTTAAGCATATGATAGTCTATACATAGATGCAAGGTTCCATCCTTCTTTTTGACAAAGATCATAGGTGCTTTCCAAGGGGAAACACTGGGTCTAATCAACCCTTTTTCGAATATCTCACGAAGTTGGGATTTCAATTCCATCAACTTTGTAGTAGTCATATGGTATGATGCCTTTGAAATCAGCTCAAATTTAGGTATTATACCAATAGAGAAATTAAAAGCCCTCTTCAGAGGTAATCTCATAAGTTCATCTAGGAAAACATCCTGAAAATCTCATAGGAAAGGATAGTTCTCCAAAGGTACATTTTGTTTACTAGGATCCTTTTCTACTTGCTCCATTTTGACTACAAAAAGTTGACAACCTTTACACCTAGCCCTCTTCAGTTGCATAGTAGAGATTAGGTTGATCTTGACTTCTCTTTGTGTGCCTTGCAAAAAGACTTTGTTTCCTACATCATCTAGAAACTCAACTGTTTTTGCAAAATAGTCAACATTAGCCCTATGTCTCCATAGCCAATTTATTCCTAAGCTAACATCATAGGAACCTAGGGGGCTACAAACAAATTCATCTCAGTTGAAAAACTAGGGAGTTCAATCTTGGCTTCAAACAGGCATTGCTCTACCTGAGCTTTAGTTTGGTTAGCATATTCAATTGACTAGGGTTTAGCCATATAACCAACTCTTCTAGAAAATTTATTCAATACTCTTGGAGAAATAAAACTTTCATTTTCTCCAGTATCAATGAAAATAGAAATAGGAACTCCAAACAAAGTACATGTCATCTCTATGGGAGTAATCAGGTACTTCGCCTGATAATTGTCCAATGCCGCATGGATCCTTTATTGAAAAGATGCTTGCTGGGTAGGTAATGCATTACCACACTACTAAACTCCCTGATTCTTGGTTGGACATTGATTTACATAATGATCTCCACCACAAGAGAAACATCCTCTAGGAGGTCCATGCTTCTCAACAAGTTTGATAGAATCATTCTTCCAGAAATTGTTATTGTTCTTCTTCTCATTTCTAGGTCCATTCTTGTTATTTATAAAATCCTTATCACCTTTCTTTATCTTATCCTATTTGCCAATCCTTTCTTGAAAGATTGAGAAGTTGATGTCTTATTAAATCTCTTGTGATTCCTCTCATGATATGCAAAAATTAACTTCAATTTTTGCTCTTACTTGATTGCCTTCTCATAAACTTGGTCCATAGTGGTAGGACCATGCAAATCCACTTCTCCATCTATATAGGCATTCAAACCCATGATGAATTTTATAATTCAGAACCTTTCATCCTTTTGGTATTGTGGCACATACTTTAGGAGACAGGTGAACTTTTCCCAATATTCAACCACTGACATATCTCCTTGTCACAAATTCTAAAAATCTGTTAGCTTTTGGTTGAAGAAAAGCTGTGGTAACCACCTTTGTCGAAACATGACCACAAATTGATCCCAGGTTAAGCTCAAAGAACCTAACCCCAGTTCCATTTTCTTGTTCATCCACCACGTGGAAGCTTCACCTACCAACTAATATGCACCCCATACTACCTTGGTTATCTCAAAGTAATTTCTAATCTCAAAATACTTTTCCATCTCTATCAACCAAGATTCTGTAGCATCACCACTTACTGTTCCATCGAACTTGGGTGGCGTCACTTTCTTCATATCTCTTGACAACTCTAAGGCAAGTCTACTTCTCTTCTCTTCTTGAGACTTAGTCTTATCAACATCCTCCCTTCGCTCACTATGAATACTAGGTTCATGGATATAGTCATCATCCCCTTGATGTGAGTCCTCTTTTTCTCCTTCAGATCTGCCTTGACCCCTAACTTCTTATTCTAGGTTTCCAAGCCTCTCCTTGGTTTCATTTAACATGGAACATATCTAATCCAACTTATCCATTGGGTATTTAGAGGGATTTGATTCTCCATGACTATCTTTAAAATTTGTTCGAGTTTAAACCATGTTGATACTCTATATCACACCTGATATTCATATTAAGTTATAAATTAGAATTCAAAAATAATGCATCTCATTAATTCAAAATTCATCAATAAATCTATTCACAAAACTCATATTTGTGCAAAACAATCTCATCTTTATTAAAGTTTAGTCTGGGTATAAATACATCCTTCTTTAGATAGATAACACAACAAGACTACATGTCACTGTCGGTTAAAGGATATTCTTTAGGTTCCTCTTCCCCATCAGAATCCAGTAAAACAAACTTAGAGGGTGGGTGTATATGTAGGTACTCCTCCATTACTTCTTTTCCTAAAATATGGGCATCATGACCACACCCAAACAACATGTCGCATCCTAGTAGATGGTTTACTCAATTTAACTGCATAAGTAGGAACAATGGATTTCTTGGCCAGTTTGTTTCTATGTTTCTTTTCTAGTCAAATACGCTTAAGAGCATCAACCAAAGTCTCATAATCTTCCAGCCATGCACCCTCAACATAGTTAATATTCTCTTGGAGTTTTACCTCCTCAACTGGTTCTTTCTTAACCATTAACTTGGGTAAATTCTAGGGAACAAACTTCCTAGCAATTTTCTTGGTTCTTCTCCACACCATTCTGGCATAAAACAAATTTCAAATATTAGCTAATCTTCTAAATGTTGACAAGTTTTCTCATAGTGAGCTCCTAGGTCCATGTGTTGAACCCAATCGCTCTAATACCATATGTAACATGCCATCTCATATTACTCAGAATTACACACATAATTTACTAAGTAAAAGAACATGATAAATATGAGATAATTTTTTTATCATTTGCATAATTACAAAGAAATAAAAGCATATCTTTTTTGAATATTTGTCAACCTTGAAATATAATATATTCAAAGATAAATCATAGTGAAAATATTTCACTTTACATTTACAAATATGTTACACTTGGCAAAAAGAATAATTTTTCATCATAAGTCATAACATAAAGTATACTGCATCTGGAATCTTGATATATGTCTCACAAGTCACGGTGAGTCTTCTACTATAGAGGGAGAACATCATCTGAGCACTTTACCTCCAACCACAGACCGGTGGTCCCCCGCACACCTTCCTTCCTGGAAGTGGCCCTCCCCTTTATGAAGAGTATAGACATAAGGAACCAACAAGTTGCCATCTGAGTTCTAGTATTGTGTCTTACATAACACAATCGACCATACAACTCTAGACAACCTCTAGCTAAGTATGATCACTCTAACAAGTTACACCATCTAGACAAGGTGAACCGACTAATGCATGTATAGACAAATGCATCACTTTGGCCAAATTTTCTATATAAATAAACGTTTGCAATAAGCATAGTTATGTGTTCACACACCTCTAACTCGACTTGGAAACTACCTCAACCTATAGTTTGACTTGTTTGACTAGTAACTCTAGACATAAATTATCTTAGCTAAACTCAATCCTAGTCAATCTAACTTAGAATTTAATCTTTAATCTAGGATAAATATTTACATTATGTATATTGAGATGATTTTAACCTTTCAAAGAGTCCCTAGTTGCATTCTTGCAAAATTAGGGTCTATGACTTCCTGTCACTCTACTCAATGACTCAAAGAATTAAGCACTCTTTTGTTATATGTCTAGTTCAACTCTATTAAAAAAGATCATTAAAATTTATCAAAGTGTTTTTTAGACTCTTTATATTGCATTGAACTATGGTTTCTCAACCTTTTTATTGTCAACCATAATATACAATAAATGAAATTAATGTCATAATCGACTTGAGAGTTTTAGGTTTTCTAAACCCTTCAGGTTTGATTCTAGGGTTTTAACTTCTCTAACCCAATACATTTGGTAAATCATATACTCTTGTATTTCCCAAAAGTAGAAGTTTATAGTAATATCATGGAAACAAAAATTTATAGTCTCCTCTTGTCCACTTGAGCATATTTCTCATAACATAACATAAACATAGAATACAAGGTTCATCCTCTTTCAAATAGGATCTAAAGGAATTATAATATTATCATATCTAATCTTGGAACTAAAACAATCTTTCAACTTAGATAGATTTGCATCTATAAGAAATAATATGATGTTTTCAATCGCCTGTCTTCTTAAGTCTACCGACTTTCAATAATTGAAAAGGTTATGATCTCATGAATATCATCCTTTGAATATCACGATAATACTTTTTTATTGTAGGATGCTTATGTGATAATATATCACTCTACTAAGTGTTTACAATGATGCCAATATATATATATATATATATATATATATATATATATATATATATATATATATATATATATATTACATTAAGTATTTGTCTAACACAAAACTGTTTGATGATAACAATAAAACTTATCCAAAACTTTAGGAAAAGTAAATTTATCTTTGTTAAAACTTTTCAACAATCTTGTTCCTCTCGGTTTCCAAGTCAAATCTGATATTTATTACAGTAATTCATCATTATTTCATATAAAATTTTGCATTTACAAGTTGTATTTGCTAGGGTTTTGCTTAAAAAGTTGCATTTTGCATATAACCTAGTCTTTGCAAAAATTTAGGGTTTGTAGTCAAAATTTCATTTTCAGATTTTGCTAATCCTTTTCAACATTCATTGAAATCTGATTTTGAAGTGTTTTGTTAGATCATAGTGCATACTTTTGCATCCTAGCATTGAAACTTTCATCTTTTGCATTAACACATTGTGTATTTCAACACTAAGGGTTTTATACACTATTTTCAAACTTCTTTAAGCAAACTCTCAAATCACTTAACTTGCCTTGTGCAGTATCTATTTCTATATATGCCTAAAAATGACATGACTCTGCCCAAATAAATATTCTTAATATTTATTTAAGTCAAATTCCTCTATCAATAAATAAATAAACAAATTTATTTATTTGATTCATATTCTCCCAACAATTAAATAAAATCAATTTATTTAATTAAAATTCTTCTAATTCCTCCAACAAATTAAATAATATCAATTATTTAATTAGTTCTCCCAAATTCATTCTAAATTAAATAATATCAATTATTTAATTGTTTCTTCCAATAGTATCTTCTCTAAATTTAAATAAATCAAATATTTATTTAAGTTGTCCATTTCTTCTAAATTGAGTTATCTCTAAATATAATTCAATCCTTGTGCACATGCAATTTAATATTCTAAATATTTAATTGAGCTAAAATATCTTCTCATCCTCATGCAATTTCCATCCTCTAGTTCTAATCTCTTAACTGATTGATCTATTCTTTTAATTGATTTAATCTCTTCAGTTAACTCATTCTTCTATTTTATTAATTCCTCTCATGCAAAATAGAGCAAGACACTTGTCTTCTTCTTATTCGCGCACATTCCCCAATCGTTGATCTTCTTATTCTTTCTATACCATAGATCTTCTCTCTCGCAAGTCTATAAATTGAACCCAATTCTTCCATTTCATTCATCCAAGCCTTCAGTATTGTTACTCTGCAGGAATTACAGCACGCCTTTGGCACCCATGTCATTCCTTTTTGCTTGCGAATCAACTTGTTACCATATCACTACCATTGTTGTGAAGCTCATCTTCATTACAAAGCATTATCATAGCCATTCTCCATTAACAATCTTGAAAAAGAAAGGAAGTGCACTCTCTGAGGGCCTTATTCATACATACAACATCTCTTGACTAGATTCCTGCAATCTCAGGGATAGCTTATTGATTGACGCATCAAGAAAGATGCCTATCAAATCAATTTTTGTTAAGTAAACTAACTATCCTATGCATATGCACTGAAATAGAAGGTAAATGCATGATTTCTCAGCAAATGCGCCACTTCTGGCAGATGCACCATGACATTTCTTAAATGCACCGATCCATATCAAAAGCACAGGTATACCTTGTATATGCGTAGCCTATTCATGTCCACTGAAAGACATCATGCATGCACCGACTTACAACATGCATGTGTAAAACTCATGCATGCACAGTTTCATAGCTCAAATGTGCCGCAGGAAATCAAATGCACAGTTCTACATGTCATATGCACCAAACTGCCTTCCTGCGCATTTACTTAACCTATTTTTCACTAGCATTTATTTCACTCATAAGTAACCCTAGGTGAAATTTTTTGAGCTACATACCGGTGGTCCTACCTCAGCTAGCCAATCGAACTGACAAACTCTCTCAAAGTTGTGCTCCTTGCGTGAAATATCCATCTCAAAGCTAACTGCTCTATGCTCCTATGCTCTCCTAAGCTCTCAAGGACAAATCAACTAAAGCCAAGTGTGCAAATGACTTGTCTTGTGGACCCAGCTCCTATATATAGCATGCAAACCCTAACTGGCTGTGTGATGACTATGACTACTTCCTACACCCATTTCTTCATGTTTCTCTGAAACACATCTTGTTTTCTTTAATCCTAACCTAGTTTTCCCTTCTTCATCGTGAGATTGTCCGTCTCACGTCCTTCTGCCTTCTTCCCATCCAATCTCCTGAGGGGGCATCCTACCATCGTTAAACATGTACCAGGGGAAAACTAGGGCATGTATCATTGTTAGAAAAATTCTTATTCTTTGAAGCAACGTCGTAAATTACATTGCATCAAAGAGGGGCAAAAGGTATATGCCTAAAAATGACATGACTCTGCCCAAATAAATATTCTTAATATTTATTTAAGTCAAATTCCTTTATCAATAAATAAATAAACAAATTTATTTATTAATTCATATTCTCCCAACAATTAAATAAAATCAATTTATTTAATTAAAATTCTTAAAATTCTTCTAATTCCTCCAACAAATTAAATAATATCAATTATTTAATTAGTTCTCCCAAATTCATTCTAAATTAAATAATATCAATTATTTAATTGTTTCTTCCAATAATATCTTCTCTAAATTTAAATAAATCAAATATTTATTTAAGTTGTCCATTTCTTCTAAATTGAGTTATCTCTAAATATAATTCAATCCTTCTGCACATGCAATTGAATATCCTAAATATTTAATTGAGCTAAAATATCTTCTCATCCTCATGCAATTTCCATCCTCTAGTTCTAATCTCTTAACTGATTGATCTATTCTTTTAATTGATTTCATCTCTTCAGCTAACTCATTCTTCTATTTTATTATTTCCTCTCATGCAAAATAGAGCAAGACACTTGTCTTCTTCTTATTCGCGCACATTCCTCAACCGTTGATCTTCTTATTCTTTCTATACCATAGATCTTCTCTCTTGCAAGTCTATAAATTGAACCCAATTCTTCCATTTCATTCATCTAAGCCTTCAGTATTGTTACTCTGTAGGAATTACAGCGCACCTTTGGCACCCACGTCATTCCTTTTTGCTTGTGATCAACTTGTTACCATATCACTACCATTGTTGTGAAGCTCATCTTCATTACAAAGCATTATCATAGCCATTCTCCATTGACAATCTTGAAAAAGCAAGGAAGTGCACTCTCTGAGGGCCTCATTCATACATGCAATATCGATTGAGATAGGTAATCAACAGAAGCTATGAAGTAGTGAGGTTTGCAAAGGTTTCATCTTTGTTTGTTTGATCTTGATTATTTCCCTTTTCATTGAGTTTTGAGTATTATTGATATTGATGTATTGATTATTCATGTTTACTCCAATTTTCCCTTAACAATTTCCATCTTATTCACTTGGTTTGTTGTGAAATTTGAGTGTTTTGATCTCTAAAAACCCGATTTCCTCAAACAAGTGCTTTGGTGTGAAATAATCTCACATACATGTCTTCTCATCACAAAAATACTATGTTCCCTCCTAGATTTTATATGAAGAGGAAGACTCCTAAACCTGAATTAGTTTTTACACCACATGATAGAACAATTGGAAGCATTGAAGGACCTCTTTACATTGTGGTAAAAGTAATGACCAATCCTACAAGGGGAGCCCTTATTGATCCTAACTGTATGACTAATGTGGCTACTGAAGATTTCCTTTACTCACATGATTTGATGAAAGAATCTTATGAACCAACCAACATGATGATTAAAACACATACTGGAGCTTTCCTACCGGACATAGGGAAGATTACTTTATTGATCACGGTATTTGATAAAGCTTTGGAACAATCAGTCGATAACATACCTACATCTGACCTCTTCCATATAAAATTAGGCCATCCATGGCTCAAGGCTATGAAAGATGTCTCCTCAACAATTCACAAATGTATAAAATTTCCTCTCCACAGAAGCATGCATACTATTCATCATAGCAAGTGGCAACCTATGGTTACTCGGAAAAACTTCAATCTTGATTACTTTTGGCCATGACCTACTGGATCCCCTGAACCATGACAAGATCAAATATTCTTGGGATACCAACGATACAAAGTAAAATTGATAACAAAATTGGTTGGACCCCCTCCCGAACAAATCATAAGTGAAGAGCCACCTGAATTTAAAGAATCCCTAGACTGAGAGGTAAGGGAGTCTTTGTTGAGGTTCCTCCCCCGTCATCCTTACAAAGATCAGGAGATACCTGTAAAGAATGGAACACTTCATCACAAAAGGTTAATTTAACACAAGCTTCCTCCTCTAAGATGTCGAAGACTGTAGAAAATCAAGATAAAACATTTGCAAACATCATTAACAAAACAATAAGGAATAGACAAGCAAGAGAAAGGAGGAAGAGAAGACAAGACTTAGCTCGAAAACCAACACCTGAACAAGAGAACATTCCACCACCTGACATTAAACAAACTAGAGAAGAGCTTAATGTTGAAGAATTAAATGATGATGATCTAAGTTAGGCAATTGTTCCTTATGTGCCTATTTCCTCTTGCATTCAAGATTGGGAGGAAGATGATTTTATTGATGACAACAACTAGTTTAGTTGTGTAATCAAGCAAGTATTTCTAACCCTTTTTAGTCACCTTCGTCGTAGCATATCTTTTCCCACTTACGTGGCCTCCTCTTACGTGTTGTGTTTCCCCATGTTGTGTTATATGTTATTTAGGTCTCCTAGGATGACCCTTGGTACTCTTGTAAGTTCAAGGATACTGGGAGATCACCTATGTTGTGACCATTCTTCTATTTGTGTCATCATTCTTCTATCTTGCCTCCCCTCTATTTTATTGTTGTGTGTCGTGCCTTAGGGGCATAGCATTGTGGAGGGTATTTTGGGGGCATCCTCCTACGTGGTGTTCCAAAGGCACTTTTTTCTCCTCTCTTATTTTATTTTTTACCTTCTTTAATGGTTCTACCTAGTCAGTGGATGGTGAAAAACAAATAAATATTAATACGGACCATGTGTCCCTTCAACGAGTAAGGAAAAATGGACCTAGTCCATATGTGAAGATGGGGTTGATATATATATATATATATATATCCAATGCCCTGACTAGTAGAATCACTCCATGGGATATATCATGTTGTCTTATCTCTTTTAACAAACCTTTGCAATATAACTGCTCCGTGCACTTTGGATTGTTTTTCACCTTGTTGTTACACTCAGTTTTGCTTAGGTACCTATAGTATAAACCTAAAGGCTATACTCGGATCTGAACCCATGAGTGTATCCTTGGTCTTTGATGTGATCTAATTCATGCATAGCTTTCATAATTTGATATGGTTGTAAGATGTTCTAACATTATCTCTTGTTGATTATCTTAGCATATCTTATTAATGTGTTTGTGGGAACATTTGGTGATCATGGTACATGTCACCTTTGGGCGTATGGGCTTTGTGAGAGCTCTTGTTCCCTTGTGTGTTTTCACTCTACCTTAATGTGCTTGATATCGGTAAGAGACATCAACCACCTTCAGGTGGGGGCATATATAATGGTGTCTACTTGATTATTTTACATTGACAAAGCGTGTTTGCGTACATGGATCTATTGCGTATACCTCCTTTTCACTGTAAGGCATCTCTGTGATGTGGGTGGGGTTGTATACTTTGAGTACATGCTTCCTTTTCACTATAAGGCATCTCTGTGATGCGGGTGGGGTTGCATTTTGAAAGACCTTTTGCAGAAGGTGGGATGATGTATCTCTTGAGCTAGTGTAGATCTTTTTATACAAAGTCCTTTGTGGAGGCAGGGTTGGATCTTGAGTCATCCTCCCTTAAGCATGTCTTTGGCGGTTGTGGTAGCGTAGCTCAACCATTTGGTGTGTTTGGTGTGTTTTAGATGGTTGGACTTACCAATAAGCTCCTTCGATCGCTTGTGTTTGTTGTGTATAAGATGTATAGGGTGTCTATGGCATTCTATGTGGTGTTCATGTATTCCCTATGTTTTCCTTCCGTGTTTGCTATGTCTTCCCCCAAGTGTGGTCTAAAGGTGCATGGAAATGAACCCCCTCCACATTTTGGTCTTTGATTGGTGTGTCTTCCCATGAGTGTAGCCTAAAGGCACATGGCGATGAGCCCCCTCCACATTCAGGTCTTTGTTTTGCATTTTTCTAGTGGTCTAAAGGCGTGTGGCAATGAGCCCCCTCTGCCAATTAGTGTATGATTTATTTTAATGTTATATCAATGTAATCTTTGTGTATTGCATGACTTCTCTCATGTCTTCTTCATGTATTACATGCTTCCATTGTATTCTCCATGTTTTGCATGCTTCTTACTATCTTCATTGTGTCTTATGTGTCTTCCATGTGTTTTCTAGTGCTTACCTGAGATTGGGGGCTAGAAATAGTTTCTCAATCTTTGTGTATGCCTTAGCTTATGTGCCTGGTGTATTTGATGTGTTTTCAACCATACTTTAATGCATGTATGGGTCATAAGATCATACATACTTTAAAGTGGGGGCTAAATGTTATGTCATAAAAAGTTTCCCTATGACTTTTTACCTCCTAGTTTAGCTCCTAGGTCCTCTTAATCTCATTATGCATGCTTAAAACTTATCCTAGAGAAAATTCCCCCAAAACCCATGTCAAATGGGACTTAGGGGTCCACTTCAAAGCTTAATCAAGACCCAAATCATGCCTTGAGACCTGGGCACCCACACCCTAGTCTGGGCTAATTTATTGGGACCTAAATTCTAGGATGTTGGCATAAGACCTTTAAAAAGGTTTCCCTATGTTGGCCTTTTAAATTTGAATTACTAAAGTTAGCGGGAATGCATATATAAGTGAGTTTATGACTTCATTTTACAACTAGATGGATAATGCAAACTTGTGATATTGAGCTAAGGGATTTCAAAGCATTCATTGTGTTGCAAAATAGAATTGTGTTTGTTTGTTGCAGATTTGGCTTCATCAATCCATCTCCTCATGGTGTGAAAGATCTTCATCTCTATGAGGGCTTTACCTCCAAGGTGATATCTATTTATGTTTCAATCAATCTATTTCATCATTTGATTTGGCCTCTATCCTACAAGGACACACACTCTATCTAATAATGGTGTTGGAAGGCTTGAATGCCATTCTGAGGCTTGACTGAGGCAAACTCCTAAACACCACAACCCCCAAACCCCTCTCTTTGTGATTGCAGATTACAAGTGTAGGATTTGGTGAAGTGGATTTGTAGAGAATCAGAGCAAAGGATGAAGATTTGGGATCTGAGAAGAAAGTGCAGAGAATCAACCCTACTGGACTAGGGTACCCACCTCGTAGTCCTCCCAACTGGAATTTCTGAAAACTCTGAAGCAGGTTGCAGTCTGACACACCTCTCCATTCCAGTTCTATAGAAAAACTACCCTATTGGACTAGGGCACCCACCCCATTGTCCCTGAAGTTTCCATCTATGAAAATCCAACTTTTGGTGAGTTTCTAATCCTTCCTGAGTGCCCTCCTATGCAATGATCTATAGTAATTTATTCGTCTATACCTAATTTCATTACAATTAAGGTTTTAGGCTTATTGAATCTAGGGTTTGACATATCTATCAATCTAATCTTTCTTTCCATATCATTCCTAAGTAACATCAAATCGCAGCTGAGTCCTCTTCATCTATAGTGATTTGGCTCGATTGTCGTCCTTAAATGTTATTGTGAAAGGAGGGTTTGATTGGACACCTTTAACACTATCTTCCATCTTTCCCACTTTTCACTTTAACACTTACAATCATGAAACTAGGATTAGTGTATCATTAGTCCATCCATAAACTTTATAAATAAATAATCATGACATCATATAATCGTATGTCTAAATTCTAAACACATAAACATAAACTTGTGATATTATTTATTTATCCTAAAATTTTCACATAATGTCAAATCATTAATCCATTCAAAATTATATACTAATTACATACAAGTATAAAGTAAAACATAGTCAAATTTAAGCATGTGACAACGTGTCTTTGTCCTTATATCTCCCATTATCTTATGTTTGCCTCTATTAATTAAACCTTGTTTGTTGTAAGGATTTTTTTCTCATTCTCATTTTACCCAATATAATATGGCTAATGTCTCATTCCATGTTCCTTGCATGTCATATTTTTCTCCCACTTGGGGCTATCCTATTTATGGTTCTTTTTTATTCCACATTGATGATGTTGTATTGTAATGATTATTCTACAGATAGTATGTTTATAATGTTTAAATATTATTTTTTCATGTTTATATACTTACATTGTACACATTTATGCAAGTTTTCATGTTCACTTATAATTATCATGCTCCCAACTTATGACATTATGTTCATGTTTATATGCCGATCTTCTATTTACACACTTATCTTACAATCACATGCTTACATATCATGATACTGATGCTTAACTATTTCCCCCTTGCACATGATTTTTATGATCTATCTTACATTTACCTATGCTTCCGTGATATTATCTATTGGCACTTGCTATTTATCTTCATTAGGGGCAAGATTGGGGAGCACCTAGTTTCCCTCCTTTCATAGGTATCCATGAGCATATTATTATATTATGGTGTCTCATGCTTATTATATGATGTTATCTTTAACAATTCTTACATGCTCATTTGGTTTTACATAATCATATAGTTTCTCCTTTCCTCCACTTTCTTGCAAACTATGTGTACTACTAGAAATGTGGTTAGATCAACAATGAAGTAAATCAGCTAAATACAGTGATATAAATGATAGATCTATGTACTCAATAAAGTAAGATGAACTGCGAATGCAAATATAAAATTATTAACAATCAAACCAAAAGCTCTATTGTGCTTCTCGTGATCCTCGTGATTGAATTGGCTCTTAAAAATGCATAATGCAACAACTTGGATGATAGAGTGCTTCGAGTGCTTGGATGAATAGATCAAGTGATTGAAAATGTGACAAGAATTCGGAAGTCAAAATCGCAGCATAAGTTTGCAATTTAGGAGTGATGTTAGATGGCTTCAGATGCATACATTTATATAGTTTTCTTGAAAAATAATGAATGGTCAAGATCAAAAGGAACTTAAAAAATGATCAACGACTGAAAACAAATGAGACAACAAGCTGAGATAGATTCAAGGGATTTGATTAAGTTAACTAAAGCGCTGATTTCAAAAATCAAGGAGATTGACATAAGATTACAAAGTTAAGTTCAAATTAGAAAGATTTGATTTTGAGTTCCATTCAAAAATTGTGGAGATAGATTTTAGAACTCAAAGTCAGATTTGGAGAGGTGGAATTTAAAATAGACATGTGTTGAAATAATAATATTTTATTATTATTATTATTTCTCATTCAAACACATGTGAGAAATAAGATAGATATTTAAAGAAAATAAAATAGGATATTGGAATTAATTTCCAAAAAGCAACGTGAAGATTTTGAACAAATTTGAGATATTTAATTTTAATTTGAGAGGGATAATTAAATATTTTTTATTATTTAATTATGAGGGAGGAAATATTGGAGAGAAATAATTAAATATTATTTATTTAATTATTAGAATGATAGAGAGATAAATAATTATTATTTATTTGATGAGGGATGAAATAGAGATAAATAATTAAATAGAATTTAATTATTCTTTTAGAAGAAATAGTTTAATAATTAAATAATCAATATTATTTAATTAATTTTAGAAAAAAGATAAATTATTGGATTAGAGGAATAATTAGATATAATTAAAAAATTAATATTATTTAATTATTTTAGAAGAAATAGAAGAATAATTAAGCTTAATTAAATAATTAATATTATTTAATTATTTAATCAAATAAGAGAGATAAGGTGAAATATAGAAGGCGTGATTGAAAAGGCAAAATAACATTTTTATGTTATTTTTGGGTGTCTACATTTTACCTGTCTTTGATATAATGCCCTAACCATGTGGCATTGTATCAAAGAACAATGAAGAAAAAGATGGAAGAAAAAGCTGAAAGAATGCCTCGATGATGATGCCCCCTCAAAAGGTTGACTTGGAGGACACAAGGCAAACTTTTGAAAAGAAAAGATGTTATTTTCAAAGAAAAGAATAGGATGAAAAGGTTGAGACAAAATAAAAATGAATAAGATTTAGATGATGATTTTGTACTCATGATATTTCCTTCATAGAATAGAATAAATCCATCTAGGATACTTTTGTTATGCTTGATTTTTCATTATAGAGCTCGCTTACATACACACATACACACATACCCATATACTCATGTCCCCATTCCTCACTCTCCTTCATATACATCATGGTGTAGAGATCGTTAAGCTTCCTCAGAATGTGACATAAAACAAAATAAGATAAAAAGACAAAATAAAGAGATAAAATCACCTAAGGTATAAGATAAGGTAAAAGATAAAAATGACAAAATGATAAAAGATAAAAACACTAAAAATACAAGATATGAGATAAGACAAAAAATAGGAAAAATAATAATGATAAATGATAAATGATAAAGATAAAATAATATAATCATGTCAATAAAATGATCTGATGCATACAAACAACATTCTTCAATATTCCTCAACCACATCCTAACTAACATACACATGTCACTAAAAGAAAGAAAGCACAAATATCCCTAAAAAGTTCCCAAATAAATTAAGTTAAAAACACCACAATGCCATTGGCCAATTTTTTTAAGCTTAAGATTTAGATAAAGATGATAGGTTGATATAGGAAAGATATATCCTATTAAGGCATCATGATTATGATATTTGAATTTGGAATTTTGAAAGATTTTGGCTTTTAGCCAAAGTTAGGAGATTAACTTAGGTTATAAGGATTTGTTTCTAAGGTCAAGGCATCTTGCTTATTAGGATGTTTGTGTTTGAAAGTTAGGATATTGGCTTTAAAATATTTTTAGATTTGTTCAAGGATCCATATGTGTAACCATATACTAAGGACATGCTCATAAAAAGGTAATATTAAAGATACAATGATACATCAAAGGATGAGGGAAACATAGATGCCAAGGTACAAGACTCAAGGTGAAAATACTGCACATCAAGTATTTATGTTCTAAAGGTCTAAGCATAAAATTTCTTAAGGTGCATGGCATTGATAGGTTCATCCAAAGATTCCCCTTCAGGAGTTGCCTATTGATATGCCCCTAATCCATAAGATGCCATAATCACATAAGGTCCAAGCCAGTTAGGCTCAAATTTCCCTTTTTTTGCTCTGTCTTGTTGATTTTTTTGATTTTCTTTAAGTACTAAATTACCAGGTTCAAATCTTCTAACTCTAATCTTCTTGTTATAACTTCTTCATAGCTAATTCTGATATGACTACAAATGATTTAAAGTGTGCAAACACTTCTCTTCTAAGACCTCAAGCTCATGCAATCTAGAAACCTAATAGTCCTCTTCATCAATCACATGCTGCAATGACACTCTCAAAGAAGGGATCTCAAACTCAATGGGCAAAATTGCTTTGGTTCCATAAACAAGTGAATAGGGAGTGGTTCATGTAGGCGTTCAGATACTAGTTTGGTAGGCCCATAAAACTGGATTAAGTTGCAAGTGCCAATCACGACAAGCGTCACTGACTATTTTCTTAAGGATCTTGAGGATAGTTTTATTTGAAGCCTCAGCTTGACCATTACCTTGTAGGTAATAAGGAGTGGAAAAATGGTGTTGGATATGGAAGGTACGACAAAGTTCACAGACATCTTGGTTTTTAAAGGTCCTACCATTATCAGTAATAATGGTGGATGGAATACCATATCGACAAATGATATAATTAAGGATAAATTTTGAGATTTACTTACCAGTAATATTGGCTAAAGGAATGGCTTCTACCCATTTTGTAAAATATTCAGTCGCAGTTATTATAAAGGTATGGCCATTGGAGGAAGGAGGGTGAATTTTGCCGACAAGGTCAAGTCCCCATTGAGAAAAAGGCCAAGGAGTAGTGATTGGTTGTAACTCTTGAGTGGGTGCATGTATTAAATCTCCATGTTGTTGACATTGTTTGTATCTCTTTACAAATTCATGAGCATCTTGTTCTAAAGTTGGCCAAAAATATCCTATTCTTAACAACTTCTTAGCTAGGGATAATCCACTAGAATGTGCCCCACAAATCCCCTCATGTACTTATTGTAAAGTAGTTTGGGATTCTTCAAGGTTTAAACATATAAGGAGAAACCATCTAGGCTTCATTTGTATAAGGTATCACCAAGGATGGTAAAGCGAGTGGATCGACGAATAAAGTTTCACCTTTCAGAACTAGAGAGATAAGGTGGAAGAGTGTTATGATGAAGGTAAGTGTAGACATCTTGGTACCAAGGGGAATTGGGACCAACAAGGACACACGCCATTTCTAATTTTGGCACCTCATAGGCTGGTATGAAAAGTTGCTCGACTAGAAAGTCATAGTGCTGATCACTATGAGGCATGTCCAAAAGAGATCCAATAGAAGCCATTGCATCCACAACCCTATTGTTTAATCTTGCTACTTGTTCAAATGTGATCATGTTGAAATGGTCCCTTAATGTATCTACCATTTTCTTATAAGGCCATAGATTTTCATCTTTTGTATGATATTCTTTATTTACTTGTCGAATAACCAATTGAGAATCCCCTAAAACTTGAAGTTCCTTGATATCCCATGAAATAGATATTCTTACCCTTGATATTAGAGATTCATATTCTACTATGTTATTTGTCCATGGGAATGCTAAGCGGTATGACTTAGGTATGCAATCTCCTTGAGGGGTAACAAAAAGAAATCCTGCCCCCAATCCATGATTGGTATAAGATCCATTAAAATATAATTTCCATAAAGATGATGATTCCATGGCAAAAATTGATTCATTAGGAAACTCTGATACTATGGGGTGATCCACTTGTAATGGAGAATCTACTAATTGATCTTCTATAATTTGACCTTTAATATCCTTTCTATCCACATACTCAATATCAAATTCACTTAACATCATGACCCATTTAGCCATTCTACCTATTAGGGCCACCTTAGACAAGATAAAATTAAGAGGATCCACTTTTGATATGAGTTTTGTTTGTTGGTTTAGCATGTAGTGTCTAAGTTTTTGAGAGGCAAAAATAATTGCTAAACAAGCTCTCTCTATGAAGGTGTAGTTTAGTTCATAACCCACTAAAGTTTTGCTGACATAATAGATAGCTCTTTCCTTTCCATGACCATCATGTTGAGCAAGAAGTGCCCCTAAAGCTGGTGAGGTGATAGAGATATATAATAACAAAGGTCTACCTTGGATAGGTGGCATTAAGACTAGAGGTGTCATAAGATACTCTTTTAATTGTTGAAAAGCTTGTTGACATTTAGCATCCCATTGGAAGGACACATTCTTATGCAATAAATGAGTAAAAGGATGACATTTATCTGCTAATTGAGCTATGAACCTTCTTATAGATTGTAATTTTCCTTGTAATCTCCTTAATTGCGTTAGATTAGATGGGGGTTTCATGTCTACAATGGCCTTGACTTTAGCAGGATCCACCTCAATTCCCCTGCGTGAAACAATGTATCCAATCAACTTTCTTGATGTGACCCCAAAGATAGGATTCAATCTGACTTTATACTTTTCTAATCTATCAAAAATTTGCTCTAGGACCTTTAAATGACCTTCCCTTGTTATTGACTTTCCCAAAAGGTCATCCACATAGTCTTCCATAATGGTGTGAAAAAGATCATGAAAAATAGTGGTCATGGATCTCTGATAAGTGGCCCCTGCATTTTTAAGGCCAAAGGGCTTAACATTCCAACAATAAGTTCCCCATGAACATGTAAAGGCAATCTTATGTTGATCTTCAATAGCAATTTTGATTTGGTTGTAACCAGAAAATCCATCCATCAAAGAGAGAATTTCATGGCCAGCTATTAGGTCCACAATAATATCTATATTAGGAAGGTGAAAATCATCCTTAGGACATGCCTTGTTCAAATCTCTAAAATCTGTACAAACTCTGATGCCCTCATCGGGCTTGGTGACTAGAACCAAACTGGAGACCCACTCAGGATAATCAATAGTCCTAATGAACCCCACATCCAATAGTTTTGAAGTTCTGCTTTAACAAAAAGAGATATTTGGGGATGCATCTTATGAAGCTTTTGTTTTACTGGTTTTTCATTGGGCATAACTATCAAATGATGCACCACTAAGGTAGGATCAAGACCTGGCATATCTGAATAGGACCATGCAAAATTGATCTTTCTTCCCTCAAAGAAAGTTTTAAATTCTTGTTTTTCTTGTGGGGTTAAGGATGCTACAAATAAGGTGACTTTAGGATCCTCTTGGGTACCTAAATTGATTTCTTGAGATTCTTCTACCAAGATAGGAGATCTTTCTAGATATTGAGCCATAGTTGGAAGTCCTACATTTTCCTCTTCCTTATCATAGGATTCCATATTATAAATTGTGCTTTTAGCCTCTTCCCCAAAACAAGCCTTGGCATCCAATTCTATAGAAAAACCTACTTTATGATCACCTAAGGGAATTCCATCCGTAAGACCCATAAATTCTGCAATTGCTTCATCATTTTGAAAAAGATTCAAAGAGGGTGGTCCTTGTTGGTCCCAATCAATGAGTTGAGGATATATGAGGTCAACACAATGAGCTTGAGAAGTGGATGGCATAGGTGTGATGGTGCAAATGGACATGTCTTGGAAAATGTTCTTTAGATCAAAGGAAGAGTCTTCTTGAATGGCTATATTAAGGTTTTTGGATAAAGGGGGAGGTTCAACTTCATCAAGAGTATATGTGGACTTGAGGGGCACATTCATAGAAGATCCATACCCTAACCCTCCATGATTACCTCTAGGAATTTGAATGATAGGCCCAATGATACCTTGGCTTTGACTACCAAGACCACCTTCTCCTCTATAACCCATGTTTTTAATGCTATTAAGACCTTTTGGATAATTTTCAAGGTTCAACTTAGGAGTCTTGATTTCTTCTTTCTCTTTATATAGCCATGATGATACATCTTCTTAAATGTCTTCTTTCTCTAACTTACCCCAATAGATAAATTTAGGGAGCCATTTCTTGGCAATGACCTTTAATAGGTCTTCTTTATGTTTACCATAAGATTTAAGTGTGAGAGGGAGTTGACCCACACAAAAGGAACGTTGCATAGTATATTCTCCACAACCATTGTCATGAATTTGAACCTTGATCTTGGGCGGTGATGGATTCAAAGTGGAAGGATTCGATGATGATGAAGCTAAGGTGGATGGGTCTACATAAGATGATGATGATGGAGATGCTTCATGGTTAATGGGAATATGATGATTTTCTTGGTATTTTTCAGCTAAGTTTTGACAATATTGAAAGGGTTGAGGATCTCCATAGATGGTAATTTCCTTGCCATCATGCCAGAATTTTATGCATTGGTGGAAAGTTGATGGGATAGATTACATAGCATGAATCCATGGGCGACCAAGAAGGATGTTATAGGGTAGATCAAGGTCCAAAACTTGACACAAAGTTGTGATTAATATAAGGCCAAATTGAATAGGCAATTCAACCATTCCATTTGATTCTCTTTCAGCATCATCATAACCCTTAATGGTTATTTTCTTTGAGGGATCTATTATTCCATCTGAATATCCCAACTTCTTGACCAAACTTAAGGTACAAATGTTCAAACCAGCTCCCCCATCAATCATGACTCTTTTGACTGTATGCTTATGAATAAGAACTTCCAAGTACAAAGCCTCAATATGTTTGGGGCTAAGAGGTGGAAAGTCCTCTTTAGAAAACACAAGTTGATGTGTAGAGGTAATATTACCAACCATGGCTTGAAACTCATTGGCATCTATGTTGGAAGACACATTTGATTCTTGGAGAATTTTATCAAGGATTGCATGATGGGTTGGGGATATTTTCAGAAGTTCAAGGATAGAGATTTGAGCTGGGGTTTTATTCAAATGATCTTCAATGTTATAATTGGATGAAGGTCTAGATGAAGTAAGAGGTCCCTGAATAGTGACCTTACTTCTTTGGGTAGTTGCATGACAATCAATTATTGGATTTTTGATGGTCAATGTAGAAACATGGTTGTTTGATTGTCTCAAATGGACTACAACATAATTATGGCCTACTTTGGTATAGTTTGCATCTCTAGAAGAATTACCTTGGTTATTTGCACATCCTTTTCCATGGTTAGGTATAGGATCACTAAAAAATTTTAAATCTGCATTGGTGGTATGAGAGTTATTTTCAACCGTTACATCACCACGATCAATGAGGTCTTGGATTATGTGTTTAAGCCTCATACAACTAGAAGTTTTGTGACCCTTGGTCCTATGAAAGTCATAAAATTCATTGTCATTGTACCAAGGTGGTTTTACTTGGGGTTCAACATTTCAAGACTCAGGGAGATCAATTAATTTAGATTTGACCAACTTTTTCAAGGCCACCTCAATAGATTCCCCTAGGGGTGTGAACTTCCTTTTCGAGGGAAAAAGTGATCTATAAGGACGTTCATTACCTTGAGAGTTGGTTGACAATGTTGTATGTGATGAAGATGGGGTTGTTTGAATAGCCCTTGCATCAACCACTCCATCATGTACAACATTTCAATTTTTAAACCATAATTTAGATTGATCATTATTATTATTAGAGGATTTTCCTTTATCTTCCTTATAGATTTTAACAAGACCTTTCACAATCAATGCTCTTTCAATGGTCATACCCCTTTCTATGAGGTCCGAAAAGGTATTAGGACCTTGAACTTGAACATGGAAGCTCATTTCTTGATTTAGATTTTGAGTAAAGATGTTGACCAATTGTTTTTCAGGAATTGACCAATGAATTTTACTTGCCAAATTCCTCCACCTTTGTAAAAATGAAGCAAAAGATTCACCATTCTTTTGCTTTGTATTATACAAATTAGTCATTGAAGTTTCATGTTCAATATTATAGGAGAAATGTTGGATAAATTTCTCAGTCAATTCTTGAAAACCACTCTATTGCTTGGCCCCCTATACTTCTAGGAAATAGGTGCATGAGATAAGTTTCATTATAGGATACTTCCATGCAAGCTAAATATAATTCTCTCACATGTTCTCTAGGATCACCTTTACCCTTATATTTATTGAATTTGGGAATGTCAAAGTTCTTAGGGAACATAATCATGTTAAGGGATCTATCAAATGGGTAGGGACAAATGTCCTCTAAAGTATAACTCTTCTTAGCACTTCCCATGTGAAGGTCCACCACTTGTTTTTACAACTCTTGAAATTGTTGCTTTATTACCATTACTTCATCAATTTGAGGATTTTGATTAGAACTTGAATTTTTGTTGAAAAAGTTATTATTAGACATTAAATTTGGCCCTTGGAGAATAAAGGATGAGGTTTGAACTTAGGTTTGAGGGATATGGGTAGAGGTATTGAAAAAGGGATTTTGAGTACCGTAGTGTGTTTGAAGGATGCTTGAGGTAGGAACATGAGTTTACTGAGGCATGGACAAGTTTTGAATGGTGGGTGGGTTTGGGGTAAACATGGAATTCAAAGGTTGAGATATATGCATGGACAAATTAGGAATGGTAGGTGAACTTGGGATAAACATGGGATTGGAAGGTTGAGGCATAGGCATAGATTCCATTCTTGGGACACTTTGGGAAATGGTAGGGGTTAAGAGGTCTATGGTGGGATAGATTTGGCTAATGACGGGATCCCCATCCCTAAGTGGCCTTAATTCTTCTTGAGAGGGAATTCTAGCCCCTTGTTTTAGCAACATTTCCATATAGTAATCAGGGTGTCTAGCCATCAATATTTCAATGACCTTAGTGCCCCTTGGATCAACTTCAAATTCTTCTATTTCCCTAGAAGTAGGCATTTCATCTAGGTCTTCCATTTCATCTAGGTCTTCCACAAGGACTTGTTCCAAGGGCAAGGGTGATGTCATAGATGCCATGCCATATTCTTGAAAAGTAGTGTTTGCAGTTGAAACATAAGAGGTTCCTGAAACATTGATGGATATTCTTCTAGGATCCATTTCTTCTTGTTTAGAGCGTGCTCTTGTATTAACCATATACTATTGTTAAATGATATCAAATTTGGATATGTTTCAAAAATCAAAGTTGAGACCCTTAGGCTTAATCTAAACCAAGGAAGTCAAAGGTATGCTAGATCTCCACTGATATAAGATATGATAATGATACGATAGTTTTGCTCAAGATATGATAAGGTTCACTTGTACTAGACTTATGAGTCCAAGCAAACTGATATGCTACAGAAATGATCCCGATATGATAACTTTCTCAAGATACGATAACGTTCACTGGGACTAGACTTATGAGTCCAAGCAAACTGATATGCAACAAATATGATATTGATATGATAAATTTCTCAAGATACATTATGATATGATGGAGAGATCTAGTGCTCTTTGATATGTTCCTGATATAGATAAGTTGATAGTTTCAAGTTGATTTTGATAGTTCACCAAGAATTTGATAAGTTCAACAATCGGGTATATGATAAGGATAAGGGCAACAATCTATCACTTTTCAAAATGTGTCCTATGTAGATCCCTTGATTTATATAGGTAATTGCTTTGCTTTTAAGGGTGATGAAAGTTGATTAGGAAATATTTGAATTATGGTAAGGTTGATTAGGGTTTGAGGATAGGTGTGGCAAAGGAATTATGCCACAAATTGATAAATGAACCCACCCTGAAATGAAAAAAGTAAAAAGGTTTTAAACAAGTTTTTGATTGAAACTAGTTTATGTTTTGACTAAGAACTTGATTTGACTTCTAAGTTTGAAATGAAATACAGATGCAAAAAGTAAACAATCAAAAGCAGACAGTTACAAACACTTGATATAGATCTAATTTCAATATTTATCTTGCAAATACGAAAGACACAACAACAATCATATGGAGTAAAGGGTAGATAGGCTGAATGGCTTAGCTAGGATAAAACAGGTGCACTAATGAAAGTGTCCTCTATATACATCAAGGGTATGTTGAGGCCCAAATCTATAGATGGATAAGGATACTGTGAGGCCCAAAGAGAGGATGGTGCAGCCTGCAAAAACTTATGACATGGTGGGTGCCAAAATGTACTAGAAATGTGGTTAGATCAACAATGAAGTAAATCAGCTAAATACAGTGATATAAACTACAGATCTATGTACTCAATAAAGCAAGATGAACTATGAATGCAAATATAAAATTATTAACAATTAAACCAAAAGGTCTATTGTGCTTCTTGTGATCCTCGTGATTGAATTGGCTCTCAGAAATGCATAACGCAATAGCTTGGATGATAGAGTGCTTTGAGTGCTTGTATGAATAGATCAAGTGATTGAAAATGTGACAAGAATTCAAAAGTCAAAATGGCAGCATAAGTTTGCAATTCAAGAGTGATGTTAAATGGCTTAGGATGCACGCATTTATATAGTTTTCTTCAAAAATAATGAATGGTCAAGATCAAAAGGAACTCAAAAAATGATCAACGGTTGAAAACGAATGAGACAACAAGCTGAGAGAGATTCAAGGGATTTGATTGAGTTAACTGAAGAGGTAATTTTGAAAATCAAGGTGATTGACATGAGATAACAAAGTTAAGTTCAAATTAGAAATATTTGATTTTGAGTTCCATTTGAAAATTATGGAGATAGATTTTAGAACTCAAAGTCAGATTTGGAGAGGTGGAATTTAAAATAGACATGTGTTGAAATAATAATATTTTATTATTATTATTATTATTATTTCTCATTCAAACACATGTGAGAAATAAGATAGATATTTAAAGAAAATAAAATAGGATATTGGAATTAATTTCCAAAAAGCAACGTGAAGATTTTGAACAAATTTGAGATATTTAATTTTAATTTGAGAGGGATAATTAAATAATTTTATTATTTAATTATGAGGGAGGAAATATTGGAGAGAAATAATTAAATATTATTTATTTAATTATTAGAACGATAGAGAGATAAATAATTATTATTTATTTGATGAGGGATGAAATAGAGATAAATAATTAAATAGAATTTAATTATTCTTTTAGAAGAAATAGTTTAATAATTAAATAATTAATATTATTTAATTATTTAATCAAATAAGAGAGATAAGGTCAAATATAGAAGGCATGATCGAAAGGGCAAAATAACAATTTTATGTTATTTTTGGGTGTCTACACTATGTATGTAACCAACTGGATGGGACATGTAATGTCATTGAAAATTAATTAATGAATATGATTATAGTGAGTAGGTCATGGTCATTTCCATTCTATAGGGAATTGCATTACTTCCTTTCCCTCTTGGTCAATTCATGTTGCCTTTTCCACTTTAGGTAGTGTCCTATTTCACCCTTCTTCCTTTTCACTTTGATCATCAATATTTTTTAAAAAAATTATAGTTAATTCATATTTTAAATCCTTAATAGATGTATCTCATTGGAGTTTTATATTTTTTGCAAGTTTCAAGATGGAGCACTCCTTGTGAGGAGAATGTGCCAAATTGATATCCATATCATATCCTTTTTACATGTGTGTACTTATTTACTTTCATGTTGACTATTTGATTTACTTTAACATGCATATTTATAGTGTTCACATGCAAGTCCAAGTGAGGGAAAAATATAAACATGTAATGGTGATAATTGCATACCCTACACTTTTCTGCTTCATTTTGGGCCCTTTTTGTAAGGTTATTCTTAGCGCAATGACTAGTAAACAAGTGACATATTCTAATGTAAAAGTTGACAACTAACTTGAACCTAACTTAATTCCATCTGCACACATCCATAGGGATTGGTCCCAATTCTTCAACTTATCCATTTCTTGTCCTAAGTGAAAATCTATGGTTTCAAAACTAGGCCGAGTTAGTTGTGTGGGAGCAAAAATGGCCCAAAACTTTCAAAAATCAAATTTAAATTTGGGCCTTCACTAGCTCTCTCTAAGTATCCATATCTAGAATTCAAAACCTCCACTTAGCAAGTGCATCAAGGGATCTACTTTGGTTATATGCTAAAGCCACTTTACTCTTAGAGAAAATACATCTTGATAAGATAAACTTTTTCCATGCAATTTTTTTATTGATACATTATATCTTTCCAAAAGGGAGATAAATAGAGGCACTTTGAATGAGATCTATAAACCAAATTAACAATCTAAACAAACAAATAGAGCTTTAGGATCAACATTATTGTAGTAAATATCTTCACTCTTAAGATGGAGTTCATACAATCTTCAAGGCACACCAAACTTTGATTACCTTGTATTTCAAAAGTTCCAATAAAATAATCTAATATTTCATCTTACCAACATCTAATCAAAATATACCATCATATTTCTTGAGTTCATTATATATATAATAAATATTAAAGTCGAAAAAATCTTTTTACTCATACCTTCTACTTATTTAATTATCTAGAATTGAATAAGAAGCAACCTCATAACATATTAGGCATCACATAATATGGAACGCCTTAGCCTTCTATATTTCTTGATTATCAGTAACTTCATGTTTCAATTTGTTTCCATCTTGTGCTTTTTAAATGTAGGTTTTAATTTTTTTCCATATGGAACACCTTAGCCTTTTAAATGTAGGTTTCCATATGGAACGCCTTAGCCTTTTAAATGCAGGTTTAATTTTTTTATTGTATATTTTTCAGTCACATGCGCAATTTTAACTTTTATTGAATACATATATTAAGGCGTATGCATTTAGATAATAGACAAGTGGCATTAACGAAAGGTATGATGGTTCAATTATACATTCTCTATCATTTAAAAGTTATATAATACTTGCATGAGGTCATTGCGTGACCCTTGTTCTCATATTCCAAAATATTGAACATTTGTTTAAGCAATCAAGTAGCTTTCTACTCACGTCCATGCTTTTTCTATATAAATAGTGTTCAATACTTCAAATCAAAGGTATTTTATTTTTTTATAATTATCTCTATCAAGTTGTCATTTTTAATGCACAAATTTCAAACCTCCTAAAACTTCTTGTTTTGACTAAGCATTGTGCATACACAACTTCGATGCTTTTTCTTAAATGTAATTGTGTTAAGTTTATAAAGATACTAGTTTAAGGTTAATTATAATTTTTATATTAGATTAAAGCATCAGATTACAAATATCCAAAGAAGTAATAATAATAGCTCGTAAAATGGTAGACTAGAACAAAAAAACAAGGGTTTAAAGAGGAGCAGTTTATAATTGATAGGCTATAGTGGGAAAGAAATAAGCTCGAAAATAGTTATATAAGCATCACCTTGTGATGCAGGGGCATCCCTCGTTCAAGAGGAATCTTGCATTAACCAAAAAAATATTTGCATTTCAATTTGTTTACATTTCAATTATTTCATTTTTCAGTTCAGTTCAGGAAGTTAAGTCAGTAGCAGTTCTCAGTTTGTGGTCTGGTTTTGGCATTTCACATCTTGTGGATCTGGACTTAGCATCTACATTCATTCATCTACAACATATCAAGAATTCAGAGCATTTGGATCAGTTACCGGAAAGATATCGCTATCAGAAGTTGTCTGTTTTTTCAGAGTAGAGCATTCTAACAGTTCCTGATAACCAGCTGAAGGAGAAGGCTTGCAGATCTCATTGACACATCATTCAATGTTATGTGGTTCGTGGCCAACCTTCCCCAAGGGTCCGTACGTTGTTCCATTCATTTGAGGAAGTGTTCTATGCATTTAGGTTCGACCTATCTGTGAACACGTTACAACTCTTCATTGGAGTTTGTGACCTTCCTTGGCCGACGCGGAGGAATCTATTGGTCCGGAAATGATACATAAAGATGTAATAGACCCTTAGGAAAATAGTCATCAAGTTCATGATATAGTGATAGCTGATAATTCAGATTTTTGTGCGAAGGGATCTTCAAAGCCTTATCTTGTGCATGTATGTAATCAGGCCTATGAGCCCTAATTGTAAGCCCACATGTTGCCGGTTGATCTCTATTTTGAATTCTATGATATACTAAATGACTAAATCTACATTTGCTTTATTTCTTTGAGTTTTTTCCATTGTGTTTACTCTTGCTGCATGGTCTGGATAGTTCATTCTGTGAACCCTCCTATCGTGACTGCACCAAGTGGTATCAGAGCAAAAGTTTGATTCTTTGGAGTGAATTGGTGAAGGTGATTCTATAAGATCTTGTTGTAAGCAGTTCGCCGATCCGAGGCAGGTTACTTGTGTGCAACCGATCACCAATTGAAAGGCAGTTATCGCTTGTAGCCTGATCACTGAACTTGAGGCAGTTTGCACTTGATCCCAGGAAGATGCCACCGCGAAGAGTTCCTCCTGTTGGTACAATGGCTAATAGAATGGATGAGATGATGGAATTGATGAGAACAATACAAATTTGGTTGGATGCTGTTGAAGAAGATAGGCGACGAGGATTGACACTGAGACCTAATATTGAAAGTGATGATGAGGAAGCATTTCAATCTATTGAACACACTGGCGAAACCCTAGGAGGTGATGAAGAAGAAGAATCAGATCAGATAAAGATGTTGCGAGCTATTTCAAAGATTGGAAAGAGACCTAGAGTTGATGTTCTGAACTATACTGGTAATTTGAATCCTGAAGAATTGATTGATTGGATAAATGATATGGAAGAATACTTTGAATATGAGGAGATTGAAGATCCAGAGAAGGTGAAATTTGCAAAGACAAAGTTGAAAGGACATGCTGCTATATGGTGGAAAGAAGTTTAGTTGGAAAGTGTTAGATTCAAGACAGACAACTGAGAGGGGGGGTGAATCAGTTGTCTCAAAACTTTCTTCCTATTAATCACTTAAATCCTTCTTGTAATTCAGCAGCATAATAATAGATCAATCATGAAAACATAATGCAATAATTCAAGAGCAGAAACATATTAACACATATGACACCAAGATTTTAACATGAAAAACCCGGTTAAGGGAAAACCATGGGGTGGCTAACCCAAGAATGTATTCTCTGTTAAAAGAATAAGAAGAACAAATGACACATGCCAATTAGGGCTCACTGCCCGAGCACACTGCTCACAAGAGGCCCACTGCCTACAGGAGATACACTGTCTACAGAATAATTAATATTACATACCTGAACTGAAGAATAGCATCTTCACCATGCTTGAGTCAGTTCCATTTAAGCTCAATACTTCTGCTTTGCCTTTCGCTCTGCTCCTCTCTACCACACTCTCATCTCCACCAAGATACTTTTGAAATTACTTCACAACTTATTATTTATACAAGACATTGACTTAGGGATAATCATCCAAGTTAGCACACTTTACAGAGCAAATACAACTTGACTAATTACAAAAGACTTCATGCGTATCATCACACTGTCGGCCACATAGATCTAAGACTTCAATCTTCTTTTAGGAACATGCCATGCTTCACAGAACATCTTCAAAATCATCTACAAGATGTGTAACTCATCTAGTCGGCCAAGTTTAGGAAGAACATCATCATCTGGAAGTAATTCTTCAATTACGAGCTCAATCTTCAATGCGGACCACCAACATGCACTGGACACAATCCAAAGACCCCCATAAGCTTGCCTGAATCACCAAGAACATCCACACTACTTTTGCTTACTGAAATTATTCTCTCCTTCATCTGAAACTTCAAGAACACAGTCTGTCATCACTGTCATATTGGAATAGATGCTTGCGGACCTCCAGACCACAAACCAATTGAGTTGTCAATTCACATTGACTTCCTAAACACTCCACCAAATCCGCAGAACAAGATATTGCATTTCCAGATCTCACCGGACCTATCTATGTCACTCTGTCACCTCTGAACATCTGCTAGAACCGGTTTTACTCAAGTGGCCATAACTTCTTCAAACCTTCATGTGGACCTCTCAAATCTTTACTGGATCATCTTAAGACATATATCTACAAACCCTTTGATGCACATCCTTTGATCTTCATCTTAGCTAGGATCTTTACCTCACTGTCTTCACTGTTCTTCTTTGTTCCTGATAGGACTAATTTTTTCAATATCCTCAATAGACAACTCATCCAATCCTTGACATCAATGCAACAGGAGTATGTTGACATCAATGACAACACCGGTTAGGCCCATACTTGCAACAATCTCCCCCTTTGTCATTGATGGCAACATATGATGTGAAAAACTATTTTAACCATCAAGACAAGAACTTCTCCTCACTAACTGACATAACTCTCCTTAACAACAACCATTCATATGTCTTCTCTTCCTTTATTGCCCCCCTTTGATCAGCAACCACTTTTTGTTTTTCACATGTCTTCTCTCCCCTTTTGACATCAATGGCAAAGGGCACATACTTGCATCACTCAGAATCATACCAACTGCTCCCCCTGAGTAGCAGCTTCCCAACATCAATCCAGACCACAAGATATGACTGTGAGATCTATCGGACTAATGCACATCAGTGCACCTTAATTCATAACTAGAGAGGTAATAACCCCTAACTTCTCCCTGAGATACTCAAAAGAGTCCTTAGGTAGAGGTTTAGTAAAAATATCTGCAATCTGATTCTTGGAGGGTACAAACTCCAATCTAACTTCATTCTTGTTCACTTGCTCTCTCAAAAAGTGAAACTTGATGGATATATGTTTTGTCTTTGAATGCAACACCAGATTTTTTGATATATTTATTGCACTTGAATTATCACAGAAGATTGTGATAGGTTCCTCATACTCCACTCTGATGTCTCTTAGCATTTGCTTCATCCACAATACTTGAGTGTAACTACATGCTGCTACAATATATTCTACTTCTGCAATGGACATAGATATTGTCTCTTGTTTCTTGCTCAGCCAAGAAACCAATCTTTTCCCTAAAAAGAATGCTCCACCACTGGTACTCTTCTGGTCATCCACATCTCCTGCCCAATCCGCATCTGTATATGTATGAAGTGAGAAATCACGATCTCTAGGATACCATAAACCATACTTAATTGTTCCTTTTAGATATCTAAGAATCCTTTTGATTGCCATGACATGAGATTCTATAGGATCAGCTTGGAATCTAGCAACAAGACCAACATCATTCATAATGTCAGGTCTAGTTTGAGTGAGATACAATAGTCCTCCAATAATTGACCTGTACTTTTTTTCTAATCATCCTTAGGAGAGTATCCTTAGGAGGGTCATCATCTTTGCTCAAATTGCATCCAGTTGCCATGGGAGTACTCGTTGGTTTTGAGTCTTCCATCCCAAATTTCTTGAACAATTCTTTCACATATTTGGTTTGTGAAATGAAGATTCCTTTATTTGTTTGAATGATTTACAGACCTAAGAAGAAATTCATTTCCCCAAACATGGACATGTCAAATTTACTTCTCATTTGATTTGCAAAAGTTTTGCACATACTATCTTTTCCTCCAAAAATGATATCATCAACAAATACTTCAACAATCAAGATATTTTCATGATCAATTTTGAAGTACAAGTTATTGTCAGCAGTACCTTTGTTGAAACCAATCTTCAAAAGATGCTTATCCAGTCTTTCATACCAGGCTCTTGGGGCTTGTTTGAGTCCATACAGTGCTTTCTTCAACTTGCAGACCATATCACCATGATCAGACAATTGGAATCCATCCGATTGCTCAATGTATACTTCTTCCAAGTCACCATTCAGGAAGGCAGACTTGACATCCATCTAATATACTTTGAAGTCCTTGAAGGCAGCAAAGACAAGAAATAATCTAACTGCTTCAATTCTTGCCACTGGAGCAAAAGTTTCTTCAAAATCAACTCCTTCTACTTGGGAATAACCCTTGCAGACCAACCTAGCTTTGTTTCTGACTGCTTCACCATCTTCATTTAGTTTATTTCGGAAGACCCATTTGGTTCCAATCACATTTTTATTTCTAGGTCTGGGAACAAGATCCCAAGTGTGATTTTTCTCAATTTGCATCAGCTCTTCCTTCATTGCTTTAGTCCAGCTTTCATCATTGCATGCTTCATTCACTATCTTTAGTTCAATCTTTGAAATCAGACAATACTCTTCTAAGTCTTGAGCAATCTTTCTTCTTGTTTGAACACATTTGCTTTTATCATCTATGATCTGATCTTTAGAGTGATTCAGTCTTACATACCTAAGAATTTTGGAAATTTTTTACACTTCTATTTCTTGAACAGGTTCATTCAAACTTATCTCTTCTTCCTAATTCTCTGGATTAATCTAGATCTAAATTTTAGAAGGGGCTTGAACTTCTTGGACCAAAACATCATTCTGATCATCTTCATCATATTCATAAAACTTTGAGGGTTTTTCAATACCTTCATCAACCTTCACATTTGTACTTTCTATAATCTTTCTCAATCTCTTGTTATAACACCGGTATGCTTTGCTTTGAGTAGAATAACCCAAGAATGTTCTTTCATCACTTCTAGCATCAAAATTGCCAAGGTCTTCATCTCTTTTAATATAACATTTGCTACCAAAGACTCTAAAGTATTTCACAGTGGGAGTGATGCCAAACCAAAGTTCATAAGGGGTCTTACCAGTATTGCTTCTGATTTGTACTCGATTAAGAGTATAGATAGTAGTGCTTACAACTTCTCTCCAGTAGATCTGAGGAACATTTTATTCCATCATCATGGTTCTAGATGCTTCCTGGATGGTCCGGTTCTTTCTCTCCACTACTCCATTCTGCTATGGAGTTCTTGGAGCAGACAAATGTCTTTTTATCCCATGTTTCTCACAGAATTCTATGAACTCACCGGATGTGAATTCTCCACCTCTATCAGACCTCAAACATTTTATGTTTAATCCGGTTTCATTCTCTACCATACCTTTGAATATTTTGAATTTCTCAAGAGCCTCAGATTTCTCTTTCAGAAAAGTCACCCACATCGTCCGGGAGTGGTCATCAATTAATAACATGAAGTATCTATCACCTTGCAAACTCCTAACTCTTGTCAGACCACATAGATCAGTATGAACTAAGTCCAACAATTTGGTAGAAGACCATTCCTTACTTTTGAATGAGACTCTGCTCTGCTTACCTAACTAACATTCTTTGCACAAACTATTAGTAGGTTTCACCAATCTTGGAAGATCTCTTACAGCCTGAGTGTTGCTTATTTTGATGATATTATCAAAATTCACATGACACATTCTCCTATGCTACATCCAACTCTGATCAATTTGAACAAATAAATAACTTTTCCAGTACCAACCAAGTGGAAGATATTACCTTTTGTTTGAGTATCGGATGCAATCTCTATTCTAGAACTTTCAAAGATCTTGCATTTTCTATTTTTGAATCGGAGATCATAGCCTTTGTCCACTAACTATCCAACACTGAGAAGATTGTGCTTCTGACTTTCAACATATAGTACATTACTGTTTTTGTTCTTTCCATCAAAAGAAATGGTTCCTCTACCTCTGATTCTGCCAACAAAATTATCACCAAATTTTACAACTCCTCCTTCATATCTTTCCAAATCTATGAACTTATTTTTGTCACCTGTCATATGGTGGGAGCATCCACTGTCAATGACCCAGTCATCATTTTCTTCAACTTGGACAGCCAGAGCTCTTTCTATTTTATGATTGACAGATTCAGAGGGCATTGGATCTTCTTCCTTGATGGCAATAAACACCCAGTCACTTCCAGATTTGTTTTCTGTCTCTAATTCATCATCTGTTACTCCTTCATCATCATCATCTTCATGAACATAGTAACATTTCTTTTGGAATCTTGATCTGTTAGGTTTTGCTCTTGAAAATCTTTCTGGACACCTTAAGGCAAAATGACCAATCTTATTGCAGTTGAAACATTTGAAGGGCAATTTTCCTTCATACTTATCGGATCCTCTTGGCAATCTTTTTGCAATAAGGGCTTCAAGTTGAGCAGCTTCTGCTTCATCTTCTTCCAGATCTTTTCTTGATTTTTCATACCATGATAGTTTCTTTGAAGAGTTCTCTCCCAGATCAAATTTTTTTTTCCTTTTACAGAGGCACTAGCTTTGAATGCAGATTCAGTCTTGGGGGGTGCATCTCCAAACTTGGCCAATGCAAATGCAGCAAATTTTCCAACCAATTGATCTCTTGTGATATTTGAAAAAGATTTGAATTCTTCAATAGTAGCAACCTTGTATTTGTAAGAAGTAGGTAGGGATCTGAGAAATTTGGCAACAATATTATTTTCATCCAAGATTCCACCAGCACATCTAATGCCACAAACAAGCTCATTTACTCTTGGCATAAATGTAGTGATATTCTCATCTTCACTCATCTTCAGGTTTTCAAAATTTCCTTTCAGACTTTGTAGTTTGGCACATTTAACATATTTGTCTCCTTCATGTAGAAGTTCCAGTTTTTTCCAAATCTCATATGTAGTTTTTAGATCTATAACATTTGTCAGCTTTGAATCAGATAAGGCACTTAGAAGAGCTTCTTTATCCCACAAATTATTTTCAGCATCTCTGATTTCATCTACGGTTCTTAGACCATTCTATGAACATACTTCTTTGAAGCCATGATCCAATATTGCATTCCCATACATTGCAAGTGACATTCCATGTGGCTTTTCCAAAGAGTAAAATTGGTTCCATCAAACCTCGAACTATCCTTCTTGTAGGAAGACATCCTGGATCTCCTCAAGTGGTTAATCTCTTTTAGAGGAACTTGGCTCTGATACCAATTGTTAGATTCAAGACAGACAACTGAGAGGGGGGGTGAATCAGTTGTCCCAAAACTTTCTTCCTATTAATCACTTAAATCCTTCTTGCAATTCAACAGCATAATAATAGATCAATCATGAAAACATAATGCAATAATTCAAGAGTAGAAACACATTAACACACATGACACCAAGATTTTAACATGGAAAACCTGGTTAAGGGAAAAACCATAGGGTGACTAACCCAAGAATATATTCTCTGTTAAAAGAATAAGAAGAACAAATGGCACATGCCAATTAGGGCTCACTGCCTGAGCACACCGCTCACAAGAGGTCCACTGCCTACGGGAGACACACTGTCTATAGAATAATAAATATTACATACTTGAACTGAAGAATAACATCTTCACCATGCTTGAGTCAGTTCCATTTAAGCTCAATACTTCTGCTCTACCTTTCACTCTTCTCCTCTCTACCACACTCTCATCTCCAACAAGATACTTTTGAAATGACTTCACAACTTCTTATTTATACAAGACATTGACTTAGGCATAATCATCCAAGTCGGCACACTTTACAGAGTAAATACAACTTGACTAATTACAAAAGACTTCATGTGGATAATCACACTGTCAGCCACATAGATCTAAGAATTCAATCTTCTTTTAGGAACACGCCATGCTTCACAGAACATCTTCAAGATCGTCCGCAAGATGAACTCAATCTTCAATGCAGACAACCAACATGAATTGGACACAATCCAAAGACCTCCACAAGCTTGCCTGAATCACCAAGAACATCCACACTAATTCTGCTTACTGAAATCATTCTCTCCTTCATCTAAAACTTCAAGAACACAATCTGTCGTCACTCTCATATTGGAATAGATGCTTGCGGACCTCCAAATCATGAACCAATTGAGTTGTCAATTGACATTGACTTCCTAAACACTCCACCAAATCCATAGAACAAGATATTGCATTTTTCGGATCTCACCAGACCTATCTGTGTCACTCTGTCACCTCTAAACATCTGCCAAAACCGGTTTTACTCAAGTGGCCATAATTTCTTCAAACCTTCATGTGGACCTCTCAAATCTTTACTGGATCATCTTAAGACACATATCTACAAACCCTTTGATGTGCATCCTCTGATCTTCATCTTAGCTGGGACCTCATTGTCTTCACTGTTCTTCTTTGTTCCTTATAGGACTAATTTTCTCAATATCCTTAGCATACAACTCATCTAATCCTTGACATCATTGCAATAGGAGTATGTTGACATCAATGACAACACTAGTTAGGCCCATACTTGCAACAGAGAGAAACAGAAGAGGAAAAGAAAAGATTACAAAGTGGGACCGGATGGTGACAAAGTTGAATCAATTCATACCTGCTGACTATGAGTTGGAATTGTTGAAAAGATTGCAAAACCTAAGACAAAAGGAGAAATCTATGAAGGAATACACTAAAGAATTTCATAAGATGATCATAAGAATAGGACATAGTGAAGCAAGCAAGGAGAAAGTGGCTAGATATATCAATGGACTAAGATTGAACATTCAAGAACTAAGTTTGGTAAGGATGACATCTTTGGAAGAAGCATATCAATTTTCCCTAAAAGTTGAAGAAAATCTGAATAAGAAGCATGATAAGAGACAGAGAGGCAGAGGAGGTAAATTTCAGAAGGGGAGATCATTTTCTAGATATGATAGATCATTTTTGGAGAAAAAAAAGTTTGACAACCCAGTTAGAAAGGATGACAGAGATAACAATGCTTACCTGAGAGATGATAGAATTTTTTACCAGAGAGGAAACCCTAGTGCATACTGGAATGAAGGATACAAAAGAGAAGGAAGAGGATTTGATAAGAAGACATTCAGAGGTACTTGTTTCAAGTGTGGAGGTGAAGGACATAGAGCATTTGAATGCAATAAGGGTAGTACAAGAAAGAAGACCAAGAATAGTGGGAGAGCAGCCTATGTTGAAGAAGAACCTGTTGGACCACCTTGTTCAGTTGGCAATCTAGAGAAAGGAGAATCATTGGTGATGAGGAGAGCACTATTTCAAGTAGAGACAAATGAGGAACCATCACAGAGGAAAATTCTATCAGAACTAAATGCAAAATAGGAGGTAAGTATTGTAAAGTTGTAATTGATAGTGGTAGTTCAGATAATCTAGTTTCAGAGGAGATGGTGACTAAGCTAAAGTTGGAAAGGTTGAAACACCCTAAGCCTTATCAGATAGCATGGATTCAGGATGATCATAAGATACTAGTGAGTGAACAATGTTTGGTGAAATTTCATATTGGTGAAATATCATGATGAAGTCTTGTGTGATATTATGGCTATGGATGTTTGTCATATCTTGTTGAATAGACCTTGGCAGTATGATAGAAAAGCTATGCATGATGGAAGAAAGAATACATATACTATAACAGAAAATAGGAAAAGAATTACTTTGATTCCTTTAGAAGATGATCCTAAAGATGTGGTATGTGGGAATGCTAGAATCTGTTTAGTAGATGGAAGGAAATTTTTGGATGGTTTGAAACAGGAAAAGTATGTGTTATGCCTTGATTCCTAAGAAACCTGAAATATTGAAGAGAGAGACTAAACTAGAGGAGATAAGAGAGTTGCTGACAAAATATGAAATTAGATAATGTACCTGAAGGATTACCACCTATAAGGAGTATCAGTCATCACATGAGAAGCACATAGAATGACACTGGTAGAGAATGGAGAACTGAATAGACAGATACAATAGTTGTTGAGGAAAGGTTTGATCAGAGAAAGCTTGAGTCCTTGTGTAGTACCTGCAGTGCTTGCACCGAAGAAGGATGGATAATGGAGAATGTGTATTGATTCCAGAGCAATAAACAAGATCACAGTTAAGTATAGATTCCCTTTACCTAGAATGGATGATATTATGGATTGTTTGAGTGGAGCGAGATATTTCACAAAGATAGATTTGAAGAATGGATACCATCAAATCAGAATCATAGAAGGAGATGAATGAAAGACTGCTTTTAAGACAAATGAAGGATTGTATGAGTGGTTAGTGATGCCTTTTGGATTGACAAATGCACCGAGTACTTTTATGAGGTTGATGAATGAGGTCTTGAAGAAATTATTGGGTAAGTTTGTGATTGTGTACTTGGATGATATTCTGATTTTCAATAGGACATAAGAGGAACATTTGTTGCATATTAGACAAGTTTGTAGAGGTTGGGAGAAGAGAAATTACTGATAAACACAAGAAGTGTAGTTTCATGAAGGAACAATTGGTATATCTGGGATTTGTGATTTTTGCGGAAGGATTGAAGATGGACCCCAAGAAAGTGAAAGCAATTATTGAATGGCCTACACCGAAGAGCATTGGAGAGGTTAGATCATTTCATGGTTTGTCTAGTTTCTGCCAGAAGTTCATAAAAAAATTTAGTTTAGTTTGTAACCCTATGACAGAGACAATCAGAGGTGACAGAAAAGATTTCAAGTGGACATCAAGAGCAGATAAAAGTTTTGAGTTGTTGAAGTAGAAAGTAACAGGGCAACTTGTTTTGGCATTACTAGATTTCAATAAGGTATTTCAAGTTGATTGCGATGCTAGTGGCAATGCAATTGGAGCAGTGTTAAGTCAAGAAGGTAGACCTGTAGCATATTTCAGTGAGAAGTTGAATGATGTAAGGAGAAGATATTTAGTTTATGATCAAGAGTTCTATGCCATAATTCAAGCCTTGAAGAAGTGGAGACACTACTTATTGCCTAAGGAGTTTGTGTTGTATATAGATCATCAAGCTTTGTAGTATCTAAATAGTCAGGGAAAGTTGAATCAGAGACATATGAGATGGGTAGAGTTCATGCAGAGTTATACTTTTGTGTTGAAGCATAGGAGTGGTAAATCAAATAAAGTTGTTGATGCCTTAAGTAGAAGAAGGAACTTGCTGACAGAGATGAGATTTGAAGTGTTCAGAATATGTATGAGGGAGACACTAATTTTGTAGAACCTTGGAGAGCATGTAAGGAACTTGTTGCGACAGATAGAAGTAAGTGGTTGGACTATTTCATTTAAGAAGATATGTTGTTCAAAGGAAGTCAGTTATGCATACCTAGAAGTTCAGTGAGAGATAATTTGATCAAGGAGAAGCATAGTGGTGGATTGGCAGGACACTTTAGCGTTGACAAGATAGTGACTTTGGTGAGTGAAAATTACTTTTGTCCTTAGATACATAAGGATGTTAGAAGATTCGTGCAGAGTTGTAGAGTTTGTCAAGTTGCAAAAGGGAGTAGTCAAAACATTGGATTGTATAAACCTTTGACAATTCTGGAGAGACCGTGGGAAGACATAATCATGGATTTTGTAATGGGATTACCTAAGACACAGAGAGGATATGATTCAATATTTGTATTGATTGACAGATTTTCAAAAATGTCTCATTTCATACCTTGTAAGAAGACAACTGATGCAGTGCATGTAGCTGACCTATTTCTCAAGGAGATTGTGAGATTGCATGGATTACCTAAGAGTATAGTCTCAGACAGAGACACAAAGTTTGTTGGTTACTTTTGGAAGACACTTTGGAAGAAAATTAAGATAGATTTGAAGTTTAGGGTATGTGCAGGATCATGATGGGCCAAACTATACCTCTAAGTGGCAATGAAAATACAAAAAATTAGACTTTATCAAGTTCATGTGAAATTTTGAATGGATTATCTATACAATTTGAAAAAGATGTAAGAATAAAATTTGTAGAGAATTGAATCTAGTTTATAGGCTACTAATTAAAAAAAAAAAAAACTAAATTTACTTAGTGAAAATTAAATATTTTAATGAACAGCTATTAAATTTTTCAGAAAAAAATAAAAAGTGGGTGTCTGTCCAGCCAACCTAACTATGAGTAAAAATATATATATTTTTTTGAAACTTTCAAAATAAGTAGAGGACTCATGTCCGGATGTGATGCATATTTATTTGAAATTTTTTTCTAATAAAATAATTAGTTATGCTTTTTTTACTGTGACTTTTTAAAAAAAAAAAAAGTAATTTTCCAGCCAACCTAACTCGATAAAAAAAATCAAAATTCAATTTTTTTTTAACCTATAGCCAGAAAAGCATAGAGTGTGACGCAGGTTTCAGATCTCAAAAAGGTGAAATGGTTTGAAAGTTATGGATGTTTTTCAATCAGTGTGTCCATCAGGATTTCATAGACACGGTATATTGAAAATTATTACTAATTATTTAATAAAATGATAACCAAATAAATCTTATATTTTTAGAAAGCTAACAATTTTTTCTATAAACCCTTTTCGTTTTATCAATTTTGCATAAAAAAAAGTTGTCAGCACGAAGGGTGAAGTTCGAAAAAGAGATTGAAACATTAAAACACGTTACAATCCATAAAAAGTCAATCAAAATGGATATCCGTCTTGCTTTGTACCAAAGCAAGACGGATATCAGTTTTGTTTCGGTAAAAGCAACTCAAAACGGATATCTATTCTGAAACCGGATATCCGTTCTGAAAAGGGATATCCATTTTGTTGATCTATGAAAAATTTTGTACCATTGGTTTTGGATGAAGAGAAGCAACATATTTTGTACCATTGGTATTGTTTCACCGAAGATACAATCCATGGGTATATCGTTTATGTATGCGTGGACATTTCATGTATATCCTTCTATCATTTATCGTGGTTGTAAATGGTGAATGTACATGTCAAAGGATACAAAGGTTGACTGGCCATATCGGGAAAATTGGGAAAAGATACGTTAGTCGACCGGTTATAACAAGTCATGTTATGTATAGGATAAATCAAAGACATCGGACTGACAATAGTTATTGGAGAGACAAAGTTCCATTGAGCTGACAACATTGATCTCACCGATCAAGTCATATCGGGGTGACAATCATTAAGTGTCACCAATGGGTTATTTATCGGCACATTGGAAGAACGGTTGAGAACTACACCGATGAGAGGGAGTCACACCGACAGAAGGAACATCAAAAAGAGATGGACTCTCGGAAGCGAGAAGAAAAGTGTCACCGATAGAGGCGGTCTGGCCGATGGTGTAGTTCGGTGTTTATTGTTTCGGTGTGAGATACGATATCGGAAATCGAAGAGAATGTTTGACCGATGTAGAAGTCTTACCGATGACTAATGGATGGTAAACACATCGGGGAGAGTTATAATGTCGGAATGCAAGTAAAAAGTCTCACCGAGGGTATTGGTCTTACTGATAGACAAGGGTGGTGAATCTCACATCGGAGTAAGTGTGTATATATCCTGCAATCATCTTATTCCATGAGACCACATTTCTTTGAGGCATTTTTTCAAATAGTTCAGGTGTCTTGTCTATGTTTCCACACTTTCCGTACATGTCTACCAGAGCATTTCCAACTAGAATATCTACAAAAATCCCACTTCCATTATGCTTTGATGAATGTCCATACCCTATTCCAAAGCTCCCATTTTGGTAGAGGTAGAGAGGATGCTAACAAAGGTTGCAGAATCCAGCCTTACCCTTGCTAATTGCATTTGCTTGAAATTTTCTAAAGCCTTTTCAACAAACCTGTTTATGCATATCCTACAATAATAGTAGTCGAGGAGACCACATTTCTCCAACTAGACTTCTACCAATTTAGAAAATGTGTGCTTCTGGACCAGTGTTTGGTACAAGAAACATACCAATAGAGTGGTGGCCATAATTCTCCCTCAATTGGAATTAAAAGGTACCCTTTTTCCATCTAAAGGAGGTCTCTCCTTGTTATGCACTTTAAATCTCTCTTTTAGTTCTTTCAAGGGAAGGATTCCACCTTGGTTTGACCAGTTGAAAGCGTTGAAGATACTTGACTTAAGAAGAAATGGACTAGAGGGTTCTATTCCCAAATTTCTTGCCAATTACTCAGAACTTCACTAGAAAAGAACTTCACACAACAACTTGAAGGGGAGCATACTTGCAGAATTTGGTGGTCTGGGGAAGTTAGAACATCTTTGTTTGTCCTACAATCGCTTGAGCAGAAGCGTTCCAAATTCTCTAGGAAACTGCATGTCTCTACTTGATTTGTCCCTTTACAATAACCATCTCACAAGTGCTCTATTCTCATGTCTTTACTTTGAAGGGAGCATGCTAATTACTTTGATCTGTCCTCTTATACATATCGGAGAACAACGAAGGAGTCACACCGACAGCATAAGCTTGAGCGATGGATTCTACACATTGGCGAGATGTCCCACATCAGGCTAACAAATTTGAAGGTTACCGATAATGATAAGTCTGGTCGACTATAGAGAAAGGAAGAACATGTGAAGCATAGTTCGATGAGACATTAGAAATGTCTTGCCGATAGTAAAGAAAGAGTGTATTTCGGTCTCGTTTGGACCTTGGGAAGGATATTTTAAAAGCTATTTGAGCAATTGGTGGGTTAATGGGTATTTTACACCCTGTTTGTAAGCTTTTGCTATGTTGCTCTGCATCACTTGTCTACAACATACAAAGTTTACCTTTCTCACCCATACCTTCAGTATATAAAGGACATTAATAGGGAATTTTTAATTCCACTCAGTCAGTGCAATCTAGGAGAGGATAGATTGTCTAAAGTTGTGATCTATTTGTTGATAATTGAGAGGGGGGGGTGAATCAGTTATCCTAATTATTTCTTTTATTGAACTTTCCTTTTAGTTGATGCAGCATAAGATCAAACATAAAACATTAACCATAAAACAAGAAACACATGACACAGTATTTTTGACGTGGAAACCCTGTTAAGGGAGAAAACCACGGGGTGATTAACCCAAAATTTATTCTCTGTTAGAAGAATAGGAAATTACAAAGATGGCACTTGCCAATTAGGGCTCACTGCCCGAGCACACTGCTCACAAGAGGCCCACTGCCTACAAGAAGACACACTGTCTACAAAGTGATGAGAATCACAGTCTTGAACTGATTGGAAGCATCTGCATATGCTGGAGTTCAGTTCCGGTTAGGCTCAGTACACTGATCTGCTGCACTTCATCTTTCCTCTGTTCTTTATTCTGCTATCTTTCACATACCGGATCCTTTTTGCTACCTCTGCTCTTTATCTGGACTTATTCGCATATCACTCCACATCAACAACACCTTCACAACTAAATCCATCCTCTATATATATCCGCACAAGTAATTTCATCACCTTTCTAGTCGGCATCCGGAACAGTCTAGTTTCTTATAAACTTTCATTCTGTCGGCTGAATCCTTCCTCACCAAGCAATGCGGATCAAGCATATACTTGTAGATATCATTAATCATGTCGGCCAAACATGATTCATGCCTTCACAACCTCTGTCATCAATAGTAACCCATCCGGAAAGCAGTCTGATACTCTGCCAGTCAGTTCTTCCTCTGTTTTCACTGTCTCTCAGGAATCCGGTACTCAACCATTCATATCTTTTTCCTTGTCCATCACCGGAGGCTAAATCCTTGGAATATACCACTCAAGGTAGTCCTCTTGACTTCCCCAAATCCGCACTGCACCAAGACACTTCCTCTGAGAGGTCCGGACCAATCTGTCGGACCTTGCCACATGCTCTGTTCTTCTTCACCGGATCACAACATTCTTTATTCTGACTTCCGGTAGAGACATATCATGTCTTGCGGATATGTGGGATGACCTTTGTTGCCATCAATGACAACAACCATGAATCCATATAGTGTCTCTTGCCAACACTATTTCCATTTACACTTGCCATAACTACAAATGCTTAGTGTTTATTCTCAACCCTGGTATATGAATAAAATGTGACCTATTGTTCTAATAGGCCTATAGGGACAAAGAGGTGATAAAGCCTTTAATTTTAAACATGACATGGTTTTGATAACTTCCCATATTGGTAAGGTCCTGGATGACAATCCAGGACCTTACCAATATGGGAAGTTATCAAAACCATGTCATGTTTAAAATTAAAGGCTTTATCACCTCTTTGTCCCTATAGGCCTATTAGAACAATAGGTCACATTTTATTCATATACCAGGGTTGAGAATAAACACTAAGCATTTGTAGTTATGGCAAGTGTAAATGGAAATAGTGTTGGCAAGAGACACTATATGGATTCATGGTTGTTGTCATTGATGGCAACAAAGGTCATCCCACATATCCGCAAGACATGATATGTCTCTACCGGAAGTCAGAATAAAGAATGTTGTGATCCGGTGAAGAAGAACAGAGCATGTGGCAAGGTCCGACAGATTGGTCCGGACCTCTCAGAGGAAGTGTCTTGGTGCAGTGCGGATTTGGGGAAGTCAAGAGGACTACCTTGAGTGGTATATTCCAAGGATTTAGCCTCCGGTGATGGACAAGGAAAAAGATATGAATGGTTGAGTACCGGATTCCTGAGAGACAGTGAAAACAGAGGAAGAACTGACTGGCAGAGTATCAGACTGCTTTCCGGATGGGTTACTATTGATGACAGAGGTTGTGAAGGCATGAATCATGTTTGGCCGACATGATTAATGATATCTACAAGTATATGCTTGATCCGCATTGCTTGGTGAGGAAGGATTCAGCCGACAGAATGAAAGTTTATAAGAAACTAGACTGTTCCGGATGCCGACTAGAAAGGTGATGAAATTACTTGTGCGGATATATATAGAGGATGGATTTAGTTGTGAAGGTGTTGTTGATGTGGAGTGATATGCGAATAAGTCCAGATAAAGAGCAGAGGTAGCAAAAAGGATCCGGTATGTGAAAGATAGCAGAATAAAGAACAGAGGAAAGATGAAGTGCAGCAGATCAGTGTACTGAGCCTAACCGGAACTGAACTCCAGCATATGCAGATGCTTCCAATCAGTTCAAGACTGTGATTCTCATCACTTTGTAGACAGTGTGTCTTCTTGTAGGCAGTGGGCCTCTTGTGAGCAGTGTGCTCGGGCAGTGAGCCCTAATTGGCAAGTGCCATCTTTGTAATTTCCTATTCTTCTAACAGAGAATAAATTTTGGGTTAATCACCCCGTGGTTTTCTCCCTTAACAGGGTTTCCACGTCAAAAATACTGTGTCATGTGTTTCTTGTTTTATGGTTAATGTTTTATGTTTGATCTTATGCTGCATCAACTAAAAGGAAAGTTCAATAAAAGAAATAATTAGGATAACTGATTCACCCCCCCCCCTCTCAGTTATCAACAAATAGATCACAACTTTAGACAATCTATCCTCTCCTAGATTGCATTGATTGAGTGGAAATTAAAAATTCCCTATTAATGTCCTTTATATACTGAAGGTATGGGTGAGAAAGGTAAACTTTGTATGTTGTAGACAAGTGATGCAGAGCAACATAGCAAAAGCTTACAAACAGGGTGTAAAATACCCATTAACCCACCAATTGCTCAAATAGCTTTTAAAATATCCTTCCCAAGGTCCAAACGAGACCGAAATACACTCTTTCTTTACTATCGGCAAGACATTTCTAATGTCTCATCGAACTATGCTTCACATGTTCTTCCTTTCTCTATAGTCGACCAGACTTATCATTATTGGTAACCTTCAAATTTGTTAGCCTGATGTGGGACATCTCGCCAATGTGTAGAATCCATCGCTCAAGCTTATGCTGTCGGTGTGACTCCTTCGTTGTTCTCCGATATGTATAAGAGGACAGATCAAAGTAATTAGCATGCTCCCTTCAAAGTAAAGACATGAGAATAGAGCACTTGTGAGATGGTTATTGTAAAGGGACAAATCAAGTAGAGACATGCAGTTTCCTAGAGAATTTGGAACGCTTCCGCTCAAGCGATTGTAGGACAAACAAAGATGTTCTAACTTCCCCAGACCACCAAATTCTGCAAGTATGCTCCCCTTCAAGTTGTTGTGTGAAATTCTTTTCCAGTGAAGTTGTGAGTAATTGGTAAGAGATTTGGGAATAGAACCCTCTAGTCCATTTCTTCTTAAGTCAAGTATCTTCAACGCTTTCAACTGGTCAAACCAAGGTGGAATCCTTCCCTTGAAAGAACTAAAAGAGAGATTTAAAGTGCATAACAAGGAGAGACCTCCTTCAGATGGAAAAAGGGTACCTTTTAATTCCAATTGAGGGAGAATTATGGCCACCACTCTATTGGTATGTTTCTTGTACCAAACACTGGTCCAGAAGCACACATTTTCTGAATTGGTAGAAGTCTAGTTGGAGAAATGTGGTCTCCTCGACTATTATTATTGTAGGATATGCATAAATGGGTTTGTTGAAAAGGCTTTAGAAAATTTCAAGCAAATGCATTTGGCAAGTGTAAAGCTAGATTCTGCAACCTTTGTCAGCATCCTCTCTACCTCTACCAAAATGGGAGCTTTGGAATAGGGTATGGACATTCATCAAAGCATAATGGAAGTGGGATTTTTGTAGATATTCTAGTTGGAAATGCTTTGGTAGACATGTACGGAAAGTGTGGAAGCATAGACAAGACACATGAACTGTTTGAAAAAATACCTCAAAGAAATGTGGTCTCATGGAATAAGATGATTGCAGGATATATACACACTTACTCCGATGTGAGATTCACCACCCTTGTCTATCGGTAAGACCAATACCCTCTGTGAGACTTTTTACTTGCATTCCGACATTATAACTCTCCCCGATGTGTTTACTGTCCATTAGTCATCGGTAAGACTTCTACATTGGTCAGACATTCTCTTCAATTTCTGATATCGTATCTCACACCGAAACAATAAACACCGAACTACACCATCGGCTAGACCGCCTCTATCGGTGACACTTTTCTTCTCGCCTCTAGGAGTCCATCTCTTTTCGATGTTCCTTCTGTCGGTGTGACTCCCTCTCATCGGTGTAGTTCTCAACCGTTCTTCCGTTGTGCCGATAAATAACCCATCGGTGACACTTAATGATTATCACCCCGATATGACTTGATCAGTGAGATCAATGTTGTCGGCTCAATGGAACTTTGTCTCTCCGATAACTATTATCAGTCCGATGTCTTCGATTTAGCTTATACATAACATGACTTGTTATAACCGGTCGACTAACGTATCTTTTCCCAATTTTCCTGATATGGCCGGTCAACCTTTGTATCCTTTGACATGTACATTCACCATTTACAACCACGATAAATGATAGCAGGATATACACGAAATGTCCACGCATACATAAACGATATACCCATGGATTGTATTTTCGGTAAAACAATACCAATGGTACAAAATATGTTGCTTCTCTTCATCCAAAACTAATGGTACAAAATTTTTCATAGATCAACAAAACGGATATCCGTTTTCAGAACAGATATCCATTTTGAGTTGCTTTTACTGAAGCAAAACTGATATCCGTCTTGCTTTGGTACAAAGCAAGACGGATATCCATTTTGATTGTTGACTTTTTATGGATTGTAACGTGTTTTAATGTTTCAGTCTCTTCTTTGAACTTCACCCTTCATGCTAACGACTTTTTTTAATGCAAAATTGATAAAATGAAAAGGGTTTATAGAAAAAATTGTTAGCTTTCTAAAAATATAAGATTTATTTGGTTATCATTTTATTAAATAATTATTAATAATTTTCAATATACCATGTCTCTAAAATCCTGATGGACACATTGATTGAAAAACATCAATAACTTTCAAATCATTTCACCTTTTTGAGATCCGAAACCTACGTCACACTCTATGCTTTTCTGGCTATAGGTTAAATTTTTTTGTTTTTGAATTTTAATTTTTTTTTATTGAGTTAGGTTGGCTGGAAAATTACTTTTTATTTTTTAAAAAAAGTCACAGTAAAAAAATCATAACTAATTATTTTATTAGAAAAAAAATTCAAATAAATATGCATCACATCCAGATATGAGTCTTCTACTTATTTTGAAAGTTTCAAAAAAAAAAAAAAATTTTACTCATAGTTAGGTTGGCTGGACAGACACCCACTTTTTATTTTTTTCTGAAAAATTTAATAGCTGTTCATTGAAATATTCAATTTTCACTAAGTAAATTTAGTTTTTTTTTTAAAAAATAGTAGCCTATAAACTAGATTCAATTCTCTACAAATTTCATTCTTACATTTTTTTCAAACTGTATAGATAATCCATTCAAAATTTCACATGAACTTGATAAAGTCTGATTTTTTGTATTTTCATTGCCACTCAGAGGTATAGTTTGGCCCATCATGATCCTGCACATACCCCACTTTTAAAAAGAACCCCAATCTCAACTCAAGCTGTAAGTAAATCTGACTCTAAAAGATAAAACAAATCAACAAAATAATATTAAGAATCAAATCATGACATCAAGCTCCTACAAATTTATTACCAAGAAGGTTAGTCATAGACAAGATGCATTAAAGTCCTATTCCCACTACTAAGATCCCTCAAAAGAGAAGGTTACTGACAACATTTAACTTATAATACTAATATCATTAGTGCCTATGACGTTAAAATAATGTTCATAAACAAGTATCAAATATTCATTACCTACATTATCAATCACAGAGGGTTTCTATTACATCCATGCATAATACTAAGCAATTCTATTCTATTGAAAACAGTTACAAGGTTACTATCCAAACATGCCAAATAGTTATATTGTAGGAGAAACCTAATAAATTGTATATTGCAACTTCTTCTTCTCCACTTTTCACAATTATACCAAGCTCAATGCACATAGAGCATCAAAAGAGATTAAAACAAGTTCTTTTAATTAAAGAAAATTCTATGCCATACCCAACTGACTCATTATACTCTCCAACGTTTGCAAAATTACTATTATAAGACTTGAAATATTTTCTATCTCAAGAACCTTTCTATAATTGAATTTTAAAAGGTTTCCCAATGGAACACATTGCAACCTAGACTTTATGATACCCATAGACAATTTATTTATAAATTTACAACCAAATGATAACTAACCAATTAATGAGAACATAGACTAATTCCTTTAAAAAAAAAAACAATATCCTAACTTAACCCGAACCAAAGAAGGTGATAATTAACAATTTCAGATATCAAACTAATTTTAATTTTAACCTTTTCGATAACTTCTTCTATTACAAACTAATCATAACCCTATGATTCCAAATATAGTTATATATATAAATAATATAACTCTTTTGATCCCATAACTTAATCCAATACACAGGTAGATAATGAACCTATTTCCAATATATATAATATATTAAAATACTTACAACTAAATATCATAAATAGAGTAATAAAACTTACTAACAGACATTCCTCATATAAGAATTAATATATATCTAAGAATTATATAATAATAATAATTTCTTAATACAACCATTGGCAATAACTATTATATTCTCTCAAAATAAAATCTCTATAATAGATCAATATCTTTCTTTATTTACAAAACAAATTCATACTTTCTTTTAAGTAACAAGGAAATTTTCAGTGCAATTCTAAGGAATAAGAGATTGAGTTTTCAATAAAGAAGATTCTAAACAAATTAATTTCCTATTCTTACTATTAGGTAGATTCTTAAATAACAATATTCTTACTATTGTGAAAAGCATATGGTATATCTCTATTTTCTATTCACATTTCCAAAATTTTGTACAAAATAAAATTCAATTTCTTTCTAATAAAAGAGGATAAATTCCTTTAATACAAATATAAGATAATTTCATATTAAAACCAAAATAAATTCATCTTCTTTATTATATACATTTAATTCCCATTCTTTAAACTATAGAATAAATCAACCAGAATTTAAGATAAGAAAGATTCTTTTATATTTTTAAGGGAATAATTTTAATAAATCAATTAGAATTTAAGATAGGAAGATTCCTTTATATTCTTTAAGAGGGATCATTTTACTATACGGGAGATTAACTTGAAGAGCTAAAAAAAAAATAGAAAGGTTAAGCAATGTGGAGTTTAAAACAGCAACAATTGAAGTCAGAGACAAACGATTAGAAAGAGGCAACATAGATATATATACCACTAAAAGCAAACAGCATCTTGAAACAAATATGCATGCCGTTGGGTATAGAAAAAAAATATAATATCTTGATCACACAATGCCTGTAAGGAAGGGTTACGAGCTAAATGGTAAGTAGATTTTTTTTTTACAGATAATATAGCTGGAAATGTTGTGCCAAACATACATGCAACAAGTGGAAGCATCTATACGGCATCCTAACTGCAGGAAAAAAAATACCTCAAAGAAATGTCTTCACATGTAATCCAGTGATAGCAGATTATGCACCAAAAAAATGGATTTTTTCATTTTTTTAAAAAATGAAAGAACTTTCAATAAAATGCGTTTGGCAGGCGTGATGTCTGTTCTACAAACTTTGCCAACAGTCTATTGTATGTGCCATAACGGGAGTTTTGGAGCAAGACAAGGTCATCCCTAGATCATAATACTAGACAATTTTGACAATATAAGAGTTGGAAAAGCACCGACAGACATAAGAGCAAAGATGCGGTAACACAGACAAGGCATGCAAACTGATGGGTTGAGAGAAAAAAAAAATGGATCTACATGTATTCGACTATGTATCCATATTGTCTTCCAGGGGGCTAGGTAACTTCATCAAGGATCTCAGATGAGGAAAAACATTGTACTAGTATGGGTTGCTGAGATCTCTGCAACCATGGGCTAATAATGGAGGATCTAAAAAAATTGTGATCTCTACATGCATGCAAGAAGAGAAAGTGCAAACTAGGCAAAAAAACCCTTTAACAAACACCCCATTGTAATGTCACTGGGAAAAAGGGTAAGAATTTAAATCTCTGTGAGGAATTGTACAAACTCTAGAATACATTTCTATCTCTCAAACTATTTCATTTTATTAACTAGAGTATTGTTGATCTGTCATGGTCACAGGGAAGCAACTAAAAGATAAATAGATTACAGATTAAAGAGGCAACAAGGTTTCGCTTATCTTGAGGCAAGAATTTGAAGGTATATGATAGAAGAAATTCGACCAGGTAGAAAAGAATTAGGAATGGTCTCACACACTATGAAAAGCACAAATCACCCCAAGTTAGACAAGTTGTAAATTGAATTTTATGTAGTTTAAACTAACCGAAAGGTAACCATCCCAGGGTGGATACGATTAAAGAAGGTGCAGAAACAAAGCCCCAAGATACAACATGCATTATTCAAAAGGGTTAATTGAAGATTAACAGCCCGGAAGGTTTAAATGCTTGCCAAATCTTGATGGTCTGGTTTCAAAGGAAGGCCTATGTTACACAGTAACGGCAGAGAAGATTGAATATGGGAAGATTAGGGTGCTCACAAGAGTGATCAAACTCAAGATTTGTGCTCACAAGAGTGATCAAAATCAAGATTTGCAAGAACCCTCACGACAAATAGTGATAAGAAGACATCCGTTACGGAAAATCTAGAAAATCCCACTGCCCTGAAATAATTAATTACATCATCCCTCTTCATAAGGAAAATCTAAAATTTTACTTAACATAGAGATTCTCAAATCTCCAAATATATCTGACAACTATCAACATTAAATTATTCACCCAAAATATATTTTTAAAACAACTATGTGCTAATTTACACCTAGAAATAGCTTAAGACTCAACTCCATTTAAAACACTAGCATATTTATATTAAATATAATATATCTAAAGTACGCTGAGAGATATCCTTCTCAAGGTGCCTAATTTTAGGATTAGAGAAGGATATCTCTCGGTGTACTTTAGATATATTATATTTAATATAAATAGCAACCAGAGCCGCAAGCCTAATTCTAACACTAATTATAATATATTAAAACATATTATATTAGATATATCATTTATAATATATCTAATATATTATTATAATATATTATATAATATAATAATATATTATATTAAATCCAACTCTAACCCTAACCCTAACCCTCACCCTAACCTTTATTCAAACCCTAAGCATAGCTCTAATTTTAACCCTAAGGCTGATCCTAATTGCAACCTTATCCCTAAGCTTAATACTAAATTTAATCCTAATGGTAACCCTAACCTTAAGTTTAATTCTAACATTAACCCTAATTATAGTTGTAACCCTAATTCTAACCCTAACCCTAACCCCAACCCTAAACCTAATCCTAATTTTAAAGTTAACCCTAACCATAACGCTTATTCTAACCCTAAACATAGCTCTAATTTTACCCTAACCCTAATCCTAACTCTAACCCTAAGCTTGACTATAATTCAAAACCTAACCCTAACCTTAATACTAACCTTAACCCTAATTGAACTTTAACCCTAACTCTAATTTGAACCCTAATCCTAATTGTAACTCTGATTATTACCTTAATTGTAATAGTAAGCCACCTTAATTCTAGCCCTATATTCTAAAAGGAACAATAACCCTAATTCTAATCATAACGTTGATCTACCCTACTCTAACCCTAATTTTAAATCTAACAATAACCCTAACTCTAACCCTTAACTTAATCCTAATTCTAACTATGATTTTAACCATAACTCTAACCTGAATTCTAACCCTAACTCTAGCCCTAACCCTTTCTGTAACTCTAATGCTTACCCTAAACCCTAAACCTAATCCTAATTTTAAAGCTAACCATAACCATAACCCTTATTCTAACCCTAAACATAGCTTTAATTTTAACCCTAACCCTAACTCTAACCCTAAGCTTGACTATAATTTGAAACCTAACCCTAACCTTAATACTAACCTTAACCCTAGTTGAACTCTAACTCTAACTCCAATAGTAACCAACCTTAATTCTAACCCTAATTCTAATAAGAACCCTAACCCTAACCCTAACCTAATTATAATCACAACACTAATTCTACCCTAACGATAACCCTAATTTTAAATCTAATCCTAACCCTAAATCTAACCCTAATCCTAACCTTTATTCAAACCCTAAGCATAGCTATAATTTTAACCCTAAGGCTGATCCTAATTGCAACCTTATCCCTAAGCTTAATACTAAACTTAGCCCTGATTGTAACCCTAACCCTAAGTTTAATTCTAACATTAACCCTAATTATAATTGTAACCCTAACCCTAACCCCAACCCTAAACCCTAAACCCTAAACCTAATCCTAATTATAAATCTAACCCTAACCATAACCCTTATTCTAACTCTAAACATAGCTCTAATTTTAACCCTAACCCTAATCCTAACTCTAACCCTAAGCTTGACTATAATTCAAAACCTAACCCTTACCTTAATACTAACCTTAACCCTAATTGAAATCTAACCCTAACTCTAATTTGAACCCTAATCCTAATTGTAACTCTGATTCATACCTTAATTGTAATAGTAAGCCACCTTAATTCTAACCCTAATTCTAATTGGAACCCTAACCCTAATTCTAATAATAACCCTGATTCTACCCTACTCTAACCCTAATTTTAAATCTAACAATAACCCTAATTTTAATCATAACCTTGATTCCACCTTAACTATAACCTAGAAATAGCTTAAGACTCAACTCCATTTAAAACATTACAATAACTAATTTTGTCAATAAAAGACTTTACTTCAACAATATTTCAAATTCTATGACTATACAAAATACTATAAGATCATAAAGATAACAACAAACACATAGCCAAGCTTAAACAACTTCAACAACACTCCACAACACGCGATTACCAACAACAAGAAACAAGGAACAAACGTCATGGAACTAGCCTAGTGGCATAAACCTCATGTTATCTCCGTCAACATAATCCATGGTGTAGGGCCCTCTTAGACCTGCTAAGTTAGGTAGAGTCGAGGCCCGGTACCTGCAACCTACGTGAAAATTAGTGGGTTGTACAAGATCAACTATATATGTATATATATCAAACACACACCGGAACAAAGAATCACAGTGTAGTAGGGTGCTCGATCCGAGCAGTACTACACCGTCTCCACTCTGAAATAAGACTATCACTATTTTTATTTAAAAAAATAGATGCATAAACATGATATTATCAAACCAATACTAAACATGTCCATCTCATCATAACTGGAAAAATAACACTGTCATCAAAGCACATTCCACAAATCAGAATTAGATCAGTCGAATATAATCTATCGCAAGCAGAATAACATAAACCATAGTCTCAATAACTCAAATGTCTCAGAAATGTCTGGATGGACAGAAAAAGCTAACAAGTGTCTCAGATCAAGCATAGAATAATGCAAAAGTAACAACTATCATAAGCCAAAAATGAGGGGGCATTACAGCTCTGGTGTACTTGAGCCTTCTATGTTTCGCCGTGTTTGGCATGTGTGGTGTGAGCTTGTTATATTATTTTTATAGTCTTGATTGCTTTCATGCCTTAGCATGGCATTAGTAGGTTAAGTTACAACCTCATGCTTAGAAATTGTGAAGGAAATAGCCTCCTTGGCCTTACCTTACTCAATGGGACTAGAATGTTGACCTTGGTTGAGAGTCTCCCATGGTTAAAATTGATCACTCTCCCATGTTATAAGATGGGGGTAGGAATGTTTTGCCTTGTATGTTTGTGGGTTGAAGGTAACTTGGGTTGCCTAATCACCCTTGCTTGGACATGCTCTTCTTGTGTCTTCCATTATGTTGCTAGTGAATGAGATGACTCTAATTGGTCATGAATTGCTCTTGTAATTCTTTCTTGTATTATAGATATAAAGGAGGAAAGTGTGTAGATGTTCGTGGATGTAGATAGATTAGAATGAATGTTGCATGTTTCTTGTAAGTGATGTATGGTTGCTGAAATTGGTCTGATGTGACCAAATTTTGTTTGTAACCTCTTGATGTGCTAGATTACTACATTTATCATTCTTTAGTTACAATTTGAAGTAATTGGTGCATTAATGGTGCCTTAAACTTCCCCTTAGTAGAATTTGCATGTTGTATGATGAATATTGGATGGCATGGAATGTCTTGACTAGAGATGAAATCTATCTTTCTCTCCTCTTCTTAGTTGTCAATAGTTGACAAGATGTTAGAATAATGGCATATTGATTTAATTAGTATGTTGAAATTCCAAAGGTAAAAGAGTTAGTGAGATAGGAGTGAAGAAGACCTTATGCTTGTTAGGGTTATGTGTTGAAGGTGACTATATGTTAATTAGTGCCTCCTTGTTTAATGATCTTGAATGAGGACGGTAATTGCTTAGTGGATATATCTTGTTGATGAGATTTGATCTCCTCTGTTGCATTGTAATTTTAATGAGATCATATAGGTGAACACTTGTACTTTAATGCAAACTGAAAATAGTGAATGCTAAGGTAATAAGAATGTTGCATATCTTGCTTTGAGCGAGCAACTGAATGCCATTGACATAGCCAAGGGTACTTATGCTTATATGCATGGATGTGAATGTTGAGAAATGACTAGGGGTCCTCAACCAAACTCATCTAATTGTGTTGCTAGTTCTCATTTTCTTGTGAATGAATGGTATTATTGTGACTTGTGATATGATGTCACATTATGTGTTATTATGAGATGAGAGTGTAATGGGTGTAAAATGAGATGTATATCATTATGTGAATATAGAAGTGAATGTAATGATGATTGTGAAGATGTTACTTATGTTTATGCACTAATGTCGAGATGGTACTGATGATGCTATACATGTTCATGCACTATTGTATTATGTTGAAAGCATTGCAAGTGAATCTATGATGATTATGTCTTGATGTTTATAAGTGGAAATGGGTGTTAGGAATATTTGAATTTGGTGTTTAAAATGAATGTAGTTTTAGCAATGTTTGCAAGGAGGGTGATTTAGTCCTCTCATTTTGGGTTGTACCTAATAGGTAATGATATGATTTATGAAAGGGAATCATAATGGTTATGGAAATAAATGTACTTATGGTATGTGGTCTTTTGAAAGTAATGGAATTGAGTATGTAAATGTAACTGTAATGCCCCACCATGAATACCTCAGAGAACATTCATTTATGCTATATGCAACAGGATAATTTTTTTTTTTAAGATAGAAATGTCAAAGTAATATTAACACATCATTTAAACTAATGACTTGTCCTCTAAGACAACATGGCTGCATTACTTGACCAAACAATTAACATAATCTAACATACATCATGAATTAACATCAGTAACTCATTGTAAACCTAATGCACTAAATCAATACACATTTACATCTATATAACATCATATAAGTATTCATCAGGATCTAGTACATAGTTACAATTTCTCCCGACATATGAATACAACATTACATTGTTACATTATCAATCTTCTGAATACATATGAATACATACATTATGAGTAATCTGATACACAGGATAGCACATGAGCATAATAACTATCTCTAAAAATAGGTACATGATCTGAATCTGCTACAGGATTTACCACCTTCTTGCACACGAACAAATGCAAGGAGAAACCAATGGAGATAAAGCACATCCACCCAACCATGTGGAACCCTAAGGTCCACCCCCCGTGCTGGGAGATAACATAAGGTCCCAAACATCAACCAGTCAGGTAGACAATTAACTAACATGTACCAGGACTGAACATGACTCCATCACAACACATGGCCACATCACAAGCAACTCAATATCACTTCCAGAGGCAACACAAGACAAATGGGAAGAGAACAACTAGGGAATGCTAGGCTGCAGTAGGAAGAGTGTCATCGCATGGTCCTAACATGGGTTATCCTGACAGCCTCTCATTAGGCGCCGACCCCCATCTATGGTTATCTTGACAGCCTCTCACTAGGCACCGGCCCCATAGGGTGACTCATGCAGAATCAACCTTCCTTTCGTGAGGACAAGGAAGTTGATCTTGCCAACCAGGCCTTCTCTACCCATCCTTAGTCTAAACGAGCACTACAGGCATGGGAGATGAATCCAATTATCTCGTTAATGTGTAATTTACCCTTTCCTCCCCAGTTCATTTTTAGGTTTTCACTTAATTAACAACTTTCAATGGGTTATCCTGACAGCCACTTTGGGCGCCAGCCCCACATTGAAAGCCACTCCCTTACCTGCATCTAGAAACCCTAACATCAAGCAAGACAATCACTATCATACTGATAAGTATATATAAACAATGCAAGGCATTTACCTTCTTGCATACAAAACATAATCACAATGACCAACCTGTACATCATTGTCCCAAAACTTTCTGTTGATCAATCGCAATAACCATAACAACACATATCCAGAGCAAGGTATGGGTCATCTTGCTCGTAATTCTCAATCATGAACAAAATAGTTTCTCATTACGATTTCCAAGATCTCCCCATTACAATACTAAACACAAGCTCGATATCAACACATACGTGAAGGAGGCTTAACCCCATTATAATATATTCACAACACAGTATGTACATCATCTCACAATATCGTTTACTAAGACCCACATACATAGACAAAAGACATCATGTTCTTACCACATCTTGATTTCAAGACACCTATCAACAGAATACATACAATCAAATCATATTAAACCAATAGCAAGATTACATATATACAAGAATCATACAAATGACTACCCCTCTTAGCCTCTGGAATCAACTTCCACTAGACACCACTGTAACACAACAATCCCACATCGACATCCACTCAAAAAGCACAGCTTCATCAAATAGACGAATCCAATTAAAATCCCATAAGTGCAATATAAAATATGACATATTAACCATGGGTCTTCAAAACAGTAACGGTACTCATAAGATGCCATAATTCAATACAACATTTACTTCAATTATTCTACTAATCCTTGTAACTAAGAAGATATAAACCTATAAGATACAACAACATAATTTATTATATCAAATGGGATTCATAAATGTGTACCACATTATGAATGCAAATAACAATTCATCAAAGTCGAAAACACTTTAACATTAATTCACTATCTTAAGCCTAGCAACAAAACCTATTTTCCTTAAAATTAAAAGAAGTACCAACGATTAAATTTCCCAATCTATAAGGACACTTATTTAAAAATGACTACTTTAGTATAACATAACCAACTAGCTTTAATGACTAAACAATAACTTGAGGTTTATTGGAAAGCATCGAAGGGAAAAACTATTTAAGTCGAAGTGAGACGAGTTGCAAAGTTCCATCGTAGTTCAGTATGCATGACACAACAAAATAGAAACAATTGCCAGAAGGAAAGTTCTATCAAGCTACATTGTTATTTTCTCTATCTTTAAATATATATATAGAAAGAGAGAGATCTTAACCCATGAAAATATCTATTCTTCAATTGGGTAAAGAAAACCATTACAACTAAAAGATCCTATATCCAAATCTAACGAAATAATTCTACAATGATGCTAAACACCCTTAAAGTTATAATATGACACTTACAGTAAACCAAGACTAATTCTAAGAATCTACTTGATTCTCGTAACCTACTATCTTTAGAAATCAAGCTTCTAATTCACTATATGAAACCTAGATTCATTTTATTTCTCTTTCTAAAATATTTCTTGTTGCAATAAAGAAGAATTACAATTTTAAATTCCAAATACTATATAAACATAGCTCATTGATTGACTAAAATAATTACGTACATAGGATAAACTTAAGGGATGGTTAATATAGCTAGATTGAATAGCTCACCAAGTCCGGATGATGAACACAAACACAATACATTGACAATTTAATTTAGTTAGGGTAATGATCAACATAATGTTTCATTTAATCTTAAGTCAATAATGATATTTATATAATATTTGAATGAATATTCCTTATATGTAAAACACAGTGGATTCACTCTGTGTCCCTAAGTTCATCAATCAATAGATCATTATTGTATATAAAACCTAAGACTCCTATCATACAAATACATAAATTAATATGATAAAAAAAATATATTTTTGCCAATGCAAATATTTTTAATAATTTAACTATTGAAAACTACCAAACCTTATTGCATTACACCTACAGTTGAACACTATGTGTGCATGGTTGACCTTCTTGCCTCTGCTGGCTATCTTCAGGACACCCTAAACTTTATCATTGAGATACCAGCTAAATTTGTGGTGGTTGTATGGATGTGTTTTCTTGGTGCTTGTAGATAACATATGAATATAGGCTTATGAGTATTTACAACAATGCTGCTTTTTATTTGAATCTTTAAAAATGTTGTTCAACATCTACGCAGAAGGGGACAGGTGTGGTGATGTTCAGATTTGGGTAAGGAGATTGATGAACGATAAAGGAATTAAAAAGATCCAATATACGACCTTACTTGTAAATAAAACCAATTGAACTTACTCTTCAGTACTAAGCTTAAGATTCATACGGTTAAGCTCCGAAGAACTGATTTTACTACTACATTCTGAACAATCAATCTTGTCATGCACATCTTGAATTATTTCTTGGGAATTGGATCTTATATCATGAGATTACGAACAAATCCTAACTTTATTATACTTGAATATGTTTTGGTAAACTTTGACTTGAGCCATGAACATTAATGAAATGTCCCTTATGATTTAGAGTGGAAACTAATACAGAAAATCGTTTTAAGTATTCATAACAATTGGTGAACAGAACGATAGATCTGACTACTCAATGCCCTTACACTCATACCAGTTCTTGTCATACGAGTTTGATAGAACCATTGTAATAATAATAATAAAAGGGTTATTATCAAAGGAGCCCATAGGCAATGGTTTCATACTCGAATGCAAAAGTTATAGCATTTCTCATGCATCCCGATATGAGATAATAGATATCATGTAATTTTTTTAGCCCAAAGTCAATAGGCTATCCTACCAATCTGAACAAGCTTATAATCTTTTATTAGCTTAATACTAGGTTTCGTAGTAAAGCAACTTTATATAAAAGTATGCCTATACCTTCATAGCTGAATCAAACCATATATATATACTTGAACCAGAGAATGCATAAGATTCTTAAAACCATAAACAAGAAGTTCGGGAAGAATAATAATTGCAGAAGATTGTTGTTGAAGGAACGTCATTAATGTTTAATGGCATCCTCCCTATTAGGTGAAAATTAGACATGCCAAAAGAAAACCCCACAGATGTCTTCCCAAAATTTCTAAGTAGGTTTATCTATTAATCATAAACCTAAGGGTATGATCACACTTCCATTCATATCATTATAGCCACCAGGAACGTTTCATGCCATCTTTTCAATCTAAGTGGTTTGCAGACTCTTTTAATCATAACAGGAAAAGACAAGGCACGAGAACTATTGATAGAAATATAACGTGATTTGCACAAATGCTCTTACCCTAGAAATCACGTCTCTTAAAAGATACAAAACCAAGATTTACTTAACATTAAAATCTGTTGAAATTTAATACTGGAAATTGCAGCTTACCTGGCGATGATCAGCGTAGGCTTTGTTGTACCAGTGGCGGCCAAAACAACACAGATTTTCTTTTTTTCCTTGCAAATGATCCACCACCGATGCCAACGCCAAGATGGGAGCCTTGGGATAGCATATGGACATCCTTCAATGCATAAAGGAAGTAGGGTTTTGTTCAGATATTATAGTTGGAAATGCACTGGTAGACATGTATCCAAAATTTGGACACATAGACACGGCACATGGGAGCAGGTTTTTGGCCGAATGCCTCAAAGAGAAGAAATCTCATGGAACACAATGCTTGCAAGATATGCACTTCTAATTCCTTAACTCCTTCCGCCATTCAATTGTCTACCGATTCAATAAAAATACAGTACAAACAATTTGATCACCATTATGGTACCCAACACACCATAGACAATTAAGGGCATACCCTATAATTTCTCACCTCCTTCCGCCATTCCTTCCTTCGTCTTACGTTTCAATGCAAAAGCAATACACACAAATGATCATAGGTTTAGAAGTACAGGTATATAATTTTGTTGTTGGCAGATCTTTCGAACCAAAAGAGCGTAGAGAAATGAACACATTTGGCGCATTAAAGACATGAGTGCATGGATGGCGCCATTTAACTATGAGCATTTAAATTATATACAGGTGTCTAAATGCACATAAACTTTAATATCCCTAGAACTTGAAGAATGAAATCAAACATTTATTGAATGTCATGTTAGAGTAGAAATATTTTAGATTACAAAAGAAGATATGCTATGAGTATTTCTCAGTTTCATATAAATATGAGCGTAGGGAAAAATATATTCTTAGCAATGAATGGCTACAACTATGAACCCAGAGTCATAAACTCATCAGAAAGAAGGGCTAACGGAATCAAGAGCATTCTAGTTTAGATATAAACAACTAGATGATGAATGTTGAGAGCTTCATAGCTTAAGAAACAATTATTTAGAATATTAGAAGAAATAATTAATAGAATTGCGAGGCAGGTAGACTGACTGGTTAGTTAATAACCGACAACAAGAAACTTATGAATAATAACCCAGCAACAAATTCAAAACATGACACAGGGTTTCTATCCAATGAACAAAACTGGAATCACCGTGAAAACATTGACTCTATTGTATTGAAAATGATTGAATAAAAGATTGGACAACATGACAAAACCCTAAATTTATATTAAATGCACCAATTAAGATCAAAGACAAAACTATTGCAATAATAGATGTTACCAAAATGTATCGAATTGTGGTTGCTCAAAATTTTGGCATAACTCCCATGTAATTTCTCCAGGCCTAAAATCGCCCCGTTCACAGCAAAAATCTTTCTTTTATATTTGCACGAGTGCAACCACAAAACAGGAAAACCAACTAACTCAACTAATCACCAAATATTAAATTTATTAAGCTCATAGTTATAAAATAATTACCCATTCTAATTTATTCACGTAAACGGGTAATTTATTTACCCCCACATTTACACAAACCAGAATATTAATTATTATTAATTTAACATTTCATACACATTAATATTAATCTATTATATTTATTGCTTCGTAAATAACTTATTAAATCATAATAATAATAATAATAATAATAATAATAATAATAATATGATATAACCACATTAAATATTATAGTGGGTTAAATAATAGTATACTATATACTATAATAATTTCTATTTTGCCACAACAAAATCTAGGCATACATAATTAACCCACTGAGCAAGAAAGATATCGAATGCTAAATCAACCTTGATCATAGCCAGAGCCAAAACACACTTGACCAACAACTCAATTAAATGAAGTCAAATGTCAATCAATTACCTGACCACTAACCCGACTTGAAAAGCAAGGCTTCAACCAACACTGCCTAACCATGACAAAACTGACAGGTTGAATTGAACATAACATGCATCCTCATCGAGGATGATGACTTGGGATGAGGGACCTTAAGTTATCTCCGGAACAACTTATCCATTGGGTTTAGGGCACACTCAGACCTGTTAATTCAGGTGGAGTTGATGCCCAATACCTGCATCCTGCAACCAATGACACAGTCAAGCATGTATAGATGCATATAAGCTGACACTAGGTGAAAAAGGAATCACAACATCGGAGGGCACTCGCAAGTGAGTGATGCGACATCGTCCTTTCCACATCAGATCAATCTAGATTAGGTAACACATAATCATAACCAAATCAAATCTACCTCATTATCTGAACAGAACCATGCATTGAACATTTAGGTGCATGAAATTGAATAAGTCTTAGAAGTACCATCATGATGTTGTTTACCTTACCTTACCTTAATTATTCCTGTTATTTTACCTTCACATTCATGCGCCTTGATCAGTTCACCTGCACATCCAAGGTGGAAACGGAGGGGCACTACAGTAACCCCCTTGTAAATGTGAGAAACCAGTAATTGTGCATTGGTTGAGTGTTGTGAATACCCCGTACTTGCTTTGTGTGCCCATGGGATGGTGATACTGGGTACCCATCCATGGGGAATTTGTTTTATTCTTGGTGTGGGATTAACCATATCATTATGTGTGCTTGTATGTTTTTTACCTAATTAAGGGCCAAACCACGTGTGGTTAAAATTTATATATATGAGAGTAGCCAAAAGTTGGTTTCATAGATTCTCTTATTTTGGTTCTCTAGTCCCTCAATCCATGAAGGGGTAGTAGCAGCCACAAAAATCCTTGGGCGGGGTGTGCAATGCACGCATATTGCGGCGCAGAGTGGTCTTAGCTCAAACGATCCCAAGGAAAGTACTCACTACTTCCCCTTATGATGGACCAGGGTACTTGATCCATATGTGCTAGCCTAATCCCCACAATTCTTGAGCATATTAATGGTATTTCTTAGATGATCATCTACCTTGTCTTCACAAAAGGTATGATATGCCGCATGAGTTGTTAGTTGGGGGCCGGGGTCTAGGGTGAGAGGGCCTACATGGACAACCCAACTGGAACTATGTGATGACAAGTGTCACCACTTGGGGGCTAGGGTCTAGGTTAAAAGGGACCTACATGGACAACCCAAGTGAGACCATGTGCCCCATGTATATTTTGAGGTCCAACATGTGGAGGGAGGTTTGTTACCCATGCTGAGATGGATTCTATATCTGCACATGTTACGACATGATGTAGTAGGTACGATGCCACACCCCACTGATGTTCTGACATAGTGCTGGTGATGATGTCATGTTGTTGATGGTAGTGAACTGGGCTCAAGGACACGATGCCACATGCATAGACACGTGAAGGTGCATTATGAGATTGTGTTATGATAGCCTACTTGTGTGATGAGCATAATGGGGCCTCGTACACTTGTAGAGGGATACTCATGTTTGCTTTTGACAGTGTTTGGGTCAGTTAGCATATGGGTATGTCCTAGCCATGTATACCTCTAGATATGGTGAGTACCCGCATGTGCCTTCTCCATGAGGTATCACTATGTGAGGTGTATTTTGTGCGTGCCTACTTTTGTGGAGCCAAAGACACATTGCCATGCGGCATATGACCAGTACGTGCCTTCTCTGGCTGACATATGACCATGCCTTGTTGAGATACGATGAGGGATGTGGCTGAGGTACACATGCCATGTGGGAAACCAAGGAGTGTATGGGCCACTTGGCTAGTCCATGCCGCGCGATGACGTGATGCAGGGTGTAGCTGAGGAGTACACTTTGAGCCATGTGGATGGCATGCTCACTCCGCACCACATGAGGGCTACTACCATAGCCTAACGTTGTTCCCTCCTTCCTCGTTTGGTGGCTAGTATCTAGCCACTCATTTAAAATTTATGTTTTGTAAGTATGTAGTCCTTATTATAAGCTTCCCAAAAAGTATAATTTTAAATATATTTAATTTGATTATTATATTTATTTTTTATTTCTTGTGAATGTAGGTTTTTTACCAAACATTGAGTTCTATATTCTACACACATAGAAAATTAGTAAATTAGTGAAAACAAATTCTTAAAAATATCTATGCCCTAGGTATTGATGTGCTTGTTTCAACAAAAATATAAAAAATTGATTTTCGATACATACCAAAAAGTTATGTTTTACGGAATACGCCTATGTCTAAATTATAATTAGTTTGACTTCAAAACTTAATTAAAAAAAAATATTCAACAAAAAATTATGAAACCAAATGCATGCCCTAAATATTAGTGTTACCAATCTAAATTCAAAAGAATCAAAATTTTATCCTTTGTAGAAAAAAAGTTATGTGCTATGGAATACGCATCACTTTAAAAAAATGTTGTTTACTATTAAAAACTAGTTATCAAAGGAGATGAAAAAAATTACAATTTAACTCTAATTTTTTTAAAAAATATATATTTTGAATCTACAAACAAAATATCACAAATCACTAGTTTGCATCATCTTCAAATTCTTAATAGTTTAGCGGCTATATAGGTGTCAGAAAGTGAAGATTTAGTTCAAAATGTTGATTTCAATGTCAAGTTTGGCCAAAAAGTATAACCCATTATTGTAGGATGACCTTGTGATCTTATTTGCACATAGCCCTCATGGTTACATTTGATTTAGTGTTGAAATTGTGCACATTTCTTTCTTTTTTGTTGAAATTGAATTTTATTTGATCTTTCTTTATGACTTTGGTGGCTAAACAAGTTTATCCTTATTATTTTTAATGTCGGCCATGTGTCGTATTGTGGTTCCTCTCCAACGACGTATGAGGTGGGCTTGGTGAGTCTATACGAGGAAGCAGACGTAGGGAACCTTGAGGATGGGGGTATGTGAGGCTATTATATAGCTAGGACCACTACCCACCTATGTGTGATGACTATCTCTTGGAGGATAACCACCTTATACAACAAGAGAGAGGTTATTGTGGTCTTGTTTGTATGGTCTAACCCTGTGTGTGTGGCCTAACACCAACAAGCCACTAAGTGTGAGGTATGGATTATGTGAGATGGATATTGGCTCTTGGCTCATGGATTATGTATCATGGTTTAGTATGTTGCTTCCTGGTGTCTGAATGGACCCTTGTGTAGCCTTGTGATGTGATTCCCGGTGATGTGCATTCATGTGTATGTGAAGAATGTATGTTAAATCATGAATATAGTACTTATGAAATGATAAATTGTGTTCCCACGCTTCTAAAAAGGTGTAAAATCATGATATTTGTTGAATATGTTATGAGATCTAGTGTTGTAAAATGAATAAAGTGGTATGTCTTGATGGATATTTAATGAAAAATGTGTGCTTGGTGTGTATATAGAAGTGTAGCATTCTGATGTATTGACTGCTTAACAGTGTATTGGAAGAGGAATTGTAATTTAAGGGTAAAGAAAATGAAATGGTAATGCATTTATATGTTTCTGTTATGAGAAATTCTGCTAGTTAGGACAAAAAGGGTGCAATGTTTTCTTTATTCAGAAAGAAACTGATGGGTGTTAATGCTAATATGTAAGGATTTTCAGTGGTTCATGTACTATGGAATCATTTTTGAATTACAAGTCTTGATTGTGTTATTATTGTGAGATTGAAAACTAAAAAGGACAGGTCATGGTTGAAATAGACTATATAAGTATATATCCTTGTGAGATGAATTATTTTCATAGGCAAAACTAGTGTATATTATTTTGATGTAATGAATCAGTTTTGATGTTGGTAATAGAAATTTGTAGTACTAATGTGTTAGGTTTCCACCCTAGTTTGTGACTTCTAGGAGTAAGTCAAGTTTTAGGTGGGGAGTACGTAGTGCCCCTCCATTCTCATCGTGGATGTGCAGGTAGTTGGCTTTGGAACTTGGAGATGAAGGTAAAACAATGCGGATATTTAAAGGTATGTGCTAATGATGTTAAGCAGTTGATGTTGTATATTATGAATTTATGGACTAAGTGTTTCTTGTATTACATGCTTCATGCTTCATATACATTATGTAACATGTATTAAGTGTATAAGCTTTGTGTATGCTTTATGTATTATGTGTATTGATGCTTTGTGTTTCATATATAATTGTGTACATATACTTCGACATGGATCCTCTCTCCAATGGTGTCCTCTAATTGGAGTGTCAAACCAAAGATCCTCTTTCATCATGAAATAGACAAATGTAATTTTGATCTCTCATCATTCTTTCTTGATTAACGCAATCACGGTTCACATCTATTATGTTATGAGTTATCAATGTTAAGAATTTACAACACTATAATAGCTCAGATAATTCAATCATAATCACCCACAAATATTACTCTTGCAAGTCCTAGTCTAGATATAACGATCAAAACATTGTGCCTTGACTTTGAAATGTAAGTGCTAGGTTCACTTTCATTAGGTTTGTCATACAACTTTGCCTTTCTATGAAGCTATGTCCTTATAAAAGAATATGTTTGATTAGTTCATGGTAATGTATCCACTAAGTATCTAAGGAAAAACACAATTAGCCTATGACAACAAGGTACTCTACTATTGCCCTTAGTCTCGATCTATAAGTGCTAAGTTATATTGTGGGCCATAACCCACAAATCCTAGGATCATTCTCCATATCATTTAGTGATTAATTACACAACATTAGATCTATTTCTCAGATTTTTCATCAATATCCAATCTTGGATTCTTAATAATCCCAACTTCTTCATTAACATTGAGAGATTTTCATCTATAACACTTGCCAAATCTTTGTTGATTACAATTTTTCTCTCCACAACATCTTATAATCAATCACTTCTTAAGAACATGACTTTCCTCAACTTTGAGGCCGATAACATATCAAGTAAAACTACAAAAAATACTAACGATAAAGTTGCTTTTGTGAAATGCGATACTTAGTCAATTTAATAATCGAGAAAATTACCAATTTTAATAAACATGTATTATCATATAAATATTTTTATTAAAATAAAATATATTTCTTATAAATGATAAACATAAATACAATTATAAATGAAAAATATAAATATGTATATAAATTTGATTATCAAGGTGGCCAACTTAAGGTTTATAGAAGACTCTACTCATAAGGTCAACTTTGTTGGTGAGGATGACTACATGAGAGAAGTAATAATAAGAGACTAGTTTGAGGAAAGAAGCCTTATGCAGTGAGCTAAAGATATGGAGATGAGTGATTAGAAATTGATATGTTAAAAATGAAGATTTAAACATAAGAAATATGGCCGACTCCATTAAGTGAACACTAAGTCTAAATGTTGACCGACTTCAATGAATATAGGCCCACTTTAATAAATATTGGATGAATCCAATTATAAGTTGAAGTTAAATAAGAACATTTTTTTGAGAGAGACCGACCTCTCCATAAGAAATGCTTCATATATAAGAATTATATTATTCAAATTAAATCATGAGATGCGATTAACAAGTGTAAGAGATTATCTATTACACAAGAAGCATCGGTTATTCTTGACTAAGTGGTGCCTTTCTTGAGAGTTTAAAATTAATAAATAAGATTATGTTTATTGTGTAAAGCCGACCTCCTTATGAAGAATCATCTTCTTTGGTAAAGAGGCATTTAGAGCGGTATAAAAGGAACCAATTTCTGAATAGGAGGGGGATTGATCAGCATGATCCGATCACACATTTAGAGGAACACTATGTTAGAGTTGGCTATGATTGGAGCCACCTAGGATCTAGGACTTCATGAAAGCACAAGAGAGATCAAATGAGAGAATAATTCTATTCAATCAATGAATGCAAAGATTACAAGAGATTGTTATTGGATTACAATACATGAAGAAAGCTTTGCTTATGAAGGCAAGGTGAGAGCTAGAAAGGTGAAGTGAAAGGTGGAGTGGAAAGTGGAGATATTCCTACAACATGTGACAATTAGAGGATGATAACTAATTGACATGTGGTGGATAAGACAACTCAATCCAACTATCAACAACTCAACACACAACTAGACTCAACTAGAAACACCTAGAAGACTCACTAAGTCAACTTAACATATGTGAATTATGTGTGATGTGTGAATATTAGTTAACTAGTAAATAATTAAATAATATGAATTATCCACACAAGGGTAAAATGGTTAGGTGATAACCCTGTTCACACCAACACCCCCCCTTAAGTGCAACTTAGGGAGTAGCTGATAAATCAATATGCAATGATAGATGGGTCTCGGCTACTAGGCCATGTTAGGTACCCATGTACAACAAATATCAAGTGGAGAAAAGGAGAAAACCTCATGGGACAAAACTCCTCTCCAAAAGTAAGAATGCATGAAATAATGAAAGTGAAAGAAGTGATAGTAGGAGGACTCAACATGACCCCCAAGGACAACTTCTATCACATATATACAATCAAATACCCCCCATAGGAGAGCATGTGTGAGACTATAGGTACCCCCACAATGAAGTAGCTCCTATGTCAATGGTGAATGCCTGAAGATGAATGCTGTAAAGTGTCATGTACCTGTAAACAACATTTCTCCCCTTAGGAAGAAACCAATCCAAAGGCTAATGTAGAAGAAACTCCATCTTAAGGTATGAGGGAAAAAGCCTCATGATGGATGCCTCTGAAAACTACTCAAGTGTACTCATGTTAGAATCAAAGAATGGCACAATGCAATGAGGTGTGACCAATCCAAAATCCTGGGTAGACTCATGAAGAACAACCTCCAAAGACAAAGTTGTTGCAAGGTGTGACCCTTGGTCTCCTTATTCAGCGCTGCGCTGTGGTGGTTTGCGACAAGGGCTTAACCACCTCCCGTGCTTGTTAAGTCAAGTGGTTGTATTAGGCATTAAAAGGTCAATCTTTTGGTGCAACGACAACTAACAATTAGTATTAGAGCCGAGGTCACGGGTTCAAAACCAACACTTGCATTGGGGGGATTGTTGCAAGGTGTGACCCTTGGTCTCCTTGTTCAGCGCTGCACTACGGTGGTTTGCGACAAGGGCTTAACCGCCTCCCATGCTTGTTAAGTCAAGTGGTTGTATTGGGCATTAAAAGGTCAATCTTTTGGTGCAACGTCAACTAACAGAAGTATATGGGATAACAGTTGTGTTGTAACTGTTATCAAAGAGGAGAGATATTCCCTCCAGTGTGTCCTCCAAATCTGCAATATGAGACTCACAAAACAAGTTTGATATACCTGCCAAGAAAGAATCCCACAAAGATGTGTCTGAAAGATTGGAATGATCCTTCTCTACTGAAGTAGATGAAACTGTGTCATTGTCAATCTCTGAAGAAGTAGGAGTTTGAGGTGATGGAAGCTCAACACTAGTCTCATGAACCAAAGTGGGTGAAAGAACACCAAGGTTTAAGTGACCAAACTTCTCCTTGGAAACATGATTCACACTTGATGCATGAGTGTGAATATGAATCAATGGATCTACATCATCAGAAGAAGCAAAATGGGAGAATGTATACAAGTGAGATGCATGATCAACCATTCCAACAACAATGATATCTCTGCTCTCCAAGTCCTGTATGATCATAGAATTAGGAGTGAACTCAACTGTCTTCCCTACACCACAATGAGTAATCTAGTAGATGGAAGAAGATTGGTTGACAAGGAAGGTACACACAACACATTTTTGAAGGTGCCCTCACCAATATCAATAGTCCCTTTTCCAGTTGCATGCATGTATGTATTGTTACCCATCAAAATAGGCGGTGAAGTACATGACTCAAATGAAGTGAAAATCCCTTGTGAAGATGCCATATGATGAGAAGCTCCAGAATCAAGAAGCCATCTCTCTGACTTAGGTGATTTGGTTGATTCCTTTGCTTGCTCATTGTTCTTGAAATCCTTATTTTTCTATTTCTTACCTTTGCTAGTTGAAGCCTTTTGATCCTTTGTACCTTGATTATCAAGAAGTGCTTGAGGTCTATGAGACTTCAATGTGCCCATGTGTACTAACTTAGCTTTCTCCCTTGTGAGTGATGCAGCAAACTCATCAAGTGAAGGCATTGTGAAAGCTTTCCCAAGTGCATCTATTGTAGCATAGAAGGTAGAAACAAAAACTAAATAGTCAGGACCAAGCTTGGCAAGGATTGAAAGAATCAATTGAGTGTTCTCTTTCTCAATTCCACATTGTTTGAGTTAAAATCCAAGTGACTTTAGTTTTGTGAAGAAGTCTTGGATGCTTGCAAAATCAGTTGGATTCAAACCAATTAGTTCATTCTCCAATTTGAAACCTCTCATAGTATCTTGCTTACCAAAGATATTCTCTAAGGTAATCCACACTTCATTAGGTGTTTTACAAGATTCAATATGAAAAAGGAGATCAGGAAAGATAGACAAACATAGTGTTTCATAGGCTTGATCACATATATTGTACCACTTTTTCTTTTCTGCAGCTACAGTTGGTTCAATTTTTGTACCCATTGTACTCTATGAATTTTTAAACTTCTTAAATAAATCTCCATTTTAGTTTTCCACTCATGATAGTTATATGGTGTGAGTAGAGGAAGTTTGTTTGGATCCATGATGCAAGAGTACAAAAAAAGAACACAAGTACACCCCACTGTTAATCAAAGAGATCACCCCCCCAAAAAGAATGATTGTGGCACTTTATACTTAGTGCGATTTACAATTGTCCAAAAAGGACCAAATTTGGGAAAGCATCAAAATCTCTAAAAAAATGAGAATCAAGGGAGATTACAATCACTCATAATGATTTACCACAGCAAACAAATCCCTCCAAAACAAATTTCACTTTCTCAAATATCAAAATGCCCAAGTTATCACTCAAAAACTAAAAAATTGACAAATTGAATAAAATGAACTTGGAGATGAATCTGAGAAAAGTACACAGATGGATTTGAAGAGCTCTTGAAGACCTTTCTGATGCTGCAAGAATTGCAAAAATTAGAGATTGTGGCTTGGATCAGCCAACGCCAGGGTTATGAAAGCTGACTCCTGATGTTTTGCACGCTTTGTACCTTTGATGCCACCGATGGAGGTTTGGATTTGACCATCGGAAGTGGAAAAAAACGCTGTTGGGAAGGAATAATCGATGGAGTTTAGAAAATTTTTGGCATGAAAATTCTTTTTTATGGCATGAGACAATTCCAGGCCACCGATCTTGCCATGGAGGTTTGTGGACTGATGTGAAATGAAGATGGCTAGAAAAGAAGTTTGCTGCCTATGTTTTCAAGAGACTGTCGATTGTGCAGACGGTGGATGCTTTCACAGATCTGATGAAAAATCTATCGGAGATGCATCGCCGAGTGGAAAGAATAGGCCAGGCTGAGATGACAAATAAATCACAAGGCAATCTGATTGGATGCTAGCAAAGGTGAGTGTTTGTTAGCCGCCAACGGATTATATGAAACAGCCGCAGAAGACTATAGATTTGCCTGCCCGGGTGGGAAAAATTGCCAACCACCAGATGAAAAAAGGTGACCACTAGAGAATTGGCAATGAAGATTGCTAGGGTTTGTTGTTGTGAAGCTGGCTGTGCCAACCACATGGCCTCTTCTGAGTGGGCCATATACTGCAGTGAGTATGGCATACTTTGTGCAAGATCTGTGCAGGGTACTTTGTACCCTGTTAAAAAATTATTCGTAGAATAATAAAATTAGCCCAAAATTCTTAATAAAAACTAGAGAAAATTTCCTTTACTCACTGGATAAAGACACTATATGCTAAATCCAATGATGCAGGCGAAGAAGATTCTGGAGAATATGTTGAGTATATTCCTTACAACAAATTTGTACGGCCAAGGGGCAAATTTTTTTTGCCTCTCGCTGCAACTTTGTCTGATTTGGATGATTTTATAGTTGATCCTTACTGATTTGGCTGCTCCAGATGCAATGGCAGTGTCTGATTTGGGCCAGACTACTTTGAAATTGTTGGTACCTCTTGGATCGCACCAAAGAGCCCCAAATTGAAACCCTCATCAATTTTGCCTCCGATGTCTAGTTTAGGCGAAACAAAAGGCGATCTTGACTATTTTGGCTGCTCTAGATATAATGGTGAAGTCTAATTTGCAACAACACACACTGAAATGTACCTACAATACAAGGGAAAGAAGGGGTAACCCTCACAAAACTGGTATTTCTATCAAGCCTTTCTAATTCTCCAGGTCATCATTCGATGCAAGAGAAGATCATACTCAACTATCAAGATCCACCATGAATTGCACTCAAGATCTCTCAAAAAATGACTAACACAAAGTAGTTCTTCCTAGAGCTCTGATACCATGTTAGAGTTGGCTATGATTGGAGCCACCCAGGATCTAGGACTTCATGAAAGCACAAGAGAGATCAATTGAGAGAATAATGCTATTCAATCAATGAATGCAAAGATTACAAGAGATTGTTATTGGATTACAATACATGAAGAAAGCCTTGCTTATGAAGGCAAGGTGAGATCTAGAAAGGTGGAGTGGAAAGTGGAGATATTCCTACAACATGTGACAATTAGAGGATGATAACTAATTGACATGTGGTGGATAAGACAACTCATTCCAACTATCAACAACTCAACACACAACTAGACTCAACTAGAAACACCTAGAAGACTCACTAAGTCAACTTAACATGTGTGAATTATGTGTGATGTGTGAATATTATTTAACTAGTAAATAGTTAAATAATATGAATTATCCACACAAGGGTAAACTGGTTAGGTGATAACCCTATTCACACCAACACACTACACTCAATTTCTCAGTCTCACTGATGGAGGAGGATGGTGATCACCCAAGATGAATAGTATCACTTCCTGAATCCTGATGATCCATAGTCAACATCCAAAACAATGACAACAACAATATTATTACAAACGTCTGACCATATTTTCTTCTCTTATGCTTATCATAACACACTAACAGTTTAAGTCACGTAGACAGAGAGGAAAAGCTGACAAAAGGGTAAAGGAATTTGGTTTTAGTCAATTACTTTAATGCAAAATAGTTAAATAAAAGAAATTGTATTTTCTCCTAATTAAGGCTCTTTGATTGAAATCTCATTATTGTATTGGTAAATTGACTGATTTATGAATGTTAGATTGTCCAAGTTTATTATGTTTGTAATGTTTATAATGTTCACTATCAGATACTTATCATAATAGTATTGGGTGCAATCCAAGTTATTTACGAATATCAGGATTGCTTAGGTCGATGACCCTTGGAGGCATTCCATTGAATTGTTCATGTGCCTTCTCTATGCTTTACATTTTCTATGTTTTTCCTATGCTTCCATGTTTCACATACTTACCTCCTTGTGCAGGCTACGGTAAGGGAAGTAGAACCTAGCATCACAATTGCTAATTGCATTTGCTTGAAAGTTTCTCAAGTCTTTCTAACTAATCCTGCACCCTTTACAATCCAAAGAAAACATTTTTTTGGAAGAATTTTGTCAAATTGTTCATGCGCTCTATTTTAAAGGTTTCTTAGATCTCTTTTTGTATGCAAATACTAGTGTCCAACTAAACACATTAATAGGGAAAGTCTGAATGGATGTTTTCCCTAATTTGCAATGGATCCTTGAATGGTCGTGCCTCATTGATCCTTGTAGTATGTGAAGTTTGTCTTATGTTATATGAAAGTTTGGGGTAAGATATCTGGAACATGAGAAACATGTTATGTTATAGGGACTTTTACCTCTTAATCTCTATAGGGATTATTACTGCTAACTTAATTAGTAGATTGTTTTCTTATAAGAGAACATGATATATCCAAGATGGGAAAAAGGTTTAAATTTAAGTTAGGTTTGAGTTTGTGATTTAGGAATCACTAGCATGTCTGGTAATCATAGATCCATGCTTAGTAATCAACCCCATTCCTCAGGCATAGAGTGGTATTGAATCATCTATACTCTTATTTAGATTATCTCCTTATTCTTAAATAAAAGGAATTAATTGTGTCATATCATTTGGATATTATGGAAAGGTACATGAATTTGATATTGATATTTATAAATGGTTATTAACCCTACTTGTAATATGTTGATATTATAGGATAAATTAGTTACTAATGTTCCCTTTTACAAGTTGAAATTGTGTGCAAGGTGAAGAAGAATTTTGACTCACTAGAAAGGGACATTACAAAAGCATTGTTATAATTTTTGTAATGAGGTAACAATTATTGATGATTCCTTCTTAAGAGTACCATAAGGTAGTGTATCATTTGTATGTTAGTTAGCTAGAAAATGATTTGTAATGTTTGATTATCAGTTGCCACATTATGAAAATGAGTAATATAGGATCATCTAACTTGGTGCTTTAAAATGAACTGTGCTTGTTATATCGATCATGTATCTTTTATCCTTACTGAAAGTTTCTAGAAATCTTGACATTAGATCGATTATGTAACCTTTGTTTCTTGTAATCTTGATTTGTGAGTAGCATAGTCGAGGAACCTTAGAGGACCTAGGTTTAGTTTATTATGTTATGTTATGCATTCTATTATTATTTGATTTAAAAAAAATTTCATTAATTTGACCTAGTTTAGTGTTGTCCTCTGGGGTTTCTTGGCGGGGGCATTACAGTGGGACACATAGAATACTTAATTATTTATTTGGAAAATTATTTAATATTGGGCATAAAGTGAAAACTTAGTTACAAATATTAAATGAGGGGTCAATAGTTTTGTGTATCCATGGCTTTGGAACACATGGTTTTCTCCATACTACATCTTGTATTTATGTGAGCTTGATTCTATAAAATCAAGCACATGGTTAGTAGTTGGGGTTGGCTAGTTGGCTATTGGTTGTTTTGGATGTAGGCTGTGTGAGAGGCTATCACTGTATTGAGTTTTTCTTGTGAGAGCATTTTGTGAAGTATGGCATGGGATGTGTGGTTACATGCTTGGGAACATGGAGGATGCATTAGAGGAGCTTGATGTTTCAGAGATTTTCATGGAGACTTATGTGAGTGTATTGTAATATCTTATTGCTGAATAATACATTTGACTGTAGATGCTTTTGGAGGCTAGGTTTTTTCCTCTTGAGGGTTTTCCCAAGGTATATCTTGTGTTATCTTGTGGTTTGTCTACTTAATCTTTGCATTATGGTAAATATGTTACTTGCATGCAACATTATCTCCTTTTGGGTTATGTAGAATTTGTTTGATCAACCTGATAATTCCTAACATTTGGTATCAGAACCATGTTCATGGTTGAGGGATGTGTGAGCTCCCTGATTTGTTATAACCCTTGTGTGTGTAGATTTGATGCAAATTTGGTGGCATGGAAATGCTAGAAAGGATTTGTGTTGCAGATTTGTTGTGGTTATTACAGATCTGAAGGTGAAAAATCTTGGCAAAGGGTTTTCTGGTTGTGTGCTTCAATATGAGGGTTTTAAGGAGGAATTTTTGCAGATGACCTCCTAGGACAAAATAGACCTTTCCATTTGATTTAGTGGACCTAAGAAGTGAAGAAAAAACATATAATTTGCCTCATTTTGGCCACTATGACCTAAGACAAATTTTTATTACCCTCCTAGGTCAACAGTACAACCATATGGCCATTGTCAGTTTGGAGGTACATATAAATAATAAAAAAATAATCCTACACTGCAAAAGTTCTATAGTTTGACAAATTACTATTAAAAAAAATTTGTTAAAAAACTATAGAGAAAGTTTTTAAAAAAAACTAAGGGGGGTGGGTACAGGATCCACAGACCCCTATACTCTATCGTACCCCTGTGGCAGACTTGGTAGGGTTGACTGCCAGCATGGCCTGGTAGGGTAGGTCAGCCCACCAGCCGGTGGTCACTATAGCTGGTAGGTCTTTAGGACCCTAGTCCAACTCCTGCCAGTTTGGCAAGGGCTTAGTCAGAGCCCTTAGGCCGGTGAGTTTAGCATAGGCTCTTGACCAGTAGACCTAAAAACAATTTATTAAACCTTTTTCATTACACTTTGGGTCTGGAAAAACTAGGTGGCAGAATTTTTAAAAAATAAACATTTAAACATTTTCAATTCCATCAGTCAAAGACATGTCATGCCTGCACTAGCCCAGGTGCCACATCACCCCCTCCATGCCGGCGTACAACACATTCACTTTCACAGTTGGTGATGTTGTTAGTGTTGGCAAGAGACACTATATGGATTCATGATTGTTGTCACTGATGGCAACAAAGTTTATCCCACACATCTGCAGGACATGGTATGTCTCTACCGGAAGTCATAGTGAAGAATGTTGTGGTCCAGTAAACAGGAATAGAGCATGTGGTGAGGTTCGACAGACAGGTCCAAATCTCTCAGAGGAAGTATCTTGGTAAAATACGGATTTGGGGAAGTCAAGAGGACTATCTTGATTGATAGATTCCAAGGCTTGAGCCTCTAGTGTGGAAAGGATAAAGAGATATGAATGCTTAAGTACCGGGTTCCCAATTGGTAGTGTGAACAGAGGAAGAATTGACTGGCAGAACATCAGATATTATTCTGGATGTGTTACTGATGTTGGTAAAGGTTATGAAGGCATGAATTATGTTTGGCTGACATGGTTAATGATTTCCACAAGTATATCCTTGATCCGCATTACTTGGTATGCAAGGATTCAGCTGATAGATCAGAGTCTATTGAAAATATTGACTATTCCGGTGCCAACTAGAAAGATGATGAAATCACTTGTGCGGATATATATATAGGATGGATTTAGTTGTGAGAAGTGTTGAAGGGACATGTGATGTGTGAATAAAAGAAGAGTAGAGCAGAAGCAGTAAGGAAGGTCTGGTATGTGAAAGGAAAGCAGCATAAGAGAAGAGGAAAGATGAAGTGTAGCAGATCAGTGTACTAAGCCTAACCAAAACTGAACCCCAGCATATGTGGATGCTACCAATCAGTTCAAGTATTCTATAAGACTCTTTTTGTAGACAGTGTGTCTCTTGTAGGTAGTGTGCTCGGGCAGTGAGCCCTAATTAGCAAGTGCCATTTTGTATTTCCATTCTTCTAACAGAGAATACAATCTTGGGTTAATCACCCCGTGGTTTTCTCCCTTAACAGGGTTTCCACATCAAAAATATTGTGTCATGTGTATTTCCATTTCATGGTTATGTTTGCTCATTTGAATTAATGTTACATTGATTATCAATAAAGTTCAAAAAGAGAAATAATTAGGATAACTGATTCAGCCCCCCCTCTCAGTTATCAACAGTTAGTAGGGTACTATTGTACGGACTTGGTCCTGTCAAGGGGGCCCTTTTTAGCCCTTGGAGGGCACTTTTTTCAAAAGGCATGGCTTTCACCCACGGTGTCAGATTTTCAACTTCTTATAGGTGTCGGAAAGGTCTCTTTGAGCGCTATGCAATGGTGTAGGTTTGGTTACTAGATTTTTCTGTTTGTGTTAGAATTTGGTGCTTGAAGCTAGGTATGCTCTAGGATAGTTTTATGCTCATAACTTTTACATACATAATTAGATTTTTGATTTCGGATAGGTGTTGGAGAGACATTGCTATGTACTATAGTTTGGATCATGTAGATTTTTAGTTTGGTGTGCAAAGAGAGATTGGTACTTGTTTGATCACTTGTGGGAGCCTAAGATTCAAGGTGAGATTGTGAGAGCATTTAGATGTATTTTTGGGCACAAACTAGTGGGAGTACATGTTGTTATGCGATCATTATCATGGTATAGTAGGTTTTTAGATTTGATGCTTCTAGTTATGGGTTTATAGGTGTTTTCAAAGTTTGGACTTTAATGGAGACAATTACACAGGTTTTCTTCTAATTTGAGGACATAGTTGATACACTTGTGGGATTAGGAGTCTTGTTTCAATGGGAGTTGAGTACAGGTATAGTGATGATGATGATTATGATGTCATGTATATGTAGGTACTCTTTTGCATTAGCATGACATGATCATGTATGCAGTTGATAGGTATGGGCTATGATGTTTGATTCATGATTATACGTGGTGGTGTGGTGTAGTCTTAGGAGGTTGTTTTTATCTCATGGATGCTTGATTAGTTCCTTGACATGGTTACTTGTTTGTGGACTTGTTTGGTAAATCAAATCTGGCATTGATTTGGTGTTTGAGTCTTGGAGTCTATAGGTTGTCGTCTTTGATATCTCATCTTGCAGGTTACTAATGTGATGATGATTTTAAATGTTTCATTGGTTTTGGATCTTTGAGTTATGTAGTTTTATCGATTAGCTACCCCTTAGCTATAGTGAGATGATTTAGATGTGGACTTTCTATATCCACAAGATTGATTCAATGTTTATGTAGACTTTGTTAGTTGGCCTTGTTTATAGTCATTTGTACATTGGTATGTTGCATTGGGATGAGAGGATGGATTATTAGACTGCATGGATAGTTGGTTATTGGGACTTGTAGCATGTTTATCACAATGCCATTGATAGATTGGATACATGGTTTTATGTTAGCTTTTGATAATGATGGTTTTATCTTCTTGGTTTGGAGATCTTGGTTTTAATCTACCTTTTGGGAGATGTTGATGTTACAGTGGGATTACTTGATTGTGTTGGGGCCATGGATGATCTTAATTTAGGAGATGGTTATCTTCACAATGATTGGAGATGTTAATCCTTGTTTTAGAGGTGTTGGTATTGTGTCTTGGTTTACTCTTGATACTGGTTTAGAGTGTTGACATGATACAAGTTATCTTGATACTTAGATGTGTGCATTGGTGCATTTGATATTCCTTTGAGGAGATGGTTAGATCATGATGGGTTCCTTGATTATGTAGATGTGTAGTGGGAGCATTGATAGTGATCTTTTTGGTTCTCTTGGTATTGATTACATTGGTCATTTGCTTGAGAGCTTCATGATAGTGCAATGTTGCATTTGGAGTTTAGCATGGATTGGTCATGGAGGTGCTCATGGATATTTTTATACTTAGTTGAGGCTGGAGCTCTCTTGAGATTAGAGACATTTATTGAGATGATTACTCTTTGGAGGTTTTAATAGGAAGACTAAGGAGCCTACACCTCGATATAGACGCGAGTCCATTATGGGCCTAGACGATATTGTTCCAGGAGAGATTCATTTGTGACTTGGTGTATCTTGGAGGTTTATTCTCATTCCCCACTCTTGGTCTACATGGTGGATTATCATCTATGAGGTATTTCCCATCCTTTTAGATACATTTTTTGCTTTATATTTTATCTTCTCATGGATATGGATCTTGAGATATGGTTATTGGTTCTGGAGGGTTCATTTGAAGGATGTTGGCATGGTTATCTCCTTATTCATATGGTTTGATTTATGATGTCCATTATGAGGATTTTAGGAGATGTGATTGGGCTTATTCCTAGTTATGGAATGGTTATGAGTTTGATCTACCTTGGTTAGAGAGGCTTACATCCATATTGGTTACATGATACATATGTTTCATTTGATCTATGGGATTGAATGGTTGGGTGTGTTGAGGATTTTCATTTGGGGTTGTAAAGGAGATCATACTTGACACAACTTAGCACTTTGAGGTGTTGGTAGAATATTATGATTTATAGGTTCTCTCTCTTTGTCATATGGCTACTTTTTGGAGGTTCATGTTGATATGGTTGGACTTGGGAGAGTTATGGTGACATGGTGTGGGAGAGTATATAGTGATTTATTTTGTATGTGTGGATCATTGTGATTGTTCTTGGTACTACATTATCCACACCTTGGTTTGAGTGTTGATTGGTAGACTTGGTATGACTTGATCTATTTTCAGATTTGACATTACCAATGAAGTGGGAGTTCCTAGATGTGTATGTTCTTCATTGACATGATTTATAAATGGAGCTTGTGATTGTGGTAGATGGGTTGTATATGTCATTGGCATGAGTTTACTGATGTTGATCCCTATGAGGTGTGGATGGTTGGATGTATTAGCATATGATGTGGGTGCTATTTCTGATCATGTGGGTTTTTACCTTTGATAGTAGTTTGGAGCCTTTATTATCACTTTGATTTGATGCTTGTGTTCTTTGGATTGGTGCATCTTCACCTTGGCTTGTTCCTTTTCTTCCATAGGTGGCATGTTGGAGGATGAGAGGAGTTATTTCTTGAGATGGTGGTTAATTTGATTTTATTGTAGGTATCTTGATGGAGCATGAGAGCATACTAGAGATTCATGTGGTTTCATGTTTGCCTATGATGATGTATTTCATTGATTGACCCTTATACAATGTATACACCAAGTGGGATAATGTTGGAATAGGTGTGTCATACACCTTGCATAAAATTGATATATTTTATTTATGTAAAATAAATATTTATTTGTGGTGCATCTTAATTTATGTGTTTAGCTACATTAGATATTTATTTAGGTGCGACTTGTAAATGTTGTATGTAACATTGGGTTAATTATTTTATTTGTGTGGGACACATAGAATAATTAATTATTTATTTGGGAAATTATTTAATATTGGGCATAAAGTGAAAACCTAGTTGCAAATATTAAATGAGGGGTCAATGGATTTGTGTATCCATGGTTTTAGAACACATGTTTTTCTCCATACTAGATCTTGTATTTGTGTGAACTTGATTCTATAAAAGCAAGCACATGGTTAGTAGTTGGGGCTGGCTAGTTGGTTGTTGGTTGTTTTGGTTGTAGATTGTGTGAGAGGTTATCATTGTATTGAGTTTCTCTTGTGAGTGCATTTTGTGAAGCATGTCATGGGATGTGTGGTTACATGCTTAGGCACATGGAGGATGCATTGGAGGAGCATGGTGTTTCAAAGGTGTTTATGGAGACTCATGTGAGTGTATTGTAATATCTTATTGTTGAATAATACATTTGAGTGTGGATGATTTTAGAGGTTGGGATTTTTCCCTCTTGAGGGTTTTCCCATGGTATATCTTGTGTTATCTTATGGTTTGTCTACTTAATCTTTGCATTATGGTAACTATATTACTTGCATGCATCATTATCTCCTTTTGGGTTATGTGGAATTGGTTTGATCAACCTAGTAATTCCTAATAGACCAAATATGTTTAATTCTAGTCCCTGCCTCCAATCCCACATGGTTTTCCAACATCCTCTACTTCCTTAGTTCTATATATTTGCAAAACATTTCCAAGCCTCCATATTTTCTTCATTCCACTTCCTATATTCAGTTCCACTTGTAATTTTCATGAAGTTCCCACACCTTCATATTTACCCTTCCTTCCACTTTGTAGAAACCTAATAGAATTTAGGATATCATTTCATCCATCTTGCATCCTGTCATGTCCTATTCCACATTCAAATCCTACTAATCTTTCACCTTCAAAATCAATCATTGCCTCCTTTGTAGAAACTCGATAGACTTCTAGATTTCCTTCACATGCTCCTCATTTGGTTCTCTCTCTTTTTTCTACATTCACTTCATTCACTCCCCCACATTCCCACATCCACTTCCCACCTATAGTTCGATAGTGTTTTTCTACCTTCTTCACATCTTATCTTGCATCGAGTTTATATATTTCTTCTATAGTTCTGAAGCAACAAAATTTCATCACATTGCAAGGTGATGCAACTTCTATCTTAACATATATTAATGCATAGTATTCCCAAAACATGGAGTACTATGTTATATTCCCACAAGTGACCAAAGGGACATGAAACCAAAGTGCTGCTCAAAGAAATTTTTTACTGTAGTGGTCAAAATTATATTTTGAAAAGAGGATAAGTTAAAGGTACCATGGCATATTCCTTTTTTCCTAGGTTTAATTGTTGATCAAGGGCTTAGTTTGTGCCATATGTCATTCATGTGTCCAATCTAAGTCTTCCTTCTTGTCTTTAAATTTGAATTTCTATGTATTGTTAAGGTTGTTTTGGGAGTCCTAGGTAGTGCTTTAGGTTGTTGTTAGATTTTCCATGTTAATCTGGGTTTGTATGTAGTTAAATTTTAGGATTTGTAGTGTAAAGATCTATGTAAGAATTTAGGTAATGGAATATGGTGTAAATCTCAATATAGCTCTTTACAATTTGCATTCTGATGTCTGCTTTGTAAATCAATATAATACATATTCTTATTTTTTCTTTACAATGTGTCTCTAATTTCTTTTGTATGCTTTAGCGAACTTGACAGGTTTCTAGGTGCACATTTGTTGCACTTGTATTAGAGATTAGTTTGTTTGTCATTTATAGAATGTAGTGAATTTTTCTATTATACGTTGTTTATGATAGGAAGTATTTCTAACTTGGTATGTGGGGTTTGTAAATGGAGAAAGGATAACTAAGAATGGTTGTCCTATCGAGAGTAGGAAGGAACTTAAGGGTCTAAAGCTCTACACAATAGAAGCCTCATTAGTTAGACTCATCCAAATTGGAGTTGCTTTTCCTTTTTAGTCATTTGTGTTGGGATAACTCTTTTTCTATAGGATTAGGCACTAGTCTTTGATAATTTCATTTGATCCAACAACTCAAACCTATGAATGATTAACATCTATAGAAGGTATCAATTATTTTGGGTTTTCTTGTCTTCATATATCTAAAAGATGTAAAGGATTAGATTTTGCAAACTCATCATCCCTTTCCTTGATTAGAATGAAGATAAGTTGTTTTATAAGTTATTTGTTGAAAATATTTGTAAAGGTACAAAGGATAATGCCTACACATGTTAAATATTGATTTCTTTGCTCATACATCTATGAATGTGTCAAATATCTACATATTTAAGGTTTGTTACTACAAATTTGTATGAAACCAATAAAATACGAGTTACTGATAGTGAATTGATCTTATGCATTGTGCCAGTTGGACTTGGTTTTGTCTTTATAGAAATATATGTTAAATATCTTTATCATTCTTTAATATCCTCATTAGGATCACCATCCAAAGTATTGTAGAGATCAAAGTGTAGAAAATAGGGTCTAGTCTTGTCAATTGTCTTACTATTGTTCTTGGTTCAATCACACCATTGTCATTTTACTTATATCTACTTGATCCCTGGGTCTAGGTGATGTGTCATCCCTTAGAGTTGAGGGTATCAATAAAAAGCCCCAACAAATTGGTTTCATTACTGAGGAAGGAAGAATTTAAGATTTTAAACAAATCTTCAAATCTTAGTGTTACCTAGGTTATGTATTGATTATTTTCTCTGAGGTATTTATTAAAGTTTGTCAAAGTGTTTAAAGATTATTTTGCAATTGCATTGATGAATCCTATATGTTTATTTCCCCTCAAATTAGTACCATTGCTGGAGATTTTCTAATCTAGGGGTTGTTTTGAAGACCTTTGCAACACTATCATTGAAGAGAGTATTGTGGTTGTCTTTTGTTTGTGTATAGTTGGTATCCCATCAAATTATGACAACAAATTGGCAAAGTTATCAATGATTTTAAATAATTTAAGTATGTCATTGGAAAATTTTATGAAATTTAGACATATTGATGGTTTATTTGCAATTGTTCTAGTCATGCTTCTATGTGTTGTTGGTTCTAAGGTCCTATCAATTTGCAAGCTACATTCAAGATCTCATTAAATTAGTATAAAAGGTGACCCTCTCATGGTCTTGCATCTAAAAAGTATCATGCATTATCTTGAAATACTACCAACATCATCCCTTGCTAAAAAGGGGTGGCAACTCTATAAAATAACCTAAGAAAGAAATTTTTAGAAATGGAATGGAGAAGATCTATAATTAGAAATAATCCTAGTGTAAGTATAGTACTAGAACTAGAGACCAAAAGAACTATCATATGGAAAGCTAAAATTCAGACATTAATCAAGGCCCTCTTGGAAATAATCTTGAAGTTGGTACTTCCATTAGGGTACATCATTATCTCTCACCAAGGGAAAATAAAATTTGGTGGAGAAATGTTGCAAGTATGTGCCTAATCGGTATTGTCATTGATGTCAACATATCTATGTTTTCATTGGTGTCAACTGTGCTCTTACTTTGTTGAGGATATTGAGAAAATTAGCCCCTCCGGTGATAACAATGTATTGCAGTAGAAACAGTGCATTACATGTAGAAGAACAGTCCAGAAGAATGCTCCACATTTCCAGTAGAATAAATATCTTTACCTGCAGATTGGAAGTTATTTAGAAGCCTGTGTGAAGATGTTATATTCTAAGTTTGAGCCTCTGGTATGAAGAATTGAGTGTGTTATGTTCACCAGAGTGAAAACAACTTTTTCTATGTGTTTGGTGGTGATAGGGAGAAAGTGTTTTTCTTCACATTCCTCCACATTGAAGTATTTTGGTTTGTGGTTCTAGAAGTAAGTCTGTGATGATGTTAAATGCCTTGAAGTATAATGGTTCATGATTTGGTTGTCCACAAGCTATCTTTTACTTATGATAGTGGTTGACAGTGTTGTTCTTATGCTCTGGTTTGAAGAATCTGATTGATAGAGTGGTTAGAGATCATGTGGTTATTCCTAGTGATTACAATGTGCTTGTAGATATATCTTGATCATGCTCCTACATTCAGATTGGTCCGCAAGGTGTAATTCAGATCATGCATGAAGCGTGTTCTTGAGAATACTTGTGTTAACATCAGTCTTGGCCGACCTGGTTGAACTCATCATCTTTGGAGATGCATCAAATATTGTAATAGTGTGTTGTGGCATGGAAGATTATGTTTGAGTCCCAACTAAGGTGTAGTGTGATTGACATACATTCTTACATCTTTTCCTTAGCTAAATTTGTATTAGGTCCAGACCTATTTTATGTATGTTTGTAATTCTGACCTTGGAGATTGTTCCAATGGTTGATGATTGTAATGCCGACCTTGATGATTATTCCAAGGTTGATGAAGTGTATAAATTCTTGTAATCGAGTCATGGAAATGTATCCCAAGTGCAAAAATGCGAAGATAAAGTGAAGTAAGGTAGCAGAGCCGAGCAGATGTGTTTGTGCTTCAATGGAACTAAACCTTGGCATGGATTAGATGCTATTATCTCAGTTCAACCTTTTGGCAATGAGCCTTCTTTTGGTAGTGAGCCTCCCTTTGGCAATGATGCACCCATAGGTAGTGAATCTTTTTGTAGTGAGCAATTTGGGCATTGAGCCCTAAAGGTACCGAGCCTCTGATTTTCGGTATTGATATAACTTATATATTTATGTGGGCTAACACCCACCATGGTTTTTCTCTTTTAGGGTTTTCCACATAAAAATCTGGTGTCTCCTATGTTGTTTATGCTTTTGTGTTGAGCTTCTCATTTGACACTTTCATGGTTAAATCTGCTTACAAGTAATTGATAAGTTGATGATCATATTTGGTTAAAAGTTTTAGGACAACTGATTCACCCCCCTCTTTGTCTGGTGCAATTCAACAATTGGTATCAGAGCAGGTTCCTCTAAAGAAAGCCTAACAACTTGAGGAAGATCTAGGATGTCTTATAAGAAGGAAGCTCCACATTTTGATGGGATAAATTATGCTCTTTGGAAGGTACGAATGAAAAGCCATCTTCTTTGTCTTGGTTATAAAGTATGGAAGGTTGCAGAAATAAAATATACCATGCCTCCAAATGGTTTGATCACTGAAGATGAAATGAAAGAATATGAGTTGGATGTCAAAGAAAAGGATGCTCTGTTAAGTTCCTTAAATGATTCAATGTTGACAAAAGTTGTGGACCTTAAACCTGCAAATAAAGTATGGGAGAAGCTAAAACATTTGTATGAAGGAGATGGTTATGTAAAAGAAGACAATCTACAAAGCCTGAAAGTGAAATATGAGGGTTTGAAGATGAATGAAGATGAAAACATAACAACCTTTATACAAAGAGTTGATGAACTTGTCACTGGAATAAAGGGTATGGGAGGAACTCTTGGTGATAAGGAAGCTAGGATGAAAATTCTTAGATCACTACCAAAGTCATATAGTCACAAGGTAGCTACAATTGAAGAATTCATGATTGTGAAAACTATTGACAGAGATCAGTTACTTGGAAAGCTTATAGCCTTTGAGATGAGAGAATTTGGTAATGTCCTGACTAAAGTTGAATAAACTTTTAAAGCCAGTACTTCAGCAGAGATCTCCAGAGCTGAGAAATAAAAGGTGGATGATGACTTTGATGAAATTGAAGCTAACTTTGTTGACAGGCTACAAAGAGGATCTGATAAGTTTAAAGGTAAATTAACTTTCAAATGTTTCTCTTGTGGTAAAGTAGGTCATTATGATTCGAGATGTCCTAAAAGAATTGAAAGAAATAAGAAGAAACATGAGAGAAAGCCTAGAGTTCCAAAAAAATGCTACTATGTCAAATATTTTGATGATGAAGGGGTCATTGATGATGAATCTGATGATGCTAATACTAGTGCAAATGAATGCCTATTTATTTCTATTAAAGAATATCTTATGTCTACTAATTTTGCTAGCTGTGTGAAGGATAAAAACTAGTGGAAGAGAGTGCTTCAGCTATTCAGGTTGAGAAAGATAAGGATGAGTGGATTATTGATAGTGGATGCTCACATCACATGACTGGTGACAAAAGTAAGTTTATAAGTTTGGAAAAGTATGATGGAGGACTGGTTAGGTTTGGAGATAATGTAGCTGGTAAGATTTGTGGAAAAGGATCTATTTCATTTGATGGAAAGCATAATACTAACAATGCTCTATATGTGAAGGGATTGAAGCATAATCTTTTGAGTGTTGGTCAGATGTGTGACAAAGGATATGATCTGAGGTTCAAATATAATGGGTGCAAGATCATGGAAAGTTCCAAAACTATGATTGCTACCGATAAGAAGAAAAAAAGTAATATCTATCAATTGAGAGGAACTAATGAGTATTGTTTATTGGCTCAGGCAGATGAAAGTTGGTTATGTCATAGAAGGATGTGTCACATAAACTTTGATACTATGGTAAAGATAAGCTCTGATTAGATTGTGAGAGATTTACCAAAACTTATAAAACCATTCAACACAATCTGCAAGGAATGTCAATTAGGGAAGTAGACAAGAACAAGCTTCAAGAACAAAGAGCAATTCTCCATCGGTTTGTTGGATCTAGTGCATACAAATCTCTATGGTCCTACAAGGGTAAGAAGCATACAAGGTGACAGGTACTTCATGTTGCTTATTGATGATTATTCTAGAATGACTTGGGTTACTTTTCTAAGAGAAATTAGAATCCCTAGAGAAATTCAAGCCTTTCAAGGCAATGGTTGAGAATGAAATAGATTTGAAGATCAAATGCTTGAGGTCTGATAGAGGAGGTGAGTTCACATCAAATGAATTCAACATTTTCTGTGAAGAGCATGGGATAAAGAGATAGTTGTTTGCACCTAGAACTCCTCAGCAAAATGGAGTTGTGGAAAGGAAAAATAGGACAATTCAAGAGGCTACTAGGACTATGATGAAGGAAGTAGATCTACCAGAACTATTTTGGAAAGAGGCTATTCGTACTATTGTTTACATCCAAAACAAAGTTCAAGTAAAAGGTAATGGTACTCAAACTCCTTATGAATTATGGTATGGAAGAACTCCTATAGTAAAATATTTCAAAGTCTTTGGAAGTAAATGCTATATCAGGAGAGATGAAGATCTAGGAAAGTTTGATGCAAGATGTGATGAAGGAATCTTCCTTGGATATGTTGACATTTCTTCTGAATCAGCATTAGGGTTTGCCACTTCTAATGCACAGGCAGATTCAGGCCAACTGAATACAGGAGGTTGCGTGAGCTCCTCCCCTTCACTTCTGGTTCTGCCGCACCAAGGGGGGTATCCCTATAACTCAAGATGTAACCTTGACTAGCTCAAAGATAGAATGATCTAACTTGACAACAACAGGCAGAATACTCTCATGTATGGACCAAGATCTGCATGATAGATCACAAGGTTGGCAACATTCTTGGACATGATGTCTGGTTGGGTATGAGAGCATGCAGGGGGTTCCTAATCCTACTCCTACAACTAACAAGTGGAGGTATGAAGTGTTTTAGTTTGAATTTTGGATGCAAAGCTGGACATGGTGTATAACACAAGAACACAGCATGATTGGTGCCTATCCAGGGCCTGGAGTCGGTAGACATACACCTGTGAATGATCAGCATGAATAGCTAAAACTGGATTTTAGGGGGATACACATGATATCTCCCTTACAGATATCTCCCAATATAGAGTGTTGAGCTATCTCTACTTATGGCATCCCTACTGCAGTATACCCTTCCCAATGTTCAACCTGAAAACAGTTTAATCTGCCCCTTGAGCAGAGGTTCAAAGATCAGACATTCAACATAGGAATTCTATGCTCTAGAATCTAAACATAAGCAAACATCCAGATCCAGAAGAAGGATACATGCAATACTGGAGACAGAATTAACACAACACATGCTAAGACAGCATTACTCATATAAGATCAACCATGAAACCAGTGGATTCATGCCAAGTCGTACAACAGGAGATACATAAACTCACAAGATCAAGCTGTACAGAGCAACCAGATCAGCTGGTTTTGGATTACAGAGCCAAAAATTCACAACTTTCAACAACCTAGAATGAATAACATCCTCTCCATTATATAGCAGGAGGGTGTATTCAGCATTAACTACCAGGTTGACCAAAACTCCCGCCAGATATACAGTATGATAAAAATGGCGCTCAAACATTAACGCAGCAGGTAGGGGAGGAGACAGGAAGATTTTTCGAGCCCTGCGCCACTGCCTCGGGATCCAGATCTTCAATCAGGTACTAGACCAGCCCACGCCATCGCCCATACCTCTGCAACAATCGCCATTGATGACGCACCAACCCGCGGCCTCGGGAAGAGCATTAAACAGTCGATCGCAACCACTTCCCGCCGAGGTTCATCATCATGATATTTGAAAATGCAGGATAACATTATCCCACATGCACCCCGCGATGACCTCTTAAACACTTTATATACTAGGTCATGAGCATATATCATGTCGGTGCTTTTGCTCCTGACGACACTAGTATAGACCTCATCATCATCATCCTCCAGCAGCATGATATCCTGTTGTTCGAAATATCACCCTGACGTCATCATGATATTCGCAATATAACCTTCATGATATTCGGCACAACCTGATCCATCGGAGGAACATCCTCCTGCTGAGCTTATAACAAAAGTCTGGCCGATGAACATCCTGATGACGTCATCATCATATCCTGCTGACGTCATCATCATATCTGCCTACTGCGCACCAACCCGCATATCCGGATGACGTCATCATCATGTTTGCAAATATCAGGGGGTCTCTTCAAGATGATCAGTGTTAGAAATATGACCCCCCCCCGGACCTTGATGACGTCATCATCATATTAACATCATCATGATATTCGGAAGACAACCAGATATTTGGAAATATCCTCCTGATGTTCAAACATCAGGTTGCACTGTAGCTCCTCCATAAGATCGGGGCGAAAACTGAATATGATGATGCTGCTTGAAAAGATCACCCCCAGTAGATAATGCGTGAAGCCAACAGGCGGATATCTCCCTGATATAAGGATCATCATGATGCTCGAGCAAACATATATCCGGGTGATATGAAAATATCACCCCATCCTTCGGAAATATCATGATGCAGATAGGCAGAAAGAACCGGATATCACCCTCCACAAGCAGCAGGATGATAACTAGAAATATGATGATGATGACGACGACCCTTAGGATAAAACAAGTTAGGTCGAGCAACTCAAAGAATAAGTAACATCATCATCATGCCTGCGCATGGTGATAAATGGAAGATCACCGGAGACTTTGAAGAATCACCCTCGCAAGCAGATCAGGGCGCACTGTAGCTCGTCAGCATCATCAGGATAAAACCCAAACATCACCCGACAGCGAAATATGATGATGACGATGAGAAACCGATCGAGGGAGAACATGATGATGCTGACCATCATCGAAACAAACATGATGATGATGACCTCCTCCTTCGGAAAACATGATGATGCAGCTAAAAAATGCTGAGGAGGTCCATCACTTAGAACATTTTTTTGGATACTTAGGGAGAGTGCCTGAATGAAAAATGCTCAGAAAACTACCAGTCAATTCAGGCACTAACAGGATACTCTACCAAGAGTAAGGCTTACCGTTGCTACAACAAAAGGCTCAAAAATATTGTTGAGAGTGTAAATGTGAAGGTAGATGAAGCAAGGAAAGAATATCAGACTTGAGTTGTTATGAACCAAATGAACCTGCCACTATAGTAAATGAAGAGAAAGATAAGCAAGAAGATAGTCAAGATGAAGAAAAGGCTCCGGAAAGTGTTGTCAAGACTCCCAAGTATGTAAGGATCAATCATTATGAAGATCATATTATAGGTGACAAGAACAAAGGTGTGTTAACTAGAAGAAGAGCTACAGAGGAACAAGTCAATTACTGTTTGCTTTCAAAGATTGAACCAAAAATTGTGAATGAAGCATGCAATGATGAAAATTGGGTAAAGGCAAGGGAGGAAGAACTATTGCAGATAGAGAAGAATGAAACTTGGGATTTAGTTCCTAGACTTGCTGAAAAAAATGTTATTGGAACCAAATGGGTCTTCAGGAACAAGTTGAATGAAAACGGAGAAGTTGTAAGGAATAAAGCAAGACTTGTATGCAAAGGATATTCTCAAATTGAAGGGATATATTTTGAAGAAATTTTGCTCCTGTAGCTTAGATTGAAGCAATCAAAATGTTCCTAGCATTTGTAGCCCACAAAGATTTTAAAGTGTATCAGATGGATGTAAAGTCTGCATTCCTGAATGGTGAGTTGGAAGAGGAAGTCTACATTGAGCAACCGAAAGGATTTATGTTATCATACCAAGGTGATATGGTATGCACATTGAAGAAAGCATTGTATGGACTCAAACAAGCTCCTAGAGCATGGTATGCAAGGTTAGACAAGTATTTATTGCAATTGGGATTTAGTAAAGGTACTACTAATACAATCTGTACTTCAAAATCAATGATGATCAGATCTTTATCATTGAAGTCTTTGTTGATGACATTATCTTTAGAGGAAATGAAGGTATGTGCATAAGGTTTGTCAGTGAGATGAAAAGTGAATTTGAAATGTCCATGTTTGGTAAAATGAATTTCTTTTTGGGTCTATAAATTAATTAATCAGATAAAGGAATCTTCATATCTCAGTCCAAGTATGTGAAAGAGTTGTTGAAGAAGTTTGGGATGAAAGACTCTAAACCGGTATGTACTCCCATGGTAACTGGTTTGAAGTTGAGCAAAATTGATGAATCACCTAAGGCTGATCAGAAAAAATATAGTTCTATGATTGGAGGATTGCTTTATCTAACTCAAACCAGACCTGATATTATGCATGCAGTTTGTCTTGTTGCAAGGTTTCAAGATGATCCAAGAGAATCACATGTGATGGCACTTAAGAGAATGTTGAGATATTTGAAAGGTACTCCAGATTATGGCTTATGGTATCCAAAGGACAATGATCTCACTCTCAATGCTTATACAGATGCAGATTGGGCCGAAGATGTTGATGACAAAATGAGTACAAGTGGAGGTGCCTTCTTCTTAGGTAATAGATTGGTCTCATGGCTAAGCAAGAAACAAGATTCAATATCTTTATCAACTGCAGAAGTAGAGTATATTGCAGCAGCATGTTGTTCCACTCAAGTATTATGTATGAAGCAACACTAGTAGAAAAATAGAAATAAATGACTAAAAAAACTACCAAAAATTGGTCATGTGATCAGTAGTTTGGTCATGTGACCATTGGTAGTTTATTTCTAGTCATTTATCTTGCGACCAAATTTATGACTAAACAAATTTTAGTCATTAATTTGGTAGTATATTTAGTCATCAATTTGGTAGTATATTTAGTCATCAATTTGGTAGTATATTTGGTAATTTGGTAGTATATTTAGTCATTAATTTGGTAGTATATTTAGTCATCAAATTGATAGTATATTTAGTCATTGTAGTCATTTATTTTAGTCATAGTAGTCATTTATTTAGTCATTGTAGTCATTTATTTTAGTCATGGTAGTCATTTATTTAGTCATTTATTTGGGTGAAAAAGTGATTCAAGTTAGAAATCAAATCTAACTTAATTAATCCTCACAAATTTATGCATATAAACTTCAAGTATCATAGATATTCAAATGTTGAGAGAAGCACCATAAAATGAAGATTAAAATGCTTGAACAAATATTCTAAAAATTTATTTCATTAAGTCTCACTGGTTACATTCAATGTCTCACTGGCAAAGCAAAACCTCACTGGTTACAACCTCACTAGCTAAACAAAAATCTCACTGATTTCAACCTCACTTGCATCACTAGCAACTTGTCTCACTGACTATCTTACATCATTTATTGAACATTCATCTCAGCTCATTTACATCATTTATTAAACATTTATAAAATGGGTTTCTCCTTATTCAAAAAAATATTATCTCAGCTCATTCACTGTTAAACAATGAATTTGTATCAGAGCATTTCACATTCAAACTCTTCCTTGCCGGTATTCACCTTTCACCTTCCAACCTTCATCCTTTTGTGAATTTGATACATTCTGTGTACCATCGAAAGCTTGCAAATAAAAAAAAGGTGAAAAAACAATTACACCATTAAGTATTTTAATTTCATTAAACATGCACAAAAGTTTCAAAACTTCAAATAAATTCAATTCTATGGACTAGTGTTTTGAAAATCATTGACATAGTTTTAGAATAACTATTCACATAAGCATCGTGATTGACAGGCAACTATCCATACCTTGACATTGCCCTCCAAACAAACTCTATTGTAAATTTAGCCATAGCTAGTTTCATGAATGCACACACATAGTGAGGATATATTAGTTGTATAATTCCCATATGTTCCCAACAAATTGCAGTCTAGATTACTTTGCAATTAGAATCTAGTTTTTCTAGAGAAACCAACAAAACAAACTCCTAAGTCCTCATAGATCTACAATAATTCCTTATTAAAATAGTCATGAACTAACATGTTTTCCACATTTTTGCACTCTTCTATTGCATAATCACCAATTACAGCCTAAATATATTGTGATAAAAACTAGTGGAAATACAATAATTGACTAGGCAATTGTAGACACCCTAAAATGACCATGTCTTCGAATCACTTGCATTTCTTCGAATCACTTGCTTTTCAACGTTAATTAAATAATATAATTATTTAATTAATTTCATCAAAATCATCAAATTCTTCCAAAACTCCTAAATTTGATATTAATTGAATAAATTCTATTTATTTAATTAATTTAATCAAAACCAACTTTATTCTTCCAAAATTAAATAATTTTTTATTATTTAATTAAATCATTATCTTCTGCCAAAAATCAAATCCATGTCAATTGATTAAATTAATTATTTAATTAATTTATCATCCAAATCCTCTTATCTACAATTAAATAATTTTTGTTATTTAATTTAAATCAATTGTTCTTCCAAATTTAAATAAATCATTCAAAATTATTTAAATTATCTCAAGCTCTAAAAATAAAATATAATCAAATATTTTATTTATTCCTTCAATCATGCACAAACAATTAAATAAATTTATTTATTTAATTTGCCTCAAAAATCTTCCAATTCCTCTAAAAATAAATCTTGTTCATCATGCACACAAAATTAAATAATTTATTATTTAATTTATCTCAAATCATGCAAAAAGCAAATCACAAGTTGAGTTAATTGACTCAATCAATCTTGTTTTTATCAACAACTCTTAAATTAGAAAAAAAATTCTAATTTATGAAATCAAATCCTATCTTTATCGAAAAGCAATTAACTCAAACAAAAATATCTTTTTGTGTGACACATGTCATGTCCACATTCATCATGAATTTTAGATTTATCTCATCCATTGATTCTATTGAATTATTTGGATTATTGATCGATCTTTATTGAAACCTATATAAACCCCCCTCATCTCCATAACAAATTCTCTTCGATCATTGAATCTCTTCGATCATTTATTCATAGGCATTCTAGCGCATTGAGCATACATTGCATCATTGAGCACCCTTGAGCACTTTGAGTACAAACACAATCTACATCCTCTTGTTGCAAACATGGTTTTGCAATTTGAAGAGCAATCTACATTCGACCAAGAGATCCAAACAATCTAGGCGATAGCTTCTTTGTTTGTAATTTGATTTATTTATTGATTTGGTTATTGCTTAGATAGATCTTTTGATTTATGGGTAATTGATTTGTTATTATTATTGCTTTTGATCTTATCATTCAACCTCTCAATTTTTCCTATACACAACAATATTGTAAATTAGCTGCACATATGTCAATAGTCCTCTCCACATTAGAGTTTCAAATTTTTGATAAATTTGTAAAAAAATAAATATAAATACAAACAAAAAAATCTCAGTTCTGGCAGCAAACTAGAATTGCATACCATTGAATAACTTTTGGCATCCGATCCAATTTTACATGCACCAGAAAAATTGGGAATCGAATCTTCCATCACTTTATGGGCTATTTCATCAGCCCCAATTGTTATTGCTAGCAATCCTGCAAAGATTTAGAAAATCCTTCTATCAGTTTCTTGAATTAGAAAATCTTGTTAAATAGCAATAGACTTAACATGTAAAACTATTTTTTAACAAGAATCTCAAAAAAAAATTACCAACAACATGTGCAGCAAGAGCCACCTCAGAAGAAGACCCTCGTTTCATTGGATTTCATAAGTTGATCAAGCAAAGTTTCATTCCTGCAAAAATGTTAATTATTTAGTCAAATCTCTGATTAATATCACAGTTGATTGTAATTTTAAATTTGTAGTGTTTTTGAAGTCCATTGTGAGAGTGTACTGTGTTTTCAAAAAATTGAAGAACTGAAATTCCAAGTATTTGTTTAATTGACATTTTTGTCCATTTTGCCCAATTTTGATTGTTTCAGACCCTTGTAATTCATATCCAATCACAATTTTGGTAATGTTAATAAATATAGCGTTGGGCATAAAATGCAGAAGCAAAAAGATTAGCCAGATTAAGATAAATACAAGAATTCAAACAAGTGTCATATTCGACAAGGATTGGCATTCTTACTTGCTTTCTGTAAATTCATACTGTACGTCATTCGTAAAGCATTGATAATCCATTTCAGGCCATTTTCTCTTGTTGACCTCTTGAAAGACACCAACAAATTTTGTCAACAAATTAATTACAAATTTTAGGTGAGAAAGCAATAAATGCCTAATACAATAACAATAAAAATATTTGTCTGATACAACAACAGTAAAAATATTTTAGTTAAAATGTGCTTCAAAGTGGCAATGAATAATCAATAATATCAATTATTAGTTGGAAAAAGACTATATCTCTCATTTTTGTTCCCCTTAATCCAAGACGGGCAACATAAATCTTGATAGAATCTAACTATCACAAAGGAAAAGTATTGAAACTGACATGTATATTTCCAATGCCATGGCATTTGACCTCAATACTAAGTTCATATTTAGTAGATATGCACCATCATTGCACTTAGACACTCTCCAAATTAGACCAATCTAATGCTAAAATGGCACATATCATAAAAAAGTGCTCAGTCACATATAAGCATAATAAAAAGATGTATTCTATCGCAATGCCGAAGTGAATATGAAAGCCTAATGGTCACAAAGTAAATAGTACTACTATAAAAGGGTTGATAAGTCATCACAAAAACACATCAAAAGTTACAATATAGGTGAACAACAAGGGAATCAAGCAGATAGCTTGTACACTCTTCATTAGCATGGTTACAAAGATTTACATGGTTGACAATCATTGTTAGTTGGATAAGGCCAAGCACATGCAAAGTGCCCAAGAACATGAAATGCAAGTCACCTTGGTCTAGCTTACATGCAATCAAGAATGGCTATGTGAACAGAGCATACATGCAAATGCTTACATAAATTCAAGATCAAAATGAGGAGTGAGTCTCGTCATTTCCACTCTGTTCAGAGAAAATTATCTGAAACTTCTACATTATACAAGGAAACTTCTTTGAAAGGATTGAATCAAACAACCACTATACTCATGTCACCAAAGTGCCTTTGAAGCCAAACCAAGAAAGTGTTGCTTTGCTTCTTTCAATTGTTTCAAGGTGAAACATCAAGCATAGAATCCCCAACAAGTAGTTATTGAAAAGCTAGAATGGTAACCTCAAGATGATTAATTGAAGCCTCCTCTCTCCAAATAAGATGGCTCTCAAAGCTTGACCTTATATTCTTATAGTCATAGATGCTGAGCTAAGATGTTAAATCTAAGTAAAAAGCATTTGCCCAACAACCTAGAGAATAGTTTAAGGCACATACTTGAATTCAGCTTGTGATACTTCATAAGAAACCTCTACTTATCTAAGAAAATCCAAACCAAATAATGAGTGCTCAATGACTCTCATATTGTACCTTAAATTTGGCCCAAATCTAATGAAGAATGCCATGGATTTCAGCACAAGGGTTATAACTAAATTTTGAACATAAAAATATATGTTCTCTTGTTACCAAGACATTTCTAGAGCTAGAAGAATAAGCATAATCTCATATGGAAACAAAGATTGAAAGCCATTAGAGATGTCAAAAGGTGAATACCTCATAGACATATGAGAAGCCCAAAAATAGTGCACTCTTTCATCAGTTACAAGCAATTCACATTTTCTACACACACAATTTTTCATAATAAGCTTATTTACATGTATGTAAAGTGCAGAAGTTTGGAGGATGCTCAAAAAGTCTTTGATCACATTTTCCAGTGTACTCCCAGCCTGTGCCAAAATGGGAGCTTTGGAATAGGGAATGGGCATCCATCAAAGCATAATGGAAGGGGGATTTTTTTTTCAGATATTATAGTTCAAAATGCTCTGGTAGACATGTATGCAAAATGTGGTAGCATACACAAGGCATGTGAATTGTTTGACATAATGCCTCAAAGAGATGTCATATCATGGAATGCAATGATTGTAGGATATGCACAAAATGGATTTGTTGACAAAGCTTTAGAAACATTCAAACAAATGCAATTGGCAGGTGTAAATCCAAATTGCACAACCTTTTCTAGTATCCTCCATGTGTGTGCCAAAATGGGAGGTTTGGAACTGGGTATGGACATCCATCAAAGCACAAAGGATAGAAGAATTTTGACAGATGTTGTAGTTGCAACTTCTCTAGTAGACATGTATGCAAAATGTGGAAGCATAGACAGGGCACGTGAACTGTTTGACAGAATGCCTTAAAGAAATGTGGTCTCATGGAATGCCATGATTGTAGGATATGTACAAAATGGATTTGTTGAAAAGGCTTTAGAAAGTTTCAAGCAAATGCAATTGGCAGGTGTAAGGCCAAATTCCACAACCTTTTCCAGTATCCTCCCTACTTGTGCCAAAATGGGAGCTTTGGAACATGGTGTTGACATCCATCAAAGTATAAAAGATAAAGGAATTATGTCAGATGTTGTAGTTGCAACTGCCATGGTAGACATGTATGCAAAATGTGGAAGCATAGACAAGACACGTGAAGTGTTTGACAGAATGTCTTAAAGAGATGTGGTCTCATGGACTGTAATGATTGCAGGATATACACATAATGGATTTATTGAAAAGGCTTTAGAAACTTTCAAGAAAATGCAATTGGCAAGTGTTAAGCCAAATTCCACAACCTTTGCCAACATCCTCTCTACTTGTGCCAAAATGGGAGCTTTGGAACAGGGTATAGACATCCATCAAAGCATAATGGAAGGGGGCATTTTATCAGATATTATAGTTGGAAATGCTCTGATAGACATGTATGCAAAATGTGGAAGCATAGACAAGGCATGTGAACTGTTTGATAGAATGCCTAAAACAGATGTCATCTCATGGAATGCAATTATTGTAGGATATGTGAAAAATGGATTTGTTGAAAAGGCTTTAGAAACTTTCAAGCAAATGCAATTGGAAGAAGTAAAGCTAGAGTCCACAACCTTTGCCAACATTCTTCCTACTTGTACAAAAATGTGTGCTTTTGAATAGGGTATGGACATCCATCAAAGCATAAAGGATAGAGAAATTATGTAAGATATTGTAGTTGCAACTACCCTGGTAGACATGTATGTAAAATGTGGAAGCATAGACAAAGCACGTGAACTGTTTGACAGAATGCCTTAAAGAAATGTGGTCTCATGGAAGGCCATGATTGTAGGACATGCACAAAATGGATTTTGCAAGGATTCTCTTAAAATATAAATGAATTAATGAAGCACTCTGGAACATATCCTGACATTGTAAGCTTTGCTTATGTTCTATGTGCATGCAGCCATGTAGGTTTAGTGGATAAGGGCTGTACATAATTCAATCACATGAGTAACCCTTATTGCATTACACCTACAATTGATCATTATGTGTGAATGGTTGACCTTCTTGCCCGTGCTGGCTATCTTGAGGACACCCTAAACTTTATCATTAAGATGCCAGTTAAACCTGTGCTAGTTGTGTGGATGTGTTTTCTTGGTGTTTGTAGATTACATATGAATATAAGCTTAGGGAATTTACAACGATGCTACTTTTTGAATTGGATCCTAAAAATGCTGCCACTTATGTTCTTCTCTCAAATATTTATGCAGAAGTGGGCAGTTGGGGCAAGCTTCAAATGATAAGGAGATTGATGAAAGATAGAGGAATTAAAAAGATCCCAAGGTGTAGTTGGATTGAAGGCCACAAAATGGTAATGCCTTTTGTGTAGGAGACAAATCACATCCAAAGATATAGGAGATCTATACAAAATTAGAGAAATTAACTTGGGAGATGAAGGCAGTACGGTATTTTCCAGATTCAAGACATTTACATAATGATGTGGAAGAGGGGGAAAGGAATTATTTTTCTAGCACCATGGTGAAAAGTTGGTAATTGCATTTGGTTTGTTAAACACGCCTCCTATAAAAACTATTAGAGTTGTTAAGAACCTTCGAACATATGCTGATTGTCACACTGCAATGAAATTAATATTTGGATGTTCAATTATTTATGGATTTTGAATTGTTTATGGCACTAGCTACCAACCATAAACGAGGCCACAATTTAACATCCATAGGAGTTGTAAAAGTCAGGATTCACTTGTCATAAGATTGACCTAAAGCCAAAAAAGGATAATCAAGCTAGAGATGGAAATCAAATTTATTCTCCAATTATTAGAAAATGGATTAGGTACATTGGTGTAGTCACGGTAGGAGGGTTCACAGAATGAACAATCCAGATCGTGCAACAAGAGTAAACATAATGGAAACAACTCAAAGAAAATGGAACAAATGTAGATTCAGTCATTTAGTATATCAAATAATTCAAATACAATATGGCCGGCAACATGCAGGCTTACAATTAGGGCTCATAGGCTTGGATACATACATGTGCAAGATAAAGTTTTGAAGCTCCTTCGCACAAGATCTAAACTATGAACTATGAATCAATTGCCAATTTCTTAACTACTTTCCTAGGGATCTGTTACATCAATATATATCATCTCCAGACCAATAGATTCCTCCGCGTCAGCTAAGGAAGATCACAAACTCCAATGAAGAGATGCAACGTGTTCACAGATAGGTCAGACCTAAATGTAGAGAACACTTCCTCAAATGAATGGAACAATGTGCAGACCCTCAGGTAAGGTCAGCCATGAACCACAAGACATTGAATTATTTGTCATTGAGATCTACAAGTCAAGGAACGATCTGCAAGCTTTCTCCTTCAACTGATTATCAGGAACTGTTAGAATGCTCTGCTCTAAGAAAACAATTGATCTTCTGATAGTGATAACTTTCTGGTAACTAATTCAAATGCTCTAAATTCTTGATATGATGTAGATGAATGAATGTAGATGCTAAGTCCAGATCCACAAGATGTGAAATGCCAAAACTGGACCACAAGATGAAAACTGCTACTGACCGAACTAGAAAATGAAAGAACAAAAATGCCAAAAAAATGAAATGCAAATGTTTTTGGTTGATGCAAGATTACTCTTGAACTAGGGATGCTCCTGCATCAGACATCCAGGGTTATTGAAAAAAAGTGAGTCCCTCACTTTGCTGGGGCTAAGGGAGAACCAAGATGGTCCACCTCAGCTCAAGAAATCCATGACGAATCTTCTTTCGGTCTACCTTTCCACTTCACAAGATATTCTCTGTATTGTCTTCCTCTAGTGCTGCATCCAACTCTGTTGTCCAAGATGTCTTCTATCTGTTCTAGTGCTTGTTGTGGTAATTGTTTCTTCAAGTCTTCTACTATGTTGTCACTAAACTCTGCTTCATGGTACTGATAAAGATCTACAATGTTGAAAATAGGTGATATAACCAAAGTCTCTGGTAACTCCACTTCATATGCATTTCCTAAATCAAATTTCCTAAGTATCTTACAAGGTCCAAACTTCTTCATCTTCAACTTGTTATAAGTCCCAACTGGAAATCTTTCTTTTCTCAAGTACACCACTACTTCATCTCCCACTTCAAATTCCTTATGTCTTCTCTTCTCATCAGCCTTCTCTTTTTACTTACTGTTCATATCCTCCAAATGCTTCTTCACCTGATTATGCACTGTCTTCATATGATCTACAAATTCTTCTGCCTCTACACTCCTCTTTTCTTCTATACTGATATCTCTCAATTCTACAACTCCTCTAGGATTCACTCCGATAACAATCTCAAAAGGTGTTCTTCCGGTACTCCTATTTACTAAATTGTTGTATGCAAACTTTGCTCATGAAAGAATCAAATCCCAACTTCTGGCTTTGTCTCCAATAAAACATCTCAACAAGTTTCCCAAACTCCTATTCACTACCTCTTTCTGTCCATCTATTTGTGGATGAAAAGTAGAACTGAACTTCAAACCTATCTTCACCTTCTTCCAAAGTGTCTTCCAAAAGTATCCAACAAACTTTGTATCTCTGTCTGAAACCATACTCTTAGGTAATCCATGCAATCTCACAATCTCTTTGAAAAATAGGTCAGCCACAGGCACTGCATCAGTTGTCTTCTTACAAGGTATGAAATGAGCCATCTTTGAAAATATGTTAAGCACTACAAATATTGAGTCATGTCCTCTTTGTGTCTTTAGCAATCCCCTTACAAAATCCCTGCTTATGTCTTCCCAAGGTCTCTCCGGTACTGTCAAAGGTTTATACAATCCCGTGTTCTGACTACTCCCTTTTGCAACTTGACAAACTCTACAACTCTACACAAATATCCTAACATCCTTATATATATGAGGCCAAAAGTAACTTTCACTCACCAAAGCCACTATCTTATCAATGCCAAGGTGTCCTGCCAATCCACCACTATGCTTCTCCTTGATCAAATTATCTCTCATTGAACTTCTAGGTATGCACAACTGACTTCCTTTGAACAACATATCTTCCTGAATGAAATAGTCTAACCACTTACTCCTATCTATTGCAACCAGTTCCTTACATGCTTTCCAAGCTTCTGCAAAATTAGTGTCTCCCTTATACATGTTCTTCAATTCATCCAAACCCAACACTTCAACTCTCATCTCTGTCAACAAGTTTCTTCTCCTACTCAAGGCCACAACAACTTTGTTTGATTTACCACTCCTATGCTTCAACACAAAAGTATAACTCTGCATGAACTCTACCCATCTCATATGTCTCTGATTCAACTTACCTTGACTATTCAATTATTGCAAAGCTTGATGATCTATATACAACACAAACTCCTTAGGCAACAAGTAATGTCTTCACTTCTTCAAGGCTTGAATTATGGCATAGAACTCTTGATCATAAACTGAATATCTCCTCCTTGTATCATTCAACTTCTCACTGAAATATGTTATAGGTCTACCTTCTTGACTTAACACTGCTCCAATTGCATTTCCACTTGAATCACAATCAACTTGAAATACCTTATTGAAATCTGATAATGCCAAACAAGTTGCTCTATCACTTTCTACTTCAATAGTTCAAAACTTCTATCTGCTCCTGATGTCGACTTGAAATCTTTTTTGTCACCTCTAATTGTTTCTGTCATAGGGTTACAAACTAAACTGAAATTTTTGATGCACTTCCGGTAGAAACTAGCCAATCCATTAAATGATCTAACCTCTCCAATGCTCTTCGGTGTAGGCCATTCAACAATTGCTCTCACTTTCTTAGGGTCCATCTTCAATCCTTCCACAGAAATCACAAATCCCAAATATACCAACTCTTCCTTCATGAAACTACACTTCTTGATGTTTATCAGCAATTTCTCTTCTCTCAGTCTCTGTAAAACTTGTCTAATATGCCACAAATGTTCTTCTTTTGTCTTACTGAAAATTAGAATATCATCCAGGTACACAATCACAAACTTACCCAAGAATTTCTTCAAGACTTCATTCATCAATCTTATGAAAGTACTCGGTGCATTTGTCAATCCAAAGGGCATCACTAACCACTCATACAATCCTTCATTTCTCTTAAAAGCAATCTTCAATTCATGTCCTCTAATTTTGATCTGATGGTATCCACTCTTCAAATCTATCTTTGTGAAATATCTTGCTCCACTCAAACAATCCATGACATCATCCATCCTAGGTAAAGGGAATCTATACTTAACTATGATCTTGTTTATAGCTTTAGAATTAGTACACATTCTCTATTCTCCATCCTTCTTCGGTGCTAACACTGTAGGTACTGCACAAGGGCTCAAACTTTCTCTGATCAACCCTTTTCTCAACAACTCTTGTATCTATTTATTCAACTCTCCATTCTCTGCCGATGTCATCTGGTGTGCTGCTTTGTTAGGTAAACTTGCTCCTGGTATAAGATCCATGTGATGACTGATACTGCTTATAGGTGGTAATCCTTTAGGTACATTATCTGATATGATTTATTCATACTATGTCAGTAACTCTTTTATCTCCACCAGGTCAGTCTCTTTCTTCAATATTTTAGGCTTCTTAGGAATCAAGGCATAACACATACTTTCTTGTTTCAAACCATCCAAAAATTTCCTTCCATCTACCAAATAGATTCTAGCATTCCCACATACCACATCTTTAGGATCATCTTATAAAGGAATCAAAGTAATTATTTTTCCATTTGCGGATATAGTATATGTATTCTTTCTCCCATCATGTACAACTTTTCTATCATATTGCCAAGGTCTACCCAACAAGATATGACAAACATCCATAGGCATAATATCACACAAGACTTCATCATGATAAGATCCAATATGAAATTTCACCAAACATTGTTCACTCACCAATAACTTATGATCATCCTAAATCCATGCCATCTGATAGGGATTAGGGGGTTTCAATCTTTCCAACTTCAGCTTAGTCACCATCTCTTCTAAAACTAGGTTATCTGAACTACCACTATCGATCACAACTTTACAACACTTACCTCCTGATTTGCATCTAGTTCTAAACAGACTCTTCCTTTGCAATGGTTCCTCATTTGTCTTTGTTTGAAATAGTGCTCTCTTCATCATCAATGATTCTCCTTTTTTTCGTTTACCAACAGAATAGGGGTCGCTTAGTTCAATTAGTTCTTCTTCAACATAGGCTTCTCTTCCACTATTTTATGTCCTCTTACTTTTACTACCCTGATTACATTCAAATGCTCTATGTCCTTCACCTTTGTACTTGAAACAAGTACCTCTATATGTCCTCTTATCAAATGCTCTTCCTTCTCTTCTGTATCCTTCATTCCGGTATGCACTAGGGTTTCCTCTCTGGTAAATTTGTTTGTCATCTCTCCGGTAAGCATTGTTATCTCTGTCATCCTTCTTCAATGGGCTGTCGAACTTGTTCTACTGTACAAATGATCTATCATATCTAGAAAATGATCTTCCTTTCTAAAATTTACCTCCTCTGCCTCTTTGTCTCTGATCATGTCTCTTACTCAGCTTCTCTTAAACTTTCAGGGCAAACTGATATGCTTCTTCCAAAGGTGTCATCCTTACCAAGCTTAGTTCTTCTTGAATGTTCAATCTCAATACATTGATGTACCTAGCCACTTTCTCCTTTCTTGATTCACTATGTAATATCCTTATGATCATCTTATGAAATTCTTCAGTGTACTCCTTCACAAATTTCTCCTTTTGTCTCAGGTTTTGAAATCTTTTCAACAATTCCAACTCATAGTCAGCAGGTATGAACTGATTCTTTAACTTTGTCACCATCCAGTCCCACTTTGTAATATTTTCTTTTCCTCTTCTATTTCTTTCCAACTAAACTTCTTTCCACCATATAGCAGCATGTCCTTTCAACTTTGTCTTTGCAAATTTCACCTTCTCTGAATCTTCAATTTCTTCATATTCAAAATATTCTTCCATGTCATTTATCCAGTCAATCAGTTCTTCAAGATTCAAATTACCAGTATAGTTCGGCACATCAACTCTAGGTCTCTTTCCAATCTTTGAAATAGCTCGCAACATCTTTATCTGATCTGATTCTTCTTCTTCATTACCTTTTAGGGTTTCACTAGTTTGTTTAGTAGATTGAAATTCTTCCTCATTATCACTTTCAACATTAAGTCTTGGTGTCAATCCTCTTCATGTGTCTTCTTCAATAGCATCCAAATGAATTCACATTGTTCTCATCAATTCCATCATCTCATCCATTCTATTAGCCATTGTACCAACATGAGGAACTCTTCGCAGTGGCATCTTCCTAAGATCAAGTGCAAACTACCTCAGGTTCGACAATTGAGCTACAAGCAACAACTACCTCTCAATCAACAATTGGTTGCACACAAGTAGCCTTCCTCGGATTGGCGATCTACTTACAACAAGATCTTATGGAATCATCTCACCAATTCACTCCAAAGAATCAAACTTTCACTCTAATACCACTTGGTGTAGTCATGGTAGGAGGATTCACGGAATGAACAATCCGGACCATGCAACAAGAGTAAACACAACGGAAACAACTCAAAGAAAATGGAACAAATGAAAATTTAGTCATTCAGTATATCAAAGAATTCAAATACAATCTGGCTGGCAACATGCAGGCTTGCAATTAGGGCTCATAGGCCTGAATACATACATGTGCAAGATAAAGCTTTGAAGCTCCTTCGCACAAGATCTAAACTATGAACTATGAATCAATTGCTAATTTCTTAACTACTTTCCTAGGGATCTATTACATCAATATATATCATCTTCGGACCAATAGATTCCTCTGCATCGGCTAAGGAAGATCACAAACTCCAATGAAGAGTTGTAACATGTTCATAGATAGGTCAGACCTAAATGCATATAACACTTCCTCAAATGAATGGAACAATATGCGGACCCTTGGGGAAGGTCGGCCATGAACCATAGGACATTGAATGATGTGTCATTGAGATCCACAAGTCAAGGAATGATCTGCAAGCTTTCTCCTTCAGCTGATTGTCAGGAACTGTTAGAATGCTCTGCTCTGAGAAAATAGTTGATCTCTTGATAGCGATAACTTTCCAGTAACTAATCCAAATGCTCTAAATTCTTGATATGATGTAGATGCTAAGTCTAGATCTACAAGATGTGAAATGTGAAAACTGGACCACAAGATGAAAACTACTACTGACTGAACTGCCTGAACTGAACTAGAAAATGAAAGAATTGAAATGCCAACAAACTGAAATGCAAATGTTTTTGGTTGATGTAAGATTACTCTTGAACCAGGGATGCTCTTGCATCATACATTAGGCATGCAGTTTGACTCATGTGATTTAAGGTTGAATGCCACAATAAATCATAAAGGCTAGAACATTAAATCAATTGGAGAACACCAGAAAATGGAATCTGTAGTATCTAGTAGCTATAATTGCAAAGGGCCAAGATGATGGCTTGGCAAGTTCCCATATTATATTAAAGTAGAATACATGTTGAATTGGACTACAATTTTTTTTTATGATAATGTTGTGCATGAAAGGGAAGACCTTGAAATGAATGTGCAAACAATATATGTGTAAATTCATTTGAGATGCAAGACTGCACAAAGAATAGAAGCAAATTCATTTGAGATACATGACTATAGAGAGAATAGATGTAAATTCATTTGAGATGCAAGACTGAAGAACACCAAAGGTATAACTCACCTATCATTGATCTTGCTCCATCTATGCTACTCAGTTGTAGAGTGCTTGGACCTGGGAGTGTTGGCTCTTTGATCAATGCTTTTTCCATCTACTTTTGATGGTGCTTCACCTGAAATTAAATATTATCACTTCAGATATAAAACCTTTGTGAAGTGCACTTACATTCTGTAAGAAGCATAATTTCTCATAACTAAACATCATATGCAAAAGCATATAGCTCTTAGCATGTTCACAACCTAGTCCATCACAGATTCAAATAATGAAGGCTCATAGATTTGAGTATAAATAGTGGTGAACATCAGGCAGAGCATGTACGAAAATGTATGAGCCCACACAAAAATATCTTAGGACTATTACTAAGGTCAATTTTAGCAACTGTATCCTATTAATAAGAAGAAAGTTTTCTTGAAGTCTTGATATATGGCATATATTAATAAGATGTCACATCACCAATTCATCTCTTCCTTAGCATTTAGTTATATCTTGCAAAACAATGGCTAGTGATCAAAGAAAACTTGAGAATAAGCAAATTAAAGATAAGGCTCTTTTTGAATGTGAATGTGGCCAGAATCCTAAAGCTACAACCGACTAGTTTAAGTGTGGTAAATGTGGCCAATGTAAGTGTACCTATTATCAACTGTAAATAAGAAGTGCAGATGAACCTATGACTAGTATGTTTGTCACATGTGTAAACTGCAACAATTATTAGAAATTCTGCTAAATCTCATTCCTTACTTTGAGCTTGAAATTTACTGGAATCAGGTTTGCAAGGTACTGCATTTTTGTCTGCCACTTTACATTACTCTTTGAAAGACATCATTCATACAAGATTGAAATTCATTGAATGTTTGTGTGAGAATAGGACGTAGTTGATTGGTTAGGTTATCATTTGATTCTGTTCAATTGTCAGGTTCATGTAATAGCTGCATGAATGATATATGCTTAGATAATTCTCTCTTTAGGATTTTAATGCAATTAGTATCTATACATTCTAAGAATAATTATATTTTTCATGGAACTTACTAGAGCATCTTTTAAATAATTGTGGTGTTATTTTTTCCTCTTGATATTGTCAATATCATTAAACAAGTAATTGCATTTCTTCTACTCATTGGAGTGAGTGATTCCATTTGATGCTTTCTTAGTGCTTTGCAAATGTATCTTGCTTGGTTTACATTAGATGGTAGTATGGACTGCTCTAGTTTGTAGGGCATGCCTAAAGTCACTCACAAATAAGGTAGGAGCATGTTTATTATGCAAAAATGTCCCCAAAGCTTTCACACATGAGGGATGATGAGAGTTATCTAACACACATTTTGGCCCTTGGGGATTCAAATTTAGATGCCCAAAGTTAGTTACTTAAAGGGATAAGTTGCCATTATCTAGTCATGGAAGATGGTTTAGTGTAATGATAAAGGTGTTTGTGTCCAAACATTCAAGTCATGAATAAAAGGATGATGAGATCACCAGGGAGGAGAGAGGGAGATGCTTCCATAAATTAAGTTCAGTGTTGAGCATGCTTATTGGATATCGTGTTTCATTTGTATTATTATGTAATGCTTATTCAGTCCCTTTTGTCATTGGAGTTGCACTTTAGGATTGAAGTTTTAAAAATTTTACTTGGAGATGGGTTGGAGTACATCAAACAAGTGGATTTACCTGAGTTGTTGACATCAAAAAGCTAGTCTTGTGACATAAACATACTTTCTATGCATGTTTGTGTGACAATTCATGACTATAAGGAGAGTAGGTTATCCAATACCATAATATGCAAATCAGGGTCAGTTGAGGAAGCCAATGGATAAATCTTTATGAATGGCCTATTTGAAGGTTGATCTTAGTCCTTGGATGACTACATTCATCAAAGAATGGAGTGCAGCTGGTTAGATGAGTCAGGATTCTAATAGATTTTACCTATTTAGCTTGATGTGGCAATTTCTTGGATTATGTTTGGAGATTTTTGCCAACTATGGTTGAAGGTACATTTCATGTTGTATTTAGGATTGAGGAATTTAACTGCATCTTTTGTTTTTGACTTTAATGTTCTGGACTGTTTGATTCTTTTTTCTAAACTGTGAAGTAGAGTGAAAAATATTATAGATTTTACATATTTGAAAGATAATTGAAACCAAAATTTAAATATATTAACTCATATTATTCATTGAAAAGAGCTCAAAGTTTTCAGGGTATTGAGAACCAAGGTTTGAATCTATGGATTGGGTGAAGTAGGAAATTGCAATGGAAAATGAAGTCTCCAAAATAATAGTTTTGTTAGCTCAAGTGCACACCATATGTTACTGGAGTTTGGAAAAAAAAAGTATTTTTTACAAATTTGCTAAAACTTTAGCATATATAATTATTTCATAATCAATGTCTTGATTCATTTGGTCTCCATCCTACCAAATTTGATATTGATAGAGCAGGGTTCAAACTACAACTATATGTCTGACCATTACCAATGAGGTTGTGAGTTAGTTCTTGTAAGAATGCCTCATTGCATTCTTTAATATAAGATCCGTGAAGGTTACTCTTCCTTGTCATTATTTTTATGAGATGTCAAAATCACAAATCATGGTGGTCCCAACCAGGTACTACACATATTTGATATGATACAAGACAAAATTGAATGAACATAAATATCTTGAGCCTTTCCTAAGTTGAGATGATTTTGCTTAATGTATTTGATGAATATATATCAATATGATTTTTTATAGATGCTAACCAATCTTCTTATGTAGTGATAATGCATTTATTGTGCTCAAAATATAAGAACACTTAAAAAAGGAATATAAACAAAACTTCAAACTTTAAAATAACAAGCTTGGTTTTGCAGTTTCTAACTAAACAAATAGCCAATAAATGTAGTAAGGGAGCCCTTGGTGTATGCTGCTTCTAAATTCCATGCAAGTTGATACTTGCTATGTGCACAATCTTGATGTTCAAAATGATCCTCTGATCATTAAATTTTCTTCAAAGTCCATCTTAATGTTACCATGGTCATCATGCTTAAGGCATTGCTATCACATTTCACATTTGTGAGAGTACAATCCCACAATCCATCAATTGTTGCGCATTACAATAGTATGTGGTGAAGACCATTGCTCTTTGATCTGTACCTTCATACATATCCTCTAAGCATGGTCTATCATTGTCAAGTGTATTTTTTTGGTATTCACCTCTGAACATAAGTGTTTAGATGAGTGACCAACATAGAGGTCAACAACTTATGCACCGTAACTTGGAAATGAACTTTCCAGGTTTGTAACCCAAGTGAATTCAATGTATTTGTAAATGCTTGAAGCATCTTCATGACATTTTAATGGTAGTTGCAAAAACCTGGATGACTTCACTTCCTACAAGATAGGGGTAAAGAGAAAGCAAATAAATAAATGAGAGTTTCCGCATTGGTGATTATAGAGTATTGTGAAGGGGTGTACCACTATACAACAAGCAAATCTAGGATCTAGCTGAAAAAATTTAAAATTAGGACAGGTTTGGGGCTTGGAAAGGTGTAGGTCCAACTAAGCAACAAAATATATGCCAGACCATGCTAATTGTAATGAAAAATGTGAAGTAAAACTTGCAATACAACAAGATGGTAGTGACCCTAATTCAGCTTAAGATCTATTGCCCATGTTTTTCCAATTTTAATAAATAAGAAGAGTTGAGCTAGAGAAAGAACTGTTAACATCACCCCAATTCCCTCACAAGAAATACAATATGAATGCACTATAGAAAAAGTTAAGTTGTATTGCACATCTAACATGAGAATGATGATCAATAATACCCAAGCCCTACATGCAAAGATAGCAACAATGCAATATGAAGACTTTAGTCTACTAATCCAAGGTCCTTTAGGGTTGCTCCAAAAAGGCATGTGTAGAGGCCACTCACTAATCTTAAGGATTCTGGGATTATATGATTGGATGGGAGGAAGACGTTGCTGATCTGAAGTAGATGACAAGCGACTCTAGACCAAACCCAATTGGTGAGCCTGAAAGGAATGCTGGTGAGGATATGATGCAAGAGTGTGGAAGAGAGGCATGCAAGCACATGGTAGGTTTCCTTTGTATGATTGTTGTAATAGACCCATCTCCTCTAGTGTGGAGTGCTCCAAGAGCTGGTTGATTAGGATGATAGTGCAAGCTTAGATGATGTGATACTATGGAATAAAATTTCCATGACGTGACAAAAATCCTAGTTCCCTAATATCTGGATCATGATCATCCTACCCAGTCCTTGAAGCCTATGTAGTAGTGTGCACACACACTTGAAAAATAACCATTAAACTTGACATTGAACTTTTCTTCACTGCTAAGTTGGGTAAATTTTGATAAATTGGAAAAGCTTAAGTCATACCTGATTGTGCTAGTTGGCACAATACTAACATATTTCTTCATTTCTTTATTTCTAAAATATAGCTTAGAATTCAGTCCTTATTCTTTGAGCTCTGTAATAACCTGTATTCATTGAAAAAAAATGTTCAAACTGAAGAACAATGTGAAATCTTGATAAAATATTTCCAATCTTCGAACCCTACTTTGAGATATAGACTTTTTTATTCTATGATTGTATGTTCTAGATCCCATTAGAAAAATGAAGCTTGTACAAAGTCAAACCTGAGTGAGCTGGTGTTCAAACACATTTTGAACATCTTTTGACTGTTACTTAAAGGTCATTCTTATAGGAGCATTTGGATGAGCCTTCCAACCATAGAGCCTATCCACCTTAATAAGTCAAGCACACAGTGAAAGCCTTTTGTGTCAGTGATTTTCAAGGTAGGAAATTTTTCATGAAAATTGATGGCAGATAGATATTGAATACACATTAAAACTACTATACAGACTTACCTTATTCAAGGCAACTACATGATGGAGGTTGATTCACTTGTATATGGTGTCCAACTATAAAATATGTGTTATGAAGGAGTATGCCTTGAAAAATAAATCAGAGAACAAGGCAATGCAATTTGATCCTACCAAGGAAACAAGAAACTTGTTTGATAGGTGATTTATATGTACAGTCTCCTGAGCTAGAGAATTTAAAAGTTTGAGAAATCTAATATTAAACATTTTAGTGTAGAAGGTTCCAGTTTAGAATCAGAGAATTAATAATAGAATAAACTCAATTAAAAATGGTTTGACAATTTATCAAAATCGCAGCCTAGTTTAAATGTTTTTCCAACATTTACATCTATTGGAGTTTTTATCACTTCAAACCATCATTTGTAGAATCATTAAAATGCATTCTCTAATCAATTGCTTCTCAGAGTCTCAACTTCTCCCCATCCTCAGCAGTTTCTCAGACCTTGATGAAAAGGTAAAGTCAAACTTCTTCCTCTGGGTTAATATTTACTTGCAGAGTCAAAGTTATGTATAGCCAGATGGAATGTAAGGCAGGAGTTGAGCCGAATTTGATATCATGTTCTGGCATCCTCCCTGCCTATGCTAAAATACGCAGCACTTTGGGTCAAGTTATGGACATCCATCAAAGCATAATGGAATGGGAAATTTTGTCAGATAAAAATTGGAAAAAAATCTCTGGTAGACATGTATGTAAAATGTGAGCATATAGACAAGGCACGATAACTATTTAACAGACTGCCTCAAAGAGATGTCCTCGTGGACTGCAACAATTGCAATACATGCATAAAATGGAGATGCTTTAGAAACTCATAAGCAAATGTAATAATTGCCTAATCCACACAAAATGGATCTATTAAAAGGCTTTAGAAGCTTTTAATAAAATACCCTTTGGCAGGTGTAAATCTAAATTCCTAAACCTTTGCCAGTAACCTCGCTGCTTGCGCTAGAATGGGAGCTTCAAAATAGGGGAATTTTTATCAGATATTTTAGTTGGAAATGCTCTAGTAGACATTTATGCAACTGTGGAGCATAGACAAGGAACGTGAACTATTTCACAAAATGCCTAAAATAAAAGTAGGCTTTTGGACTACAATGGTCACAAGATAGACACAAAGTAGATTAGTTATAAAGGCTTTAGAACTTTTAAGCAAATGCAACTAGTGGGTATAAACTCTAACTCCCAAAACCTTTAGCAGCATCCTCCCTTCCCATGCCAAAAGGCAACACAGAGAAGGCATGCACCCTATTTGACAAAATGCCTCAAAGAGATGTTTCTCATGGACTGCAACGATTGCAAGTTATGCACAAAAATGGATTTGATGAAATGTCTTTAGAAACTTTTAAACAAATGTCATTGGCAGGCATAAAACCAAATTCCTAGACCTTTTCCAGCATCCTATCTACCTGAGCAATGATGGAATCATAGACAAGGCACGTAATTGTTTGGATGAATGCCTCAGAGCGACGTCCTCTCATGGAATGCAATGATTGTAGGATATTTACAAAATGGATCTTTCAAAAAGGATTTAAAAACTTTCTAGCAAATGCGATTAGTAGGTGTAATGCCAGAATTCACAGCCGCTGCCACATCCTCATGGCCTGTGCCAAAATGGGCATCCCTCGTACAGGGTATGGACATGCATTGAACCATGAAGGATAGAGGAATTTTATTCAATGATGGAAGCTTGCACTTGTGGTTTTGTCAATAGTCCCACTATTTCTTATGGCCAGTGGTTTAATGACTATTGTGACCTAAAAATTCTCACACACAGGACAATTAGCTTATGTAGAAGCAGACAATATTGTGGAGCAGACAACCAGTGCAATCAAAACAATATGTATAAATGGGCATTCTTTTAGATTTAGTTTTGTAGTATTTATGAAAATCCTTATACATGAATGGATATAGAAAGGTGGCAAGTGCTTAAGTTTACTTAACCACAAAAAGATAAGTTCTCTTGAGTCTCCTTAATGTAAAAAGTATTTGGTTAAACACTCACATACTACTTAAGAAACATGATCCATAGTCTGCAATTTATTCAGGTGGCATCTTTTACTGGGGAAATAAAATCTGTAGCAAAATATGACAAGTCACTCAAGAGTGCTTACAGGGCTGTTGTTCAACAAGGCATAGACACTAGTGCTACACTAGGTTTTACTCTTCTGGTCTCATTATGTAGCCATGGATTTTCTATTTGGTATGGAGCACAATTGATTGTGAATAAAGAATATTCTAGGGGCAATGTATCATTTTTGCAACTTTTGCTAGAAGTAGGTATATGCCAACCAGATGTATGAACTTGTTTCCATTGCTTTATATTCAAAATATTTCTAAAGTTGGGAGATTTGATGCTATTATAGTACATAAAAAATGAGAACAAGCAAGATTTCTAGATAAAAGACAGATGATTGCATTCTTCTATATACATTTTTTACCCATAAATCTTGTTCTCATTTCTTATATTAAACTCAGGAAACTTCAAGTAATGATTTTTAATAGGCATATAATAGCTGGTAAGTCTTTCCATTGTATACAACAACCGGATGAACACCTTCTATACATGGTTTTTACCCAGAAGTCTTGTTCTTATTTCTTATATCGAACTCAGGAAAGTTCAAGTAATGATTTTTAATAGGCATGGAATAGTTGGTAAATATTTCCATTGCATGCAATAATATGTATAAATGTAAATGTAGAGAAGTTACTTAGGAAAATTTGGAAACTAATTTCTAAAGAATAGCCCATAAAGTTTTATTTAACTAGTTTATATATCCCCAAAATCTGGAAGCAAAGAGAGGGCACGTGAACTGTTTGCCAGAATGTCTTAAAGAGAAGTCATCTCATGGAATGTAATGATTCCAGAATATGTGCACAATGGGTTAGATTAAAAACATTAGAATCCTTCAAGCAAATGCGAAAATGTATAACATAGACAAGGCAAGTAACTATTTGGCAGGATGCCTCAAAGTGATGTCATATAATGGGAAGAAATGATTATGGGATATGCACAGAAGAGATTTGTTGAGAAGGAATTAGACCTTACATGCAGTGCAATATGCAGAGGATGGAAAAATCCACTCCATAGCTGTGCCTCTACCCTTTTCAGCTCCCTACGTGCCCTCCTTTCTCCTTGCCAAAAACCCTTTCTCTCCTCCCTTCTACCCAAATCCATAGCGTGAGCCTTTTTCCCTCCCTCCCATTAGAATGAGAATCCCGCCACAAAATATTTTCTTTTTTTTCCTTAAGTCCAAAAAAAAAGACCATCCCTATATTATTTTTGGTTTATAACTAATAGATGACCGAGGCTTAAGAAATACCTCATCTCATGAATGCCATATACAAACTATGCACAAGGTCATTCGCTAACACAACACCACAACAAGAAAAATAAATAGATGAACACACACCATATTTATCTTAGTGTCTACAATGGAGTCTTTGATAAATCTCAAAACGTTGTGAACAAAAGGGTCAAATAGGTAGGAATTATGCTCTATAGTTTGGTGGTATAAACAAAGCTAATATTGGCCCAATTTCTCTTGAAGTTTAAATTAGAATGTTATGCTCCAAGATTTTATCTTACTTTATTGATTTTTTTTATATGTATGGTTAATAATGGAGTATGTGGATAATAGATCTATTATTAAGAAATGCATGTTTTGTTAAAGTGTCTCAAAGAGAAAAAGAAAAATCATTATAATTGTTGTTAATGTTGAGGAACAATTCTATCAAGGGACTCCAATTATTCTTTTAAAAAATCAATTCTCCTTAATGAAATCAATATCCCTAGCTTAACATTCAAGTTTAAATGTCAATTATCAAATTGATTGTAGACACATGCTACACCATGTTTGCGAGGAACCAATAAGTTAGACTTGTAAACAAAGTCAACCTCTCAAAGTATGGTTGATGTACATGTCATGAAATAAAATTATAAACCTTACACAATAAGAAACTTTTATAACAATGTCATAGCTACATTTACCTATGAAATTGACCTTACACAAGAAGAAAGTTTTACAACAATACCATGGCACAATTTAGCCAATGAAAGTTATTTGAATACAAGAAATGTGTCCCCAAAGAAACCTATCATTGTTAACAAGAAAATCCCACCTATGTGGACATATCTAGCCAATCATAATTTAAGATTGGACTTAATTTGTCATTGTACTTAATTATTTCTTACAACCAAAGCAAGTTGCAAACACAATCTTCTAAGATTATAGAGAGAGGAACTCTAGAGGTGTGCTAACCATGCAAGATGAGAATAACTAAAAGAATAACTAATACTGGACTTGCAAAATTAAATAATTTATCAATATTATAGTATATTTAAAAGTTTTATAATTAATAATTTTGTCTTTATTTTATTTGTATCTATCCAGTTTGTCTATTTTCTTGTCTTATTTTTAAATTTTTTTATATATTTCATATTGTATGATTTGCCTTTTTTCTTCTTAACCCTTTGTTCAATCCTTTCTCTCCATTTATTCCTTTTGTCTAAGAAGACATTTATTTCCTTGCCTTGTATTATCTTTGAATTCATTAATTATGATCAAATTGGAAAGAAAAAAGAATAGAGGAGTAATAGTCATTTATTTAGTCATTTTTATTTGTTTGACCAATTATTTAGTTGTGTTTTTTGCATGATGACCAAATTAGTCATTTATTTAGTCATTTATTTGGTCATTTATTTAGTCATTTCAACTGATGACCAAATTAGTCATTTATAGCTGTGTTGCAAAAAAATTTTGGTCACGTGACTAGAAGTTTGGTCACATGACTAAAAGTTTTAGTCACCTGGTCATTTATTTGACACATTTCTACTAATGAAAACTTTGAAGGATATAAGAGTTGTGTATGAAGATCCAATTGCAATATTTTGTGACAATATAAGTACCATAAACATTTCAAAGAATCTAATGATGCACTCAAGAACAAAACACATATCAATAAGGTATCACTTTTTGAGAGAGAAGGTGACAGAGAATGAAGTAAAGTTGGAATATCTGTCCACAAAGGATCATATTGCAGACATTTTCACTAAGCCTCTACCTAAAGATACCTTTGAGTATCTCAGAGAAAAATTATGGATCATTACCCCTCCTATCCTAAACTAAGATGCATAGGAATGCATCAATCCAGTGGAGCTCAAAGTATCATTCTTTGATCTAGATTGATGTACTAAAGGCTACCTCTTAGGGGGAGTAGCTAAATGTTTCTAGTAAAGTAAATGGATCAGAGCAATAGCATGCAAGTACGTGTCCTTTTCCATTGATGTCAAAGGGGGAGAGAAATCATGTGAAAAACCTCAGGGGGAGAAAGAAGAGAAAGAATGCAGATGTGTAAAGAGAAAGGGGGAGAATTTTGTCTTGGTGGTCTTTTCAGTTTGACACATCATATGTTGCCATCAATGACAAAGGGGGAGATTGTTGCAAGTATGTGCCTAATCAGTGTTGTCATTGATGTCAACATATCTATGTTGTCATTGGTGTCAACTGTGCTCTTACTTTATTGAGGATATTGAGAAAATTAGCCCCTCCGGTGATAACAATGTGTTGCAGCAGAAATAATGCATTGCATGCAGAAGAACAGTCCAGAAGAATGCTCCACATTTTCTGTAGAATAAATATCTTTACCTGTGGATTGGAAGTTATTTAGAAGCATGTGTGAAGATGTTATATTCTACATTTGAGCCTCCGGTATGAAGAATTGAGTGAGTTATGTTCACCAGAGTGAAAACAACTTTTTCTATGTGTTTGGTGGTGACAGGGAGAAAGTGTTTTGCTCTACATTCCTTCGCATTGAAGTATTTTGGTATGTGGTTTTGGAAGTTAGTCTGTGATGATGTTAAATGCTTTCAAGTGTAACAATTTGTGATTTGGTGGTCCATAAGCCATCTTTTACTTATGACAATGGTTGATAGTGTTGTTCTTGTGCTCTGGTTTGAACAATCTGATTGATAGAGTGGTTAAAGATTGTGTGGTTGTTCCTAGTGATTACAATGTGCTTATGGATGTCTCATAACCATGCTCCTACATTTGGATTGGTTTGCAAGGTGTAATTCAAATCGTACATGAAGCGTGTTCTTGAGAATACTTGTGTTAACATCAGTCTTGGCCAACCTGGTTGAACTCATCATCTATAGAGATGCATCAAATATTGTGATAGCGTGTTGTGGCATGGAAGATTGTGTTTGAGTCCCAGCTAAGGTGTGGCATGATCCACATACATTCTTACATCTTTTCCTTAGCAAAATTTGTATTAGGTCCAGACCTATTTTATGTATTTTTGTAATGTCGACCTTAGAGATTGTTCCAATGGTTGATGATTGTAATGCTGACCTTGATGATCATTCCAAGGTTGATGAAGTATATAAATACTTGTAATTGAGTCATGAAAATGTATCCCAAGTGTAAAAATGTGAAGATAAAGTGAAAGTAGCAGAGCAGAGTAGAGGTGTTTGTGCTTCAATGGAACTGAACCTTGGCATGGAGTAGATGTTGTTATCTCAGTTCAACCTTTTTTGCAGTGAGCCTTCTTTTGGTTGTGAGCCACCCATAGGCAGTGAGCCTTTTTGTAGTGAGCAATTTGGCCAGTGAGCCCTATAGGTAGTGAGCCTCTAATTTTTAGTATTGATATAACTTATATATTTCTGTGGGCTAACACCCACCGTGGTTTTTCCCTTTTAGGGTTTTCCATGTAAAAATCTAGTGTCTCCTGTGTTGTTTATGCTTTTGTGTTGAGCTTCTCATTTGATGCTTTTATGGTTAAATCTGATTACAAGTAATTGATAAGTTGATGATCATATTTGGTTAAAATTTTTAGGATAACTGATTCACCCCCCCTCTTAGTTGTCTAGTGTAGTTCAACAAGAAAAGGCTTCCTTATTCATGGTTAACAAGTTTTCTCTTCTACATAGGACCTAATAATGTGATATGCATGTGTATCCATGAAGATGAAGTTTTTTATATATTACAAGCCTATCATGATTAGCCCTATGGAAGGCACTTTATAGCCAAAAATAGTACTCAAGGTTTTGACAACTTGCTACTACTGGCCAACATTACATAAAGATGTAGTCTAGTATACAAGATGATGTGACTAATGTTAACAGATGAATCATCCAACAATGAGTGATGAAATGCCTCTATAGCCTCAACTACTATTGGCACCTTTTAACAAATAGGGCATTGATTTCATCAGCCCAATAGATCCTCCTTCCAACTGTAAACAATATATACCAATATGTATAGATTATTTGACAAAATGGGTTGAAGTTATAGCCTTAAAATATGCAAGAGATAACAAGGTAGCAACATTTCTGTATGAAGAGATTTTTACATGTTATGGGGTACCCAGAGAAACAATCAATGACTAAGGACTAAAATTTACATCTAAGATGATTACAAATCTAATTAAAGAATATGAAGTTAGGCACAAAAAATCTAGGCCTTACCACACACAGTCCAATAGTCAAGTTGAAGTTACAAACAAGGAAATAGAGTCTATACTGACAAATATTGTAGCATTACACCATAAAGATTGGGCAAATCATTTATTTGAGTAAGTCTAGGCATACCAAACCACATGGAAAACAACAAGATTTACACCCTATGAATTGGTTTATACAAAAAGGTTCCCATTGAATTTGAGTACAAGACTTTGAGAACAACAGTCCAACTTGATATGGACCTCTCTACAACACAATGAGAATGGCTCATGTAGCTTAATGCTTTAGATGAATTGAGACAACAATCGGTTCACCATATGGAGATTATCCACAAGTGAAGAATCAAATGACATGGCCAATTCATCAAAAATAAGCAATTCCAAAAAGGTGATTGGGCATTATTGTATGATTCTAGGTACAACGATTATAAGCGGAAACTACAAACTTGATGGTTGGGCCCCTATGAGATTGAAGAAGTTTACTCAAATGGTGTAGTCAAATTGACCAGATTGATCCTGTTAGATTTTCATTAATCGTCAATAGTCACCACCTAAAGATATACAAGAATCCATTGAATAAAGATGGTTTCCTTCAGTAATTAATACAAACTAATAGACCAACATATACAGTCAATGCCCCTACAACCACTATTAGATGTCCTAGAGCATCTACTCCTACAACCACTATTGAGTGTCCTGCAACATCTACTCCTATAGCCACTATCGAGTGTCTTGCAACATATACTCTTGCACCCACTATTGGGTATCCTGCAACATCTCTACCTACAACTACTGCTAAAAGTTATGTTACAAGTTGAATATTTTACATTCATCACTAGATTCTCTATCTACAACATTAGTGGACGAGCCAACATGCTTTTAAACATTGATGACCTATAGGTATGATTCTAATCCCTTTTTCAAAAAATAGTGAAAACCCTTTTTTACATTATTCATTGTATTTACATTTCCACAATAAATTTTGCAAGCCCACTTGCCACCTTCAGAGCTTCAATTTCAATGGTTCCTATAGCCTCACTTCTTGGAGTTCCTACAACATATATACCTAAGCTTTCTGTAGCTTCTATAGCTGAGCTTCTTATATCCAAGTTCCTGTAGCATTTGTACCCAAGCTTCCTACAACTTTTGTAGCTGAGCTCCCTGCAACATCTACATCTGAGCTCGTTGTAGTATATCCATCCAAGTTGCTTACAGCTCATTTATAGACAATCCTACAGTCACCACCAATAAATTCTATTACAACTAGTATAGTGTACTACTAGTCCTATACCTCCACCAATAATGGTACTCACCACATCACCATCTCATCAAGACACCCAATTAATAATTGTTGTGCTTGTGTCAATAACTAATCATTCCACCATTAGTAGTCAACATCGTCTCATACCACCACACAGCTTCTTTTGCCACTCGTAAGATTTTGTAACAAATTTCATTCTCATTTTGTTTGAATAATGATTAATTTGAAGTACAAATTTTATTATTATATTTTACATTTAATATCATTATTTTGTCCACTTATTATTACACTTTATATGTACTTCCCTTACCATCATCTCCTTTGCTTCCTTACTCTTTCTGTCATGTGAGGTTAGGTGACCTGATTAGCTAGGGGGTGAATAAAGATCTTGTTAGCTGCAACAATAACTACCACCCTTACCATGCCATCCTCATAACCTATATTATCACCCATACACATGTAACATGTTCAAACTAACACTCAAATACTAACATTTTGTTCAAATGCTACAATTTGTTAGTTCACAAAATCACAAACAAGAAAACCCTAGCAAGTAGTCATAAGTGCTTGAAGCAATAGTAGTAAGCATAGGAGTAAGAGTGGAATTTGTCTGCAAAATTATGAAATATTATGAGATAAACATAAATACAAAATGGGGGGTGACCTGGTGAGAAGAAAACCCATAGATCATACAACACTTCTAAATGATAGGGAAAGTCTCCCTATCTTTCAGTAGGTGAGTTGGATGGACTATTTTAAGAGGCTAGGAGGGTATAACAATGCAGTTACAGCTGAATTTGCACAAATCTTGAATAATGGTGAAGTGTTGGTAAAGGGGTAGAGGGTGAATGCCATGGAAGCTACCATAGCAGAATCTATAGGGATTCTTGCAACTAGAGAGAATTTCTTGGAAAGAGGGAATGTATTCGCAACTCATAATGAGTTTGTGAAAGTAGGGGAACAATTTTAGTACTCATCATAGGGGACCAAACATCTATCATTGTCACCCTGGTGGGCTCAAGTGGCAACCTACATCATCAAGTATATCACCTATGAAGATAGGCAATCCTTTTTGTATATTGTATATTTCAAGTTATTGAGTCACCTTTGTCATGGAAGATAAGTAAATGTTCCCAATGTTTTTTTTTAATTTACTGAAAAGAATGGAAAAAGAGTATCAAAAGGGCACAGTTGTTGGATTGTCTCACCATGGTCTTATTTAGTTTTTAGTAAAGAAAAGTTTGAACGAGCAATTTCCTGATGTGTCATGGAAAGAATTTTTGATTCTGAATAATATAAGAAATAAACCAAATGTAGGGCCACATGGTCAAAGACTCAAAATGAGGTGGACTCAAGTTCTACAGTCAAAAAATACTCAGGTAGATAGGGAAGAAACTATGGAAGAGGAACATGCTACAAATTCTATTGAGCATGCAACCACGTCTTAGGATCATGTAGTAGCTTTTGCTAAGCATGCAACCTATATCCTTAACCCTATAGCATCCCTTGAAGATCCTATAGCATCCTCATATGAGCATGTAGTAGCTTCCACTGAGCATGCAACATCTCCACTTGGCCTTACAGCCTCTTCCCATACTCATGCAACATCCTCAAAGGATCATTTAACATCTTATAAATATCCTATAGTATCTCCATATGAGCATGTAGCATCACCTATGCCTAAGACATCTAAGCCTATGCCTAAAACATTTGAACATGTGAATGAAACAACTTCACCTATATATACCACATCATTGGATTATCCTACCATCACCACTACTCCTTCTTCCACCCCCAAAAGATAATAGAAACCATCTCCTTCTTCCCACATACTAAGAAAAAAGAAGCAGAGAGCTGCTCCAACTCCTACACAACAATGACCAAGGTGTTTTCAACATCTTAAAACTAAGGGAGTAACTTCAAAGGCTGCTACATCAACTCCACATGTGGTATTTTTATAAACTAGCATTAACTTTGAAAGGGAGGAGATTTTTGTTTATAGGGACCAATCCCATACACCCAATAGTATGGAGTTGGACTCAGCAGGGGAATCGACCCCTTCTTCTTCTAAATTTTCTAGCTTGGAGATGAACAAAGAATCAATCCCCATGGAACTAGAAGCAAGGGATGATTTGTAGACTACCCTAAAGAGAATTGAATGATTAGAGAAGAAATTCAAAGCCTATGAATAGAAAGAAAATGAATTGGATAAGTTGGCTCAGTTAGCAGCAGAGAAGATTGACAAAGAAAAAGGGAAAATAGAGGGACTAAAATTCTTGATCACTTAGTCCAAAGAACAAGATGTTCCCTCTATGTCAATCACTCCTAAGAAAATGTAGTCTATAGCCACTCAAATATATGGGCCCTCTCTTGAGCTATTGCTTTGGAAGAGATGAGGAGATATAATTCATGAGAAAGAAATGGAAGGAATAAAACAAGAAAATTGAGCAAAATTTTACCAAGGAACTGGAAGAAAAGATTGTGGAGAATGATAGGTTGAAAGAAAAGATTGAGAAACTGACAGACTTAACAAATCCAATTATTCAATGTAGACCTCCTCCTAGGGTATATACTCTGTTTTTGAAAGAGTAATTCTTGAGTTTTCAATTCATGCAATTTTTTTTTGTGATCTTCCCTATAGACTTGATACAACTAGTAATTTCTTCCAAATTTATCAAGCATCCACTGTTGAGTTGTAGAACTAGCTTTGTAGATTCTACTTGCATGATATGGCCATTCCCTACAATTTGAATTGGAATTCAATTTATATGTAGGTGATGTGCATATCAAGGCACTAATGTCTTTTATTTAGAATGAATAAAACAAGGGAATATAGATGCAAAAATACAAAGAATATAAAAAGTCCATTTCATTTAAAATTGGAGGGGAAGTGAAAGACCCTGATAAGGTCATAATTAAATGGCTATATTTGACAAAGTAGCCAACAATGGTTGAGAAAATCCTCTAGGATGAACAAGTTATTCATTCTTTGTTTTAGAAAGTATTGAGAAAGATTGGGAAAGAATAATTCAAGTTCAGTAAGGGTAGATAACAAGAGATTATAGTGGAGATACAGAGAAAAGAACCACATTCAATGTATAATTATCATGCAGTTGTAAGCAAGGGAAACCACTACATCAACCTAGCTAGATAAAATAAAATTGCATGGCTACTGGTCACTTCCAGATGCCAATTGTCTAGTATCCCATTCCACACTGGTGAGGAAATATAATCTACACTATAGAGGGAGAAAATACCAGATGGGAGTGGATCTTGGGGTAGAAAGGGTTCTACTTGAAGGAAGGAGAAGGGCACATAGTACCATATGATTTTAGAGACCTAACCCTCATGTATAATACATGGCCATAATTGCTTGAGGACAAGCAAGATCTTAAGCTAGGGGTTGTGATGAGTGTCATAATTGTCTCTTTTAGTCTCCATCTTTCATGTTTTAAAAGCCCTATTGCTATAGACATTTCTACCTTTTAAGAAGAAATTATAATCAATATTTGGACAAGACACTATGTTATTTGTATTATATTTTAATGGATGTTTGTATTTTAAAGTAGTTATTTTTAAACATAATGTGGTATGATTAATTTTGTTTACAATAATCTTACTTAGACAATGAGGATTTTGTTGTAGATATTATCATTGATGTCAAAGGAGTTGTTAAAGACCTGTGATAGCTTAAAGGTGACTGTGAAAGCCTAAACGTGACTGGCCAACAAGCACTTTGGTTTTTCTTTTGTGTGGTCTTACAGGTTGTGGTCTTAAAGTGGTCAAGGACAATCTTGCCAACATCGCTATGGCTTAATCATCCATGTGCAATGCAGTTTGGTGACTAGATAGTGTGCAGATGCAATGTAGTTTGGTGACTAAATATCACTGTTCCAAGGATAGTAATGGAGTAAACACAGTTACTAATCCTGAAGGTAATTGGAACCTGTCAAGTGTTACAATACTAGAAGGCATTTCAAGAATAACTTGTTAATAACTGAGAATTGTTAATGGTATTTTTAGTGCTGCTAATGAGGGGATTAGGCTAGAGGAAAGTGGGATAGTTCCTGTAGAAGACAATGCAGATGGTTTGGCTGGTGTAATGCCCCTCGCTTTTTGGCTTGTGATAGATGTTATTTTCTTATTGCTTTCTATCAGTTTTGGAATAGTTGATGGTTTTATATTACATAATTTCAGTTTTGAGACATTTGGACTAGTATGTATTATGTTATGTTCTTCTTAATCTTGATGGACTATGTTCGATGGATGTATTGAGACATGTGTTATGAGTTTTGATGACTTTATGATTACTTCAGTTATGATGAGATGGATATGCTTAGTGATGGTTAGAAATATCATGTATATGCTTCTGATTATAGTCTTGTGTTAGAGCGGGGACGGTGTAGTACTGCTCGAATCGGGCAACCTACTATGCTGCGATTCCCTGTCTCGGAATGTGTGACATATGTATTTACAGTTGATCATATATAACCCATTGGTTTTCCACGCAGGTTGCAGGTACCTAGCCTCGACTCCACCTGATTTAGCAGGTCTAAGCAGGCCCTACACCATGGATATTGTGACGGAGATAACATGAGGTATTACACCGCTAGGTCAATCTTAGTCCTTGTCATAGTCCTGTGTACTTGTCATCTTGGGTCCTTGCCATAGTCTTGTGTTGAGTTGCGACGTTGTCCCTTGGTTCTTGTGGTTGGTCGTCGAGGGTTGTGGAGTGTTGTTAAGTTGTTATACCTGTTATGTATTCTTTATATTTTTATGACCTTTTAGTATTGGTATATTCGTAAAATAGGAATATTGTTTGTGTTAAGTCTTTTATTGACAAAAATTAGTTATTGTTTTGTTGCAAACATTTATGAGGGTAATTAGTGCATAGTTGTTTTTAAAATATTTTTTTTGGCGCATAATTTATGTTTGAGAGTTGTCTGATATTCTTGGGAGATCTGAGAATCCCTATGTTAGGAAAAAAATTTCAAACTTCCTGAGAGAGTGGGATTGTGCAGTTAATGGGGAGTTATTGGAATTTATGGTTTGCCTAATTTTAGTCTCGGGGAGTCTGGCTTGTAGGAAGGGATTTTATGTCTTCGATGTTGGGTTGTTTGGAGGGGGGAGTTTTGGCTGTGGGAGAAAGAAGGCTTCAGACATTACTGGGAAGAGAAAAGAAAAGAAAATTTGAGAAAGTTTGGGAGCATGAAAATTCCAGGTATGTCTTGTGAAATTCTGCCCTATGAACTAGGAAGAAATAGTCCTCTCATGAAGGGTTTTTGCATGGAATTGTTCTGTTGTGCTTCCTTGTCTTGTAGTTTGTTGCCTTACGAACCTTGTTGTAGTCCTTGCTCTGCCAACATACTTTCTTGTCACTCTGTGCCTTGCATGATTGTCATTGAGAACATTTCAAACCATTTTTTTTCTGCCTTGCAAAGGTCCCTTCTTGATGTATTTTTTTTCTGTCCCTTCTTGATGTAATTTTTTTCTTTCTTTTTTTTACACTCTAAGATTTGCAAACAAAACAAGCTAAATGTATTAAATCCTCTCTTTGGTGTAGTGTGTGCCTCTATCTCTGCAGTTGAACCTAATCAAGACTTTGGTGTCTATTGCACTCCATGAGTTTTACCTTGACAAGCCTTCCTGTTGTATATCTGCTTAAGGCATCCACCATCTACCTTTAAGAATAATCTTACCTCACCAAGTTGTCCCTCTTCTTTAGGCTCAGGCAGGGAGGATGATGGTAAAGGTTACAGAGATTGGCTCTGCACCTGCCATAAACCTTTGGCTGTAATGTTAATCTAACACTGTTCGACAAATCCTCTCTGCGTATACCTGTTGATTACTATCTTTGAACCCTCTGGTGTGATCGTGCGAGTCTGGCAATTATCACGTCCCATGGAGTGGTCTTCTGATACATTTTAACGCCAGCCAGGCCGCGAGTCTGGTATCTGTTGGCTGATTTGCACCACTCGACGAAGTCCTTAACCCTATTGAGCCTCATCCGTGCTAAACTCAACCTTCTTGCTTCTAAGGTCAATACTGTGAGAATGGGAAAACTATTTCTGGAGCTTTCTGAACTCTAAAATTGTCCCTCAGCTTCATCATTATTCTTCCCAGCATGCGTTTTGCACTTCGTGCTTAGTCTTGTGCTGCTTAATGTTCTTAACCATAGTTCTACCTATTGATTTCACTAAGAGTCGCTGTCATCTGTTTGCCTTTTTACTTGGATGAGGAATAAGAGTTGATCCGTTTGCCAACTTTTTATTCTGTAGAGCCACCCCTGCACAACTCTTCCCTATAGGTTTTGGCGTGCACCACTTAGGTAGACTGGCAGTTCTTGTTTAGAAAGATCTTGCTTCACTTGCGTTTATCCTCAGTAGGCTGGCGGTCTGTGCTGGCGAACACGTCAGGAAAGATGCGCTTTCTTTTATTGATGTCGTTGTTTTTCCTGTTCAACTGCCTTAGCGTCTAGTCGACCACTTTAGTAACTTTTAAACCACTTGCACTAAATAAAATCACATGTTAGGTGAAACCACATCTCTGTAGCACGTCAAATAGTCTCTTTTCATAATTCTTACATGTTTTTTTAGCCTTTGGCACTTTTTTTTTTTTAACTCTTGACCTCTGATAAAAGCTTAGCGGACCCCTTTTTTTGTTTCGATTGGCTTCTGGGATCTTTGAAGTCAGAAAGAAAGTTTTTTTTTTTCTTTTAATTTTGATGGCAGAAAACAATGATTTTCTTGTAGATAGGAATGTTAGTAATGTCAAGAGATAACACATATTTATATTAGAAGCTGATACTCTTAAGACTCTTATTTTTTTTAATTATTTAATGGATTAATGGAATTACCGTAGTAGGAAATTTGTTTATAGTCTAATAGTTGTTATAGAGAATACGTGGGTAGTATCGTGGTGAATGTGGGAGCTAGTCTTCCTTTTTAGAAGGATCTTTTGTCTTTTACCTATAGGCAATCTAGGTAGCTTCTTCTAGTCTTGTGTAGTAGATAAGTTTTGGTCAGGAGCTAAGTGGGGTTCCGGGCTAGCATAGTAGAGTTTCTTATGGAAGATTAGTCAATTTTATGCTCTTAGAATGTACTCTTGTTGTTTGGAATAGCAGATTGATATTAGAGCATTTATAACGTAGTTTAGAAATAGTGGTGTGGTCTATAGGTTTAGGTCGTGAAATCTCATATTCCAGTGTTAAATAATAGCAAGATCACCTTGAAGTCAAATTGGGTGCTTAAGTGGTTAGTTTAATTATCTAGTAGGACACGTGTTGACCTAGAACGTTAGTTAAGTTCTTGTTATTTAAACATGGCTCCATCTTAGATTCCTGTGGAAAATCAAGCTTTGTTGAAGTTATTTAATAATCTAGTAGTTGGTGAAGTGTCGACTTCTCTTGGCAACCATAACCTTGTGATCATAAGGAAATTATTGCAGTACATTTCCTTATTTTGGGAGACTGAGGTGTTATGTATAAATGTTATTGTGTTAAATGTTGTTGTGTGGTAATGTGTCCTTAGGCCTTGAATGGTTTTCTGAAATTTTGTTACTAATGGGTATCACCGATGCAAGCGGGCAAGTGCATGTCATTTGGTTTTGAGTCTTGTTGTTAAGCCTTGTCTAGTTAATACAATGGTGGTTATGTGAGTTTCATAGGGGGTCAAGTTGGTAAGCATCATGTTTGGTCTAGTTGATTATTTGATAGTCATACTAATATCTATGTGACTCTTGGATCTAGTCACCTTGAAATTCAGTGTGTTAGAGCGTCTTGAATACATTGGGGTCATGATATTTTCATTCTCTTTATTTCTTGTGATCTTTTGCCAGTGTCACGATCATCCAAGCCTAGTTCCTTATCAGAAAGGTATTGTTGTATCTTGGTAATATACTGACTCCAGAGGCCAATTGTTTGATATGCTTCTTAATACTTGTGCCATATTGGTCCTTGTGATATTGTTCCCAAATGTTTTGGAAAGGGTTATGGGAACTTATATTGTTGTGGCTTGGTGAATCTGTCCTGTGTCAGAAATGATTTGTAACCCTTAGTCTTATTTGTTGTGGTTGGTATGGTTGATCAGAGAACACTAAGGGAGTGGCTTCCATGGTGGGGCCGGCGCCTAGTGAGAGGTCACCTGGGTAACCCCATGGAAGTTGTAAGCAAGTGGAAACCTAATAATGTACTTAGGAGGGTTGGGTAGTAATACACTTAACAAGATAATTAATGTGACCTCACCCACACTTGGAGTGCTTTCATAGACTAAGGGAGGGATGAGAAAGCCTGGTTGGCAAGGCCGACCTCCTCGTCTTCATGAGAGGACAGGTTGGCTCCGCATGAGTCACCCTATGGGGCCGGCACCTAGAGAGAGGCTGCCAGGGTAACCATAGATGGGGGCCGGCTTTTGGTGAGAGATAGCCTAGGTAACCCATGCTAGGGCCATGCGATGGCACTCTCCTTATGCAGTTCTATCATTTTTCTCTTCATCCTTGTTGGTACCTCTGGAGTGTGGTCTTGTCTTCATGATTGATCTAGTTGGATGTTTTTGTTCTGTCTGGTTGAGTACTGTCAGTTTTGTACAACCCTTTCATCATGTTGTCTTCATGGAGTCTGGTGTTGGTATTTGTGTTCTTGACTGTAGTCTTGACCTAGTGGTAATCTTCTTGTTATCTCCTAGCTCAGTGGGGTGGACCTCAGGGTTCCACATGGTTGGGAGGTAGAGCTATCTATTGGTTTTCTTGGAGATTCGGTATGAGCCTTGTATGGAGACGTTCCAGTTCGGGTGGCTTTCATCCTTCAGCAGTGCTGTTTATCTTCCTTTATACTCTTTTGTAAATCGGTGAGATCGATCTTGTAATCTTGTAATCATGTAATTGGATCTGAGACTATGTAATCAATTTACATTGTTGTTGTATAAGTTACTAGATTAGTCATCTCTTCAGATTGATGGTTATCACTCTTTTGGCTTACTTATTTTCCTAATGCAGTTATGTTGCCCTAGAGTGGTTAGAAGTGTACATTTCCTTTTATGTGTTTTATAATATCTTTGGATCTCGTTTTGTACTTTATTGCTTTAAAAAGAGAAAAAAAAAATTTCTGTATTTTCAATCTGATTAGTCTAACACTCTAGGGTTGCATGATGGGGCATTACATTTGGTATCAGAGCACTAGGTTAAAACATTAGGTACCCTGGTTATACTTGAGCCCATTATGTAACCTAGTGCTTAAACCTTGTAGAATGTTTGTATCCCTATTGATGTTTCTTGTAAATGTAATAAAACGCTTTTGTGTTGTAGGTAGATGCCTAGAGGTAGGGGCCGAGATCAGGGTAGAGGTAGGGGTCGTGGGAGAGGTGGTGGCAGTACACATCCTCCCAGTTCCCCTCATTCGAGTGCCCATGAAGGCGGAGGTCAGAACATGGAGGGTCAGGGTCAGCCGGATGGAGCGTAGTTGAGACAGATTCTAGAGGAGGCCCTTGCCCATTTAGGCCCTAGGCCGGAGGGTAGGTAGACCCGAGGAGAGCAGGAGGTAGACCAGCGGGGTCCTAGAGAGAGAGAGAGGTCTCCTAGACCTAGGGAGTTGTCAGCTGAGCAGGAGGCCACCCTAGCTAGCCATATGAGGGATTTACTGAGAGCACAACCCCCCATCTTTGATGGAACTGGTAGTGGACTTGAGGTAGAGACTTGGCTTTTGGACTTAGGTAGGTGTTTCGCCATGCATCCGTATGGCAACAACACCAAAGCCAGATGTGCTATTCTACATCTTCGAGGGTTTGCTTTGACTTGGTAGTGGCTAGAGGAGCAGAAGCTGCATTTGGATATTAGCACTGTGTCCTGGGAGTTATTCTTAGAGAGATTCAGAGCCCGTTTCCTTTCTGACCATTGGAGGCAGCGTCGAGCAAATGAGTTCCACGAGCTGAGGCAGTTGGCCATGACAGTTGAGCAGTATGAGTGCAAGTTTTATGAGCTCAAAGAGTATGCAGGTATTGGGGATGACGAGTCCATGTTGGTGCAACATTTCATCAGGGGCTTGAATGCCCAGATTAGTGGAGGGGTTCGTGTATTTGAACCTAAGACTATGGAGGTTACCGTGGAGAAAGCCCGGATAGTGGAGGAGAATCTAGCCATGGCACTTGGTGGGCATACAGGTGTACACATTGGCAGTGCACCATCTTCAAGATGTGGTTCTCGAGGTGGTCACACTCAGGCATCAGGTTCCCATGCACCCTCAAAGGGTGGTCGACAGTAGTTTTCACAGGCTAAGCCGAAGAGTTCTCAGCATCAGCAAGGTAATAGATTTCAGAAAATGAAAGACCGGTCTTGGCAGCGCAATAAGCGAAACTGTTTTGATTAGCCAGCTCAGAGTACGCAGTCCGCAGTGAGTAGAGGTAGCTTCTAGCAGTCTAGTGCTTTCAGGGGTGATGGTGGTTTTGGTAGAGGCACCAGATGTTTCTCTTGTGGCCAGCAGGGTCATATTGCTCAACAGTGCCCGCAGAAGGGTGCATCAGGATTTGGACATCGACTGGCAGCGTTTGAGCCGACAGTTGGTGATGCAGGCAGGTCACACCGAGTCTTTGCAGCGGTAGATGGCTGACAGATAGAGCATCAGGGCACCGTGGTGGAGACATCTAGTCGCATGCGAGGTATTGATTTTTTTGTTTTATTTGATTCCGGTGCATCTGATTCGTTTATATCTCCTTCTCTTGTGGAGTGTTGTGGCTTAGTGGCAACAAAGCAGGTTGATAGGTGGCAGGTTGAGTTGGCTTCCGGGGCTAAGATAGCAGTTGAGTCTCTAGTTTCTAGGTGTGTTTTGTCGATTGGCTCTCTATCTACTTCTATGGACCTCCGCATTTTACCCCTGGGTTCATATGACATAGTTTTGGGGATGGATTGGTTGGAGGCACACCAGGCAGTGATAGATTGCCGACATAAGTCTATTAGATGTGTGGATGATTCTGGTGTTGAGGTTTAGGTGGTAGGAGTTTAGAGACCCATTTCCCTACGTATGATCTCCGCTATGCAACTCAAGAGATGCATGCGTCAGGGATGTCAGCTTTTTGCAGTGACAATTAGTGATTTGGAGATGGAGGAGAGTCGAGAGGCATCTCTTGATGATCACCCACTCTTGAGGGAGTTTGCAGATGTTTTTCCTTTTGATATTCTGGGGATGCCACCTAAACGTGACATCGATTTTCAGGGTTGACCTAATTCCCGGTGCAGAGCCTATCTCACGAGCTCCATACATGATGACCACTCAGGAGCTCAAGGAGCTTCGACTGCAGTTGGAGGAGCTGTTAGCCAAAGGGTTCATATGACCTAGTGTTTCTCCTTGGGGAGCACCTATGATCTTTGTCAAAAAGAAGGATGGATCTCTGCAGCTATGTATCGATTATCGACAGCTTAATAAGGTAACAGTGAGAAATAGGTATCCCTTGCCTCGGATCGATGATTTGTTTGATCAGATTAAATGTGCTAAGGTATTCTCTAAAACTGACCTTAAGTTGGGATATCACCAGTTGTGGATATTTGAGGTAGATATTCACAAAACAACATTTCGTACCCATTACGGTCATTATGAGTTCACCGTGGTACCATTTGGGTTGACGAATGCACCTTCAGTTTTCATGAGCTTGATGAATGGTGTTTTCCATACTTATCTTGATCGATTTGTCCTTGTGTTTCTTGATGATATACTGATCTATTCGAGGACTATGGAGGAGCACGAGGAACATTTGCATCAGGTTTTGCAGTGTCTGAGAGAAAATCAGCTTTATGCCAATTTATCGAAATGTGAGTTCTTTCAAACTGAGGTTAAGTATTTGGGTCATGTCATCTCTGGAGAGGGTATTGCGGTGGATCCTTCGAAGATCCAAGCTATTATGGACTGGCTTGCACCCACTAATGTTTCTGAGGTTTGTAGTTTTATGGGACTGGCAGGCTACTATCGTCGTTTTGTTATGGGTTTTTCGAGGATTGCCCATCCTATAACTTCTCTTCAGAGGAAAGGGAAGAAGTTGGTTTGGTCAGAGCAATGTCAAGCAGCTTTTTAGACTCTTAAGGAGCAGTTGACCAGTGCACCGATATTAGCAGTTCTTGATCCTGACAGGGACTTTTTTGTTTGTACCGATGCTTCCTTGGAGGGTTTGGGAGTAGTTCTGATGCAGGATGGTCACGTGATTGCCTATGAGTCTCGCAAACTCAAGGATCACAAATTGAACTATCCTACCCATGACCTAGAATTAGCAGCAGTTGTGCATGCCTTGGTGAGATGGAGGCATTTTTTGTTAGGGCATCAGTTTGAGTTGCACAGTGATCATCATAGTTTGCAGTATATTTTCACGCAACCAAACTTGAATGCGAGACAGAGGTGTTGGATGGAGTTTTTGTGCGAGTATGACTTCGAGGTCAGATATATTCAGGGCAAGGAGAATGTGGTAGCTGATGCTCTTAGTCGTCGGAGGCATGAGATCTCAGCAGTTTCTCTTACAGTTGATTTGAGAGGTCAGATTCTCACTGCTCTTCCGGAAGATAGTTGGTGTCAGGAGGTGAGATCCGAGATTGAGTCTGGTAGACCTTTAGAGGGTAGATTCTCCAGTTTCTCATTTGAGTCAGATGGGCTTTTGTGACATTTCGGTCTTATCTATGTTCCTAGTTCTGAGGGTCTTCATACTCTAATTTTGTCTGAGGCACATCGGGCACCCTACTCTGCTCATCCGGGTGTCAAGAAGATGTATGCAGATCTGCGTCAACTGTACTTTTGGAGTGGCATGAAGCGGGATATTGCTGATTTTGTGTCGAGATGTCTTGAGTGTCAGAGGGTGAAGGCAGAGCACCAACACTCTACAGGTCTTTTGCAGCCTCATTTGATTCTAGAGTGGAAGTGGGATATCATATTGATAGACTTCATTGTCAGTTTGCCGACGTCCACTCAGCGACATGATGCTATTATGGTCACTGTGGATAGGTTGACGAAGGCAGCTCACTTCTCTCCTGTCTGTGCTTCTTACAATGCTTCTACGGTGGCTAGAGTGTTCATGGAGGACATTATCAGACTTCACGGGATTCCTTGTAGGATCATCTCCAACAGGGATCCAATGTTCACTTCTGCCCTTTGGACTTCCTTGCAGCATGCCTTGCGGACATAGTTGAACTTTAGTTCAGCTTATCACCCTGAGACTAATGGTCAGACCGAAAGGGTTAATCAGGTTCTTGAGGATATGTTGAGGATGTATGTGATGGATCGGCAAAGCTGTTGGGAGGATTACCTATTCCTGGTGGAGTTTACCTATAATAATGGATATCACAGTTCTATCGGTATGTCCCCATTTCAGGCCTTGTAGGACCCCTTTGAGTTGGGATCGTCTGGAGGATAGAATTCTTTTGGGTCTTGATATGCTTAGAGATATGGAGCAGCAGGTTGAGAGGATTAGAGAGCATTTGGTGGCAGCTCAGGATAGGCAGAAAAAGTATGCAGATGCTCATAGGATCGATCGGCAGTTTTTGATTGGGGATCGGGTGTTCTTGCGTGTGCGACCATGAAAGAGTCCAATCCATTATGGAAAGGGCTCTAAGTTAGCGCCACGCTTTGTAGGACCTTTTGAGGTGTTGGAGAGGATCGGTCCTGTTGCTTATTGCCTTCCTTTGCCGCCTAGCCTCTCACGCATCCATGATGTGTTTCATGTTTCAGTACTTAGACCTTACTTTCAAGATATTGCTCATGTTCTTGATTGGACTGCTCTACAGGTAGAGGACGGGCAGCTGGCTTTGGAGCCCATAGGCATTCTTTAGCATAGGAGACTTGCTCTCAGGGGCAGAGACATGGACCAGGTCAGGGTCCAGTGGGACCCTAATGATGAGACCTCTGCTACTTGGGAGGATGTTACCAAGATGAGGGAGTTATATCCTCACTTATTTGCAGGCTTCCAGGAGTAAGCCTAGATCTAAGGGGGGGAGGATGTAATGCCCCTCACTTTTTGGCTTGTGATAGATGTTATTTTCTTATTGCTTTTTGTCAGTTCTGGAACAATTGATGGTTTTATATTACATAATTTCAGTTTCGAGACATTTGGACTAGTACGTATTGTTTTATGTTCTCCTTAATCTTGATGGACTATGTTCGATGGATGTATTGAGACATGTGTTATGAGTTTTGATGACTTTATGATTACTTCAGTTATGATGAGATGGATATGCTTAGTGATGGTTAGAAATATCATGTATATGCTTCTGATTATAGTCTTGTGTTGGAGCGGGGACGGTGTAGTACTACTCGAATCGGGCACCCTACTATGCCGCGATTCCCTGTCTCGGTATGTGTGACATATATATTTATAGTTGATCATTTATAACCCATTGGTTTTCTACGCAGGTTGTAGGTACCTGGCCTCGACTCCACCTGATTTAGCAGGTCTGAGCGGGCCCTACACCATGGATATTGTGACGGAGATAACATGAGGTATTACACCGCTAGGTCAATCTCAGTCCTTGTCATAGTCCTATGTACTTGTTGTCATCTTGGGTCCTTTCCATAGTCTTGTGTTGAGTTGCGACATTGTCCCTTGGTTCTTGTGGTTGGTCGTCGAGCGTTGTGGAGTGTTGTTAAGTTGTTATACCTGTTATGTATTCTTTATATTTTACGACCTTTTAGTATTGGTATAGTCGTAAAATAGGAATGTTGTTTGTGTTAAGTCTTTTAATGACAAAAATTAGTTATTGTTTTGTTGCAAACATTTATGAGGGTAATTAGTGCATAGTTGTTTTTAAAATATTTTTTTTGGCACATAATTTATGTTTGAGAGTTATCCGATATTCTTGGGAGATCTGAGAATCCCTATGTTAGGAAAAAAATTTCAAACTTCCTAAGAGAGTGGGATTGTGCAGTTAATGGGGAGTTATTGGAATTTATGGTTTGCCTAATTTTAGTCTCGGGGAGTCTGGTTTGTAGGAAGGGATTTTATGTCTTCGATGTTGGGTTGTTTGGAGGGGGGAGTTTTGGCTGTGAGAGAAAGGAGGCTTTAGACATTACCGGGAGGAGAAAAGAAAAGAAAATTTGAGAAAGTTTGGGAGTGTGAAAATTCCAGGTATGTCTTGTGAAATTCTGCTCTATGAACTAGGAAGAAATAGTCCTCTCATGAAGGGTTTTTGCATGGAATTGTTCTGTTGTGCTTCCTTGTCTTGTAGTTTGTTGCCTTACGAACCTTGTTGCAGTCCTTCCTCTGCTAACAGATTTTCTTGTCACTCTATGCCTTGCATGATTGTCATTGAGAACATTCCAAACCATTCTATTTTTCTGCCTTGCAAAGGTCCCTTCTTGATGTATTTTTTTTCTTTCTTTTTTTTACACTCTGAGATCTCTGAACAAAACAAGCTAAATGTATTAAACCCTCTCTTTGGTGTAGTGTGTGCCTCTGTCTCTGCAATTGAACCTAATCAAGACTTTGGTGTCTGTTGCACTCCATGAGTTTTACCTTGACAAGCCTTCCTGTTGTATATCTGCTTAAGGCATCCACCATCTACCTTTAAGAATAATCTTACCTCACCAAGTTGTCCCTCTTCTTTAGGCTCAGGCAGGGAGGAGGATGGTAAAGGTTGTAGAGATTGGCTCTGCACCTGCCATAAACCTTTGGCTGTAATGTTAATCTAACACTGTTCGACAAATCCTCTCTACATATACCTATTGATTACTATCTTTGAACCCTCTGGTGTGATCGTGCGAGTCTGGCAACTATCACGTCCCATGGAGTGGTCTTCTGATACATTTTAACGCCAGCCAGGCCGTGAGTCTGGTATCTGTTGGCCGATTTGCACCACTCGACGAAGTCCTTAACCCTGCTGAGCCTCATCCGTGCTAAACTCAACCTTCTTGCTTCTAAGGTCAATACTGTGAGAATGGGAAAACTATTTATGGAGCTTTCTGAACTCTAAAATTGTCCCTCAGCTTCATCATTATTCTTCCCAGCATGCATTTTGCACTTCGTGCTTAGTCTTGTGCTGCTGAATGTTCTTAACCACAGTTCTACCTATTGATTTCACTGAGAGTCACTGTCATCTGTTTGCCTTTTTACTTGGATGAGGAATAAGAGTTGATCCATTTGCCAGCTTTTTATTCTGTAGAGCCACCCTTGCACAACTCTTCCCTATAGGTTTCAGCGTGAACCGCTTAGGTAGATTGGCAATTCTTGTTTAGAAAGATCTTGCTTCACTTGCATTTATCCTTAGTAGGCTGGTGGTCTGTACTGGTGAACGCGTTAGGAAAGATGCGCTTTCTTTTATTGATGTCACTGTTTTTCCTGTCCGACTGCCTCAGCATCTAGTCGACCACTTTAGTAACTTTTAAACCGCCTGCACTAAATAAAATCACATGTTAGGTGAAACCACATCTCTGCAGCACGTCGAATAGTCTCTTTTCATAATTCTTACGTGTTTTTTTAGCCTTTGGCACTTTTTTTTTTAACTCTTGACCTCCGATAAAAGCTTAGCAGACCCCTTTTTTGTTTTGATTGGCTTGTGGGATCTTTGAAGTCAGAAAGAAAGTTTGTTTTTTTTTCTTTTAATTTTGATGGTAGAAAGCAATGATTTTCTTGTAGATAGGAATGTTAGTAATGTCAAGAGATAACACATATTTATATTAGAAGCCGATACTCTTAAGACTCTTATTTTTTTATTATTTAATGGATTAATGGAATTACCGTAGTAGGAAATTTGTTTATAGTCTAATAGTTGTTATAGAGAATACGTGGGTAGTATTGTGGTGAATGTGAGAGCTAGTCTTCCTTTTTAGAAGGATCTTTTGTCTTTTACCTATAGGCAATCTAGGTAGCTTCTTCTAGTCTTGTGTAGTAGATAAGTTTTGGTCAGGAGCTAAGTGGGGTTCCAGGCTAGCATAGTAGAGTTTCTTATGGAAGGTTAGTCAATTTTATGCTCTTAGAATGTACTCTTGTTGTTTGGAATAGCAGATTGATATTGGAGCATTTATAACGTAGTTTAGAAATAGTGGTGTGGTCTATAGGTTTAGGTCGTGAAATCTCATATTCCAGTGTTAAATAATAGCAAGATCACCTTGAAGTCAAATTGGGTGCTTAAGTGGTTAGTTTAATTATCTAGTAGGACACGTGTTGACCTAGAACGTTAGTTAAGTTCTTGTTATTTAAACATGGCTCCATCTTAGATTCCTGTGGAAAATCAAGCTTTGTTGAAGTTATTTAATAATTTAGTAGCTGGTGAAGTGTCAACTTCTCTTGGCAACCATAACCTTGTGACCATAAGGAAATTATTGCTGTACATTTCCTTATTTTAGGAGACTGAGGTGTTATGTATAAATGTTATTTTGTTAAATGTTGTTGTGTGGTAATGTGTCCTTAGGCCTTGAATGGTTTTCTGAAATTTTGTTACTAATGGGTATGACCGATGCAAGCGGACAAGTGCATGTCATTTGGTTTTGAGTCTTGTTGTTAAGCCTTGTCTAGTTAATACATTGGTGGTTATGTGAGTTTCATAGGGGGTCAAGTTGGTAAGCATCATGTTTGGTCTAGTTGATTATTTGATAGTCGTACTAATATCTATGTGACTCTTGGATCTAGTCACCTTGAAATCCAGTGTGTTAGAGCATCTTGAATACATTGGGGTCATGATATTTTTGTTCTCTTTATTTCTTCTGATCTTTTGCCAGTGTCATGATCATCCAAGCCTAGTTCCTTATCAGAAAGGTATTGTTGTATCTTGGTAATATACCGACTCCAGAGGCCGATTGTTTGATATGCTTCTTAATACTTGTGCCATATTGGTCCTTGTGATATTGTTCCCAAATGTTTTGGAAAGGGTTATGGGAACTTATATTGTTGTGGCTTGGTGAATCTGTCCTGTGTCAGAAACAATTTGTAACCCTTAGTCTTATTTGTTGTGGTTGGTATGGTTGATCAGAGAACGCTAAGGGAGTGGCTTCCATGGTGGGGTCGGCGCCTAGTGAGAGGTTGCCTGGGTAACCCCATGGAAGTTGTAAGCAAGTGGAAACCTAATAATGTACTTAGGAGGGTTTGGTAGTAATACACTTAACAAGATAATTAATGTGACCTCACCCACACCTAGAGTGCTTTCATAGACTAAGGGAGGGATGAGAAGGCATGTTGGCAAGGCCGACCTCCTCGTCTTCATGAGAGGACAGGTTGGCTCCGCATGAGTCACCCTATGGGGTCGGCACCTAGAGAGAGGCTGCCAGGGTAACCATAGATGGGGGCCGGCTTTTGGTGAGAGATAGCCTGGGTAACCCATGCTAGGGCCATGCGATGACACTCTCCTTACACAGTTTTGTCATTTTTCTCTTCATCCTTGTTGGTACCTCTGGAGTGTTGTCTTGTCTTCATGATTGATCTAGTCAGATGTTTTTGATCTGTCTGGTTGAGTACTGTCGGTTCTGTACAGCCCTTTCATCATGTTGTCTTCATGGACTCTGGTGTTGGTATTTGTGTTCTTGACTATAGTCTTGACCTAGTGGTAATCTTCTTGTTATCTCGTAGCTCGGTGGGGTGGACCTCAGGGTTCCACATGGTTGGGAGGTAGAGCTATCCATTGGTTTTCTTGGAGATTCAGAATGAGCCTTGTGTGGAGACGTTCCAGTCCGGGTGGCTTTCATCTTTCAGTAGTGCTATTTATCTTCCTTTATGCTCTTTTGTAAATTGATGAGATCGATCTTGTAATCTTGTATTCTGGTAACCTTGTAATCTTGTAATCATGTAATTGGATCTGAGACTATGTAATCAATTTACATTGTTGTTGTATAAGTTACTGGATTAGTTATCTCTTCAGATTGATGGTTATCACTCTTTTGGCTTACTTATTTTCCTAATGCAGTTATGTTGCCCTAGAGTGGTTAGAAGTGTACATTTCCTTTTATGTGTTTTATATCTTTGGATCTCGTTTTGTACTTTATTGCTTTAAAAAGAAAAAAAAAATTATTTCTGTATTTTCAATCTGATTAGTCTAACACTCTAGGGTTGCATGACGGGGCATTACATTGAAGGTGACTGTGAAAGCCTAAAGGTGACTGGCCAACAAGCACTTTGGTTTTTCTTTTGTGTGGTCTTACAGGTTGTGGTCTTAAAGTGGTCAAGGACATTCTTGCCAACATCGCTATGGCTTAATCATCCATGTGCAATGTAGTTTGGTGACTAGATAGTGTGCAGATGTAATGCAGTTTGGTGACTAAATATCACTGTTCCAAGGATAGTAATGGAGTAAACATAGTTACTAATCCTTAAGGTAATTGGAACCTGTCAAGTGTTACAATATTGGAAGGCATTTCAAGAATAACTTGTTAATAACTGAGAATTGTTAATGGTATTTTTAGTGCTGCTAATGAGGGGATTAGGCTAGAGGAAAGTGGGACAGTTCTTGTAGAAGACAATGCAGATGGTTTGGTTGGTGTGGCAGTGTCATCAAAAGTTTGATGAATCTTGGCAATACATGCCTCTTCAATCCTGAATATGCTTTCTTTGAATGCACTTCAAGATCAGCAATCACTGAGACACAAATGGTGTATTTGTCTCTTCTCCAATCCTAGTGATAGGAACTGAGTAATGGCAATAGGAACAAAAGCTACAAATAGAGATGCTACTATAGCAGAGAAGAAAGTGCCTTCAATACTTGTTGATGAATCCTCAAAAGCCAAGCTTCCTAGTGATAGGAGAAGAGCAAGTCATAGTTATAGGAACCAAAGCTATAAATGGAGAAGTTACTGTAGCAGAGAAGAAATTATTTTCAATACTTATTGTCAAGTCCTTGAAGCCAATATTAGAGACACAACATATGAGGGAAACAACAACTGTAATGCAAGAGCTTACTCAGTCAGATGAAGGTGACACAGTCTATGAAAGGAGACAACAATTATAATGCAAGAGTTTACTCAGTCAGATGGAGGTGACACAGTCTGTGATGGGAACAACTATGATGCAAGTGTTTATTTAGTCAAGTGGACTAAGATTTCTTTTGGAATCCAAGCTATATAAAATGGTGAATACAAATTAGATCTTTTATGAAATTAGAGATTAGCCGACTAAGATCATTCATAAAAATTGAGATCAAGCTGACTAGAGATATAGGTTTGTCTAATTTAAAGGTTTGTAGGCCGACCTTGCTCAACAATAAGAACAAGCCTTATATAGATATATAAAATCTTTAATTCACATGTAATAAGGTATGGTGTGCGAGTAGAAAAGAAAAATTAAAATTCAGACACTATCTGATATCAGGTTGATTTCTATGCTACATGAGTTAGGGTTTCTTTTAAGAGAAATGACTAGTTTCACCCTTTCATTCAAGAACTTTGGGTCAAGTGGCAATGCACTATTAGGCCTTAGGTCACTATGAGATGTAGGGAAACTTGGATTTGTGTGATTTGATTATCAATTATACTCAATTATGCTCAATTATACATCAAAACCCTAATTATGTAAATACGGAAGCAAACAGACGAATATCAGAAAATGCTGCTACAGAAAGATGTAAAATGATAGATAATTGTGCACCTATTTTTAGGGTTTAGAAGAGGAATAGTTGATGACTAATGAGTGGGCGCTCAAGTCCAATGCCTAGGTTTTTGTCAGGATCTGGAAGCTTGATCTATAACCTATTCTTGCTGCATCATAGATTTTCCCATCACAGAATCGAGAGGACTAAAGATCGGGCGCCCAAGTCTAGTGTGCTATATTCAACTCTGATCTACAAATCTGACAATCTGTAATGCCCTCCTGCAACTCCACTTTTCTTGTATCTTCAACATGTAACCTAGAATCATAGAAACTTTGGGAGGGGGTTGTGGTGTTTAGAGGCTTGCCTGAGTCAAGCCCTGGAGAGACATTCAAGTCTTTCGAACACCGTTGTCAGATAGAGAGTACATTCCCTTGTGAGGCAAAGGTTAAAAACAAATGATAAATTCTTAAAGACACAAATGATGTCACCTTGTAGTGAAGATCTCATGGAAGGAAGAATCTCTTCATGACATGAGGAGATGATTGCTCAAATCTACAAATACAAACACATAGACAACACAAATCTTCTCTTGCTACACAATGAAAGCCTTGAATCACCTTTAGAATGCCAATGCTCATCTAGTTGTCATCTAGTTTACAAATGAATGCCTAAACATGCTTATATATGCAACTACAAACACTCCCGCCAAGAATTTCGTAATTCAAACTTACTGTGTCGACATAGGACCCAAATAATAGTCACAAGATGACACTCAAAAATTGGGACTACCCCAAAATAGGGTAGGACTAGGGCACAGGTGACCAAGTCCTCCCTCCCTATTTTGGTTAGGGTTAGGTTCAATGGACCCCCATGCAAGATGTCCTAAATGCAAATTAAAGACCCTGGAGCTAAACCTTATGAGGGAAAAGCCCCCAAGGGGGCATTTTCTAATGTTACATTTATCCCCCACTTTAATGTATGTATAAACATGAGGCCAATACATGCATTAAAGTATGGCCAAAAAACACATCAAACACATTGAAGACAATGAAAAGCACACAAGACATGGAGAAGATAGTTACAATCACGTAGAACATGAAGAAAACATCAGATGCATAGAAGATAGTTAATGCATAGAAGACATGAATGATTTCTTTTCTTTTCTTTTTCTCATATATATGAAATGCAGATGCAAGTACAGGAAAGTAAACACACCTCCCATAATGCAGGAAGCACTCATCGTGCTAGTCTTTAAACTGCATATATGGGAAAAAAACACACGCAAGACACACCAAACCTCCAAAAATGTAGGAAGCATTCATCACATTGGTCTTTAGACTACATATGGGACAACAGACATGCCAAACAAAACAAGCACGCCAAACACACACACTTTGAAGACACGGAGAAAATAGGGCAGACAAGCAATGGAGTGTTCCTATTTCTAGGTTCATCACCATCTCAGGCACATTATAGGCACACATCGACGATTGGACTTCACCACAAAAATCACTGAAGACATGCTTAAAGGTTGAGTTAGTCATAGAACCACTCCCCTCCTTCACAGAGGAATTTTGAAAATGACAAGATGGGTACTCTCTGCAAGAGATACACCACCCCCACCCCCGCCTCCGCAAAGGGCTTAAGATGATTGATTGATTGATTGTAAACAAACTCAAAGTGTAGGACGGACTCATCGCCATCAGTCTTTAAACTGCACCTAAGGACAAGCACATTGCTAACATCTACAACAAATAGCTTACCTTATATATGCCCCCACCTTAAGGTGGTTGATATCACACATCGATATCAAGCACATTAAGGTAGGAAGAAAACACACAAGGGAACATGAACTTTCACAAAGCCCATGCTGCCCGGAGGTGACATGTACTTTACGATTGCCAAATGTTCCCACAAACACATCCCTGCAAGAAACATGTTAGTGTCTACATAATCATGATAAACAACAACATCAATGCATATGATCAGTCACACAAAGAGCCAAAGTTATACTATAAATTTATAGATTGAGGATAATTGTGGGACTATATCACAAAAATCTTAGAACAGAGTGTCACCAAGGCGAGATTCAAAGAAAAACAAAGCACGCGTGGAGAAGCAATATTGTTATAGTTTGTAAGTGAGATAAAGATCATCAAAATCACTATACAGAAAGCACGAGTGCTTCTACTAGCCAAGCATTAGATAAGATATACAACCCCATCATCATATTAGGAACTAAGTCCAATTTTTGATTTCTCGCTAAAGGGATGCTAGGTCCACATCAGTATAAATGTTTTTCATCATCTACCTGCTAGATAGAAACACTAGAGGAAGGGAAACAATAAATAAGAGAGGAGAAACAAGTGTCTTAGGGACAGTCACGTAGGAGGGTGCTCCCAAGTCACCAACTACAACGCTATGTCCGTAAGAAACAACACACAATAATGAAATTAGAGAGAGATGCAATATAGAAGAAGGTCACAATAGATGTGGTCTCCTAGTATCCTAGACCTTACAAGAGAATCAGGGGTCATCCCAAGAGGCCTAAACAACACATAACACATCACAAGAGAGATAAAGAGTTAGAAATACTTACCTATAGGGTCTTCATGCTAGAGGCCATCATCGAGGAGGTCATCATCCTCCCAAATTTGAATGCTAGAAAGAGGTGTAGGTTGTTCCATTTATTTGTCTGATCTATTTTGATCACTTCTTGATCCCTGAATGGATAACGAAGGATGAACCTCAACATAAATATCATCTCTTAGTGGACTAGGTGAGTTATGAAACTTCTCCTTATCCACATCCATCACACCAAATAGGTCAAGATAATCAAAATAGTGTTGCATTGTTGGGATGTCATCCATTAATGCTACTCTTTGGCTAGGAAGATTATTCTCATTTGAGTTATCTATATGTTCAGTTGTAGGAGAAGTAGGGTAGCTTGTGAATTCATTATCACTCTCATAATCATTATCAATATCATCTCCATATGTTTCAGCTATTAATTCCAAACTATTGTGAGAAGTGTCATGCTCTTCATTCAAAGTGTGTTTTATCAGTTCTTCTACTACCCAAGGGTATGTATTGATGAGAGATATGAAGTTGTTAAGATTAGACACATAATCAAGGATTTCAAAGGAAGATGACACAAATATATCCTTGTGATACATAGCTTGTATATAGGTAATGACATGACGATGCATACTAAGAAATTTGTAAAGATTTTCAAATTTTGTGATATATGCATGTAAAGATTCCAAAGAGCACTAAGAGGATGAGGCCATGAGTGCCAAATCAGATTTTAAAAGTTTTTCAAAAGATATGCAAAAGACAAGTGCAAAACTATATGCAGAAATGACCTAAAATGCTTGATTTTTTATACTTTTTCAATGCAAATATATGAAAGAAAAGGTGTTGTAAAGATTTTAATCAAGGGAGGAAAATAATATGTCTGATATCAGTCCAATACAGAAATAATATACATCACAGTACACTCTTGATGCAAATCTAAGATGGTGACAAGTCAAAACCTAGTGAATAATACACTGAAATATGCAAATTTTTTCACCAAATCTCAATGCAACAGAGAATGACAAAGGGTGTTGTGAGGAAAATTATGATGGACAGAAAATTATATCAGTAATAACAGCCACCTAATGCCAAAATATCTATCACAACACTCTTATAGTGCCACTCAAGATCAAACCCTAGTGAAAATATATCAAAATATGCGATTTTTCACGATTTTTCAACTCCAAGACCTAGAAAAAGGGGTGTTGTAAAGAATTTTAGGAGGTACAGAAAATAATAGCAATGATATTAGTCACCTCAATCCATAAAATTCATTACAACACGCTTCGAGTGCAATCTAGGTCAAACCCTAGAGCAAATATAGCAAAAATGTGCAATTTTTCAACAAATTTTCAATACAAGAGCTTAATAACAAGGTGTTGTGAATATTTTTAGGAGGGGAAGAAGATAATTACCCTGATAACAACCAATTAGTGCAAAAATATTCTTCACAACATGCCTATGGTGCAAAGTTTGAGAGTCGATAAGGCCAAATCTAGTGAAAATCAAGGTTTTTCAAGCCCTAGGTTTGAGATCTTGATGCAAAATGCTATATGAATGTATTGTAAGCTGATTTTTGATGAAAACTAAATGAAAAAAATATTTCCAAGCCCTAATATGCAAAATGCAAGTGCAAATCTAATGAAAATACTAAATTTTGTTGATATTTTCTATGTAAAAATACAAATTTACACTAAAATGCAATACTACAGCCAAATGCAATTTTGAATGAGTATCTAAGATCAGTAGAAAAATTTAAAACAAGATTTTACCCACAAACCCTAGTTTTTAGAATTACTAGGTTATATGCAAAATTTAAAATTTCTAACAAAACCCTAGCAATTTTATGATGAAAATGCAATAAAAGCTATTGAGTTTTTATAATTTTCTACAATTTAGCTCAGATCTAACGTAAAAATTAGAAATTTGATGAAATTCAAGTTAATTGATGCAAAATACAAGCCCTAGAATGTAATTTTTTTTCAAATTTTTCTAGTTTTCCAAATTTTTGTAAGTTTTCCAATGCAATAAGATAAATGATACTATGAATGAATGAAACAAAGAAAATTTGAAGAAAAACACTCAACAAGGTGCAAACAAGCCCAACAACATAGGTTCACCAAAATGTAAAGGGTAAAATTTGGATAGAGGATGTTTGATTAGTTTGGTGTGTGTATCCTCCTTTCACCCTTTCGTTCAAGGACTTTGGGTCAAGTGGCAATGCACTATCAGACCCTAGGTCACTATGAGATGTAGGGAAACTTGGATTTGTGTGATTTGATTGTCAATTATACTTAATTATGCTCAATTATACATCAAAACCCTAATTATGCAAATACGGAAGCAAACAGACGAATATAAAAAAATGTTGCTATAGAAAGATGTAAAATGACAGATAATTGTGCACCTATTTTTTGGGTTTGGAAGTGGAATAGTTGGGGGCTAATGAGTGAGTGACCAAGTCCAATGCCTAGGTTTTTGTTAGGATCTGGAAGCTTGATCTCTAACCTATTCTTGTTGCATCAAAGATTTTCCCATCACAGAATCCAGAGGACTAAAGAGCAAGCGCCAAAGTCAAGGGTGCTATTTTCAACTCTGATCTGCAAATCTGACACTCTGTAATGCCCTCGTGTAACTCCACCTTTCTTGTATCTTCAACCTGTAACCTGTAATCACAAAAACTTTCAGAGAGGGTTGTGGTGTTTAGAGACTTGCCTCAGTTAAGCCCCGGAGAGACATTCAAGTCTTCTGAACACCATTGTCAGATAGAGAGTGTGTGCCCTTGTGAGGTAGAGGCAAAAACCAAATGATAAATGCTCAAAAACTCAAATGATGTCACCTTGTAGTGAAGATCTCATGGAAGGAAGAAGCTCTTCATGCCATGAGGAGATGATTGCTCAAATATGTAAATACAAACACATAGACAACACAAATCTACTCTTTCTACACAATGAAAGCCTTGAATCACCTTTAGAATGCCAATGCTAATCTAGTTGTCATCTAGTTTACAAATGAATGCCTAAACATGCTTATATATGCAACTACAAACACTCCGGCCAAGAATTTCATAATTCAAACTTACCGTGTTGGCACAGGACCCAAATAATAGTCACAAGATGACACCCAAAATTTGGGACTGCCCCAAAATAGGGCAAGACTAGGGCATGGGTGCCCAAGTCCTCCCTCCCTATTTTGGTCAGGGTTAGGTTCAAGGGACCCCCTAGGTCCCAATTTGTCATGAAACTTAGGGCTCATTTCATTTGGGATGTCAAAATATGATGCAAGATGTTGTTTGGAATTAAGGTGTCTCAACCTAGATAATTCTTTGTATTTTTACATTATATTTATTTATTTATTGCCTATTGTATTAATTGGATGCAAATCATATGTTGTCATATTGTGGGAGTTGGCACGGTGATGTGTCACCCTACATGGCATATGACCACATGTAATTTTGTCCTCACATGAGGAGATAGGTGTCCCACTTAGTGGTAGGAATATTTTGCCATGTGTCAGCATCTTGGATGTTGTGTAAGGGAATATTGACTGAAACAGTCATGATAGATTCCTATGACAATTTTATGACATGTAAGAGTCAGAAATAGAAGGTTCTATGACATGTGAAGACATGTGTCATAAGGCATCTTGGAAGAAGGCATATTTGGGTGCCCCAAGGAGGGTTATGTTATGTTGTAAGAGTATATGCTATTTATAGCCTGTGTATGATAGATTCTCTCATAGCTGTAAGTTATGAGAGCTATGACAGATTCTATGATAGCCAGTTGGTGCGTAAGAGCATCTGTCATTGCCCAACTTGGGAATAGGTGACCATATTGCGATGGGTTGATATGACAAGTGTCCTTAGGCCTGGGTTTTGGGCCATGAGGCCAATTTGGATGCCCATTCCAAGATATGTTTAATTTTGCCTTAAAAACTTCTATATAAGCTGGTGCTTGGAGAGGAAAAAGAGTGATTAACAGGTGTTGTGATGCTACCAGTTTGTCTCCAGATATAAGTGTCGTAGACTCCTGCGAGCTTGCATTGCAAGTGCATTGTAAACCATTATAGTTTTGATAATACATTGTGCAGGTTTTAGAGTGTGGGGGTTTTCGCTCGATAAGGGTTTTCCCCTCGTATATCTTGTGTCTCTCTTCTTCTATCTTACATTCTTATGTGGTGCATTGTTGCAATATCTCTATTGTTGTATTAAATATTCTGTAACTATAAAGGTTAAAATGAATTTGCACTCTTCTCTCCTCATTAGATTAGTGTAGGAAGTGATTTCCGCACACCTAGCTTCCTTTTAGTTGGTATCAGAGCTATTATCTTTGGTCCTAGTTGTTGGATAGGGGTTTTGTGTACTAATCTTGGGTTGAGTGAGAGTCTGTGCAGAGTATTCTAAAATCTTGTTGCAGGAATGAGATGGCAGGTACATCCAGAAGAATAGAGATAGGGATGTTTAACGACACAAATTTTAAGTTATGGAAACTTAAGATGGAGTGTTGTGGAGTTGATCATGTGGTTACATTTAGTATGATATTGATCTGGAGCTCCTATTTGACAGAATGCAATAACCGTCATGCATGGTGTTTATGTTCTATCATTCTATGGTCATTTGCAGCAAAGTATTCATGTTGGGTGTTCATTCTTGGCTCCTTGATCACATGGAGAAACTTGGGTTGCCATGGCTATGGTTTGATGTGCTTATGTTGGGTGCTTGGTTTTAGTCCCTGGCATTGGAAGACATTGTCTTGTTAACCCCAAATGCATGTAGGCTATGGAGTTAATCTTTGGATGGTTTGAAATCTTCTAGAATAGCCTAGTTCCTCTGTATGCTTGTACATGGTGATGGTTGTGGAGTTGGCCTACAAATGGGCCTGAAGTTCTTGGACCTTTATTTCATATTAGTTGGTTGTACTTGCATGTCTCAGTTTCATATTGATTTGATTTGAGGGTTTTGTAGATGTTTTGTTCAAAACATCTATGGTTATGCTTATCGATGTTATTCCATTGTTCTGGTTTAACTATATTGGTGATTTTTAGACTTGTGTGTTTTCCAGCTGATAAGTGGATATGGATCTGCATGTATGTCAGTGACATGGTGATTTTGTAGGTTTTACATGGTTAATCAAAACTTGTGGTTTTGTAAATCTACAGACAAAATATTTTTTAGATTATGATTCCTTGAGAGTGTTTCTAGATGTAAGATAGTTGCATATTTGTATATATTCTTCATGCATAATGTGAGGAGGTTTGTATCTTTCTCAGTGTGGAGATGTTGGTATGTGATTTATCACTCATCATTTCTATAGCATATGCTTGATTAGTTCCTTTATTACGATCACTCGTTTGTGGACTTGCTGGCAAATTGAATCTAAAATTGATTTGAGGGTTGAGTCTTGAAGTTTACAGATTGTCTTCTTTGGTATCTCAGTTTACAAGTTACTAATGTGATGATGAGTTTTCATGTTTCATGTTTGGGATCTACAATTTATATGGTTTTGTGGGTTGATCACCTATTTGATTGTAGTGGGATGACTTGGATGTTGACTATCTATATCCACAGTATTGATTCAATATTTATGCAGACTTTGTTAGTTGGCCTTATCTGTGGTCATTTGTGTTTTTTGGTATGTTGCTTTGGGATAAGAGCATGGATAATTAGAGTGCATGGATAGTCATTTATTGGGACTTATAGCACATTTATCATAATGTCATGGATAGCTTGGTTACACAGTTTAGTGTAAGCTTTTGGCAGTAATGGCTTTATCTTCTTGACTTGGAGATCTTGGTTCTACTTTATTCCTTTGTGTTGTTGATATTGCATAGGACTATTATTAGATTGTGTTAGAGCCATGGATGATCTTCATTGAGAGGATAGTTATCATGATGCCTTGATAAGATCGGTATCACAATTTTAGTGGGAGCTTCGGCAGTGATGTTGGATTCATCATAAGTGATGGATGATCTTCTGTAGTGGATATTGGTGTCATGGAGGAGCTCTTGGTTTTGAGAGTTCTTTGACATTTTCAGTTTTGTTGTTAGGAGATAGTTATCTTCATATGTTTGAGATGTTGATATCTTGATTAAGGTGTCAAGTTTATGATTTGTCAGTATGACATGTTTATCCTTTGTTTAGAGATGTTGTTACTATGTCACGATTTACTATTGATGCTCGCTTAAAGTTTTGGCATGATACATGTTCTCTTGAGACAGGATGTATGCATCATTATACGCTTTGTTGTATGTGATCTTCTTTTGAGGAGATGGTTAGATCATGATGTCATGATGGGCTTCTTGATCATGCAGATGTGTAGTGGGAGTTCTGACAGTGATATTGTTTGTCCTCTTTGGTTTTGAGTATTAATCATTTGCTTGAAGCTTCATGATTTTGCAGGATGCATTTGAAGTTGGCATGTATTGGTTGATGGATGCTCATGGATACTAGAGAGACTTGAGGTGAGGCTTGAGATCTCTTGTTGTAGGGATCATGTGTTGGAATGGTTAAATTTTAGTAGAAAGACTGAGAAGCCTTCACTTGTTATGGACATGAATTCATAATTGAAATTGAAATGAGATTTTTCTTGGAAAGAGTATATGAGACTTGGTGTATCTTAGTGGATCATTCTCATTCCCCACTCTCATTTCACTCAGCAAAAAAAGTTCTGATAGGTATTGCCCAGGTTATTTGAGATTCATGTTGTTTTATGCTTTGTTTTCTCATGGATATGAATCTTGATCTACTATTATTGGTTTTGGAGATTTCATTTGAGGGATGACAGCATGGTTATCTTCTTGATTCATATAGTTTGCTTTATGATGTTCATTCATGAGGAGTTTAGGAGATGTGATTGGGCTTATTCCTTGTTATGGAATGGTTATGAGTTTGATCTACCTTGATTAGAGAGGCTTACATCCATATTGATATTTATTTGATCTTATGAGATTGAATGGTTGGGTGTTGTTAAGGCTTTTTCAGTTGGGGTTTTGTGAAGGAGATCATACTTGGCATAGCTTAGCACTTGGTGGTGTTGGTAGAAGGACATAATATGGTTTACAGTTTCTCTTTATGGTCTCATATTTCTTCCTAGAGGTTCTTATTCATCTAGTATGATCATTGGGTTTGTGTGTTGGAAACAAGGTAGATAATTGAGAGGGGGGGTGAATCAGTTATCTTAAATTTCTTAACTTTCTTTTGTCCTTTAACAATTAGTACAGCATCAAAACATATAAGCATATATAAGCATGAGAGCAGAAATAAAATCAACACACATAACACAAGGATTTTTACATGGAAAACCCTGTTAAGGGAAAAACCACGGGGTGACTAACCCAAGATTGTATTCTTTGTTAAAAGAATAAGAAGTACAAAATGGCACTTGCCAATTAGGGCTCACTGCTCGAGCACACTGCTCACAAGAGGCACACTACCTACAAGAGACTCACTCTCTACAAAGTTTATATAAAGTAACCAGGTATTTGAACTGAGAGAGAGGCATCCACATATACTGAGGTTCAGTTCTTGTTAGGCTCAATATACTGATCTGCTGCACTTTATTATTCCTCTACTTTAGTGTTACTGTTCTTTTACATATCAGAATTGTATTGCTGCTTCCACACTTATCTCTGCCTTTTTTCACACACTATCATACCACACAAACACCTTCGTATCAAAATCCATCTGGTATATATATCCGCACCAAGGATTTCAACATCTTTCTAGTCGGCAACCAGAATACTCAAGATATTTACAAAACACTGATCTGTCGGCTAAATCCATGATTAATATGTGATGTGTATCAAAAACATAGACATAGAAGTCATCAATCATGTCAGTCAACCATGTATGATCCCTCAAATAGCTTGACCACCATCAATTTCTCATCTGGATTAAAGTCTGATGCTCTGCTAGTCAGTTCTTCCTTAGTCTACTCTACCTGTCAGGAACCCAACACTTAGATGTTCACATCCTTTCACTCTTTCATCACCAGAGGCTTAATCTCTAGAATGTAGTAGTCATGGTACTCCTCTTGACTTGTCCAAGTCTACAACTTGCTGAGTTACACCATCTAAGAGATCTGGACCTGATTGTCAGACCTTGTTGCATGCTCTATTCTTGTTCACCGGACCAAAAGATTCTTCAATCTTACTTCCAGTATAGTCATACTATGCTCTGCAGATGTGTGGGATAGACTTTGTTGCCATCAATGACAACAATCATGAAGCCACACAGTGTCTCTTGCCAACAATATCCCCCTTTGGCATTGATGGCAACACTTAGTGAAAAATGACTAAGTGTCGTAGCAGACTCCCCCTTGGCTGATGCTCTATCTTATGTACACTTTTACAGGAGCTCCCCCTTAGCTGGATTCCACATTTTTCACTACTGCTCACTCCCCCTTTGACATCAATGGCAAAGGGTGGAATCTGCACACCAAAATTTGCAAAAATCAACCTATACATAGCCGCATAAGTATATATATACATATTATACTTACATATACTTAAGTATATCTGCAAATGTGATCTTCAACTGTACAAATTCTGTCACCCAACTCTGCTTCATCCTATCCAAAATTGAAATGTGACCACTCAACAAGAATGCATAAGCTTTTTCCCTTCTTAAGTTTGTCGAATCACTAGTCTAGGCTATGGTCTGAGCATCAGTTAAGGCCTCATGCATGGCCTCTAACTTCACTCATCCTACTTATTCTATTCTTCCTCTCCTTTTCAAGCCTCTTTATTTCATTTATAATGGTGATGGCCTGGCACTCTTGATTCATTATAGATGTGGTAAGGGGATCAAAATTTTGAGATAAACTTGACAGTTTATCTTCTTGTTCTTTCACCTTCTTTTCAATAACCTCTGTCACTTTAGACCAAGATAGACAAAATTTATACATTTCTCCACCATCTTTAAGAGCATTTTCTAGGATCTTTATCCCAATATCTAGGGTTCTCCTGTCATTAGTTATGAGTCCCTGCACATCAGTGAATCTCTTTCCCAAAAATTCTTTCTGGACTTTCTCTTCTACCAATTTCTCCAAAGAATCAAAATGGGTGCTAACAGAGTTAACCAGAGATTTCAAGTTACCGAATGGAGAGGCCGAAAGGTACTTTTGGAAGGATGGCATGATCTTCTCTAGCACATCAGATGCAATCTCTATCAGCTCACAGTCTTCCATGTGAGACTTCAGAAGCTTTTCTTTTGCTTTGGCTTGAGTAAAAGATGCTACCTTCATTGTCTGGACTGGAGAGAGGGAGTCAAAATTGAGTGGTCCTTGAAATAGTTCCGGTTCATCTATTTCCATTATCTCTTTGGTCAAGAAGTTTTTCACTGCTTCTGCAGTGTCTCTTGTTGGAGACAGAGGCTTCTTTCCTTTTACAGCCTCAGAGCTATCATCAAAGATCTTCTCTATGTGTTCTTCTTCTCTTCCCTTTTCCTCCTCCACTTAACTCAATTTCTCCTTTTTTCTTCCTTCTCCTTTAGTTCCAAATTCCGCAGGGGGATCTGAAAGAGAGATGTTAACTTCTTCATGGACTTCCTCTTCTAGAATAGAGGAATCCAAGCCCTTAGTCTTCTCCTCATCCATCTCTTTTGGCCCTTCTATAATTTTCTCAGTAGATTCTTCCTTTGATGCACTTAATCCTTCGACATCCATGGTAGAAGGTTCTTCATCTATGTCCTCTATAACAGAAAGATTGAATTTCTTGAAGGCATTCTAGAGGATGTCTTCTATTTCTTTTGCCACTTCATCAGTCTTTCCAAGCATAAGTTTTTTCATTCTTGCTTTGCTCCAGAACTCATCCTTGCAGTCCTTAAAGATCATGGTCATTTGTTTTGGAGTAATGGAAGGATAGAGCTGAATTGCAATATGTTCTTGGATCTCTAAATCCTTTTCCTTGGCATTCTCTTTTCTAAGTTCAAGTACCTTCTCTAAATTTTTGGGAATTAGAGAAATGATTTCAATGAATGTTTTATTATAAATGTTTAGGTACTTAACTGTAGCTTACTCCAAAATTCTTTTGTCAGTATCATTGTAATCATCATAAAATTTAGTGACTGGTTGCAGATTCTCATCCATTGTGACCACTTTGACGATATCATCAATAGAAAGAGTGGGCCTTTCAACAAATTCTTCTACCTCTTCTTCTTTGTTTTTGCTGGCAGAGGATTCCCTAGAAGTTTTCTTTTTCTTCTTCATTTTCTTAACCTCCTCATTAGTCTCTATTTCTTCATCATCCTTTTGGCTTATGTATGACCTTGTGGCCTTTGTCTTCATTCTCTTCTCTCCCTTTCTGGATGTCTTGGCTTCCAGTTTTGAGGCTCTTGAGCTCTTAGAAGCGGTAGGTGTAGAGCTCTTGGAGGATCTAGTCTGGGAGGAGACTTGTACCAGAACACTTTCTTTTTTTGCTTCTTGTTTCTCTTTCTTAGCTATTTCTATTTTCTCTCTATTTGCATCAACTGCCTCCTTTGATATGCCATATCTTTTGGCAACTTCCTCTACTTCCCTTCTCACTTTTCTTTTCATCTCTGGTTGTCTCATTTCAACATGTGTTTTCACACTTAATTCTTGAAAGGTTCCAAACCTTTCTGCCTCAGGGTCCTTAGGCTGACTCAGCAAGTGTTGGACATGCAACTCCAAGCTTTTCTCATCTACCTCATAGCCCATTGGCATGATCTAGACTATTCTAGGCTCAACTGCCTCCATTAGGCATCGATCAGTGTCTACCATGAAGCATATTGTATCCTTATATTTTTCAACTATTGTTTAAGGAATTCTTTCTCTGGCCTGCATCATACCTTGGAAGTTCTTAAAATATCCTCAGAGTGCTGTGCTTTGAGCCTTGGCATCACCAAGCCCATACATGTAGTCTTTGATTTGAATGGCAACCACTCTGTCATTTTTTCATACCCAACCACTTGATCTAAGTAGCTCATTCATATAGTAAAAGAATAGACATAGTATTAAGCCACCATACTTGAATGAGTTCTTCTTGTCCTTCTTGATTTTTTGCAAGTTTTCTAACAGTTGGTTCAGGAGAAGGTCGCATAGATCATAATCTGCATTTTCCCTTAGCATCTGATATGCAGTATATATTGTAGTTCCAGACACAGAATTCTCCCTATTGGAGTGATAGATTTTATAACTAATTATCATAAAGGCAATTTGATATCTGGATATGTGATATCTTCTATTGTCATTGCTCTTTTGTCAAACTTTGATTTGGTAGCCTCACTTACTGTTTGGTTCTTGACAAATTTGAGTGCAGGCAACCCTCCAGATGAGTGCAATCTAGTTACTACCTTAATTACATCTTTTGTTATCTTGAAGGGCTTCATCAACCACATGAAGTTGTCATGAATTCTACTAAGAACATACTGGACACATTCATCTTCTGCAAAATAGGGAAAGTGGATGCAATGTCCAAAATGCTTATCCCAGATGGCCTTGTATTGAGGTTTGAGTTCAAAAGTTTCATTTATTAATTGTTTATGGTAGATATCCATCAACTTTGATTCTCCAAATTCCTTAATATTAGCATGGATGTACATCCTAACATCTTCTACATGCAAAACCCCATGTGGAATGCTAGAAAAGGCACCTAAGGGATCAACTTCTAGGGATTTGTAGGGGTGTTTCTTGAACTTTGGGTGTGGCCTATTAGTGATCTTAACAACCATTGGAGTAGCCATCTTTACAAAAGATTTAGAGAGAGATATTCAAAAATGGAAATACCTTTTTACACTTCTAGGGTTCACAATATGCATCGGAAAAGATCGCTGGTTGAATCAGATTCTACGATTGATCTTTGAGAAGGTTGTAACAATCTTGATGTAAATCTCTTCCTTTCTTCTTCTCAAATGTAAATGTGCAAATGATGAGTAAAAGAACCCTTTTATCTCTACACAAACCCCAATTTCCTTTTGCAATAAATGCACAACTTAAGTCATCCGGTTGCCTTGTTCTGAGAGAGATCTTTCTGAATCATTGAGATGCACTTAGAATCATTTTAAATGAAAATTGACAATGTATTTACTTTCCTCCATTCATGCCATTACTCCATAGATCAATTTTGAATCATACCAGATTTGACTATGAAGATCCTGCTTTACCGGATGGCTCTCAAATCGGATCAATCTTGGTTGATTAAACTTTTCAAAACTTCTTGCAGATCTTTCACATTTTTACTGAGATTTATTTGGATATTTCTCTAAGAACCCTTTAATCCACAACGTTCCATGTGCCAAATTTAGGCACCAATTGACTAGCTGGGGGAATTTATTTTCCTTTGTGACTGTCCCTGAGCTAGAGCTCATCTCTTTAGTTTCTGAAAGGAATATCAGCACCAGATTCTGGTGCGGATCCATCCCCAACATTTTCTGTACTCTTCTTCACCCAAATCTTGTTCATCTCCCTTTGAACTTCATCCACATTCACTTTGCCTTTTCTTTTATCTTGATTTTGATTATGATGTACCGGACCCCTTTTATCCTGATTCTTACTTTTGCAGAATTTGGCAATATGACCAGATCTATTGCAATTGTGGAAAACAAGATTTCTTTGCATATTTGACTGATATCCTCTTGATCTGCATTGATTATCGATATGTCCCATTCTATTGCATGCAAAGCATCTACCATTGAATGAATTGTTTATTTGTATATTTCTACATTCATAAGATTTGTGACCATACCTTTTGCAGTTGAAACACTATCCAGAGAAGGATGAATTAGTCTGATTCATTCTTCTTCTCTACTAATTTGTTTTATGACCGGAGTTGTTGCAATTGTAGCAGTATCCATTGAAGGATGGATATCTTTGAGCATTTGGTTGCCTTACTGGAGGTCTCCTAGGCCCATTCCTTGGATTTCCTGATCCAGAGTTCTTCTGACCAGATCCAGAGCTTTCACCTTTCTCATATCCCAAGCCACGCTTGTCATCTACCCTCTTTTGTCTTTCAAGAAGAACTTCAAGTTGAGTAGAGCTTATCTTGAATTTCTCTTTGTATTCATTTGATGTTTGAAGATCTTGCTTGAGATTGTGTATCTAATTCTCAAGTTGTTCTTCATTATCTCTGGCTTCTTCAAGATCAGATTCTAGATGCCTAATTATTCTATCCATTTTGTGGTAGTCCTCTGACTTCTCCTTGAGAGATTGTTTTAGATTATCTTCAATTTTTCTTTTCTCTTCAATTTCTTGGGTGAATCTCACAACCCCTGATTCCATTTCATGTCTTACCATAATGACCTCTTTTGATAGGTTCTCACATAACTTATTTTTCTCATTCAGATCTTCATTAGCATCATTGGCTTCATGTTGACCTGCTAATTGTTGAAGTAGTTCCTTTCTCTTTTTCACAGAGATACTCAGTTTTTCTTTTAGCTCATTTATGAAATCATCAGCTTGTTTGAGTCTTTCTCTCAAGTTATTAACTTTAGAGTGAGATTGCTCAAGATCATCTAGGGCAAACTGAAGTTGTTCCTTCATACCATACATATCCATTGAGATTCCTAGATCTTCCTCAAGCTGTTAGGCTCTGTTTAGAGGAACTTGGCTCTGATACCAATTGTTGGAAATAAGGTAGATAACTAAGAGGGGGGGTGAATCAGTTATCTTAAATTTTTTAACTTTCTTTTCTCCTTTGACAATTAGTACAACATCAAAACATATAAGCATATATAACCATGAGAGCGAAAATAAAATCAACACAAATAACACAAGGATTTTTACGTGGAAAACCCTATTAAGGGAAAAACCACAGGGTGACTAATCCAAGATTGTATTCTCTGTTAAAAGAATAAGAAGTACAAAATGGCACTTGCCAATTAGGGCTCACTACCCAAGCACACTACTCACAAGAGGCACACTGCCTACAAGAGACTCACTATCTACAAAGTTTATATAAAGTAACCAGGTATTTGAACTAAGAGAGAGGCATCAAAATATGCTGAGGTTCAGTTCGGGTTAGGCTTAATATACTGATCTGCTACACTTCATTCTTCCTCTACTTTAGTGCTGCTATTCTTTTACATATCAGACTTGTATTGCTACTTCCACACTTATCTCTACCTTTTCTTGCACACTTTCATGCCACACACACACCTTCATACTGAAATCCATCTGGTATATATATCCACACCAAGGATTTCAACATCTTTCTAGTCAGCAACCGGAATACTCAAGATATTTACAAAACACTAATCTGTCAGTTGAATCCATGCTTAATATGTGAGGTGTATCAAAAACATAGACATAGAAGTCATCAATCATGTTGGCCAACCATGTATGATCCCTCAAATAGCTTGACCACCATCAATTTCTCATCTGGATTAAAGTCTGATGCTCTGCCTGTCAGGAACCCAACACTTAGATGCTCACATCTTTTCACTCTTTCATCACCGGAGGCTCAATCTCTAGAATGTAGCAGTCATGGTACTCCTCTTAACTTGTCCAAGTCTGCAACTTGCTGAGTTACACCATCTGAGAGATCCGGACCTGATTGTCGGACCTTGCTGCATGCTCTGTTCTTGTTCATCGAACTAAAACATTCTTCAATCTTACTTCCGGTATAGTCATACTATGCTCTGCGGATGTGTGGGATAGACTTTGTTGCCATCAATGACAACAATCATGAAGCCACACAATGTCTCTTGCCAACATTGTGGTCATCTACTATTGTTGTACTTTATTATTTTTTGGCAACAGTATGTGTTGTTTTTAGATGTGGACTTGGGAGAAGTGGAGGAGATCAGAGGTGAGAGAGTGAGAAGAAAATTATTTGTGGAGTATGCTATGTTTTGCAGTAGTTGGTTGTAGTTTGCAGATCATTGTAATTTGTTCTTTGTATTATATGTTTGTATTATAAGCCATCTTTTTATGTAAGTGCTAATTGGTAGACTTTGAGTTACTTTGGTTGGCACATGCAGTTTGATTCCTAGGATGTATGTATATCTTTGGTAGATTATTTTTCATTGGACTATAGTATCAAAGGTCTTCATATTTTTTGTACATCAATGTTTTTGGTGTGTTTGTTATCATGGGAGATGGTAACTTTGAGCAGGACAATGGATTATATAGGAATGCGAGTTGCAGTATGGGTTGAATATGTCATGTGCAAAAGTTTTGTCAATGGTAGTTTTTTGATTGGATGTAAACAACTAACTATGGTTGTTCTTCTAACTATTTTGGAGCATACATGCTTGATCTTGTTTAGAAGATGTTTGGACTTCAAAGTTATGTTCTATTAACTGGTTTGAAGTTGGATACATTGGTGTGTCTATGTGGCATTTAGTGTTTCATCATATTTTTGGCATTCTAATCTTTTGTCATATTGATGATCACTTGGAAGATGTTACAGGTGCTTCTGTAAAGCTAGTGAGCATAGTGGAGTTCAGTTGAGTTGAGTACTTGGTAGCTACTCATGCTTGCAAGGAAGTCATTTGGCTTAAGAGATATTGTGTTCAGATATTGGTGTTGGTGCAGGACAGTTTACTATTTGCTGTGACAGTCAAAGTGTGATGTTGCAGATGCATTAATGAAACCAATGGGCACAGAGAAGTTTAGATGGTGTACAGAGTCTATCAGCCTTTCGGCCTATAGCAGTTAAATCATGTTAGTTCTATTGGCTCTTACAAGGTGTTCAACAAGTGGGAGAATGTTGGGAATTAAGGTGTCTCAACCTTGATAATTCCTTGTGTTTTTACATTATATTTATTTATTTATTGCCTATTGTATTAATGGGATGCAAATCCTATGTTGTCATATTGTGGGAGTTGGCATGGTGATGTGTCACCCTACATTTCATATGACCACATGTAATTTTTTCCTCACATGAGGAGATAGGCATCCCACTTAGTGGTATGAATATTTTGCCATGTGTTAGCATCCTGGATGTTGTTTAAGGGAATATTGACTGAAATGGCCATGATAGATTCCTATGATAGTTTTACAACATGTAAGAGTTAGAAATAGAAAGTTCTATGATAGGCGAAGACATTTGTCACAAGGCATCTTGGAAGAAGCAATATTTGGGTTCCCCAATGAGGGTTATGTCATGCTATAAGAGAATATGCTATTTATAGTTTATGTATGACAGATTCTCTTATAGCTATAAGTTATGACAACTATGATAGATTCTATGACATCTGGTTGGTGCGTAAGAGCATCTGTCATTGCCCAACTTGGGAATAGGTAACCATATTGGGTGGGGTGATATGAGAAGTCTCATGACCATGCTGCAGTGTTGGACAAGTGTCCCTAGGTGTGGGTTTTGGGCCATGAGGCCAAGTTGGACACCCATTCCAAGATATGTTCGGTTTTGCCTTAAAAACTTCTATATAAGCAGGTGTTTGGAGAGAAAAAAGAGTGTGATTAATAGGTGTTGTTATGCTGCCAATTTGTCTCTAGATATGATTGTCAAAGACTCCTAAGAGCTTGCATTGCAAGTGTATTGTAAACCATTACAGTTTTGATAATACATTGTGCAAGTTTTGGAGTGTGGGGTTTTTCACCTGATAAGGATTTTCCCCACGTATCTCTTGTGTCTCTCTTCTTATGTTTTACATTCTTATGTGGGGCATTGTTGTAATATCTTTGTTGTTGCATTAAACATTCTATAACTGTAAAGATTAAAATGAATTTGCACTCTTCTCTCCTCATTAGATTAGTGTAGGAAGTGATTTCCGTACACCTAGCTTCCTTTTAGATGTCCTAAATGTAGATTAAAGACTCAAGAGCTAAACCTTATTAGGGAAAAGCCCCCAAGGGGACATTTTTTGACATTACAGGTGTCTCCTTTAGGTAGGTGCCCATAAAGATTATTGAAAACTTCATTTTGTTTTATGAGGCTAGATTTGGAGAGGAGATCCAAACAACTGACTCTCCATGGTTTTTTCCATCATGGGTTTCCATGTATATGGTGTGTTATGTGTGTGTGTGTGTGTTGTCATGCTTTTCTTGGTTATATGTTGCATTTGTTTGATAGCATCTAAAGTGTAAAATTTTTCAACAATACTGATTCACCCCCTCTCAGTACTACATTGTGTTCAACAATTGGTATTAGAGCTTATGGTTGCTCATTACAGCTTAACATTTGAAGGTAGATCTTGGATTGAACATAATGGCTAGATAGAAAGGATCCTCTTCTAACAGAGCATGAATTTCTGATGGATCTAACTATGCTTTATGGAGTACAAGGATGGAAGCCTACTTGACCTTTCTAGGGTATGATGTGTGGAGATCTGTAATTGATGGTTACATTCAACCTACAACTCTTCCAATAGATCAGGTTGACAAAAAGGATTGTGAGAACAATGCTAAGGCAAAGAATTCCATCTTGTGTGGTCTGAACAACATGGATTTTGTCAAAGTAATGTAGTTCAAGACAACTAAAGACATATGGAAAAATCTCTATAACCTTTATGAAGGAGATGATAAGGTAAAACAAGCCAAATTGTAGACCTTCAAGGGTAAGTTTGAAAATCTAAAGATGAAAGAAGAAGAGAACATAGATAACTATCTACTTCGAACAGATGAAGTTGTGAATGAAATCAGAGGTCTTGGTGAAAAGGTAAAGGATTCAGTAATTGTTAAAAAGGTATTGAGATCACTCCCTCAAAGATATGACTTAAAGGTCTCAACTATATAAAAAGATAGGGATTTGGAAAAACTCACCATGGATGAACTATTTGGCTCTCTCACTATCTATGAGATGATAGATGAAAGCAAAGATACATCCAAAAAGGAAGTTGCCTTCAAAGCTACAAAGAAAGAAGTGTGTAATCCAAGTAGTGGATTTGAGGAGGAAGAGGCAAACTTTGTAAGAAAGTTAAAGAAGGGTTTAGGTAAGTACAAAGGTAATTTGCCTTTCAAGTGTTTCAACTATGGTAAAATTGGTCATTGTGCATCTAAATGTCCCTTTGGAGAAAATGAAGATAGCAACAAGGGTTTCAAAAGGAATAAATTCAATAGGAACAATAAAAGCCTCTATTCTAAAGAGGACTATAGTTCATTAGAAGAAGTAGATCACTTCTCATCAGAAGATGAAAGGGAAGAAGCCCTATTCATGGCTATGAAAGTTCCTAACAATGTAGACATTATGAACAAAGATGAAGGAGACATGACAGTCATTGATGAAGAAGAATGTGAAGTTGATCATCTTTGAAAGTGAACTTATATGTGCTCTTGATGACCTAAGAACAATAAGGAAAGAGAACAAGGAGTATAAGGCCAAACTTGAACAGTCAAAAGAAGCAATTGTTGACTTGAAGACTCAAATTGAAAAAGGAAAAGGGATGCAGACTTTCTAAATATTAAACTCAATCCCAAATCAGATGAATGTTCAAGACTAGAATAAGAAATTGTCTCTCCAAGGAAAGAATTGGAAAAAGTACACACTCAGCTAGGCAAAAGCATCAGATTTGGTAAGAGCTCTAAGATTCTCGATGACATAATAAATATTCAAAGACCTCTATTCATTAAGTCAGGATTAGGATATGATGATAAAGTCACACAAACTTCTGCTCCTACAAAGAAGATTGACTCATTAAAGATAGTGTTGAATAAAGAAATTCCAATGGAGAAGGAAAGTAATAGAATTGAAGAAATTGACTTTATTTCTCTCATCTCTCAAAAGAGAATTTAGAAGAACAATCCCTGCAAGATAAACCTTTATAAACAGATTTAACTATGCCTTCTCTAGTTATTGTTATGTTCACAATCAGTATGGTCACAAGGCAATTGAATGTAGATCTAGGATGAAAAAAAGTAGCTTTATTAGTAGAATGATTTTGATTCATTAGTTGATTACAACACAATACATCACACATGCAACAATATTGGACACAGTAAGATATTGTAGAAGTGGACTGGTAAAATTAGAAACTTAGATGATTGACATTTGCAAGAAAAATGACATACCTATAGACCATAAGATAGATCAAAAGAAGGGATGGAAAGTTAAGAAGATCAATCATGAAGGTGAAAACTTAATGATTGTCCAAAATGCATTTCATGCACAAGGACAAGAAAATCCTTGGGTTCTAGACAATGGATTCTCAAGTCACATGACAAGAGATAAGAGCAAGTTTATCAATCTTGTTAAGTGGAATGGTGGATCAGTCAAATTTGGAGACAATACCACTACAAGAATATGTGGTAAAGGAACAATAAGTATTGATGGAAAGACTAGGATAAAATATGTCTTATATGTAGAAGGTCTCAAGAACAATCTTCTCAGTGTAAGTCAGATGTGCTTTGGCAACAAAGGATATAATATTATCTTCCATGCACAAGGCTATGAGATCAGAAGAGAAAATACTGGTAAATTGGTGGCAAAAGCATGCAGGATAGGGAATAACTTGTACAACCTTAGTGAATTCAAGGGAAGGAATTGTCTTCTAGGATAAAAAAATGGAAGTTAATTGTGGCATAGGAGGATGGGACACATCAACTCTGATAGTCTTGTGAATCTATCATCTCTAAACATGCAGTTAGAGACATGCCAAAGAGTACCAACCCTACAAGCACCTTTTGTAAAGAATGTCAAATTGGGAAGTAGACAAGGACCAAGTTCAAGACCAAGGAGTACTATTCTACTAAGCCATTGGAGCTAATTCATAGAGAATTATGTCGTCCTACTAGAACAAGGAGTCTCCAAGGTGAAATGTACTCTATGTTGCTCATTTATGATTACTTTAGAATGACATGGGTTATGTTTTGAAAGATAAATCAAAAGATTTTAATAGATTGAAGATGTTGAAGTCTATGGTTGAGAATGAAATGGATGCTAGAATCAAGTGCTTAATATCAGACAGAAGTGGTGAGTTCACATCAAATAGATTTGAGGAATATTGTGAAGAACATGGAATAAGGAGACACTTCTTTGCAAAAAAAACTCCCCAACAAAATGGAGTTGTTGAGAGGAAGAATAGTATAGTGCAGGAGATGGCAAGAACTATGCTTAATGATGCAAAACTTCCTGACATATTTTGGAAGGAGGTAGTACACAGTACAGTCTATATTCTCAATAGAGGACAACTAAGGGTAAACAACACTAAGACACCATATGAGATATGGAAAGGAAGACCTACATCTATCAAATACTTTAGGGTGTTTGGAATCAAATGCTATATTATAATAGATGAAAACAATCTAGGAAAGTTTGATTCAAGATCAGATGCAGGTATCTTCCTTGTCTATTCATCTACAAGAAAGGCTTATAAGTGTTTCAACAAAAGGATACAAAAGGTTGTTGAGAGTACAAATGTGAGGTTTGATGAAGAGGTATATTCATCCACATATGATCAAGAAGACTATTGCCTAGAGGGACCTGCCTACATAGAAGATGAAGATGAAGTTGAAGAAGAAGAAACACCAAAGGAGACTACCAAGGCTCCTGCAAAGTATGTTCATAAGAATCACTCTAAAGATCAGATTATTGGCAACAAGAATGAAGTAGTTGTTACTAGGAGAAAAATCAGAGAACAAGTAAACTTCTCACTATTGTCCAAGATAGAACCAAAGAACTTCTCTGAAGCCAACAAGGATGAGAGTTGGATTCATGCCATGTAAGAAGAAAAAAATTAGATTGATAAAAATAAGACATGGGAACTTGTTCCAAGGCCAAAGGATAATAATGTGATTGGCACCAAGTGGATATTCAGAAATAAATTAAATGAAGATGGACATGCTGTTAGAAACAAGGCAAGGTTGGTTTGCAAGGGCTATGCACAAGTAGAGGGTATTGATTTTTAGGGGACATTTGCTCCTACAACAAGGTTAGAAGCAATCATGATGTGTCTTGCATTTGTGCAGCCCACAAAAAGTTCAAGGTTTATCAAATGGATGTCAAGTCAACATTCTTAAATGGTGATCTTGAAGAAGTCTACATTGAGCAACCTGAGGGATTTCAACTATCAGAAGATCAAAATTTGGTTTACAGACTTAGAAAATCTTTATATGGTCTCAAAAAAGATCCTAGGGCATGGTATGCAAGGTTAGACAAGTATCAACACCAACAAGGCTTCAAGAAAGGTATTGTAGATAGTAATCTCTACATCAAGATAGAAGGTGAGGACATGTTGATATTAGTAGTATATGTTGATGATATCATCTTTTGTGGCAATGATGGGATGTGCAAGAAGTTTACAGAAGAGATGCAGAAGGAGTTTGAGATGTCTATGATAGGTGAACTTTCATTCTTTCTTAGACTTCAAACTTCCCAATCAGACAAGGGTATCTTTATTTCACAAGAAAAGTATGCCAAGGAGATGTTGAATAAGTTTGGTATGGATGACTGCAAACTAGTAAGTACACCTATGGTAACATGTTGTCATCTTAGCAAGGATGATGAGTCACTTCAAGTTGATCAGACTCTCTATAGGTCCATGATAGGAAGCATATTATACTTGACTGCATCAAGGCTAGATATCATGCAAGTAGATTGTATGGTGGCTAGATTTCAAGCTGATCCAAAAGAGACACATGTGAAGGTTGTTAAAAGGATTTTCAGATACTTGAAGAACACATTGGATTATGCATTGTGGTACAAAAAGGGAAAGGACTTCTCTCTGACTACATATAGATGTAGATTAGACTGGAAACATTTATGAAAGGAGAAGCACATGTGGTGGAGCTTTCTTCCTAGGTGATTGGTTGGTTTCATGTTTAAGGAAGAAGCAAGATTACATTTCTCTATCAACATTAGAAGTAGAATACATAGCTGTAGTATCTTGTTGTACCCAGGTGTTGTGGATGAATCAGACATTAAAGGGTATCAAGGTAATACATGATGATCCCATTCCTATTTTGTGTGATAATACAAGTTCCATCAACATATCAAAGAATCATGTGATACAATATAGAACCAAACATATATCCATTAAGTATCACTTGTTGAGAGAAAAGGTTGCAGATTAGGAGGTAAAGTTGGAGTATATCACCACAAAAGATCAAATTGCAGACATTTTCACAAAGCCTCTTCCTAAGGATACTTTTGAATATCTTAGGTAGAAGTTAGGAGTTATTTCTCCTTCTCCTAGTTCTCACAAGTATAAGTGCATCTGAAGCATCTAACTAGGGGGAGCAGCTCAAGGAATATTCATTATCCCTGGTTGGACAATGGCTACCTCTCAGGGGGAGTAGGTAGATAAAAGACATTATAGATGATCAAGTTTGATGCATATAGGCAGAGACATTTCTACATTTCTGAGCATCATAATACAGAGTTAGAATCATTTCTCTTGGCTTGAGCATACTGATAGGGGGAGACTACTTATCCGTTGCCCTTGATGTCAAAGGGTGAGAGATTAGAGAAAATCATACACTTGTGGAAAGTGTTTCCATTAATGATAAAGGGGGAGATTGTTGTACATATTGTTATTGATGTCAAAGGAGTTGTAAAATTAGACATGTGATAGTCTGAAGGTGACTATGACAACCAGAACGTGACTGGCCAACAAGCACTTGGGTTTGTCTTTTGTGTGGTCTTATAGGTTGTAGTCTTAACGTGGATAGGGGAGATGCTTGCCAAGATCTTTGCAGCTTAGTCATCCATGTACAATGCAGTTTGGTGACTAAATATCATTGTTCCAAGGATAGTAATGGATTAAATAGTTACTAATCATGAGGGTAATTGGAACCTATCAAGTGTTACAAGATTGGAAGGCATTTCAATAAAAAACTTGTTAATAATTAAGCATTGTTAATAGTATTTGTAGTGCTACTAATGAGGGGATTAGGCTGGAGGAAAGTAGAACTATTCCTGTAGAAGACAAAGCAGATGGTTTGGTTGGTGTGGCAATGTCATCAAAATTTTGATTATTCTTGGAAAAACATGCCTCTTCAATCCTAGATATGCTTTCTTTGAATGCACTTCAAGATGAGAAATCATTGAGACGTAAATAATGTATCTGTCTCTCCTCTAGTCCTAGTGACATGAACTAAGTGAGTCATGGAAACATGAATAGAAGCTACAAATAGAGATGCTATTGCAGTAGCAAAGAAATTTCCTTCAATACTTATTGATGAATCCTCAAAATCCAAGCTTCTTGGTGACATGAGCAGAGCAAGTCATGGCAGAAGGAACTGAAGCTACAAATGGAGAAGTTACTGTAGTAGAAAAGAAACTATTCTCAATACTTATTATGAAGTTCTCGAAGCAAATCTTAGAGACACAACATATGAGGGAAACAACAACTATAATTCAAGAGCTTACTTAGTTATATGAAGGTGACATAGTCTGTGAAAGGAAACAACAATTGTAATGCAAGAGTTTACTCATTTAGATGGAGGTGACATAGTCTATGATGGAGACAACAACTATGATGTAAGAGTTTATTCAGTCAAGTGGAGTAAGATTTCCTTTCGAATCCAAGATAGATAAAATGGTGAATACAAATTAGATCTTTTATGAAATTAGAGATTAAGCCGACTAAGATCATTCATGAAAATTGAGATCACACTGACTAGAGGATATAGGTTTGTCTAATTTAAAGGTTTGCAAGCTAACCTTGCTCAACAATAAGAACAAGCCATGTATACATACATACATACATACATATATATATATGTACAATTCACAATTCACATGTAATAAGGTATGGTGTGTGAGAAAAAAAGAAAAATCAAAAGGTAGACACTATCTGATATCAGGTTGATTTCTATGCTACATGAGTTAGGGTTCCTTTCGAGAGAAATGAATAGAGGGACATTGTGTAGGATGGTGTGCAACTTGTAGAAGAGTTGGAGAACAAGTATGATGTAGTTGAGGTGATGATAGTAGCATGACAAACTTATCATCAAACTGTAGAGATTGAGTAAGCATATGAAATTAGTAAGAGTCATCAAAATTAGTCTAATGTGTCCATCTATAGAAGTATGATATAGTAATTGCATTGTGTAGAGGTTGATGCCTCATCTAATTTATATTGTATGTGTTGTAGCACATTAGGGGATTGGTGTCTCTACTAGGTTGGTGCCCATAAAGTAGTGTAATAGGGGGGTTAGTTCTTCCTTTGAGTTGGTGTTCATAAATTAGGGGATTGGTGTCTCCTTTGGGTAGGTTCCCATAAAGGTTATTGTAAACTTCATTTTGTTTTGTGAGGCTAGATTTGGAGAGTAGAGCCAAATAGCTAACTCTCCATGGTTTTTCCAATCTTGGGTTTCCACATATATGGTGTGTTATATGTGTGTGTGTGCTATCATGCTTTTCTTAGTTTAAATGTTGCATTTGTTTGATAGCATCTAAAGTGCAAAATTATTAAATACCGATTCACCCCCTCTCAGTACTACATTATGTTTAACAATTTTTTCTATAGGACTAACCCTTTCTTGCAGCAATCAAGAGTAATAACCTGTAACCAAGATTGTAGAGTTCCTATAGCAGAGGACCACATCCCTATAGCTGAAGAACCCACTTCTTGTAGCTAAGGGACTAATTCTTTCAACAAGGCATGCAACCACCTATAGTTGTCGAACAACAGTCAAATTTCCCTTTTCCAATAGGAACGAGTTCCAAAAGTAACAAGGAGAGAATGAGTAACAGTTGGAAAGCATCCCTCTTTCAGCCAATAACATGTGAAGATTGGATAAGTTCAATATAATTGTTCTTATGTCTTTGAGTTAGTTTCCCTGTATTAAAGTCCTAATTGGAATACTCCTCTTTGATTGTTCCAAGTTCTAGTTTCCAAATACAATTTTACTTTCCAAAAAATAAAGAGCCCTTCCTTTATATAATGGGAAGTGGGATGATTGGTTTTTAGTCTTCATTAATGTATGAACTGCCACTAGATGTGTATTTATTGTTTTCATCCATTAAATCTAGGATGGTTGGATTTTCTCATGAGTGTATCATCTATTTTCAATCAACAAAAAAGAGTTTTCAATATAGCTACTTTACTTTTACTCTTGTGTATGGTGATTTGATTGAATGCGTTGATTAAATAGTTGATAAGAGAAAAGGACACAGTCACTCCAAGAAAGGGCACACTTGAGGTGGACTTTAACATGTTAGCTTAAAATTAGTGTAATCTAAATTAGATTTCAAAACTATATTTTCTTGATTACATTTCAAATTGTTACTCTCTTTTAGTTAGGAAGTAGTTAATATAGTTGGATTCATATTTTATAAAATAGTTTCCTTTTTTTAGTATTTTCTTCCCTAGTTTATAGATAATATCAATTACTAGCTACAAACAGCCATAGTATCCCAATTCCTAGAATTCTTCAACTATACATACAATATAGGTACCATTTAAGAAGATATGCCCCCTAGTTTGACATTGTAAATGTAGCACCTTGTAACTAGTGAGTCACTTGATAAGGGATACCTTGATCTATTGAGTAGAGTGCATGCTTTTACTACATTAGATTTGTTGGTTAATAATGGAGTTAGACACCATCCCATCCACTATCTCCCTCTCTACCCTATCAACATCCCATCATCCCTTCTTGCTTGTGATCTTAATAAAGACTGGGGAAAAATACTACAACATGCTTTGGACACCTCTTGGCATACATCATTTTCAAGCATATCCTACCAATGTCCATCCCACTCACACATACCAATGCCTTGTCATGAATGACACATCTTGAGTGGGGCATCTTATTCCTATGTGACATAGTCTTTGTAGATCACATCTGAACCCCCTCCACTCACCTATTCTAAATTCTCTATCCATGACAAACCATATCCCCATCCCCATCTTTTTCCCCTCCCCTATCCAGCTTAAACATCATTTCGATATCTAGGGTCTGAGCACTCCATTCCCCCATCTATCACCTAGTCCCTTCATTGCCCCATCCAAATCATCCCACAATCACTCATCGATAAGACTTGTTTTTTTCTCATCTTAATGATTCCTCATAGTAGATATTGGAAAGAATCCAACAAGAATATAAGTAAACATGGGTGGCCAAGAAGACTTTACACCATATCTAACAATATACTGACTACATAATTTTGTCCATATTATATAAAGACTATTTAATGGAACTATAATAACATCCTCCTTCGTCTTATATAACATAATTATTATTTCATATATGCAAGACATAAAGGAGTTTATTGGAAAAATTGGTAGTTTGTCTTAACTAGATTAAGTACTACAATTTCTCCAAGCTAAACATTGGGAGGACAAGGATAGAGTGTGAGGTCAATCTATGAGTTTCTTGTCTATCCCTTATGCTCGTGGTATCTGATTTCAAGAGCCTAACTAAGCTTTTGTTAAATGTTTTTCTCATAAACTAAGTAAACATTAATTATGCCTTAAATTAGAGATATTTTGAAATTGGTAATGAAACATGCAGAATGGATCACAAAAATGCAAAGAAAGAGTTTCAAAGACTGTGCACCCAGATTTTAAGGGCTAACTAGACTAGGGCACCCACTCCTTAGTTTTGAAAGTTCCTAAAACTGGAAATCTTCTGCATAGGCTATCTGACACTCCCAAATGGATTCCAAATCCTAGAAATTGCCCCTAGTTAGAGTAGGGTGCCCGCTCTTTAGTCCCCGCAAGTGTCGGAATCCAAAAACCCAAAAGTCCATGATGGATGTACCTACAATATCCTCCTTCCTGTAGCTTCTTTTTGCTGGAACCTACAAAATACAATCTGCTCCTACAAAAGAAGGAGAAATATGTTGCAGCTATATAGGAGCTTGCCTTAGTCAAGCCCCGTCTTTGGTATTTCTACCTCAACAATAGCCAGAGATAAAGATTTGGAGAAGTGTGTGTAAACCTAATAATGTGTATGCAAAACTATCAAACCCTAGATGTCTCAATCAAGGGAAGATCAACAACTTGCTTTGAATCAATAAACACATACAACTTCACCTCAAGGAGATGAAAAAAATGAAGATTTGCATGAACAAGAAGGTGAATCAACAATGTCCGCGGAGGATCTCCAAGCTTGATGTTGGAGGCTTCAATCCTTCTCCCGATCATGCAAAGGGTGTACAAACCCTAGGAAGAGCAAGATAGTCTCAAGATCTTGATTCCTAATATCCATCCATTGTCTCCATGATAGCAAATATAAAATGCTTTCGAAAGCTTCAACAAGTCACTTATCTTCAATGGTAATTTTGGCAGAGTTTTGGCATCAAGCTTGCATAAGAATTGTGTACATGATAAAATGATTTTCAAATGTCTTTTTATATCTAGCTTTTAGGGAAATTCAAATTTTGAAATAATGTCTTGATATCGCGCGAAAACTGAGAATTTGAAAACGGAATCCCGAGGCACTTGGCGGGAGCTAACATCCTGCCAAAATTCAAAATTATGGTAAACATGGGAGGACTAGGGCATGGGTGCCCAAGTCCAAGCCCCCAATTTCTACCCAGATCTACTTTTTGGGGGTCCCAAGGAACTGTAATTTAAACTCCCTTTTCGGGTTCCATAAAAAGGTTACCTCAAAAAGTGAACATTTTGCAACTAGACTTAGACAATCAGGTTTTCAGGAAGGTCAGAAAGAAAAAGGTTGAGAGGTCACCCAAAGTGAGGAGCTAAACTAAGGGAAATTGTACCATTCCATACAGAAGGACAATTTCTAACATTACATTTAGCCCCCACTTTAGTGGCCATATGACACTATGTGCATATGCAACTAAAGGAAAGTAAATACATCAATCATGAAAAGGATACCCAAAAGGATACTATAGAGGAAGCTGAAGTATTAGTGCCAAGAAGGAAGAAGCCCCCAAGTCTATAATCTTGCAAGACCACAAAGTCAGGAACCACAATCTATAAAGGAACACTTGTCAGAAAATCAAAACTAAACCAACTTGCAACCACCACCAATGAGTTAGAACATAAAACACTAAGGGGTTTGAGTGATGAGACATGATGAGGTCGGAAATTGAGGGAGATATATGCCCCCCTTATTTCTACTTGCTTAGCCCAAAAAGGTGAAACAAGGAGATATCCACAGACGTCGATTTCGAGGAAACTTGATGAGAAATGTGTTATGAGGGTCATTTGAAGAAACAATGCTCAAACACAACACATTGGGTAAGAAAGAGAGCGTAACTAGGATTCCAACACAACAAATGACACTGAAATTAGAGTTTGACAGTTTAAGAAAAGGGCTCAAGAGTAAAAGAAATCAATCTTGCACCTAGTTAGGGATAGGAATTCTCACTCATTTACTTTATGTAAAGGGGAGTTGTCACTTATCACTTACTCATTCTTATTTCTTGTCATTGTAGAAAAGTAGAGGATAGGAGAATAGGAGGACAACCATGTCAAGCTAATGCCCATATTAGCCACCATAACTAGAGATGCTCCGAGCTTGAGTAGCAGAGAGGCATTTCGAGGCCGAGGTAGGGTCCTAATCTTGCACTTCTATCATCTTTTAGTTTACTTTTTGTTTTGACTTTATCACTTGCTATGCCAAGGGGGAGGAATGGATAGGGGTCCCTGAGAGGAGCGCCCAAGTCCACCTAGGGCGCCAGAGTCTCTCTAGGGCACCCTACTCCCATAGGACGCCAGTGTCCCTCTGGGGCGCCCTAGTCTTCAGGTTGTGCCTGGGTCCACAAAGGACATGGGCCCTAGGCACATGTACTCTTTTTTGTCTTTGATAATTACTTTTAGTTTCTTGATGAGATTCTGATGTTTTTTCTTACTTTTCGATTTGTAGGACATCCTTGAGTTACGTGAGCACACAGGTGATCGCCTGATGGTGCTTCTACAAGAGCATGTCAGTTCATTGTCCACTACAAAGAGAGAGCACCTGTAGATAGTGGGCCTATGGTGGGTGTTTGATATGCCCAGAATCATATTCCACTACACTATGTTGATGGCATTGATGGAGAGATGAGATGCAGATACATCCACATTTCACTTACTGACAGGTGAGATGACCATCACGCTAGAGGATGTGTACAGGATCCTTTGAATTCCCATCTGAGGAGAGACAATGAGGATAGTAGGACATCACTCAATGAGGTACACCTGCAAGAGTTAGTTATATTGCTTGGGTCACACTGTTTCTTAGGCAGAGCGAGGACACATTTAGCTCTGACTTCTAGAGCAAGGATGCGGTGACATTCCCTTCCTACAAAGGATTATGATAGTCATAGTCGCACTAGCCATCACACCAGATGGACGAGGCACTCACCTACATGGGGGTATCATTCACACCATTAGGGAGATGGAGGAGCATCAGACGGTCTATGCATGGGGGCATAGTATGCTTGCACACCTTTACCATGACTTGGGGTGATATGTCCATTATGAGATGCATAGTTTGATGATCTGCACATTACTACGAGTTTGGGCTTTTGAGCACATCAGGTGCACATGACTGGTGGGTTATCCTATAGAGGTAGCATTCACCCATCCACATGTTTACACCTATCCATTGGTCAGGTGTTGGAGGCACGATAATCTACTATACTAGAGAGTTGTTTTTGACATATTACAGCATGGCGACATTATCTGGAGACTATATCACGGCTACATCAAATGGCCTGGACAACATAGGCAGTTAGTGAGGATGTAGATGGATCAGATGATGGCTAGTTTCCTCGATCATGCATTGGCTTGGTTCCATTTTGATAGGGTGGCATGGTAGTTTAGACAAATACAAGATGTTCTAGCTGTTCATCTAAGCTATGCGCATGCTGCATGTAGCGTAGTCAGGGCAAATACTATCTGACGGCTAACGGTATTAGACATGCCACTTAGTGATGATGAGAGTCCTGAGTATGTAGAGCTAGTGTCAGACATAGATGATGTCAATTGTACCTGAGCATATCAGACCTAGTGGCACATAGCGTGACCTGCTCCTATCTTTCCACCTAGTCACCCTATAGGCAATGCTTGACCTTGGGCGAGTCATGCTAGTGACATAGGGGTAGAGGATGATGTTAGTGATTTTGTAGGATACTATGATCTCTATGAGGATGATGAGGATGACAGGGATGAGTTAGAGGAGGTCCCACCATAGTACGTCTTCAGAGCGAGACCACGACAAGGCCAGAAGGAGGTAGACATTGACAAGGAGATTGAGTCAAGACCATGGTCTAGGGCTCATGGTCCTATACCTGCAGGTGATGCGAGACCTAGTCAGAGAGAGCGGGGGAGAGTGGTAGGTCTATTCCCCCAGATATAGATTAGACTGCAGAGCTCATCATGCCTTCAGCGATCCAAGATCCATCCTGGTGAGATGGAGATCCAAGTTAGGTTTGATTTATTATTTTGATGCTTTGTATAGTTCATTATTTGTGATATTTTATGAGATTCTAGTATCCATCTTATCCTCTATTTTGCAATTGGGACAGACTCTTGGTGAGACTTTTTGGGTCCCGTCATAGTAGACATAGTACCTATAGATGTCTTAGAGTAGTGAGTGTGGGCGGGATATTCACCATGGTCATCTGCTGGGCGACATTGTAATGCCCCTCCATTCTCATCTAGGATGTGCAGATGGTCTAAGGAGCATGGAGATGAAGGTAAAATAATAGGAATATTTAGGGTATGTTAGACAGTTGATGTTGTACATTATATGATGTTGGTAGATGCTACATTCATGTTGACGACATTCTTGATTATGCTCATGTGTGGTTTCATATGACAGTTAGTATGTTTTATCGATAATCTTTGTTGTGACACTGATAATTTATATGCTCTGACATTGTTTTAGATTCAGGTGATTATGATGTTGATCTTACTATGGTTGTCATATGTTAGAATTGATTTTTATGCGACTGATTCTGTATCATAGGATGTTATGCTGTGATGTTTTGTGTGGATTAATCTTATTATGTGTATCATGCGATTATCTGATGATGGTTCTTATTTAGTCATTCAGTAACTGATTGCTATGTATGTTATAATTATGTGTTTGATGTGATGGTGAAAGGGGTAGTGTCACATTACTCATGCGTGAGTACCCTGCTACGCTGTGATTCCCCTTCATGGTGTATTTGACTATATATATATATATATATATCTGTGTGTGTGTGTCTATTTATTCAACTGTTTGGTTGCTACAGGATACAGGTACTAGACATCAACTCTACCTAAATTGACGGGTCTGAGTGTGCCTTAAACCCAATAGAAACTATTGAACAGAGATAACATGTGGTCCCCTAGTTAGCCATCATCCTTGAAAAGGATGAGTATCCAGTTTTGCACCCAGTCAGTGTTGTCTGTATGGGCATAATGGTCAGTCATTGTCATTGTGGTCATGCTTTCGATCATGCATTGTGTCAAGTATATTTTGGCATTTGGGTTATTTTGTTTGGAATTGTTTGATTAATGTTTTGGTTAATTGCTTCATTACAATAAAATTATTAAGTCAAGAGTGCACTTCGATAAATAAATATAGATGCTTTTATATAAATTATAGTTGTGTGGAAATATGTATTATTATGTCTAAAAAAGATTCTCTTTCTTTATTATTATTGCCTTAAGTAATTATTTTCTATTTTGGCCACTTGGAAGAAGTGGCAGTTATGCACCTCAAGACGGAATCTTAGAAATAATTGTTTCTTTTGTGTAAGAGACCAATTTTAGAAAAGTAGAAAGAAACTATTTTTGTTTGGTTGTAAATGAAATAAATAGCAAATTCTAAAATAAATAAAATCAGAGAGAAATTATTGTTTGGTTAAAAATAGCAAATTGTAAGAAAGTAATAAAGGAGAATCTTTTGGAAGAAATTATGGGGGTGGTTATGCATGCTCAACTTTATTTTGAAATCTGAAGACATAATTTTGGGGAGGAGCGTGCATTTGAGATAGGAGGATATGTTTTATGTTTTGGGGATCTCTCTCTCTCAGGAAGTTTTCATTTTTCTTTTGGCACCGTAAACCATAACTTCCAGAAGAAAAGACTTGGGGAAAATGGATGGGAGTGAAGATGTGATAGAAGAAATATTCTAGGTATGGACTGAGATATGAATCTAATTTATTGTTGCATTAGATTTAGTAAAATATTATGTGAATTCTCTTCTACATTTTCTGAACCTAGTCTGTTGCATTAGCCATAACTTTACTTTTACAAACTGGGTTTCTCTAATTTTTTTATATATGGTGTACAACCTAGATATCTAAATTATATCTGAAAATTAGCCATACCTAGTTTGTCATTTTTGAGATATGAATATTTTTTGACTGTCTACCTCTCACCCATTTCATCTCTGTTTTAGTAGTCTGTTACGTTAGCCATAAATTTACTTTTATGAACTAGGTTTCTCTAATTTTTTTGTATATGGTGTACAGCTTGGATATCTAAAGCATAGCCAAAAATTAGCCATACCTATTTTGTCATTTTTGACCTATGAATATTTTGTGACTGTCTACCTCTAACCCATTTCGTCTCTATTTTAGTAGTCTGTTGCATTAGCCATAACTTTAGTTTTACAAATTAAGTTTCTCTAATATTTTTATATATGGTGCACCGCCTAGATATATAAATCATATCCAAAAGTCAGCCATACCGAGTTTGTCAATTGTGAGATATGAATATTTTGGGACTGTCTACCTCTCACCCATTTCGTCTTTGTTTTAGCAGTTTGTTGTGTTAGCCATAACTTTATTTTTACGAACTGGGTTTCTCAAAATTATATATATATGGTGCACGATCTGGATATATAAATCATATCTAAAAATTAGCCATACCTAGTTTGTCATTTGTGAGATATGAATATTTTGTGACTATCTACCTCTCACCTGTTTCATCTCTGTTAAAACAGTTAGTTGCGTCACCAGTAAATCTATATTTTCAAACTAGGTTTCTCTGAGATTTTTCAACAAATTCATTTTGTACATATCCTATGATCATTTCTTTCCATCATATGACTCTCTTTGAGGCATTCTACCAATCAGTCTATGTGCCATGTCTATGCTTTCACATTTTGCATTGTTGGTAGCTTCTAAAGCCTTCTCAACAAATTCATTTTGTGTTGATCCTATCATATGCATGTGGTTAAAAGTGTGGTAGATTTGATGAAGATGTTAGATCTATAGGAATGTTTTGTTGTTCTGTATTTCTTTCCTTTCAAGCTAAACTTAGAACAAGGTTCTTTTATTGTAGCTTCGGGTTTTGTATATTGTGATTCTAACTAGTGTAAGAGATTTATAGCATGGGCTTTTAGTCTTACTTATATATCTATATTTAATAGTATTTACAAAATTGTCTATATTATTAATGAAATCTACATCAGTGCAAATAGTGTAAATAATTGTTGTGTTTAATTTGTATGCCTTAGGGTTATTTGCATGTTGTTCACAATCATTTTAATTAAATGAAATTAAAATAAGTCTTGAGAATTATTAGTTAAAATATTGTTGCTCATGGACACTTATATCTTATGATCATATTGTAACTATTACTAGTGATTAGAAAGTTACAGTTCTATATTATTGAGATAGATTCACTTTAGAATTGTTCAATGATTGATCATGCTTGGATTAATGTTACATTCCTTAAAAATATTGTTGAAGGGTATTAGTTTATGATTTGCTTTGAGAGTGAATCTGATGTGAAACCATTGAGTTTTTAATGGTGTCAAGTGTTGTGTCATTTGGGGAAGTTGTTTCTAGAGGCCTAGGAGGGTGTGATTGTGTGGGGGTTGGCTCTGTGTGCATCATGTGAGTTGAATGAAATGTATTCTTGAAATGTTTCCTCCTATTCATGTTGGTATGATACATGTGCAAGATGGATAATGTCTTGCTCAGTGTACCTATTCATGTGGTTATGATGACTATGCAAGATGGATAATGCCTTGCTTAATGTACCTATTCATGTGGTTATGATAGCTATGCAAGATGGGTAATGCCTTGCTCCGTGTAATGTGAAATGATGTATATTTTGTGTTGTAAATGTATCATGATGAGAAATGTGATAGTTCATGCTTGGGATTTGTTTTAGGCTTTGAGAATCTAGATGCAGTGAAGGGGGAATGGCTTTCAATGTGGGGCCAACACCCAAAGTGGCTTGTGAGGGTAACCCATTGGAAGTTGTTAATCTAGTGATAACTTAATAATAAATTTAGAGGGTTGGGTAGTTTTCACACGAATCAAGATAATTGGATGCCTCACTCATGCCTGTAGTGCTTGTTCAGGCTAAGGATGAGATGAGAAGGACGTGGTTGGCAAAACCAACTTCCTTGTCCTCACAAAAGGAATGTTGGTTCCACATGTGTCATCCTATGGGGCCGATGTCTAGTGAGAGACTATCAGGGTAACCCATGGATGGGGGCTAACGTCTAGCTAGATACTATCAGGGTAACCCATGTTAGGACCATGAGATGACATTCATCCCTACTACAATCTAGCATTCTCTAGTTGTGTCATCCCCTTTGTTTTGTGAATGCCTCTAGAAGTGATGTTTGATTTACTTGTGATATTCTTTTTGACTCATGTTGTACTGAAGTCTTGTGTAGTCCTTGTACTTGTTAGTCTACTATCTTTCTTGATTGTTTTCTTAGTGGGATCTTATTGTCATCTCCTAGCACGGGGGGGTGGACCTTAGGATTCCACATGGTTGGGTGGTTGTGCTTTTATCTCCATTGGTTTCCCTTACTATTGTTCATGCAAGAGAAGGATGTACCTTGTATGGCAGATTTTAGATCTTTCTCTAGCTTGAGGAGACAAATACTTATGATCATGTTTCAGTCTTGCATATCATTTGAATCATGTACTATTATATTGATATATGTACTCCAATGTAATCTAGATAGCGATATTGTAAACAATGTAATGTTGTACTCTCTTGTAAAGGAACTTGTCTATGTACTCGTGATCTTATGTGCAAAATCTTGATGTTACTTATCTGATGATATAATATGGAATTGTATGTGTTTATTTATCTGATGCAATTAGACTTAGAATTCAATCTATGTTTGTTAGTTAATTGATAATGTTGGTTAGATCTTGTTTTAGTTTGTTAGTAATGCAGCCGTAGAACCCTAGAGGATAAAGCTTAATTTAAATGTTATGAATAAATATATGATTGTTGTTATTTCTTTCATTTAAAAAAAAATATTTGTCCTTTTTGTAAGCTTAGTTGTCTTATCCTCTGGGTTCTTTGGCGGGGTGTTACAGACATGCAGAGATTTTTATGCCTTTCATCCGGTACAGGACTGCTATAGAGGCTATGCTAGAGTAGTCTACACGAGAGAGAGGAGTTTCAATAGAGGGTTGAGCGAGTTGAAGCTGTGCTTAGGGTGCATTGAGAGAAGATGGTAGCGGTGCCTACATCAAAGGTAGAGCTAACTGTCAGTGAGTTCTTACTGAATGAGGTTCATTAGGTGAGATCTAACAGAGACAGGGTTTAGTTTGAGAGAGACTAGTACTAGAGGATGTACCAAGAGGCACATGAGCAGATGATAGAGATGAGAGGTGAGATCAAGGGGTTATGATGGTGAAGCATCTCTAGGAGTCATTCATGATCTGTAGCCACACATGGTCAGGCTTCTATCACTTGCACACCATGAGGGCGTGAGGGTATTGGTGATCGAGGCTTAGCTATGTGATATATTTATTTAGGCACTGCAACATCCCATTTTGTCCTAAGGGATAGTCGACTTAGATGTATATTTAAAACTGAGGATATATATGATGTTTATTTCTTTTCATTTGTGTAATGGTTTTTGATCTATCACATGTGATTTTTGTAAAAATGCAACTAGTGATGATATTTAAATGCTATAATTAATGCTATTGTGATATACTAAAAATTCTTAAAAGAACATGTAGTAATAAGCACAATGATCAAGCATTTTACACATAATCCAAATTTTAATGCTATATTAAGTTAATACTAAAGTGATCTAAGGAAAGAATAATTAAACAGGATACAACAATGATCAATTGAACAAATATGAAATGCTAAATGAATTAAGACAAAATAGTAAATTTTGCCAAAATTGAAGCTACTCTATATAATAAATTGGCTTAGGAACATTTAACATTAGATCTTTTAAGCATAAAATCTTCTGAGGTGCACTGCATTAATAGGTTCCTTAAGAGATGTACCTTGCTCATCAGCTAACTTATATGCTCCAGATCTAAAAGTTTTAGTAATTATGTATGGTCCAAGCTAATTAGGGCTGAACTTACCTTTTTCACCAGGCGGTGTGTTTACATTGCATTGATTTTCATAAAGAACCAGATCTCCAACGTTGAATGAATGTTGTATGACTTGCACATTATAGGATCATTGTACACCTTTTTTATAAGCCTTGAGGTGCACAAGAGTGTTAATTTGTCTTTCGTCAAGCATCTCAAGTTCTTGTAATCTTTGCTCACATTCCGTGTCATCATCCATGATGTCTCTTAGGGAAATTCTTAGGGAAGCAATTTCTAACTCCAAGGGCATTATCATGTCTGTGCCATAAATGAGGTTATATGGTGTATTCGCAGTAGGTGCTTGAATGCTTGTTCTATAAGCCCACAATGCGTATGATAATTGAGTATGCCAATCTTTTTTATGTTTATTAACAATTTTTTGTAAAATCTATCCAATAATTTTGTTTAAAGATTTTTCTTGGCTGTTTGATTGAGGATAATAAGGTGTAGAGAAGTGATGTTGTATATGGTATTTTTTGAGGAACTTTTTCATATCCTTGTTCTTAAATGGTGTACCATTGTCTGAAACGAGGGAGGAAGGTATTCCAAATCGATAAATAATGTTGTCTTGTATAAATGGATAGATTACATTAGTAGTTGTAGATCGCAAGTGGACTACTTTGACCCACTTTGTAAAATAATCAGTGGTGGTAATGATAAACATATGCCCTTGAGAGGAGGGTGGGGAAATTTTACCAATTAGATCCAAGCCCCTGTTGGAATTAGTCCGGACAACTGAGAGGGGAGGTGAATCAGTTATCTCACAAATTTAACCTTTTCTACTTTTAATTTTTTTATCAACTTACAATCACATTAATCATGTAAACATTAAAGCATGAATCAACAACACACGAGAAAAAATAAACTAAACACACATAACACCAAGATTTTTATGTGGAAACCCGGTTAAGGGAAAACCAGAGTGGGAGTTAACCCACAAGATTCGTACCCTGTTAAAAGTACTTAGAAGAAAAGAGAAGGCACATTCCTTCATGCTCACTGCCCAGAACTCACTGCTCAAGAGAGGCTCACTGCCTACAGAATTTATGTTTAATACAGAAAGAATTAACTGATAAATAGCATCTCCTTCATGCCTAGTTCAGTTCCATTGAATGCTCACAAAACTCATACTTTGCCCCAAATACTTCTTCTCTAACTCTTCATCAAAATAACTCTTGTTCTTCTGCTTCTCCTCTGCTCTGCTCTGCCTTTGATCCTTTCTTCAGATTATATTCTTTTTGCACAAAGATAATTTTTCACAACTCATCAACAAGTATTTATACGCTTCATCAACCTCCAAATGAACATCAAGATCAGCACTACTAACATCTGACTTAATGTGAATCACTAAGCTGTCAGCCAAACATAATTGGGACTCAAATCAACACACCATGCTCCATAGAAATGCTCTTAGATCATCCACACCACGCTTGAATCATCCAGTCGGCCAAGACTGGGAAGAACAAAAACATCAAGAAGGAAATCTTCATTGACAAGCTCAAAATTCAATGTAGACCTCCAACATAGCATCACATAATCCAAAGACCTCCACAAGTACATTAAATTCAACAAAAACATCCATACTCCTCCAAATCATCAAAATCACTTGTATCTTCCTCCAGAACCTCATGAACACTAGCTGCCATGACTGTGACATTAGAAAGATTTATTGCGGATCTCCAAACCATGAACCACTTGAATGGATGATACACACTGACTTCCCAAACATGCCTCTAGATCCGCAAATCATCATTTAACATATCTGAAACAATCTAGACCTCTTTCCTATCACTTTGTCTCTTCTAAACACTGCAAAACTGGTTCAACTTAGATGGCTATAGCTTCTTTAAATCTTCATGCAAACCCTTCAAAGCTTAACTAGAGCTTCTTCATATAATCCTCTACTGAGCCATATGGTCTGCATACATTGATCCTCATTAATTTTCTCAATATCTTTAACAATCCAGTCTTCTATATAGGCAACAAAATAGGATACAGTTGACACCAATGGCAACATGGATATGTTGACATCAATGACAACACCAATTAGACACATATTTGCAACAATCTCCCCCTTTGTCATTAATGGAAACATATGATGTGAAAAATTAATTCAACCATCAAGACAAGAACTTCTCCCCCTTTCTCTTATCACTTCTGCAACTACTTTCTTCACTACTCCCCCTTTCATCAACAACTAGTTTTTCACATGATTTCTCTCCCCTTTTGACATCAATGGCAAAGGGCACATATTTGAAATCTTTTATCCTGATTTTTGTTTCAAACCAAAATTAAAAATTGCATGCAGACTACTCCCCCTGAGTAGTGCCTCCTTAACATCAATCCAGATCATAAGATATGATTGTGAGTTCCACTAGACTGATGCACTTTAGTGCATCTTAATTCTGATCAGGAGGGGTAATAACCCCTAACTTCTCTCTGAGATACTCAAAGGTATCCTTGGGAAGAGGCTTAGTGAAAATATTTGCAATCTGATCCTTTGAAGATACAAACTCCAACTTGACTTCATTCTCATTTACCTTGTCTCTCAAGAAATGAAACTTGATGGATATGTGCTTTGTCTTTTAATGCAACAATGGATTCTTTGAGATGCTTATTACACTTGAATTATCACAAAAGATTGTGATAGGCTCCTCGAACACAATTATGATGTCCTTCAACATTTGCTTCATCCACAAAACTTGAGTACAATTGTTTGCTGCTGCTATATACTCTACCTCTAATGTAGATAGGGATATTGCCTCCTACTTTTTTCTTAGCCAAGAAACCAATCTACTTCCTATAGAGTGTAAAAACTCTACATTTTGAAAGGGTCACAATCTTGCTACGCGGGTTTCTCTATTTCTGTAAATGTTTCAAAGTCTTGCTACGCGGGTTTCTTATGCTCTATGCCGAAGCCACCAAGTGTCAAGCCCCAGTTAAAAGCCATGGTTTTGTTTCTAGCTATAACTTTTGTACGGATCGTGCCACGTGGTGGTTATGTTTCAATATATTTCAATTTTAGCTAACTGCGGAGGTCACTACGTGTCATTAGCGGAGGCAGTAACTAAACGTTTCAAAGTGAGCGCAGAGGTTGCCATGTGTCTCTCTGATATTACTGCAGAGTTTGCCGCGTGTTTGTTTCCATATCTTAAGGATGCTTAGTTAAGAGGATGGTGGGCCATAGTCTATCATGGTTTCAGTGATGTGAAGAACACCATGTGGTGGACACGGTGCTAGAGTTATAAAAGTTTATGACCCTTCTCTAGTAGTAACTAAAAGTTTCTAAGTAACGCGAAACTTGACAAGTGTCAGCTTCTGCAGGAGTTTCAAAAGGTTTCTAATGTTTTAAGAATTGTCGCTGAAGTCGCCACGTATCAGTTATTGCATGCTGTGGAAGATGCCACCTATCCCTATTTTCTCCTTTTGAAAGCTAGCGAGTGCTAAGGTTGTGGGTCCCGCTATTAATGAATCTCAAGTTTCAAATGATGTGGGTTGCAACAGTTGTTACCTACGGAGGCCACTTGAATATAAAGACACAGTTTTGTGAAATGTTGCGGATAAAGACACGTAAAAATTTCTAAATGGTGTGTAAGCCGCGAAGTGTTGATTTCCTATTCTTTCCTGAGAGACGAAAGAGTTTCAAGTTATGCGTGCGGATGCTGCCAACTGTCATAGTCTTTTTAATTTCAAGTATACGGAAGCCGCCAAGTGTCTTTCCCTTATAGAAGGAGTTGCATCACACAAATTTAGTTCTATCTAATGAGCTTGCGGAAAAGAGAAACTATTGCAGATTTGAAAGATCTTAACTATCAGAGACTTCCAGTTACCTTCAGTTCTATTAGGCAATTGGGATTCGATTGTTGTAGACAATCTAAAGTCAGATCTCAGGCTATAAATATGTAACATTTGTAATAGATTGACACATATAGATTGATATATACAGTTTTAGAGATAGAGAAAACATAGAGAGACATTTTTCTGTCATAGATTTAAGAGAAGTTGGGGACTTTTGCTATGACCATTTAATATCATTTGCCTTTATTTGGTTATTCTTGGTTAGAAAGTTGATGTAACTGTGCATGTATATGTGCCTCTTATATTGCTTGAAAATTAATGAGAAAGACTGAGTTCTGTGCCTTGGTTGATATTATTTGTGTCATTGCAAAGTGTCTGATTGTGAGCCTTTGATTTTATTCATTTCATCTATTTATGTTAATCATGTAGCATCTGCTCTTTAATGTAACTAAATCTTGAGGATAGTTTCACTGTGCTTAATTTGAATGAAACACTTTTACTCAAGCACATCACCATAGATAGATTTTCTTTAATTGTATCTATAATCTTGTTAACCTCTTACCTTTTTACCCAAAATCTATTTAAGATAGAGAAGAGCCAGCTTCTTTAAAATATGGAGGTTGTTTTAGGTAGCAAGTCCCACATTCCTAAAACTTCCCATGTTGGTGTTGGAACTTGCGCAACTTTATACATCAACAATTTTTGGCACCCTGGTGGGACTATTCTTGAAGTTTATGTCAAGATTGTATGAGCCAGAGAGCCATAGGGAGTCAGAGCCACGGACCTGTAACAAGAGCTCAATCTGCTGCTAATCTAGGCATTCTTTTGCCACCGCTAGTAGCTAATCTAAGGGAAGAGTGAATCAGCTTGCAGTAGCACAAAAGAGTAAATATGGGAGCACCTGTAGCCCCAAGAAATTATGCAAATTGGAACACTGGTAGTCCTCTAATTCTCCCAGTACCACCAGTGACCTGAAGAGCATCTGCAAGATGTATCTGATGTATGTGCAGTACATGTTATCACTCAACAGAATGTGTCCATAAGATTGTTAGCAGCCTCTTTCAAAGGAAAGGCCGTAGACTGGTATAGATCTCTGACTCCAAGCACTATATCTACATGGGATCAACTTGGTGATGCTTTCTTTGAAAGATTTAAAGAAAAGGGTTATAAATCTTCTTTGTTGCAACAATTGATTACTATCAAGAGGGCACCGCAAGATGCCATGACTAATTTCAACTCAATATTCCAAAAGACTTGGGAGATAATTCCTACTACAACAAGACCATTACTAGGTATGGCTATTGTATTTTACCTTAAAGCTTTAAACTCAGATATATCGGTGATGATTCAGTCTCTTGGAGGTCAGACACTACCAGATATGAGTTGGCAGTCAAGGCTGAAAATAACTTACTAGATGCTAGAAAATTGCCCCCAAGGCCTCTTATGCCCATGTTCCCAAAAATTACCTTACCTTTGCCTCAAGAAACTCCTAATCATACAGCCCCACCTATGTCTATGTATTCATTTCCTCAACAACCTGCTAAGGCAATCACCCTTGCTCAACCATTTGAAATGGATGATGTCAAGAACATTTTAAGAACCTTCTCAAATGAGATAATTAATCTAAAGAGACAACAAAATCCCTATCAAAAGCCCCCTTATCAAGGTTACCAAGGAAATAGACCTCCCTTTCAGCCAAATCAATATCAAGGCCCTCAGAGGCAAGCTAATCCTCAGCCTTCAAACCAGTTGGTTACAGTCCCTACACCTTTATAGACTATTCCTCTAAATCCTAATAGGGAAATTGTTCCAGGGTAAAATAATTTTGTAGATGGCACAAATGCTTGGTGCTTTCCCTGCAACAATGCCCATATGCCCAGAGACTATCCCAGAGGAAATTTGCAGCAAAAGATAGTAGAACAGAGAGGATTAGAAGGACAATTTTCAACTTCTAACGCTCAACCATATCAGTCTCCTGGTGTTCAAAATGCAGTCATGGTGGCCCAGATGCAAGGGATGTCTTTACAATAGGAAGATGAAATAGCTCCTGAGCATGCTTTATTTTCATGGATTGAAGAGGAAGATTTATTGTTCTTGAATGAAGCATCTACTTCCAAGAAGCCATTGGTGCAATCAGATTACTATGCCAGATCAAAGAGGAGAATGATGGAGCAGCCTGAAGCCACTAATAATGAGATCATGGGAGCTCCTCCATTTCAAGGTCATCAGAACATAGTTTCTAGACAAGAAATGCCTCAGCTTGTGCAGAATCAAGTAGCCTCAGGACAAGTTCTAGAAAAGTCAAGATACCCTTATTACTTAAAGGCCCAAGCATTAGGACCTATGAACATGGTGGAACAACTAAAAAGAACTCTAGCACATGTATCAATCTGGGATATGTTAGCTATTCCTGAGAAGAAGACACTGTTGTAAGAAGCACTGCAAGGCCAATAAGTCCCTAAACATACTGTGCTAAAGGAGGAACTACTAATAAAGGGAAGCTACAGTGCAAGTATATTGTACCCCTATAGACAATAGCCCTTTTGAACAATACATTTGAGGTAGGTAAATCTAAACCAGATCCCTTTTATTTGACTCTAATAGTTGGGAAGAAATTACTACATAATGCAATGATAGACTCTGGGGCTAGTACTATAGTAATGCCAAAGCAAATAGCTGATGCTTTGAAGATAAAATATGAGCCACTTACAAGAGGGGTCAAGCAGTTGGATGGGAAATCTATGCAAACAATAGGGAAAATCAAACAACTTCCCTTGCAATTGTACACTTGCCCCAATATAATTGTCAATCAGGATGTTGTAGTCATAGATATACCCCCTGTATTTGGTTTATGCTTATCCAGAGATTTCACAGCCAAGATAGGAGGTTACATGTCACATGATTAGTCACACCTCATCTTGAGAACCAAATATGGGACAAAGATGAAAATACTATTAGAACCATTATCCAAAGACCATATCACAAATGAAACAACCCCAAATTTAGAAGCATCCCATGCTATGCTGAATAAGGAGGAAAGAATCTTTGTTGAAGAGTTGGGTAATTGGACTGAGCATGACCAGGAAGAAGAAGAGAATGATTAGTTATTGACTATGATGTAGAGTGATCCCTATGAAAACTATGACTCTACGGCCTAGACACTTATGTTATATTTGAAGAAGACCAAGAGATTCCTAATGTTCTAAGAAAAGAAGTATCACAGAGTCAGGAGTTTGAAAGAAACTCAGAAATCTGGACCCTAAATTTTGATGGGGCTAGAAGTAAAAATGGAGTTGGAGTAGGAATTTGCCTTACTGCCCCTACTGGTGAGAAAATTTTAAGAGCCATTCGTTTTCAGTTTGCTTGTACCAATAATGATGCTGAGTACGAATCCTTGGTGCATGGACTCATGTTGGGAAAGAAAAAAGGAGTAAGGAGTCTGATAGTAAAAGGAGATTCTGAACTAGTAGTGAAACAAATCAGAGAAAAGGCAATAGCAAAAAATGTAAGAATGAGATCCTATAGGCATAGAATTTGGGACCTCATAGATGGTTTCGAGGCTTTTAATATTGAAGTAGTTCCTAGAGCCCAAAATTCTGAGGCAAATAGAATGACACAGATTGGTTCACAATTTGATCCAGCAACTAATCTACTAGTCAACAATGAGTCAGTCAAAGTTATAGTGAGACCAACTATTCCAGACAATGACCAAAATTGGCAAGTTTTTGATAATGATTCCCAAGTACTCTCATTGTTGCAACAATCAGGAGAATTTGCTTATCAATTGCACCCTAAAATTGAAGAAGCATATGGTGACCAAATTATTCAACTAAAGTCAAATAAGCTCCCTAAAGGACTGATTATCTTAGAAAACTTGTTTGACCTAGAAGATGTAAGCCTTGAGAAGAAGAGGTTTCAAGCAAATAGGGAGGATTATTCTGAGATCCAAGTTAGTGAAGGAAGAAAATTGAAGGTTGGCAATTCTACAACCTAGGAAGAAAAGAAAAGGTTGATTGATTTGTGTGAAAAATATGATAGGGTGATTGCTTGGACCTATGAAGACCTCCATGGCTATAATAGAGATATCATCCAGCACACCATAAGGCTTATTGAAGGATCTAAACCAGTTAGACAAAAACAAAGGCCAGTGAATCCTAGAATTGAACCTTTAATGGTGGATGAGCTGCAAAAGCTCCTAGAATCAAAGATAATTTTTCTAATTAAGCATTCAACCTGGGTATCAAATTTAGTGCTTGTAAGAAAGAAGAATGGTGACATAAGGCTCTGTGTAGATTTCAGGGATCTAAGTAGAGTTTCTTTGAAGGATCATTATCCCTTGCCCTCTATGGAACAAATTTTATAGACTGTGGCTGGATCAGAGAGGTTTTCCTTGTTGGATGGTTTCTCTGGATACAATTAGATTTGGTTGGCTGATGAAGACCAGCATAAGACTGCATTCACTACAAAGTGGGGAACCTTTGCATATGCTAAGATGCCTTTTGGCCTCTCAAATGCTGGAGCTAGTTTTCAGCGAGCAATGGATGTAGCATTTGGGGAGCTTATAAACAAAATCATCGTGATTTATCTAGATGACCTCACCATTTTCTCTAAAAATGTTGTAGATCATTTTGACCATTTAGAGGTTGTTTTTAAGAAATGCCAAGAGTTTGGAATATCCATGAATCCCAAGAAGTGTATCTTTGCAGTACCTCAAGGTAAACTATTAGGGCATATAGTGTTAAAGGAAGGATTCTCTATTGATCCAGAGAGAGTCACTGCCATAATGAACTTATCTCTGGCAGTTAATAAGAAAGCAATTCAATCCTTTCTAGGGAAGATCAACCTTGTTAGCCGGTTCATATCTGATTTTGCAGGTCTAATTAGACCAATGCCACTATTACTTAAAAAGGATTTGGTTTGAAAATGGACTGCAGAAGGAAGGCAAGCTTTTGAAGGAGTCAAGAAAGCTATTTCAATAGCCCCAGTACTCAGAAACCTAGACTTTTCTAAATCTTTCATAATGTATGTGTATGGGGGAGAATTCAGTGTTGCTGTTGTCTTAACCCAGAAAGATGATCAGCAAGAAGGGGAGCACCCAATAGCCTTTTTCTCCAGAATGCTTAGAGAATATGAGGCTAGATATAATTTTGTGGAGAAGCAAGCATATGCCATGGTTAAAACCCTTAAAAAATTTAGACATATGGTAACAGGAAATAAGATCTTGATATTAGTGGCTCATCTTAGTGTAAGAGAATATATTATGGAGGATGAGATCACTGAGAAAAGAGCCAACTAGATCACAAAGATTCTAGAGTATGATGTGGAAGTGAGACCCACCAAGTTGGTCAGAGGTAAAGGATTGTGCCAATATATGACTCAAGACATGGAGAGAATAATGACTGAAGAAACAGAAAGTGAGAATGTATTGAAAATTCAAGAGATTGACCAAGATTCTTGGGTCACAAACAAAATCCATTTTATGAAGCATGGGATTTTCCCAAATGAGCTCTCCCATGATAAGAGAAGATACTATAGGCAGCAAGGGGCCTATTTTGTACTAATTGACCATATTCTATTTAGAAGAAATGTTGATGGTATACTTTTAAGATGTATAGAGAAAGATGAAGCCCAAAGAATACTACATGAATTACATCATGGAGCCTCAGAAGGACACTTTTCAGCAAGGACCATTGCAATCAAAATAACTCAAGCAAGATATTTTTGGCCCACTCTGTTTACAAATTACTATCAACTGGTCAAGGAATGTCACGCTTATCAGTTTTATATTGGGAAAAGGAGAAATGCAGCAATGCCTCTAAGCCCCATAGTTGTGGATGAACCCTTTGCTCAATGGGGTCTAGATTTCATTGGTATGATCAATCCAATGTCAAGTATTTGCCACAAATGGATCCTCACAGCCGCTGATTACTTTACTAGATGGAGTGAAGCAATACCACTCAAAGAAGCAACATAAAAGGTAATATTAGACTTTCTAGAAGGCATTACTACTCAATTTGGTCATCCTCGTACCATTATATCAGATAATGCTAAAGCATTTTTGGGAACAAAGATATCTGAGTTTGCATTAAGGAATGTGATTTATTTGAAGACTTCTTCAAATTATTACCCTCAAGGTAATGGCCTAGCAGAATCCACTAACAAGAACCTGATCAGACTCATTAAAAGGATAGGGACCAATTATCACAGAGAGTGGCATAAACTACTTAACACAGCAATGTGGGCTGACAGGATCACACCAAAGCAAGTGGATAAGATGTCTCCATAAGAATTAGTTTATGGTAAACCAGTAGTAATGCCACTAAGCTTAGAAATCTCTGCTTTGCAATTATTGAAACAGATTGAGATTGAAGAAAATGGTCCCATGCAAGTTAGACTTACTGAACTGCTGGAGGTACAAGAGAAAAGAGAAAGGGCACATGAGTCACTGATGAAACATCAGAAAATAGTTAAAGATTATTTTGATAAGAGAACTTCAAATCCTATTTTTGAGGTTGGCTCACTGGTTTTGAAATGGGATGAAAGAGCTGCTAAGCCAGGTCGACACAACAAGTTTGAATCATTGTAGACTGGTCCTTACAAAATTCATTCCTGTAAGAAATAAAATTCTTTTGAGCTCGAGACTATGGATGGTGAACCTAAAGAGATTCTTGTAAATGGGATCTATTTGAAGCATTTCAATTAAGCAATGTCTCTTATGTATCATAGTTAGCTAGTTTCCTTTCCTTTTCGCTTTCCTGTTTTCCCACTTTCTTTTCCTGCTTTCCCTTTCAATAAGTGTTCTATGAACACATGTCAGCAACGCAAAGCCCCTTCTCTTTTGATCTCTCTTTTATTAAGGTTGTTCTGCAATCCCCAATTCTCACAGAAGTACATGCTTTTCAGAAAGGATAGCCACTCCCGTAGCAATATTTGACACTCCGTTCCATGTGGATTTTGAAATGGTACACTAACTGTTTCTCGCATTAATGTCATTTATGGGATAAGATGTGTCATTAAAGCCCCAATAAATCAGTGTTAAATCCTAAGTGTGGCCCTCATTTGTTTCCTATCTCTCTACTTTGAATCACTGTTGCTTCCAATTTTTGACTCTTACCAAGTGTCTTTCAGCTATGTGTCATTCTCATTTAAGTAGTTTCATCCTTCCTGTGCCAAGATTTCCCATATTTTCCCTGCAGATACAACTATGTCTGAAGCACAGTCTTCTTAGGAGGGGCTGGGAATTTACAAGGAAATTGATAAGCTGTTAAATAACAAATCATATGCATCAGCGCCCATGCAACCAAGGAAGACCTACCCAAGAACAAGGGTCCCTGGGGTTGGGTTTTCTAGTGATTCAACAAAGGTGAAGGATTACATGGATGACATTTATGACACAACCCTACAAAAGAACACAAGGACTCTCAGGGAAGGGGCACTTCAGAGGTGTATTCTTCGAGCAAGAAGTGGGTAGTCTAAAACTTTTGGAATGAGAATATGGACCTTGTAGTTGGCATAGTTCCTAGTTCCAAGTGTGCACCTATGCCCTAACCTAATTGAACTATGTGTAGAGCTATTTCATGTGCCCTTGAATACCATACAACAAGGCCCTTTTGTAGTGCATATTACGCCCAAAGCCATAAGAGATATGTTATCCCTGCAGCATGACAAAACATCCACATTCCCAAGTGTGGCCAAAATGCAAAAGACATGGGCAATTCTCAACAACAAGGTTAGGTTCCTTAATTTAGAGATGTAGTTGGGAGAGGAGAACACCTAGATTCCCATACTACCTACAGGGAGGGCATAATTCAGCCAAAGTATTCAAGAAGCACTGTCAATGATTGCCTTTATTTTTAGGCTGAAAGAAGACAATACAGTCCACGACTGGCAAATTGCTGTCATTTTCATATTAAAGACTGTAGATAAGTCACAAGAATACCAGCTAGACTTCTCAGAGAAAATTGCTCACTCCATGGTTGATCAGCCCGTAAATTTCAAGTCGAAGGGAGTTTTCAGGTATTCTGCTTATCTATTCCATCTAATGCTATATTAGAACCAGTATTTTTGCACCATATATGTATTTAAACATGTATGATCCAGATTTTGGCCAAAACAGAATTATCCCTATGTCTGCATGGACACATGTGTTATCTGAGTCTTCAGACCCTTATGAGTTCTGGGAACTTTTTGTGGCCCCTGCCTTCTGCCAATTAAGCCCTGACCCTGTAGAACATAGGTTGACACAGAGTATCAGGGGTTTCATGACCAATTGCCCAATCCCCTATGACTATTTCTTTGGGGCACACAATACTATCATCAGGGTCCATGGTTTCAATGAGGAGCCCATGCTGTTACCTAAAATATTAACCCCTAGGGTAGCATTCTTAGAAGTAACTCGACAGGTGTTAGTGGTTGGTAATGAGTTTGGCACCAAGAAAAAGAAAAAGAAGATGTATGACATCCCATGGGTCAAAAGAAATATGGTACTAGAAGTTAGAGATGTTGAACACCTTTTGCTAAGAAAGATAGCTGCCCTTGGATTCTTCATCATTGAAGACAAATGGAAGTATGACCTAGATAGTTTATGGACTCCTGGATTAGAAACAACAAGGTCTGTGCTAAAATGATACATGAGGGTAGGCCTTTTTGGGAGGATAGGAGAAACCCAAAAGAAGACAAACCAGACCTATATGTTGAATTAGCTGATTTGCCCTTTGAGGGGGACAGGCTGTGGGAAAACTTCTATGTTAAACAAAAGGAATTTGATCCTAAGTTACGAATGACTATTGGTTTGAGAAAGGCATTGAAAAATAAAGAATGGAAGCCAGAGAAGATTGAAGCCTATTGGAAGTATATGCAGGAAATCTCAGAGATCACCCATTCATTTGGAAATGTTGACACTAATGAAGAATGGGAGTCAATTTGGGATGAGTGGAATCCTTCCCTAGTCTCTAGCCCTGACACAAGTAAAATTTAGAGGAAGGGCGAGGAGTCAGAAGATGAAGCTGAGTCAACTCACACAATGCAAGAAATAGGACATGCCTTATCTATTGTTCTTGTATCTTCCTGGCCCCAATTTCTTAGTACTTTAGAGAAATAGAAGGGTGTGATGTCATCACCAACCATAGGGACTCCAATAGCTTCAGTATTTGAAGGTTCCAGTTTTGGTCTTTTGAAACCACCAATGGTCGTAAATGTGACAGAGAAAGAAGAATCACAGGAAACAACTCAGAGACCCAGGAAACATAGGAGATTACACCTGGAAAAGGAAGAGGAGGAAGAGACAGAGCCACTACTACAACAATTGCCAGTCACATCTTCTGTAGCTCAAGTAAGTATTTCATTACCTTCCTTTTCTCTTCTATCTCCTTCTACTTTAGGAGTGGCAATCCCAGTTAGCCAAACATTTGTACCCTGTACCACTTCTGCTGTGCTTTCATCAGCCCAAGCCCCAATTGTTACTTCACAGGCTATGTCTTTATAGGCCATTACATTACCACCCTTTTCCCCCTCTGTACAAAAAAGAGCCCCCTCTCAAGTTTCCCCTAGCCAACAAGTAATGGCTATTCCCTATGGCCTACCTCAAGGTCATCCTTTTGCTGGAGGCTACATTGCTTCACCTCCTACTTTCCAAGCCCAAGTAGACATAGCAAAAAAGGGCTAGGGAGGCTAGGATGGACAAGAAGAGAAAGAAGGAAAACAAAAGCCCTGTTGTGCCACATATGAGGTCACTTTTTGACCCCATCCAACAATAGTTGTTAGTCACACATTTGTCTCCAAATGTGGTGAAACCTAATGACTAGATACAACCCCAGGTCTGTTCAATGAATGCTATAACTATGGATATGTCTCTTTTTAGGCCATAAGACAGGGTCGAGCTACTCAATGAGACTACATCTGCTATTGCAACTGATTATTTGAAAGTGTCTAGGAAGTTGCAAAAGGTTGAGAATGATTTATCTCAAGAGAATATGAATAGTAGTAATCTGGTTGCAGAGATTCAATCAAAGAATAATGAAATTGAGAGTTAGAATAAATAGTTGCAAAATACTATTTCTTGCCAGATACATCAGGCTGCATAGGCCCAGAATGCTTCTCTTCAGTTTGACCTAGCTTAGGAAAAGGCTGTAGTGAATGTTTTGAGACAGGAGAAAGCCACCTTGGAAAGGATGTATCAAGAATAGTTGCAGAAAGCCACACAATTTCAGCAGAAGTTACTGAGTGAACAGAATGCTAATAGTGCAATTCAGGCACAACTCTTGGCAGAGCAAAAAATAACAAAATAGCTAACACTTGAGTTAGCTAATAGGCCGCAGAATGCTAGAGTTTTGAATTTGGTAAAAGATCTTTATGTCTCAGTTTGGGAAAGAATCTCTAAAGAGATTATTCAACTAAGGCCATACTTAACATTTCTGTTAAATGCACAGTAGCTATGCGAGAAAGTTGAAACTTTGATGCAAGCCACCTTGTCAACTATTTCTTTAAGGATTTCAGACTCTCAACTTTTGTTAAAGAAGCTATATGATACAATAGATGAAACTCTGTTAGCAGAAGGAATCAATGACAGAATGATCGCTACCAAAAAGGTAAATGAGGTTCTAAGTTGCAACTCTATAGCTACAAATTGTCAAGAGCTACTGAATATAGTAAAGGAAGGAGTCAAAGACATGAAGAAGCATATTGAAGATTTGGTGCAACTAGGTCTTCCTTCATCATTTCCAGACAATAATACAGTGCTAATGATTGATGATATCAAGTCCCTGCTTTTCACCAGGCAAAAAGATGAAACAATTTTCTAGGGTTTAAGTGATTCTTCATCAGTTAAGGAAGTGGAAGTTGTATTGTTACCTAGGGCCCAGTTAGAGTTTCAGTTAAAAGCTATGTCCAAATTTTGTAGACATTTTCCCACAAAGACATAATTAATCTTGATTTTGCTTTTCAAGATTTACAGAGTAAACATGGACTCTCTAATTCAGAATGGTTTGTTTATCAGATGGCATTACAAAATTTGTGACTCCGAGCTGTATTTTAATACATATATTTTTGCCAAGTTTTGGGTTCTTTCTAAGCAGGCTCAGAAGTCCTCTTGGTCGCCAAGAATTGTAGAGTGTAAAAACTTTACATTTTGAAAGGGTCGCAATCTTGCTGTGCGGGTTTCTCTATTTTTGTAAATGTTTCAAAGTCTTGCTGCACGGGTTTGTTATGCTCTATGCGGAAGCCACCAAGTGTCGAGCCCCAGTTAAAAGCCATGGTTTTGTTTCTATCTATAACTTTTGTCTGGATCATGCGACGTGGTGGTTATGTTTCAATATATTTCAATTTTAGCACACTGCGGAGGTCACCACGAGTCATTAGTGGAGGCAGTAACTAAAAGTTTCAAAGCAAGCGTAGAGGTTACCGTGTGTCTCTCTGATATTGCTATGGAGTTTGCCACGTGTTTGTTTCCATATCTTAAGGATGCTTAGTTAAGAGGATGGTGGGCCACAGTCTATCATGGTTTCAGTGATGTGAAGAACGCCATGTGGTGGATGCGGTGCTAGAGTTATAAAAGTTTATGACCCTTCTCTGGCAGTAACTAAAAGTTTCTAAGTAACGTGGAACCCGACAAGTGTCAACTTCCACAGGAGTTTCAAAAGGTTTCTAATGTTTCAGGAATTGTTGCGGAAGTCGCCATGTATCAGCTATTGCATGTTGCAAGAGATGCCACCTGTCCCTATTTTCTCCTTTTGAAAGCTAGTGAGCGCTAAGGTTGTGGTTCCCGCTATTAATTAATCTCAAGTTTCAAAAGCTACAGGTTGCGATAGTTGTCACTTGCGGAGGCCACTTGAATATAAAGACACAGTTTGTTGAACTGTTGCAGATAAAGACACATAAAAGTTTCTAAATGTTGCGAAAGCCACCAAGTGTCAATTTCCTGTTCTTTCCTGAGAGACAAAAGAGTTTCAAGTTATGCATGTGGACACTGCCATCTGTCACAGTCTTTTTAGTTTCAAGTATGTGGAAGCCGCCAAGTGTCTTTCCCTTTATAGAAGGATTTGCGCCACACATATTTAGTTCCAGTCAATGAGCTTGCAAAAAAGAGAAATTGTTGCAGATTTGAAAGATCTTAACTGTTAGAGACTTCCAGTTACCTTCAGTTCCGTTAGGCCGTTGGGATTCGATTGTTGTAGACAATCTAAAGTCAGATCTCAGGCTATAAATATATAACATTTGTAATAGATTGACACATATAGATTGATATATATAGTTTTAGAGATAGAGAAAATAGAGAGAGACATTTTTCTGTCATAGATTTAAGAGAAGTTGGGGACTTTTGCTGTGACCAGTTAATATCATTTGCCTTTATTTTATTATTCTTGGTTAGAAAGTTGATGTATCTGTGCCTCTAATATTGCTAGAAAATTAATGAGAAAGACTGAGTTCTATGCCTTGGTTGATATTATCTGTGTCATTGCAAAGTGTCTAATTGTGAGCCTTTGATTTTATTCATTTCATCTGTTTATGTTAATCATGTAGCATCTGCTCTTTAATGTAACTGAATCTTGAGGATAGTTTCACTGTGCTTAATTTGAGAGAAACACTTTTACTCAGGCACATCGCCATAGATAGATTTGCTTTAATTGTATCTGTAATCTTGTTAACCTCTTACCATTTTTCCCCAAAATCCATTTAAGATAGAGAAGAGCCAGCTACTTTAAAATCTGGAGGTTGTTTTAGGTAGCAAGTCCCACATTCCTGAAACTTCCCATGTTGGTGTTGGAACCTGCACAATTTTATACATCAACACTTCCCAAGAAGAATGCACCACCACTAGTGCTTTTTATGTCATCCACATCTCTTGCCCAATCAATATCTGTATATGCATGAAGAGTGAAGTCATTATCCTTTGGATACCATAATCCATAATCAATGGTCACTTTGAGATATCTAAAAATTCTCTTGACTACTACAACATGGGATTCTCTAGGATCAACTTTAAATCTAGCAACAAGTCCAACTACATTCATGATATCAGGTCTGGTCTGAGTCAGATAAAGTAGTCCTCCAATCATTGATCTATACCTTTTCTGATTTGCCTTAGGGGAGTCATCATCTTTACTCAACTTACATCAAGTTACCATAGGCATACCTACTAGCTTTGAATCTTCCATTCCAAACTTCTTCAACAATTCTTTCACATACTTAGACTGAGATATAAAGATACCTTTATTTGACTGAGTGATTTACAGACCTAAGAAGAAATTCATCTCACCAAAAATGGACATCTCAAATTCACTTTGCATTTGATCAGCAAATGTTTTGCACATGCTCTCATTTCCACCAAAATGATATCATCAACAAATACCTCAATAATTAGAATATTCTCATGATCAATCTTGAAGTAAAGATTACTATCAGCAGTGCCTTTGTTATATCCTAGCTTTAGTAGATACTTATCTAATCTTGCATACTAGGCTCTTGGGGCTTGTTTGAGTCCATATAATGCTTTCCTCAATCTGCAGACCATGTCTTTCTGATCAGACAACTGAAATCCTTCTGGTTGCTCAATGTAGACTTCTTCTAACTCTCTGTTTAGGAATGTTGATTTGACATCCATCTAATAGACCTTGAAACCTTTATAAGTAGCAAATGCAAGAAATAACCTGACTGCTTCTATTCTTACCACTAGAGCAAAAGTTTCTTCAAAATTAATTCCTTCCACTTGAGAATATCCTTTGCATACCAACCTTTCTTTGTTTCTTACAACTTCACCATCTTCATTTAGTTTCTTCCGAAAGACCCATTAGTTCCAATCACATTTTTGTCCTCAGGTCTAGAAACAAGATCCCAAGTGTGATTCTTTTCAATTTGTATTAATTCTTCTTCCATTGTCTTTACCTAGTTTTCATCTTCGTAGGCTTCACTTACTGTTTCTGGTTCAATATTTGAAATTAGACAAATCTCTTCTTGATCTTCAGAAATTCTTCTCCTAGTTCGAACACCTTTATTTCTATCTCCTATGATTTGATCTTCAGGATGATTCATCCTTACATACCTGGGAGTTTTGGAATTTGCTTGAACTTCTATTTCTTGAGCTTGTTCCTCAACTTATGCACTATCCTCTTAAATTACTAGTTTTTCTGGATCAATCTAGGTCTGAATCTAAGTTTGCACTTACCTTTCTTGACTTGGATTTTCATCTTGATCATCTGAATCATATCTGAAAGACCTAGAATGTCCTTCCTTGCTCATCAACTTTGACATTAGAACTTTCAATAATATTTTTCAACCTCTTATTAAATCACTGGTATGCTTTGCTTTGAGTAGAGTAACCCAGAAAAATTCCTTCATCACTTCTAGCTTCAAACTTGCATAGATCCTCATCTCTTTTGATATAGCATTTACTACCAAAAACTCTAAAATATCTCACAGTAGGAGGATGACCATGTTGGAAATAGGGTGGATAACTAAGAGGAGGGGGGTGAATCAATTATCTTAATTATTTAACTTTCTTTTCTTCTTTAACAATTAGTGCAGTATCAAAACATATATGCATACATGAACATGAGAGTAGAAAAGAAATCAAAACACATAACACAAGGACTTTTACGTGGAAAACCTTGTTAAGGGAAAAATCACGGGGTGACTAACCCAAGATTGTATTCTCTGTTAAAAGAATAGAAGTACAAAATGGCACTTGCTAGTTAGGGCTCACTGCCTGAGCACACTACTCAAAAGAGGCTCATTGCCTATAAGAGACTCAATGTCTACAAGGTATATAGAAAGTAACCAGGTGTTTGAACTGATCAGAGGCATCCACATATGTTGAGGTTTAGTTCCGGTTAGGCTCAATATACTGATCTACTATACTTTATTCTTCCTCTGCTTTAGTGTTGCTGTTCTGTCACATATCAGACTTGTATTACTACTTCCACACTTATCTCTACCTTTTTTTGCACATTATCACACCACACACACACCTTCATACCAAAATCCATTTGGCATATATATCCACACCAAGGATTTCAACATCTTTCTAGTTGGCAACCAGAATACTCAAGATATTTACTAAACCTTGATCTGTCAGCTGAATCCATGCTCAAAATGTGATACATATCCAAGACATAGAGTTAGAAATCATCAATCAAGTTAGCCAACCATTTATGATCTCTTAAATAACTTGACCATCATTAATTTCTCATTCAGATTGAATTCTAATGCTCTACCGATCAGTTCTTCCTTAGTCTATTCTTCTTGTCAGGAACCCAATACTTAGATGCTCAAATATTTTCACTCTTTCATCATCAGAGGCTCAATCTCTAGAATGTAGTAGTCATGGTACTCCTCTTGAATTCCCCAAGTTTGTACTTTTCTGAGATACATCCTCTGAGAGATCTAGACCTGATTGTCGACCTTGCTGCATGCTCTATTCTTGTTCACCTGACCAAAACATTCTTTAATCTTACTTCTGGTATGGTCATATTGTGCTCTGCGGATGTGTGGGATAGACTTTGTTGCCATCAATGACAACAATCATGAAGCCACACAGTGTCTCTTGCCAACAATCTCTCCCTTTGGCATTGATGGCAACACTTAGTGAAAAATGACTAAGTGTCGTAGCAAGCTCCCCCTTGGCTGATGCTCTGTCTTATGTACATTTTATCGCAGCTCCTCCTTAGCTGGATTCCACATTTTTCACTACTTCTCATTCCCCCTTTGACATCAATGGTAAAGGGTGAAATCCACACACCAAAAATTGCAAAAATCAATCTATACATAGCCGCATAAGTATATATATACATGTTATACTACATATACCTTAGTATATCTGCAAAAGTGGTTTTCAATTAGACAAATTCTATTGCCCAACTCTGCTTCATCCTGTCCAAAATTGAGATGTGACCACTTAACAAAAATGCAAAAGCTTCTGCCCTCTTTAAGTCTACTGGATCACTGGTTTGGACTGGAGTCTGAGCATCAGTTAGGGCCTCATGCATTGCCTCTAACTTAGGGATAATTATCCCTCTTAGTTCACTCATTCTGCTTATTCTATTCTTCTTCTCCTTCTCAAGCCTCTTTATCTCATTTATAGTGGCAATAGCCTAGCACTCTTGATTCATTATGGATGAGGTGAGAGGATCAAAATTCTGAGATAAACTTGATAATTTACCCTCTTGTTCTTCCACCTTCTTTGCAATGTCTGCTGTCACTGTGGACCAAGATAAACAAAATTTGTATAATTCTCTGCCATCTTTAAGAGCATTTTCTAGGCTCTTTATCCCAATATTCAAATTTCTCCTATCATTTGCTATGAGTCCCTGTACTTCAGAGAATCTCTTACCCAAAAACTCTTTCCGAACTTTCTCTTCTGCTGATTTCTCTAGTGAATCAAAATGTGTGCTAATAGAATTAACAAGAGATTTTAGATTACCGAATGAAGAGGCTGAAAGATCCTTTTGGAAGGATGGCATGATTTTCTCTAGCACATTGGATGCAATTTTTATCAGCTCATAGTCTTCCCTGTGAGACTTCAAAAGATTTTCTTTTGCTTTAGCTTGAGCAAAAGATGCTACCTTCATTGTCTGGACCAGAGAGAGGGAGTCAAAATTGAGTGGTCCTTGAAATAATTCTGGTTCATCTATCTCTAACATTTCTTTGTTCAAGAAGCTCTTTACTACCTCAGTAGTGTCTCTTGCCAGAGACAGAGTCCTCTTTCCTTTTCCCACCTCAGAACTGTCATCTGGGGTCTTCTTTGTTTGATCTTCTTCTCTTCCCTTTACCTCTTTTTCTGGACTAATTCTCTCTTCTTTTCTTTCTTCTCCTTCAGTTCTGGAGTCTGGTGGGGGATCTGGAAGATAGATGTTTACTTCTTCATGGACTTCCTCTTCCAGAGTAGAGGAATCCAAGTCCTCAGTCCTATCCTCACTTATCTCCTTTGGCTCTTCTGCATTTTTCTCTGTAGATTCTTCTTTTGATATACTTAGTTCTTCGTCATCCATGGTAGAAGGTTCTTCATCTATTTCCTCTATGACAGGAAGATTGAATCTTATATAGGCATTCTGGAGGATGTCTTCTGTCTCTTTTGCTACCCGATCTATCTCTCCAAGCATAAGCTTGTTCATTCTGGCTTTGCTCCGGAACTCATCCTTGCAATCCTTGAAGATCATGTTCATTTGTTTTGGAGTGATGGAAGGGTAGAGATGAATAGCTATCTATTCCCAGATCTCCAAATCCTTTTCCTTGACATTGTCTTTTTTGAGTTCAAGCACCTTCTCTAAACTTTTGGGAATTAGAGAGATAATTTCAATGAATGCTTTATTATAAGTGTTTAGGTACTTAACTGTAGCATCTTCTAATATGTTCTTGTCAGTATCACTAAGCTCATCATAAAATTTTGTTAACGATTGCAGATTTCCATCCACTATGACTGCCTTGATAACATCATCAACAGAAAGAGTGGACCTTTCAACAAATTCTTCTACCTCTTCTTCTGTATGTTTACTGGCATAGGATTCCATGGAAGTTTTCTTTTTCTTCTTCATTTTCTTGATCTCCTCATCAGTCTCTATCTCTTCATCATCCTTTTGACTTATGTATGACCTTGTGGCCTTTGTCTTCATTCTCTTCTCTCCCTTTCCAAATGTCTTAGCTTCTGGTTTTGAGGATTTTGAGCTCTTAGAGGTGGCAGGTGTAGAGCTCTTGGAGGATCTGGTCCGGGAAGGGGCTTGTACTGGATTACTTTATTTTTCTACTTCTTGTCTCTCCTTCACAGCTCTTTCTAATTTTTCTCTGTTTGCATCAACTGCTTCTTTTGAAATGCTATATCTTTTGGCAACTTCCTCTACTTCCCTTCTCACTTTTCTTTTCATCTCCAGTTGTCTTAGCTCAACATGAATTTTCACACTCAATTCTTGAAAGGTTCTGAACCTTCCTGCCTCAGGGTCCTTAGGCTGACTTAGCAAGTGTTGGATATGGAGCTCCAAGATTTTCTCATCTACCTCATAGCCCATTGGCATAATCCAGACTATCCTGAGCTTCACTACCTCCATCAGGCATTGATCAGTGTCTACCATGAAACACACTGTAGCCTTATATTTTTCAACTATTTTCTAAGGAATTCTTTCTCTGGCCTGCATCATACCTTGGAAGTTCTTGAAATACCCCCAAAGAGATGTGCTTTGAGCCTTGGCATCACCAAGCCCATACATATAATCTTTGATTTGTATGGCAACCAGTCTATCATTTTGCCATACCCAGCCACTTGATCCAGGTAGCTCATTCATAAAGTAAAAGAAGAGACATAATATTAGGCCACCATACTTAAATGAGTTCTTCTTATCCTTCTTTATTTTCTACAAATTTTCCAACAGTTGGCTTAGGAGAAGCTTGCAAAGATCATAATCTACATTTTCCCTTAGCATTTGATAGGCAGTGTAAATTATTGTTCTGGACACAGAATTCTCTCTGCTGGAGTGATATATTTTATAGCCTATTATCATGGAGGCAAATTTGATATCCGGATCAGTGATATCTTCTATTGTCATTTCTCTTTTGTCAAACTTTGATCCGGTAGCCTCACTCACTGTCTGATTCTTGATAGATTTGAGAGAAGGAAACCCATCGGATGAGTGCAATCCGGTTACTACCCTAATGGCATCTTTTGTTATCTTGAATGGCCTCATCAACCAAATGAAGTTGTCATGAATTCTGCTAAGAATATATCGAACCCATTCATCCTTTGCAAAATAGGGAAAGTGGATGCAATGTCCAAAATGCTTGTCCCGGATGGCCTTGTATTAAGGTTTAAGTTCAAATGTTTCATCTATTAATTGCTTATGATAGATATCCATCAGTTTGGATTCCCCAAATTCCTCAATATTGGCATGTATGTATACCCTAACATCTTCTACATGCAGAACCCCATGCGAAATGCTAGAGAAGGTGCCTAAGGGATCAACTTCAAGGGATTTGTAAGGATGTTTCTTGAACTTAGGGCGCGGCCTATCAGTGATCTTAACAACATTTGGAGTAGCCATCTTGCAAAATATTTAGAGAGATACTCAAGAACGGAAATACCTTTTTACGCTTCTAGGGTTCATGATATGAACTGGAAAGGATCGTTGGATGAATCAGATTCTGCGGTTGATCTTTGAGAGGGTTGAAGCAATCTAGTTTGCAGAGCTCTTTCTTCCTTCTTCTCGAATGCAAATGTGCAAATGATGAATAAAAGAACCCTTATATTTTTCACAAACCCTAATTTCATATTGCAATAAATGCACACCTTAAGTCATTTTGGTTCCCTTATTCTAACCTTGTTCGGAGAGAGATCCTTCCGAATCACTAGGATGCACTTAGAATTATTCTTGGTGATAATTGACAATGTATCTCCCTTTCTCCAATCATTCCATTTATTCGTAGATCAAGATATTTTAATTTTGAATCATACCGGATGTAACTGTGAAAATCCTTCTTTTACCAGATGACTGTCAAGCTAGATCAATCTTGGATGATTAACCTCTTCAAAACTCCTTGCGGATCTTTCATATTTTTACCAAGGGTTATTTACATATTTCTCTGAGAACCCCTTAATCCATAACTTTCCATGTGCCAATTTCAGGCACTGATTGACTGGCTGGGGGGAATTTCTTATCCTTTGTGACTCCCCCTGAACCAGAGCTCATCTATTTAGTTTCTGGAAGGAATATCAACACTAGGCTCTGGTGCGGATCCATCCCCAACATTTTTTGTACTTCTCTTCACCCAAATATTGTTCATCTCTCTTTGAACTTCATCTGCATTCTCTTTTCTTTTTCCTTTGTGTTGATTATGATTATGATGCATCGGACCCTTTTTATCCTAATCCTTAATTCTACATAATTTGGCTATATGACCGGATCTATTGCAGTTGTAGCAAACAACATTTATTTGCATATTTGATTGATATCCTCTTAATCTACATTGATTAGCCATATGTCCCATTCTATTGCATGCAAAGCATCTACAATTGAATGAATTGTTTATTTGCATATTTCTACATTCATGAGATTTGTGACCATACCTTTTGCAGTTAAAACATTGTCTGGAGAAGGATGAATTGGTCTGATTCATTCTTCTTCTGCACTAATTTACTTTATGACTGAAGTTATTGCAATTGTAGTAGTATTGATTGAAAGATGGACATCTTTGAGCATTTGGTTTTCTTATTGGAGGTCTTCTAGACCTGTTCCTTGGATTTCTTGATCCAAAGTTCTTCTGACCGGATTCAGAGCTTACACCTTTCTCATATCCCAAGCCATGCTTGTCATCTACCCTCTTTTGGATTTCAAGAAGAACTTCAAGTTGAGCAGAGCTTATCTTGAATTTCTCTTTGTATTCATTTGTTGTTTGAAGATCCCTTTTAAGAGTGTCTATCTAATTCTCAAGTTGTTCTTCATTCTCTCTAGCTTCTTCAAGATCAGATTCCAGATGCCTAATTATTCTATCCATTTTGTGGCAGTCTTCTGACTTCTCCTTGAGAGATTGTTTTAGATTATCTTCAATTTCTTGGGTGAATTTCATAACCCTTGATTCTATTTCATGTCTCACCATAATGACCTCTTTTGATAGCTTCTCACATAACTTATTTTTCTCATTCAGGTCTTCATTAGTATCATTGGCTTCACTTTGACTTGCTAATTGTTGAAGTAGTTCCTTTCTCTTTTTCATAGAGATACTCAGTTTTTCGAGTTCATTTATGAAATCATCAGCTTGTTTGAGTCTTTCCCTTAGGTTATTAACTTCAGAGTGAGATTGCTCAAGATCATCTAGGGTAGACTGAAGTTGTTCCCTCATACCATACATATCCATTGAGATTCCTAGATTGTCCTCAAGCTGTTAGGCTCTATTTAGAGGAATTTAGCTCTGATACCAATTGTTGGAAATAGGGTGGATAACTGAGAGGGAGGGGGTTGAATCAGTTATCTTAATTATTTAACTTTCTTTTTTTCTTTAACAATTAGTGCAGTATCAAAACATATATGCATACATGAACATGAGAGCAGAAAAGAAATCAACACACATAACACAAGGATTTTTACGTGGAAAACCCTGTTAGGGGAAAAACCACAAGGTGACTAACCCAAGATTGTATTCTCTGTTAAAAGAATAGAAGTACAAAATGACACTTGTCAATTAGGGCTCACTGCCTGAGCACACTACTTATAAGAGGTTCATTGCCTATAAGAGACTCACTATCTACAAGGTATATAGAAAGTAACTAGGTGTTTGAACTGATCAGAGGCATCCACATATGCTGAGGTTTAGTTCTTGTTAGGCTCAATATATTGATCTACTGCACTTCATTCTTCCTCTGCTTTAGTGCTACTATTATGTCACATACCGGACTTATATTACTGCTTCCACACTTATCTCTACCTTTCTTCACACATTATCACACCACACACACACCTTCATATCGAAATCTATTTGGCATATATATCTGCACCAAGGATTTCAACATCTTTCTAGTCGGCAACTGGAATACTCAAGATATTTACTAAACCCTGAACTGTCAGCTGAATCCATGCTCAAAATGTGATGCGTATCTAAGACATAGAGTTAGAAGTCATCAATCAAGTCAGCCAACCATGTATGATCTTTTAAATAACTTGACCATCATCAATTTCTCATTCGGATTAAAGTCTGATGCTCTGTCGGTTAGTTCTTCCTTAGTCTATTCTTCCTGTCAAGAACCCAACACTTAGATGCTCAAATCTTTTCACTCTTTCATCATCGGAGGCTCAATCTTTGGAATGTAGTAGTCATGGTACTCCTCTTTGCTTCCCCAAGTCCTCACTTTTTTGAGATACATCCTCTGAGAGATCTGGACTTGATTGTCAGACCTTGTTGCATGCTCTGTTCTTGTTCACCAGACCAAAACATTCTTCAATCTTACTTCCGATATGGTCATACTGTGCTCTACAGATGTGTGGGATAGACTTTGTTGCCATCAATGAAAACAATCATGAAGCCACACAGTGTCTCTTGCCAATAGACCAAACCAGAGTTCATAACGAGTCTTACTAGAATTGCCTTTGATCTGCACCCAGTTAAGAGTGTAGACAACAATACTCACAGTTTCTCTCCAATAGACTTGTGGAACATTTTCTTCCATCATCATGGTCCTAGCAGCTTCTTGAATGGTCTGGTTCTTTCATTCCACAACTCCATTCTGCTGAGGAGTCCTAAGAGCATATAACTGTCTTTTTATTCCTTACTTCTCATAGAATGAATCAAACTCACCGGAGGTAAACTCTCCACCTCTATCAGATCTCAGACACTTTATCTTTACACCAATCTCATTCTCCACCATGACCTTGAACACTTTGAATTTGTCAAGAGCTTCTGATTTTTATTTCAAAAAGGTTACCCACATCATCCGTGAGTAATCATCAATTAGCAATGTGAAATATCTATCTCCTTGTACACTTCTAATTCTAGCAGGACCACAAAGATTAGTATGCAGAAGTTCCAACAATCCACTTGATGACTGTTCTTTACTCTTGAATGAAATTCTATTTTGTTTAGCCAATTGACATTCTCTGCACATGCTATCAGTAGGTTTCACAAGTCTTGGAAGATCTCTTACACCCTGGGTGGAACTTATCTTAACAATGTTATCAAAATTTACATGACACATTCTCCTATGCCAGAGCCAACTTTGATCCACATGAGCAATCAAGCAACTTTTACCTAAACTAATTAAATGAAAGATGTTACCTCTAGTTTGAGTACCAGATGCAATTTCAGTTCCAGAGATTTCCAAGATTATGTATTTTTCATCCTTGAATCTAAGGTCATAACCCTTATCAACTAACTCTCTAACACTGAGAAGATTATGCTTTACTCCTTCCACATACAAAACATCATTGGTGTTATTCTTACCATCAAAAGAGATGGATCCTCTACCATAGATTCTACCAGCTGAATTGTCTCCAAATTTCACAAGCCCAACTTCATATTTTTTAAAGCTTACAAACTTATTTTTATCTCCAGTCATATGATGAGAACATCCACTATCAATCACCCATTCATCCTTTTCAACAACTTGATCAACCAAGGCACTTTCCACATTTGTACATCTAGTAGATTTAGTAGACATCAGATCTTCTTCTTTGATAGAAATGAACGCCCATCATTTTTAGTGGAACCTCCATGACCAGATTCATCATCTATGACTCCTTCTCCAGTTTCTTGGACATAGTAGCATTTCTTCTGACCTTTAAATCTATTAGGGTTTGGTTTTGAAAATCTCTCCGGACATCTTGAGGCAAAATGACCAATCTTATTACAAGCAAAAAATTTGAGTGGCAACTTTCCTTCATACTTACCGGATCCTCTTGGCATTCTTTTGGCAATAAGAGCTTCAAGATCTATAGTCTCAATTTCATCATCTTCAAGATCCTTTCTTGCCTTCACAAATCTTTTTGATCTTGCTGAAGAGATTTCACTTGGATCATATCTTTGTTTTTCATATACACTAGCCTTAAATACAGTTTCGGACTTAGGAAGAGAATCACCAAATTCACTTAATTCAAAAGATGAAGTTTTTCCAACTAGGTGATCTCTTGTAACTTCTGAGACAATCCTAGTCTCCTCTATAGTAGCAACCTTATGTTTGTATGAATTAGGTAAAGATCTGAGCACTTTTGCCACAATATCTGATTCTTCCAAAGTTCCACCAGCACACCTGATACCACACACAAGTTCATTTATCTTTTGCATGTAGATTGTGATGTTTTCATCTTCACTCATCCTCAGATTTTCAAAATTTCCTCTCAAACTTTATAGCTTGGCACATTTGACATATTCATCACCTTCATACAAATTCTCCAACTTCTTCCAGATTTCATGAGCAATTTTTAGTCCAAAGACATTTGTCATTTTTGAATTAGTCAGGGCACTCAATAAGGCTTCTATAGCTCGAAGGTTATTTTTAGCATCCTTAAGTTCATCTAGAGTTGACGGACCTTTCTCTAGAGGATTATACTCTTCCTTAGTTATCACCCATGCATTGCAAATGGCACTCCATGTGACTCTTTGAAACAGAGTAATTTGTTCCATCAAATCTTAGACTATCCTTCTTGTAGGTCGACATCCTGGATCTCCTCAGGTGGTTAAGCTCCTTTTAGAGGAACTTGGCTTTGATACCAATTGTTGGAATTAGTCCGGACAACTGAGAGGGAGGGGTGAATTAGTTGTCTCGCAAATTTAACCTTTTCTACTTTTAATCTTTTTTATCAACTTACAATCACATTAATAATGCAAACATTAAAGCATGAATCAATAACACATGAACATAAATAACTTGAACACACATAACACCAAGATTTTTATGTGGAAACCCAGTTAAGGGAAAACCACGGTGGGGGTTAACCCACAAGATTTATACCTTGTTAAAAGTACTTAGAAGAAAAGAGAAGGCACATGCCTTCGGGCTCACTACCTAGAGCTCACTGCTCAAGAGAGGCTTATTTCCTATAGAATTTATGTTTAATACAGAAAGAATTAATTGATAAATATCATCTCATTCATGTCTGGTTTAGTTCCATTGAATGCTCACAAAACTTATGCTCTTCCCCAAATACTTCTTCTCTAACTCTTCATAAAAAAATCTCTTGTTCTTTTGCTTCTCCTCTACTCTGCTCTACCTTTGATCCTTTCTTTAGATTATATTCTTTTCGCACAAGGATAATTTTTCACAACTCATCAACAAGTATTTATACGCTTCATCAACCTCCAAATGAATATCAAGGTTGGCACTACTAACATCTAACTTAATGTGAATCACTAAGCTGTCAGCCAAACATAACTGGGACTCAAATCAACATGCCATGCTCCATAGAAATGCTCTTAGATCATCCACAACATGCTTGAATCATCTGGTCGGCGAAGACTTGGAAGAATAGCAACTTCAAGAAGGAAATCTTCATTAACAAGCTCAAACTTCAATGTGGACCTCCAACATAGTAGTCACACAATCCAGAGACCTCTACAAGCACATTAAATTCAACAAAAACATCTGCACTCCTCCAAATCATCAGAATCACTTGTATCTTCCTCCGAAACCTCAAGAACACTATCTGCCATGACTATCACATTAGAAAGATTGCTTGTAGACCTCCAAACCATGAACCACTTGAATAGATGATACACACTGACTTCCCAAACATGCCTCTAGATCCGCAAATCAACATTTTACATATCTAGAACAATCTGGACCTTTTTTCTTTCACTCTGTCTCTTCTAAACACTACAAAACTGGTTCAACTCAGATGGCCATAGCTTCTTCAAATCTTCATGTGAACCCTTCAAAGCTTAACTGGAGCATCTTCAAAAAATACTCTACTCAGCCATATGATCCACATACATTGATCCTCATTAATTTTCTCAATATCCTCAACAATCCAGTCTTCTATATAGACATCAAAATAGGATACAATTGACACCAATGGCAACAAGTATATGTTGACATCAATGACAAAACCAATTAGACACATATTTGCAACAACCCCAAATAAAGAATGGCCATGGTGACACCTAGGCATGAAGCTCTTGGACAGGAGCATGGATTAGGTGTTTGTGTTGTTGACATTGCAGGCATCTCTTGATGTAAGCAAATGAATCTTGTTCCATGTGCTGCCAATAGTAGCCCATTCGTAATAATTTTTGCACCAAGGACTTTCCTCTGAAATACCCTCCACAAGCACTAGACTGAGCTTCTTCTAAAGCTATTAGAATCTCTGAATTACTTAAACATCAGAGTAAAGCACCATTGTAACTTTGTTGATATAAGACATTTGACAATATAATGTATCGTGTTGCTAGTTTGTGTAAATGGATTCAGGAATTCTTAGATGTTGAATTAGGAATAGTTCCATCACGCAAATAATTAAATATTTAGGAGAACCATTCATCAGTGTATTTATTACCACAGAGTTCTATATTCACAACTATATGATATTCAATTGTCGGTGTTTTAAGATTATGAACAACGAAAGTAAATTCCTCAGGAGAATCATTAGGGGATATAAGGGAAGCTGCGCTTGCCATTTCATCCCCATGTCGATTATCTTTCCTGGGAATAGTGCTAATTGAATATGATGTGAATTGTTTTAAGAGATAATGCCAACTCACGATACTGAGATAGCTTATCATGCTTAGTTTGATATGATCCAGTTATTTGTTTGACAATTAGCTGAGAATCACCATATATTGTGATGTGTTTTATATTAAGAGCCAAAGCAGCACAAAGTCTTGTAATAAGAGCTTTGTATTCAGCTATATTGTTTGTACATAAGAAGTCTAAGTGCTAAGATCGGGGAATCGGCTTACCTATGGGGGGTATCAATATAACACCAACCTTGAAGCCAGTTCAACATTTTGATCCATCAAAGTATAATTCCCATTTTTCATCCACAAAGATTGTTAAGATTTGGTCGTTAGGAAATACTGTTGATAACTGAGAGGGGGGGTGAATCAGTTATCTAAATTAACTTAACTTTTTGTTCTTCTTTAACAGCTAGTGCAACATCAAAACAAATAAGCATCCATAACCATGAAAGCAGGAACAAAGTCAATACACATAACACAATGATTTTGACATGGAAAACCCTGTTAAGGGGAAAACCACAGGGTGACTAACCCAAGATTGTATTCTCTATTAAAAGAATAGAAGTACAAAATGGCACTTGCCAATTAGGGCTCACACTGCTCACAAGAGGCTCACTGCCTACAAGAAACTCAATGTCTACAAGGTACAAGAAAGTAACAAGATACTTGAACTGATGAGAAGCATCCACATATGTTGAATTTTAGTTTCGGTTAGGCTCAATATACTGATCTGCTGCACTTCATTCTTCCTCTTCTTTGGTGCTGCTATCCTGTCACATACCAGACCTGTATTACTACTTCCACACTGCTCTCTACTTTTCTTTGCACTTCACAACACACCACACACACCTTCATGGTGAAATCAATCTAGTATATATATCTGCATCAATGATTTCAATCATCTTTCTAGTCAGCATCTGAAATACTCAACATTTTCCCAAACTCTAGTCTGTCGGCTAAATCCTTGCTTATTAAGTGATGCATATCAAAAAGATGCTTAAAGAAGTCATCAAAGATGTCGGCCAGCCATGGATGATTCCTCAAGAAACTTGATCACCATCAATAACTCATCTGGAAAAAAGGTCTAATACTCTGTCGGCCAGTTATTCCTCAGTCTACTCTGTCAAATAGGAACCCAACACTTAGGTGTTCATATCTTTTCATTCTTACATCACTGGAGGCTCAATCTCTAGAATATATTAGTCAAGGTACTCCACTTGACTTCCCCAAGTTCGCGCTTTACTGAGATACTTCCTTTGAGACATCCGGACCTAATTGTTAGACCTTGCTACATACTCTGTTCTTGCTTACTAGACCAAGATACACTTCAGTCTATCTTCTGGTATTGTAATATCATGTCCTGCAGATGTGTGGGATGGATTTTTTTGCCATCAATGACAACACTCATGAAGCCACAACATGTCTCTTGCCAACAATCTACCCCTTGGCTGAGGCTCTTGTTCTTATGTACACTTTTCCAGAGCTCCCCCTTAGCTGGATTCCTCATTTTTCACTGCTCCTCACTCCCCCTTTGACATCAATGGCAAAGGGTAGGATTTGTATACCAAAATTTCCAAAAACAATCTATACTTGGCTACAAAAATATATATACATAGCATACTTACATATACTGAAGTATATCTGCAAAAGTTGTCTTCAATTGGACAAATTATGTTGCCCAACTCTGCTTCATCCTGTCCAAAATTAAGAAGTGACCACTCAATAGGAATGCAAAAGTGTCTGCCCTCTTTAGATCTGTCAGATCACTAGCCTGGGCTTTGGTCTGAGCATCACTTAGGGCTTCATGCATGGCCTCTAACTTAGGGATAATTATCCCTCTAAGTTCACTCAACCTACTTATTCTATTTTTCTTCTCTTTTTTAAGCTTCTTAATTTCATTTAAGACTGCAATAGTCTGACACTCTTGATTTATTATGGATGTGGTAAGAGGATCAAAATGCTGAGATAGTCTTGACAGTTTATCCTCCTGTTCTTTCACTTTCTTATCAATATCCATTGTTACTTTAGACCAGGATAGAAAAAAATTATACATTTCTCTGCTATCTTTAAGAGCATTTTCTAAGCTCTTTATCCCAATATCCATATTTCTCCTATCATTGGTTATTAGTCCTTGTACTTCAGAGAATCTCTTTCCCAAAAACTCCTTCTAGACCTTTTCTTCTGCTAATTTCTCTAAGGAATCAAAATGTGTATGAACAAAATTTACAAGAGACTTTAGATTACTGGATGTGGAGGCCGAAGAATCCTTTTGAAAGGATGGCATGATCATCTCCAATACACCAGATGCAATTTCTATTAGCTCACAGTCCTTTTTGTGAGACTTCAAAAGTTTTTCTTTTGCCTTTGCATGGGCAAAGGATGCTATCTTCCTAGTCTGAACCGGGGAGAGGGAATCAAAATTGAATGGTCCTTGAAGCAGTTCCAGTTCATCAATTTCTATCATTTCTTTGGTCAAAAAGTCTTTGACTGCTTCTGTAGTGTCTCTTACCAGAGACAGAGTTTTCTTCCCTTCAGAAGCCTTAGCACTATCATTTGTGGTCTTCTCTATTTGACCTTCTTCTCTTCCCTTCTCCTCTTCTTCTTGACTGGTCTTCTCTTCTACTCTTGCTTCTCCTTTAGATCCAGAGTCTACTGGAGAAATTGGAGGAGAGGTGTGTGCTTCTTCATGGACTTCCTCTTCCGGAGTAGAGCAATCTAAGTCCTTAGCTTTCTCTTCACTTGTCTCCTTTGCCTCTTCTGCCACTGTCTCAGTAGATTCTCCTTTGTCATCCATGACAGAGGGTTCATTACCTAAGTCCTCTATAATAGGAAGATTAAATCTTTTAAAAGCATTACATAGAATATCTTCTATTTCTTTTGCCACTTTGTCAGATTCACCAAGCATAAGCTGATTTATTCTAGCTTTGCTCTAGAACTCATGCTTGTAGTCCTTGAAGATAATGTTCATTTGTTTAGGGGTACTGGACTGATAGAGCTGAATAGAAATCTACTCCTGGATTTCTAGATCTTTTGTTTGGGCATTGTTCTTCCTTATTTCAAGTTCCTTTTCTAAGATTTTGGGAATCAGAGATATAATTTCAATGAATGCTTTGTTGTAGATGTTTAGATACCTGACTCTGGCATCTTACAATATCTTCTGTTCAGTTTCATTATATTCATCATAAAATTCAACCATTGGTTGTAAGTTCCCATCCACAGTAACTGATTTGATGATATCATCAATGCAAAGAGTAGGTTTTTCAACAAATTCCTTTGCCTTCTCTTCTTTGCCTTGATCGGTAGAGGGTTCACCAGTTGTTTTCTTCTTCTTCTTCATTTTCTTTACTTCCTCATCTGTCTCTGTCTCTTCATCATCCTTGAGGCTTGTGTATGATCTTGTAGCCTTTGTCTTTGTTCTCTTTTCTCCTTTACTGGATGATTTTGCTTCCAGTTTTGATGCCTTTGAGCTCTTAGCAGTGGCAGGTGTAGAGCTCTTAGAGGATCTAGTCTGGGATGGGGATTCTACTAGAGCACTTTCTTTTTCTACTTCTTCCTTTTCTTTCTCTGCCCTCTCCATCTTCTCTCTGTTTGCATCAAGTGCCTCCTTTGAAATTCCATGGCTCTTGGCAAATTCTTCTACTTCCCTCCTCACTTTTCTTTTCATTTCTGGTTGTCTTAGCTCTAAATGAATCTTCACACTCAACTCTTCAAAGCTTCCAAACCTTTCTGCCTTAAGGTCCTTGGGCTGACTTAGCAGGTGTTCAATATGCAGCTCTAGAATTTTCTCATCAACTTCATACCCCATTGGCATGATCCAGACTATCCTTAGCTCCACTTCCTCCATTAGGCATTGATCAGTTTCTACCAAAAGCATATTGTATCTTTATACTTTTCAACTAGAGATTGGGGGATTCTCTCTCTTGCTTGCATCATACTCTGAAAGTTCTTGAAGTAGCCCCATAGTACTATATTTTGTGCCTTGGCATCACCTATTCCATGCAAATAATCTCTGATTTGTATGGCAACAGGTCTATCATTTTGCCATATCTAGCCATTAGCTCCGGGTAGCTCATTCATAAAGTAGAAGAATAGGCAAAGTATCAGGCCACCATAGTTGAAATAATTCTTTTTTATCTTTCTTTATTTTCTATAAATTTTCCAATAGTTGGTTTAGGAGAAGCTCACAAAGATCATAGTCAACATTTTCTCTCAGCATATGGTAAGCAGTGTAAATTGTAGTTCCAGGTACTGAATTTTCCCTGCTGGAGTGACATATCTTGTAACCAATTATCATGGAGGCAAACTTGATATCCGGATCAGTGATATCTTCTATTGTCATAGCTCTCTTGTCAAATTTTGATCTGGTAGCCTCACTCACAGTTTGGTTTTTGATGGATTTGAGAACAGGTATCCTTTTGGATGAGTGCAAACCGATTACAACTTTAATAGCATCTTTTGTGATCTTAAATGGTATATTCAACCTGATGCAGGAGCATCTAGTGGTGTAAGGGCAATCTTGCATCACCCAAAAAGAAGTTAATTCAAAATCATTGTAGTTGTTTTTATTTCTTTCCATAATTAGTGTTCTAGTTCCATAATATCCAGAATAATGATGTAGGACTTTTAGTTTTTCTAAAACTGCTAAAAATAGCAACCTGACTATTTTGGAAAGTCTACCTGCTATTTTTGAAAAGTTTACAGTTGGGCATGGATTGAAGCGAAAACTTGCAGAAAGTTACTAAATGGAAATATAAGACCTTTGGCAAAGGAATCAGGCAAAGATCATTTTTGAGCTGAAAGATATTAAAGTTTTTGTTTTCTGAAAAGCCCCTAAAAATTTTTGAAAGGAGATATGAGGCACTAAAACTTCCCTAAACATCCTGAAACATTGATGGAAATCTGTTTACAAATTTTCGGTGTGATAGTTCACATCGCGAGCTTTCCAATGCCTAAAACGGTTCGTCAATCAGACACCCAGATCAAAAGTTCTGCTTCCCAGAAGTTTACCTACTTTTATAGGGGTTGTAAATTTTGAAATTTAGCTGGAGGCCACCAAAAAGTGTTATTTATGGCTATTTTAGGGACCCTGGATAGTAGTAGAGTTAAGAGGGCAAGTGTAGAGTCAAGAATAGGCGAGAAAAACAGACACCCTAGCTGATTTGGGAGTTACAGAAGGCAAAAGATTCCAGAGCCTGGTGAGAGTAGTTGTAGTGTGTTGCAGCCTATGGAAGACTGATTCCTCTTATTGTAATTAAGCTTCTGTAATGTAATGAGTTGCCCAGATCAATAAAAGAAAGTTCTATTCTCTGTATTCAATTTATGTTATTGTGTGTTTTATGATTTACCCCCTTCATCAAGTGGTATCAGAGCGAGGGTTCTTGTGTGTGTAGACAGATCACCGACTGTGAGGCAATTGCGCCAGGACCTGAGGTTGTGGGTTTGCTGCGGAGACCAAGATGCCTCCACAAAGAAATCATGTTGGGAGGAATGCTTTGATAGAAGAGGGTTTTAGAGCCCTACAAAGGCAAATCAATGCATTACAAGAGGAGCTACGAAGAGGGTTTGAGCTAAGGATAAGAGACGAAAGCAAAGATGAAGCTGAAGAAGAGCTATCTGAGGAAGAACAAGAAGCTGCCGGAGATCCTGCAGAAGTTAGGTTGTTGAGGGCTATTTCAAAGATCGGAAAGAGGCCCAGGATTGAGGGTTCTACATATTTTGGGGATTTGAACCCAGAAGAGCTTATTGATTGGATCAATGACATGGAGGAGTATTTCGAGTATGAAGATGTGGAGGACCCAGATCGGGTCAAGTTTACAAAAATAAAGTTGAAGGGCCATGCCAATATTCGGTGGAAGGAGGTCCAACTAGAGAGGAATAGAAGAGGAAAAGGAAAGATCACCAGATGGGATTTGATGGTGGAGAAACTAAAGAAGCAGTTCATTCCTGTGGATTATGAGATGGAGTTACTGAAGAAGTTGCAATACTGAAGCAAGGTAACAAGTCTGTTAAGGAGTATACAGAAGATTTTTATAAGATCACTATCAAGAAAGGCCATGGAGAGGCCAACAAGGAGAAGGTGGCGCGTTACATTAATGGGTTGAGGCCAAGTATACAAGAGGAGCTGAGCCTAGTCAGAATGACCACCATAGAAGATGCATACCAGTTTTCCCTGAGGGTGGAAGAGAAGCTAAATAAAAGATTTGACAGCAAGCCAAGGGGAAGAGGTCAAGGCGGAAGGATTGGTGGGAGGCCCTATGGAGGCCGTAATGAAGATCAAAAGAAAAGTGAAGAAGCTGGCACTAGTCGAAATCAGAGAGGGGATAACACCTACCGCCCTCATGACCAGAACAATGGTGAGCAAATAGGAAGAGGAAGAGGTAGACCTGGGCAAGGACCCAGAAGAGGAGGTTTCAGAGGAACCTGTTTCTAATGTGGGGAAGAAGGGCATCGAGCATACGAGTGTCCGCAAAATCAAGGAAGGACAAATAGAAGACCTGATGGCAATGCACGAGTTGCACATGTAGATGAAGATGCACATTCTAAGCATTCTAAAGATGCTGAAAGGGGAGAAACCCTAGTTGTTAGAAGAACCTTGCTGAATGAGGAGAAAGAACCCAATCAGAGGAAGAGCTTATTCCGCACAAGGTGCAAATGTGAAGGTAAGTGTTGTGATATTATTATTGATAGTGGAAGCACTGATAATATTGTTTTAGAGGAAATGGTTGACAAGTTGAAGTTGACAAGAAGAAAGCATCCACATCCATATCAGATTGCATGGTTGCAGAAGGACCATAGAGCTTTAGTCAATGAGCAGTGTTTAGTGAAGTTCAAGATTGGTGATTACCATGATGAGGTGTTGTGTGATATCATACCGATGGATGCATGTCATATGCTATTGGGGAGGCTGTGGCAGTATGATAGGAATGCTGTCCATGATGGCCATGCGAAAACATATTCCCTGACAAAGGATGGAGTTCATCATAAGTTGAAGCCCTTGAAGGAGGTGGAAGAAAAGGTATGTAGTACTGCCAGAATTTGCCTGGTAGATGGCAGGAAATTTTTGGAGGGTATGAAGCATGAGCGTCATTGCTTTGCATTGATTCCTAAGATTAGTAAAAAGAACTATGAAGATGTACCAAAAGAAGTTTCAGATATGTTGGAAGAGTTCCAGGCCATTATCTGTGATAATGCACCAGAAGGTTTGCCACTAGTAAGGAAGATAGGTCATCAAATGGATTTGATACCAGGAGCCAGTTTGCCAAACAAGGCAACCCATAGAATGACCCCTTCAGAGAATGAATAGCTGAATAGACAAGTTTAGGAGTTGTTAAAGAAGGGACTGATAAGGGAGAGCCTAAGTCCATGTGCGGTACCTGCAGTACAAGAACCAAAGAAGGATGGAGAATGGAGGATGTGTACAGACTCTCGACCCATCAATAAGATAACTAACAAGTATATATTTCCATTGCCAAGAATGGACGACATTATGGATTGTTTGAGTGGAGCCAAGTGCTTCATGAAAATTGACCTGAAGAGTGGGTATCACCAGATCCGTATCAGAGAAGGCAATGAATTGAAGATAGCCTTCAAGACAAAGGAAGGTTTGTATGAGTGATTAGTCATGCCATTTGGGCTAACCAATGCACCGAGCACATTAATGCGGTTTATGAACGAGGTACTAAAGGAATTTTTGAGAAGTTTTGTTATTGTTTATTTGGATGATATTTTGATTTTCAATAAGACTTGGGATGAGCATTTGATGCATATCAGAAGAGTTCTAGAGAAGTTGAGGGAGGAGAAGTTGTTGATTAATCTGAAGAAATGTAGTTTTGCAAAGAAGGAGTTGGTGTACCTGGGATTTGTTGTCTTAGAAGAAGGTCTTAAGATGGACCCAGAAAAAGTAAGGGCTATCATTGAATGGCCTACGCCAAGGAGTGTCACAGAGGTAAGATCTTTTCATGGTTTGGTAAGTTTTCATAGAAAGTTTATCAGGAGTTTCAGTAGCATTTGTGCACCCCTAACTGAGACAATGAGAGGGGATAAAAAAGAGTTTAGATGGACTAAAGGAGCAGACAAGAGCTTTGATACATTGAAATAGAAAGTGGTAGAACAACCTCTTTTGGCACTTCCAGATTTTAATAAGGTATTTCAAGTAGATTGTGATGCTAGTGGTAGTGGTATAGGAGCTGTTTTGAGCCAAGAAGGTAAGCCCATTGCCTATTTTAGTGAGAAGCTTAATGATGCCAATAAAAAGTATTCTATTTATGATCAGGAGTTTTATGCAATAGTTTAGGCTTTGAAGAAACGGAGACATTATTTATTGCCAAAGGAGTTTTTTTATATACTGATCATCTGGCTTTGTAGTATCTTAATAGTAAAAGAAAGTTGAACCAAAGACACTTAAAATGGTTTGAGTTTTTCAGAGCTATAATTTTGTTTTGAAGCACAGGAGTGGGAAGTCCAACAGATTTGCAGATGCCTTGAGCAGAAGGTAAAATTTGTTGACAGAAATGAAGATAGAGGTTGTTGGGTTCGATGAGCTCAAAAGTTTGTATCCTGAGGATCCAGATTTTATAGAGGCCTGGAAAGCTTGTTTGGAACCTTTTACTTTGGATAGGACAAGATGGTTGGATTTCATAATCCAAGATGGCATGTTGTTTAGAGGAAGCCAGTTGTGCATTCCAAGGAGTTCCATGAGAGAGAACCTGATTAAGGAGAAGCATAGTGGAGGATTGGCAGGACACTTTGGTCGAGATAAGACCATTGCTATTGTTGGTGAAAATTATTATTGGCCACAGCTGCAGTAGGATGTGAGCAAGTTTGTGCAGAATTGTAGAGTATGTCAGATGGCAAAAGGAACAAGTCAGAATACAAGGTTGTATCACCCATTACCTGTACCAGAGAAGCCATGGGATGATATCAGTATGGATTTTGTTCTTGGTTTACCAAGGACACAGAGAGGACATGATTCCATTTTTGTGGTGGTGGACAGATTCTCAAAGATGGCACATTTTAGTCCTTGCAAGAAGACTAATGATGCTATTCATATTGCCGAATTATTTTTCAGAGAGGTGGTGAGACTACATGGTCTACCAAAGAGCATAGTTTCAGATCGAGATACCAAGTTCATTGGTTATTTCTGGAGGACATTATGGAAGAAGTTGAAGACAGATTTGAAGTTCAGTTCTACACACCATCCACAAACTGATGGACAGACTGAAGTGGTGAATAGGAGTTTGGGTAACCTGCTACGGTGCTTAGTAGGAGATAGGCCCAAGGGATGGGATTTGATTTTACCACAGGCAGAATTTGCTTACAACAATCCTGTCAATAGGAGTACTGGTAAATCACCATTCTAGATTGTATATGGAAATAGTCCAAGAAATGCTTCAGAGTTAAGGAATCTGGATAAGAGAGAAAAGACAAGTGCCGAGGCTGAAGACTTTGCAGAACATCTAAAGAATTTGCATGAAGAAGTGAGAAAACACATTAATAAGATGAATACTCAGTACAAGGTTAAGGCAAATCAGAAGAGGAGGTATAAGGAGTTCCAGGTAGGAGATGAAGTCATGGTTCACTTGAGAAAAGAAAGGTTTCCAATTGGAACATACAATAAGTTGAAAATGAAGAAATTTGGACCATGCAGAATCTTGAAGAAGCATGATTCAGGCAATACATATGAGGTAGAGCTACCGAATGGGATCAATATTTCCCCTATTTTCAACATTGCTGATTTATCAGAATATCATGAAGGTGGAGCAGAGGCTAGACCAATAGAAGCGCAGTGGAGTATTCCAGCATCTACTTCAATGGACGAGATAGAAGCAATCTTGGATAGCTGTAATGTCCCCTTCTAGCAAGCCAAAATTTTTGCAATCTTGCAAACAATTTCAACTTGTAAAGAGCACATTAGTATTCTATCTTTTTCTTTTAATATTTAACTATATATTATTTCTTTCACAACTATATGCTTTTCTTGTTTATACTTCATGAATTACCTTGGGTGAGATAACCTTAAGCCCATTAATCATTCTTTCCAACTCATGGCAGAAGATACTTAAGGATGTAATGTCACCCCAATCCTCATGGGTCCATCATTATTCCTTCAATTCTCTAATTGAAGGCCTAATCCTTCGATTCTCTAATCGAAGGCCTATTATTCCTTGGTTCGTCAACCAAGGCCTATTAGTCCTTGGTTCTTCAGCCAAGGCCTATTATTTCCTTGGTTCTCTAACCAAGGCCTATTATTCCTCGGTTCTCTAACCAAGGCCTTTTTATTCCTTGGTTCTCCTACCAAGGCCTTCCCTTCAATACTAGATGGAGGGCTTCATTCCTTGGTTCTCTTACCAAGGTCTACCCCTTCAATACTAGATTGAGGGCTTATTATCTTCCTTGATTCGTCAATCAAGGCCTATGATTTATCCCATGAATTGGTCAACTACAATCCTTGTTTTCCATCCCATCTCTATGGTGAAGATGATTAATGTTTAAGGACTATTATCTACCCCTTGGGTAATCATGCCTTTATAATTCTATTTCATATTCATAACTATGTACTTATAACCTTTTTGTACTCATTATCTTATTTAAACAAGAATCATGCATTTATGTAGGACATCTATTAGTCTCATATTTACTTGAGTTTATAAGACCTCTGCCTTTATATCTCATTCATAATGGATCATCTTTTCTTACTTATATGTAGTTCTAAGACTAATCTCATATTGTTATTTTCATACATGTAGATTCCAATTAGACCATATATATATAATTCTATTATAATATTTATTATAATCTCTATATTATATTATATATGTGTGTACTATGCAAAATTTATATTTTATAATGATAATAATATTTAATCACTAATATTGATATTTGTTAATAATATATTATTTATAATATTGCTTTCTTATATTACTCAATTTATTACTTAAATCTATATTTTAATGTCATTCATATTATCATCCCTTTAATTAATATCCGTATAAAAAAATAATGAAATAACTTATAGATATTAATTTATTTATTTCTTTGGGAATATAGGTGTAGCATACTTATCTTATTTTCCCCAGCAATTAATCCTGTCTGTAATTCAAACTCATAGATTATTAATTTTATATCTGCTTGCATTGTATTTTTTGTTATCCTCCATTGCTTCCTCCACTCTCTACCTTTATATTTTCTTAAATGGTCAATGACTACCTTTTCACAAAGGTCATGTCTTTTTATAAATATATTAGTTACTGCTGCCTTGACGGATTGTCTTAAAGGCAATCTAATATATTATATAATGTATGATTTACATTCATTTATATAAATATGTTTATTATATTATAATGATAATAATAATTAATATTAATATTAATTTTAACATTTATATTTATTATTATATATTATTATATAATAATAATAATATGCTATTTTAATATTAATATTTATATTTGTATTGGTTATTTATAAATATAATATATCGGTTGATATTTAAAATATTTATAGATACTATCATATAATATTATATATATTTATTAACAGCCATGGTCAGGATATTTAATATGACATTTTAAATCTTTAATTTAAACAATGCCTTAATATGGGGAAATGACAATAGCCATGTGGGAAGAAGTACTTGGAACAAGCAATATGAAGAATATCTGGAAAATGGAAAGGAAGGCCTATTGAAGATTCCTCTTGGTTATCTAAGGCAGAGGCTGACTGTTTGGGTTTCCCTCACTTAAACATCTAAGACGTGACAGGGTCACTTCTCAAATTACCCTGGGTGTCTGATGCAGGGGCATCCAATGGTGTAAGGGCAATCTTGCATCACCCAAAAAGAAGTTAATTCAAAATCATTGTAGTTGTTTTCATTTCTTTCCATAATTAGTGTTTCTAGTTCCATAATATCTAGAATAATGATGTAGGACTTTTAGTTTTTCCAAAACTGCTAAAAATAGCAACCTGACTATTTTGGAAAGTCTACCTGCTATTTTTGGAAAGTTTACAGTTAGGCACAGATTGAAATAAAAACTTATAGAAAGTTACTAAATGGAAATATAAGACCTTTGGTGAAGGAATCAGGCAAAGATCATTTTTGAGCTGAAAGATATTAAAGTTTTTGTTTTTTGAAAAGCCCCTAAAAATTTCTGAAACAAGATATGAGGCACTAAAACTTCCCTAAACATCTCAAAAAGTTGATGGAAATCTATTTATGAATTTTCAGCATGATAGTTCACATCGCAAGCTTTCCGACGCCTAAAACAGTTCGTCAATCGGACACCCGGATCAAAAGTTATGCTTCCTCGAAGTTTACTTACTTTTATAGGGGGTTGTAAATTTTGAAATTTAGCTGGAGGCCACCAAAAAGTGTTATTTTTGGCTATTCTGGGGACCCTGGGCAGTAGTAGAGTTAAGGGGGCAAGTGTAGAGTCAAGAATAGGTGGGAAAAATAGAAACCCTAGCTGATTTGGGGGTTACATAAGGCGAAAGATTCCAGAGCCTGGTGAGACTAGCTGTAGTGTGTTGCAGCTTGTGGAGGACTGATTCCTCTTATTGTAATTAAGCTTCTATAATGTAATGAGTTGCCCAGATCAATAAAAAAAAGTTCTATTTTCTATGTTCAATTTCTGTTATTGTGTGTTTTATGATTTACCCCCTTCAGCAAGTGGTATCAGAGCGAGGGTTCTTGAGTGTGTAGACAAATCGCCGACCATGAGGTAGCTGCACCAGGACCTGAGGTTGTGGGTTTGCTGCGGAGACCAGAATGCCTCCACGAAGAAATTGTGTTGGGAGGAATGCTTTGATAGAAGAGGGTTTTAGAGCCCTGCAAAGGCAAATCAATGCGTTACAAGAGGAGCTACGAAGAGGGTTTGAGCTGAGGATAAGAGATGAAAGCGAAGATGAAGCTGAAGAAGAGCTATCTGAGGAAGAACAAGAAGCTGCCATAGATCCTGCAGAAGTTAGGTTGTTGAGGGCTATTTTGAAGATCGGAAAGAGGCCCAGGATTGAGGTTTCTACATATTCTGGGGATTTGAAACCAAAACAACTTATTGATTGGATCAATGACATGGAGGAGTATTTCGAGTATGAAGATGTGGAGGACCCAGATCGGGTCAAGTTTGCAAAAACAAAGTTGAAGGGCCATGCCAATATTTGGTGGAAGGAGGTCCAACTAGAGAAGAATAGAAGAGGAAAAGGAAAGATCACCAGATGGGATCAGATGGTGGAGAAACTAAAGAAGCAGTTCATTCTTGTGGATTATGAGATGGAGTTATTGAAGAAGTTGCAAGGACTGAAGCAAGGTAACAAGTCTATTAAGGAGTATACAGAAGATTTTTATAAGATCACTATCAGGACAAGCCATGGAGAGGCTAGCAAGGAGAAGGTGGCCCGTTACATTAATGGGTTGAGGCCAAGTATTCAAGAGGAGCTGAGCCTAGTCAGAATGACCACCATAGAAGATGCATACCAGTTTTCCTTGAAAGTGGAAGAGAAGCTGAATAAAAGATTTGATAGCAAGCAAAGGGGAAGGGGTCAAGGCAGAAGGACTAGTGGGAGGCCCTATGGAGGCCGTAATGAAGATCAAAAGAAAAGTGAAGAAGCTGGCACTAGTCGATATCAGAAAGGGGATAATGCCTACCGCCCTTGTGACCAGAACAATGGTGAGCAAAGAGGAAGAGGAAGAGGTAGACCTGGGCAAGGACCTGGAAGAGGAGGTTTCAGAGGAACCTATTTCCAATGTGGGGAAGAAGGGCATCGAGCATACGAGTGTCCACAACATCAAGGAAGGACAAATAGAAGAACTGAAGGCAATGCACGAGTTGCAAATGTAGATGAAGATGCACATTCTGAGCATTCTGAAGATGCTTAAAGGGGAGAAAACCTAGTTGTTAGAAGAACCTTGCTGAATGAGGAGAAAGAACCCAATCAAAGGAAGAGCTTATTCCGCACAAGGTGCAAATGTGAAGATAAGTGTTGTGATATTATTATTGATAGTGGAAGCACTGATAATCTTGTTTCAGAGGAAATGGTTGACAAGTTGAAGTTGACAAGAAGAAAGCATCCACATCCATATCGGATTGCATGGTTGCAGAAGGACCATAGAGCTTTGGTCAATGAGCAGTGTTTAGTGAAGTTCAAGATTGGTGATTACCATGATGAGGTGTTGTGTGATATCATACCGATGGATGCATGTCATATGCTGTTGGGGAGGCCATGGCAGTATGATAGGAACAATGTCCATGATGGTCGTACAAACACATATTCCCTAACAAAGGATGGAGTTCGTCATAAGTTAAAGCCCTTAAAGGAGGTGGAAGAAAAGGTATGTAGTACTGCCAAAATTTGTCTGGTAGATGGCAGGAAATTTTTGGAGGGTATGAAGCATGAGCATCATTGCTTTGCATTGATTCCTAATATTAGTAAAGAGAACTGTGAAGATGTACCAGTAGAAGTTTCAGATATGTTGGAAGAGTTCCAGGACATTATCTCTAATAATGTACCAGAAGGTTTGCCACCAGTAAGGAAAATAAGTCATCAAATGGATTTGATACCAGGAGCTAGTTTGCCAAATAAGGTAGCCCACAGAATGACCCCTGCAGAGAATGAAGAGCTGAACAGACAAGTTCAGGAGTTGTTAAGGAAGGGACTGATAAGGGAGAGCCTAAGTCCATGTGTGGTACCTGCAGTACTAGCACCAAAGAAGGATGGAGAATGGAGGATGTGTACAGACTCTTGAGCCATCAATAAGATAACTATTAAGTATAGATTTCCATTGCCAAGAATGGACGACATTATGGATTGTTTGAGTGGAGCCAAGTACTTCACGAAAATTGACCTAAAGAGTGGGTATCACCAGATCCGTATCAGAGAAGGAGATGAATGGAAGATAGCCTTTAAGACAACGGAAGGTTTGTATGAGTGGTTAGTCATGCCATTTGGGCTAACCAATGCACCAAGCACATTCATGCGGCTCATGAACGAGGTACTGAAGGAATTTTTGGGAAGTTTTATTATTGTTTATTTGGATGATATTTTGATTTTCAGTAAGACTTGGGATGAGCATCTGATGCATATCAGAAGAGTTCTAGAGAAGCTAAGGGAGGAGAAGTTGTTGATTAATCTGAAGAAATGTAGTTTTGCAAAGAAGGAGTTGGTGTACCTGGGATTTGTTGTCTCAGAAGAAGGTCTTAAGATGGACCGAGAAAAAGTAAGGGCTATCATTGAATGGCCTATGCCAAGGAGTGTCACAGAGGTAAGATCTTTTCATGGTTTGGCAAGTTTTTATAGAAAGTTTATCAGGAGTTTCAGTAGCATTTGTGCACCCCTAACTAAGACAATGAGAGGGGATAAAAAAGAGTTTAGATGGACTAAAGGAGTAGACAAGAGCTTTGATACATTGAAACAGAAAGTGGTAGAACAACCTCTTTTGGCACTTCAAAATTTTAATAATGTATTTCAAGTAGATTGTGATGCTACTGGTAGTGGTATAGGAGCTATTTTGAGCCAAGAAGGTAAGCCCATTGCCTATTTTAGTGAGAAGCTTAATGATGCCAAGAAAAAGTATTCTATTTATGATCAGGAGTTTTATGCAATAGTTTAGGCTTTGAAGAAATGGAGACATTATTTATTGCCAAAGGAGTTTTTTTTATATATTGATCATCAGGCTTTGCAGTATATTAATAGTCAAGGAAAGTTGAACCAAAGGCACTTAAAATGGGTTGAGTTTTTGCAGAGCTATACTTTTGTTTTGAAGCACAGGAGTGGGAAGTCCAACAAAGTTGCAGATGCCTTGAGCAGAAGGCAAAATTTGTTGACAAAAATGAAGATAGAGGTTTTTAGGTTCGATGAGCTCAAAAGTTTGTATCTTGAGGATCCAGATTTTGCAGAGGCCTAGAAAGCTTGTTTGGAACCTGTTACTTTAGACAGGACAAGATGCTTGGATTTCATAATCCAAGATGGCATGTTGTTTAGAGGAAGCCAGTTGTGCATTCCAAGGAGTTCCATGAGAGAGAACCTGATTAAGGAGAAGCATAGTGGAGGATTGGCCGGAGACTTTGGTCGAGATAAGACCATTGCTATTGTTGGTGAAAATTATTATTGGCCACAGCTGCAAGAGGATGTGAGGAAGTTTGTGTAGAGTTGTAGAGTATGTCAGATGGCAAAAGGAACAAGTCAGAATACAAGGTTGTATCACCCATTACCTGTACCAGGGAAGCCATGGGATGATATCAGTATGGATTTTGTTCTTGGTTTACCAAGGACACAGAGAGGACATGATTCCATTTTTGTGGTGGTGGACAGATTTTCGAAGATGGCAGATTTTATTCCTTGCAAGAAGACTAATGATGCTGTTCATATTGCCGAATTATTTTTTAGAGAGGTGGTGAGACTACATGGTCTACCAAAGAGCATAGTTTCAGATCGAGATACCAAGTTAATTATTTATTTCTAGAGGACATTATGGAAGAAGTTGAAGATAGATTTGAAGTTCAGTTCTGCACACCATCCATAGACTGATGGACAGACCAAAGAGGTGAATAGGAGTTTGGGTAACTTGCTACGGTGCTTAGTAGGAGATAAGCCCAAGGGATGGGATTTGATTTTACCACAGGCAGAATTTGCTTACAACAATTTTGTCAATAGGAGTACTGGTAAATCACCATTCTAGATTGTATATGGAAATAGTCCAAGAAATGCTTCAGAGTTAAGGAATCTGGATAAGGGAGAAAAGACAAGTGCCAAGGCTGAAGACTTTGCAGAACATCTGAAGAATTTGCATGAAGAAGTGAGAAAACACATTAATAAGATGAATACTCAGTACAAGGTTAAGGCAGATCAGAAGAGGAGGTATAAGGAGTTCCAGGTAGGAGATGAAGTCATGGTTCACTTGAGAAAAGAAAGGTTCCCAATTGGAACATACAATAAGTTGAAAATGAAGAAATTTAGACCATGAAGAATCTTGAAGAAGCATGATTCAGGCAATGCATATGAGTAGAGTTGCCGAATGGGATGAATATTTCCCTTGTTTTCAACATTGCTGATTTATTAGAATATCATGAAGGTGGAGTAGAGGCTGGACCAACAGAAGCACAGTGGAGTATTCCAGCATCTACTTCAATGGACGAGATAGAAGCGATCTTGGATAGTCGTGTGGGAAGAAGTACTCAGAACAAGTAATATGAATAATATATGGTAAAATGGAAAGGAAGGCCTATTGAAGATTCCTCTTGGTTATCTAAGGCAGAGGCTGACCGTTTGGGTTTCCCTCACATAAACATCTGAGACGTGATAGGGTCACTTCTTAAATTACCCTGGGTGTCTGATGCAGGAGCATCCAGTGGTGTAAGGGCAATCTTGGATCACCCAAAAAGAAGTTAATTCAAAATCATTGTAGTTGTTTTCATTTCTTCCCATAATTAGTGTTTCTGGTTCCATAATATCCAGAATAATGATGTAGGACTTTTAGTTTTTCCAAAACTACTAAAAATAGCAACCTAACTATTTTGGAAATTCTACCTGCTATTTTTGGAAAGTTTGCAGTTGGGCACGGATTGAAGCAAAAACTTGTAGAAATTTACTAAATGGAAATATAAGACCTTTGGCGAAGGAATCAGGCAAAGATCATTTTTGAGCTAAAAGATATTAAAGTTTTTATTTTCTGAAAAGCCCCTAAAAATTTTTGAAACAAGATATGAGGCACTAAAACTTCCCTAAATGTCCTGAAAAGTTGACAGAAATCCGTTTACGAATTTCTGGCATGATAGTTCACATCGCACTTTCTGACGACTAAAACAATTCGTCAATCAGACACCCGGATCAAAAGTTATGCTTCCTAGAAGTTTACCTACTTTTATAGGGGGTTGTAAATTTCAAAATTTAGCTGGAGGCCACTAAAAAGTGTTATTTATGGCTATTCTGGGGACCATGGGTAGTAGTAGAGTTAAGCGGGCAAGTGTAGAGTCAAGAATAGGCGGGAAAAACAGAAACCCTAGCTGATTTAGGGGTTACTGAAGGTGAAAGATTCCAGAGCCTGGTGAGAGTAGCTGTAGTGTGTTGCAGCCTGTGGAGGACTGATTCCTCTTATTGTAATTAAGCTTCTGTAATGTAATGAGTTGCCCAGATCAATAAAAGAAAGTTCTATTCACTGTGTTCAATTTCTGTTATTGTGTGTTTTATGATTTACCCCCTTCATCAAGTGGTATCAGAGCGAGGGTTCTTGAGTGTGTAAACAGATCACCGACCATGAGGCAGTTGCACCAGGACCTGAGGTTGTGGGTTTGCTATAGAGACTAGGATGCCTCCACGAAGAAATCATGTTGGGAGGAATGCTTTGACAGAAGAGGGTTTTAGAGCCCTGTAAAGGCAAATCGATGCATTACAAGAAGAGCTACAAAGAGGGTTTGAGCTGAGGATAAGAGACGAAAGCGAAGATGAAGCTGAAGAAGAACTATCTAAGGAAGAACAAGAAGCTGCCGGTGATCCTGTAGAAGTTAGGTTGTTGAGGGCTATTTCGAAGATTAGAAAGATGCCTAGGATTGAGGTTTATACATATTCTGGGGATTTCAACCTAGAACAACTTATTGATTGGATCAATGACATGCAGGAGTATTTCGAGTATGAAGATGTGGAGGACCCAGATTGGGTCAAGTTTGCAAAAATAAAGTTGAAGGGCCATGCCAATATTTGGTGGAAGGAGGTCCAACTAGAGAGGAATAGAAGAGGAAAAGGAAAGATCACCAGATGGGATCGGATGGTGGAGAAACTAAAGAAGCAGTTCATTCCTGTGGATTATGAGATGTAGTTACTGAAGAAGTTGCAAGGACTGAAGCAAGGTAACAAGTCTGTTAAGGAGTATACAGAAGATTTTTATAAGATCACTATCAGGACAGGCCATGGAGAGGCCAACAAGGAGAAGGTGGCCCATTACATTAATGGGTTGAGGCGGAGTATTTAAAAGGAGCTGAGCCTAGTCAGAATGACCACCATAGAAGATGTATACCAGTTTTCCCTGAAGGTGGAAGGGAATTTAAATAAAAGATTTGACAGCAAGCAAAGGGGAAGAGGTCAAGGCGAAAGGACTGGTGGGAGGCCCTATGGAGGCCGTAATGAAGATCAAAAGAAAAGTGAAGAAGTTGGCACCAGTCAAAATCAGAGAGGGGATAACGCCTACTGCCCTCATGACCAGAACAATGGTGAGCAAAGAGGAAGAGGAAGAGGTAGACCTGGGCAAGGACCCGGAAGAGGAGGTTTCAGAGGAACCTGTTTCTAATGTAGGGAAGAAGGGCATCGAGCATAAGAGTGTCCACAACATCAAGGAAGGACAAATAGAAGACTTGAAAGCAATGCACGAGTTGTAAATGTAGATGAAGATGCACATTCTAAGCATTCTAAAGATGCTGAAAGGGGAGAAACCCTAGTTGTTAGAAGAACCTTGCTAAATGAGGAAAAAGAACCCAATCAGAGGAAGAGCTTATTTCATACAAGGTGCAAATGTGAAGGTAAGTGTTGTGATATTATTATTGATAGTGGAAGCACTGATAATCTTGTTTCAGAGGAAATGGTTGACAAGTTGAAGTTGACAAGAAGAAAGCATCCGCATCCATATTGGATTGCATGGTTGCAGAAGGACCATAGAGCTTTAGTCAATGAGCAGTGTTTAGTGAAGTTCAAGATTGGTGATTACCATGATGAGGTGTTGTGTGATATCATACCGATGGATGCATGTCATATGCTATTGCGGAGGCCATGGCAGTATGATAGGAACGCTGTCCATGATGGCTGTGCAAACACATATTCCCTGACAAAGGATGGAGTTCGTCATAAGTTGAAGCCCTTGAAGGAGGTGGAAGAAAAGGTATGTAGTACTACCAGAATTTGCCTAGTAGATGGCAGGAAAGTTTTGGAGGATATGAAGCATGAGCATCATTGCTTTGCATTGATTCCTAAGATTAGTAAGGAGAACTGTGAAGATGTACCAGTAGAAGTTTCAGATATGTTGGAAGAGTTCCAGGACATTATCTGTGATAATGTACCAGAAGGTTTGCCACCAATAAGGAAGATAAGTCATCAAATGGATTTGATACCAGGAGCCAGTTTGCCAAATAAGGTAGCCCACAGAATGACCCCTGCAGAGAATGAAGAGCTGAACAGACAAGTTCAGGAGTTGTTAAGGAAGGGACTGATAAGGGAGAGCCTAAGTCCATGTGCGGTACCTGTAGTACTAGCACCAAAGAAGGATGGAGAATGGAGGATGTGTACAGACTCTCGAGCCATCAATAAGATAACTATCAAGTATAGATTTCCATTGCCAAGAATGGACGACATTATGGATTGTTTGAGTGGAGCCAAGTACTTCACAAAAATTGACCTGAAGAGTGGGTATCACCAAATCCATATCAGAGAAAGAGATGAATGGAAGATAGCCTTCAAGACAAAAGAAGGTTTGAATGAGTGGTTAGTCATGCCATTTGGGCTAACCAATGCACCGAGCACATTCATGCGGCTCATGAATGACGTACTGAAGAAATTTTTGGGAAGTTTTGTTATTGTTTATTTGGATGATATTTTAATTTTCAGTAAGACTTGGGATGAGCATCTAATGCATATTAGAAGAGTTCTAGGGAAGCTGAGGGAGGAGAAGTTGTTGATTAATTTGAAGAAATGTAGTTTTGCAAAGAAGGAGTTGGTGTACCTGGGATTTGTTGTCTCAGAAGAAGGTCTTAAGATAGACCCAGAAAAAGTAAGGGCTATCATTGAATGGCCTACGCCAAGGAGTGTCACAGAGGTAAGATCTTTTCATGGTTTGGCAAGTTTTTATAGAAAGTTTATCAGGAGTTTCAGTAGCATTTGTGCACCCCTAATTAAGACAATGAGAGGGGATAAAAAAGAGTTTAGATGGACTAAAGGAGCAGACAAGAGCTTTGATACATTGAAACAGAAAGTGGTAGAACAACCTGTTTTGGCACTTCCAGATTTTAATAAGGTATTTCAAGTAGATTGTGATGCTAGTGGTAGTGGTATAGGAGCTATTTTGAGCCAAGAAGGTAAGCCCATTGCCTATTTTAGTGAGAAGCTTAATGATGCCAAGAAAAAGTATTCTGTTTATGATCAGGAGTTTTATGCAATAGTTCAGGCTTTGAAGAAATGGAGACATTATTTATTGCCAAAGGAGTTTGTTTTATATACTGATCATCAGGCTTTGCAGTATCTTAATAGTCAAGGAAAGTTGAACCAAAGGCACTTAAAATGGGTTGAATTTTTGCAGAGCTATACTTTTATTTTGAAGCACAGGGGTGGGAAGTGCAACAGAGTTGCAGATGCCTTGAGCAGAAGGCAAAATTTGTTGATAGAAATGAAGATAGAGGTTGTTGGGTTCGATGAGCTCAAAAGTTTGTATCCTGAGGATCCAGATTTTGCAGAGGCCTGGAAAGCTTGTTTGGAACCTGTTACTTTGGACAGGACAAGATGGTTGGATTTCATAATCCAAGATGGCATGTTGTTTAGAGGAAGCCAGTTGTGCATTCCAAGGAGTTCCATGAGAGAGAACTTGATTAAGGAGAAGCATAGTGGAGGATTGGCTGAACACTTTGGTTGAAATAAGACCATTGCTATTGTTGGTGAAAATCATTATTGGCCACAGCTCCAGCAGGATGTGAGGAAGTTTGTAAAGAGTTGTAGAGTATGTCAGATGGCAAAAGGAACAAGTCAGAATACAGGGTTGTATCACCCATTACCTATACCAGAGAAGCCATGGGATGATATCAGTATGGATTTTGTTCTTGGTTTACCAAGGACACAGAGAGGACATGATTCCATTTTTGTGGTGGTGGACAGATTCTCAAAGATGGCGCATTTTATTCCTTGCAAGAAGACTAATGATGCTGTTCATATTACCGAATTATTTTTCAGAGAGGTGGTGAGACTACATGGTCTACCAAAGAGCATAGTTTCAGATCGAGATACCAAGTTCGTTGGTTATTTCTAGAGGACATTATGGAAGAAGTTGAAGACAGATTTGAAGTTCAGTTCTGCACACCATCCACAGACTGATGGATAGATCGAAGTGGTGAATAGGAGTTTGGGTAACCTACTAGGGTGCTTAGTAGGAGATAAGCCCAAGGGATGGGATTTGATTTTACCACAGACAGAATTTGCTTACAACAATTCTATCAATAGGAGTACTGGTAAATCACCATTCCAGATTTTATATGGAAATAGTCCAAGAAATGCTTCAGAGTTAAGGAATCTAGATAAGGGAGAAAAGACAAGTGCCGAGGCTGAAGACTTTGTAGAACATCTGAAGAATTTGCATGAAGAAGTGAGAAAACACATTAATAAGATGAATACTCAGTACAAGGTTAGGGCAGATTAGAAGAGGAGGTATAAGGAGTTCCAGGTAGGAGATGAAGTCATGGTTCACTTGAGCAAAGAAAGGTTCCCAATTGGAACATACAATAAGTTGAAAATGAAGAAATTTGGACCATGCAGAATCTTGAAGAAGGATGATTTAGGCAATGCATATCAGGTAGAGATGCTGAATGTGATCAATATTTCCCCTGTTTTCAACATTGTTGATTTATCAGAATATCATGAAGGTGGAGCAGAGGCTGGATCAACAGAAGCGCAGTGGAGTATTTTATTATCTACTTCAATGGATGAGATAGAAGCGATCTTGGGTAGCCGTGTGGGAAGAAGTACTCGGAACAAGCAATATGAAGAATATCTGGTAAAATGGAAAGGAAGGCCTATTGAAGATTCCTCTTGGTTATCTAAGACAGAGGCTGACCATTTAGGTTTCCCTCACATAAACATTTGAGACGTGACAAGGTCACTTCTCAAATTACCCTGGGTGTTTGATTCAGGAGCATCCAGTGGTGTAAGGGCAATCTTGCATCACCCAAAAAGAAGTTAATTCAAAATCATTGTAGTTGTTTTCATTTCTTTCCATAATTAGTGTTTCTAGTTCCATAATATCTAGAATAATGATGTAGGACTTTCAGTTTTTCCAAAACTGCTAAAAGTAGCAACCTGACTATTTTGGAAAGTCTACCTGCTATTTTTGGAAAGTTTGCAGTTGGGCACAGATTAAAGTGAAAACTTATAGAAAGTTACTAAATGGAAATATAAGACCTTTGGCAAAGGAATCAGGCAAAGATCATTTTTGAGCTGAAAGATATTAAAGTTTTTGTTTTTTGAAAAGCCCCTAAAATTTTTTGAAATGAGATATGAGGCACTAAAACTTCCCTAAACATCCCAAAAAGTTGATGGAAATCTGTTTACAAATTTCCAGCATGATAGTTCACATCGTGAGCTTTCCGATGCTAATGCAGGAGCACCCCTACAAGATAGGATATAGTCCGCATGACAGGACATTAGTCTATTTTTAGTATGTTTGACTTCATAATGTAATAAGGTCCATTGGACCAATGCATATGTATTAGATCAGCCTAGGAGAGTGTGCAGGCAGTTAGAGTTCGTGATCAGGTAGTATGAGTTGTCTTCTCCCAGCCGCTTGGAAGCTCCCAGCCGCTGGGAATCGAGTTGGTAGTACTCGTAGGATATTGCTATAAATAACTCAGATCAGTTAGGGTTAGATATCATATCATATCATATCATATCAGAGGTAGTAGTTATGTTATGTTGTATTGGTGATTGAGTGAGATCCAGAGATCAGTCTAGACATTGTGAAACATTGTTGTAGAAACAGGACATTTGTGTTTCATCTAAATAAGATCTCATCAATTGCATTATCTAGTTTATCAGCTGTTTATATTACAGGTTAATGGATTCTTTCAACCCTTCCACCGGTTGATTCTGTGAATCGGTGGAATGGTCATGTATGATAGTTTAGTTTGCATTTTAGTTTTCTGTTTATGCATTTCATTGTTTGAGAGATCAGTTGGTCACATGCTATGAATCAACCTAGCATCCTCATGTGCTAGGATTTAGGAAGATAAACTATTAAGTTTTGATCTGAAGGTGATCCGGCCCGATCATCATGTTTTCTTTGTAAAATTGTGCGGTTCTGTGAGTTTGCATGCAGTTGACGGATATACAGGGGTCTGCATGTGCTTTTCCAGACGGAGTGAATCGCATCATCATCTACGAGTATATCGCTATCCGGATCGGGTTATGAAGCTGACGAAGATTGTATGTTTCAAGTACATCAGGATGATATAGGTTGGATATATACTCAGTGTGTATATCGTCGTCAGGATCATCGTTCGTGTGTATTCATCATCCGCATATCGCTATCGCATGCAGGAGTGAAAGTTCACTTTTTGGCTAAGGACCGGAAAGGTCATCATCAGGATATTGAAAAGATCACAGGATATTCATTATCATGTTGTGGAGGATATAAGTGTCTTATATCCTGTTGACATCATCATCAGGTGCATTGACATCATCATCAGGTGCATGTGACGTCATCGTCATCAGGATATTGCGAATATCACCCTATGCAAGTTTATCCTGCTGTCGCTAAGTGTTTTTGCATCGGCGCAAGTCATCGGCATAAGATCATCAGGATGTTTCAATATGATCGGATAAGTCATATCCTGATGCTGTTGTTTGTGTAGTCAGATATCAGGGTGACGTAAGCATCGAGGGAAAGGTGCTTGAAGTTGTCGTCATCAGGATATATCGGAGGAACCGGATATTTTATATCCTGCTGATGAAGGTGATGCTGAACATCATGATGATGAAGATAGAGTTTGGCGGTAAGATGAACAGTGAACATCAGGAGGATGTTTGCGCTTGCCGAATGTGATGATGCTGCTGATAGCCAAATATCATGATGCTCCTGACAGGCGAAAGGCGAAAGGCGGTAAGGAAGTGAACAGTAGTTAGCAGGAGGATATTTCATGCCTCTTCGAAATATGATGATGCTGTCTGTGTTAGCAAGAAATATGATGATGATGATAAGCCGATAGGTATTATAACATGTTGGTTGTGTTAATGACTCCTCCTTCCTATTTGTAAGCTCCTGTTGTGTTTACCTCTGCATCATAGTGGTATTAGAGCAAAGGAAGGATCTTCTGGAAAAGATCAGGATATAGCAGGATGTCAGGTGACGAAGGAACATCGGAGATTCCGGCAAGGATGACCAACGTTGAGTTGGTAGTTCTGGTGAAGAAACAGATTGCAGAGAGCAAGGCCGTGAAGGCTCAGAATCAGGAATTGAAGGATGAGTTAGCAAAGTTGAGGAGCAGAGTAGGTTCTGGTAGAGAAGAAGATAGGGAAGAAGAAGAGATCCCTAGTTGGAACGAGGAGGTCGTTCCTGCAGACCAGAGACCACTGTTGAACGCCCTCAAGGCCATGGAGAGGAGAACCATGGATGTGAAACTGGATTTGCCAGTGTTTACAGGAAAGATGGAACCTGATTCAGTGATGGAGTGGATAGACTCCTTGAACAATTTCTTTGAAACAGAGGAGATACCAGAACAACAGAGGGTGAAGATAGCCCAGTCAAAAATGAAAGAAGCTGCCTTGACATGGTGGAATTTCGTCCAAGATGATAGAGTATAGGAAGGAAAGCGTAGATTTGCTACATGGAAGAAGATGATGGCATTAGTAAAGGAAGCTTATGTCCCATTGGATTACAGTATCCAATTACACAAGAGGAAGCAAAACCTAAAGCAGAAGGAGTTAGATGTCAGCTCATATACAAAAGAATTCATGAAACTTTGTATGAAAACAAAGGTAAAGGAAAGTGAAGAAGAGAAGGTAGCCAGATACCTTAATGGATTGAGGTTCAACATTCAGGAAGATTTAAGTCTGCATAATCCAGATACAGTTCAGAAATGCTTTCAGTTGGCATTGAAAGTGGAAGAGAAGTTAAAGAGAAAACAAGAACAACACAATAGAGGAAGAGGAAGACAACAAAGGGGTGGAAGAGGTCCTTTTAGAGGTAGAGGACATGGACATGGATATCAAGGAGAATCCAGTCATGAAAATAGTAAGGGAAACAATAGTCAGAACCAGGGGGAAAATTATAGTCAGCAAGGAAACTTCAGAGGTAGAAGACCTTTCAGAGGAAGATCCCAGGGCAGAGGATCCATCAGATGTTATAACTGTAACAAAGAAGGCCATATAGCCAACAGATGTCCAGAAAAGGCCACAAGCTCAATAGGAGAAAGAAGAACAAATCTGATCCAAGAACCTGATAATCAAAGTATGACAGGCTCTAATGCTTTTCAGAGTGTGAATGCTCCTGATAATTATGGATACCCAGAAAGTGGAGAGTCCCTAATGATGAGAAGAACAATGACTACCATGAAGGTACCTGACAAAGAATCCCCTCAAAGAAAGTCTCTTTTCAGGACTATTTGCAAAGCAGGAGGTAAGGCATGTAAAGTTTTGATTGATTCTGGTTCTACTGAAAATTTTGTGTCTGAAGAAATGGTGACAAAACTTAAGCTTAGGAGATTGCCTCACCCCTCCCCATATAAAGTCTCATGGCTTACCAAAGGTCAGCAGACAACTGTAGAAGAGCAGGCTTGGGTAGAATTTCAGATTGGAGCATATAAGGATAAGTTGTTGTTTGACATTACCACGATGGATGCTTGCAATCTTTTATTTGGTAGACCATGGCAGTATGATTTGAAGGCACAACATGATGGTGTTAGAAACATCTATACAATCACTAAAGATGGTAAGGATATAAAGTTACTACCATTGACAGAGAAGGAGGAGAAATCTAAAGGAAAAGAGGTGAAAGTAATGCTGATGGAAGGTAAACAGTTCATGAAAGAAGTAGCAGCAGAAGGTGCAGTTGCATATGCCCTAATCCCATGTATGAGGGTGAATAAAGAACAGCGGCAAGAAGTCAAGGAAGAGAAGAAGCAAAGGTTCATAGACCCAGCTATCCAAGAGCTATTGGATAAGTACAAAGGTATCATCTCAGAGGGAATGCCAAGATCCCTACCACCTGTCAGGGATATTAGTCACTGCATAGACTTAATTCCAGGGTCAACACTTCCAAACAAAGCAGCCTATAAGCTCACTCCAGAACAGAATGCAGAAGTAGCCAGACAAATTGAAGAATTATTGGATTCAGGTCTGATTGGGAAAAGTTTAAGTCCATGTGCAGTACCAACTGTACTAGCACCAAAGAAGGAAGGTACTTGGAGGCTTTGCACAGATTCCAGAGCTCTTAACAAGATCACAATCAGGTATAGGTTTCCAATCCCTAGGATAGAGGATTTACTTGACTGTTTGGGAGGTGCTAAGTATTTTACAAAAATAGATCTAAAGAGTGGATATCATCAGATCAGGATTAGACCAGGAGATGAATGGAAAACAACATTCAAAACTAATGAAGGGTTATATGAATGGAAGGTTATGCCTTTTGGTTTATCTAATGCACCTAGTACTTTTATGAGGTTGATGAATGAGGTTTTGAAAGAGTTCATTGGTAAGTTTGTCATAGTATATCTAGATGACATTCTGATTTTCAGCAACACAAAAGAAGAACATCTCAGACACATAGATTTGGTTCTTAAGAGGTTACATGAAGAGCAGCTGATGATAAATTTAGACAAGTGTTTGTTCATGCAAGAGGAGATCACATATTTGGGTTTTGTCATTTCACAAGGAAAATTGCAAATGGATAAGGAGAAGGTAAGTGCCATATTGTCTTGGCCAACCCCAAAGACTATGAATGATGTCAGAAGTTTCCATGGGTTAGCAACCTTCTACAGGAAGTTTATAAGAGGGTTTAGTCATATTTGTGCACCCATGCTTGATACCATCAAAGGAGGACAGAAGTGCAGATTTGTTTGGACTCAAGGAGCAGATGATTCTTTTGAAACATTGAAGAAGAAGGTGGCACATCAGCCAGTCCTTGCACTTCCAGACTTTAACAAAATCTTTCAGGTGGAATGTGATGCCAGTCACATGGCCATTGGAGCAGTACTTAGCCAAGAAGGTAGACCTATTGCATTTTTCAGTGAGAAGCTCAAGGATGCTAAAAAGAGGTATTCCTCGTATGATTTGGAAATGTATGCTTTAGTCCAGTCACTCAAGAAATGGAGGCATTACTTGATGCCAAAGGAATTCATAGTATTCACAGATAACCAGGCTCTGAGTTTCATAAACAGCCAGGAAAAGCTGAACCACAGACACATGAAATGGGTAGAAACCTTACAAGCTTTTACTTTTACATTGAAGCATAAGAAAGGAGTCAAGAATAAAGTTGCAGATGCTTTGAGCAGGAGAGTTCTAACAGTCAACCAGATTCAGTTAGATAGTGTTGGCATTGATTCACTAAAGACCATGTATTAGACTAATGAAGATTTTGGGGAGATATATCATGTATGTACTTCTTTTGGAGAGAAATATCATGCTGAATTCTTTGAATTTTTGATTCAGGATGGATTGTTGTTCAAAGGTGGACAGTTGTGTATTCCAAGGTGTTTTATGAGGTTAAACATCATTAAGGAGAAACATTGTGGAGCTATGGCAGGTCATTTTGGTCTAGATAAGACTCTTGATCTTGTCCGAAGACATTACTTTTGGCCTAAGTTACAATCAGATGTCAGAAAATTTGTAGAGACATGTGTGATATGTCAGAAAGCTAAAGGCAGGTCGACTAATGCAGGTTTATATCAGCCCTTACCCATTCCTTCCAGACCATGGGAAAGCATAAGTATGGATTTTGTCTTGGGTTTACCAAGGACAAGGAAAGGGTTTGACAGTGTTTTTGTTGTAGTGGATAGATTCAGCAAAATGGCACATTTCTTGCCATGCAAAACCACTGCTGATGCTTCATACATTGCAGATTTATTTTTCAGGGAGATTGTCAGAATCCATGGATTGCCATTGAGTATAGTGTCAGATAGGGATGTGAAGTTTATTGGTCACTTTTGGAGAACTCTTTGGAGGAAACTTGGAACAAATTTGTCTTTTTCCTCTGCATATCATCCTCAAACGGATGGACAGACTGAAGTAGTGAACCGTTCCTTAGGAAATTTGCTTAGATGTTTGACAAAACAACATGGAGAAAAGTGGGATAATATTCTATCTCAAGCTGAATTTTCCTATAATGATACTGTCAATAGGAGCACAGGGAAATCACCTTTTCAGATAGTTTATGGTATGCATCCAAGAGGAATTTTGGAATTGAGAGATCTACCTACAGTAGACCCTGTTAGTGTAGAAGGAGAAGCTTTTGCAGAAGCCATCAAAGAGGTTCATGATCAAGTCAAGACCCAACTGCAGCAAACCACCTTGAAGTATAAGGAATATACTGATAAAACGAAGAAGGATGTACAGTTTGATGTTGGAGATTTGGTATGGGTTCATTTGAAGAAGGACAAACTTCCTAAGGGAAAATATACTAAACTTATGCAGAGAAAAGTTGGACCATGTCAGATTTTGCACAAGCATGGACAGAATGCTTATGAGATACAACTCCCACCTGATCTTGGTTTGTCCCCTATATTCAATGTATGTGATTTAACTCCATACAAGTCTTATCCAGGTGCAGATCAGGAACTCCTACAAGATACAGTCAATGATAACATTCCCAAGCATGATCCTCCACAGTTGCAGAAGGTTTTGGACACCCGAGTGGTCAAACAGACCCGGAACAAACAGTACTTGGAGTATCTAGTCTCTTGGAAGGGAAAACCTAATTCTGAAGTAGTATGGATGACTGAAGAGCAGATCCAGAAACATGGTGCAGATCTTCATACTCTCATCTCAAGTGGACTTGAGATTTCTTCTTCTGGGGAGTATGGTGCAGGAGCACCCCTACAAGATAGGATATAGTCTGCATGACAGGACATTAGTCTATTTTTAGTATGTTTGACTTCATAATGTAATAAGGTCCATTGGACCAATGCATATGTATTAGATCAGCCTAGGAGAGTGTGCATGTAGTTAGAGTTCGTGATCAGGTAGTAGGAGCTATCTTCTCCCAGCCGCTTGGAAGCTCCCAGCCGCTGGGAATCGAGTTGGTAGTACTCGTAGGATATTGCTATAAATAACTCAGATCAGTTAGGGTTAGATATCATATCATATCATATCATATCAGAGGTAGTAGTTATGTTATGTTGTACTGGTGATTGAGTGAGATCTAGAGATCAGTCCAGACATTGTGAAACATTGTTGTAGAAACAGGACATTTGTGTTTCATCTAAATAAGATCTCATCAATTGCATTATCTGGTTTATCAGCTGTTTATATTACATGTTAATGGATTCTTTCAACCCTTCCACCGGTTGATTCTGTGAATCAGTGGAATGGTCATGTATGATAGTTTAGTTTGCATTTTAGTTTTCTGTTTATGCATTTCATTGTTTGAGAGATCAGTTGGTCGCATGCTATGAATCAACCTAGCATCCTCATGTGCTAGGATTTAGGAAGATAAACTGTTAAGTTTTGATCTGAAGGTGATCCGGCCCGATCATCATGTTTTCTTTGTAAAATTGTGCGGTTTTGTGATTTTACATACAGTTGACAGATATACAGGGGTCTGCATGTGCTTTTCCAGACGGAGTGAATCGCATCATCATCTGCGAGTATATCGCTATCCGGATCGGGTTATGAAGCTGACGAAGATTGTATGTTTCAAGTGCATTAGGATGATATAGGTTGGATATATACTCAGTGTGTATATCATCGTCAGGATCATCTTTCGTGTGTATTCATCATCCGCATATTGCTATCGCATGCAGGAGTGAAAGTTCACTTTTTGGCTAAGGACCGGAAAGGTCATCATCAGGATATTGAAAAGATCACAGGATATTCATTATCATGTTGCGGAGGATATAAGTGTCTTATATCCTGTTGACATCATCATCAGGTGCATTGACATCATCATCAGGTGCATGTGACGTCATCGTCATCAGGATATTGCGAATATCACCCTATGCAAGTTTATCCTGTTGTCGCTAAGTGTTTTTGCATCGGCGCAAGTCATCGGCATAAGATCATCAGGATGTTTCAATATGACCGGATAAGTCATATCCTGATGCTGTTGTTTGTGTAGTCAGATATCGGGGTGACGTAAGCATCGAGGGAAAGGTGCTTGAAGTTGTCGTCATCAGGATATATCGGAGGAACCGGATATTTTATATCCTGCTGATGAAGGTGATGCTGAACATCATGATGATGAAGATAGAGTTTGGCGGTAAGATGAACAGTGAACATCAGGAGGATGTTTGCGCTTGCCGAATGTGATGATGCTGCTGATAGCTGAATATCATGATGCTCCTGACAGGCGAAAGGCGAAAGGCGATAAGGAAGTGAACAGTAGTTAGCAGGAGGATATTTCATGCCTCTTCGAAATATGATGATGCTGTCTGTTTTAGCAAGAAATATGATGATGATGATAAGCCGATAGGTATTATAACATGTTGGTTGTGTTAATGACTCCTCCTTCCCATTTGTAAGCTCCCGTTGCGTTTACCTCTGCATCAGATGCCTAAACCGGTTTGTCAATCGAACACCCGAATCAAAAGTTATGCTTCCCGGAAGTTTACCTACTTTTATAGGGGGTTGTAAATTTTGAAATTTAGCTAGAGGCCACCAAAAAGAGTTATTTATGGCTATTCTGGGGACCCTGGGTAGTAGTAGAGTTAAGGGGGCAAGTGTAGAGTCAAGAATAGGCAGGAAAAATAGAAACCCTAGTTGATTTGGGGGTTACATAAGATGAAAGATTCCAGAGCCTGGTGAGAGTAGTTGTAGTGTGTTGTACCCTGTGGAGGACTGATTCCTCTTATTGTAATTAAGCTTTTGTAATGTAATGAGTTGTCTAGATCAATAAAAGAATGTTCTATTCTCTATGTTCAATTTTTGTTATTGTGTGTTTTATGATTTACCCCCTTCATCACAACCACATGAAGTTATCATGCATTCTGCTCAAAACATACCGGACCCACTCTTCTTCTACAAAATAGGGGAAATGGATGCACTATCCAAAATGTTTATCCTAGATGGCTTTGTACTGAGGATTGAGTTCAAATGAATCATCTATTAACTGCTTGTGGTAGATATCTATCAGCTTGGATTCCCCAAATTCTCTAATATTCGCATGAATGTATGCCCTAATGTCTTCAACATGCAAAACCCCATGCAGAATGCTGGAAAATGAGCCTAAGGGATCCACTTCTAGAGATTTGTAGGGATGTTTCTTAAATTCAGGGTGCGGCCTATCAGTAATCTTCACAACATTTAGAGTAGCCATTTTAAAGATTCAGAGAGAGATTTCAAGATAAGAAAATACCTCTTACACTTCTAGGGTTCATGATATGAGCTGGGTCGAGTTGCTTGGATGAATCGACTTTTGCGGTTTGATCTTTGAGAGGATTGAGATAACTTGTTGTAGAGCTCCTTCTCTCTTCTTTTCGAATGCAAATGTGCAAATAATGAACCAAAGAACCCTTTTATTTCTACGCAAACCCTAATTCTATTTTGCAATAAATGCACAACCTAAGTTATTCCGGTTGCCTTGTTTTCCCTATTCTGAGAGAGATCTTTCTGGATCACTGGTATGTATTATTAGCTGTCTATCTATCTTTCCCAAATCATTCCACTTATCCATAGATCAAGATACTTCAAATTTGAATCATACTGGATCTAACTGTGAGAATCATGTTCTTACTAGATGATTGTTAAACTAGATCAATCTAGGAAGATTAACCTCTTCTAAACTTCTTGTAGATCTTCCATATCTTTACCAAGGCTCATTTATATGCTTCTCTGAGAACCCTTTAATCCGCAACTTTCCATGTGCCAATTTCAGGCACTAATTGACTGGTTGGGGGAACTTGTTTTCTTTTGAGACTCCCCCTGAGCCAGAGGTCATCTATTTAGTTTCTGGAAGGAATATCAGCACCAGATTCTGGTGCGGATCCATCCCCAACATTTTATGTTCTCCTCTTTACCCAAATCTTGTTCATCTCCCTTTGAATTTCATATACATCTACTTTTCCTTGTCCTTTGTCTTGGTTTGGATTATAATGCATTGGACCCTTTTTGTCCTAATTCTTACTTTTGCAGAATTTGGCAATATGACCAGATCTATTGTAATTGCAACAAATAATATTTCTTTGCATATTTGACTAATATCCTCTTGATCTACACTAATTAACCATACGTCCCATTCTATTGCATGCAAAGCATCTACCATTGAATGAATTGATCATTTGCATATTTCTACACTCATGAGATTTGTGACCATACCTTTTGCAATTAAAACACTATCCGGAGAAGGATGAATTAGTCTGATTCATTCTTCTTCTGCACTGATTTGCTTTATGACCAAAGTTATTGCAATTGTGGCAGTATCCATTGAAGGATGGATATCTTTGAGTATTAGGTTGCCTTACCGGAGGTCTTCTAGGCTTGTTCCTTGGATTTCTTGATCCAGAGTTCTTCTGATCGGATTCAGAGCTTTCACCTTTCTCATACCCCAAGCCTTGCTTGTCATCTACTCTCTTCTAGATTTCAAGAAGAAATTCAAGCTGAGCAGAGCTTATCTTGAATTTCTTTTTGTATTCATTTGTTGTTTGAAGATCTCTTTTTAGAGTGTCAATCTGATTTTCAAGTTGTTCTTCATTATCTCTAGCTTCTTCCAGATCATATTCCAAATGCCTAATTATTCTATCCATTTTGTGGCAGTCTTCTGATTTCTCTCTGAGAGATTGTTTTATTTTATCTTCAGTTTTTCTCTTCTCTTCAATTTCTTGGGTGAATTTCATAACCCTTGATTCCATTTCATGTCTTACCATAATGACCTCTTTTGATAGCTTCTCACATAATTTGTTTTTCTCATTTAGATCTTCATTTGCATCATTGGCTTCATTCTGACTTGCTAATTGTTGAAGTAGTTCCTTTCTCTTTTTCATAGAGATACTCAGTTTCTCCTTGAGTTCATTTATGAAGTCATCAGCTTGTTTGAGTCTTTCCCTTAAGTTATTTACTTTAGAGTGAGACTGTTCAAGGTCATCTAGGGTAGACTGAAGTTGTTCTCTCATACCATACATATCCATTGAGATTTTCAGATCTTCCTCAAGCTGTTAGGCTCTGTTTGGAGGAACTTGGCTCTGATACCAATTGTTGATAACTGAGGGGGGGTGAATCAGTTATCTAAATTAACTTAACTTTCTGTTCTTCTTTAACAGCTAGTGCAACATCAAAACAAATAAGCATCCATAACCATAAAAGTAGAAACAAAGTCAATACACATAACACAATGATTTTGACGTGGAAAACCCTGTTAAGGGAAAAAGCACGGGGTGACTAACCCAAGATTGTATTCTCTATTAAAAGAATAGAAGTACAAAATGGCACTTGCCAATTAGGGCTCACTACCTACAAGAGACTCACTGTCTACAAGGTACAAGAAAGTAACAAGATACTTGAACTGATGAGAAGCATCCACATATGTTGAAGTTTAGTTCTGGTTAGGCTCAATATACTGATCTGCTGCACTTCATTCTTTGTCTTCTTTGGTGCTGCTGTCCTGTCACATACTGGACCTATATTACTACTTCCACACTGCTCTCTACTTTTATTTGCACTTCACAACACACCACACACACCTTTATGATGAAATCAATCTGGTATATATATTCGCATCAATGATTCCAATCACCTTTCTAGTCGACATCTGGAATACTCAACATTTTCCCAAACTTTGGTCTATTGGCTGAATCCTTGCTTATTAAGTGATGTGTATCAAAAATATGCTTAAAGAAGTCATCAAACATGTTGGCCAGCCATGGATGATTCCTCAAGAAACTTGATCACCATCAATAACTCATCCGAAAAAAAGGTCTGATGCTCTGCCGGTCAGTTCTTCCTCAATCTACTCTGCCAAATAGGAACCCAACACTTAGGTGTTCATATCTTTTCATTCTTACATCACCAGAGGCTCAATCTCTAGAATATATTAGTCAAGGTACTCCACTTGACTTCCCCAAGTCCGCGCTTTACTGAGATACTTCCTCTGAGAGATCCGGACCTAACTGTCGAACCTTGCTACATACTATGTTCTTGCTTACCAGACCAAGATACACTTCAGTGTGTCTTCCAGTATGGTCATATCATGTCCTGTGGATGTGTGGGATGGACTTTCTTGCCATCAATGACAAAACTCATGAAGCCACAATGTGTCTCTTGCCAAAAAATACATCCTAATGTTTTGTTGAAAAGGGTGAAGGAGCTTCAGCTAACTAATCAGCTAAAGCTTGACCTTTAATTTCTTTTTGGGAAATGAACTTGAGATCAAATTCTGTTAGTAACATGACCCATTTAGCGAGATGACCTAATAAATCTGTTTTCTCAAAGAAGATATTTTAGAGGGTTGAATTTAGCATTACATGCACTTCAACATTTAAGAGATAGTGTCTAAGCTTTTGAGTTACAAACACTAAAGCTAAGCAATGCTTCTCTATAATAGTGTATCTCACTTCATAAATCGATCAAAGTTCAATTGATGTAATAGATGGCTCATTCCTTGCCTTTAGCATTATGTTGTACTAACAAAGATGCTAGGGCATTGTTAGATGTTGAGATGTATAACAAGAATGGTTTATCAGAGACAACGGTTTGTAAAACAAGTGGATTAGCTAGATAATCCTTTAGGTCTTCAAAATATTTTAGACATTCAGAATTCCATTGAAAATTAGAATCCTTCTTCAATAGTTGCGTAAAGGGGTGAGTCCTATCCATGAGTTGTGAAATAAATCGGTGGATGGCCTGTATCTTTCCCTACAAACTACGAAGTTGAGATATGTTCTTCGGTATTGGCATATTAACAATTGTGTCAATCTTTTTCGTATCCACTTCAATACCACGATTTGAAACAATGAATCCTAGTAACTTTCCATTGTCCACACCGAAAACACACTTACGGGGGTTCAATTGCATATTATATTCCCTTATACACTCAAATATTTGTCAAAGATTTGTAGCGTGATCCTTATGATGGATAGACTTCACCAAGATGTCATCGACATAGTCTTCTAAAATATTGTGCATATGATCATGAAATATAAGAGTCATTGCACATTGATAAGTAGCTCCCACATTCTTAAGTCCAAATGACATGACTACCCAACAAAATGTACCCCAAGGTGTTATAAAAGTTGTTTTATACTGGTCTTGAGGATTTATTAAATTTTGATTATATCCTGAAAAACCATCCATGAAAGATAGTAGTTCATGTCCAGTTATGGAATCGACAATCATATCAATATTAGGGAGTGGAAAATCATCTTTCAAAGATGCCAAATTCAAATCTTAGAAATATGTGTACATTCTTATACGGCCATCAGGTTTAGCGACAGCAACAATATTTGAAATCTAAGGGGAATAATCAATAGGTCGGATGAAACTGGCTTGTAGAAGCTTTTCTATCTTAGTTTTAACAAGTAGTGCAATTTTAGGATTCATCTTATGAATCTTCTGTTTGAATGGCTTAACATCTAGTTTCAATACAATATTATGCGTTACAATCTGAGGATCAATGCCAGGCACGTCAGAATACTTCCAAGCAAATAATTATGAGAATTCATGCAATAACTTAGTCATCTCTTCTTTTTCTTCTATATTTAAATAATCACCAATAGGGAGAACTTTTTCAGTGTTATCCTTATCCATAATGACATCAATAGTATTTCCATTAAGGAGAGTACTATGGTCTAAGGGATTATATCATTGTAATTGTTCTTCAAATTCTCCATTGGGATTTAGAGTAGCATTTATTGTGCTAGTAGTTTTTCCAAAATATGCATTGTTTAGATAATAAGGTAAGCCACGTTTATGATGATAACAAGGAATATTGTCATAAGAACCCAAGAATTCTACTATTTCTTCGTCCATTGAGAATACATCCAACGAGAGTGGTCTTGGAGGACAATTAGTGTCAATTATCTTAGGAAATATCAAACTAGGTGTTGATATAGTATTCACATTAAGAGTAGGGTGTTTACGGGCTTTGGATTCCTTGAAAGGATTGTATCCAATGCCACTGGAGCAATGTCACAAAGCAGATTCTATAGGGACTTTGATTCCTTGTTGATTTATACAACCTTTACCCATATAATCATAATATTTATAAAGGATTCAGAGTCCTCAACCATAAAGAGAAACCAATTCCTTAGAGGAAGGTGGAGCTATTGATAACTGAGAGGGGGGGTGAATCAGTTATCTTAATTATTTCAGCTTTCTGAACTTTCTTAATAATTAATGCAGCATTAATTCAAATAAGCAAACATAACCATGAAATGGAAATACACATGACATAATATTTTTGACGTGGAAACCTTGTTAAGGGAGAAAACCACGGGGTGATTAACACAAGATTGTATTCTCTATTAGAAGAATAGAATTACAAAATGACACTTGCCAATTAGGGCTCACTGCCCGAGCACACTGCTCACAAGAGGCTCACTACCTACAAGAGACTCACTGTCTACAAGTTGTAAGAAGAATAATAGGATCCTTGAACTGATGAGAAGCATCCACACATGCTGGAGTTCAGTTCCAGTTAGGCTCAGTATACTGATTTACTGCACTTCATCCTTTCTCTTCTTTTATGCTGCTGTCCTTTCACATACCTGACCTTACTACTTTCCTTCTGCTCTGCTACTTTTCTTTGCACACACAACACAAAAACAACAACTCTCATTGAAATCCATTTGGTATATATATCTGCACAAAGGATTTCATCCTCTTTCTAGTCGGCATCCAGAATAGTCAGTATTTCCCAAACTTTAGTCTGTCAGCTAAATCCTTGCTTACCAAGTGATGCGGATCAAAGACATACTTATAGAAGTCATCTAACAAGTCGGCCAATCTTAAATGATACTTTAATAATCTTGATCACCATCAACATCTCATCTGAAATAGTGTCTGATGCTCTGTCAGTCAGTTCTTCCTCTGTCTGCTCTGCCAAATAGAACCCCAATACTTGAATGCTTGTATCTCTTCACTCTTTCATCACCAGATGCTCAAATCCTAGAATCTACCAGTCAAGGTATTCCTCTTGACTTCCCCAAGTCTGCACTTTCCAAAGATACTTCCTCTTAGAGATCTGGACCTGTCTATCAGACCTTGCCACAACACTTTGTTCTTGCTTACTGGACCACAACACTCTTCAATTTGACTTCCGGTATAGGCACACTATGTCCTGCGGATGTGTGGGATGAACTTTGTTGCCATCAATGACAACAATCATGAAGCTCCAATGTGTCTCTTGCCAACAATCTCCCCCTTTGGCATTGATGGAAACACTTAGTGAAAAATGACTAAGTGTTATACTATACTCCCCCTTGGTTGATGCTTTCTTCTAATGTACATTTTTCCCTAGCTCCCCCTTAGCTGGATTCCACATTTTTCACTATTCCTCACTCCCCCTTTGACATCAATGGCAAAGGGTAGGGTCTGCACACCAAAATTTCAAAAATACAACTATACTTAGCTGCATAAGTATATAAACAGGTTATACTTACATATATTGTAGTATGTCTGCAAAAGTTGTTTTCAACTATACAACTTCTGTCGCCCAACTCTGCTTCATCCTATCCAAAATTGAGATGTGACCACTCAACAAGAATGCAAAAGCTTCTGCCCTCTTGAGATCTGTCAGATCACTGGTCCAGGCTGTGCTCTGAGCATTAGATAGAGCCTCATGCATGGCCTCTAACTTATGGATAATGATCCCTCTGAGTTCACTTAACCTGATTGTTCTATTTTTCTTCTCCTTCTCAAGCTTCTTTATTTCAGCTATGATTGCAATAGTCTGACATTCTTGATTTACTATAGGAGTGGAGAGAGGATCAAAACTTTGAGATAAACTTGTCAGTTTATCCTCTTGCTCTTTTACTTTCTTCTCAATATCCTTGGTTACTTTAGGCTAGGATAAACAAAATTTGTAGATATCTTCTCCATCTTTAAGAGCATTTTCTAAGCTCTTTATTCCAATATCCATAACTCTCCTATCATTTGTTATTAAGCCTTGTAACTACGAGAATCTCTTATTCAAAAATTCTTTCCGAACCTTCTCCTCAACTGATTTCTCTAGAGATTCAAAATGTGTACTAACACTATTTACTAGAGATTTGAGATTACCAGATGAAGAGGCTGAGGGATCTTTCTGAAAAGATGGCATGATCTTCTCCAATACACTGGATGCAGTTTCTATGAGTTCACAATCTTCCATGTGAGACTTCAGCATTTTTTCTTTTTCCTTTGCTTGAGTGAAGGATGCTAGCTTCATGGTTTGCACTAGAGAGACGGAATCAAAATTAAATGGACCTTGAAGCAACTCTGGTTCATCAAATTTCATCATCTCTTTGGTCAAGAAATCCTTGACTGCTTCTACTGTGTCTCTTTCCCGAGATAGAATTTTCTCTCCTTCTGTAACCTTACCACTATCATCTGTAGCTTTTTCTGTCTTTGATTCTTCTTCTCTTCCCTTTCCTTGTTCTTCTTGACTAGATTTTTCTTTTATACTTTCTTCTCCGGAGACTGCTGGAGAGTCCAGATTTACTTGTCCTTGAACTTCCTCTTCCGGAGCAGAGGAATCTAAGTCCTTACCTTTTTCTTCACCTATCTCCTTTACCTCTTCTACCACTGTCTCAGTAGATTCATCTGTAGCTGAGGGATCATCACCTAGGTCCTCGATAATGGGAATGTTGAATCTTTTGTAAGCATTCCGAAGAATCTCTTCTATTTCTTTTCCTATTTTGTCAGTTTCACCAAGCATAAGTTGATTCATTCTGGCTTTGCTCCGGAACTCATCCTTGCAATCTTTGAAGATCATATTCATTTGCTTCTGAGTGATTGAAGGAAAGAGCTGAATGACTATCTATTCTTGGATCTTAAGATCCTTTTCCCTAGCATTATTTTTCCTTATCTCTAATTCCTTCTCTCTGCTTTTGGGAATGAGAGATATAATTTCAATAAAAGCCTTATTGTATATGTTCAAGTACTTAACTGTGGCTTCCTCCAATATCTTTTTATTTGCATCATTGTATGCATCATAGAATTTTGTTATTAGTTGCAGGTTCCCATCCATAGTAATTGCCTTAACTACATTGTCTAAGGACAGAGTGGGCCTTTCAACAAACTCTTCTGCCATTTCTTCCTTGTCTTCATTAGTAGAGGGTTCACCAGATACTTTCTTCTTTTTCCTCATTTTCCTTACCTCCTCATCTGATTCTGTCTCTTCTTCATCCTTCTGACTAATATAAGACATTGTGGCCTTTGTCTTAGTCCTTTTCTCTGCTTTACTGGATGATTTTGCTTCTGGTTTTGATGCCTTAGCAGTTGTAGGTGCAGACCTTATAGAGGATCTGGTTCGGGAGGGGGCTTCTATCGGATCACTTTCCTTTTCTACTTCTTCCTTCTCTTTCTCTGCCCTTTCCATCTTTTCTCTATGTGCATCAAGTGCCTCTTTTGGGATTCCATGCCTCTTGGCAAATTCTTCTACCTCTTTTCTCACTTTTCTCTTCATCTCTGGTTGTCTGAGCTCAACATGGATTTGTATACTTAATTCTTCAAAGGTTCCAAACATTTCTACCTTAGGATCTTTGGGTTGACTAAGCATGTGTTGAACATGTAGACGACTCCGAAGTGTCTTTCTATTATAGAAAGATGAAGGGATCTATCAGAATGATGAAAGGTTCAGCTTCCGAACTAGATCAAGTGATCGGAGAAATCCTGAACATCGAGCAAAGACTAAAAGTCATGGACATGGGTCCAGAGACGTGGAAGAAACTCAAAGCTCGACTTGTGGATCTCAAAGCCAAAAAGTATAATCTGATGAAGCCGAAGGAACCAGCTTTTGTGTCACAGCGACCAGTTCAACAAGAAATTGTTGAAGAAGAAGAAGAAGAAAGTGACCACTACTTCTACCAGCATCCTCGACCATATCAAGTAAGAGGAAAAGGTTTCATTCCTATCAGACCTCCAAGGTCTCCGGCTCCTAGATCTCCGGCTCCACAAAGTTTTGGTTATCAACCTTCTCCATGGTATAACCAACAAAGAAGTTCAGTATCTTCCCTCAGAGAAGCTGGCCAAACAGACTCTGTGGTGGTTAATACAACACCAATTGAGCAAAAGGGAATTCTTGAAGCCCCTTCTCCCGGCAGCATGGCGAGAAGACTATGGCAAAGACATCGCATGGAATTCCTGGATAAGGTGCTGAAACAAGCACAAGAAGAAGTTGAGATCCTCATGACTGAGGATATTGAAGAAAGAAATGTTGAAGAATCTCAAAGAGAGTTGCAGCAGTTTATTAACAGATATAATCAGACAAGCCTGTCACCACTGCCGCAAACCACTCCAATAGTTTCAGAAGGTGTCTTAATGTGCGCAGAAAAGAACTTCCAGATCCGAGAAGTTCAAAATCTTCAAGAAATAAAAGAAGAACACCTCGAAGATCCAATGCAATATTTGGGTTCTGAAGCTTTCGAAGGGAGTCCCATTCGGGAAGTAATCCCTATTCAAGATGATCCGCCAGTATACAAAGGACAAAGCAGCAAAGGAAAGTACAGTGGTATGAAAGAAGAGAAGGCGTATCTTCGCGCCTCAAAAGCCACAACACACTGTCCAGGAGCAGTCCTCCTGATAAAATTTCCAGGTATTCAAGCATATCCTTTGTCTTTTCTCATTGACACTGGAGCGGATTTAAATATTGCCAGAAAGAATGCATTTCCAGAAGATGCATGGAGAGAAGGTAAGACTGACATTACCTTCGGAAATAATGAAAAATCTTTTAGTAGATTATTCTGTGTTCCTCCAATCCAGTTAGGATTTGAAGAGAAACCTCAACAAACCTTGTTTGTTCATTATGAAGTTGAGGACTATGACGGTGTCATAGGTAGCAACACTCTCAGTGAATGGCAGCCTTTCATTGTAGATCAGGATTTCCTGACTTTCAAAGGTTTGTACCAGCTGCCACGGATTCATCATCCCACCTCTTTCTCAAGGATTGAGCCAGAGGAAAAGAAGAAGAAGCCTGTGAATCAGGTATGGCTTCACAAACAGTTCCAGGAACGCACAGAAGAAATCAATCAAATCAAGGAGCTTTTTTCCACGACCGTCATGACCAAGGATCTAAAGAAATTTCAGAGGTCTCTTGTTTGTAATCTTCCCCTGAAACGTGATGTGGACGGTAAGGAAATTCTTCCCCGAGGCAAAGCTAATTATTTTTTAATGAGTTCCACTGAAGTAGAAATTTGTGCTAAGGAAGTAAAGGAACTAGAAGCCTTAGGATTAATTCAGGTCTCAGATTCCCCGTTCTCTTGTCATGCAATGTATGTACCAAAAGTAGATGAACAAGGTAGAGAACTTCCTGAAAAATGATTAGTGGTCAATTATAAACCACTGAATGATTGTCTGGTAGATCATAAACATCCTATCCCTAGTAAGGATCATATTTGGCAGGCAATTCAGGGCAGTCATGTTTATTCAAAATTTGATTTAACCAAGGGATATTGGCAGATAGCTTTAAAAACTACTGATTATTATAAAATAGCCTTTTCAGTTCCCCAAGGATTGTATGAGTGGACTGTGCTTCCTTTTGGTATAAAGACTGCACCTTCTATATTCCAACAAAAAATGGATATCATCTTCAGGCCTCATGCCAAGTTTATCCAACCTTATATAGATGATATTCTAGTGTTTAGCCAAAATATGGATTCTCATCTTGATCACCTCAAAATATTCCTCTCAGTTTGTCAGCATAATGGCCTTGCTGTTAACCCTTCAAAATCAGTTATTGCTGTCCCGGAATTGGTTTTTATCGGCATTAAGCTTCTTCCCGGGGGGGAGATGGAGGTTCAGGAACATATTTTGACTCGCATTCGCAATTTGCCTGTAACAACTGTAAAAGAATTGCAGCGTTTTCTAGGGTTAGTAAATTACATTTCTGGTTTTTATTATAAGTTGGCCGAAGATCGTCTTGAGCTTAATAAGCTTTTAGGCAAGAAGCCCCCTCCATGGAGTCCTTATCATGATAGACTTATCCAAAATATTAAGGACAAATGTGGTAAACTTCCTCACTTGAAGCTTCCAGGCCCTGGTTATAAAATAGTTGAAACTGATGCCAGTGAACTAGCATGGGCTGGAATCCTTAGAGAACAGGCTACCAAAGAATATAACCCCAAGGATAAAGGGAAAATTGTTAGATCTGTCTCAGGTAGTTTTAGAGGATCAGAAAAAGACTACCATAGTACTCACAAGGAAATCCTTGCAGTAGTAAACACCTTTCAGGCATTTCAAATGTTCATTGCTGACCGAAGGTTTTTACTCAAAAGTGACTTGCAGAACCTTCGTGGTTTCTTCAAGAAAGAGTCACGGAACAAGGTAGTTAGAGGAAGATTATTAAGATGGGCACAGCTTCTGTGTACTTATGAGTTTGACTGTCTTCATATTCCAGGAGCTGAAAACATTGTAGCTGATTTTGTATCCCGCGAAGGACATCAAGAACCAGAAGTAAATCCAGAAGAACCAGAAGCAAAGAAGGTCAGACAAGTGAAAGGTCGAGTCCGAATGGTTCATATCAGGATTCGAGAACATCGGTGGCATGAGCTCAGTAGAACTGAGTGGAGTACCAATCCCTTCCCTTCCTTGGTTCCATAGCCTCCATTAGGCACTGATCAGTTTCTACCATAAAGCAAACTGTATCCTTATACTTTTCAACTAGAGATTTTGGAATTCTCTCCCTTGCTTGCATCATACTCTAAAAGTTCTTGAAGTAACCCCACAGATCTGTATTTCTTGCCTTAGCATTCCCAAGCCCATGCATGTAGTCTCTGATTTGAATGGCAACAGGTCTGTCATTTTGCCATACCCAACCATTAGATCCGGCAGCTCATTCATAAAGTAGAAAAACAAACACAATATTATTCCACCATACTTAAAAGAGTTCTTCTTATCCTTCTTAATCTTCTGTAAGTTTTACATCAGTTGGCTCAGAAGGAGTTCATAGAGGTCATAATCTGCATTCTTTCTCAACATCTCATAAGCAATATACATAGCAGTTCTGAGTACTGAATTCTCCCTGCTGGAGTGATATATCTTGTAACCAATTATCATAGATGTAAACTTGATATCCAGATTAGAGATATCTTCTATGGTCATTGCTCTCTTACCAAATTTTGATCTGGTAGCTTCACTCACAGTTTGGTTTTTGATAGATTTGAGAACTGGTATCCCTCTGGATGAGTGCAAGCTGGTTATTGCCCTAATTGCATCCTTAGTGATCTTAAATGGTCTATTCAACCATAAGAAGTTATCATGTACTCTGCTCAACACATACTGGATCCATTCATCCTCCTCAAAATAGGGGAAATGAATGCACTGACCAAAATGTTTATCCCGGATGGCCTGGTATTGTGGTTTGAGTTCAAAAGTATCATCTATTAAATGATTGTGATAGATGTCTGCCAGCTTGGATTCCCCAAATTCTTCAATGTTCACATGAATGTAAACCCTAACATCTTCTACATGTAAAATACCATGCGGAATGCTAGAAAAGTGCCTGAGGGATCCACTTCTAGAGATTTGTATGGGTGCTTCTTAAATTTAGGGCATGGCCTATCAGAAATCTTTACCACATTCAGAGTAGCCATTTTCAAAAGATTTACAGAGAGATATTCAGCAATGGAAAATACCTTTTATGCTTCTAGGGTTCGCTGAATGAGCCAGATTAATTTGCTGGATGAATCGACTCCAATGATTAATCTTTGAGAATTTGAGACAATTTGTTGCAGAGCTCCTTTTATTTTCTTCTTGAGTGCAAATGACGTACAAATGAACTCTTTTATTTCTGGGAAAGCCCTAATTTCATACTGCAATAAATACGTAACCTAAGTCATTCCAGTTGCCTTGTTCATCTTATTCTGAGAGAGATCTTTTCCGGATCACTGAGATACACTTAGAGTTATTTTTGGAGAATAGTGATAATCTTGTTGATAACTAAGAGGGGGGGTGAATCAGTTATCCAAATTATTTCTTCTTTCTGAACTTTCTTATTAATTAATGCAGCATTAATTCAAACAAACAAACATAACCATGAAATGGAGATACACATGACACAATATTTTTGACATGGAAACCCTATTAAGGGAGAAAACCACGGGGTGATTAACCCAAAGATTATTCTCTGTTAGAAGAATAAGGAATTACAAAATGGCACTTGCCAATTAGGGCTCACTGCCCGAGCACACTGCTCACAAGGAGGCACACTGCCTACAAGAGACACACTGTCTACAAAAAGAGTGTTATACAATACTTGAACTGATTGGTAGCATCCACATATGTTGGAGTTCAGTTCTAGTTAGGCTCAGTACACTGATCTGCTACACTTCATCTTTCCTCTTCTCTTATGCTGCTTTCCTTTCACATACCGGACCTTCCTAACTGTTTTTTCTTTTCTCTACTTTTATTCGCATATCAAATGTCACCACATGACTTCTCACAACTAAATCCATTCTATATATATATATATATATATCTGCACAAGTGATTTCATTATCTTTCTAGTCGGCACCCGGAATAGTCAATCTTCTCACAAACTTTGTTCTGTCAGCTGAATCCTTGCACATCAAGTAATGCGGATCAAGTATATGCTTGTAGAAATCATTAATCATGTTAGCCAAACATGATTCATGCCTTCATAACCTTTACCACCATCAGTAACACATTCGGAAAGTAATCTGATGTTCTGTCAGTCAGTTCTTCCTCTGTTCACACTGTCACTCAGGAATCCGGTACTCAACTATTCATATCTTTTTCCTTGTCCATCACCGGAGGCTAAATCCTTGGAATCTATTACTCAAGGTAGTCCTCTTGACTTTCCCAAATCTACACTTCACCAAGATACTTCCTCTGAGAGATCTGGACCTGTCTGTTGGACCTTGCCACAAGCTCTGTTCTTGCTTACCGGACCTCAACAATCTTCATTCTAACTTCCGGTAGAGACACACCATGTTCTGCGGATGTGTGGGATGAACTTTGTTGCCATCAATGACAACAATCATGAATCCATATAGTGCCTCTTGCCAACAATCTCCCCCTTTGGCATTGATGGCAACACTTAGTGAAAAATGACTAAGTGTTTACACTATGCTCCCCCTTGGCTGATGCTCTGTCTTTATATACATTTTCCGGAGCTCCCCCTTAGTTGGATTCCTCATTTTTCACTGCTCCTCACTCCCCCTTTGACATCAATGGCAAAGGGTAGGGTCCGCATAGCAAAATTTTCAAAAATTTAACTATATTTAGCCGCATAAGTATATATATACAAGTTGTACTTACATATACTTAAGTATGTCTACAAAAGTGTTCTTCAACTGTACAACTTCTGTCGCCCAACTCTACTTCATCCTGTCCAAAATTGAGATATGCCCACTCAACAGGAATGCAAACGCATCTGCCCTTTTTAGATCTGTCGGATCATTGGTCTGGGCTGTAATTTGGGCTTCTGTTGTGGCCTCATGCATGGCCTCTAGCTTAGGGACAATTAACCCCTTGAGCTCACTCAACCTGCTTATTCTTTTTTTCCTTTCCTTCTCCAATTTCTTGATTTCACTCAAGACTGCGATAGTCTGACATTCTTGATTTGTTATAGAGGAAGAGAGAGGATCAAAATTCTTTGATAGGTTTGATAGTTTATCCTCCTGTTCTTTTATTTTCTTCTCAATGTCCAGTGTTATTCTGGACCATGATAAACAAAATTTATACATTTCTCCTCCATCTTTAAGAGTGTTTTCTAGGCTCTTTATTCCAATATTCATGTTTCTTCTATCATTAATAATCAAACCCTGTACCTCAGAGAATCTTTTATCCAAAAACTCCTTCTGGACCTTTTCTTCAGCTGATTTTTCTAGAGAATCAAAATGTGTACTAACACTGCTGACTAAGGTTTTGAGATTACCGGAAGTGGAGGCTGTGGGATCCTTCTGAAAAGATGGCATGATCTTTTCCAGCACTCCGGATGCTACCTCCATAAGCTCACAGTCTTCCATGTGAGATTTCAGTAGTTTCTATTTGACTTTCTCATTTGCAAATGAGGCTATTTTCATTGTTTGCACCTGTGACAAGGAGTCAAAATCTAATGGTCCTTTTAGTAGGTCTGGTTCATCAATTTCTATAGTGGCTTTTGTTAAGAATTCTTGAATAGTTTGTGCAGTGTCTCTTGCTGGAGACAGATGTTTCTTCTCTTCTGCAACCTCGGAGCTGTCCTTTGGAGTTTTCTTTCCTCCTACATTCTCACCACTAGCAGTTGTGGTCTTTTCTGTTGAGGTCTTCACACGGTCATCTTCTTTTTCTTTTACCTCTGCTTCTTTCTCCTATGATTTTTCTTCTCCTTTAGATCCGGAGACTGTAGGGGAAACCAGAGGGGAAATGTTAGTCTGTTCAGGGCACACCTCTTCTGACATTTTCTCAGGAGTTTCTTTTGCAACATTTGTGGTGGAGGGATCAGTACCCAAGTCCTCTATGATAGGAAGATTAAATCTTTTGAAGGTTTTCCGAAGAATCTCTTCAATGTCCTTGGCTACCTTGTCGGTCTCACCAAGCATAAGCTGATTCATCCTTGCTTTGCTCCTGATTTCATCCTTGCAGTCTTTGAATACCATGTTCATTGTCTTGGGATCAATTGAAGGATATAGCTGAATAGCAGATCTCAAGGTCTTTTGCCATGGCATTGGTCTTTCTCATTTCCAACTCCTTCTCTAGACTCTTAGGAATTAGAGAGATAATTTCAATAAAAGCTTTATTGTAAATGTCCAAAAACTTAATTGTGGCTTCCTCCGGAATCTTTTTATCTGCTTCATTATAATCATCATAGAATTCTGTTAAGGGTTGTAGGTTGCCATCTACAGTGATTGCTTTTACTATATCATCTAAGGAGAGAGTAGGTTTTTCAACAAATTCCTCTTCCTTCTCTTCTTCTCCTTGACCAGATGATTTCTTCTTCTTCTTTAGTTTCCTGATCTCCTCATCTGATTCAATTTCCTCTTCATCCCTTTGACTTGCATAAGCCCTTGTGGCTTTTGTCTTTGATCTTTTCTCTCTTTTGTTGGATGCCTGGACTTCTAGTTTTGATGTTCTTGAGCTTTTGGCTGTGACAGGTGCAGATCTCTTTGATGATCTGGTCCAGGTGGAGGTTTCTACCAGAGCACTTTCGTTGCTTTGCTTTTCTGCCTCTTTCTTCTCTTCCTCAGCCCTTTCCATTCTTTTCTTGTGGGCATCAAGTGCCTCCTTTGAGATGCCAAGGCCTTGAGCAATATTTTCTACTTCTTTTCTCACCTTCCTCTTGATCTCTGGTTCTCTGAGTTCAACATGGGTTTTTATACTCAGCTTCTCAAAGGTTCCAAACCTTTTTGCTTTTGGATCTTTAGGCTGGCTTACCATGTGTTGAACATGCAGCTCCACAATATGTTCATCAACTTCATACCCCATGGGCATGATCTAGACTGTCCTTGGTTCTACTGCCTCCATTAGGCACTGATCTGTCTCTACCATAAAGCATACTATGTCTTTGTATTTTTCAACAAGAGACTGAGGAATTATTTCTCTTGCTTGCATCATGCTCTGAAAGTTCTTGAAGTATCCCCATAGAGCTATATTTTGTGCTTTGTTGTCACCAAGTCCATGCAAATAATCTCTGATTTGGATAGCTACTGGCCTATCACTCTCCCACACCCAACCACTAGATCCGAGAAGCTCATTCATAAAGTAGAAGAATAAGAACAATATTAATCCACCATACTTGAATGAATTCTTTTTGTCTTTCTTGATTTTTTGTAGATTCTCCAAGAGTTGGTTCAAGAGAAGCTGACAAAGATCATAGTCTGCATCCTTTCTTAACATTTCATAAGCTATGTAGATGGCAGTTCCAGGTACAGAATTTTCTCTGCTAGAATGATATATCTTATATCCAATGATCATAGAAGCAAACTTGACATCCGGATCAGTGATGTCATCTACTGTCATTGCTCTTTTGTCAAACTTAGATCCAGTAGCCTCACTCACAGTTTGGTTCTTTACAGATTTAAGAACAGGAATCCCACCAGATGAGTGTAGTCCGGTAACTGCCCTGATGGCATCTTTAGTGATCTTGAATAGTCTATTTAACCACATGAAATTGTCTTGTATTTTACTCAAAATGTACCTAACCCATTCATCCTCCGTAAAATAGGGGAAATGTATGTATTGTGCAAAGTGCTTGTTCCAGAGGCCTATGTATTGGGGTTTGAGCTCAAATGAATCATCTAATAGTTGTTTGTGATAGATATCTCTTAGTTTGAATTCCCCAAACTCTTCAACATTTGCATATATATAAACCCTAATATCTTCAGTGTGCAACACACCATGCGAAACACTGGAAAATGCACCTAGGGGGTCTACCTCCAAGGATTTGTATGGATGTTTCCTAAATGTAGGGTGAGGTCTATCAGAAATCTTTACAATATTTGGAGTACCCATTATCAAGAGATTTGCAGTGAGATATTTGAAAACGGAAAATACCTTTTGTGCCTATCAGTTTCATGAAGTTGATTGGATTGATCTCTAGAAGTAATGACTTCTGCAAGTGATCTTCGATGAACTTGAGGAATTTCATTGCAGAGCTCCACTTTTCATTTCTTCTTGAGTGCAGATGTATGAATGACAAAAGAGTGAACTCTTTTATTTCCAAAAAGCCCTAATTCTTACCCTGCAATAAATGCATAACCTAATTCATTCCGGTTTGCCTTGTTTTCCTTGTTCAAGGAGGAAGAAACTCATCTAGATCATTATGATTCTCTTGTGATTGATGTTAGTGATGAATCATCATATCCACTTGTCCTTCTAATCATTTTATGTATCTGCAAATCAAGCTGTATCAATTTGGATTCATACTGGGCCAATCTTGTGAGGAACCTGTTTTACCGGAAGACTTGCTTAACCGGACCAATTCTGAAGGAATTGAACTTTTTAAATTTTCTTGTGGATCTCTCAAATCTTTACCTGACCTTCTTTAGATATTTCTCTAGAACCCCTTTGATTCACAGCTTCTCATGTTCCAATTTCAGGCACCATTTGACTAGCTGGGGGAACAAGGTTTTCTTTGAGTCTCCCCCTGAGCCAGAGCTCACTATTTAATTTCCGGAAGGAATATCAACACCAGAGTCTGGTGCGGATCCATCCTCTACATTCTCTATACTCTTCTTTACCCAAATCTTATTCATCTCACTTTTAACTTCATCTGCATTCACCTTTTGTTTCCCCTTATCTTGATTCTGTCTATGATAGACCGGACCTCTTTTGTCCTGATTCTTGCTTCTATAGAATTTTGCAATATGACCAGATCTTTTGCAAATTTGACAAATAACATTTCTTTGCATATTGGATTGATATCCTCTTGATCTGCATTGATTAGCCATATGACCTACTCTTGCATGCATAGCATCTACCATTGAATGATTTGTTTATTTGCATATTTCTGCATTCATGAGACTTGTGACCATACCTTTTGCAGTTAAAACACTATCCGGAGAAGGATGAATTAGTCTGATTCATTCTCTTTCTGCACTGATTAGCTTTGTGACCAAAATGATTGCAGCTATGACAGTATCCATTGAAGGATGGATATCTTTGAGCATTGGGCTGTCTTACCAAAGGTCTTCTAGGCCTGTTCCTTGGATTTCTGGTCCAAAATTCTGCTGACCTGATCCAGAGCTTTCTCCTTTCTCATATCCCAAACCACATTTGTCATCTACCCTCTTCTAACTTCCAACAAGAACTTCAAGTTGAGTAGAACTTATCTTGAATTTCTCTTTATATTCATTTGTTGATTGAAGATCCCTTTTAAGAGAGACAATTTGATCCTCAAGTTTTTCTTCATTTTCTTTAGCATCTTCAAGATCAGATTCAAGATGTCTGATAATTCTATCCATTTGGTGGCAATCTTCTGATTTCTCCTTGAGAGATTGTCTTAGATTATCTTCAGTTTTTCTTTTCTCTTTAATCTCTTGAGTAAACTTTATAACTCCTGATTCCATTTCATGTCTTACCATAATGACTTCTTTTGATAACTTTTCACATAACTTGGTTTTTTCAGTCAACTCTTCATTTGCATCATTAGCTTCACCTTGTCTTGCCAATTGCTGAAGCAGCTCCTTTCTCTTTTTCATAGAGAGACTTAATTTGTCTTTTAGTTCTCTCATGAAATCATCAGCCTATTTGAGTCTTTCCTTTAATTCATTGTCTTCAGAGTTTGACTATTCAAGATCATCAAGGGCAGTCTTGAGTTGTTCCCTTAAACCATATGCATCCATTTGAACTCCCAGATCTTCCTCAAGCTGTTAGGCTCTATTAGGAGGAACTTAGCTCTGATACCAATTGTTGATAACTGAGAGGGGGGGTGAATTAGTTATCCAAATTATTTCTTCTTTCTGAACTTTCTTATTAATTAATGCAACATTAATTCAAACAAGCAAACATAACCATGAAATGGAGATACACATGACACAATATTTTTGACGTGGAAACCCTGTTAAGGGAGAAAACCATGGGGTGATTACCCCAAAGATTATTCTCTGTTAGAAGAATAAGGAATTACAAAATGGCACTTGCCAATTAGGGCTCACTGCCCGAGCACACTACTCACAAGGAGCCACACTGCCTACAAGAGACACACTATCTACAAAAGAGTGTTATACAATACTTGAACTGATTGGTAGCATCCACATATGCTGGAGTTCAATTCTGGTTAGGCTTAGTACACTGATCTGCTGTACTTCATCTTTCCTCTTCTCTTATGCTACTTTCCTTTCACATACCAGACCTTCCTAACTATTTTTGCTCTGCTCTGCTTTTATTCACATATCACATGTCACCACATGACTTCTCACAACTAAATCCATCCTATATATATATATCCACACAAGTGATTTCATTATCTTTCTAGTCGGCACCCAGAACAGTCAATCTTCTCACAAACTCTATTCTATCGGCTGAATCCTTGCACATCAAGTAATGCGGATCAAGTATATGCTTGTAGAAATCATTAATCATGTCGGCCAAACATGATTCATGCCTTCATAACCTTTACCACCATCAGTAACACATCTGGAAAGTAATCTGATGTTCTGTCAGTCAGTTCTTCCTCTGTTCACACTGTCACTCAGGAATCTGGTACTCAACTATTCATATCTTTTTCCTTGTCCATCACCGGAGGCTAAATCCTTGGAATCTATTACTCAAGGTAGTCCTCTTGACTTCCCAAATCTGCACTTCACCAAGATACTTCCTCTGAGAGATCCGGACCTGTCTGTCGGACCTTGCCACAAGCTCTGTTCTTGTTTACCGGACCTTAACAATCTTCATTCTAACTTCTGGTAGAGACACACCATGTCTTGCGGATGTGTGGGATGAAATTTGTTGCCATCAATGACAACAATCATGAATCCATATAGTGTCTCTTGCCAACAAATCTATCTTCCTTTCCTTAATCATTTGATCTATCCGCAGATCAAGACTCCATAGTTTGAATCATGTCAGATTTAACTGTGAAAAACCTACTACTCACCGGATGACTGATGAATCAGATTAGTCTTCAACATGTTCAAAACTTATTGCGGATCTTTCATCTCTTAACCAAACCTTATTTGGATGTCCCTTTGTGAACCTTTTAATCCGCAACTCTCCTTGTGCCAGTTCCGGCACCAATTAACTGGCTAGGGGAAAATGTTTTTCTTTGTGTCTCCCCCTGAGCCAAAGCTCACCTTTTAATTTTTGGAAGGAATATCAGCACCAGATTCTAGTGCGGATCCATCCCCTTCATTTTCTGTGCTTTTCTTCACCCAAATCTTGTTCATCTCACTTTTGACTTCATCTGCATTCACTTTTCCTTTTCCCTTGTCTTGATTCTGATTATGATGTACCGGACCTCTTTTGTCCTGATTCTTGCTTCTACAAAATTTGGCAATATGACCGGATCTATTGCAATTGTGGCAAACAACATTTCTTTGCATATTTGATTGATGTCCTCTTGATCTACATTGATTAGCCATATGACCCATTCTATTTCATGCAAAGCATCTACCATTGAATGAATTGTTCATTTGCTTATTTTTGCATTCATGAGATTTGTGACCATACCTTTTGTAGTTAAAACACTGTCCAGAGAAGGATGTGCTAATCTGATTCATTCTCCTTCTGCACTGATTAGCTTTGTGACCAAAGTTATTGCAGTTGTGGCAGTATCCATTGAAGGATGGATATCTTTGAGCATTAGGTTGCCTTATTGGAGGTCTTCTAGGCCTATTGCTTGAATTTTCTGATCCAAACTTCTTTTGACCAGATCCAGAGCTTTCACCTTTCTCCTATCCCAAACCACACTTGTCATCTACCCTCTTTTGGCTTTCAAGAAGAACTTCAAGTTGAGCAGAACTTATCTTGAATTTCTCTTTATCATTTGCTGTTTGAAGATCCCTTTTAAGAGAGATAATTTGATCCTCAAGTTTTTCTTCATTTTCTTTAGCATCTTCAAGATCAGATTCAAGATGTCTGATTATTCTATCCATCTTGTGGCACTCTTCTGATTTCTCCTTAAGAAATTGTCTTAGATCATCTTCAGTTTTTCTTTTCTCTTCAATTTCTTGAGTAAATTTCATAACTCCTGATTCTATTTCATGTCTTGCCATAATGATCTCTTTTGATAACTTTTCACATAACTTGGTTTTCTCCTTCAGATCTTCATTTGTATCATTTGCTTCACTTTGACTTGCCAATTGCTGAAGTAGATCCTTTCTCTTTTTCATAGAGAGACTTAGTTTCCCTTTTAGTTCATTTAAAAAATCATCAGCCTGTTTGAGTCTTTCCTTCAGTTCATTGACTTCAGAATTAGATTGCTCAAGATCATCTAGGGCAGACTGAAGTTGCTCCCTCATACCATACACATCTATTTTAATTCCCAGATCTTCCTCAAGTTGTTAGGCTCTGTTTGGAGGAACTTGGCTCTGATACCAATTGTTGATAACTGAGAGGGGGGTGAATTAGTTATCTTAATTATTTCAGCTTTCTAAACTTTCTTAATAATTAATGCAGCATTAATTCAAATAAGCAAACATAACCATGAAATGGAAATACACATGACACAATATTTTTGACGTGGAAACCCTGTTAAGGGAGAAATCCACGGGGTGATTAACCCAAGATTGTATTCTTTGTTAGAAGAATAGAATTACAAAATGGCACTTGCCAATTAGGGCTCACTGCCTGAGCACATTGCTCACAAGAGGCTCATTGCCTACAAGAGACTCACTGTCTACAAGTTGTAAGAAGAATAACAGGATCCTTGAACTAATGAGAAGCATCCACACATGCTGGAGTTCAGTTTCAATTAGGCTCAGTATACTGATCTACTGCACTTCATCCTTTCTCTTCTTTTATGTTGTTGTCCTTTCACATACCAGACCTTACTTACTACTTTCCTTCTGCTTTGCTACTTTTCTTCGCACACACAACACAACAATAACAACTCTCATCGAAATCCACTTGGTATATATATCCGCACAAAGGATTTCATCCTCTTTCTAGTCGGCATCTAGAATAGTCAGTATTTCCCAGACTTTAGTCTGTCGGTTGAATCCTTGCTTACCAAGTGATGCGGATCAAAGAGATACTTATAGAAGTCATCTAACAAGTTAGGCAATCTTGAATGATACTTTAATAATCTTGATCACCATCAATATCTCATCCGAAATAGTGTCTGATGCTCTGCCAGTCAATTCTTCCTCTGTCTGCTCTGCCAAATAGGACCCCAATACTTGAATTCTTGTATCTCTTCACTCTTTCATCACTGGAGGCTCAAATCCTAGAATCTACCAGTCAAGGTATTCCTCTTGACTTCCCCAAGTCTGCACTTTCCAAAGATACTTCCTCTTAGAGATCCAGACCTGTCTGTCGGACCTTGCCACAATAGTCTGTTCTTTCTTACCGGACCACAACACTCTTCAATCTGACTTCTGGTATAGGCACACTATGTCCTACGGATGTGTGGGATGAACTTTGTTGCCATCAATGACAACAATCATGAAGCTCCAATGTGTCTCTTGCCAACAGGAGCTTCATAAGTGTCATAATCAGTAGTGTAAGTAAGGGTATTATCCTTATTTGTTGCCAAAGAAGCTTTATGCTTATCAATTGAAGCATGTGATGTGATTGATGCAATATTTGATGTTTTGGGGATAGGATTTTTGGGTTTGTATTCTCCTGTAGAGGAAGATGTAAAATTCAACAAACCCCAATCATCACCAACAAATGCATTCGATTGTTTAGGCTCTTGTATAACATTTTTCATAGCAAGAGGAGTTGATAAATCCATTTTTAGATTGTTTAGAGTCTTAGGACAAATAATATGCTAATGAACTTCCATTTGTAAGCAACTATCTAGTTCAAGATCAGCATGAATAGTGTGTAATTTATATTTGAATATAAACTTGATTGAATGATGTAGAGTAGAAGGAACTACTCCTAATGCGTGTATCCAAGGTCTACCAAGAATCATGTTATAAGAAAGTGAGCAAGGCATGATATGAATCAAGGTAGGCACCATCATAGGTCTAACTTGTATAGGTAAAGTTATAGTGCCCACGGATTTTCATCCAACACTGTCAAAACCACATATACTTAATGATTCTAGTTTGATTGCAGATGTATCAACCTTAACCTTATGTAATAAATCAATGCCACAAATGTTAAGGGATGATCCATTATCAATCATAACTCTCTTAATCAATGTTTTGTTTATTGTAATGAAGATAATCAAAGGATCATACTGATTTTGAACTTCGAGAGATGGCAATTCATGTTGTTGAAGTAGAATATCTATTTTTGTGGCATGCATACAATGTAATAAAGTAGCAACATCATTTGGTTTAACACTAGGAGGAAGAATCACCTTTTGTAAATCTTCTTGTAGCATTCCATGTTAAGTAGGTAAAGTTTGTATAAGTTCCCAAAGAGATATCTTTGCAAGAGTAGTACAGAGTTGCTCCATGAGATCATAATCTTTACTACCTTTATATGTTAAATCAGGTGCTTGAGGAAGCATAGGTTGAGAAGCCAACAAAGATATCAGAATACTCAATTGTTGTGTACTTTGTCTATTATTCTCAGTATTGTATGTATGAGCAACCACATTATGATTAGTTTGTGATGAAGGGGGTAAATCATAAAACACACAACAACAAAAATTGCACACAGAACATAGAACTTTCTTTATTGATTTGGACAACTTATTACATTATAGAAGCTCAAATACAATCAGAGGAATCAACCCTCCATAGGCTACACCACATTACAGCTTCCTCTCCCAAGACTCTAGAATCTTCTGCCTTCTGTAACAACAAATTAGTTAGGGTTTTAGTTTTTCTACCTATTATTGACTCCACACTTGCCCCCTTAACTCTACTACTTCCCAGGGTTCCCCAAAAAATGGTTATTAATAGCCTTTTTGGTGGTCAACAACCTAATTTCAAAATTTGCATCTCCCTCCAAAAATAGGTCAACTTCTGGGAGCCATAACTTTTGATCCAAGTGTCTGATTGATGAACCGTTTTATGCGTTGGAAAGCTCACAAAGTTCTCTATGCTCTAAGAACTCACTCTACTAGTTTTAGCCATTTTGAGGCCCATACGGGGCCATTTAGTGCCTCAAACCTGAGTTTGAATAATTTTAAAGCATTTTTTAGGAAATGAAAACTTTAATATCTTTCAGCTCGCAAATGATCTTTGTGTGATTCCTTTGCCAAAGGTATTATATTTCTATTATGTAAATTCCTATAAATTTTCACTTCAATCTATGCCCAAATGCAAACTTTCTAAAAATAGTTGGTTACTATTTTTAGCAATTTGGAAAAACTGAAAGTTCTACATCATTATTCAAGCGATTATGGAACTAGAATCACAAATTTTGAAAAGAAATGGAAAGAACATCAACAATTTTGAAACACATCTTTTTTTGGGTGATGCAAGATTGCCCTTACACCACTGGATGCTCCTGCATCAGTTTGTTGTAAGTTTTGTTGTGCTATTTGTTTAGCATAATCATAAATGTGATTAGGAGGTTAAGAAGAAGATGGACAACCTGTAACAGTAAGCACAACTTTAGAAGATGGTTGCACCACATTTCAACATAAAGTGACCACAATTTTCAATTTTTCAATCTCTTCTTAAGATTTAGGAATATAAATCGCATTTACAAATCTTTGAAATAATGACGGCTTTGAGGCCGTAGTGGAATGTTCAATCGAGATAAAGTCCTCAAGGGCTTCATCTAACATATCAAAGTCATCACAACTAAATGATCCATCATAAGCATGTAAATATTGCAAAAAATAATCTGACATTTTAACATGCTCTTTTTAATCAAGATTCAAATGCACAATGATGGCCTATGAAAATGAAATGCTATGCAAAACAATGAATGATAATTTTTCCAACTCTTTTAGTGAAAAGATAAAGAATATGATTCACATTTCAATGCATGCAATTTCACCAAAGAGACTTTTCAATCTAAATATGCTCTAGGATAGCAAATTATTTCAAATCTAAAGTTTAAAAAGATGCAAATTCTTTAAAGCTTAGGTTCACCAAAATGTTTATTGGAAAAATTGGTAGTTTGTTTTAACTAGGTTAAGTACTAAATTTCTCCAAGCTAAACATTGGGAGGACAAGGATTGAGCGTGAGGTCAATCTATGAGTTGCTTGTCTATCTCTTATGCTCGTGACATCTGATTTTAGGAGCCTAACTAAGGTTTTGTTAAATGTTTTGCTCATAAAACAAGTAAACCCTAATTATGCTTTAAATCAGAGATATTCAGAAATTGGTAATGAAACAGGAAGAACTGATCACAAAAATGCAGAGAAAGAGTTTCAGAGATTGTGCACCCAGATTTTGAGGGTTGATTAGACTAGGGCACCCGCTCCTTAGTCTTGAAAGTTCCCAAAACTAGAAATCTTCTACACAGGCTATTTGACACTCCCAAATGGCTTCCAAATCCCAGAAATTGCCACCAGTTGGACTAGGGTGCCCACTCTTTAGTCCTACAAGTGTCAGAATCAAAAAACTTGAAAGTTTGTGATGGCTATACCTGCAATATCCTCCTTCCTATAGCTTTTTTCTACCAGAACCTACAAATACGATCTGCACCTACAAAAGAAGGAGAAAGATGTTGTGGCTATATGGGAGATTGCCTTGGTCAAGCCTCGTCTTTGGTATTTCTACTTCAACAATAGCCAAAGATAAATATTTACAGAAGTGTATACAGACCTAATAATGTGTATGTAGAATTATCAAACCCTAGATGTCTCAATCAAGGGAAGATCAACAACTTGCTTTGAATCAATAAACACATACAACTTCACCTCAAGGAGATGAAAACAAATGAAGACTTGCATGAACAAGAAGGCAAATCAACAATGTTTGCGGAGGATCTCTAAGCTTGATGTTGGAGGCTTCAACCCTTCTCTCGATCATGTAAAGGGTGTACAAACCCTAGGAAGAGAAAGATAGTCTCAAGATCTTGATTCCTAATCTCCATCCATTGTCTCCATGATAGCAAATATAAAATACTTTCGAAAGCTTCAACAAGTCACTGATCTTCAATGGCAATTTTGGCAGAGTTTTGGCATCAAGCTTGCATAAGAATTGTGTATTATAAAATGATTTTCAAATGTCTTTTTATATCTAGCTTTTAGGGAAATTCAAATTTTGAAATAATGTCTCGATATCGCGTGAAAATTGAGAATTTGAAAACAGAATCCTGAGGCACTCGGCGGGAGTCGATATCCTGCCAAAATTTAAAATCCTGGGAAACATGGGAGGACTAGGGCACTAGCACCCAAGTCCAAGCCCCCAATTTCCACTTAGATCTACTTTTTGGGGGTCGCAAGGACCTATAATTCAAACTCCCTTTTTCAGGTTCCATCAAAAGCTTACCTCAAAAAGTGAACATTTTGCAACTAGACTTAGTCAATCAGGGTTTCAGGAAGGTCAGAAAGAAAAAGGTTGAGAGGTCACCCAAAGTGAGGAGCTAAATTGAGGGAAATTGTACCATTCCATATAGGAGGACAATTTCTAATGTTATAAAAGGAAATAAAAAACCATGTTTATGAATCATTGGCACCATTTACGATAACATGCATTATAGATTTCAACAATTATCTACACATTAAAAAACATTAAAAATTTAAAACTTTTACTTCTTTCCTTGCTTTATAGTGGGGCTAAGATTCCTGCACAACATTTAGAGTAGTACAAAATAAAAAAGACCATATTAAACAAAAACTAATGAGAATAGTGCAAATTGTTCACAACAATTGCATTATAGTCATAACTACAAATATTCATAGGGCGTCCTCCTATAATAGAATTTGAAATTAGTTGAGATAGGTGTTGCATGAAATCTATTTTAGTTTTTTAAACTTCATCCTATAAGTTAACTTGAGTTAAACTACTTAGAAAAATGTTTTATTGTAGAAATTTTCTTAATATCATCCTTAAGAGACATATAATTTCCATAGTACGTGATAGTATTTAAATAATACTTCTAGATTTCAATTGTGTAGAGATTTTTAGTATAAAAAATAAACATTTCATATCACACTCCATAATCCATCATCAAGAAGAGGAAAAAATCTATAATAGATTGTAGCCTATGTTCCTTAAAATGATAGGGGGAAAGAGAGATGATCGAAAACTAAGAGAAAGGGAGTCAAAAGAAATAGAAAAAGAAGGTTCAACAAAAGCAATCAATTCAAATAAAAAAAAAGATATTGGAATAAAGTATAAATGATAACATATTACAATAATATATACTTCATGAGGAGTGTTGATGTTAATATAATATCTATTGATTAGCAAATAAATGATAATAAAATTAGTACATGTAATATCATATTATAATTATAATTATTATGATAATAATTGTACAAATAAAATGATAAGATGGCAAAATATTATAATTATATAATATGTAAATATTAAATCAATAAAATACACCAATAACTAAAAGTATATTAGATGGTACAAGAATAGAAAGGATGTCATAAATTGAATTATAATTATAATTTTATAATCGTCATTGTAAAAATGACTATTTAATTATTAAAAAATTATAATTGAAATAGAAATAATATTAATATTGTTATTTATTAAGATATGGTTAAATGGTTGAAATAGGAATTAAATTATTATTATGTTATAAATAATATATATTTATTAGATTCTTCATATAGTTTAGTTGCACCAAACATCAACATGGTTGAATTGATGAAGAACATGCCGAAGTCTCAATGTTATTACTTAAAGGTCACATCTCATGGAAACATGTGCTTTTAAGAATTTCTTAACTAAGAGTCCTCAAAGCTTCAGAAAAAAATTGTTGCAACAAGCGAACCCTAGCCACTAGAAAAAAGAAGAGTGTTTACAGCAAACCCTAGCCATCAGATGGGAAACTAGATGAGGTTAAAAGAAGTGGCAAGGTAGGTCAGTGATGAAAAGCAGGCAGATTTGGCGTTGAAGGAAGAGTGTAGAAAGGCAAAGGGAGAAAATAGTGTTATAGAGGCAACACCAGGTGCCCACGATGAAAGCAATATTTCAGTCATTTTGAACAATGTCAATGGTGATAAAATAGAAGATCCAACAGTGCAAAAATTAGATGATGATCATATAATGTTCGAGGAGACAAATAGTCATGAAACTAGTAAACCCTTAACATTTCTGCTCCCGGATGATGTAATGGATGTGATATCTGAATGCCAAAGTCGAATTGTTATTCTATTTTTTCTTAGAGGTATTCCTTCTAAAGATGAATTTTACAAATGGGCTTGGTATAACTGGGAAAATAGAGGTTGGGAAATTGACACTTTAAGGGGACTCAAAAAAGGTTATGTATCATGCATGTTTAAATCTGCAAACCATGCTTAGGTTGTACTCCAATATAGAACATGGGTGATTTGTGGATAGATTTGCTAGCTTTAGGCATGGACATTTGATTTCCACCCTAAAGGTCCATCTCATTCTTAATACCCTATGTGGATAGAATTGCCATATTTAAATCTTGCTTTTCGACCATTCTTGAAAGATATTGTAGCCTAGTTGGGTAGTCATTTGGTGCAAGCAAAGTTCTAATAAATTTACCAGCCTGAGAGTGCATCCTAGAGTGTGTGTGGAAATGGATTTGAATAATCCGCTACCTGGAAGTGTTAAGTTAATTGGGTTGGGTTTTGAAATGGAACAACCACTAGTTTATTTGAACAAGCCTAATGCCTACTTTTTCTACTGTAAAGAAGGCCATTTGATTTGTGATTGTCTTATTCAAAGAAATAGACTTTCCCAAGATCCCCTTTCTTCTGCCACTAATAATTAGCATACAAATACCCCTTATCATCCTATGCCTCCTCATACCACTGTCCCTTCATCTCCTTCACCCCCTCCATCCCAATCTCCCCCTTTTTGTGCAAATAGCTTCACACGTTTCTTCAGAGGTGTCTTTGGTTCAATCTTCTCTTTATAAGGATGTTGTTATGACTAATGGTTGGAGAATGGTTAAAAAGAGGAAAGAACCATCCAAGTCCCCCTTCTGTCCTTACAACCTTTCTCACCCATGTGATGGCTTGTCTTTCCCTTCTCTGAAGTCTTCAACCCATCATGCACATAACTATGTTTCCCCTCCACCCTCTTCGTGACAGAGATCTAGATCTCCCTCCCTTATTTCTACTCAATGATTGAAAAATGACCAGCAAGTCAAGATAACTAACAACTTTAGTGTGCTGCCACAAGAGGACACTCCTGATATTCCATTAGCACCATGAATTTCAATATTCTTTCTTGGAATGTGAGGGAAAAAACCCTCTCTCATCGTAAATATAAGGTTAAAAAGACTATTATTAAATGGAAACCTGATATTTTATTTCTACAAGAAGTTAAAATTGGTAATAATACATTGGATTTATCCTTATCAAATGTATGGAAAGAATCTTTTTTCTTGCATACATCTCATAGAGATGGAAAAGGAGGGGCTATTATTTATATGGCACCATGGATTTCTAAGTTCATCATTGATAAGGGTGAGGACCCTTCACACAGTTGTGTTTGGGCCCTCACCATTATCAATGGCCTACCAATTGGTTTTTGCTCTATTTATGCATCTAACAATGCAAAAGAGCGAATTGATCTTTAGGATTGGATGCCCAAATCCCTTCCTATTGTTGACTGGGTCATTGGTGATGATTTCAATATGGTGGAACATCATTCTGATTGGAGTTGGCGTAGCTCTTTTAAACTTAGTAATGATGAGTTTGATAGCTGGTTGTATTGTCGAAATACCTTAGGAGTGGATGATCCAACTTATGACAAATTTATTAGTCATGTTAGTAATTGGTTTACGTGGTCTAACTACAGATCAGGCAAGGATAAAAAACATAGCAGGTTGGACAAACTTTATCTCTTGCCTAATCTGTCGCTGGTCAATGCCTCTTCTGGTGCTTATATTCAAGTGGACTATACTACTACTTTGTCTGACCACTACCCTATTTTCTACATCATCTCTTTTGATCCAAAATCAAATATTACCTCCCCACTTCCTTTTAATCTTAATATTTCCCATCTTAAGAATCAGGAATGTATGATTGCCCTTGTGGCAATGTGTATTTCCTTCCCAAAACCATAAGAAGGTGAATCGAAGATAGAGTGGTGGTGTGCTACAATTGACCAATGTACTACCTTTCTTCACACTTTTGGGAGAAAGATGGCCTCGAAATGCAAACGTAGAGAAAGATATCTCCAAGGTAAAATGGAGCAAGCTTGAAAAAAACTAAATATAGATCCTAATATTATTAATCTTCAAACTTGTATTGCTACAACAGAAACACAACTACGTCAAATTTATCATTATAAAGGGAAAGGGGCCAATATTAGAGCGAGATTAAATTATATAAAGGAAGGGAACAAAGGATTTAAATTATTTTAAAATTTTCTGAACTACAAACATAAAAAAGAAATAATTTGTGCTATAAGGGATGAATTTGATAATCTTCTTACAAATCCCATTGAGATAAGTCTGATATTTCAGAAATGTTTTGAGACTCTTTTCAAATATAGTCAATGGAATGATATTCAATCCATATTGGAGGAGATGGTTGAAAAATATATCCCCAACAGAATTGATCCTGGGTATAGTCTCTTCCTAGATAGACTCCTTTCATTGGAATATCTTGAACATACTTTGTTTTCGATGGCCTCTAATAAGAGTCTGGGCATCGATGGACTTCCAGTGGAGTTCTATCAAGGTTGATTTTTATTCACTTTAGTTGGAAGCCTTTGAGCAAGGCTCTTTGGGTCCTAACATAAATAGGGGCCTTATTAAGATCCTACCTAAAGGGAAAAAGGAAGACACCATTTCAGTTTGGAGACCAATTACCCTCCTCAATACCTCCTATAAAATAATAGCTAAAGCTTTGTGTAATGCCCCCGCCAAGGAACCCCAGAGGACAACACTAACTAGGTCAAAACAATGGAACATTGTTTTTTAAACTATTAACATAAAAGTAGAACTAATCCTAGGTCCTCTAAGGTTCCTCGACTATGCTACTCACAAACAAGGTTACTGGATCATTTCATTAACAACAAAACATGAACAATACATTAATTGATATTATTCATTTCCACATGAGACAACCGAAATAAACATAAAAGATCATCTTCTAACTACTATCACAATTGATGCATTACTTTACAGTACTCATTACAAGATGAACTCATCAATAATAATTACATCATTATAATATTTACAACAATGCTTCTCCCAGTACATGGCAGAGATGACAACAAGATACATTAAGATATACAATCTAGTATACTACCAGTATGCACTACATGAAAGGTTTTCCTTCACAAACTGGAATAGGAGCTAGAGTCCACAACACAAAGAACAGTCTCCAAGATCATGAACATGAAGCAAGAATACCCAATGGAGAAAGAGCACTAACCTCCTGACCATATGGAACCCTGAGCTCCACCCCCCGTGCTAGGAGATAACACAAGATCCCACATTCAACCAACAAATAAGAGAACAACATGCTAACATAGGCAACATGGTTATACATAACACTAGTCACCATACTTCCGACAATAAACATCACTTACACACTTACTGCACTTCTAGAGGCACTCACACAACTGAGGGAGGAAAAACAACTAGGGAGTGCTAGATTGCAATAGGGAAGAGTGTCATCATATGGCCTTAACATGGTTACCTTGGAAAACCTTCCATTAGGTCTTGGCCCCCATCTATGGTTACCTTGGCAAACCTCTCACTAGGTCTTAGCCCCATAGGGTGACATATGTGGGACCAACATTCCTTTCGTGAGGACAAGGAAGTTGATCTTGCCAACCAGGCCTTCTCAACCCATTCTGAGCCTATACAAGCACTCCAGACATGGGTGAGGCACATAAATTATCTTTTTAATGTGAAAACTACCCAACCCCCTTAGATTCATTATTAGGTTATCACTGGATTACAAACTTCCAATGGGTTACCTTGGCAAGCAACTTTGGGCCTTGGCCCCACATTGGAAGCCACTCCCCCTACTTGCAACTAGTAAACCCTACACATCAAGCAAGGCATTGACCTTCTTGCATATTTGTCATGATCTCATAAATCCATACAAAGATAGGAGGGAAACACCATTAGAATTCACACTTCGAATACAATACACAGAACTTTCTTCAATAGGAACTTCATACTGGCTTTTCTTTTCTTTTCATACCACAGTTACCCACGACAACACCCTTAGGGATTGTGTTCCACACAATATACAAGGTCAACAACATAGCCAAACCACTTCATGGTTAAACAATCGTAAGGACCATACATACAATTACACCCTCTTGAGCCTTTGGAAACCAACCTGCTAAACTCATCTCACAAAGGCACACAAATCTTACATAAGCTTTACGCATATGACATTCATCTTTAACAATTCTATAAAAACTTAATCCATAATTTAAGATAGATTGTCTAATTTACAAGAAAATAATCATCACATTACAACCATGAAGACATTCCTTAGATAAGATATTATTCACTACAATAATCTTAATTAAGAAACCATCATTTCCATTAAACTAATTTCTATGAATTCCTAGTATTAAATTACAACCTTACGTAACAAGATCCTAAATAATTGATTCACCTGGTAAAATATTGAAATTACCACTTAGTCAAGAATAAAAACATATACAAGTCATCAAAAATCATATATCTAATGAAGGGATTTATCTAACTATCAAAAGTATATTTATCTAACACAAAGGATATATCCAACCAACAAAATTATCTTTCCCAATCTAAATATTCCATTAGCAAGGAAAATCTTATTACTTTCTAACTCACCTCTATAATCTAATGATCAAACTTCTTAACAATAGAAAATCATGTCATAACATCATATGAAAGAGACATCATAAAACCGTTCCTAATCCATAGTAATCGAGGTATTTGAATGCAAGTTAAATCATAAAATAATATTCTATTAGTGCAACCCTATGCTAGGCTTTACTTATTTCCAATTTAGGTAATGACATGTGCCTTCCCAAAAAGAAATAATACATCACCCTAAAAGGACATCGAAAGAAAGAGAAAAGGAGAGATTTAAGTGAAGACCAAATTCCTATCTAGGATGTTACTTAACTAGGTTTATTATTGGACCCACATTACAATTACAAGGCCTATATAAAAAACATGTTAAGGATAAAATTGTGATAAATACTAAATACTTGAGATCCTTGGTATTTTCTAAGTATACTTATATAGATATATTACTAACGTACTTCATATAGTATTTTATAAGTTTAAAAGAAATACTATAACCTTAGTATACAACCCTTATACTAAGGTTGTGTACAACCTTTATATCATATTAAAGTTATATCTAAACTAAGGGTTAGTAGAAAATATAATATGTTGGCTATCTAGATATAGTATTTTTTTAATACATTTAAAATTCTAATAAAAATTGTTTAAAAGAAACTACTAAAATAATATTTACAACCTTTATATCATTATCTCTGTACAACATAAGAGAAGTAATAAAATTAAAACCCTAATATTAAAGTTAATTAACCATAGTGCAATAAAAGAAGTAAACAAACGCGAAAACCAAATGACAGAGTAGCACCACAAAGATTTGTTGAGGAGGCTTTCAAAACTTTCAAACAAATGTAATTTGCAGGTGTAAGACCATACACCTCAACTTTTGCCAATGAACATCCATCAATGCATAATGGAGGGGGAATCTTTTCAGATTTTATTGTTGGAAATGCTCTGGTAGATTTGGTCGCATATACAAGGTATGTGAGTGATTTGACAATGTGCCTCAAGGAGATGTAATCTCATGGAATGCAATGATTCCAGGATACACACAAAATGGGATTGTTTAATAGGATTTAGAAACTTTCAAGCAAATGTAATGGATATGTATATACAGAGAGAGAGATGTGGAAGCGTAGACAAGGCACATGAATTGTTGACATAAACCTTGAAAGATGTGTGGTTTCATGGACTGCAATGATTGCATACACATAGGTGAGGCTTCTACTTAATTCAAGCTAGCCATGCCAAAAGGCTTTACCTCAAATATTAGGTTGACTTGGAAGACTTAAGTTTGCCTATTATGATTAGTGGCCAACCAATTGAGTGCAGTAGGTTCAATAAATTATGCTATCTCAAAATTATATCTTTGGACGATAATTAGTGTTTGTTGGTACTCTTTCCAAAGCCACCAGATATGAAGTGCTAAAATCATAGGATGAGATCAAAATGGGTTTGTTAAAAAGTCCTTAGAAACTTTCAAACAAATGCAATTGGTAGGCGTAACACCAACTCTCCACTTTTACCAGCATTCTCCTACCACGCAGGCCTGCGACAAAAAGGGAGCATTGGAACAGGTATGGACATCCATCGTAGCATAAGGGATAGAGGAAGTCTATCAGATGATACATTTGTGACGGCCCTGCTAGACATGTATACAAAATGTAAAAGCATGCACAAGGCACGTGAGCTATTTTTTTTGCTCCTCTTACGATTAGAAATATTGACCTAAAAAGATAGACAATTATTCACAAGGTCAAATACATAGGGACTGTGGTGGTTTGAATTACCAGGGAAGGCTTTTACTAAAACAAAGACCACCTTACTACAACAAAAGGCTACTAAAAAAATATAAATTACGTTAGCCAAATGCAATAAAAATAGTTCTCGTTTAATACTTGTGGTACAATATTTTTGACAGGTTTTACCTTATGTAAGACCATTTAAAGGAGAGATGGGGTGGGGCATGGTTGAGTCAAAATGCACAGAGGCCATTGAGACTCAAGCCCATCATAAAAGAACATAGGCCTTTTTAGAAGTACGCAGACCATTACAAAAGTAATACTATGGTTTTAACATAGAGAAGACCTTTCAAAGAAAAAGCTACACTAGGAGAACTTGGCCAGCTCAAGCTAATGGCATCATTTTGTGTAGCTATAATAAATTATGTACATCATGTATAATGGAAATTGTTAAGGGAAAATTGGAGTAAATATGAATAATCAATATATCAATATCAATAATACCCAAAACTCAACGAAAAGGGAAATAATCAAGATCAAACAAACAAAAGATGAAAACCTTTGTAAACCTCAATACTTCATAGCTTCCATTAGTTGCCTATCTCAAACAATCTTACGTGTATGAATAAGGCCCTTAGAGAGTGCACTTCCTTGCTATTCTAAGATTATCAATGGAAAATGGCTATGATAGTGCTTTGTAATGAAGATGAGCTTCACAACAATGGTAGTGACATGGTAACAAGTTGATCATAAGTAAAAGGAATGACTTGGGTGCCAAAGGTGCACTATAATTCCTACAGAGTAACGATACTGAAAGCTTGGATAGATGAAATGGAAGAATAGGGTTCAATTTATAAACTTGAGAGAGAGAAGATGAAAGGTATAGAGAGAATGAGAAGATCAACTGTATAGAACAGTTGAGGAATGTGCACGAATAAGAAGACAAGTGTCTTGCTCTATTTTGCATGAGAGGAATTAATAAAATAGAAGAATGAGTTAACTGAAGAGATGAATAAATTAAAAGAATAGATCAATCAGTTAAGAGAATAGAACTAGAGAGTAGAAATTGCATGAGGATGAGAAGATATTTTAGCTCAATTAAATATTTAGAATATTCAATTGCATGTGCACAAGGATTGAATTATATTTAGAGATAACTCAATTTAGAACAAATGGACAACTTAAATAAATATTTGATTTATTTAAATTTAGAGAAGATATTATTGGAAGAAACAATTAAATAATTGATATTATTTAATTTAGAATGAATTTGGGAGAACTAATTAAATAATTGGTATCATTTAATTTGTTGGAGGAATTAGAAGAATTTTAAGAATTTTAATTAAATAAATTGATTTTATTTAATTGTTGGGAGAATATGAATCAAATAAATAAATTTATTTATTTATTTATTGATAGAGGAATTAGACTTAAATAAATATTAAGAATATTTATTTAGGCATAGTCATGTCATTTTTAGATGTATACATTTTGCCCCTCTTTGATGCAATGTAATTTACAGTGTTGCTTCAAAGAATAGAATTTCTAATAATGATACATACCCTAGTTTGCCCTTGGTATAGGTTATGATGATAGGATGCCCCTTGGGAGATTGGATGGGAAGAAGGTAGAAGGCGTGAGATGGACAATCTCACGAAGAAGAAGGTGAAAAAATAGGTTAGGGTTGAAGAAATTTGTTGAAGAAAGAGTCAAATGATACGTGATGCAAGATAGAATGATAACACACACAAGAAAGCAAGCAAGTATGCACAAATGATACAAGAACAAACAAGGTATTGCCCCTGTCAAGTGGTAAACCAATGATATACTAATAATGATATATGACAGTGGTGTCATGGCGGGGAACGATATATCCCTAGACCAACACGATAGGATTGTGTCTGGTTTCAAGAAATGAAACATGTCATGTAAGACATGTGTGTTGGTCTGATTTCGACAATGCAACATCCTGTATAAGACAATTGATTGATTATAATTGATTGAGTTGGTTTACAACCAGACAAGGATCAAGACCACTGATTGTGATTGGATCATTTGACAAGATTGACTTGACTTGATTGGTATGGATTAAGGATGGACTTGCATTTGGATCATTGCTTGGATTGACAGCTAGAACTGTAGACGAGAGAGATAATGAAAGATAGAAAGTTGATTTGACATAAGAATGACTTGACAGAAGGAATCACAAGTTTTTACTTGTAAACATTGATACTTTGCGGTTTGGATCTTTATTTGCATGGGATATGGTATGGATGCTTTGTGGATGTGAATGGATGTGAGTGATTTTTCCATCTTGATATTACAAGTATTTTGAAGTGCTTATTTCATCATTGGGCATTGTTTTTAGTACTTTTTTGAAATGTTGTAAGTTAATACAAGCATCTAGGTATAATTGAACTGAGATGACCTGAGTATTACTTACATGGATTTTGATTTAGCAAGTTAATACAAGCATCAAGGTATAATTGAACCAAGATGACCTGAGTATTTCTTGTGTGTCAATAGATAAGGATTGCCCCCTTTCATGTTAGACCTTTGATGTCCTTGATGATCTTTTGTTGATCATGTCATTAGACAAGGTTTCACATTACTAAAGATTAATCCACAAACAATAGACAAAGAAAATGATTATGCCCCCATCATAGCATCTCTATCTTTTGGCATCCTTGAGTAGCATAGGAAGACATAATAACAAAAATTAAGATGCTGTAACCTAACCATGATCACAACCACAAAACATTTTTGCATTTAGATGTGTATGTTTCTTGCGATAATTCAGGTAAAATCATTTAGTGATGCAGGAGCATCCAATAGTGTAAGGGCAATCTTGCATCACCCAAAAAAAGATGTGTTTCAAAATTATTGATGTTTTTTCAATTTATTTTCAAAATTTTTGGTTTTGGTTCTATAATCGCTTGAATAATAATGTAGAACTTTCAGTTTTTTTCAAACTGCTAAAAATAGCAACCTGCTATTTTTAGAAAGTTTGCATTTGGGCACAGAATGAAGTGAAATTTTATAGGAAGTTTCATAACTGAAGAATAAGACCTTTGGTGAAGGAATCATGCAAAGATCATTTGTGAGTTGAAAGATATTAAAGATTTCGTTTCCCGCAAAATGCTGGCAAATTATTCAAACTCAGGTTTGAGGCACTAAACAGCCCCGTACGGGCCTGAAAATGGCCAAAACTGGCAAAGCAAGTTCTTATCCCATAGAGCACTCCGCGAGCTTTCTAACACATAAAATGGTTCATCAATCGGACACCCAAATCAAAAGTTATGGCTCTCAGAAGTTGACCTATTTTTGGAGGGAGAAACAAATTTCAAAATTAGGTTGTTGGTTGCCAAAAAGGCTATTAATAACCATTTTTGTTAGGGTTAGCCAGCAGAAGATATCAATTAAATGCAAATAAAGATTAAACAGAGAAATGGAAATACACAGAATTAATAACAGCGAGAGACAAGATTTAACGTGGTTCACCCAAACTCGGGCTACATCCACCAAACAGAGAGTCCAATATTATTATCCAGTAAATCAAACTGATTACAATCAGCAATCCCTGCAACTCAATACCGCTGCAAATGCTACAATACAATACTCAAACCCTAACCCTTGGCCGCTTTTTATCAAGCCTTTTTGTCGGTTACAAAAATTAGGGTTTTCTTATGTCGGTCATAAAAAATAGGATTTTTTAAGTCGACCCTAAAAAAAATTTTCTCGGGGGCTACCACCCCCGAACCCCCGTTTCTCGGGGGCTGCCGCCCCTGAACCCCCGCTTGGGGCCCGGCCCGGCCCCGAACCCCGACGAGGATACATGGCTAGTGTATAGTACTTTGCTGATCAGTCACCACCTACCAACAATCTCCCACTTGGAGACTGATCAGGCTCCACACCAAAACAATCTCCCACTTGGAGACTGAACCTAGATGACACCGCTGCACATGCAGCTCCCACTGGAAATAAGCACCCTGGACTCTACTGTTCAATTTTTATTGTGTTCAGTCTAGAAGACCAATCAAAGCTGAAGAGGAGCTCAGCTTCTCCCTTGTCACTGCCTTTGTAAACATATCCACTGGATTTTCATCTGTATGTATCTTTTCCAGCCTTAACTGTCCATTATCCAACACTGACCGAATAAAGTGATACCTCAACTGTATGTGTTTGGTCTTTGAATGCAAGGCAGAATTCTTTGCAAGATGTATGGCACTCTGACTATCTGTATACAAAGAAATGTTAGCCTGTTGTTTACCCAATTCTTCCATGAAAGATTGTAGCCATATCATCTTGCTTGCCTCTATTGCAGCGACATATTCTGCCTCTGTGGTGGATAAAGCAACCACCTTTTGCAACCTAGAAATCCAACTCACTGATGTTCCACCTACAGTAAAGACATAACCTGTAGTACTCCGCCTGGTATCAATATCCCCTGCCAAATCTGAGTCTACATAACCTGCTAAATCAGTATTAGAGCCCCCAAAACATAAGTGTTTATTAGATGTACCTCTCAAATATCTAAGAATCCATTTGACTGCATTCCAATGCTCAAATCCGGGATGACTCGTATACCTACTAACGACTCCGACAGCATGTGCAATATCCGGTCTTGTGCATACCATGGCATACATTAAACTTCCTACAGCTGAAGCATAGGGTATCTTGGACATTTTCTCTTCCTCCTCTTGTGTCTGTGGACACATCTCCTTAGTCAATTTCAAATGACTAGGCAAAGGTGTACTGACAGCTTTGGCATTCTCCATATGGAATCTCTGCAACACCTTTTCAACATAAGCAGCCTGAGATAGAGTCAATTTTCTGTTCTTCCTATCTCTGCAAATTTTCATACCAAGGATTTGTTTTGCTGCCCCCAAATCCTTCATATCAAATGACTGTGATAACTGATGTTTTAACTCTCTGATTTGATCCATGTTAGACCCAGCTACAAGCATGTCATCAACATATAAACATAAAATGATGTAGCTGTCATTATCCAACCTCTTAAAATAAACACAATGGTCAGAATTACACCTACTGTAGCCTTGCTTAGCCATAAAACTATCAAATTTCAAATACCATTGCCGAGGTGCTTGTTTCAGGCCATACAAGCTTTTCTTCAATCTGCACACTTGTTTCTCCTTACCTTTGACCTCAAATCCCTGTGGTTGTGCCATGTATATCTCCTCCTCCAAATCACCATGGAGAAAGGCAGTTTTCATATCTAGCTGTTCCAAATGCAAATCTTCAGCAGCCACAATACTTAAAACAGTACGAATAGAAGTCATCTTGACAATCAGAGAAAATATCTCATCAAAATTAATGTCCTGTTTCTGTGCAAATCCTTTTACAACTAACCTGGCCTTAAATCGTTTCTTACCTCCATCTTCCTCTTTCAACCTGTAAACCCATTTGTTTGGTAAAGCCTTTTTACCTACAGGTAACTTACATAATTCCCAAGTCTGATTTTTCAGCAAGGAGTCCATTTCTTCTTGCATGGCAAGCTCCCACTGAACTTGTGTATTCACCTGCATAGCTTCATCATACCCTTCTAGTTCACCAGCATCTGTTAACAAAATAGAATACAAAGAGGGAGAAAACCTTTTAGGAGGTCTACTTATCCTTGTTGACCGTCTAACATTCACTGGAGTTTGTGGTATTTCTGGTTGCTGTTGCGGAGCATGAGGAGCCACTGGAACATCACTATTTGGAGTATCATCCAGCACCACATAATCCTTTTCTTTCTTCTCATGCTGCTGCAACTGATCTTTGTACAACACCTTCTCATTGAATATAACATCCCTGCTTCTCACAATTTTCTGATTTTCAAAATCCCAAAGCCTATAACCAAATTCATCAATGCCATATCCAACGAAGGTACATTTTTTTGATTTCGCATCCAGCTTGGTTCTATTTTTAGAATCTATATGTGCAAATGCTTCACAGCCAAAGGTTTTCAGAAAAGAATAACTCACCTTCTTGCCAGTCCATGCTTCCTTTGGAATACCACAGCCCAAAGGAACTGAAGGACCTCTGTTAATTAAATATACAGCAGTGTTGACAGCCTCTGCCCACATGTTTAAAGGCAGTCCAGCATGCAATCTCATGGTCCTTGCACGCTCCATTATTGTCCTATTCATGCGTTCAGCCACTCCATTTTCTTGTGGAGTCCCTGGAACCATTTTCTGCCTACGAATTCCATTAAAGGAACAATAGTCTTCAAATTCTTTGCTGCAATACTCACCGCCATTATCAGATCTGAGACATTTTAATCTTTTACCTGTCTCATTTTCAACCAAGCTTTTCCATTTCTTAAATGTTTCAAATACATCAGATTTCTATCTAAGAAATAAATCTAGACCTTCCTAGTTGCATCATCTATGAATGTAACATAATATCGAGAGCCACCAAAAGAAGATACCTGAGCTGGTCCCCATACATCTGTATGCACAAGCTCCAACTTTTTATTTTTCTTTTGCTTCCCATCTCTGAGAAAACTGACTCTCTTTTGTTTTCCATACACACAACTTTCACAGAAATCCATATTAATACATTTCAGACCTGGTAAAACTTTCTTAGAATGAAATACCTTCATACCTTTTTCACTCATATGCCCAAGTCTGTTATGCCACAGTGTTGTTTCAGAACCTACAACAACTTTTCCAGTCTCTTCCTGCAAACCTGCAGCAACTGTTCCTAAACCTGTTTGTTTTTCCTCTATAAAATCTAAAGTAGAAGGAACAGTATGACCTGTACAAAGATATAAGGTGCCTACTTTTACACCTTTTGCTACTACTAAGGCACCTTTTGAAACCTTCCAATTTTTATTAGTAAATGTAACAGTGCAACCTTGTTCAATTAGCTGCCCTGCTGAAATTAAATTCCTACTGAGCCTTGGAACATGCCTCACCTCTTGTAGTAGCCAATGATTCCCATTCTGCAACTTAATCTTGATTCTTCCCTTTCCAACAATCTGACAGGGTTCATTATCTCCCAAATAAACCAGCCCAAAATCCCCTTGGACATAATCAAGGAAATAACTTCTATGGGGTGTAGCATGAAATGAGGCCCCTGAATCTAAAACCCATGAATCATCAGCATTATCTAGGGAAAGAATCAAAGCATCATCTTCAGACTTATTACTTACCACATTTGCTTCCTTATTGCCTTCTTGTTTGTCTCCTTCTTTATTTTTCCGAGACCAGCAATCTTTCTTCAGATGACCTGGTTTTCCATAGTACCAGCAATCCTTCTGTCCTCTGGTTTGGGATCTTTTGTCCTTTGATTTTCCTCGTGACTTCCCATGACCTCCAGAACCTTTTCCTCTCTCCTTTGATCTACCCCTACTTTCTGCGTTCAAAACACTGCCTGATTTGGATCCACCTGAGCTTTTCTTACAAATTTCCTCACTCAGAATAACACCAACAACATCATCAAATTTTAGGGTATTTGAACCAGAAACAGAGTTACTAACCGCCATTACCAAACTATCCCAGCTTTCAGGCAATGAACATAATATCAAGAGAGCTCTAACTTCTTCATCAAATTTTACATTTACAGAAGTCAATTGACTGACAATCGTATTAAATTCATTTAAATGACCTGTCACAGATCCACCTTCAACCATTTTCAAATTAAACAACTGCTTCATGAGAAATACCTTATTTGAGGCTGAGGGTTTTTCATACAATTTAGCCAAAGCTTTCATCAGACCATCTGTTGTCTTCGCTTCCGTTATATTGAATGCCACCGACAGTGCCAGGCACAACCGAATGGTTCCCAGTGCCTTTCTGTCAAGAAGATTCCAATCCTCATCAGACATTGTTGCCAGTTTCTTGGCTACTCCTTCCAACGGCCTCCATAAATCCTTTTGATAGAGGTAATCTTCCATAACTGATAGTTTTGCCCATTGAATTTATCAACCTTCATTTTACCCTCGTCCGCCATTGCTCCCACTCAACCGTGAGACTTTCCTGCAGACGATAATCGAACACAACCCGCTCTGATACCACTTGTTAGGGTTAGCCGGTAGAAGATATCAATTAAATGCAAATAAAGATTAAACAGAGAAATGGAAATACATAGAATTAATAACAGCGAGAGACAAGATTTAACATGGTTCACCCAAACTCGGGCTACATCCACCAAACAGAGAGTCCAATATTATTATCTAGTAAATCAAACCGATTACAATTAGCAATCCCTGCAACTCAATACCGCTGCAAATGCTACAATACAATACTCAAACCCTAACCCTTGGCCGCTTTTTATCAAGCCTTTTTGTCGGTTACAAAAATTAGGGTTTTCTTATGTCAGTCATAAAAAATAGGATTTTTTAAGTCGGCCCTAGGATTTTTTAAGTCGGCCCTAAAATTTTTTTTCTTGGGGGCTAGTGTACAGTACTTTCCTGATCAGTCGCCACCTACCAACAATTTTTGGGAACCCTGGGTAGTAGTAGAGTTGAGGGGGGGAAGTGCGGAGTCAAGAATAGGTGGGAAAATAGAAACCCTAGCTGATTTGGGGTTATAGAAAGCAAATGATTCCAGAGTCTTGTGAGAGGAAGTTGTAATGTGTTACAGCTTGTAGAGGGTTGATTCCTTTGATTGTATTTGAGCTTCTATAATGTAATAAGTTGTCCAAATCAATAAAGAAATTTCTATTTTCTATGTGTAATTTTTATTGTTGTGTGTTTTATGATTTACCCACTTCAACAAGTGGTATCAGAGCAAGGGTTCTTGAGTGTGTAGACAGATAACCAACCATGAGGCAGTTTGCACCAAGACCTGAGGTCGTGGGTTTGCTACGGAGATCAAGATGCCTCCATGAATAAATTGTATTGGGAGGAATGCTTTGACAGAAGAGGGTTTTAGAGCCCTGCAAAGGAAAATCGATGCATTGCAAGAGGAGCTGTAAAGACGGTTTGATCCGAGAATAAGAGAAGAAAGTGAGGATGAAGCTGAAGAAGAGCTATCTGAGGAAGAACAAGAAGTTGGAGGAGATCCTGCAGAAGTTAGGTTGTTGAGGGCCATTTCAAAGATTAGAAAAAGGCCCAAGATCAAAGTTTCTACATATTCTAGAGATTTGAATCTGGAACAACTTATTGTATGGATCAATAACATGGAGGAGTATTTCAAATTTGAAGATGTGGAGGACCCAGATCAGGTCAAGTTTGGAAAAACAAAGTTGAAGGGCCATGCTATTATTTGGTGGAAGGAGGCCCAATTAGAGAGGAATAGAAGAGGAAAAGGAAAGATCACCAGATGGGATCAGATGGTGGAGAAACTAAAGAAGCAATTCATTCCTGCGGACTATGAGATGGAGTTGTTGAAGAAGCTGCAAGGATTAAAGCAAGGCAACAATCTATTAAGCAGTATACAGAGGAGTTTTATAAAATTACTATCAGGACAGGTCATGCAGAGCCAAACAAGGAGAAGGTAGCTTATTACATTAATGGGTTGAGGTCGAGTATTCAAGAGGAGTTGAGCCTAGTCAAAATGACCACCATAGAAGATGCATACCAATTTTCCCTAAAGGTGGAAGAGAAACTAAATAAAAGATTTGATAGAAAGCAAAGGGGAAAAGGTCAAGGCAGAAGGACTAGTGGAAGACCCTCTGGGGGGAAAAATGAATATTCAAAGAAAAGTGAAGAAGTCGGCACTAGTCGAATTCAGAGAGGAGATAATGCCTATCGCCCTTGTGACCAGAACAATGGTGAGCAAAGAGGAAGAGGAAGAGGCAGACCTGGGCAAGGACCTGGAAGAGGAGGTTTCAGAGAAACCTATTTCCAATGTGGAGAAGAAGTGCATCGAGCATATGAGTGTCCTTAACATCAAGGAAGGATAAATAGAAGACATAAAGGTAATGCACGAGTTGCACATGCAGATGAAGATGTGTAGTCTGAGCATTCTAAAGATGCTAAAAGGGGAGAAACCATAGTGGTTAGAAGAACCTTGTTGAATGAGGAGAAAGAACAAATCAAAGGAAGAGTTTATTTCATACAAGGTGCAAATGTGAAGGTAAGTGTTGTGATATTATTATTGACAGTGGAAGCACTGATAATCTTGTTTCAGAGGAAATGGTTGACAAGTTGAAGTTGATAAGAAGAAAGCATCTACATCCATATCGAATTGCATGGTTGCAGAAGGACCATAGAGCTTTGGTCAATGAGCAGTGTTTAGTGAAGTTCAAGATTGGTGACTACCATGATGAGGTGCTGTGTGATATCATACTGATGGATGCATGTCATATGTTGTTGGGGAGGCCGTGGTAGTATGATAGGAGTACTATCCATGATGGTCGTGCAAACACATATTCCCTAACAAAGGATGGAGTTCATCATAAGTTGAAGCCCTTGAAGGAGGTGGAAGAAAAGGTATGTAGTACTTCTAGAATTTTCTTGGTAGATGGTAGAAAATTTTTGGAGGGTATGAAGCATGAGCATCATTGTTTTGCATTGATTCCTAAGATTGGTCAAGAGAAATGTGAAGATGTACCAGTAGAAGTTTTAGATATGTTGGAAGAATTTTAGGACATTATCTCTGATAATGTACTAGAGGGTTTACCACTAGTGAGGAAGATAAGTCATCAAATGGATTTGATACCAAGAGCCAATTTGCCGAATAAGGCTACCCATAGAATGACTCCAGCAGAGAGTGAAGAGTTGAACAGACAAGTTCATGAGTTGTTGAGGAAGGAATTGATAAGAGAGAGCCTAAGTCCAAGTGTGGTACCTGTAGTACTAGCACCAAAGAAAGATGGAGAGTGGAGAATATGTACAGACTCTCGAGCCATCAATAAGATCACAATCAAGTATAGATTTCCATTGCCCAGAATGGATGACATAATGGACTATTTGAGTGGAATAATGGACTAGCATGCTCAGAATGGATGACACGAAGATTCACCTGAAGAGTGGGTATCACCAGATCTATATCAGAGAAGGAGATGAGTGGAAGACAACCTTCAAGACAAAGGAAGGTTTGTATGAGTGGTTAGTCATGCCATTTGGGATAACCAATGCACCAAGCATATTCATGCAGCTCATGAATGAGGCATTGAAAGAATTTTTGGGAAGTTTTGTTATTGTTTATCTGGATGATATTTTGATTTTTAGTAAGACTTGGGATGAGCATTTGATACATATCAGAAGAGTTTTAGAGAAGCTAAGAGAAGAGAAGTTGTTGATTAATTTGAAGAAATGCAGTTTTGTAAAGAAGGAGTTGGTATACTTGGGATTTGTTGTCTCAAAGAAAGGTCTTAAGATGGACCTAGAAAAAGTGAGAGCTATCATTGAATGGCCTACACCAAGGAGTGCAACAGAGGTATGCTCTTTTCATGGTTTGGCAAGTTTTTATAGAAAGTTTATTAAGAATTTTAGTAGCATTTGTACACCCCTAACTGAGACAATGAGATGGGATAGAAAAGAGTTTAGATGGACTAAAGGAGTAGACAAGAGCTTTGATACATTGAAGCAAAAAGTCATAGAACAACCTATTTTGGCACTTCTAGATTTCAATAAGGTATTTTAGGTAGATTGTGATGCTAGTGGTAGTGGTATAGGAGCTGTTTTGAGCCAAGAAGGTAAGCCCATTGCCTATTTTAGTGAGAAGCTTAATGATGCCAAGAAAAAGTATTTTGTTTATGATCAAGAATTTTATGCAATAGTTTAGGCTTTGAAGAAATGGAGACATTATTTGTTGCCAAAGGAGGTTGTTTTATATACTGATCATCAGGCTTTGCAGTATCTTAATAGTCAAGGAAAGTTAAACCAAAGGCACTTAAAATGGGTTGAGTTTTTGTAGAGCTATACTTTTGTTTTGAAGCACAGGAGTGGGAAGTCCAATAGAGTTGTAGATGCCGAGAAGAAGGTAAAATTTGTTGATAGAAACGAAGATAGAGGTTGTTGGGTTTGATGAGCTCAAAATTCTGTATCTTGAAGATCTAGATTTTGCAGAGGCTTGGAAAGCTTGTTTGGAACCTATTACTTTGGACAGGAAAAAATGGTTGGATTTCATAATCCAAGATGGCATGTTGTTTAGAAGAAGCCAGTTATGCATTCTGAGGAGTTCCATGAGAGAGAACCTAATTAAAGAGAAGCATAGTGGAGGATTGGCTGGACACTTTGGTCAAGATAAGACCATTGCTATTGTTGGTGAAAATTATTATTGGCCACAGTTGCAGTAGGATGTGAGAAAATTTGTGCCAAGTTGCAGAGTATGTCAGATGGCGAAAGGAGCAAGTCAGAATACAGGTCTATATTAGCCACTACCTGTACTAGAGAAGCCATGGGATGATATTAGTATGGATTTTGTTCTTGGTTTACCAAGGACACAGAGAGGACATGATTCCAATTTTGTGGTGGTGGACAGATTCCCAAAGATGGCACATGTTATTCCTTGCAAGAAGACTAATGATGCTATTCATATTTCAGAATTATTTTTCAGAGAGGTGGTAAGATTACATGGTCTACCAAAGAGCATAGTTTCAGATCGAGATACCAAGTTTGTTGGTTATTTCTGGAGGACATTATGGAAGAAGTTGAAGACATATTTGAAGTTCAGTTTTGCACACCATCCACAAACTGATGGATAGACAGAAGTGGTGAATAGGAGTTTGGGTAACCTACTACAATGCTTAGTAGGAGATAAGTCCAAGGGATGGGATTTGATTTTACCACAGGTAGAATTTTCTTACAACAATTCTGTTAATAGGAGTACTGGTAAATCACCTTTCCAGATTTTATATGGCAATAGTCCAAGAAATGCTTCAGAGTTAAGTAATCTAGACAAAGGAGAAAAGACAAGTACTAAGGCTGAAGACTTTGCAGAACACATGAAGAATTTACATGAAAAGGTGAAAAAGCACATTAATAAGATGAATATTCAGTACAAGGCTAAGGCAAATTAGAAGAGGAGATATAAGGAATTCCAGGTAGGAGATGAAGTCATGGTTCACTTGAAAAAAGAAAGGTTCCCGATTGGAACATACAATAAGCTTAAAATGAAGAAATTTGGACCATGCAAAATTTTGAAGAAACATGATTCAGGAAATGCATATGAGGTGGAGCTGCCGAGTGAGATCAACATTTCCCTTGTTTTCAACATTGTTGATTTATCAGAATATCATGAAGGTGGAACAAAGGATGGACCAATAGAAGAACAGTGGAGTATTCCGGCATCTACTTCAATAGAGGAGATAGAAGAGATCTTGGATAGCCATGTGGGAAATACTCAGAACAAGCAATATGAAGAATATCTGGTGAAATGGAAATGAAGGTCTATTGAAGATTCTTCTTGGTTGTCTAAGGTAGAGGTTGACCGTTTGGGTTTTCCTCACACAAACACCTGAGACGTGATAGGGTCACTTCTCAAATTACCTTGGGTGTCTGATGTAGGAGTATCCAGTGGTGTAAGGGCAATCTTGTATCACCCAAAAAAAGATGTGTTTCAAAATTGTTGATGTTATTTCCATTTCTTTTCAAAATTTGTGGTTCTGGTTCCATAATCGCTTGAATAATGATGTAGAATATTTAGTTTTTTCAAATTGCTAAAAATAACAACCTGCTATTTTTAGAAAGTTTGCATTTGGGCATGGAATGAAGTGAAATTTTACAAGAAGTTTCATAACTAAAAAATAAGACCTTTGGCAAAGGAATCACGTAAAGATCATTTGTGAGCTGAAAGATATTAAAGTTTCCATTTCTCGAAAAATGCCTAAAAAGTATTCAAACTCAAGTTTGAGGCACTAAACGGCCCCGTACGAGCCCGAAAATGGTCAGAACTGGCAGAGTGGGTTCTTAGCGCATAAAGCACTCCATAATCTTTATGACACATAAAATGGTTTGTCAATTGAACACCCAGATCAAAAGTTATGGCTCTTGAAAGTTGACCTATTTTTGGAGGGAGAAGTAAATTTTGAAATTAGGTTGTTGGCCACCAAAAAGGCTAGTAATAACCATTTTTGGGAACCCTGGGGAGTAGTAGAGTTGAGGGGGGAAGTGCAAAGTCAAGAATAGGTGAGAAAATAGAAACCCTAGTTAATTTAGGGTTACAGAAGGTAGATGATTCCAAAGTCTTGTGAGAGGAAGTTGTAATGTGTTGCAGCCTGTGGAGAGTTGATTCCTCTAATTATATTTGAGCTTCTCTAATGTAATAAGTTGTCCAAATCAATAAAGAAAGTTCTATTTTCTATGTGCAATTTTTGTTGTTGTGTGTTTTATGATTTACCCCCTTCATCATTTAGAGTGCTCTAGGTACTTGCTTGCTTTGCTTTGGATAGGTTAAGGTTTTGCATCAAATTTTTTGCTTGATAGCAGGTTTTTGCTTGCGCTTGCTTGCCTTGTGAGTGGTTTCCACAATCCTTACTGGTGAGACAGACCCTAAAGGACTGACCTAGTGCCTTGGGGGCTCATTGCTAAATGGCCTTGCCTATGTGACAATGCAGAGGCATCGTAGTTCAAGGTAACCCCTAATGGACCTAAGACCTAGGCGATAGAAAGTGGTGCAGACTTAGATAGATAGACAGACCGAATATGGGATTGGCAAGCGGAACCTCGAGGGCGCATTTTAAGAAATGGCCTTGCCTACATGACAATGTAGAGGCAATGTAGTTCATAGACTTGGATCACGTGGACACTAACGACAGATGCTATGCTAGGCTGACACTGTGGAGAGGATATTGGATAAGACCTTGGTTGACAAGGCAAAAAAGAGATAGAGTATCAAGCCATGATAGGATAAGATGACATTTATGGATAGCCTTAATGCTAGACACTAATGACAAGGAAACACCATGGATAGGTAGATGGATGGGTGATATTAGATACAAATGGTTAGGTAGAAGGAATCAAGGATGTGATCTCCAAGGACTATGTCTCATAGGAATAATGTGCCCCATTGTAGGTAGAATACTTAGGATTTTTCATGGCAACGTTTGTGACGATAGGAGGATGAGAGAATAATGAAGGATTTGCCTTGTTTGGAGGGATAAGATATGTCAAGAGACATCAAAAATATTTGTCAACGTTGTGCCCCCAATCTTTATCAAGACCAAAGAATAGAGGAAAGGAAGATTTAGGAAGCATAGAATGGACAATATAGGTAGGTAATGGATAGAAGGATAAGATAGGAAATGGTACAGAAGGAAACTGATAGGAGAAGAGTGATATGCCAATGAGACAAAGTGCCCCCAAGTGTAGGTGATGTAGAAGATCAACTTACACATGACGCTTGTTTGCCAGGTTTTCATCATGGTACTTATCCAAGGCACTTGTTTGCCAGATTTTTCACCATTAGATGAAGGGATTTTTTTTGACCTTTTTTGTTTGAAACATTTGGATAGGAGGTGGGTATGGAAGGGAGAGACTCAAGTATCTAGTTTCCCAAAAGGTGATAGCCCACTAGAGATGGATGTTATCGTATGGACTATGTCAAGTGTTCTCATAGATGTTGGTAGGGGATTGCATGAAAGTGAGATGGAGAAGGTAGAGATAGAGGATAACGGTTGCTGGTGCTCTTAGGAGGAACACTCATGAATGAAGGCTATAATACCAAGGATATATGGCAGGGAATTAGTAGCATGGTCGATAATGGATGATGGAGTATTATCAGTTTGATCTTCTATGCTTTCTTGGGAGGCAAGTTTCTCATCAGGGGAGGTGGAAGTCATTAGATCTTGGATGGGACTAGATAGGGTTATAAACTCAGGACCATGGGATGCATAAAGTGGGCTAAGAGGATCATCATGGTCTACTTGATCATAGATAGGCTCTTGATCATAGATGGGGTCTTGATCATAGATAGGATATAGTGTGATGGGATTAATGTGCTCTTGTATAGATTCTTCATCAATGATAATGTCCTAATCATAGAAAGGAGAGGAGTTATGGAGAGGTTGAAATTGGATCTCATGCTCATGTATAGAATCAAGTTGCTCATGGATAGCTTCTTCATCAAAGGTAGTATCTTGATCATGGAAAAGATATAGGTCATGAATGGCTTGAAATTAGATTTCTTGCTCATGTATGGGTATAGGATCCTCGAAAAGATAAAGGTTATGTAGGGATCAGATGGGAGTGCTTTAATCTTGATTTAGACAAGGGGTTGATGTTTCCACATGCTCTAAAGTGTGCTCTTGACATAACTCTTGATGTTCTTGAATGGAAGTAAAGATAGGGGACTCTTGGATAGGATCTTGGTCAACAACATGAAGGTGTGATAGACCTTGACTTTGGTTCATGGTAGGAGGTTTTTCAACATGCTCGAGGGGTTTCCGATTACATGACGAGGTTGGTGCAAGGGATATGCTTGAAGACTCTTTGATAATGTCAAGGACTAGAATTTGGGGCATGGTTGACTCTCTGCTAATAGCCCCTGGATCACACCCTTCGTAGGTGTATGAGGTAAGGAATGGGTGGTTTTGGAGTTCTCCCTAGCTTTTCTTTTGTTGTATAAAGATAGAAAACATTTTTCCCAAAACTCATCTCAGGCTTTTTTGGTTGTCCATTTAGAGTTTGGGGAACTCAATGGTGGTGTTGGCATAGGACTGGTATGTTTTGGGATATGTGTCTTAGAAGATGGTGAAGGAGGACTAGTAGATGAAGTGGTATACGATTTTCCACATGAGGTGGTGTTCACCTTGTCAAGAGTATCATTAAGACGGGACAAGAATGTATGACTTTGGGGTGAGGTGTAGCTACTACTGGCCTGTTTAGCTTGTAAGATTGCAAATTGTTGTTGTATGGCTTGGAGTTCTTCAGCAATTGCTATACGACCTTGGGGCGAGGTGTCTAAGTTGAATTGCAATTTCAGGTACTAGAGTTCTTGAGCAAGTTCTTCTAATTTGGTTGTCATCTCCTCAAAAATTGACACAAGACTGAAATGGGTACCTAGAAAGGTTGAAAAGTTTCTCGCAAAAGATGTGGAAAAGCTCACTTTCATGGATGCGTAGGAACAAAAGCATAGAAATAGGGGATACAAGCGTGGTAAGTTGAAGTAAATGCGCAGTTCTAGCAAAAGGCCAATGCACAACAATAGGTTATATATGCACTGGAAGTCACAGCAAATGTGCATTAGGTCAAAATGTATGCATAGCTCTAGCTTTTTTTGAATGTTTTTGCAATTTTCAGCTCACTTTTTGGTATTTTCAGTTTCTTTGGTTGCAAGATGGTCTTTTTTATTTGATTTTGCAATTACAAGAAGAAGACACAGCAAACACAAAGAATGATTTCATGGTTTTCTTATTTTTTGTAATTTTTTGATTCTTTTTTACAAGAAAGCAAGTACAAATCCTAGGCTAGTTGTGACAATATAAACCAAATTCTCCCTATTTCTAGGTGAGGGCATCTTTAGGAGGTAATAATCGCCCTTCCCTGTACTAGCTTATAGGGTTTTTGGCTACTAAAAACGAAGGATGATTAATAAGTACAACCGTTCAAGTGGTTATACATGCGGCAACACTACTCTCCGTTATAGTCTCCCAGCCTACAAGGGTTGCACCTTGGAGGGTTTTGGGGGAGGTTGGCTATTGGTATAACACAGCTACACTCATTGTTTGAAGCTTTCACTTCAAACACAATTTATTTATAATGGCTTGGAAGAGCTTGACTTTAGCTTGTTACCACTTAAGGTCATTCCCCAAGGGCAGACGGGTATCCAAGGGCAGGCCTCTCTAAAGGAAAAACACATGTGAAAATGATATGTTTGGCATTTTGGTCACCCAAGATAGGGGAGAGCATAGGTCTAGTATTATTCCCAAAAACATGAAAGACAGTGGTTCTTTTCTGCTAGTTAAAAAGAAAAAGACTATATGAGCTATCTACTTGGGCACACACATGATTTGTTAACTTTGAAGTGATAACATGATAGCAATGGTTCAATTTTTAGTAAGATAGCAATATGTTTAACCTTGAAAAAATAACAATATAGCAATGATTCAATGATATGCAAGATAGCAATGATTTAGTTACCACCCTCCTAGTTAAGACTACGTGAGATTTGCATGAACATCCATTTACTTGTTTTTAGAAATCAAGATATGAGTTAACAAGTGTAGTTATATGGCTAAACTAGTACCTAGCCTACAAGAAAATCAAATAATATTCTTGTGAAAAAGTGTCAGCATTAGTAAAACCACAAGAAAACTCAAAAAGTCAATGTTAGAATCAGATGCACAGGTATAGAGCTCATATGCGCAAAAATAAAGGTTATATGCATAGTTTGACAGATGCGTTGATTCAGAGCTCATATGCGCAGAAATAGAGGTTATATGCGCAGATTGATAGATGTGTTGATTTAGAGCTCATATGCATACAAATAGAGGTCATATGCATAGATTGACAAATGCATTGAATTAGAAAGCATATGCATAGAAAGAATGATCAAATGTGTAGAAACAATGTTCTAAAAATTCACTGCAACATAGATGACCAACAAAATGGAATAGATGCATAGCAGGATGGAGCAGATGCACTGCAGGATGAAACAAATGTGCAGAATCAGTAAATAGACCGTATCAGAGGTCAAATGCATTGAAATAGAGACTGTATGCGCTGAAAGATCATATGCACCAAAATAGACAGCAAATGCATGTTAGAATGGGTCAAATGCGTAGATTCCTCCTGTGTATGGTTTCCTAATGCATAAAAACATAGTTTTTGGGTTAAATTGGAGTAAATATGAATAATAAAAAATCCAGGCAGCAGATTATGAAGCAACTATGCCACAAATCAAATAAAAAGGGAATTGATTCAGATTCACTTGTAATAAAATCTCCCAAATCATTGATTTCCTGTCCCAGATCCATAACTTTCTTCAATCTTCCAAAATAAAAAATGCTTTCTCTACAATTACAATTGAACCTCAAATGGTGTAATAATTCATCCATTATCTGATTATCTTCCTCCAAACTCTCATTCCAAAAGGGAAGAAAAATTCATTACCTCCTCCCCCTCCCCCTCCCACTCCCAAAAGCAAAATATTTATAGGAAGGGGAAGGCTACAGGAATTCCAACCAATCCAACTAACTAAACTAAATTTTAATTTATTAAGTCCATAGATAAATAATAAAAATTTACTCCTCTGATTTAAATTCAGGTAAGTCATATACACAAACCATACAATTAATTATTTACCTGAAAAGTATAGCATATTATTATTATTATAATAATTATTATTATTATTATAATAATTATTATTATTATCATAATAATAATAATAATTATTATTATTATTATAATTATTATTATTAATTCAACATAACATTATAAATTTACTTTGTTGCTAATGATAATTATTTATTTATATATTTATTTAACAAAGGTACTAAATGATTTATTTTAGCGCATAAAATAACCAACACATTTAATCAAACAATCTAAATCAAATAAAACCAAATGCCCATTAGTTACCTGACCACTATCTAGGGTCAAAGGGCGAAACTTTGAGCAATCCTGACTGTCATATGACGTACTGACCATACTGACAAGGTGTCAAACCAGATACTCATCCTCTTCGAAAATGATGGCTAGGGTAGGGGATCAAGGGTTATCTCTGGTCTACTAATCCATTGGGCTTCAAGGCATGCTCAAACCTACCAATTCAAGTGAAGTCGATGCCTGGTACCTACAACCTGCAGTACACAAAGATGACGCATACATTTGCATTCTCACCTCATGGAAAAATAGTACAGACAATGACGGGGATCAATAAACCATGTGGGCCTCACAAGTGAGGAACACAACTTCATCCCTCATCATACAAACACATCATGGAGCGATCAATATGACATGTACATAAAACATAAACATATCCTCATCATCATACAGCATGGGTTATTCCATAATCGTAATCACAACATAATAATCATCATGATAATCCATTCTAACATACAACAATCACAGTAAGATTAATGCCTTAATTGCCTAGAATGCAAGACAATGTCAGAGCATATAAGTCATTAGTGTCACAAAAATGATCATCATGATCCCATACTGACTATCATATGAACTAACATAACCGAAATCAAGAATGTCATCAGTGTGAGTACAACATATGTCAATGTATCCATAACATTGTATTTGTCTACCATAATCATAGCATGTGAGGTATCACACTTTAGCTATCTGAATCAAACGTGTGGTTCAAGATATTCTAAGACACGAACAACCAAGTTTTTTGGGAGGAAGATACATTCTTGACAATCTTTTTCTTGCATGGGAAACTGCAAAATGGGCTCAAAATTCAAGTCAAGATGGTCTTTTAATTAAGATGGATTTTGACAAGGCCTATGATAGAATTCGATGGAGTTTTATCCTTAAGATGTTGCAGTGGCTTGGTTTTGGTCCCAAAATTCAAGCTCATGTTCAAATGTTGTTTAAGGATGCTAATGGTCAAATTATGATTAACCAATCTATGATTGACACATTCCTTCTACAATGTTCTATCCGACAAGGATGCCCACTCTCACCATTCCTTTATGTTCTTACAACATATGCATTGGGATATTTTCTGCATAAAGCTAATCAGCTAAAGCTTATATCAGGAGTTTTAATCCCTCAAAATATCATTGTCATTAACTTGCATTTTTCTGATGACAACATGTTGTTCTTGCAGAACTCTGAGGAGAAGATCAACAATGCCATGGAAATTTTAGACTTATATTGTGCTGTCTCAAGTTCCCAACTCACATATAATAAAACTAAATTTTTAATGGCTCCATCAGGCTCTATTCCTCAATGGATTCCTAAAGAATGGAGACAAATCAAACATGGAGAAATTACTAGATACCTTGAGATTCCTTTTGGTTTGGGTGTTTCTCTCGTGGATATGTGGAGGTGGTTCATTGATAGACTCAAGTCAAAAAAAATTTAACTGGGGAAATAAATTTTTATCTTTAGCAGGGAAAATCCAAGTTGTTAATAAAATTCTCATAGCCACTCATGTGTACTATTCTTCTTGTTGGATGCCCTCTAACAAGGGTTATGAAGATCTGAACAAAATCATTCGCCAATTCTTATGGTCTAAATAGGATGGTAACATTGGTTTTAAATACACCTCTTGGAGACATTGCATTCAACCCAAACATAAAGGAGGTCTGAGACTGATTGATTCAAGGACACAAGAAACTTGTTTATCTGCCAAATGGATAATTAGGGCTATACAAGGAGATGAACCATGGAAAGTGTTGGTTCGACATAGAATTAATTCTACCTCTATTAAAGGAAAGTGGCAACTTGTTAATTGGTGGGACAAGATTCTCATGGCTGCATGTTTTAAGATCAAGGCATCACCTCCTCTTCAATCTATATGGAAGGCCTGAAAATTCCATCTACTTGAATGGAAAGGATCATCTCTTCAACATGGCTTTAGTTTTGGTTTGTCATCTTTATGGTGGAATAAATAGATTCAATATCATGGTCAACCTCTTTTTGTTAGCCTTCCCAAACAATCATATTATTTGTTTAAGAAAGGAATTCGCCAGGTTGGTGATATTTGGGACTTTACTTCACTGAGTTGGGCTCCTTGGAAAGCTGTTAAGCTTTGTTTTGGGTTAAATAATCAATGGGAGCATTTCCTTATTTTTATTCAATCCTTGATTCCTCTAGAACTGTCTATGAAAATGTGTACCATTGCTCCCTGTAACTTTCTTAGGGACTGGTGATGGCTCTCATCTCACCACTTCACTGCATTTCCTTTAAAGAAAGTCTACAGTAAACTTTTTCCATGTTTACTCTTGAGTCAACACTTGAATGTAAAGTGGACTTACAAATTTAGTGAGAAATATTGACAAAACTGTCTGCTCAAATTTGGAATTCTAAAACTGATATGAATGCACAGGTTCTGAGCTGGAAAATCTTGCATTGTAAACTGCCTATTGCTGACAAATTGAGATGTATTTTGATCCAACCTCCCAAATGTCCTTTTTTCTATTTAAATGAAAGTATGAAACATATTTTTTGGGATTTTCTGGTTGTTAAAAATCTTTGGAAGACTATTTATAATGATCTACCTGCAATTTTTGAACATTGGTTTAATTGGAAAGAAGCTCTATTGAGGTGGGCCTGCATAATAATATTGTTGCTAATTTTATCAGATAAATTATTCTCTTTCATATTTGGAAAATTAGATGCATGGCAGTTTTTTCTAAACCCATTTATCATTAGGAAGTAGGTATGGTAAGGATTTAATCTAATGTGTTCCTTCAAATCATATCTTTATTTGCACAGTTTTAGAGAGACTCAAAGAACAAAGTGATTATGGATGATCAATTTCATCTTATCAAACATCGATTGTTGTATCTTCGAAAAATAGGAACCTGGATCCAAAGCTCGATAAGTTTATTCAATCTTTATAATTTCCTTGGTTTGTCTAGTTTTCAGGGGTTTTATGCTATGGTTTCTTTTAATGTTTTCCTCTTCAACAACAACAGGTTGTTTGGCTTCAGATTTCAAGGATCTCTCATTCTTACCAATTTTGGTTCTATGTACTCATGTGTGCTTCAGTTGTAGCATTTGTTGTTTGGGATCTTGCAGTTCTCTGTGTTCCTAACTCTCCACTATAGTAACAAAACTATTAATTTTCTTCTAAGGGACCACTTCTATTTACTTTATTCAAAGGGAACACTTATTAGCAGAAGTTTTTAGAGTATTACAAAGGCTTCATCTCCTTTTTATGGCTTGAGCTAGTTGGGAGTTGGCTTCTTCCCATGCAGTCTGCTTCTATGGAGACCACAAATCTGGCATTTTCAGCAGATTTTTGTTTTCCAACATTGTTTAGTGGCTAGGCTAGTTTCTGGAGCTATATGATTTGGAGGTCTAGTTGATTGTATAGGATAATTTTGGTGTTCCTTTTGTTGCATCCTGGTGATCACCTTTTTTACACTATTTTTTCTTGGTTATAGCTATTTTTTTCAGCTTTGGGAGGTCTTCTGGTTGGACAGTTTCCAGCAGCCTAGTGCAACATTGTAATAGATGAGGCATACCAAGTTGAGCTACCAATACTTGGTCATCTATGTTGTTCCTTCTCTATTGATGATATTTAGTGCAGAAGTGAGGACCTTGATGATTGTGGAGGTTCTGGTTTCACTTCTTTTTCGCTGATATGTGGATAGCTTGTTACATTTGTTGTTGGAGGCTCTTTACTCCTTGTATATTGTGTTATGATCTGTCGCTTTTTATTTTGGATATGTTTTGCTATGTATGTTTTTATTTATTGCAGTCTTTGGCTACTTTTCTTCTCCTTGTAAATGCATTTTTTCAATTAAAAAAACATGCACTTTTAAATGAACTAGGTGTATCGTGTATCTTCAAGATAAATGATTAGTCTATGCTAAACCCAATCACAAGAGGGAGATATAATAGAAATAGATGAAAATATCCACCAAGTAAGGAGTCTTATATTCAATATTATTCCTACCTTCTAAAATACATGGGCTTTCATTTTAAATCCTTGGATATTTGTCATATTTTGTGGTAGTTAAAAGGTGAATCAAGGCATGTTGAGAGTATTTGACATGGTGATAAAAAAAAAATTGAAAGAGATGAAAATGATACTAAAGATCAAATTCAATGCATGTATGGATACCTGCCACACATGGGAACTAATATACATTAATGAAGAAATCTAATGAGGTGTTGAAATCCCACATAAACATGTATAGGTCTTTAATGATTAAAAATACAACACAACTTAATTAAGGTTAAAATTTAAATTAAGTCACCTCTATTTTAATTTGATAGATAAATATGTCTCTTGTATTCTTAAAGGAATTTTTAAATCTTTCCCATATCTTTAAGGATAAAGGATCATTATGTTATGCATCCAGTAATTATTTTTTAATCTTAGTTGGATTTATAAGAATATATATTTAATATAGATGGAGAGCTATTTCTCTTAATTTAAAGTCGGTAGGGGAAAATATTTAGTTAATATTTTATATTATTTTAGATTTTTTATTGACTATAGAATATTTAATGTTTTTGTAAGTTGTGGCTTATTTAGGGTGGGATGTTGCATTTGGTTAGATAAATGTTCTCCTAGATCTATATATTTTGTACATGTAACATCAGTAAAATTTCATTTTGGGATCATACACAAATAAAATTAAGAAAGACAAGTTATTTTGAAGGTGGAGAGTCACCTTAGGTGCATGGGTCCAAATAGGATAAGGGAAACCACATGAGAAAGCCTCATATGTGAATAGAATCTTAGGGAATGTGAAGAGTCACAAGATGTTTTTGGATGGACCCATAAATCTTGGTTTCATGGTTTTAGGAAACCATTGTTAGTTTCTTATTTTTTGCCTATTTATAGAGTCATTTGGTTAGTGGTTAGCACAAGTAGATTGTATATTTTCATGATAACATCTTTAGAAGGGCATGGCAATAGATGTATGGTTAGATTGTGTTGTAAAAAAATTCTATATGCTTTTGGATCCATCACATGAAGGAGAGAAACAAGTAGCTCAATGCATTGAGAAGAAGTTCTCTAAGAATATGGGTTTGCATTGAGGATAAGTTCTTTGAAGGTGCTTGTTATCAAATTCAACAAAGTAAAGAAACTATTTAATTACAAGTAAATTATTAGTAAATTGTAACATTATTATTTATATGATACATTAGAGTGGTGATATGTTTCAAGTGCTAGGTGTTTTCCCTATATGGCTTTCCCAAGGTAAATTTTGTGTTTCTATGTGAGTGTACTGTGTTTTGTTATTCTATTGCACTAGTATTGAATTTTGTAACCTATTCATCATAGTTTTTATTAGAGGTAAAACAAGTTTTGAAGGGACCTTGAAACCCTTTACAATAGGCTAAGGAACAACAAAAGATCAACCAAACCACAACGAAATGTTCACATTAGTGAACCCCACCAGAAAACCCAAGAAACAACAAACAATAATAAATAAAAGCACAAGAAAGAAAGGCTAGACCCCCAATTACATATGCTTCAAAATTTATGCCACCTCTAGCCCCTGTTGGTTGAAGTTCTTGTGCAATTTGATAAACTCTAACAGATCTTTTTTCTCCTCTTCAAAGGTTTTCTTTTTGCTTTCCTTTGTTCTAGTACTTGGACCATCATTTCCACCTTTTTTTTCCTGGAGCAGTAGCATCAGTAATTTGAAGAATTTGACTCTCATGAAGATCCTTAAGTTTATCTATGAGAATTTTAATCCTGATAGCACTATTTTGGACTATATACTTACTGACCTAGACAACATGATAACAAGATTTTTTTTGGTCATAAGCTCTTTCTCTAGAGTGATGATTCTCTTACTATGGTCTTGTTTCCACTTTTCCAAGACTACACTTTAGCCTTCATTTCATTGTTTATATTTGATAAGTGTTTTTCAAACTTATCTATCTTAGGAATGGCTTCCCATCCCTACATAATATTTGTAGCATCTTCCCCCACAAGCTAATTTTTTCCTCCTAGTCTCTTCTACAACACAACCAGTTTGATGTTAATTCTAATAATTTCCACACATAACCATTTGGTCATGATGTGCTAGGAAGAAATAACTTCTTTACTGTAACCTATTCAACATAGTTACTCTCTTAAGATTATTAGTAATTTTCCAAAAAAAGTGGTGTCAGAGCCATGTTTGAATAATATATTGATGAGGAGGGTATTTTTTCTATGATAATATTTGTTTGAGTAGAATATTTATGTAGGTGAATATAGCTTTTATGCACACAAAAATGTTAAACCTTTTGGAAGTGAATCTATTGGTTTTAGACATGCATTTCTTTTATTTGACCCTTAAGATATGTACATAATTAGGAGATTGTTGGGAAAATGTGGTGTACACCTTTCATAAAATAGGTAATGTCAATATAACTTGTACATCACACTTGGTTAGATAAATGTTCTCCTAGGCATTTTTGTACATAACATTGGTAAATACATTTAATTTGGGATTTGCATGATGAAAATTAAGCAAGACAAGTTTTTGGAAGGTGGAGAGTCACCTTGGGAATATGGGTCCAAATAAAACAAGAAAATCCACAAGAGGAAGGATTAGAATGTGAAGAGACTATTGGGGGATGTGAAGAATCACATAGGGCATTTGGATGAACCCATAAATATTAGGTTCATGGTTTTAGGAAACTATATTAAGTTTCTTGTTTTCTCCTTTCCTACTAATAGAGTGTTTGGGTTAGTGGTTAACACAAGTAGGTTGCATATTGTTGTGATAAGATGTTAAGAAGGCATGACAATGGATGTATGATTACATGGTGTTGTAATTAGTTTATATTTTCTTTCTAATTAATCACAAGACTTGGAGAGAAAAATATAGAGTGTATTGAGAAGAGATTATCTAATTATGTGGGTTTGGATGGAGGGCATGTTCTCTAAAGGTGCATGTTGTTAGATTTGACAGGGTAAAGAAATTGTTTGAGCACAAGTAATTATATTGCCTACTTTACAATTTATACTCTATGTACTGCATTCATTTAGTGTCTACCCCTTTAGTATGTCTAAGGTTTCATTTATCTAATTGTGTAGTCTTTCTACCAATTGTTAAGATGCAAGTATCCCTAGCACTATAGTTTATGTTTCTAATCATTTCCCATTTTAAAAAAAATGTGTACCATTCTAGATTCTAATGCAATAGTAGTAGCAATCTAGTCACCACCATGATCATGATAGTGACTTGATTATGATCATGGTAGCATCTACATCAAATAAAACATTTTAAAATTATCAAAACCTAACCCTTGTCGCATTTTTTCGTTTAGAACTACTATCATTCATGCTAGCTCCATCAATAAGCCATTTTGAATATCACCATCATCTCTCTCTCAAACATCCTATTATAATCTGGCTTTTTCTATCTAACATCAAATGGTACTTTTAATTCTTTATTCTTCCATGATATTTTAAGAAGCTTCTTCATCCATTGTCTCTACAACTCTCCTATAACCACGACAATTATTTCTCCATATAATTGTAGTCTCTCACCCATTTACTAAACAACCCTTGGCATATTTGGCTATCTTCCATAACCCTCTACTCCTTCCATACATAGAACACATCACACACCTATAATAAGCCTTTAGATTTCTTTTTTGAACCTTTCATTTTTTTATATGTAATCTAGGGCAAAGCACCTAGGCTAATACCCCACACACTCTAATATTTATAGACTACACATAGGGTTGAAATACACCAAATATGGACCTAAGATATATTCCCAAGTAGTCCCAACAATTTTGTTGTCCAAAGATATAGGTTCAAGCATGTTTTCTCTCTATAGATACATCAAAGTCCAAATATGCAAGCAAAGTAAGAATCTAAAAACCATCATGCACATCCTCCAAAAATCTATAGTAATTCTAAGCAATGGTTGTCATTTTATTGGTATTGTTACTACGACAATCATATAGTCTCTATTATAAATGAAGATACCATTCCAAAAGTCCAATTATGCAGATTCAACAAACCTCATTTTCTCAACACCAAGTCACTATTACATTAGTATAGTCAGTACTACAACTCTATGACTCCATTTCTAGAACTTGTTTCTCTTCTTCCACACATCATCAATAGCCTTCGTTTAACTCAAAATTAAAACTAGGGATGTTATTTCTACTCCTTTCTTGTCTTTTTAATACTCTTAGCTTAATTTACACTTCTATAGCATAGCTAATTCATTTATATAAAACCTAGATCTTGTAGTGTTATATTAACATAATATTTCATTTATTGTATTACTTATTTCTTTATGCTTAAATGAAGTAAATGAACACATATTATTTTAGATAATACATACTTTAGGGTAGTTAAATTATTCCCTTTATTAGGTTATATATGATCACACTTTCCCATATTAGGGGAAAAATTGAGGGCATCTTTAACACATAGTCTAACACACACAATGATCAAACACATATGTACTCATATGTGGTAAGCATATCTTAGGTACACATGTTTCATAGATCTAGTTTTATTTTATCACACATACTTAGTTCTTAGTCTCAATTTCGTTTACATATCATGCTCAGTTATCATACTTAGTTTTTTAGTCGTAGTTTGACCTTTACATATCATGCTATGTTTTCATACTTAGTTGTTTTCACTTGTAATTTTCTTTTTCATTGTCTCCCCTCCTTAATTTGTGGGACATACTACTAATTATATTTCTACTTTATGTCCACCTTTCATAGCTTGTACTTGTCCTTCAACAATATGACATGCTTGATGGACACATGTTGCATATTAGGGAAAAAGAAAGAACTCAAATTTATAGATTTTAGAAGATCTATATCCTTTTTATGATTTTTATTTTTGTTATTTATACTTTGGCATGCTTTCTCATTTAGATTTGCATGCACACCAAAGTGTGGGAAAAATATAGAGGAGAAAAGTGCACACTTCATAAGTTCACCTCTATGTTTTATGTCTCTTTGCATGGTTGTTACAAATTTATATTTCTAACACTCATTTTGAGTCTTTTGGTGCTCTCATTTACCCTAAACTTGAACCCTACACTCTATAATTCTATATCATCCTTTTTAATAATTATATATGGTGAAAGTTCAAAGTTGTGTGCCACTTTTATAGAGGAAATGACTAATAGTAATCTAACTTTTTAACTTGAATAATTAGAAAGTGACATATATGTTTTGAATTTTGAAATGATGTAAACTAATGAAATGTATATATTTTTAGTATCTTTAATGTTTCTATCTTTAAAAAAAAAATATTTGAATGTGATTTTTTGTAAAACTTACACTCTAATTTAGTTTCTATAAAATGTTGAAAATAAACTTTAGTGGCACACAACTTTTTATATAGTAATTTTTTTAGGTTCATTTTTCATTTGTATTTATAACTTGAAACTTTAGTGTATAGATAATTTTTTCCTTTTTTTTTTAAATGCGCCTGGTAAAATTTTTAACGTGACTAGTGATGCTGGCATGACACTCCCTTCAGATCCACAGTAACACTTTTTCCCGGAGCTATGAACTAGTGAAGCCACAACACGGGGGACCTCATCTCCAAGTAAGAACACTTCAAACCTACGAGCTTGTTGGCCCAGCGAAGGCATAAAGCCTATGAGCTTGTTGGCCCAGTGGGGGTTTGAACTCTGGTGGCCACCACTACAACCAAGCAACTTAACCACCGAACCACACCCTTAATGGTGGTATTTTTTTCCTATTTCAATAAATATATTTTTAAAATAAAGTTTGAAAGTTGTGTGCATTGAAAACACAATTGTTTCGATGAGACAACTTTTTGTCTTAACTATTTATCCAAAATAGAAAAAATATATCATCTCAACATAGAATCTCTCCTCTAATGCATCACATTTTTTTAATTTTAAAATAAACTTTAGTATTTTTCTTGAGAAGGTAATCAACCTTAGATTTTGATGTTGATGACTTACTTTAGTAAAAATAAGAAAAAAATAAACACTAATTAAAATATTAAAAAATATATTTTTGTAAACTACACATATAGATCTACAAAATAGTATTTTTATATATTTTTTAAATATTATTGTTATCACCCAGATTTGCACCCTTTGCTGCAGTTATGAGGCCTTAGCAATCTGGGGTAACATGGGAATGATCTCAAAGTGTGGGACCTTGCAATTTGAGATCAGACCTCTAGAGAAGGCTGGTTCCTTTCTCTAAGCCTATTACTTAGAGCAGTGATACTAAACCTAGTGCTAAACAGCTTGCAGGGGAAAGAGTTAGAAGGAAAACTGAAAGGGAAAAGGGGTGATACACCAGATTTAGTGAGTGATGGTGGTTGAGGTGTGGACACAACAATGAATCTTTTGCTGCTGGAGGGGGATTCACATAGACTTATGACTGGTTGAGGCTTCGGTATGAAAGTTAAACTTCTAGAGGAGCCGTTTTACCCACAAAACAAACTATAACTTCAATTAAAAAATAGAAATCCAGACATAAGAGAGGTGAGAAATCAGCATCTATTAATCATGAAGGTCTAGAAAATTATTACGATACAGAGATATTTCATAGCAGGGGTATACCAACATAGCTAATTACATTCATTGGTGGATAAAAGGAAGACAGCAGAGGCCAGATCCAAGCACAGTGAGTCCCATTCCCATACCCTTGCAATTACACTAAGAGTTCTGACTAAAATAAAATTGGTAGCATAACAGTCCCAAAATCAACCATCCTCCTTTCGCAAAAGAGTGCACATGTCTTTTATAGGTCACACTCCTGCTAGAAGAGCATGGAGTCTCTGATTCATGAAATTGAGGCCATAAATGCTAGCAATAGGGGACCTATGAGCAGAGGCATGGCGAAGGGACAGGGGCCATGCCTTCGCTAGGCCAAAATCGTATAAAAACCGCAACCAGTATGCAAAAAGCATAGAACATGGAGAAGGAACCTCCAAAGTCATCGTCCAACAAGCAAGAAATGGTCCTAAAGGACAAAGAGCCCATATGCCATGAATGCAACTGCAGAACTCACCAACCGGAGCCACTGTGGAGAAGAAAAGTGCCCCGCATCTTCAAGACGGCTGCTGAAATGTCTTGTCAGTCGAAATATGTGCAAAGCCAGGTTCAGAAAATGAAGACTAGAAAAACCTCCCAAAAACCCTGTCAAATGAAGGAGGAGGCAAAAATATGCACTTTTGCCTCATGCAACATGTCAAAATTTGCCAGGATGGAGGAGATACAGGTGGTCAAAGTTTTGGTCAACTGCCTGTATTTATCGCTTTGCATCTATGTATACATCGACCTCTGAAAATACCTCTGAATCTACATCTGCATGTACAAAATGCTTTGAATGTATCTCTGTCTTTGGCGCCTAAAAGGTCTTTGTAATCACTTTCAGGATATGCATTTGAAATTTCCTTTTAAATCATTTTTGTATGTGCAAGAGACTTTGTATATGCATTTGCCACTACCGCGTGGCACCTCTTGATTTGTCATCGAACTGAAACTAGGACCTATCGTTGAAGAACTGCATCTTGTTTGGCCAAAAACTCCCTTGCATATCGGCCTTTGCATGTCATCTTGTATATGCAAAGATACAAGCAAAACATACAAACAAACTAGCACATACAATCATGCACTTTACCCTTTGTAATCGTGACTTGTATATGCATACAATCGCCCTTGTTTGTGCGGGTCCCACTAGTTGAGAATCCTTTGTTTTTGCCAACATACAAACCATGGACCCCAAAAGACCATTAATTGTATTTGACTGTTCTGTCAGGTCCGTCTTGTATCTCCTTTCTTCATATATTTCTTTGTATGTATAAACATACAAAGCACTTATACATACAAGCCAGATTTCAAATCTTTATATGTTGAATTTGACTTTTGGTTAAGTCCACCTTGTATGCATCCCTTGTATCTCCACTTGTATATCGCAATATACAACTGCAAAATATACAACCCAGATTTCAAATCTTTATAAAGCTTCCTAAAAAAGCCCTTCGGGTTCGGCTTGTATATCCTGCTTGTATATCAGCCTTGTATGTTGAACATACAACCCGATATACATTCCACTGTAGTGCTTTCACTTGTATGTAGAACATATGCAATCCTCCTTATATATGTGCGGGCCCCACCTCTTGCACATTCGGCCATATACAAACACCTTTGTATGTTTACTTGTATATCACAATATACAAGCAAAACATACAAACCCCAACATGCAAGCGAGAATCTTTGATGGAATATTCTTGCAATGTATAACCCAAAAAATGCATATCTTTCCTTGTATGTTGTAGATATACAAATGCCTTTGTATATCATGGACCCCACCGCTTGTATCTCGGTCTTTGCATGTAATCCCTTGCATCTTTGACTTGCATGCTCCCTGCCTTATACATTGTCAAATGTACATTCCACTGTAGCAAATGTATCTTGGCACCTTTGTATGTTGAATATAAAAACACAATATACAAACTCCCTTGACAAACAAACAGGGAATCCTTGATGGAATATACCCGCAATGTATACTTTTCATTGTATATAGTCACTTGTATGTATGAACATACAAAGCAATATACAAGCCTTTTGATATGCAAGCGCAGAATATTCTGGGGAATCTTCAATGTATATTCGCATTGTATACTTATTTGCATCCTTCATGTGACCCGATATACAAATTGGGAATATTCCCAGAATTTGCAACAGATTCCCTAAATGTACATGCATCTTTTGAGCCGATATGCATTCAGAAATGCATACAACTGTAAAATATTCCTAGGAATCTATGAAAGATTCCCCCTTTGTATATGCATTTCCTTGGCCCAATATGCATTCCAAAATGCATACAACTTACCTTTTTTCATCATTTTCTAAGGCTGATAGAGATTGCAAGCCCGCCAAATGTACATTTGAACTGTATGCTGAACAAAACTTTTACCATGAATAACTTCTTTATTTGGCCGAATTCCAAGGTGGTGTAAAAAGCAGACCTGCCTATTTTTTCAAGCTCTTTCCAAAGGTAAGTTTTTGAAGGAAAGGTTCTTGGGAAATTTGGCATTTTAAGCTTTATAGGAACATTTCCAAAGGATTTTCAAGGAAATACTAGGTTAACCATTTGATTCTAGGTAGAGGAAAATGGGATAACATTCTTGGCGACCTCTATGGGGTGTTTTTCTGCTAAACAAATGATTAGTGGCCTTATATCCATTGGGCATGGAGTCAGAAAAGACTGAAACTACCTTGACAAACATCTTGACTTTAGAAACCCAGCATGACAGCAATGAAGGACACAAGAAGACTAGGGGCCAAATAAAATACCGACATCAACCTGGAAACTATGCTAGACAACACTTAGGGAAAGCAAAAGAGGCATCTAAACTATTGTGCAACAACACTTATTGAAAGCATAGAGACCTATTCTATCGATTTACAAAGAACTCATACCTCAAAACACCTCTTCATGTGTATCCCATTGACTGGGATAGGCAAAGTTTGTCCATCCATATTTGATAACTGAAACACATTGTGTTCCTTGCATTCAGTGATGAGAAATGGGCTGCTCCACATGCAATCAAATTTGGAGTGCCTCCCTAGCCTGCTCTTCAATTCATCCCATTTGAGCACCATATCACCCTCAAAAGTTCTGGGAGTGGCCCTCAGATCAAAACTTTTTTTGGTCTAAAGCTGATGATACTCCATTGTCTTCATAGCCTTGTCTCTGATTTCTTCAAGCTCCATGAGCTGAGCATAGCTGACAGCCATGGGGGATTCTTCTTCAAACATCTATAGTTGGTTCATGATGTCAAGAGCTAGTAGCTCTACAGATACAGATAATCTTGCCTCTTTTCCATAAACTAGCATATATGGAGAGTTCACAATGGACCTCTTAGGAGTTATTCTATCTACCCATAAAGCAAATCTTAAATTAGTATGCCAGGTGCTCTGGTTGTTTTCCACTATTCTCTTGATGATCCTTATGAGGTTTTTATTTGTGGACTCAGCCAGGCCATTACCCTGAGGGTAATAATTTGATGAAGTGCCCAAATAGATCCCATTTTTCAGAGCCCAGTCAGTTATTTTTAATCCAACAAAAGCCAAGGCATTGTCTGACATGATAGATTTAGGAACCCCAAATCTAGCTACCAAATCACTATAAAAGTTCAACACAGCACTCTCATTGGATTCCTTTAGGGCCACCGCCTCAGTCCACCTTGTAAAGTAATCAATTGTTGTAAGCACCCACCTATGGCCTACACTGGACAGTGGGTTAATGGGACCTATGAAATCAATGCCCCATCTCATGAAGGGCTGCTCTACTTGAATTGGCTGCAGGAGTAGAGCTGGTAGTCTTTCCTTGCCTGCAAAAATGGCACACTTTACACACTTTCTAGCCCAGTCATGAGCATCCTTAAATAAGTTGGGCCAGTAATATCTAGCTCTCATTATCTTCCAAGTAGTAGTCCTTGGGGCAAAATGACCCCCTGTTGCTCCATCATGAAACTCACGAAACACCCTGTCAGTTTGAGTTTCATCGATGCATCTTAACAATACGCCATTAAAATCTTTCCAGAAAAGGATGCCATTGATTAGAATGTATGGGATAGAGTGTAGTCTAAAGTATCTTCTCTTAGCTCTGTCTAACCCTGTTGGACACCCGCCAGTCTGCAAAAAATGGATCATATTGTGAACCCAACTTGTGCCCGCTACTGCTGTATCCGTTTGATGCTCACTTCCAACTGCCAGAAATGCCACTTCTTCCTTGTTTGCTTCATTTTCAGGACTGAAGGCAAGCTGTTCGCTGAGTCCTCCCCCTCGGACGAGCTTGGTTACTTTGATGTCAACATCATACTCCGTGACCTAGGTGATCCAACCGGCTCTTTTCTCATTAATGTCCTTACTTAACAGGAACTCCTTCACGCCAGGGTGGGCGACCATTAAATGTATCTTATTATTAGAAATAAGATATCTAAATTTCTTGAGGCTCCTCACCACTGCAAGGATGTGCTTCTCAATGAAGTTGTACTTCTATTCATACTCTTCTAGGCCTTGGCTTTAGGTTTAAGGGCCTTTGCTTCTGCCTTACAGGTTTTGTGCCTGGCTCCAATTCTATGGTATGCTGGGCTATGTGAGGGTCAAACCCTTTTAGGTATGAATAATCCCAAGCAAACACATCTTCAAATTCATGGCACAGAGCAATAAAAGCCTTTGTATCCTCAGGCAAACAGATTTTACCAATCTTGAGAAGCTTACCCTTAAAAATTTCCAGCTCCTCGTAATGCTCCTCCTTTATCTACATGCCAGTTTTGGTCCTCTTCATCTGATCATCAGTGCCAAAAATAGACTCCAATGTTACTAGTCCCTTAGGCAGCTTGTTTGTTCTCAACTGAATAATTTGATCGTTACGATACTGTTGTCTGAGCTTATCTTGGTTTACCACAGAGAACTCATCCTCTTCTAACAAAAAATGCAGGACTTGCTCATCACTTTCAAAGACCTACCAATGGACGTCATTGTCAGGGATAGAGGGTCTATCAACTATTTTTACATGAGGCTGCACCCTCTCCCTTTGAATATCACTAGGTATGTCGAACTGAGCCCCAATTGCAGCTAACCTATCTACATGGTAATTCTGATTTCTTGGGATAGAGATCAGATTGAAAGCATCGAACTCCTCGATCATGTCCCACACCCTATGCTTATAGCATTTCAAAGTATCATTCTTTGTAGCATGCAATCCTCTTACTTGATTTACAATGAGTTCACTATCCCCAAACACTTGTAAACAACCAATCTTCCTCTTTCTTGCCCACTGCAATCCTTAGATTAATCCCTCATATTCAACATTGTTATTGGTGCATGAAAAGGCAAAATGAAAAGTAGAATAATATCTCTCACCCTGGGGAGATACAAGCATTGCACCACCACCAGATCCATTTCTGCTCCTTGAGCCATCAAAGTACATTTTCCATACTTCTCCTTGCTACTCTGTCTGTTGTTATACATATTTTACAAGATTTGGTATTGCTGCTTCAGGTTCATGTAGTATGTAAACCCCCATACCAGTCTCTTGAACGTGTTCTTCAGGACCATCAACGGTATTTTCCAAGGCCCACTCTCTTAATAGTATTTCTGGTATACTTTCAGCTTGCAGTTGTTAAGCAGCCACGAGCTCATGATCATCAGAGATAAGGCAATTTGCATTAACAACACTTGGAGTGTAGGGCTCTATGTGGTGATTTGAAAGCAATTCAGATTTTAGGGTTACTTTGGTGCCATATCTGGTCATGAAAAAGATGTGGGACTAGTTCGAGGATAAATATCCTCCTATCTTTGATGTGAACTCCCTGGACAAACACATGGCAAAATGAGGAGGTAGGTCTATGATGAACACTTCCTGAGTGATGGAAACATTTGGATAGGTATGCAAGGTGAGGCTCAAGTCCTTTATCACACCTACAGGGTTGACAGCTGTGCCATCTAGCTAGAGCACACCCTTTGTTAGGGGCTGGCATTTCAATCCCAATTGGTCAGCAATCTATTTTGGCATAACAGAACTACTTGCACCACTATCTACCATGCAATTGTGCACTAGCTTATCTCCTATTATTAACGATACATAGAATGGAAGTGGTTTGACAGTCTTGCTTGGTTGTTTGCTATTGTCTTGGGGGAATTGGTAAGGATGGCTCTAGTTGGGTCGATGGTAGTATCACCTAACAATTTTAAACCAGACAAAGCAGACTGCAGTATGTCCTTTTGACCTGGGATTGCTAAGGAATCCCACATGGACATTGTCACATTTGCCTTCTTCATATTCTCAATAATATTAAAAGGGGTAGCAACACCTACCCTCTGATGTGGCTTGGCAGCAGCAATATCAGCCTTCAAATGAGGCTACTCTTTGGTAGTTGCTTGAGCATTCCTTTGTAACACATGGGGAAATTGGGATGTAGGAGGATCAGCAGGTCCTTTTTCTTTTCTTGTTGCCTGATCTATCTCATAACTTCTCCTTTTGGCTCTCGTGTTCGTGGTGACTGGAGTGTCATCTTTGTTCATGCCACAAAACTCATTTTCCTTCCAATTTAAGAAGGCAGTATCATGCTGAGGTTGTTCTATCTGCTGCACAGCTCCCTCATTAGATGTGCTTGGCTGCGAAACTGCAACACCTTGCACTGTCAGAGCTTGATTTATGGTTCCATTGGGACATACTTCTTGACTGTGCGACTGATTACTTAGAGAGCACCATTCATACTCAGATGCTAGGTTGTTTTGAACAGGGACAATGCCACTAACTGCATTGGCAGGCATAGGACTGTAAGGCTGGAAAGGCCTCTAGTTCATGTTCTGCCTAGCCCCCTGATAAGTGTTCTGGTAGGGTGGCCTATTAGCTTGGTAGGGTTGGTTTTGTCCCTGATAAGACTAGCTTTGCCCTTGGCTATGTGGCTGGTAGGGCTGTCCATTCTAGAATTGCTGCCTTTTCATATTTGTCAGCTCATTACCAAAAGATTGCAACAATCCCTTGATCTCTTGTAACTCAAAAGATTAATTTGGAGCAGCACTTTCTGGCCTATTTAGCTGCACATTAGCTACTGGTAAAGCTGGAGTGGTAGGTATAACAGCTATGGGAGGTACATATGTTGGAAATGGTAGTTGAATAGCGGGGAAAATTGGCAAAGGAGGCCTAGGGGCGATCTTACTAGCCTGAATGAGATTGTTTTCAGCCCTAATGGCTATGGTAAGGAAAATCCTCCCATGGATTGAATCATGACAGAGATGTCGCTATTCAAAGCTCTCAAAAAATATAGGAATGCATGGTCAGCTGTAGGTCTTACCATTGGTGGGATTGTGTCCCATGTCTTTTTGAAATGGTGGTTGAAGTCTGACATTACTTCGTGAGGGGCTCTTTTGATTGTAGACAGCTGCTCCACCAGTGATAGATGGTTTGATTTGTCCTTAAAGAAAATACACAATTCTTCTCCCAAGTGATCCCAGGAATCTATGGAATTCACCGGCAGACTTCTAAACCACTGCAGAGCCTTCCCTTTCAGGGAAGCTGCTAACAGCCTAATTGCTACATTTTCTTCTGTCACATGATGGACAGCACACAAGTTTGCAATGTCCTTGATATGCTCAGCTAGAGTGGTCTGACCTTCACCATGAAAGAATGGTAAACTACTCAGGGCAATGACCGGGATATCATCATGTTGAGCTAGATTCAACGGGCTGCCTTGATTGAAAGAGACAAAGGGCTGATTTCTGGCCGCAGGGATCATTGTGACTGAGGCCCTTGGGGTAGTATGAGCTCCAACTGTAGGGGGAGTCGACTTGGCTCTCCTAGACTAGGCAAGAGTCCTTTTGTGCTTCTCAGCTATTACCCCTCTTCTCGTAGGTGGGGATAATTGCAGGTATTCGAAAGGTGAGGAGCTACTTTTGGTAGGTATTCTTCTCATAAGCAGAAATACACCCATTCTGCTAGACCAAAGTTTGAAGTCACCAGATGTGCAAGTTCCAACCTCTTACAAGTCTAGATATCACTGGATGCACATCAAAACCAGTAATCAAATGTAGTAATTGAACTTGTTATTCTTAATTCTTAGTCCCACTGGGCGTGCCAGAAACTTTTATCACCTAGATTTGCACCCTTTGCTGTAGTTATTAGGCCTTAGCAATCTAGGGTAACATGGGAATGATCTCGAAGTGTGGACCTTGTGATTTGAGATCGGACCTCCAGAGAAGGCTGGTTCCTTTCTCTAAGCCTATTACTTAGAGCACTGATACTAAACCTAGTGCTAAACAACTTGTAGGGGAAAGAGCTAGAAGGAAAACTGAAAGGGAAAAGGGGTGATACACCAGATTTAGTGAGCGATGGTGGTCGAGGTGTGGACACAACAATGAATCTTTTACTGCTGGAGGGGGATTCACACAGACTTATGACTGGTTGAGGCTTTGGTATGAAAGTTAAACCTACAGAGGAGCCCTTTTACCCACAAAACAGACTATAACTTCAATTAAAACACAGAAATCCAGACATAAGAGAGGCAAGAAATTAGCATCTATTAATCATGAAGGTCTAGAAAACTATTACGATACAAAGATATTTCATAGCAGGGGTATACCAACATAGCTAATTACATTCATTGGTGGATAAAAGGAAGACAACAGAGGCCAGATTCAGGCATAGTGAGTCCCATTCCCATACCCTTGCAATTACACTGAGAGGTCTAACTAAAACAAAATCGGCAGCATAACAGCCCCAAAATCAACCATGCTCCTTTCGCAAAAGAGTCCACATGTCTTTTTATAGGTCAGACTCCTACCAGAAGAGCACGAAGTCTCTGATTCATGAAATCAATGTCATAAATGCCAGCAACAGGGGGCTTATGAGTAGAGGCATGGTGAAGGGACAGGGGCCATGCCTTCGCCAGGCCAAAATCGTAGAAAAATCGTAGCCAGGATGCAAAAAGGACAGGACATGGAGAAGGAACCTCCAAAGTCATCGTCCAACATGCAAGAAATGGTCCTAAAGGACAAAGAGCCCATACGCCATGAATGCACCTGCAGAACTCACCAACCGGAGCCACTGTGGAGAAGAAAAGTCCCCTGCATCTTCAAGACAGCCGCTGAAACATCTTATCGGCTGAAATATGTGCAAAGCCAGGTCCAGAAAATGAAGACTAGAAAAACCTCCCAAAAACCCTGTCAAATGAAAGAAGAGGCAAAAATATGCACTTTTGCCTCTTGCAGCATGTCAAAATTTACAAGGATGGAGGAGATATGGGCGGTCAAAGTTTTGGTCAACTGCATGTATATATCGCTTTGCATCTATGTATATATTAGCCTCTAAAAATACCTCTGAATCTGCCTCTGCATGTACAAAACGCTTTGCATGTATCTCTGTCTTTGGTACCTAAAAGGTCTTTGTAATCGCTTTCAGGATATGCATTTGAAATTGCCTTTTAAATCATCTTTGTATGTGCAAGAGACTTTGTATATGCATTCACCACTGCCACGTGGCACCTCCTAATTTGCCATTGAACTGAAACTGGGACCTATCGTTGAAGAACTGTGCCTTGTTTGGCCGAAAACTCCCTTGCATATCAGCCTTTGCATGTCGGCTTGTATATGCAAAGATACAAGCAAAACATACAAACAAACTAGCACATACAATCATGCACTTTACCCTTTGTAATTGCGACTTGTATATGCATACAATTGCCCTTGTTTGTGTGGGTTCCACCAGTTGAGAATCCTTTGTATCTGCCAACATACAATCCACGGACCCCAAAAGACCATTAACTGTATTTGACTATTCTGTCGGGTCAGGCTTGTGTCTCCTTTCTTCATATATTTCTTTGTATGTGCAAACATACAAAGCACTTATACATATAAGCCAGATTTCAAACCTTTATATGCTGAATTTGACTTTCGGTTAAGTCCACCTTGTATGCATCCCTTGTATCTCCACTTGTATATTGCAATATACAACTACAAAATATACAACCTGGATTTCAAATCTTTATAAAGCTTCCTAAAAAAGCCCTTCAGGTTCGACTTATATATCCTGCTTGTATATCGGCCTTGTATGTTGAACATACAACCCGATATACATTCCACTGTAGTGCTTTCACTTGTATGTAGAACATATGCAATCCTCTTTGTATATGCGTGGTCCCCACCTCTTGCACATTCGACCATATACAAATGCCTTTGTATGTTTACTTGTATATCGCAATATACAAGTAGAACATACAAACCCCAACATGCAAGCGGTAATCTTTGATAGAATATTCCTACAATGTATAACCCAAAAAATGCATATCTTTCCTTGTATGTTGTAGATATACAAATGCCTTTGTATAGTGTGGACCCCACCGATTGTATCTCAGCCTTTGCATGTAATCCCTTGCATCTTTGACTTGCATGCTCCCTGCCTTGTACATTGGCGAATGTACATTCCACTGTAGCAAATGTATCTTGGCACCTGTGTATGTTGAATATACAAACACAATATACAAACTCCCTTGACAAACAAACAGGGAATCCTTGATGGAATATACCCGCAATGTATACTTTTCATTGTATATAGTCGCTTGTATGTGCGAACATACAAAGCAATAAACAAGCCTTTTGATATGCAAGCACGGAATATTCTGGGGAATCTTCAATATATATTCTCCTTGTATACTTCCTTGCATCCTTCATGTGACCCAATATACAAATTGGGAATATTTCCAGAATCTACAACAGATTCCCTAAATGTACATGCATCTTTTGAGCCGATATGCATTCAAAAATGCATACAACTGCAGAATATTCTTGGGAATCTGTGAAAGATTCCCCTTTGTATATGCATTTCCTTGGCCCGATATGCATTCCAAAATGCATACAACTTACCTTTTTTTATCATTTTCTAAGGCCGATAGAGATTACAAGCCCACCAAATGTACATTTGAACTGTATGCTGAACAAAACTTTGACCATGAATAACTTCTTTATTTGGCTGAATTCCAGGGTGGTGTAAAAAGCAAACCTACCTATTTTTTCAAGCTCTTTCCAAAGGTAAGGTTTTTAAGGCAAGGTTCTTGGGAAATTTGGCATTTTAAGCTTTATAGGAACATATCCAAAGGATTTTCAAGGAAATACTAGGTTAACCATTTGACTTTGGGTAGAGGAAAATGGGATAACAATTATTTATATGAGTAGGAGCTATGAGAATTGTTGAGAAACAATGTGAAACTACTACAATAAAAACTTCTCAAAGTGTATACAAATCTAAAATTAATCTCTTAATAATTAATTTCCTATAAAAGATTATATGTGGAAGCATAAATTAGCAGGGTAATCCCACAATAATGGGTTCCAAACTTGGGACAAAAAAAATTGGGAGGGAGGGGGAAAAAAATTAACATTTATCTTTGTTCAAAGGTTTTTCTTCAAATGAAGGTACCTGCGAATGAAGATTATTGTGTAGTTATCTTCATTTGAAGATTTATCTTCGAACGAAGGTCATCTTCAAATGAAGGTTCTCATTGATTGAAAAAAATATTAAAATAGTACCTTCAAATGAAGAGAATCTTCGTTCGAAGGTATTGTTTTAATATTTTTTTAATCTTTATAAGAGCCGACAAAACAAAGTTGTCGGCTCATTTTTAGCGAAAGCGAAAACATTTATTATGGAGATAGGGTGAAGGCGAAGGGCACCCAGGGCAGACCCAGTGGACAGCATAGAAGGATAAGGGTATTTGAATGAAGGAGCCAAATTACTTGGTAAGCTTGCAGTCCACCGCCATGAAAATGGTGGCAGACAGTTGTTCCGTATTTTTCCCTAAGAAACCTATGGCTTATTATACGAAACACTAATTCTGTTAAACTCTCACTAGTACAAATATGGCAAATAAATGACCAGGTGACTAAAACTTTTAGTCACATGACTAAAACTTTTAGTTTTGCAACACAACTATAAATGACTAAATAAATGACTAATTTGATCATCGGTTGAAATGATCAAATAAATGACTATTACTCCTCTATTCTTAATATAATATAATATTATAATATATTCAATATTAATATATTATAAATATTATATTATAAAATAATATAATTATTATATTATAATATAATCTAATATTTATAATATAATATTATAATATATTATATTATTAATATTATAATATATTTAATATTATATTATATTTAATAATATAATATAATATTATATTTAATAATATGGGCACCAAATTTAATTTTCATTTCATTTTGGCACTTCTCGTTGAAACCCTAAAAGTAAACCATAATAGTTTTGTTTCTTAGTGCTTGCTCATTTTTTGACAGCGCAGACATTCCATACGAAAGGGTTGTAGGGAAAGACGCTGGGTATTGTTCAAAACCCAAATTTATCACCTAGATCTGATGAAGCAATATCCTTTGAGAAGCATCTAGCAACTATGAGGTAAGCTTAATGTTTTTAAGAGTAAGCAAATATGTGCTTATTGTTCGAGAGCAGGTCTCCCTTCACTAACAATGCCTTATTGAAAAGATGCATTAAAACTAGGGTTTGTTCCTACAGATTTAGGACAGGTTTTTGAAGCAATATCAGAAACAAAAAAATATTCTACTTTAGAGAAAACAATATGAACTCTCTTGATGTCTGATTTGCAGGAAGAAAGGGGCAACTTTAGTGGAAAATCACATTTTCAGTAATTTTTTGAATTTAAGCACCAACGCTGAGCAAATTGTGCTAAGATACGAGTTTAAACATGATGTGAACATCTACCTTTCAAAGCTCTTACAGTCTCCCATTCGCACATTAGCTAACATCATCACCTTCAATACACAACATTCTATGGAGGTAGATCTCTTTCACAATTTGTTTTCTGCTTGGTTTATTTTATTTTTTTTAAATGTTTATAAGATTATATCTACTTTTTCTATCAGGAAAAACTTCTTGAGTGTGGACAAGAGAAATTCCTCCTGTCTCAGAATACATTTGGCTTGAAATCACAGACATATAAAAAATCCCTAAACACAGATCGCATGCTAACAAAAACATAAGTCAACATTTTTAGGATCCAAATCAAAAAGCAGCATTGCTGTAAATACTCATAAGCCTATATTCATATGTGATTTACAGGCACCAAGAAAACACATCCACACAACCACCATAGGTTTAACTGGCATTTTAATGATAAAGTTTAGGTTGTCCTCAAGATAGCCAGCACGGGCAAGAAGGTCAACCATGCACACATAATGATCGACTGTAGGAGTAATGTAATAAGGGTTACTCATGTGATTGAAGTATGTACAACCCTCATCCACTAAGTTGCATGCACATAGAACACAAGCAAAGCTTACAATGTTAGGATATGCTCCAGAGTGCTTCATTAATTCAAAGATTTTGAGAACATTGCAAAATCCATTTTGTGCATATCCTGCAATCATGGCATTCCATGAGACCACATTTCTTTGAGGCATTTTGTCAAACAAGTCACTTTGCATACATGTCTACCAGAACATTTCCAACTATAATTTATGACAAAAATCCCCCTGAACCATTATGCTTTGATGGATGTCCATACCCTATTCCAAAGCTCCCATTTTGGCACAGGCAGGGAGGATGCTTGCAAAGGTTGTGGAATTTGGCTTTAGACCTGCCAATTACATTTTCTTGAAAGTTTCTAAAGCCTTTTCAAAAAATCCATTTTGTCCATATCCTGCAATCATGGCATTCCATGAGACCACATTTGTTTCAGGCATTTTTTCAAATAGTTCATGTGCCTTCTCTGTGCTTCCACATTTTGCATACATGTCTACCAGGGTAGTTGTGCAGAAGACCACCACAACACCGCAAGGTGATTGTTGGGCCTTCGCAATGATGTGGGGAACTCCCTGCATCACCGTGAAGGCCCAACAACCACCTTGCGGTGTTGCGGTGGTCTTCTACACAAGTTTTTTAAATGAATGACTTGTGCAGAAATAAGGATAAAAAGGTCATCCGCCACCATATTTGATTCATGAAAGATGTGCATGATGGTGAAATTTTCAAACTTGTCTAAGATTAGACTAATCACATTGATCTATATCATAAACTTCTAGTTCTATGCTTTTCAAGATTTAATGGCATTTATGCAAATTAAAGAATCCCCTCGATGTCAATGGAACTAATGTTCATCAAATAATTTTCATCAAGCAAATTTTCCCCATGGCCTGTGACACACTCCTCTGTCATGTTTCACATAGAACTGAAATCTTAAGTGACAAACTTTCATCATCACTCTGGCTCTTAGTCTTGCATTCTCTTTGCCATGGCAATTCTGTTGGAAATAGAAAAGTCTCTTAGCTCTACTACAACATACTCTCCCTTTATTTTGGACTCACTTTAGTTGAAAAAACAAGAGGGAACATAAAATGTTCCATATATTAATTGTACTCGTTTAAATGCAATGTATTACATACACCCAGATAAAAAGAATGCCTAAATTTCAAATCCCTCTTGGTTGATGCAAAATATTCTTCTCTTCATGGATACATATGCCAGAGTATGTTAATTTTTCTAGAGTACAACTGCAAAGAATATGCTTTGAAGCAACTTATGCACACATACCATAAAAATAATTGCACCAAACAAAGGAATCAAAATCTTATTACTGGAGGGTTCTCCACATGTTTTAGTTTATCATATTGATATGAAAACATTTAGGTCATATTACATTATAGGTGTATTGTACTACAGGTTTAGCTAGATTTGCAAGGTTTGAGAAACTCTAGAGCTTCGCTGTGAGGGAAATATTATATTCAAACAGAACTGCCATGGCAAAGAGAATGCAAGACTAAAAGCTAGCAACAGACAGAGTGATGATGAGAGTTTGCCACTTAATGTTTTTAAAATCTAATATACTTAGTGCTTCCACGTTTTGCATACATGTCTACCAAGGCAGTTGCAATTTGATGGATGTCCATACCCTATTCTAAAGCTCCCATTTTTGCACAGGCAAAGAGGATGCTGGCAAAGGCTGTGAAATTTGGCTTTAAACCTGCCAATTGCATTTTCTTGAAAGTTTCTATAGCTCTTTCAAAAAATCCATTTTGTGCATATCCGACAATCATTGCATTCCATGAGATGACATCTCTTTGAGGCATTCTGCCAAACAGTTCACATGTCTTGTCAATACTTTCACATTTTGCATACATGTCTAACAGGGAAGTTGCCACTACAACAAATGCCAAAATTCCTCTATCCTTCCCCAGGCTTCCCGCATCACCGCAAGACTCCTGCACTGACTCTTGACAGCTCCCGTAGTGATGTAGGAAGCCTGTCCAACATTTTGCATACATGTCTACCAGAGCATTTCCAACTATAATTTTTGACAAAAATCCCCCTTCCATTATGCTTTGATGGATGCCCATACTGTTGTTATATGGAGCCTAATTAGACTCAGAGGTTAAATTTACCCCACTTTCCCACATCACCGCGGGACTCCTGCACTGACTCTTAACAGCTCCCGCAGTGATGTAGGAAGCCTGACCAACATTTTGCATACATGTCTACCAGAGCATTTCCAACTATAATTTTTGACAAAAATCCCCCTTCCATTATGCATTGATGGATGTCCATACTGTTGTTATATGTAGCCTAATGAGACTCAGAGGTTTAATTTACCCCACTTTTATCAGTACGATTTTCCCCCAAATTCCTATGGGGTCAAGGGGTAGCACCCCTTGTGGGGGTTTGGGGGCAGCACACAATTTTTTATTATTTTATTAAGGCATCGAGAGTTATTTTTCATTGGCCGACATAAAAAAAACCCTATTTTACAACCGATAAAAGTCATGATAAAAATGGCTAAGGTTTAGGGTTTCCATTGATGTATTGTAGCATTTGTAGTGGTATTGAGTTGTAGGGATTATTGGTTGTAATCAATTTGATTTACTGGATAATAATATTGGACTCTCTATTTGGTGGATGTAGCCTGAGTTTGGGTGAACCACATTAAAACTTGTCTCTCGCTGTTATTATTTCTATGTATTTCCATTCCTCTATTTAATCTTTATTTGCATTTAATTGATATCTTCTGTTAGCTAACCCTAACACATACCCTATTCCAAAACTCCTATTTTTGCACAGGCAGGGAGGATGCTAGCAAAGGTTGTGGAATTTAGCTTTACACCTACCAATTGCATTTGCTTGAAAGTTTCTAAAGCCTTTTCAAAAAATCCATTTTGTGTATATCCTACAATCATTGCATCCCATGAGATGACATCTAAAACCTTAATTTATTAATTTGATCATAATAACACATATATTACTCAGATTAATATATTATTGATATTAGGTATATAACTCATTATTATGATCAATATATTATATAATAATAATTATATAATATTATAATTGATAATTAATAGGATAGGATTATTAATAATAACCTTAATCTAATGATACAAATATAAATTTCTTTGGGTATTTGTCAAAACCATCTCTTTGAATCCATAGCTGTGCATCCTCTCTAAAATCTTACCTGCACAAATGAAAAAAAAATGTTATGAAGAATGAAGAGAAAAAAATGAAAATTAAAGAGTTGGTTTTGAATAAGTTTGCATGATTGTGAGGAATAGTAGGTTAGTTAAATTGTATTTTTTAGAAGTTTCTAATTAGTGTGTGAGACTTAAATGAGGTTAGAATGTATGTTAATTTAATTATATAATAAACTCTTTTTTTTTTAAATGCACCTGGTAAAAATTTTAACGTGATTGGTGATGCTAGTGTGACATGCCCTTTGGCTCCAGTGAATGTTTTTGCCGGGAGCTATGAACCGGTGAGGGCACAACATGGGGGACCTCATCCCCTAGCAAGAACACTTCAAACCCGCGAGCTCGTTGGCCCAGTGAAGGCATAAAGCCTGCGAGCTTGTTGGCCCAACGGGGATTTAAACTCTGGTGGCCACCACTACAACTGAGCAACTTAACCATCGAATCACGCCCTTATCGGCAATTACGTAATAAACTTAATTAGAATGTATGTTGATAGATTTAAGTTAATAATAAATTGATTAGATTATATGGACTTTTAAATAGGTTTAAAATTTATGATGACAAGTTTAATTTAATTTGTATGTTTATTTTATTAGTTTAGTCACGAAATAATCTTGTATGGATATTTAAATAGGTAGTTCTCTCTTGTACTAATAAGTGATTATTGATTCAAATTCTATGTTTTAATTGTAAAATTAATTAATTAAATTATTAAGTTGCTCTAATCATTATATTTTTAATAAAATTTAGTTTAGCTATAGTTTTCTTCATTACATAACCTAGGAATTGAAGTTCTCTAGTTAAAATTATATTATTTTTTTTAAATAATAATAATAATAATAAGTTTGTATGAATGTGGAATTAGTAGGTTTAGTTAGATTTAAATTGATTTAGAAGTTTCCAATTGGATACTTAGTTATTAATAATTAAACAATAATCTAATTTATTTTGAGGTCATTTCTTTCCCGTGAATTTTGAATTCTATCCTAAATTAATTACTCATGTACAAATAATGTGGAGATTCTTTTAGTTCTAAATATGTAAACAATGAGAAAGATTTAAATTTTATTTTGTACTTAGTTAGAATGAATTCATTTTATTTTATTATTAGTCACAAACTTTGAATAATAACTCTATCCTTCGTATTATTGGATAGAGTTAATAAATAAATATTGAGATTAAGAAAAAATTAGGTGAACATAACAAAATAAATACCTTATGTAATAAATTAGGTTATTATTAGTTAGGTTATAATAGTATTTTATGAACACATAAGATTGTTAGTTAATATTTTCTTATGATAAATGTATGTGAAAGTTATTTAGATTATTTAAATTTAATTAATTAAGTTGTTGTAAAGATTGCACCTTTAAAATTAAATCATAGTCCTCTCTACTTTATAGTCTTGGAACTAAGGTTTTCTTATTTTATACTAAACATTGTCTAGACCCTAACTTGCTATTTCTTGTTTATAAGAAGATTGTTAACTAGAGTGTCACTACATCATTTTGCTTCAAAATAGTGTTGTTGTAAATACTCCTATTGGTGATTGTTTTGATGCAATCATAACAATTAGTTAAAATTCACATAAAATGAACAAAAATTGACTTGAAAGATATGAAGGAATCGTTTAAGATTCACTTAATCCCAAATTTAATATGGTCAGGTCTTGACCTGTTGGGCAAATTCAGTTGGTCGATGTGAAGCTGTAATGTTCAAGGGGCCTTACGTGATTTAGGGTTTCTTGTTGGTTTACTAGACTCAAACTATGCAAAAGATTAATAAATGTCAATATGTTGTTCATTCCTTTTGCATAAACTTATACTTGTGCTACAAAACTTTAAATAGTCTTCTTGGATTATTGCAACTTTCTCCTCTTAAATATTTATGAAAACTGTCTACTTTTAACTCTATTATGCATGCTTCTTTCAAATATGAGACAAATTTCCTTCAAATTTCTACGTTTTAAGCTAAGTATTTTCAAATGGGTTGGGAAAAGTTAGAGAGATCTACTCTACCAAAGGATCTAGTTGTTCTATTATGCACTTTATAAATAATACAGCAATTTGATCAAATCCACAGATAAAACCTTAAATGTATATTCTGAGCATTTTCACAAACATACACCTAAGATTGCAAGCTCTAAGAGAAAATGTTTCAAACACAAAGAAGAGCAAGAAAACACTCAGAAAATAGATGTAGAATTCCATATTCAATTGTATTAGAAACAGACAGTCATATAAGATTTACAATGTCTGAATGACTCTTAGCTTCATTGACCAAACTACAGAAAAATTACAAGTTTTACAGATACAGTAAGGAAGCTAGATGTTCCATGCATTCCTTATTGTAGACACAGGCAACCTCCTTCTTCTACTTCTAAACTAAAAGGTCCCTCTACTCTAAAAAATCCCTGTGTCCTAAAAATCCCTGTGTAGAGTTTTACAATGTATAGAGGCACAATATATAGACTTTTTGATTGTCCTCAATACAACCCAAAACCCTAGTTAAACCCTGGTTCAAACCTCTGGTTACAACAATAAATGCTGGTGAACCAGTCTCCCAAAATATCTCTGAGTATACATCCAATCTGGGCGAAATATGCTCTTCTGAAACCCTAGCAGCTCGATAATAACTTCTGTTTGTCTACTATGATGAAGTTTCAACTGTATTTTGTCCTCATCAATGAAGACCCTTGACTTCTTCGCACTTCATCCTTATCTTCCTTCTGCTTCCTCCAAGATCTAATTTTTTCCTCCGTGATGTCACTGCCATTAAGCTTCAGCTACCTTCCTCAACTGCAAACCTGCAAAAAATGGATAAGCAATAAGTATCATTGATTAATAAAACTGTAGGAAGGAAAACAACTGCCAAATCTAGTCGTGACTGTGAATGCATCAATCAGGCCCTAAATCTGTGAAAATCGCATCCAAAAATGCATGTACAATGCTTAGAAAAGTCAGGTCAACCATGGTTGACTAAAAATATGCATTCAGGCTTCAAAATGCCTCAAAAACCTATCGCTTCAATTTCCTACTTATCTTCCTTCTTTAAATCTTTGTATATCCGATATACAATCCAAATGCGATACAACGATTTAACCACTTTTAATTTGCCTCTGATTTTCGCAATGTATATTTCGTTGTATGCTTAGCAATGTATATTTCAATATACATTGTGGATGTGATACATTGGTTCAATCGGATTTCAATCTTTTCAATTCCGCGGCCTGCATATCACAATGCATATTGGTTTGTATATCGCGACATACAAATGCAAAATATACAAGCACTTAACTCCAATTTATAACCTTTTCAATTCCACCCAATGTATATTTCGATGCATATTGTGCTTGTATATTTGATATACAAGTCGGACGTGATACAAGCATTTAATCGTATCTTAGACTTGTTTGAGTTCTGACTTGTATAAACTATTGCATTTTGCAATGTATGTATAAACATACAAGCCCATAATATGCAATGATTTAACTCTTCTTAACTTCCTTTCGCGTCCGCTGCTTGTATAAGTTATTGCATATCAGCTTTGTATGTCGCAATATACAAAGCACATAATATACAAAGACTTAGCCATGTTTAATAACTTTTCAAGTTCGCGGCAATGTATCCCCTCTTTGTATGTTTCGGAATGTATGTATATCGAAACATACATACAAGTCGAAACATACAAAGAATTAATTCTATTTCATAAATGCTTCGGGTCCATTTTATGTATATTTTGTTGTATGTTCCAATATACATAATGTAAAAGATACAACGACTTAACTCTATTTAATAACCCTTTCAAATCTACGTTGTATATGGGCCTTATATATTTTGTTTGTATGTTCCACTTGTATGTATAAATATACAAGCCCCTAACTCTATTTTATGATTTTTTCAAATCTGCGCTTGCATGTATATTATTCTTGTGTGCGCCAATATGCAAGCTGGAACATATACAAGGATTTTCTCTTTTTTAATAAGTCCGTCGGGTCCACCCAATGTATAATTACATTGTATGTTACTCAAACATACAAGCTCGTGGATACAACAAATTCTCTCTGTTTTATAACTTTTGAAATCCACGCCATGTATAAAATGTCTTGTATATTTCCTTGTATGTTGCGACCTACCAAACATACAAACGTTAGGTACATACAACGAAATTCAAACCCTCATTCATTTTAACTCTAAACCATTTCAGATCCATCTTGTACATTAATATTGTATATCGCAAATGTATGTAAAAACATACAAGGTGCAAACATACAATGAATTAACTTCATTTCAATAACCTCCAGTTCAGTTGCATGTATAAGTTTAATGCATATCGCAATGTATATAAGATATATCCAATTTGCTAACATACAATGAATTTACCAACTTTAACAATTTTTTCGCGTCCACTATTTGTATGTGATTATTGTATATTACAGATGTGTGTCCCGTGGTACTCAACATACAAACATCACATATGCAAGCCAAACCTACACCTTTATACATTCCAACTATGAATCCCGTCGGGTCCACTTTGTATGTATGAAGAAAATAAAGTATTTGTAAATGCATACAAGTAAAACAAAGCACCCGATATACAAGCAGACTTGTATATACAAACAACAAACCCTTCCCTTGTACATTTTACCAAAATGATCATAACTTGCAAAATATAGCGAATTTTAAGATGGTTCAAAATGCAACCCTAGCTCATTTTTCACAAGGAATCCAACCATATCATGCCCTAGTATTGAAAATGCATTTTTTCTCTATTTTTTTTTACCAAAGTCTGCAACTTTAACCCTCTTTTCCCTTTACCACCAAGCAAAACAAAACACACAAAAGCAAAAAAGCAAAGCCACAGCAGGGGTCCTCATTTTGCTAAGGAGTAAAATGGGGCATGTTGTGAACATCACAACAACTAGCAACCAAACAAAACAGTTAAATTCAAAGCATTAAGGAAACTAAGTGAAATAAATCCATAACTTCCAACTATCTTTCCTAAAAATTATTATTCAACTTGAGACCTAAGGTATTCAATAAGGATGCATGAATTTTTATTTTCAGTTTAAGTATGTGCACGTGGTTAATTATCCTCATCTTGAAGATTGGTTGAACAAACCAGTGACTAACATTAGCCTACGTAGTTCAGGATATTCCCTCATAGCTAACTAGATAGAGCCTTGCTACCAGCGAGCATCTATAGCCCCGACAAGGTTATTGTTACAATTCTCCTAAGTATAGCCCCACTGCCAGCGAGCGTCTATAGTCCCGGTAGAGTTACTTAGATGGCTTAATCTGGATTTTTAGTATAATCCACTTTATTCATTTTATATTTTATATTTTCTAATTTTTGAAAGAGATTTCACAAGATATTGCAGTTGTAACTTCATGATGCAAGGAGTGTACACTTGCTAAAATTAAGCTAAGAATTGTTATGGTAGCAAGGGTGACCTTGGATTTTTCACCTAATATCTACACTGGTAGGTTCAACAAACCCAAGGATTTTAGGTGTGTCATCGTGAGAAACCTTCCTCAAATTCTCAATAACTATTATTGAATACTAAATTTTAGAAGCTAAACAACTCTCTACATTCATGACAGTCATAACAAGTTATGTATAAATTACAAATAATCAACCTGAATATTTTGAATTTTATACTATTTTGAATGGTTGTTAGTTTGCTCCTTAATACTCTAAAGGAAAAACAAAGATCCCTGCTGAGGAGAAAACAATGAACCAAATAGTAGACTGTACAAGAAAAACAAAACAAAGCAAAAGAAGACTGTACAAACAAAAGAACAGAAACAAAACAACAAACAGAAAGAAACAGAAAATAAAACTATACAAATAACTAACCTACCAAACTATACACAACCCCCCCACAAGGCAAACAAAACCGAGGGAAGGACCCAAGAACACCCCTACTTGCATATTCCTTTAGATTGTGCAGGAGTAACAGGGCACTGGTTATGGTTCTTAACTTAGCAAATTTATCTTTGAATTCTGAAAAATGGTCTTTTATTGTACCCTCACTGTGTTTAACAGGATGATCTCTAATTATCAGCAATTGAGGTAGCCCATTATGCTCATGACTATTCCATATGCATGTCCTATCTCTTAAATTTCCATAATCAAAATAGTATTCAACATTATTTATTGAGGAAAGGAAAGAGACAACCTGATGTATTTTTAGCTCTGTTGGACATGCTTGTTTATTGACAGCTGGTCCTCTTTTTAACCTTGCACTTTCATTGCCAAGCTCCAAGTCAGGTCTTTCTTCAAATTGAAAGATGAATGACTCTAGATGTATCATTTCTTCATCTTTTTCTAGCCTTGTTCCTTCATACTCCATGTTCAGTTTATCTTCAAATTTAGTGACCCTCTCAATGTTCTCATCAGTTCCCTACACATCAGCACTTAAGTGAGTATATTCATCATCATAATCTAATATATAGAAATTAATCATTTCTAGATCACTTGAGAGTAAAGGTGGAACAACATCTCTTGATTGGTAGGAATACTCCCCTATTTCATTTTCAAAATAATGCTGGGGCGATGTCTGATTTTGCCCAGCAATAGCATGATCCTCTGTATCTTCCATTTTCAAGAATTGTTCATCAGATGACTCACTTTTATCATCCAGTGTGGAGTCTGATTCTACTGATCTACAACAATCTTGAATTTGATCATTTAACTCAAAGAAGTCAGCCATGAAACTAGGATTTACTTTCTTTTTTATGACTTCATTAGTTGCTATAATAAGAATCTCATCAATTTTAGTGCATTTAGATTCCTCCATCCGTCCACATTTTTCTTTACCATAAAATGACTCAAGGAAAGATGTTTTGCTATTATTTCCTTCTAGAACTAATTTAGCTATTGTTTTGTCTAACCAACTGATAAGCTCTAGTGCTGTATCTACTTTTTGCTCCAAAATTTCTTCATTCTTCTTCCAGACCTCAGCCCTAAACACATCTGAGAAGATAATTAGTCCTTTCAAATACAAATCTATCCTGGTGAGGAAAGTTAAACAATTAATTTCACTATGTTCCACAGACTGGTGTATCCTGTAACAACTGGATAAACCAAAGTTAGATAAACCCTGACGATAAAGCTGTCCATTCATAGCTTCCTGAAATGAAGGAAGGCTAACTTGAAAATTGTCCCCATATGAGTCCATTGAAAATAGGACCTTGTTTTCAACCTTTTAAGCTTTTATGAGATCTAACATATCTTAGAATAAAGCATTTAAACCTAGAAAATTAACCTTAAATCCTATCAGGCCCTCCTTCTAGCGCCAGAAAACTATTGATGATTGTTTTGATGCAATCATAACAATTAGTTAAAATTCACATAAAATGAACCAAAATTGACTTGAAAGATATGAAGGAATCGGTTAAGATTCACTTAATCCCAAGTTTAATATGGTCAGGGCTTGACCTGTTAGGCAAATTCAGTTGGTCGATGTGAAGCTGTAATGTTCAAGGGGCCTTACGTGATTTAGGGTTTCTTGTTGGTTTACTGGACTCAAACTATGCAAAAGATTAATAAATGTCAATATGTTGTTCATTGCTTTTGCATAAACTTATACTTGTGCTGCAAAACTTTAAATAGTTTTCTCGGATTATTGCAGCTTTCTCCTCTTAAATATTTATGCAAACTGTCTACTTTTAACTCTGTTATGCATGCTTCTTTCAAATATGAGACAAATTTCCTTCAAATTTCTATGTTTTAAGCTAAGTATTTTCAGATGGGTTGGGAAAAGTTAGAGAGATCTACTCTACCAAAGGATCTAGTTGTTCTGTTATGCACTTTATAAATAATACAGCAATTTGATCAAATCCACAGACAAAACCTTAAATGTATATTCTGAGCATTTTCACAAACATACACCTAAGATTGCAAGCTCTAAGAGAAAATGTTTCAAACACAAAGAAGAGCAGGAAAACACTCAGAAGATAGATGCAGAATTCCATATTCAATTGTATTAGAAACAGACAGTCATATAAGATTTACAATGTCTAAATGACTCTTAGCTTCATTGACCAAACTACAGAAAACTTACAAGCTTTACAGATACAGAAAGGAAGCTAGATGTTCCACTCATTCTTATTGCAGACACATGCAACCTCCTTCTTGTACTTCTAAACTAAAAGGTCCCTCTACTCTAAAAAATCCCTGTGTCCTAAAAATCCCTGTGTAGAGTTTTACAGTGTATAGAAGCACAATATATAGACTTTTTGATTGTCCTCAATACAACACAAAACCCTAGTTAAACCCTGGTTCAAACCTTTGGTTACAACAATAAATGCTGGTGAACTAGTCTCCCAAAATATCTTTGAGTATACATCCAATCTGGGTGAAATATGCCCTTCTGAAACCCTAGCAGCTCGATAATAACTTTTGTTTGTTTGCTGTGATGATGTTTCAACTACATTTTGTCCTCATCAATGAAGACCCTTGACTTCTTCGCACTTCATCCTTATCTTCCTTCTGCTTCCTCCGAGATCTGATTTTTTCCTCCATGATGTCACTACCATTAAGCTTCAGCTACCTTCCTCAACTACAAACCTGCAAAAAATGGATAAGCAATAAGTATCATCGATTAATAAAATTGCAGGAAGGAAAACAACTACCAAATCCAGTCGTGACTGTGAACACATCAATCGGGCCCTAAATTTGTGAAAATCGCATCCAAAAATGCATGTCAACGCTTGGAAAAGTTGGGTCAACCATTGTTGACCAAAAATATGCATTCGGGCTTCAAAATGCCTCAAAAACCTATTGCTTCAATTTCCCGCTTATTTTCCTTGTTTAAATCTTTGTATATCCAATATACAATCTGGACGCGATGCAACGATTTAACTGCTTTTAATTTACCTCTGAGTTCTGCAATGTATATTTTGTTGTATGCTGAGCAATGTATATTTCAATATACATTGTGGATGTGATACATTGGTTCAATCGGATTTCAATCTTTTCAATTCCGTGGCCTGCATATCACAACGCATATTAGTTTGTATCGCGACATACAAACGCAAAATATACAAGCACTTAACTCTAATTTATAACCTTTTCAATTCCACCCAATGTATATTTCGATGCATATTGTGCTTGTATATTTGATATACAAGTCAGACGTGATACAAGCATTTAATCGTATCTTAGACTTGTTTGAGTTCTAGCTTGTATAAACTATTGCATATCGCATTGTATGTATAAACATACAAGCCCGTAATGTGCAATGATTTAACTCTTCTTAACTTCCTTTCACGTCCGCTGCTTATATAAGTTATCCGCTGCTTATATAAGTTATTGCATATCAGCTTTGTATGTCGCAACATACAAAGCACATAATATACAAAGACTTAGCCATGTTTAATAACTTTTCAGGTTTGCGGCAATGTATCCCCTCTTTGTATGTTTCAGAATGTATGTATATCGAAACATACATACAAGTCGAAACATACAAAGAATTAATTCTATTTCATAAATGCTTCGGGTCCATTGTATGTATATTTCGTTGTATGTTCCAATATACATAATGTAAAAGATACAACAACTTAACTCTATATAATAACCCTTTCAAATCCGTGTTGTATATGGGCCTTGTATATTTCGTTTGTATGTTCCGCTTGTATGTATAAATATACAAGCCCCTAACTCTATTTTATGATTTTTTCAAATCCGCGCTTGCATGTATATTATTCTTGTATGCGTCAATATGCAAGCCGGAACATATACAAGGATTTTCTCTTTTTTAATAAGTTCGTCAGGTCCGCCCAATGTATAATTGCATTGTATGTTACTCAAACATACAAGCCCGTGGATACAACGAATTCTCTCTATTTTATAACTTTTGAAATCCACGCCATGTATAAAATGTCTTGTATATTTCCTTGTATGTTACGACTTGCCAAACATACAAACATTAGGTACATACAACAGAATTCAAACCCTCATTCATTTTAACTCTAAACCATTTCAGATCCATCTTGTACATTAACATTGTATATCGCATATGTATGTAAAAACATACAAGGTCCGAACATACAATGAATTAACTTCATTTCAATAACCTCCAGTTCCGTTGCATGTATAAGTTTAATGCATATCGCAATGTATATAAGATACATCCAATTTGCTAACATACAACGAATTTACCAACTTTAACAATTTTTTCGCGTCCACTGTCTACCTTTAACTCTTTTATGCATGCTTCTTTCAAATATGAGACAAATTTCCTTCAAATTTCTATGTTTTAAGCTAAGTATTTTCAGATGGGTTGGGAAAAGTTAGAGAGATCTACTCTACCAAAGGATCTAGTTGTTCTGTTATGCACTCTATAAATAATGCAGTAATTTGATCAAATCCACAGACAAAACCTTAAATGTATATTCTGAGCATTTTCACAAACATACACCTAAGATTGCAAGCTCTAAGAGAAAATGTTTCAAACACAAAGAAGAGTAGGAAAACACTCAGAAGATAGATGCAGAATTCCATATTCAATTGTATTAGAAACAGACAGTCATATAAGATTTACAATGTCTAAATGACTCTTAGCTTCATTGACCAAACTATAGAAAACTTACAAGCTTTACAGATACAATAAGGAAGCTAGATGTTCCACTCATTCCTTATTGCAGACATAGGCGACCTCCTTCTTCTACTTCTAAACTAAAAGGTCCCTCTACTCTAAAAAATCCCTGTGTCCTAAAAATCCCTGTGTAGAGTTTTACAGTGTATAGAAGCACAATATATAGACTTTTTGATTGTCCTCAATACAACACAAAACCCCAGTTAAACCCTGGTTCAAACCTCTGGTTACAACAATAAATGCTGGTGAACCAGTCTCCCAAAATATCTTTGAGTATACATCCAATCTAGGCGAAATATGCCCTTTTGAAACCCTAGCAGCTCGATAATAACTTTTGTTTGTTTGTTGTGATGATGTTTCAACTACATTTTGTCCTCATCAATGAAGACCCTTGACTTCTTCGCACTTCATCCTTATCTTCCTTCTGCTTCCTCCGAGATCTGATTTTTTCCTCCGTGATGTCACTGCCATTAAGCTTCAGCTACCTTCCTCAACTGCAAACCTGCAAAAAATGGATAAGCAATAAGTATCATCGATTAATAAAATTGCAGGAAGGAAAACAACTGCCAAATCCAATCGTGACTATGAACACATCAATCGGGCCCTAAATCTGTGAAAATCATGTCCAAAAATGCATGTACAATGCTTAGAAAATTCGGGTCAACCATTGTTGACCAAAAATATGCATTTGGGCTTCAAAATGCCTCAAAAACCTATTGCTTCAATTTCCCGCTTATTTTCCTTGTTTAAATCTTTGTATATCCAATATACAATCCAGACACGATGCAACGATTTAATTGCTTTTAATTTACCTCTGAGTTCTACAATGTATATTTTGTTGTATGCTGAGCAATGTATATTTAAATATACATTATGGATGTGATACATTGGTTCAATCGGATTTCAATCTTTTCAATTCCGTGGCCTACATATCGCAATGCATATTGGTTTGTATATCGCGACATACAAACGTAAAATATACAAGCACTTAACTCCAATTTATAACCTTTTCAATTCCACCCAATGTATATTTCGATGCATATTGTGCTTGTATATTTGATATACAAGTTAGATGTGATACAAGCATTTAATCGTATCTTAGACTTGTTTGAGTTCCGGCTTGTATAAATTGTTGCATATCGCAATGTATGTATAAACATACAAGCCCGTAATGTGCAATGATTTAACTCTTCTTAACTTCCTTTCACGTCCGCCGCTTGTATAAGTTATTGCATATCAGCTTTGTATGTTGCAACATACAAAGCACATAATATACAAAGACTTAGCCATGTTTAATAACTTTTCGGGTTCGCAACAATGTATCCCCTCTTTGTATGTTTCAGAATGTATGTATATCGAAACATACATACAAGTTGAAACATACAAAGAATTAATTCTATTTCATAAATGCTTCGGGTCCATTGTATGTATATTTCGTTGTATGTTCCAATATACATAATGTAAAAGATACAACTTAACTCTATTTAATAACCTTTCAAATCCATGTTGTATATGGGCCTTGTATATTTCGTTTGTATGTTCCGCTTGTATGTATAAATATACAAGCCCCTAACTCTATTTTATGATTTTTTCAAATCCGCGCTTGCATGTATATTATTCTTGTATGCGTCAATATGCAAGACGGAACATATACAAGGATTTTCTCTTTTTTAATAAGTCCGTTAGGTCCGCCCAATGTATAATTGCATTGTATGTTACTCAAACATACAAGCCCGTGGATACAATGAATTCTCTCTGTTTTATAACTTTTGAAATCCACGCCATGTATAAAATGTCTTGTATATTTCCTTGTATGTTGCGACCTGCCAAACATACAAACATTAGGTACATACAACGGAATTCAAACCCTCATTCATTTTAGCTCTAAACCATTTCGGATCCATCTTGTACATTAACATTGTATATCGCATATGTATGTAAAAACATACAAGGTGCGAACATACAATGAATTAACTTCATTTCAATAACCTCCAGTTCCGTTGCATGTATAAGTTTAATGCATATCACAATGTATATAAGATACATCCAATTTGCTAACATACAACGAATTTACCAACTTTAACAATTTTTTCGCATCCACTGTTGGTATGTGATTATTGTATATTACAGATGTGTGTCCCGTGGTACTCAACATACAAACATCACATATGCAAGCTGGACCTAAACCTTTATACGTTCCAACTATGAATCTCGTCAGGTCCACTTTGTATGTATGAAGAAACTAAAGTATTTGTAAATGCATACAAGTAAAACAAAGCACCCGATATACAAGCAGACTTGTATATACAAACAACAAACCCTTCCCTTGTACATTTTACCAAAATGATCATAACTTGCAAAATATAGCAAATTTTAAGATGGTTCAAAACGCAACCCTAGCTCATTTTTCACAAGGAATCCAACCATATCATGCCCTGGTACTGAAAATGCATTTTTTATCTATTTTTACCAAAGTCTGCAACTTTAACCCTCTTTTCCCTTTACCACCAAGCAAAACAAAACACACAAAAGAAAAAAAGCAAAGCCACAGTAGGGGTCCTCATTTTGCTAAGGAGTAAAATGGGGCGTGTTGTGAACATCACAACAACTCCTAAGCCTATATTCATATGTGATCTACATGCACCAAGAAAATACATACATACAACCAACACAGATTTAACAGGTATCTCAATGATAAAGTTTAGGGTGTCTTCAAGATAGATAGCATGGGAAAGGAGGTAAACCATGCACACATAATGATCAATTGTAGGTGTAATACAATAAGGGTTACAAATGTGATTGAAGTATGTACATCTCTCATCCACTAAACCTGCATGGCTGCATGCACCTAGAATACAAGTAAAGCTTACAATTTTAGGATATGTTCTAGTGTGCTCAATTAATTCAAAGATTTTGAGAGCGTCCTTGCAAAATCCATTTTGTGCATATCTTTGTAACTTGATTCTAGTATGTATATTCAATTTATATTTTGAGTAGTATGTATCATTTAGACTTTCACAGCCATTTAGTAGAATACTTTTACCAGAATTGACATGCTTATGTTTTGATTAGTATGTGATGGTCTAGGTGTTTTGTTTGTTTAGCATCAAAGTTATATATAGTTCATATTATTTTGATTGTAGTTGGTTAAGCTTCCAAATAACCCAACAGTGGATGATATTTTGAGAAAGTAGCTAGAGTACAAGACCAAGGAGGGTGTGTAAGTGAGTTTTTTTAATATGCATATTTCTTTCTTGTCAGGACTAACTGCTTCTTTGGTACCATTTGTTGGTTTTCCTCCTGTCTTTCAATCTGCTTCAGTCTTTATTGTCATATCTGTGTGTAAGATACATATAGTGTAAGGTGGATCTTATTGCATAAATGCTATTGAGTTCCATTTAGTATTAGTGCATTCAGTTTGTAAAATTCTTTAATATTGGAAGACTATTTATATGCTAGTGTAGGATTGATCTTGAATGCAAATGCATGGTAAAATTTTGTAACAACGAATTTCTTCTAAGAATAAAATTATTGAGAGATCTTTGCCAGTGGTTTTTCCTAGTACAAATTAGATTTTCCACGTAAATCTCTGTTGTCTATTTTATACAGCTTACTACTATTTCATATTTTATTTATATTGTCTATTTTGACTTACTCTATCTAAACATATCTAAGAAGATCTGTGGAGTCAAGAAGGTAAATATTCTTTCAAAGAACATGTTAAAGTAAGTTACTTATTTTCTTTTTGTTACAAAGGGGTAATTTACTTATTACATTGCTAGGTTTTGTTTGTGCAGACCAAGGCAGGAGATGCAACAAAGAAGAAGTAATGCAACAATCAGCAATATTAAGCGAGTTTTGATACATTTATTTAGATTTTGAGATGTAAAAGCCCAAGATGAATTATTTAGGCTTCATTTTGCAAGTAGTTGTTTCATGTTTTAGAGTTGTATAAGCAAAAAATAGAGCATTGTAACTCAATTTTCTCAGTCACAACATTGAGAAATACACTTTTTAACACATTTTTCAAAGAAAAGACATATTTAAGTCTTGTATCTGTTGTAAAAACACCTTTTCTCAATAAAATTTTAGTATTTTGCCTTCTTAATAGCTGTTTCATTGTGTGCAAATGAATGATTGATTATGTTTTTTTGTGCTTTATGTTTAAACCTAAAAAACAATTAAATAAACTACCAATTGACTAAATATACTACCAACTGACAAAAATTGATGAATAAACATACTACCAAATTACCAAATATACTACAAAATTGATGACTAAAATTTGTTTAGTCATAAATTTGGTCACGATATAAATGACTGGCAATAAACTACCAATGGTCACGTGACTAAATATACTACCAAATTACCAAATATACTACCAAATTGATGACTAAATATACTACCAAATCTATGACTAAATATATTACCAAATTAATGACTAAATATACTACCAAATTAATGACTAAATATACTACCAAAATAATGACTAAAAATTTTTTGGTCATAAATTTGGTTGCAAGATAAATGACTAGCAATAAACTACCAATGGTCACATGACCAAACTATTGATCACATGACCAATTTTGGGTAGTTTTTTTAGTCATTTTTTCCTATTTTTCTACTAGTGTCTATTTGTTTGTTCTGTAGATTTATATAAGTTATGAAATGTTATTTTTCCAGTAATACAATGTTGTAGCAATGTTTTGGAGACAATTCTAACATAATATATCATGTAAATTGATATACCCTAATTTGTTATGTATCCGATTATGAAATCTTATATATATATATATATATATATATATATATATATATATATATATATATATATATATATATATATATATATATATATATATATATATATATATATCAGTAATACAACGTTGTAGCAATATTTTGGAAACAATTCTAAGATAATTTATCATGTAAATTGATATACCCTAATTTGTTGTGTATCTGATTATATATATATATGGTGCAGTCACTGTAGGAGGGTTCATAGAATGAACTATCTAGACCATGCAGCAAGAGTAAACACAACAGAAATAACTCAAAGATATGGAACAAATGCAATTTCAGTCATTTAGTATATCATAGAATTCAAATACAGCTGACATCATGTGGGCTTACGATTCAGCTCACAAGCCTGATTATAAATATCAGAATATGCACAAGATATAGCGTTGAAACTCCTTCACACAAAATCCAAACTATGAACTTATGCTAATGATCATAACTACTTTCTTAGGCATCGATTACATCAATATATATCATCTTCGGTACAAAAGATTCCTCTGCATCAGCCAAGGAAGGTCACAAACTCCAATAAAGAGTTGTAACGTGTGTACATAGATAGGTTGGACCTAATCATGTAGAACGCCTCCGCAAATGAATGGAATGATGTGTGGATCTTAGGGAAGGTCGGCCATGAACCAAAGATCATTGAATGATGTGTCATTATGCTCCACATGTCGAGGAATTTGTTGTGCCTTGCACACACGCCCCATTTTGCCAAATGGAGACCCCCTCGTTCGATTTGGCTTGAAGTTCCAACCTTTGTTACTTATGATGATGAGAAGGTGAATTTGTGTTTAGAGTGCATGATTTGTTCCAGATTTGAGTATTTTGCATGTTTGGAGTGATTTGATGTCATTTGGAGGTGTCTTGGGTGGTCTTGTGCTTAAAAAATAGCCATTTGTTGCTTTCTGCATTGAAATTGGGTGTTACTGCATTTTGCTCCAAAATCTCATGTTACTAGATATTACCTTTGAAATTGCTACTACAGGATGTGTCATGTTGAAATTCCTAGTTTCTAGGTCTTAGAGTTGCAAAATCATGTCAAATTCCACAAGATTTCACCAAGGGGCTCACATACTTTCACCTTGAGAAATTCAAAATCTAGCGCTAAAAATGACCCCAACTGCACTTTACACTAAAACCAGTCGCTACCGACCTTCGGCACTAAAAACCTCGCTCACAGAATTCTACGCAAAAATCATCGTCCTCTGACCTTAGCACTAAATTCACCTCTGACTGACTTCCTTCAAACTGCTATTAAGTCGATCGGCACCAAAATTCCCACCGGTAGCATCTATCAAAGCTAATGCTAAAATCATGGTCAACTTACTTGCGCTAAAAATGACCTTCACTGACTTTAGTCGAATGGAGCCAAAATCCTGGCTAGGTCAGTTGGAGGTGAAATCCCTACTAAGTCAGTTGGAGGTGAAATCCTTGCTAGTTTAGTTGGAGTTGAAATCCCCGCTAGGTCAGTTGGAGCCGAAATCCCTACTAGGTCAGTTGGAGGTGAAATCTTTGTTAAGTCAGTGACCCCCAAAATTAGCGCTTTTTGGTATTTTGGCCTAAAAATTAAGTTTTTCAAGGAGCAAATTGGATTTTCTCGATGGATTTGAATGGTACAACTAGTTGTCACATCATGATAAATATTTTACCAAGTTTGTGTGGATTTTTGGCACGTTTTAAGACAATTAATGCTACTGCACATGAAAAGTCTGTGACACTCAAAAATCCCACTTTTTGTAGAAAAGGCTATAAAAACATGAAATAAGAGTCCTCAAATGGATTCAAATGACTAAAAAAATTTCCTAAATTAATATATAGACCAAATGGGTACTTGAAAATGGTAAAAAACTCAGAAAATCATGCAAAAATCACTAGATTTGTGAATAGGAATATAAGGAAGCAACATTGACAATGAGTTGTTTTTTACTGATCCGTGATTGCAAATGGACATATTTTGATTCAAAATGATGGGAAATGAATTTTTATGATGAAATTGATGCTTGGCCTTACCAATTGCAGGTCTAAGAGGACAAAGGAGCCAACTGGAGCCGTCTTGGAAGGATAAACATACAGAGGTACCTTGTTGACCCAGAGATGTAGAATTGAAATTTTATCAACCAAATTACTGTCGTGCCTGCAAGAGGATGTTAGTATGATGTATGAGATGATGAAAATAAGTCCCTGGAGCTTGAAGACACTAAAGATCATGCCTATATCACTGTTGTTCCTATAGATCCAGTCCAATGTCCAAGTGATCCAGTCTAGGGTCATAACTCCTAGCTATTTTATCAGAATTTAAACTTCTTGGACTCATTGGAAAGATAAACTAATTATCTAGTTTGAGCTACTCGATGCAATGGCTTAATGCCAAGCAACCATTTTGAGCCCCCATTCCACTCCGAAGGCCTCTAAAAATGCAATTTACTATGGTGAAAACACCAAAAATTATATTTTCCCAAAAAAAACCACTCAAATGACCCTAGACTGGATCACCAAAACATGCATACAGCTGTTCCAGTAGTCCAGTCATCAAGAATTAGTCCAGCAAGCACCTAGTTGCATATACCTTCACCAAAATACTCCTTTTGATCTAGTTAGCACTTGGAATCTCGTGAATCCACATCAGCTTAAGTTTTCGAGTGTCATGTAACTTTATTTTGGCATTATTAGGCCTTAAAAATTGACTTTTCATCACGGACAACCAAATGGGTATCCATTTTGTCTAGATTCAATGTATTTGCAAGCTATATTTTGTCTTTTTCTAAAGGACAAATGCAAATTTAAAAATGTAACAAACTGTTGTACTTCATTAAATGCCATGTAATCTAGACCATTGGTGTTGAGTTAATCTACACCATCCATTGATAACTCAGTATGGTGCCTTTTCTATAAAAGGGCCATCATTTTCTCTCATTTGTAAGTAAGATTAGATATTGAATTGTTGAGACTCTACCAAATTGTGATCAGTACAAAGTAAGTTTTGTAGGTTGCCGGGAATTTGTGTTCTTGTGTTATCCTATTTGGTTTTCATGGTTCATATCAATCTGAATTTAATTAGTTGTGCTTTTGCAATGATGGGTAAATGTAAAGATATCTGATGAATGCTTTGGTCCATACTATTAGTGCTTGCTGATGGTAAGTTGCTGTGTATAGTTAGCCTGGACCCTGTCATTGAATATAGTTCGGTTGCATTCCACTAGTTAATCTATGCCATTGTCCGGGTGTTTAATGAGTGAATGCAATTTTGAAAATCATAAGGATCCTTTGAAGATTGCATCATTTCTTGCAACATTGTGGGTTTCCTATCCTGGTGAAACAGGGAATGGTTTATTGAAAGTATTTGTCTATCTATAGCATTTTACCCCATTGTGACTATCACTTAGGATCTCTTATCCCTTCTCTCTCTCTCTCTCTCCTTTTCCTTTTACATTTTATTTATATCAAGTTTGTTAGGCTAGGTTATAAGTAGCATCTACGTTACAAATCTACTAAAAGTTGTTGAGTCCTTGTGACTCAGATTACAGGTTCAATGTTTCAATGGTTCCTTGGTTCAACGACATAGGTTCAATGGTTCATTGGTTCTTCGGTTAAATGGTTTAGTTTATTGGGTTCAATGGTACAATATGAATAGTCATTAATATGAAGTTTGCTATCAGCATAGATGAAAGTATTGTCACTGATGATCTGTGTCTTGACAATGATGTGGTCAGTGTGAAGACCATCGATGTGAGAACAACTGTCGGCCCAGTGAAGAGAAGTTCCTCTGATGTAATGTCTCACTCCAACGGAACTATGGAGGTTTTGGATCAGTGGGACTTAAGATTATCGAAGCAGCTTGGGAGATTTCTCCCGATGTACGAGGTCTGACCGATGACAGGCTAGTGGCTATCGCGAAGACTTTACAATTGGCATGGATTAGAGTTTCCTCTCTGATAGCCTATGGTCATTTTGATGAATGACATTAGCTTGGGCGTCGGTGTGAGAAGAGATGTCGGGCTGAGTTTTGGCAGTTGCTTCGATGTGCTGTGTTACTCTGATGGAGGACTAGCGAAGGCTCAGGCATCAGCAGGAGGAACATTGTCGGCGAAGTCTTGTGTTCTCTCTCTGATTGCCTTGTGTTACTCCGATGAACTGTTGACGATTTGGATCGACAAGATTATAACCATCGATGCAGTTTGGAAATGTCTCTTCATCAGTCAAGGTCTTTCCGATGTTCGGTGAGCTGCTTGGTCTTATCAGCAAGCAAAAGTGCTGACAGTTATCTCACATGTGGTCAGGGATATAAACTCGGATATCTAACTTGAATGGGTGCATGTGGGACTAATAAGTTCTCACGAGTGCAAACAGTCAGGCAATAGTTTGGATGGTTGGACTACGTAAGTAAAATGGTTGGTTGCTCAGACGGTTGAATCGATTGTATTGCTAAAACAATGTGGGAATCGATAGAGTCTAAGAGAGGGAGAGTTCATTTTGGTAAGCTCAGGTTTTCTTATTCAGTGAAGTCCTATGCTGTATGTGGTACGCTGCATGATAACAGCATGTGAAGGGACTGAGGAGAAAGTGAAAATAGAGTTCAAGTGAAGGGGATTCTGGCTGAGAGGGTGAAGTTCCATACTGTGTGCTATTTGTGGCACGATAATAGTATGCTAACCCGAGTGCTGGAGAACTTTGTGCAGGGTTATACTGTCATCTATTCTTCAGAAGGAACAAGATGTTAATCTCTTGTAAGGGCTATGAGCCTGTAAATGTATTGTAACTATTTGGTTGCTGAATAATACAATGGCTTGATGATTTGGAGTGTGGGGTTTTTTACCCGTAAGGGTTTTCCCCACATAAATCTGTGTTCTTGTTCTGTCTTTCATGATTAATATTTGCTTGTACTTTCCTCTAAGAGTCAATGTTGGAAATGTTCTATGTCTATTTCCGCTTTAATGGCATAGTTGTGCGTGTTTTTGAAGCAATTGAAAAGAATTTAAATCTATCGAAGACACCATTGTTCTTAGAAATATGTTCTAAGATGCTCACATTTCCTTACAAGTGGTATCAGAGCCTTCTTCTAGGATCTACTTTGTTGCTCACATTTGTACATTTGTGTTCTGCATGTGTTTGCATGTAAGAGTTCCTAGTGTATAAGGTCTGGGTATTCCTTCTGTGATGATTTCTTAGTGTGACAGGCTTGAGTAAATCTGAAGGAATTGTCTTATTATTGATCCTTGTTTGAGTGAAGTCTAACAGTTGATCTTGTTTTCATGTTTCAGTAGTGCTTGAAGGATGGTGAAAATGGAGCGACTGGAGCTGATCATGGTGTGGCCTAAGGCTCTTAGTTGACAGTGTATAATCCTATTGCATGGGGTGGATTATGCTTTGTGGTTGTGTCTCTGCAATAACCTTCATATTGGGTGTCTGTGTGAGAGGCTTCCTTGTGATATGAAGAAGTTTGTGTTGCTACTCAACCATGGAGAAGTGTGCTTATGCTGGATATTTGTTTCTAGTAGTGGAAAGCATTGTTTCTGTTGCCCCAGTTGCATAAAGGCTATGGAGTTGATCATTGGAAGATCTGGGAGCTTCTATAATAGCTTGATTCTCTCAAATGCATGTGCATGTTGGTGGTTTGAGGGATTGGTCTACAAGTGGGCCTGAAGCTCTTGAATTGTTGTTTCCTTAAATGGATATTTTGTACTTGCATGACTCAGATTCATGTTTATTGGATTTGAGGGGTTTTATAGTTTTTCCTTAAAATCTATGGTTATGCATATTCATGATGATCCATTATTTTGGTTTAACTATTATGGAGTTTGTGTTATAGACTTTTGGGTTTTCCAGATGTGAAGTGGGTATGGATGTGCATGGGTGTTTTTCAAACACAGTGGTTTTGTAGGTTTTTACACGGTCAAGAGAAAAACTTGTGGTTTTGTGAACCTGCAGTTAAGCTATTTCTAGACCCTGGCTTTTGAGGTGTTGTTGGATGATATAGTTGTAGTTTTGCATGCATGCTCTATGCATGGTGTGAGGAGGTGAAATGCTTTCTCTGCATGGGAGTACTAGTATGTGATGTGACACTCAGCATTTCTGTGGTTATGCTTCTGGTTTCTTGACTATGGTGCTCAGGTTGTGGACATGTTTGGCGAATCAGATTTGTAAGTAATCTGGTGCTTGAATCATGTTGTCTACTTTGTAATCTATTCCTTGAGATCTCAGTTTTGCAATTTCTAGTGCAATAGTGAGTTTTCATGTTTCAGTATATCTAGATCTACGAGTTATGCAATTTTTTAGGTGTGTACAACCTATTGATTGTAGTGGGATAACTCAGAAGTGGACGGTCTATATCCACAAGATTCATTATTTGATTGTGCAAATTTGTTAGCTGGCCTTATCTGTGGTCACTTGTGCATTGGTGTGACTGTTTTGGGATGAGAGGATGGATGTTATAAAGTACCTGAATAGTTAGTTAAGGGGACGTGTAGCATGTGTATCATGATGTCATGTATAGCTTGAATACACAGGTTTGTGTAAGCTATTGACAGTGATAGCTTATTTCCTTGGTTTGGAGATCTTGGTGCCATTTGGTTTTATTGTCACATGGACATGTTAATGTGTGAACCTAGAGGATTTTCAAATTAGGAGATTTTTGGCCATGATGCTTGAAAAGCTCAATTTTTACAGTTTAGTGGGAGCTTTAGCAATGACTGCAGATTCATCACTTAGTGGTGAATGATCTTCTTTAGTGTTGCAGATGTTACTAGGAGGAGCTCTTTGATCCTGTTGTTGTTGAAGGGTTCTTTCACATTTGCAAGGACACTATTTGAGGACAAGAAACATCTTGGAGTCATGGAGGATTCATGAAATCCTTTGCTGAGGTGTTGGTGATGCTTGATAGGTGATGTTGGTTTAGAGTTTTGGTTTGTTTCATATCATGATTTCTGCATTTGAATTTTGGTATGATACATTGATCTAGAGACCATGGTTATGTTCACCTAGAGCATGGAATCTCCTAAGGGAGATGGTAAGATCATGATGTCATGATAAGTTTCTGATTCAGATGATTGGAGCTTTAACAGTGGTCTGGTAACTTCTCTATGTTTGGGTACATTTATCATTTGCTTGATTACTTCATAGTGGTGTAATGATGCAGTTGGAGTTTAGCATGAGGTGATTGTTCAAAGGTACTCATGGACACATAGAGAATAAGGTGAGACTATATATGATGTGCTTGATCAGAGTTTGTAGCTGGAAGTTCGAGGAGTCTTTACCTTAGTTGGACGTGAGTTCAACAGAGACCAATGAGGAGATTGCTCTTGGAGAAGTCTTGTAGACTTGGTTACCCTAGAGGAGCATTCTCATTCCCCACTCTTGGTCTAGTCGATAGTTTATTACTTGAAAGAGGAGATCATACTTGACACAGTTGGCACTTAGAGGTGTATGCAGAAGGATTTTCTACAGGCATATGATGTGCAGTGTTTCACTCTTTGTTCTGGTTATCTTCCTGGATGTTCTATTTCACACTATATTGGTTTAAGATTTTGTTGGAGTTGATTGTGATCACTAGCCTATGGTCATGTGTTTTCACTTATGTTCTTGGGTGATGACATGGAAATTCTATTATCTCTTTCTTTTGTTGGATGTGGAGAATTTGGGAGAGTTCTGGGTTGGAGAGGAGATTTGTTGGCACAAATTTTTGCATATCATGGTGGATGTTTCCTTGTTAATACATGAAGCTTATACTTTCTATGTGATGCCATTGGTGGATTTTTTGTATGCCATGATCTTTTTCAGGTCTACATTATCTATGCAGTGGGATTTCTTGATGTGTTTGGTCTTGTTCGACTGGTTGACACATAGAGCTTGTATTTGTAGCTGATGGATGTATATGTAGGTGGCATGAGTTCGCTGAAATGAATACCTTCAAGGTATGAGTGATTGAATGTTTTAGCACTGGTTGTGCATGCTATGTTTAATCAAGTGGTTTTTTGTTCAGTTGGATGGGAGAAGTCAATTCTTTGATTGTTGATCTAGCTGATGTTTTGTCTTGTTTTTGGAGAATGGTTACATGGCTGTGTTCTGGAAGTTTTGAAGTTGGAGCTTCTATGTAGCTTGTGAGCATAGTGGAGTGGAGGTAGTATTAGTTTGGTTCTAAGACTTGGAGCATTGATGGTTTCCTGTAATTTCTTCATCAAGTGGGAGAATGTTGAGTCCTTGTGACTCAGATTACAGGTTCAATATTTCAATGGTTCCTTGGTTCAACGGCATAGGTTCAATGGTTCATTGGTTCTTCGGTTAAATGGTTCAGTTCATTAGGTTCAATGGTACAACATGAACAATCATTGGTATGAAGTTTGCTATTGGCATAGATGAAAGTATTGTCACTGATGATCTGTGTCTTAACGATGATGTGGTCAGTGTGAAGACCATTGGTGTGAGAACAACTGTCAGCCCAGTGAAGAGAAGTTCCTCTAATGTAATGTCTCACTCCAACGAAACTATGGAGGTTTTGGATCGGTGGGACTTAACATTATCAGAGCAGCTTGGGAGACTTCTCACAATGTGCGGGTCTGACCGATGATGGGCTAGTGGCTATCGCGAAGACTTTCCAATCAGCATGGATTAGAGTTTCCTCTCTGATAGCCTGTGGTCACTCTGATGAATGACATTGGCTTGGGCGTCGGTGTGAGAAGAGCTGTCAGGTTGAGTTTTGGCAGTTGCTCTAATGTGTTGTGTTACTCCGATGGAGGATTGGCGAAGGCTCGGGCATCGGCAGGAGGAACATTGTCGGTGAAGTCTTGTGTTCTCTCTCTGATTGCCTTGTGTTACTCCAATGAACTGTTGATGATTTGGATCGGTAAGATTATAACCATCGATGTAGTTTGGAAATGTCTCTCCATCGGCCAAGGTCTTTCCGATGTTCGGTGAGCTGCTTGGTCTTCTTAGCAAAAGTGCCGACGGTTATCTTACATGTGGTCAGGGATATAAACTCAGATATTTGACTTGAACGGGTGCACGTGGGACTAATAAGTTCTCACGAATGTGAATAGTCAGGCAACAGTTTGGATGGTTGGACTGCATAATTGAAATGGTTGGTTGCTCACATGGTTGAATTGATTGTATTGTTAAAACAATGTGGGAATCGATAGAGTCTAAGAGAGGGAGAATTCATTCTGGTAAGTTTAGGTTCTCTTTTCAGTGAAGTCCTATGTTGTATGTGGTATGCTGCATGATAACAGCATGTGAAGGGACTGAGGAGAAAGTGAAAACAGAGTTCGAGTGAAGGGGATTCTGGCTGAGAGGGTGAAGTTCCATACTGTGTGCTATTTGTGGCACAATAATAGTATGCTAACCCGAGTGCTGGAGAACTTTGTGCAGGGTTATACTGTCAGCTATTCTTTAGAAGGAACAAGATGTTAATCTCTTGTAAAGGCTATGAGCCTATAAATGTATGGTAACTATTTGGTTGCTGAATAATACAATGGCTCGGTGATTTGGAGTGTGGGGTTTTTTACCCATAAGGTTTTTCCCCACGTAAATCTGTGTTCTTGTTTTATCTTTCATGATTAATATTTGCTTGTACTTTCCTCTAAGAGTCAATGTTGGAAATGTTCTATGTCTGTTTCCACTTTAATGGCATAGTTGTGCGTGTTTTTGAAGCAGTTGAAAAGAATTTAAATCTGTCAAAGACACCACTATTCTTAGAAATATGTTCTAAGATGCTTACATTTCCTTACAAAAGTATCATAGGGTTTCTACGTACATACTGCTATCATATTGCATAAATGGTGCAGGAGCACCAAGGATACAAGAAGACTTGATTTGTCTTGCTTTGAAGTTCTTTTTTGTTTTGTTTCATAAGGTCCTAGAGACCACTCTCATGATATAATAAGGCTATGTGCCATGATGTAAAGGACTATGTCCATATGTCTATAAACTATTGTCATAGAATCAAGGGGGACAGTCATATGTTTCTCATATTTGTAAGCCTTGTCAAGGCATGGTCAAGGAGTCTAAGGCATTTTTAAGTCTTGAGGACATTGTTAAGTTATAAACAAGTCCTAAAACCATCGATGACAACATGCCATAGTTGTAAGTAGTTTAACATGCCAAAACAAGGTGATTATTGTGCTAAGACAAGGTAGTTGCAGGAAGGTATTCGATGGTTATAGATAGTCCATCGACCCAACTACCTTCTAACTACCTTAAGGAGATTGTAGAAGGCTTATTAAGGCCTTGAACATGATGATTGTAGTGTGTATGGAGGAGTTTGAAGCAATACAAAATAGTTCTCTACATTTCCTGTGTTATTTTCTAAATTTGTTGCATAACAATTCGTACTTCTTTGTGGTACGGCTCTGTCATGGAGTCTAGATTGTATGGAAGTGGAGCATGATGGAATAACTATCAAACAAGACTAGGTTGGGTTCATGTCATTGAAGATAAGGCATTCTACAATCATTTGATATCAAACTGTTCACTGAAGTTGTTTCCTTAAAGAACTCGTTGTTTCTGTGCATGCCCCGTACTTGTACAGTCAAGTTGTGACTAGTGGCTATGATGGAAAGTTAGGTTGGTGAGTCACCTTTCAATTGCAAGTATTTTGAGTTCTTGACATTCATTTACATTGTTGTATTCCTCCTTTCTCTGCAAGTGGTTTGGAAACCCTTAACTAGGGTTCTGACAACAATTTTAAGATGCCTCTTTCATTCCACTGAACCACCAAACTCTGTGATCAGTGGAATGAGCTTCCCCATGTCTATTTTAATGTCTTGTAAGATCTTTTTGGGCAGAGGACTGTTGTTGTTAAGATTTCATTAACTAGACTTAGCAAAACCATGTGCTAAGTGATTGACAGGGGCAACAATAGTGTGATTTTTTAAGATAGTCAGTCAAGGAAGCAAAGGGAGATTGAATCTTGTGGTTTTGGGATGCCATTGACTTGTTCAAATGGTCTTGGGAGTTTCAAGCTACCATTTGAGGGTACTTGCTTCATAAAATAGGCCTAATTAGGGCTTAAGAACACTAGGAGGGTTATTGGTTAGGGGATACTTCCCAAAACAACCCAAACCCATTCTTGAGTATGTTGTGGGGAATCATAAAGGGTATCTCTCAATTGTCTCAGATTTGTTTTTGAAGGTCTGTGTAAGATGATATTAGGGTTGTTCTCTATTTTTAGGGCTACTAGCCATTTGTGAGGCTTATGAAGGAAGTGTTGGTCCCGAGGGTGATCTGTCTTCACTAATAGATGGAGTGAGTCCTCTAGCAACCCAAATCAATCTTTCCATGATGAACCAAGAGTTCCCTTCTGTTGTTCCCACTTTTCCATGAAGATCCTTGTTTTTGGGCTTTTGGAGTGAATAGAACCTTGTCTAGTTTGTCCATCTTCTTGTATCCAATTTGCCTCTACATCAATAAACCCTGCATTTTATGTAAGAACCCTTGTTGGCACAACTAGACATACCATTGCGTCATTCCAAGTAAGCTAAGACCTAGTTGTATTATCCTTGGGGCAGTCCTATCTTGGATAGGATACCTTTTTCAAGAGAGGTATGATACCAGCAATCACACCTGCATTGTTGTGTACTTAAAACACCCATCAATAGAATGCTCCACAAGTCTTCTCCTTTAGCTGATTATCAAAGATTGTTAGAATGCTCTATTATGAGAAAACAATTAATCTTCTGATAGCGATAACTTTCCGATACTTAATCCAAATGCTCTAAATTTTGGATATGATGTAGATGAATGAATCTAGGTACTAAGTCTAGCTCCACAAGGTGTGAAATGCAACTACGTAGAATGTGGACCAAAATACAAAAATTGCTACTGACTAAATTGCCTGAACTAAACTAGAAAATGAAAGGAAACAAACTGTATTGCAAACAAACTGAAATGCAAATGCTTTTGGTTGATACAAGATTGCTCTTGAACCAGGGATGCTCCTGCATCAAACATCTGGGGTTATTGAAAAAGTGAGTCCCTCACTTTGCTGGGGCTAGGGGAAAATCAATACAGTCCACCTCAGCCTAAGAAATCCATGATGAATCTTCTTCCAATTTGCCTTTCCACTTCACAAGATATTCTTTGTATTGTCTTCCTCTAGTGCTACGTCCAACTTTGCTATCCAAAATGTCTTCATTCTGCTCTAGTGCTTGTTGTGGTAACTGCTTCTTCAAGTCTTCTTCATCACTATCACTAAACTCTGCATTATGATACTGATATAGGTCTACAATGTTGAAAATAGGTGATATAGCCAATGTCTCTAGTAACTCCACTTCATATGCATAATTTCAAATTTTTTGAGTATCTTACAAGGTCCAAACTTCTTCATCTTCAACTTGTTATAAGTGCCAACTATAAATCTCTCTTTTCTCAAGTATACCATCACTTCGTCTTCAACTTCAAATTCCTTATGTCTTCTCTTCTCGTCTGAGTTTTCCTTATACTTACTATTCGTATCCTCCAAATGCTCCTTTACCCAATTATGCATTGTCTTCATGTGATCTACAAATCCCTCTACTTCTACACTTCTCTTTTCTTCCATACCAATGTCTCTCAATTCTGTAAATTCTGCTTATGAAAGACTCAAATCCCAACTTCCATATTTCTCTCCAACCAAACATCTCAATAAGTTTCCCAAATTCCTATTCACTACCTCTATCTGTCCATCAGTCTATGGATGAAAAGTTGAACTGAACTTCAAATCTATCTTCATTTTCTTCCAAAGTGTCTTCCAAAAATATCTGACAAACTTTGTGTCTCTATCTGAAACTATACTCTTAGGTAATCCATGTAATATCACAATCTCCTTGAAAAATAGGTCAGCTGCATGCACTATATCAGTTGTCTTCTTACAAGGTATGAAATGGGCCATCTTTGAAAATCTATCAACCACTACAAATATTGAATCATGTCCTCTCTGTGTCTTTGGAAATCCCATTACAAAATCCATGCTTATGTCTTCCCAAGGTCTCTCCGGTACTGTCAAAGGTTTATACAATCCAGTATTCTGACTACTCCCTTTTGCAACTTAAAAAACTCTACAACTTTGCACAAATTTCCTAACATCCTTATGTATATGAGGCCAAAAGTAGTTTTCACTTACCAAAGCCACTATCTTATCAATGCCAAAATGTCCTACCAATCCACCACTATGTTTCTCCTTGATCAAATTATCTCTCATTGAACTCTTAGGTATGCACAACTGACTTCCTTTAAACAACATATCTTCCTGAATGAAATAATCCAGCCACTTACTCCTATGTATCACAACAAGTTCCTTACATGTTTTCCAAGCTTTTGCAAAATCAGTGTCTCCCTCATACATGTTCTTCAACTCATCAAAAACCAACACTTCAACTCTCATTTCTATCAACAAGTTTCTTCTTCTACTCAACACATCAGCAACTTTGTTTGATTTTCTATTCCTATGCTTCAACACAAAAGTGTAACTCTACATGAACTCTACCCATCTCATATGTCTCTGATTCAACTTACCTTGACTGTTCAAATACTACAAAGCTTAATGATCTGTATATAGTACAAACTCCATAGGCAACAAGTAATGTCTCCACTTCTTCAAGGCTTGAATTATGGCATAGAACTCTTGATCATAAACTGAATATCTTCTCCTTGAATCATTCAACTTTTCACTGAAATATGCTACAGGTCTACCTTCTTGACTTAATACTACTCTAATTGCACTCCCACTTGCATCACAATCAACTTGAAATACCTTATTGAAATCCTATAATTCCAACATAGGTTGCTCTATCACTTTTTGCTTCAACAATTCAAAACTTTTATCTACTCCTGATTTCCACTTAAAGTCTTTCCTGTCAGTTCACATTGTCTCTGTCATAGGGCTACATACTGAACTAAAATTTCTAATGAACTTCCAGTAGAAACTATCCAATCCATGAAATGATCTAACCTCCCCAATGCTCTCTAGTATAGGTCATTCAACAATTGCTCTTACTTTCTCAAGGTCCATCTTCAATCCTTCCGCATAAATCACAAATCCTAAGTACACTAGTTCTTCCTTCATGAAACTACACTTCTTGATGTTTATCAGCAATTTCTCTTCTCTCAACCTCTGCAAAACTTGTCTAATATGCCACAAATGTTCTTCTTTTGTGTTACTAAAAATTAGAATATCATCCAAGTATACAATCACAAACTTACTCAAGAATTTCTTCAAGACTTCATTCATCAATCTTATGAAAGTACTCGGTGCATTTGTCAATCTAAAGGGCATCACTAACCACTCATACAATCCTTCATTTGTCTTAAAAGCAGTCTTCCATTCATCTCCCTCTCTGATTCTGATCTGGTGGTATCCACTCTTCAAGTCTATCTTTGTGAAATATCTTTCTCCACTCAAACAATCCATGATATCATCCATCCTAAGTAAAGGAAATATATACTTAACTGTGATCTTGTTTATTGTGTTAGATCTAGGGCACACAACTGAGAGGGGGGGTGAATCAGTTGTACAAAAACTTGCTTTTACTTCAAACACTTAAATCTTCTTTGTTATTTAATAGCAGATCAATTAACCATTCATGAAAGCATAAAGCATAAACACCAGAGCAGATATACATCAACACATTAGACAACAAGATTTTGACGTGGAAAACCTTGTCAAGGGAAAAACCACGGGGTGATTAACCCAAGGATTATTCTCTGTTAGAAGAATAAGAAAAATAGATGGCACATGCCAATTAGGGCTCACTGCCTGAGCACACTATTCACAAGAGGCACACTGCCTACAAGAGACACACTGTCTACAAGATAACAAGTATTACTAACTTGAACTAGAGATTGACATCTTTACCATGCCTAGATCAGTTCCATGTAAGCTTGAAAACTCCTGCCTGCCTTTCGCACTTCTCTTCACTATATCACCCTCATAACCACAAGACACACTTCAAAATGAATTCACAAACCCTTATTTATACAAGGCATCGACTTAGGAACAAACATCTAAGTCGGCAAACACCTACAAGATCATTCGCAAGACATGTAATACATCCGGTCGGCCAGTCTCAAGAAGAACACCAATATCCATGGTTATTCTTCAAATGCAAACTCTAACTTCAATACGGACCACCAATAAGACTTGTACATGATCCAAAGATCACCAAAGCCTTTCCTAAGTCATCAATAACATCCGCACTTTATCAGCTTACTGGAATTCTTTTGTTCTTCATCCGAAACTTCAAGAACACAGTCTATCATCATTGTCATAATGAAAAAGGTGCTTCCAGACCTCCAAACCATGAACAAATCTAATAGTCACTTCACACGAACTTCTTCAACACTCTCTCCAATCTGCAGAATGAGATAATGCAATTTCAAAGCTTACCGGACCAACCTGTGACACTCTGTCACCACTGAATGCCTGCTGGAACCGGTTCTACTTGAGCGATCATAACTTCTTCAAATCTTCATGCGGACCTCTGAAATCTTGACTGGAACATCTCAAGACTCATATCTACAAACCCTTTAAACCGCATCCTCAGATCCTCAACCTATTGAGGACTTTTGCCTGCTTCTCATCACTGTTCTTCACTGTTCCTGATTGAGACTAATTTCCTCAATAACCTCAGCACACGGCTCATCCAATCCTTCTCATTAATAAAATATGAGTATGTTGACATCAATGACAACACTGGTTAACCTCATACTTGCAACAATCTCCCCCTTTGTCATTGATGGCAACATATGATGTGAAAAACCATCAAGACAAGAACTTCTTCTTTTTGTCATAGCTCTCCCTATCAGCAACAACTCTTCACATGTCTTCTTTTCCTTTACTACTCCCCCTTTGATCATCAACCATTTGTTTTTCACATGTCTTCTCTCCCCCTTTGACATCAATGGCAAAGGGCACATACTTGCAACTCTAACACATTAGAATCATACCAGCTGCTCCTCCTTAGTAGCAGCTTCTCATCATCAATCCGGATCACAAGATGTGACTGTGATATCCATCGGACTGATGCACATCAGTGCATCCTAGTTCATCACTGGAGGGGCCATGACCCCTAACTTCTCCCTGAGATACTCAAAAGAGTCCTTGGGAAGAGGTTTAGTAAAAATATCTGCAAGCGGATCCTTAGAGGGCACATATTCCAATCTGACTTCACCTTTGTTCACTTGCTCTCTTAGAAAGTGAAATTTGATAGATATATGCTTGGTTTTAGAATGCAACATTGAATTCTTAGAAATACTTATTGCACTTGAATTATCACAGAAAATTGTGATAGGCTCCTCATATTCTACTTGAATATCTCTTAGCATTTGCTTCATCCACAAAAGTTGGGTGCAACTTGCTGCTACTGCAATGTATTCAGCTTCAGTTGTGGACAGGGATATTGCCTCTTGTTTCTTGCTTAGCCAAGAAACCAACCTTTTTCCCAAAAAGAATGCTCCTCCACTTGTGCTCTTCCTATCATCCACATCTCCTGCCCAATCTGCATCTGTATATGCATGAAGAGAAAAATTATGATTTTTAGGATACCATAGACCATACTCAACTATTCCTTTCAAGTATCTAAAAATTCTTTTGATTACCATGACATGAGATTCTCTAGGATCAGTCTGGAATCTCACCACAAGACCAACAACCTGCATTATATCTGGTCTAGTTTGAGTGAGATACAATAATCCTCTAATCATTGATCTATACTTTATCTGATCTATCTTAGGAGAGTCATCATCTTTGCTCAACTTACATCCAGTAGCCATGGGAGTGTTCATAGGCTTTGAATCTTCCATTCCAAATTTCTTCAATAGTTCTTTCACATATTTAGTTTGAGAGATAAAGATTCCTTTCTCTATTTGAGTAATTTGCAGACCCAGGAAGAAATTCATTTCACCAAGCATTGACATTTCAAACTCACTTTTCATTTGGTTTGCAAAGATTTTACACATACTGTTTCTTCCTCCAAAGATGATATCATCAACAAATACTTCAACAATCAAGATGTTTTCATGATCAATTTTGAAATATAGGTTACTATTAGCAGTACCTTTGTTGAAACCAATCTTCAAAAGATGTTTGTCCAGCCTTTCATACCATGCTCTTGGTGCTTGCTTTAGACCATACAGTGCCTTCTTTAATTTGCAGACCATATCACCATGCTTAGATAACTAAAATCCATCCAGTTGTTCAATGTACACCTCTTCTTCTAAGTCACCATTCAAGAAAGCAAATTTGACATCCATCTGATACACTTTGAAATCTTTGAAGGTAGCAAATGCAAGAAATAGTCTGACTGCTTCAATTCTTGCCACCGGAGCAAAGGTTTCCTCAAAATCAATCCCTTCTATTTGAGAGTAGCCTTTGTAGACTAATCTAGCTTTATTTCTGATTAATTCACCAACTTCATTTAGTTTGTTCCAGAAGACCCATTTGGTTCCAATCACATTCTTGTTACTAGGTCTAGAAACAAGATCCCAAGTGTGATTTTTCTCAATTTGCATCAACTCTTCCTCCATTTCTTTGGTCCAATTTTCATCATTGTAGGCTTCATTTATTGTCTAAGGTTCAATCTTTGAAATAAGACAACATTCATCTAAATTTTGAGCAGTTTTCCTTCTAGTTTGCACACATTTGCTTTTGTCACCTATGATCTAATCTTCAGAGTGGTTCAGTCTTATATACCTTGGAACTTTGGGAGTTTCTTGTACTTTTGTTTCTTGATCAGGCTCATTTAGACCTATTTCTCTTCCTGATTTACCGGATCAGTCTGAATCTGACTTTCAGGAGAGGATTGAGCTCCTTGAACTAGAACACCATCTTGATCATCTTCATCATACTCATAAAATCTTGAGGGCTTCTCAATTCCTTCATCAACCTTCACATTTGTACTTTCTATCATCTTTCTTAGTCTCTTATTGTAACACCGGTATGCTTTGCTTTGAGTGGAGTAACCCAAGAAAATTCCTTCATCACTTCTAGCATCAAACTTTCCTAGATCTTCATCTCTTTTAATGTAACATTTGCTACCAAATACTCTGAAATATCTCACAGTAGGAGTTATACCAAACCAAAGTTCATAAGGAGTCTTACCAGTATTGCTTCTGATTTGAACTTGATTGAGAGTATAGACTGTAGTACTGACAGCTTCCTTCCAAAACATCTGGGGGAGATTTGTTTCCATCATCATTGTCCTGGATGCTTCCTGGATGGTCCAGTTCTTTCTCTCAACTACTCCATTCTGCTGTGGAGTCCTAGGAGCAGACAACTGTCTCTTTATACCATGCTTCTCACAAAAGTCTATGAATTCACTGGATGTGAATTCACCAACTCTATCAGACCTCAGGCATTTCAGTTTTAATCTGGTTTGATTCTCTACCATAGCCTTGAAGATTTTGAGCTTCTCAAGAGCTTCTGATTTCTCTTTCAGAAAGGTAACCCACATCATCCGGGAATGGTCATCAATCAGTAACATGAAATATCTATCACCTTGCATACTCTTGATTCTTGTCGAACCACATAGATCAGTATGAACTAATTCCAATAATCTAGTAGAGGACTGATCCTTGCTTTTGAATGAGACTCTGCTTTGTTTACCTAGCTGACATTCTTTGTACAAACTATTTGCAGGTTTTACCAAATTTGGAAGATCTCTTACAGCCTGAGTATTGCTTATCTTGATGATGTTATCAAAATTTACATGACACATCCTTCTATGCCATAACCAACTCTGATCAACTTGAACAAACAGACAATTTTTATTAGTACCAAATAGATGGAAGATATTACCTTTTGTTTGAGTACCGGATGCAATCTCAGTTCTAGAACTTTCAAAGATCCTGCATCTTCCATTCTTGAACCAGAGATCATAGCCTTTGTCCACCAACTGACCAACACTGAGAAGATTGTGCTTCAATCCTTCAACATACAGTACATTACCGATTTTGATCTTTCCATCAAAAGAGATAGTTCCCCTACCTCTGATTCTACCAGCAAAATTGTCACCAAATTTTACCATTCCTCCTTCATACCTTTCCAAATCTAAGAACTTGTTCTTGTCACCTGTCATATGGTGAGAGCATCCACTGTCAATAACCCAATCATCCTTTTCTTCAACTTGGGCAGCCAAAGCTCTTTCTACAACCTTATGATTGATAGATTCAGAGGATATTAGATCTTCTTCCTTGATGGCAATAAACACCCATTCATTTTCAGATTTGTCTCCTATCTCTGATTCATCATTTGTTACTCCTTCATTATTAGCTTCTTCATGAACATAATAACAATTCTTTTGGAACCTTTGTCTGTTAGAATTTGATTTTGTGGATCCTTCTAGACATCTTAAGGCAAAGTGACCAATCTTATTGCAGTTAAAGCACTTAAAGGGTAATTTTCCTTCATACTTATTGGATCCTCTTGGCAGTCTTTTTGCAATGAGGGCTTCAAGTTGAGTTGTTTCTGCTTCTTCCTCTTCCATGTCTTTTCTTGCTTGATCAAACCATGACAACTTCCTTGAAGAATTTTCTCCTAGATCAAATCTTTGTTTGCCTTTCACATAGGCACTGGCTTTGAATGCAGATTCAGTCTTGGGGGGATCATCTCCAAACTTGATCATTTCAAATGCAGCCAGTTTGCTAGCCAATTGGTCTCTTGTGACAGTTGTATGGGCTCTGAATTCATCAATGGCAACAACCTTGATTTTGTAGGCAGCAGGAAGGGATCTGAGAATTTTGCAAACAATCTCATTTTCATCCAAAACTCCACCAACATTCCTAATTCCACACACTAGCTCATTTACTCTTGGCATAAAGGTAGTGATATTTTCATCATCTCTCATCTTTAATCTTTCAAATTTCCCTTTGAGACTCTACAACCTTGCACTCTTAACATACTCATCTCCTTCATGCAGAAGTTCCAGTTTAATCCAGATCTCATAGGTAGTTGGTAGGTCAATAACATTTGAGAGCTCTGAGTCAGTTAATGTGCTTAGAAGAGCTTCTTTGGTCCGCAGATTATTTTCAGCATCTGTGATTTCATTTAGAGTTGTCGGACCACCCTGTGGAGGTACATATGCTTTTGTGACCATGGACAAGTATGCTCTTCCCATACACTCCAAGTGACATTTCATGTGACCTTTCCAAAGAGAGAAGTTGGTTCCATCAAACTTCAGACTATCCTTCTTGTATGACAACATCCTGGATCTCCTCAAGCGGCTAAGCTCCTTTTAGAGAAACTTGGCTCTGATACCAATTGTTAGATCTAGGGCACACAACTGAGAGGGGGGGTGAATTAGTTGTACAAAAACTTGCTTCTACTTCAAACACTTGAATCTTCTTTGTTATTTAATAGCATATCAATTAACCATTCATGAAAGCATAAAGCATAAACACCAGAGCAGATATACATCAACACATTAGACAACAAGATTTTGACGTGGAAAACACTGTCAAGGGAAAAACCACGGGGTGATTAACCCAAGGATTAATCTCTATTAGAAGAATAAGAAAATTAGATGACACATGCCAATTAGGGCTCACTGCCCGAGCACACTACTCACAAGAGGCACACTGCCTACAAGAGACAAACTGTCTACAAGATAACAAGTATTACTAACTTGAACTGGAGATTGACATCTTTACCATGCCTGGATCAGTTCCATTTAAGCCCGAAAACTCCTGCTCTACCTTTCGCACTTCTCTTCGCTATATCACCCTCATAACCACAAGACACACTTCAAAATAAATTCACAAACCCTTATTTATACAAGGCATCGACTTGGGATCAAACATCTAAGTCGGCAAACACCTAGAAGATCATTCGCAAGACATGTAATACATCCGGTCGGCCAGTCTCAAGAAGAACACAATATCTGTGGTTATTCTTCAAATGCAAACTCTAACTTCAATGCGGACTGCCAATAAGACTTGTACACGATCCAAAGATCACCAAAGCCTTTCCTAAGTCATCAATAACATCTGCACTTTATCAGCTTACTGGAATTCTTTTGTTCTTCATCTGGAACTTCAAGAACACAGTCTGTCATCACTGTCATAATGAAAAAGGTGCTTTTGGACCTCCAAACCATGAACAAATCTAATAGTCACTTCACACAAACTTCTTCAACACTCTCTCCAATCCACAGAATGAGATAATGCAATTCTGGAGCTTACCGGACCAACCTGTGACACTTTGTCACCACTGAATGCCTGCTAGAACCGGTTCTACTTGAGCGATCATAACTTCTTCAGATCTTCATGCGGACCTCTAAAATCTTGATTGGAACATCTCAAGACTCATATCTACAAACCCTTTAAACCACATCCTCAGGTCCTCAACCTATTGAGGACTTTTGCCTGCTTCTCATCACTGTTCTTCACTGTTCCTAATTGAGACTAATTTCCTCAATAACCTCAGCACACGGCTTATCCAATCCTTCTCATTAATACAATATGAGTATGTTGACATCAATGACAACACTAGTTAACCTCATACTTGCAACATATTGCTCTAGAGTCAATACACATTCTCCATTCTCCATCTTTCTTAGGTGCTAACATTGTAGGTACTGCACAAGGATTCAAACTTTCTCTAATCAAACCTTTCCTCAGCAATTCGTGTATCTATCTTTTCAACTCTTCATTCTTTGTTAGTGTCATTCTATGTGATGCTTTATTAGGCGAACTAGCTCCAGGTATAAGATCCATGTGATGACTGATACTCCATATAGATGGCAATCCTTCAAGCACATTATTTGATATGATGTCTTCGTATTCTATCAGTAACTCTGTTATCTCCTTCGGTTGTGATTCTTTAGTCTAGTTCAATGTTTCAGGCTTCTTAGGACTCAAAGCATAACACATTCTCATGTCTCAAACCATCCAGAAATTTTCTTCCATCTACCAAACAGATTCTAGCATTCCCACATACTTCACTCTTAGGGTCATCCTCCAAATGAATCAAAGTAATTCTCTTTCCATTTACTATTATAGTGTATGTATTCTTTCTCCCATCATATATATCTTTTCTATCATACTGCCAAGGTCTACCCAATAAGATATGACAAACATCCATAGGCATAATATCACACAAAACTTCATCATGATAAGATCCAATATAAAAATTTACCAAACATTGTTCATTCACTAGTACCTTATGATCATCTTGAATCCATGCTATCTGATAGGGCTTAAGGTGTTTCAATCTTCCCAACTTCAGCTTAGTCACCATCTCCTCTAAAACTAGGTTATCTGAACTACCACTATCAATTACAACTTTACAACACTTACCCCCTAATTTGCATCTAGTTCTGAACAAACTTTTCCTCTGTGGTGGTTCCTCATTTGTCTTTGCTTGAAATAGTGCTCTCCTCATCACCAATGATTCTCCTTTCTCCGGTTTACCAATAGAACTAGGAGATCCAATAGGTTCTTCTTCAATATAAGTTTCTCTCCCATTGTTCTCTATCTTCTTACTTGTACTACCCTGAGTACATTACAATCTATGTCCTTCACCTCCACACTTGAAACAAGTACCTTTGAATGTTCTATCATCAAATCCCCTTCCCTCTCTTCTATATCCTTCATTCTAGTATGCACTAGGGTTTCCTCTCTGGTAAAAACTTTTGTCATCTCTCTGGTAAGCATTATTATCTCTGTCATCCTTCTTGAATGGGTTGTCAGGCTTGTTCTGCTCTGCAAATGATCTATCTCCTCTGAAAAATGTTCTACCTCTCTGAAATTTACCTCCTCTACCTCTCTGTCTTAGATCATGCTTTTTATTCAACTTCTCTTCAACTTTCAGGGCAAACTGATATGCTTCTTCCAAAGATGTAATCCTTACCAAGATTAGTTCATCTTGAATGCTCAATCCCAGTCCATTGATATATCTAGCCAATTTCTCCTTGCTTGATTCACTATGTCTTGTCCTTATAATCATCTTATGAAATTCTTTAGTATACTCCTTCACAGATTTCTCCTTCTATCTCAAGTTCTGCAATCTTTTCAGCAACTCCAACTTATAGTCAGCAAGTATAAACTGATTCTTCAATTTTGTCACCATCCTATCCCACTTTGTAATCTTTTCTTTTCCTCTTCTATTTCTATCCAACTGAACTTCTTTCACCCATATAGCAGCATGTCCTTTTAATTTCATCTTTGAAAATTTCACCTTCTCCAAATCTTTGACTTCTTCACATTCAAAGTATTCTTCCATGTCATTTATCCAGTCAATCAATTCTTTAGGGTTCAAATTGCCAGTATAGTTCGGCACATCAACTCTAAGTCTCTTTCCAGTCTTTGAATTAGTTCACAACATCTTGACTTGATGTAATTCTTCTTCTTCATCACCTCCTAGGGTTTCGCCAACTTGTTCAACAGATTGAAATTCTTCTTCATCATCACTTTCAACATTAGGTCTCAGTGTCAATCCTCTTCACCTATCTTCTTCAATAGCATCCAAACAAATTCACATTGTTTTCATCATCTCCATCATTTCATCCATTCTACCAGCCATTGTTCTAACAACAACTCTCCTTGGTGGCATTCTTCTAAGGATCAAGTGCAAATTGCCTCAAGTTTGGCGATCAGGCTACAAGGTGGCAATTGCCTCACAATCGACGATCGGTTGCAACACAAGTAACCTGCCTCAATTCAGCAATTTGTCCATAGCAAGATCTTATAGAATTCCTTTGCCAACTTCTCTCAACTCACTCCTAAAGATTCAAACTTTTGCTCTGATACCACTTGGTGCAATCACGGTAGGAGGGTTCACATAATGAATTGTCCAGACTGTGTAGCAAGAGTAAACATAATGGAAACAACTCAAAGATATGGAACAAATCCAAATTTAGTCATTTAGTATATCATAGAATTCAAATATAATCTATCCAACATCATGCAGGCTTACGATTTGGATCACAGGCCTGATTATAAATATCAGAATATGCACAAGATATAGCGTTGAAGCTCCTTTGCGTAAAATCCAAACTATGAACTTATGCTAATGATCATAACTACTTTCATAGGCATCTATTACATCAATATATATCATCTCCAGTACAAAATATTCCTCCACGTTGGCTAAAGAAGGTCACAAACTCCAATGAAGAGATGTAACGTGTGTACACGGATAGGTCGGACCTAATCATGTAGAACACCTCTGCAAATGAATGGAATGATGTGCAGATCTCAGGGAAGGTTGGCCACAAACCAAAGATCATTGAATGATGTGTCGTTAGGCTCCACAAGTCGAGGAATGCTCCATAAGTATTCTCCTTTAGCTAATTATCAAAGACTGTTAGGATGCTTTGTTATGAGAAAACAGTTGATCTTCTGATAGCAATAACTTTCTAGTACTTAATCCAAATGCTTTGAATTCTAGATATGATGTAGATGAATGAATCTAGGTGCTAAGTCCAACTCCGCAAGGTGTGAAATGCAACTGTGGTAGAATGCAAACCAAAATATAGAAACTGCTATTGACTAAATTGCCTGAACTGAACTAGAAAATGAAAGGAAACAAACTGCACTGCAAACAAACTGAAATGCAAATGTTTTTGGTTGATGCAAGATTTTTCTTAAACTAGGGATGCTCTTGCATATATATATATATATATATATATATATATATATATATATATATATATATATATATATATATATATATATATATATATATATATATATATATATATATATATATATATATATATATATATATATATATATAATACATCATTGTAGCAGCATTTTGGAGGCAATTCTAAGATAATATATCATATAAATTGATATACCCTAATTTGTTGTGTATCCAATTATGAAATCACTATGTGTATATATCAATTTACATAGACTTCAAATGACTCACTCTTAATATACTGTCAAAATTTATATACCTGAACTTGTGTGTGTGTGCGTATATCACATGATATATATACATCATATTATATATCATCATGTTTATATATCATGTGATATATATATACACATCTTTATAGAAGCCTAGATAATTATTTAAAAATAATGGGTACATTAATTTTTATGTCAAACTCATATCAATGATATACATGATGATATATCATGATATATATCATCATGTATATATATCATGATATATATACATCTTTACAGAAGCAGTGTAGTTATTTAAAAATAATGGGTACATTATTTTTTATGTCAAACTCATATCAATGATATACATACATTCAATGATATATACATGGCGATATATCATGATATATACACATCTTTATAGAAGCACTATATAGTTATTTAAAAATAATGGGTACATTAATTTTTATTTCAAACTCGTATCAATTCAATATACGTACATTAAATGATATATATACATGATGATATAGCATGATATACATACATGATGATATATATCATCATGTGTATATATATCATGATAAATATATACATCTTTATAGAAGCACTATATAGTTATTTAAAAATAATGGGTACATTAATTTTTATGTCAAACTCATATCAATTCAATATACATACATTCAATGGTATACATGATGATATATCATGATGTATACATGATGATATATACCATAATGTACATATATATCATGATATATATAAGCACTATAACTTTATTTAAAAATAATGGGTACATTAATTTTTATGTCAAACTCATGTATTCAAATCTCGAACATGTTGATGTCAAATTTTGAATGTTGTATGACAAAAGGTGTACATGGGCAACCATATTCTAATTTTTGTATGATATTGAACCAGAATTTGTGGATTCAAAGTAATTTTCAATTTCAAGTAGAAAATGTGGCTATGTGCATAACCTTCCTATTGATTTAACCGTTTTCAAATTTTTACCTTTACCAGGTCCATGACAATTGAAGAGGCATTTCCTAAAACACAAAAGTATTGGCCATCATGGGATAACAAAACTAAGCTTAACTTCATAAACATAGTGGCAGAAAGTGTTTCATTAAATGTGATAGAATTAGGGCTATGGTCAAGTGTTCTAATGGAAACTTCTCGAAGGAAGATTAGGATATCTAGTAATTTTATAATGTAAAAAGTGGAACTTGGTTTGGGTTGGTCTAGATCAATTGGCTTCACTAGAGCCTCATGAAATGGAGCTTGTGTTAGGATTTGATGTGGGCCACACACATGGCAGTTCTCCTAGGATAGAGCACATACGATCCCTTGGAAATGCTTTTCAAGTAGAAATGGTAGGATACCATCTTTCTGTTTTGAAGCCTATTTATCGAAAGGGTCCATCAATGTCCTTTCTCTAAATTCTCTATCCAATTGGGGGTACAAAATTTTCTTTGCATCGAACTTGGGTTTACCACTCAATTATGTTATATCTATAGAAATTTACAAAAAAAAAATTAGATACAACATAATTGAGTTGTATACCCTAGTTCGATGCAAAGCAACTTTTGCACCCCCAATTCCAAAGAATAGAGAAAGGGCATTGATACCCTTTGGATAAATAGGCTTCAAAACAGAAAGATGATATCCTGTCATTTCTACTTGAAAAGCATTTCTAAGGGATCATATGCCCTCTATCCTGGTAGAAGTGCCATGTGTGTGGCCTACATCAAATCCTAACACAAGCTCCATTTCATGAGGTTCCAGTGAAGCCAGCTGATTTGGACCAACCCATACCAAGTTCCACTTTTTACGTTGTAAAATTCCTATATATCCTAATCTTCCTTGAGGAGGTTTCCATTAGAATGCTTGACCATAGCCCTAAGTCTATCACATTTAATGGAACACTTGTTGCCACTGTGTTTATACAGTTAAGCTTTGTTTTGTTATCCCATGATGCCCAATACTTTTGTGTTTCAGGAAATGTCTCTTCAATTGTCATGGACTTGGTAAAGGTAAATTTTGAAAATAGTTAAATCAATAGGAAAGTAATGCAAATAGCCACATTTTCTACTTGAAATAGAAAAGTACTTTAAATCCACAAATTTTGGTTCAATATCATATAAAAATTCGGATATGGTTGCCCATACACCCTTTGGCATGTAGAACATTTGAAATTTGATCATCTGGACATATCCTAATCATTTTCTCATGTATAAGTAGACATTAAAATTGAGTAACTCATCCGGTAGGTACCCCCAAACTAGAATTTCCCAAATTTGATGGTATTGATCCTACCAATTAGATATATTTAAGGTTCTAGACCAATATTCCAAATACATAGTAAATTATATAAAGTTCCCCATGATCAAAATCTCTTTAGTGCTTCTTTCAAAGTAGAAAATGAAGCCATTCAATGGTTAGATATAAAACTCAAGATTCATTTCTCACGTCAGAAAATTTTTGCACTTGGAAGTCCTTAGCTAAAACTCTCTATATGTGGTTATATGTGTTTGATTCAATGTAATGTATTAACATTCATACTCAAGCTCTTTGGATCAATCTCATTAAGTGCACATTTAATCTATTCATGATTAATTAAAATCCTAAAAATTATCATGTGTTCATTTATGTTCAATCATCATGTTCTAGCTCGCTAATTCATTTACTAGTTTAAATGTTGATTTACATGTTTCAATTTGTATATGTAAATTTTGTAATTATTCTAAATCAACATTAGGTAAAGTTCATTTTTCTTGAGTCATGTGTTCATTAAAATTAAAGAACTTAATTGATTTCTGTGTGCAACACATGTGCACCGATATGGATATGCTTTGGACACGTACTGATTCTGAGATTCAAAGATTGAGGCAGATTCTAGATGACCCTTATACCACTAGGGTCTATAGAAGTAATTGTAGTATGATTTTACAAAGTTTTATCACTATTAGATAGTCATTAGGAGGTCTCTGTGCTTATTCTAGGAAGACAAATTAGCAGTTGTCCTTGCCCAGATGAGGGATCAGGTATCAGGCAATGTTTTTTTAGCATAGTCCAGAGCAGAGTGCGAAAGGAAACAATAAGAAAACAATGTTTTCCCCAGTACTCCACTAGATCTCAGGATAGGGCATATTAGGTGACTAGGTGTATATGCCCTAGGATGGAACCTTTGATATATCCATGATTTTTTGTTGCTCACAGTCATTATCCAAACAATGACCAGATTCTATTATATTTTGCACAACAGTTATACGCTGAGGTCCATTTAGGCCTCAACGTTAACTATTTGGATTTACCAGGTCATTTGGGGCAGGGTCATGGTAGGGTTTGTGATAGGGATGCTTATCATCATGTAGATAGGTAGCCCACAGATTACAAGATATTGGTTGAGTAGAGGATGCATGATGTCTCTCCAGCCATTACGCCTATTGCCGATGAGGTTGTCATTGCTTCCAACAGGATGCAAATGGTAGTATTGTTGATATTGTAGTGGAGGCTCAGCACATATCTATAGATAGTGTGGGTCGATACCTAATGTGACAACCATGTACGTTAGTTATTGATTTATATGCATAATTTATGGCAAGTATCCCATCTATGGATGATATAGATCACATTGTACAGGATGCCTAAATTTTGAGGGATACCAGTTACAGATTGTTTGATGACTTGATGATGGCATATCATGTGATCTCATCACGATTGGAGATACCGTTAGCAGATGTTGCTTCATTTGTGGCTTAGTCTTGACATTATGATATGGATGCTACAATTACATCATTTAGAGGGGCACATAAGCCACCTACTCACCGTCATTCTACTGATTCATCACAGGTGCATCCACATGTTGATGCTACTCTAGGGGCCTAGTCATCTACAGCTGCTCCAGGTGCCCAGACATTTGCAATTGCTCCAGGTGCCCAAACATCTATAGCTACTCTAGGTGCTTAGATATCTACTGATACACTTGAGCAGGTTATGAGAGGTCTAGTTTTTATGGAGATGTTCTCTTCAGGTTCGATGTCATCTCACTTGCATAGTTCGCTACACACATCCTTAATAGACCTAGTCCAAGGTAGGACTGTAGAGGAGCTAGAGGATTATATTATTGTAGAAGGCAGCATTGAGGATGCAGATTTGGCGAATCAGGTACATATATATGTACATATAATTTTTAAGTTTTTTAAGTTTTAAATTTAAATACATGTAGTATGTAACTTCATTGGAACCACGTACAACACAGTTTTATAAATTAAATATAACTCAAAATTAATTTTCTTTTTTTATGTATTCATGCATGTGTGTAAGTGGAGACCTAGCACATGTGACTCCTAGTTTGAGGGGAGAGCATGTACGCACACATTTATATTTTCTTGAGCATGTCAGTGGACAGGTGAACTTTAATTTTCATCTAAGTTAAAATGTATATATGTACACATGTTCACTTGTTCATGTTTGTGTGTTATATATAAATTTAATATAATTTTTAATTAATTACACAAATTTGTATATGTGTGTATAGGGCTCAGTGCATTTATCGAATGTTTGGGATTCACGCTTGGATGGTCACTCGATTGGGAGCCAACATGATGACTTGGATACTGGAGATGACCTACACTAGTTTATACACACATGCACATTTATTACATTTTATTTTTATTACATTGACATTTTATGTTTCTTACATGGACATTTTATGTTTCTGTTCACTTATATTTCATAGATCTACTCTAGACACATGATTATATATTGATTCTAGACATTTGAGTTTATGTTTATATTTTATATCTATTGATGTATGTGCACATGTGTACACATTTATACATGTTTGAGATATATATCATAGATGTCATTTACAGTGTTTATGACAAGTCTTATGTTTCAACTCGATGTATATTTGTGTTTACATGACTTCTTAAATGTTATATATATAAGATATTTTGTATCCTTCAGGGACATGATTTATGTTTGTACATGTTCACATATTTATGAAAATTTAAACAAAATGAAACGATTGACTTAACTAAATTTAGATATATATGTACATGAAATTTGGAACTAAATATATATGTGCAACTTACTATGAAATTTGGTCAATTATTTATATAAATAGAATCTAAAAATTGGCATATCATAATATAAATAGAATCATTAATCAAATTTCTATAAATGCATTATAAGCTCAAATATGTACATTGATCATCACAAGTATATTACATCCTTTCCTACACCATCATTGATCTTGGTTCATTAGATCATTGAGTAAATTCAAATATAAAGATTTTACTGTAGATGCATCCAAACATGTTGTAAAGCTCTACCACAAGTTCTAATATTACATTGAACTAGAATCAATAACATAACACTTTCCACATAATTTATCGTTCTTGTCATTTGCATGCATCCAACCAAATAGTAAGTTGCTCTACCACTTGATCATTCTAATATAAAATCACTAATCAATTTATAACATATAACATCATAGATTTAATATATAATTTAAACTAAACTCATTAAATTCAAATATAAATATCTTTTACTTGAGATGCATCCAAACATGTTGTACAAAGCTCTACCACAAGTTCTAATATAAAATTGAACTAGAAGCAATTTAACATAACACTTGTCATATAATTTATCACTACAACATAAACTAAACTCAGTAAATTCAAATATAAAGATTTTACTTAAGATGCATCCAAACATGTTGTAAGGCTCTACCACAAGTTATATAAAATTGAGCTAGAATCAATAACATAACACTTGTCATATAATTTATCACTTGTCATTTGTATGCAAATCCAACCAAATAAATTCATTCCCAAACACAGGTCTCGCTCATTCATGTACCACATCTATTAGTTCAGCTCGCTCTTTAATAACTTCTAGTATTCTCTAATGATCATCTCTATCTAGTCTCCACTTATGACATCCACGTGCATGTGGAACTTGATGAAGAGATAGGCCAGTAGCAATTACTAGGTGACTATATTGATACACCTTATTTTCAAGATGGTAATCAGTAAAATGAATCCCATTTTGAACAGTTTTGACTTATGTTTGAGATATGTCCCTTACACTACAACTGAACCTATGGGAAACAACATTCCATCACTTGTTTCTAGTTTTAATAACTTCATCCTCTCCTCTGTGCAATGTAATAAATAATAACTAACACATTCTATGTTTCCAGCCTTTGCTATGACTACAAAACATCTCCTGTACACATATATATACAATGTTCAATTAAAAAAATTAGGACCAATCTTTAATTGTAGAAAAAAATTAATATTAAATAAACTTTTCAAGAATTTATATTTATGCACATGTACCTTTTTTAATCAATCCTGAAATGTGGTCATAATCAATTGAAATCAAAGGAATGTCTTCAAATCTTTTCTCTTCATCTTCATTGTATGTGTCAGTAACAACTAGTGGCACCTGATTCCATTCATTAACATATCCACGATCTTGGTTGTTGCAATTATCATCATTTCCTAAAATATAGTCATAACAAAAATAAGAGTAATCCCTAGTCCACAACATCCATGGGTGCCTATCTGTACTCATGACACAATGTAAAGATCTTGTTTTCTCCACCTTCTTGCATCCATGCATTGTTCTTCTATCCACACCTACAAATTTTATATATAATTTTCAAAATAAAATATAAATATAGAGTTCTTGAACTTAAATTTTTAGAAACAAGTGAAACTTTTTTCAAATAGTAAATTGCATTCCTGATATATCCCCAAAAAACTCTATTAGGACATGGGTTCCTCCCTAAAGATGTGTCAGCATCACATGCAAAGTGTTTCTTACACTATTCAACAACATCCTGTGCATCATTTATATGATCTCCCTCATAATTCATTTGATGTTTTCTTAGAGCACATTTGATGCAAGATCCTACACCATCATGTTCACCCTTTCCATGCCCACTCTCAAAGAAACTTGAAACATGTGGGTATATTATCTTGTTGATGATATCTACATAGTGCATAAAATGGCCTTGATGATTTGAATTGTGATGCACACCAATCAAACCATACAAAATGTTTTGCAAGATTCACACCTCTTCTTTTCAAATCATCAAAAAACATCTTAAAACAATGTTGGACAAAAAGTGTGTCATACTCTTTATCATTACTAATCTAAAAGTGATATTCTTTCTTAATGACTCATTTTCATATGTACTATCAACACCATCCAAATACAATTGTGCATGTCGATAACACACATGCACCATAATAGTGACATGCTTTGAATAGTAATATTGTGTTTGAATCTCCTTTTGATGGGTAAAAGAGTAATTTTCTGCAAAGTCAACTACTGATAAAACTATTCTAAGTGGGAAAGTATCTCTTAACAACTGAAATTGTTTTGCTTGCCACCTAGCATAAAATGCATGATGTATGTATGGTTGTATCAATTTACAAAAAAAAATCATAAATGCTCCAATAGGTACCTCCTCTTCTACACAATCTAACCTTGTGGATTCCTTCCCAATCTTCATTTCAAACTTTATGTACTTGTAACTCTTGCAATTTACCATCCTCGTCATGTCACTATCTTCATTTCTCAAAGGAATTTTAGCCAAATTTCCACATGTTTCACAAAGTCCTTTTATGCATTTCATTGGAAAATCTTCACCATCATCAGATTTATCACATAAGATGGTGATGCAGGGACTTCCGGAGGTCATAACTTTTGACTCGAATGTGGGTTTTCTACGAAATTTTACAGGTGGATGCGTTATGAGGTGGCCAATGGTTTCCCAACCCACCCAAGTCGCTTGGACCTCATCTTGGCACTTTTTTGGGGCTTGAAACTTTCATCTTAGCCCTCAAAATGGCAAATTAGTGTTTTTTTCTAGTTTTTTAAAAGTTGCTTTTTTTAATAACTCGAAACTCTTGTTTCAAATTTAGGATGTTAGTTGTTTTTTCGTCCTACCTTAGCTTTACGAGTTTTTTGGGAAAAAATTGGATTCTCAAGATATGATTGTAAAATTACCTAAAATGGCAAAATCTGACAATTGTCGAAATCTGCCAAAAAAGGTAATTTTTTGTTTTTTCGTTTTCTTGGATATAAGAGAGTTTTCTCTCATTGTAGCAGAGAGTTGATGAATAGAAGTTTTTTATGTTCCAGTCTTCAGATATTTGGCTCTCACATGATTAATGGCAAAAATGTATTGAGTGTGTATTGTGTGCTACATCAGATGGATGCTATGAATTGAATTACTAGTTTAGGAGGTGCATTTTGAGAACCATCACTTTCTTCTCTGATCTTTCAAAACACTTGATCTAGTAAAGATCAAATTCAATACGATAACAACAAAAACAAGTTTCAAAAACCTTATTTGCCTTCACATAATGTGGCCTTAACATTTGAAACATTGTTTGTCCAATCTTTACATGAGGATTTGCATCACAAAACATCACATACAAATCATGTTGTGTTATGTCTAACCAATGTTTTGTATGTAGTTCAAAATTGTCTCCAAGCCCGATCCTGTGTTTTAGAACATCTCTTTTATTTGATGAGGGATGAGTATGTTCATCCCTAAAACTTGAGGTCAAGTTCCTAATGCCATCTTCCATCTTATCATAATGAAGATCCCTACACATCAATACCCAATTGCCTTCTGCAGTAGAATCATCCAAAACCTTTCTCCTTTTCACATATCTTGTTAGTGTCTTTCTACTTAAGCCAATTTCACTTGAAAGTGAAGAGAGCTGGCACTTTCTTAACATTTGTGGACTTACAATAGATGTCAATATCACTCTTCTTGAAATGCTCTTATCTGTTCATCGAGATTGTTTCCCAATGGAACCCAAACCTTTTTTAACATTTTCAACAATATCTTTTTCTAGGTGTTTTTTCCTCTTTTTTGTGAAATCTACACCCATTAATTGTAATGGCTCTTTTATTTTATCACAAAGAAGCAATGTTGATAATAGTTGGGCTTGACCAAGTGTATCATGATTTTTGAAATAAGCCTCAATTAAATTTCTTTTGAAGTTCTTGTCAGTGCCCTCTTAGTAGTTTGACTAGGTTGTTAAACATAAAATTTCAATTTCTCTATATCCATTTCAAGCAAATGATCTATATTTTTGTAAGAAATTTTTCTCTTCACCTCTTTAATTAGATTCATAGTATGAATATAGGTAGAAAGAAGCGATCCTAACCCTTGTCCAACATCAAAGTATGTATGGGCCTCCTCTATAACATCAGTTGTTTGTGCTTGCCCAGTCTCCTCCCTGACATCAACTATGTGTGCTTCAGCCTCCTCTACTCTAGTAATTAAATTAGGCTAGACCTCTACTCTAGTTTTTGTATGTTGAGCCCCTACACATCATATAAAAGAGAATATTTTAGAATATATATAAAATTTAGATTATTACATCGAGAGGTGTTCCTACATTCACAGCATGGATGAGAGTTGAAAGATTCCAAAATTTCTATGTAAACTTATAAGATTCCAATCTAGAATCTTTATTAAAGAAACCAAATAGTCACTCCACAAATTTTTTAAAAAACAAAAAAGAAGGTGAAAGGAATTAAAAAAAAGAAAAAAAAACATTCTGGATGGAAAGAAAGGTGGATGACACTTTCAAAAAGCCATCACTATGCACTATGATGAAAGAAAGAAATGTTATGAAATGACATACTAAAGACGCACATTCAATCCATTTATATTGCTTGTTTCCTTAATTTTTTTTCACATGTACAATGAACATATCAAATTTGTAGGATTTGAGGGAGTATAGTAAATTGATAAAAAAAATAGGTGCCTTGAGATGGATATTTCTCGGCGTACTTTAGATATATTTTTTAAATAGAAATATACTAGTTAAACTACATGGATAAAGCGCATTAAGGTGATTATGAACTTATATGTCTCTAAGGTCAAGTAAACTTATAGGTACATATATTCAATTACTAGATCATTTAACCTAAAAAGAGATTCAATGTAATAAAGATTTAAGTGTGTACCTACAAAATTATAGATCAATATATAATTTATAGTAGTAGAGGAGGAGATAATATTACATTGTGTGTTGAATAATGTTAACTACATATATCCTATGAATAAATAATCAATCTTAGAACCATGGTTCACGAGTGTGGTGCAAAATTCCTAGAGAGCTACAATAATCATATGCACATGTATATAAAATATTAGTTAAATATATTATATATATGCATGCATGCGCATATAAAATATTAGTTTAATATTATTATATATACATGTAGATTTAAAACTCAATAATAAATTTTAAGGGACAAATAAGGTTTAGGGTTTAGGAGTCTAGGGTATATATTGTTGCAAGTATGTGCCTAACCGGTGTTGTCATTGATGTCAACATATCTATGTTGTCATTAGTGTCAACTGTGCTCTTGTTTTGATGCTTGCTTGTAATGAGTTAAGTGTTGAAGATAATAAGTATTTCTAATGCAGTAGAACAATTTGGTAGATTGGTCCACATTTCCTATAGAATGAATATCCTTGTCTATGGATTGGAAGTTATTTAGATGCATGTCTGAAGATGCTATGCTCCAAGTTTGAGCCTCCGATATGGAGATTTGAGGGAGTTATGTTCACCAAAGTGAAAACTATTTTTTATGTATATTTGGTGGTGACAGAGAGAATGTATTATGCTTCACATTCCTCTGCAATTAAGTATTTTAGTCTACAGTTATGGAATCAAGTTTGTAATGATGATAAGTGCCTTTAACTCCAATGGTTCATGATTTGGTGGTCCACAAGCGATCTTTTCCTTATGATAGTAGCTGACAGTGTTGTTCATGTGCTCCAGTTTGAAGAATCTTCTTGAGAGAGTGGTTAGAGATTGTGCAGTTGTTCCTGGTGATTACAATGTGCTTGTGGATGTCTCCTAATCATGTTCCTACCTTTGGATTGAATCATAAAGAGAAATTTGGATTGTGGATGAAGACTGTTCTTAGAAGACTTAGTGCTAACACCAGTCTTGGTCAACTTGGTTGTTTTCACTACTTGCGGAGTTGCATAGAAGATTGAGGAATCATGTTGTGTTGTGGAAGATTACATTTGAGTCCTAGCTAAGGCATAACATGATTTGCATACATCTTTACCTTAGCAAATCTTGTTTAGGTCCAAACCTATTTTCTATTTATGTTTGTAATGTCGACCTTGGAGATTGTTCCAATAGTTGATGAATGTAATGCTGACCTTGATGAACATTCCAAGGTTGATGAGTTGCATAAAAACATGTAATGTAGTTTCAAAAAAGGTATCCAACTGTGAAGATGTGAAGATAAGTGAAGTGCAGTAGTAGAGCAAAGCAGAGGTATTTTGTGCTTCAATGGAACTAAACCTTGGCATGGTGTAGATGTTGTTATCTCAGTTCAACCTTTTGGTAGTGAGCCACCCCCTTTTGCAGTGAACATCCATTTTGGATAGTGAGACCTGGGTAGTGAGCCTTTAATTTTTGGTATTGTTATTACATATTATATTGTGAGCTAACACTCACCGTGGTTTTTCCCTTATAGGGATTTCCATGTAAAAATATGGTGTCTCATTTGTTGAATGCATTAATGTGTATTGAGTTTTTGATTTTATGCTTTCATGATTAAATCTGAATAACAGTGAATAAGTGTTTGATGTGTTAATGTTTATAAGTGATCAAAATTTTGGAGACAACTGATTCACCCCCCCTCTCAGTTGTTTGGTGCATTTCATCATATATAATAAACTCTCACAAGTCTTTAATTTGTAACTATAATAATTTATTTGTAATTATAATATTTAAGGAACTTAGGGGTTAGGGTTTAGGGTTTAATACTTAGGAAAGTTAGGACTAGGGATGTTTCAAGGATATTCAAATTACATGTGTGTCTCCATTGGGGCAGGGTCCTAGATAGGACCTAGGGTTTAGATCATAGATTCACTTGGCAAGTAAGGTACAAAAATATAGTAGAAAGAAATTTGATTAGTTAATTTAGTGGAAGAAAATTTAGCCAAAATATCTAATCATATATTTAGCTCAATAATATTTGGGGTTTAATATTTAGGGTTTCTAGGGTACATAGGGTTTAGGGTTTAGTTAAGTAGACTTAGGGAACAAAGTGGTTTTGGTAGAGGACTTAAGAATGGTAATAGAATCCACAACATTTAAATAAATGAATATATTTATTTAACATACTTGAATTGAAAAAATTACTTCAATTTCAAAAACAATTTGATCTTACTAATCCTAATCTTATCTAGAAGATGATTTAATCGAAAAAATTCAGAATTTATATAAAATATACATGCCTTCTCTTTGCATCCTTTCTTCACGCAGTTTTTGTTGCCTTTCCACTGAATGATATCATACAGTCTTATTTTTCCTTGTCCTTTTGTTTCCTATCTTCTTTAAGGATTTGAAAAATATGATCTTGATAATTTTATTGCCAATTCCACGTTCCAAATCTGTAAAGCACTAGAAAATTTTGACCTTTCAAATAGACTTAGCGAATTTTCCTTTATTTTTTGATATTAAAATCACAAAATAACCTTGTATATATACATGTAATTTGAATACATACATTTTGTTAAATGTTGGCTAAATTAGCCTTCGTTTGAAGGTCGACTGCTAAAAATCTGCGGACATAATTTTATTCAATGTCCTCCATTCGAAGGTATTTAAATTTTATTTTCCAGCTCAATTTTTTGGAGTGTACCTTTGTTCGAAGGTACCTATGAATGAAGGTAAAATCTTCGTTCACAGGTACCTTTGATCGAAGGACCTTCAAACGAAGGCGCTTACCTAGACACCTTTTGTGTCGACTTCAAAACTTCCTCAAAAAATCTAGTTTCAAACCTCAGATGGACCTTAAAATGTAATTAACTTGACAAGATAATTTGCAAGATCGTAGTCCTCAAAACGATATTTCCAACAAGTATAATTTTGATATATTTTTAGTTTATTATGTATTTAATTTTTTTATTTTATTGAACATAGGTTTTTCATCGAACATCAAGTTCTTCATTACACACAGGTGGAGAAATAGTGAAACACTAAATTTTTTTTCAAAAAATACCTTTGCACTAGGTATTGATGTCCTTGTTTCACAAAAAAAAATTGAATTTTGATATATACACAACAAGTTATGCTTGACGACATACACCTATGTCCAAATTATAGTTACCCTGAATTCAAAAATTAATTAAAAAAATATGTAACAAAAAAATATGAAAAAATATCCATGCACTAGATATTGATGTTAAAATCCTATATTTAAAAAATTAGAATTTTATCCTTTATAAAAAAAAGTTATGCTTGACGACATAAACGTTATTTTCTAAAAATGTTGTTTACTATTAAAAATTAGTTATTAAAGGAGATGTTGAAAGATTCACAATTTATTTCAAAAAAATTTAAAAATATATTTAGAATCTACACACAAATCACCACAAATCACTAGTTAGCATCATCTTCAAATTCTTAATGGTGCAGGAGCACCTACCTGACAGCTGGCCTCCCTGAGGCAATTAGTTTGTTATAGGTCTGGTTAATGTTTCCAAGAAGGTCTGATAAGACCAATGCATGTAATAAGGTCATGTTGACCATACTTTGCTATTTTTAGCTAGTTTGTTAAGACAGCTGTTATGATGTAGGTCCGGTTGGATCTCCCAGCCACCTGGAGAGATTTCCCAGCCGCTTGGAGTCGGGTCAGTAGTACTCGCAAGAGATCCTATTTATGCATGAGGATCGGTTGGTTTTAGACATTGAGCAAAGAAGTTAGGTTGCAGAGAGTGAGATAGAGTACTGTATTTGCATCTTTTGAAATCAATAAAGATCCTGTTTGTGTTCATTTTCTGTTTGATCTCCACTGTGTGATCGATTTGCTGTTTTGGTGGTTTCATGGATTCGCTGATCCATTCCACCGGTTGATTCGTCGAATCGGTGGAATGGCTATGTACAATAGGTTAGGATTTAGTTTGCATTTTGTGTTCGTTTGCATGCAGGTGTGCAGGATCATCGTCGAAAGGTGTTGAGGACCCTAGCATGGGTATGTGCTAGGTCGTGCTGGTTGTTAGAGTCTGGAAGATCGCCCTGAAAGTAGATCAGGTCATCTCAGGAGGTTCAGCGGATCGAAATTCGCTAAGGTTGGAAATTCGTCACAACGACATCATCAGGATATTTCTGTGTATATCCTGCAGGTACTTCGGGCGTCATCCGAGTAGGTGGAGATGAGCATGGTGCAGTAGATTGCATAAAGTAAATGTGTATTGGGGTGATCATCATCAGGTGTTGCCGAGGAGGAGCGTATCGGCATAAGGTAGAAGATCGGGTTGACAATTCCTTCGCGGGCTAATAATGTTAAGTTTGGCCGACAGCAGGATATTGAAGGAACTGCATGTGACGTCATCGTCATCAGGATAATCGTCATCAGGATATCGGGCAGCAAGATATTGGAGGAGCTGCATGTGACGTCATCGTCATCAGGATAATCATCATCAGGATATCGGGGTGACGTAAGCATCGAAGGAAAGGTGCATGAGGTTGTCGTCATCAGGATATATGGGAGGAACCGGATGTTCTATATCCTGCTGATGAACATGATGTTGAACATCATGATGATGAAGATAGAGGTTGGCGGTAAGATGAACAGTGATCGTCAGGAGGATGTTTGCGCTTGCCGAATGTGATGATGCTGACAGTGTTAAGGAAAATATGATGATGATGATGGGTTTTAGACATACATGATGTATGTCAAGGTTTTAGTGTGGATGCCTCTGCATCATAGTGGTATCAGAGCTCAGCAAAAGGTCTGGGCTATTGTGTGTTGATTCTGTCACTGAAAGGACAAAGGTAGAGGAGTGAGAGGTTGACAAAATGCCTCCAAAAGGTAGTGGTACTGCAAGGGAATTGCAGGAGATGAAGGAAAAACATGCCAGAGAGATGAGGAAGATGAAGGAGCTTGCTGAAGCACTTCAAGCCAGGCTTGTAGCCCTGGAAAAGAACAAAAAGAGGGAAGTGGAAGACAGTGAGTCTGAAGAAGATGAAGATACTGTTGAAGAGTATGAAGAGGTAGCTGAAGATCTGGATGCTGAAGACCAGAGATTTGCAAAACTGTTAAAGGCAGTGCAGAGTGATAAACCTAAGGTAAAGGTTGATGTTTCCAAGTATAATGGAAGTTTGAATGAAGATGAGTTACTGGATTGGATTGCTACACTTGATAATCACTTTGAATGTGAAGATGTTGCTGAGGATCAGAAGGTAAAGATTGCAAAGACCAAGTTAGGAGGTCATGCTTTGGTATGGTGGGATTATGTACAATCTGAGAGAAGGAAACAAGGAAAGTCAAAGATCACTTCATGGGGTAAAATGGTAGCAAGGATCAAAGGTAAATTCTTGCCTAGGGATTATGAGATTCAGATGTTTAAGAAGCTGCAATTTTTAAGGCAGAAGGAAATGGATGTGAAGGCATATACTGAGGAGTTTTATAAATTGAGTATGAGATCTGGTCATCATGAGAATGAGGTAGAAAAGGTGGCTAGGTACTTGGCTGGCTTAAGATTGAACATACAGGATGAGTTAGTTTTAGCTAACCCTAAGAGTGTGGAGGATTGTTACCAAATGGCAATCAGGATTGAAGAAAAGATGAATAGGGGACAAGATAAGTCCATGAGAGGAAGAGGCAGCAATATGAGGGGAAGAGGATCAGCCCCTACAACAAGGAAAACCAATGAGGGTCAAGAAGACACTGGTAAAGGACAGGGACAGTCTGATTTCAGAGGTGGATGGAAAGGTAATAGAGGTAGATTTGGAAGTGGTAGAGGTTCTACTACATTTTCAGGCAAGTGTTACACCTGTGGTGAGTTTGGGCATCCATTTTTCAAATGTCCAGAAAGCAAAGGTTCATCATCCAGAAATGATAGAACAAATGACAAGAGAGTACAACTTGTGCAAGAAGAGAAAGTAGAGCAAAGTGTGCAAAGTTCAAACACTTATCAAGGAGATAGAGTTCCTGAACATTATGGATATCCTGAGGAGGGAGAAGCATTGATGCTAAGGAGAATTAGTTTGCAGGCATCAAAGGATATGATGCAAAGAAGAGCTCTTTTCAAGACCACATGCAAGAGCAAAGGTAAAGTATGTAAGGTTGTCATTGATACTGGTTCAACAGACAACATGGTATCTCAGGAAATGGTGGATAAACTGCATTTGGAAAGGATTCCACATCAACACCCTTATAAGGCATCTTGGGTGAGTGATAGTCAATAACTTTTTGTCTATGAACAGGCATATGTGGATTTTCAGATTGGAGCATATCATGATAGAGTTTTGTGTGACATTTTGCCCATGGAATGTTGTCACCTACTGTTGGGTAGACCATGGCAATTTGATAGGAGGGTACTGTATGATGGGTATGCTAATACCTACACCATCAAGAAAGATGGGAAAACTATTAGGTTGATGCCATTGCAAGCAAATGCTGCAGCACAGGGGGCAGCCAAAATCATTTTAGTGGGAAAGAAGGAGTTTGTGCAGATGCCTATAGGAGCAGGCATAAAGGCAGTTGAGGACACTGCAGGGAAAGAAGTTGTTAAGGACAACAGGTTGAAGAAAGTTTTAGTTGTGACTGACAGAGGTCAGCAGCAGGTGCAGAAACAGGTTTGCAAACAGCAACTAGTTGAGAGGAATGACAAGGATGTTGTCATAGTTGGGACTATTGTTTGTCCTATAAAGGTTGAAAGAAAGACAGAGTTGAACATTGCAGAAGTTCAAGAGGCAGTTCAGACAGAGGTTCTGGTATGACAACCTGAAAAACACAAGGTATGTGAGAGAAGGGCCTACATTGACAGGCATGAGGATTTACTTGCAAGAAAGCAAGTTACAGTTCAGAAGTCTTGGAGCAGCCAAGAGCCAGCAGAGGACAAAGCTGGAACAGGTCAAGACACTACAAAGACAAAGTGTAAAGGTGGAGGACTTCCACAACCAAACTCATGGGACATGAGTTCTTTTCTGTTGGGGAGTATGGTGCAAGAGCACCTACCTGACAGCTGGCCTCCCTAAGGCAGTTAGTTTGTTATAGGTCTGGTTAATGTTTCCAAGAAGGTCTGATAAGACCAATGCATGTAATAAGGTCATGTTGACCATACTTTGCTATTTTTAGCTAGTTTGTTAAGACAGCTATTATGCTGTAGGTCCGGTTGGATCTCCCAGCCGCCTGGAGAGATTTCCCAGCCGCTTGGAGTCGGGTCAGTAGTACTCGCAAGAGATCCTATTTATGCATGAGGATCGGTTGGTTTTAGACATTGAGCAAAGAAGTTAGGTTGCAGAGAGTGAGACAGAGTACTGTATTTGCATCTTTTGAAATCAATAAAGATCTTGTTTGTGTTCATTTTCTGTTTGATCTCCATTGTGTGATCGATTTGCTGTTTTGGTGGTTTCATGGATTCGCTGATCCATTCCACCAGTTGATTCGTCGAATCGGTGGAATGGCTATGTACAGTAGCTTAGGATTTAGTTTGCATTTTGTGTTCGTTTGCATGCAGGTGTGCAGGATCGTCGTCGAAAGGTGTTGAGGACCCTAGCATGGGTATGTGCTAGGTCATACTGGTTGTTAGAGTCTGGAAGATCGCCCTAAAAGTAGATCGGGTCATCTCAGGAGGTTCGGCGGATCGAAATTCGCTAAGGTTGGAAATTCGTCACAACGGCATCATCAGGATATTTCTGTGTATATCCTGCAGGTACTTCGGGCGTCATCCGAGTAGGTGGAGATGAGCATGGTGCAGTAGATTGCATAAAGTGAATGTGTATTGGGGTGATCATCATCATGTGTTGCCGAGGAGGAGCGTATCGGCATAAGGTAGAAGATCGGGTTGACAATTCCTTCGCGGGCCGATAATGTTAAGTTTGGCCGACAGCAGGATATTGAAGGAACTGCATGTGACGTCATCGTCATCAGGATAATCGTCATCAGGATATCAGGCAGTAGGATATTGGAGGAGCTGCATGTAACGTCATCGTCATCAGGATAATCGTCATCAGGATATCGGGGTGACGTAAGCATCGAAGGAAATGTGCATGAGGTTATCGTCATCAGGATATATGGGAGGAACCGGATGTTCTTTATCCTGTTGAGGAACATGATGTTGAACATCATGATGATGAAGATAGAGGTTGGTGGTAAGATGAACAGTGATCGTCAGGAGGATGTTTGCGCTTGCCGAATGTGATGATGCTGACAGTGTTAAGGAAAATATGATGATGATGATGGGTTTTAGACATACATGTTGTATGTCAAGGTTTTAGTGTGGATGCCTCTGTATCACTTAATGTTTAGCTGCTATAGGTCTTAGAAAGTGAAGATTTAGTTAAAAATGTTGATATCAATGTCCATCTTGGCCAAAACGTGGGACTCATTATTGTGGGATTACCCATCAATAATAATAAAATAAAAAACCATTGGAACATAGGATTTACATGGAGAAATTCTTTCACGAAGAAAAACCACCTACAAAAAAGAGTGCCAAGTATGTATTAATCTTCACAAATGGGATTAAAAATATACATCACACTTCACTCTTCTTTCTAATAGCAATCTGGTAACATCTATGTACCTACAACTTCTCATAAAAACTACTATTCCAAAGCCTCAATATATAAGGAAATATATATAGATACCATAAATGGTATTGTAAACCAAGTGCTAATTTACCATGGACCAAAACTAGGTACCAAATAGGTCCTATATAGACCCAAAAATAGCTCACAAATTTGGAGACACAAATTCTCATGCCCCTCACACATGCGGAATCTCCAAGAATAGTATGCAACTCACACCTTATAAAAAATTTGTCATAAACTATCATATCTTCTTAAAAGGGTTGTCAATAATTATTATCATAGATGTTGTCATTGACAAAAAATAGTCCTATTGTCATAGATATTACATCATAGGAAAAATTAGGCTTCCCTACTCAATGCCACCTTACAAATAATATTCTAAATTTCTAGGAAAATAATATTTAATTAAAAAAAAAATCCTCATGTATGGTGTCCAAGGTCCCTCTCTATGTTCCTTGGAGATACATAAAATAATAATTGACTATTAAATACTAAATTAAAGTACATTGTCTTAGGATTGCAAATTTAGTATTACTAATCCTAATATTCTCCCACTTGATATTCACATTCCAATGCCATAAAAAGAAAGAAAATTTGAATTAGGTGTTAGGAGAAGATAGGCCCATGGCCTCTATACACCAAGAGAAATTTTCTATACTCACTGATTTCTTAAGTAAATCTACAACAGTTCTTCAGTGTCAACCTTTTGTAACATGACCTTACCATTATCTACCATCTCTTTAACAAAATGGTACTAGACATAAACATGTTTAGTATGAGTATGGTACATGGGATTCTTGGACAAACAAATAGCATTCTAACTATCACATCTAATTTCAACCACCTTAGAATCAAAACCAATACCTAAACACAATCTTTATAACCATATCACCTCCTTAGCTCTGGCATGTGTAGCATCCATATACTCTACTTTAGTAGTAGACATAGAAATTGTGGGTTGCCTCTTACTCATCCAACTCATTTCACCACCAAACAAACAAAACACATAGCCACTAGTGGAACTTTGACTATCCAAGTCACCCACTCAATTTGCATCCACAAAGCCCTATATGTCCAAATACTTATCCACACTATCCATACCATGATTACATAAATAGTAATTAGAATTCCCTCACAAATATCTAAAAATCTTCTTAACATTTGAGTCTAATTCTCCTTACTAGGGTTAGACATAAACTTTCTCAAAACCCCCATTACTTGGGCATTATCTAGTCTAGTGGAAACCATTGAATACATTAGGCTACCAAAAACACTAGCACAAGGCACACTAGACATAACCTCAAAATCATCATCTAATTTGGGACACATATCTAAAGAAATCTTAGTGCAAACAAGAAATGGAATACTTGGTGGTTTACAATAATGCATTTAAAACCACTACAAAATGGTAGCAACATACTTACTCTAACTTAACCAAAATTTTCTATGTACCAAATCCCTATGGATCTCCATACTATATTTTGTAGCCCCCAAATCCTTCATATCAAATGTGCCAAAAAGTTAAGTTTTGAGCTCCATAATCATCACCTTGTTGTTACTAATAAAGACCATGTCATCCACATAAAATAAAATGATTAGAATTTGATCATTAATAATTTTGACATAAACACAATGATCCTCCTTGCTTCTAGAGAAACCCAAACTCAACTGGCCCAATTTTTATCCACAAGTGGGGAAAATAAGTATGGAAAAAGAAACCCAATTTAGAATGCAAACAAGGAACAATAAATCAACAAACTGTGGGGTGGATCCTAGAAGTGTAGAGGGATTATCAATCAAAGATTCTAGGGAAAGGGATGCAAAGGAGGATATAGCTTATGGTAATTAGTAGACCATTATGGCAATGTGCTAAATGAGCACCCCCAAAACTAAGAAATGAAATTTCTATGGTGGAATGTTAGAGGGCTTAATAATCCACATAAATATGACCTCATGACTAACATTGTTCAAGAGAATAAACTGGACCTATTACTCATACAAGAGACTAAAATGACTCTATAATAATTGCTCAAAATTGAAAGTATTTTTTTAAAAAATTGCGGTTGTCATGGGGCTAATGTTGATGGAGCCTCAAGAGGAGTTGCTACTTTGTGGAATGCAGTTGTGATGGATAGTTTTGTTTTGTGTGACAACCCCAACCATGTGGCAACCCTCTTTACCAACAAAAGAGATAATGTTAGATCACCTCTAATATTTATTCTCCTACTTCTAGGAGTGCAAGAAAAAAGTTGTGGAATAATTTCATGATCTTTAGGAGGCTACATATAAACATGAAGTGGCTTGTTATGGGATATTTCAATGTTCCACTGAGAGAAAGTGAAAAGAAAGGGGCTTCTCAAATCTCCTTGGATGGTAGAGATTATTTGGTAGACTTCATTAGTGATAACACGCTTTTGGATATGGACCTGTACAGAGTTGACTTTATGTGGTCAAAATGACAAGTGGGATCTTCTCTCATCCAGGTTAGGTTGAACTATGCCTTAATTTCCTCTAATTGGTTGCCCTTTTAAATTTTCTCTTGGTTTATCTTACCAGGATTGGTTTAGAGCACTCCCTTATAATTCTTTATGACAAATTGGGTAAGAAAAAAGGCTTCCCCTTTAGATTTGAGAAAATATGGACTAATCATCCTGATCTTAAGGATAAAATTACAGCATGGTGGAGAATCAATGTGGAAGGTATTCCAATGTATATAATTGTACCAAAAAACTCAATAATGTTAAGAACAACATTTGAATATGAAATAGAACCTCCTTTGGACACATTTTCAAAATTAAAGAGGAAGTTAAACTGAAGGTATACATGATTCAGGAAGAAATCCAAGCCAATGGTATGAATCAATATCTTATGATTAAATATAAGGAGCTCATGTCTGAGTTGCACTCTATTAGAGCCAAGGAAGAGGAATTTTGGAGACAATGATCTAGGGTAATTTGGCTTAAGGAAGGTGACTACAACACTAAATTCTTTCACCTTACTAATCTCAATCATAGATCCTCTAACAAAATCAAAAAAATATGGGTTGATGGTATTTAGATTTTTGAGGAGAATGAGATAAGTATTAAAGTTGTGGGGTTTTTCTCTAATCTGTTATCTGATGATAACTCCATTGATTTGATTACACAATCTAGAATTATCTTGATGAAATCCCTAATATGCTAAATGATTTTGATAACAAGGAGTTGGTAAAGCCCCTCATGGAGGAGGAAATTAACTTTACCACCTTTTCTTTTGAAGTTAATAAAGCACTAGGTCTAGATGGGTTTCTACACTTATTTTTCTAAATGTATTGGGATATTATCAATAAAGATATTATTAATACTACCAGGGAGTTCTTTGACAATGGGATGGTGTTGAAGGAGCTAATTCTACTTTTATAGTCCTTATTCCTAAAAAGGCAGGGGCTAATTCATTAGGAGACTACAGACCCATCAATCTTTGTAACTCCATTTATAAAATTTTCTTCAAGATTATGGCCTTGAGGCTTCAACAATTCTTGTCAAAGTTGATATCAGTACAATAGAGTGGATTTATGCATGGATGGAAGATTATAGACTCAATAATTTTCATTCGCGAGGTTCTCCATTTGTTGATGATTCGTAAAAGAGAAGGATTTTTGTTGAAGTTAGATCTTATAAAAGCTTATGACAAGGTGGCTTGGGATTTCCTTCTCAAAGTCCTAAGAAGATTTGGTTTTGGGGATAAATTCAGTAGATTGATTAATGAAATGTTTTCAATCACTAAATTTTTGGTTCTTGTCAATGGAACTCTATTTGGTTTCTTCAAGAGCTCAAGGGGTATTAGATAGGGTGACCCCATTTATCTATTTATTTTTATCATTATGGAGGAAGCATTGGGAAGGAGCTTACAAAAAGCAATTAGCAAGGGTAACTTGAAAGGCATATAACTCGCCTCCACATGTCCCCCTTGCTCTCATCAATAGTATGTGGATAATACTATCATCACATGAGAAGCCTTAGTGCCAAAAGATATGGAACTAAAAAAATCTTCTCTAACTATGAAAGAGATTTGGATCAAAAGATTAGCCTTACCAAGAGAACTATTTATTTTCCTAAATGCTCTAATTCTAAGACAACAAAAAACTACTCGTATTCTTGGGTGTCAAATGGATGTTCTTCCTTCCAAATATCTTGGCCTACCTCTTTTTAAAGGTATTATTCTAGAATCATTTTGGAATGATTTTGATGAAAGATTTTAGTGGAAGTTGGCTAGTTGTAAGGGGGGACTTCTTAGCCAGACTAGTAAAATTTAGCTTATCAAAGCTACTTTGTAAAATCTCCCTGTCTATAGTATGAGTGTGTTGAGAATTCAGGAACAAAGATTGTTGACAAGATTGAGAAAATCCAAAGAAAGCTTCTATGGGTTGTGACAGAAGAAAGGAAAAGATTTCCTCTAGTGTCTTAGGAATTAGTTTACAAACCCATGAAAAAGGTTCTTTAGGGGTAAGGAAGATTAAATAATTCAATCTATCCCTTAATGCTAAAATTACATGGAGATTGCTTTTTTTGTGAAAAAGGAGTGGATTGAAATCACCAAAAGGAAGTATCTTCAATAAAATGGGGACATTTTGAAGATCCTTTCTTGCAATGATCTATCCCTAGGATCTTTCTTATGGGAAAATATGATGTTGAGTAGATTTATTCTTAACAAGGGTATTAAATGAAAACTTGATGATGAGGTTAATATAAACTTTTGGCAAGACATGTATACTTGACTAACTCTCCTTTGTGCAAGTGTGTGTGGGTTGGTCCTATTATGAGGCCTTGCAAAATAATCCTTCACATTAAAGTTAATTATTATATTGAGGAAGAGAATGGAGTTAAAATCTGGCAATCCTTATCAACCTTTATTTCTTCCTTGGATACTATGGGGCCCATGTCTAGGTTGAAATCTATGTTGTCCTTATTCCATATTCCTCAATTCCCTTGAAGGTATGACTTAATTTGGAGAGGGTCTACCAATGGCATCTAATCAGTTTCTTTGAGGTTTGAATATTTAAAGTAATAGAGTGAACTAGCTCCTTTTTGGGCTAAGATTTGGCTTCCATAGTTGATTCCTAAAGTTAAAATTTTATTTTGGCTCTTGGCCCAAAATAAAATTCTTACTCTAGACATTATTATGAAGAGAGAATTTTCTCTCCCAAATAGATGTGCTCTATCTAAAATGATGAGTGAAAGTACCATCCACATGTTATTTGAATTCCAATTCTCTAGGGAAGTTTGGGACCCCTTCTTTCCCTCTTCAAAATTGGTTCGGTTTTTTTGGACTCTATTCAAGGCTTTTTGAAACAATGGGTTTCACCATCACAAATTCCTTCTTTAAAATTCTTGTGGGCCCTTATGCTACCCCATGTAGCTTAGGTCTATGGAAATAAATAAACAATAAGATCTTCTGGGATAAGAAATATATTGCTAGTACAGTGGTGGACATAACTGGATCAACAATTAAGGAAAATTTTGTTGGCAAGAGACACATTGTAGCTTCATGAGTGTTGTCATTGATGGAAACAAAGCTCATCCCACCCATCCGCAAGACATGGTGTGCTTATACCAAAAGTCAGATTGAAGAGTGTTATGGTCCGGTGACCAAGAACAGAGTATGCAGCAAGGTCTAACAATCAGGTCCAGTTCTCTCAGAGGGAGTATCTATGTAAAGTACAGACTTGGATAAGTCAAGAGGAGTACCTTGACTGATAGATTCTAGGGATTGAGCCTCTGATAATGAAAGAGTAAAGAGATATGAGCACCTAAGTATTGGGTTCCTGTTTAGCAGAGTAAACTGAGGAAGAACTGACCAGCAGAGCATCAGACCTTAATCCGGATGAGATATTGATGGTGATCAATCTTACTAAGGTATCATTCATGATTAACTAACATGATTGATGACTTCTATGAGCATCTCTTTGATTCGCATCACTTGATAAGCAAGGATTCAGCCAACAGACCAAGAGTATGGGAAAATAGTAAGTATTATAGATGCCGACTAGAAAGTGGATGAAATCCTTGGTGCGGATATATATACTAGATTGATTTTGGTATGAAGGTGTGTTGAGTGTGTTGTGGTCTGCTAAGAAAAGAAGAAGTACAGTGTGGAAGAAGTAAGGTAGGTCTGGTATGTGACAAGACAACAGCACCAAAGAAGAGTAAGAATGAAGTGCAACAGATTAGTATACTGAGCCTAACCAGAACTAAACTCCATCATATGTGGATGCTTCTCATCAGTTCAAGTATCTTGTTACTCTCTTTATTACTTGTAGATAGTGAGTCTCTTGTAGGCAGTGAGCCTCTTGTGAGTAGTGAGCCCCAATTGGCATGTGCCATTTTGTTCTTTCTATTCTTCTAACAGAGAATACATTCTTGGGTTAGTCACTCTGTGGTTTTTCCCTTAACAAGGTTTTCCACGTCAAAATCATTGTGTTATGTGTTTTGACTCTGTTTCTGCTTTCATGATTATGGATTCTTATTTGCTTTGATGCTACACTAGTTGTTAAAGAAGAACAGAAAGTTAAATTAATTAAGATAACTGATTCACCCCCCTCTCAATTATCAACAATTGGTATCAGAGCTAAGTTCCTCCAAATAGAGCCTAACAGCTTGAGGAAGATCTGGGAATTCAAATGGATGTGTATGGTATGAGGGAACAACTTCAGTCTGCCCTAGATGATCTTGAGCAATCTAACTCTAAAGTCAATGAATTGAAGGAAAGACTCAAACAGGCTGATGATTTCATAAATGAACTAAAAGGGAAACTGAGTATCTCTATGAGAAAGAGAAAGGATCTACTTCAGCAATTGGCAAGTCAAGGTGAAGCCAATGATACAAATGAAGATCTGAAGGAGAAAACCAAGTTATGTGAAAAGTTATCAAAAGAGGTCATTATGGTAAGACATGAAATGGAATCAGGAGTTATGAAATTCACCCAAGAAATGGAAGAGAAAAGAAAAACTGAAGATGATCTAAGACAATCTCTCAAGGAGAAATTAGAAGACTGCCACAAAATGGATAGAATAATCAGGCATCTAGAATCTGATCTTGAAGAAGCCAGAGATAATGAAGAACAACTTGAGAATCAGATTGACACTCTTAAAAGGGATCTTCAAACAACAAATGAATACAAAGAGAAATTCAAGATAAGCTCTGCTCAACTTGAAGTTCTTCTTCAAATCCAAAAGACGGTAGATGATAAGCAAGGCTTGGGGTATGAAAAAGGTGAAAGCTCCAGATCCGGTCAGAAGAACTCCATATCAGAAAATCCAAGAAACAGGCCTAGAAGACCTCTGGTAAGGCAACCAAATGCTCAAAGATATCCTTCCTTCAATGGATATTGCCACAATTGCAATAACTTTGGTCATAAAGAAAATTAGTGTAGAAGAAGAATGAATCAAACTAATTCATCCTTCTCCGAATAGTGCTTTAATTGCAAAAGGTATGGTCACAAAAATCATGAATGCAGAAATATGCAAATGAATAATTCATTCAATGGTAGATGTTTTGCATGCAATAGAATGGGACATATGGCTAAGCAGTGTAGATCAAGAGGATATCAGTCAAATATGCAAAGAAATGTTGTTTGTTACAATTGTAATAGATATGATCATATTGCCAAATTCTGCAGAAGTAAAAAAAGGGTCCGGTGCATCATAATCAAAACCAAAACAAAGGAAAAAGAAAAGTGAATGCAGATGAAATTCAAAGAGAGATGAACAAGATATGGGTAAAGAGAAGTACAGAAAATGATGGGGATGGATATACACTAGAATCTGGTGCTGATATTCCTTCCAGAAAATAAATAGAAGAGCTTTGGCTCAGGGAGAGTAACAAAAGAAAAACATTTTCCCCCAACCATCAATACGTGCTTGAAAGTGGCACATGAAAGGTTACAGACTAAAAGGGCTCTCAGAGAAACATCTAAATAACCCTTTGGGAAGATATGGAAGATCTAAAATGATATTGAAGAGGTTAATCATCTAAGATTAATCTTGTTTAATAGTCATCCAATAAGAACAAGTTTTTCACAGTTAGATCCGGTATGATTCAAATTTGAGGTATCTTGATCTGTGGATAGATCAAATGTTTGGAGAAAGGAAGATAGATTTTCATCAATCACCAAGATTAACTCTAAATGTATCTTACTGATCCGGAAAAGATCCTTCTCAGAACAAGGAGAACAAGGCAACCGAAATAACATAAGTTGCACATTTAATGCAATATGGAATTAGGGTTTGCTCAGAGATAAAAGGGTTTATTTTCTTGTCACTTGTACATTTGTACTCGATAAGAAGAGAAAAAGAGCTCTGCAAACAAATTATCTCAAGCCTCTCAAAGATCAACCACATAAGACAATTCTTCCAGCAATCTAATCCAACTCATTCTGTGAAACCTAGAAGAGCAAAAAAGTATTCCTTGCTCTTGATCAAACTCTCTCTCTGAATCTTTAAGATGGCTACTCCGAATGCTGTAAAGATTTTTGATAGGCCTCGCCCCAAATTTAAGAAACATCCCTACAAATCTCTAGAAGTGGATCCCTTAGGGGCATTTTCCAACATTCTGCATGGGGTTTTGCATGTTGAAGATGTCAGGGCATATGTTCATGCAAACATTGAAGATTTTGGGGAATCCAAGCTATCAGATATCTATCACAATCAGTTAATAGATGACTCATTTGAACCCAAACCATAGTATAAGGCTATCCGGGACAAACATTTTGCACAATGCATTCATTTCCCCTATTTTACAGAAGATGAATGGGTCTGGTATGTTCTAAGTAGAATGCATGATAACTTTATATGGTTGACAAGGCCATTCAAGATAACCAAGGATGCCATTAGGGTAGTTACCAGATTGCACTTATCCGGTGGGATACCTGCTCTCAAATCTGTCAAGAATCAGATAGTGAGTGAGGCAACCGGATCAAAATTTGACAAGAGAGCAATGACAATTGAAGATATCACTGATCTGGATATCAAATTTGCATCCATGATAATTGGTTACAAGATATATCACTCCAATAGGGAAAACTCAGTACCCAGAACTATAATTTATATAGCTAATCAAATGCTAAAAGAAAATACTGACTATGATCTTTGTGAACTTCTTCTAAGCTAACTATTAGAGAACCTTCAAAATATCAAAAAGGACAAGAAGAACTCATTTAAGTATGGTGGGCTGATATTATGTTTATTCTTCTACTTCATGAATGAGCTTCCCGGATCCAGTGGTTGGGTATGGCAGAATGATAGACCTATAGCCATTCAAATCAGAGATTATATACATGGGCTTGGTGATGCCAAGGCACAAAATATAGCACTCTGGGGCTATTTCAAGAACTTTCAGAGTATGATGCAACCGAGAGAGAGAATTCCCCAATGTCTAGTTGAAAAGTATAAGGATACAATATGCTTTATGGTAGAAACTGATCAATGCCTAATGGAGGCAGTAGAGCTAAGGACAGTCTGGATCATGCCAATGGGGTATGAAGTAGATGAGAAAATTGTAGAGCTACATGTTCAACACATGCTTAGTCAACCCAAGGAGCCTAAGGCAGAAAGGTTTGGAACCTTTGAGGAGCTAAGTGTGAAGATCCATGTGGAGCTTAGACAATCGGAGATGAAGAGAAAAGTGAGAAAAGAAGTAGAGAATGTTGGCAAAAGGTATGGCATATCAAAAGAGGCACTTGATGCAAACAGAGAGAAGATGGAAAGGGCAGAGAAAGAAAAGGAAGAAGCAGAAAAGAAGAGTACTCCAGTAGAAGCCCCCTCCCGAACCAAATCCTCTAAGAGCTCAAAGGCATCAAAACTAGAAGTAAAATCATCCGATAAAAGAGAAAAGAGAACTAAGACAAAGGCTACAAGATCATACACAAGCCTCAAAGATGATGAAGAGATAGAATCTGATGAAGAGATCAAGAAGATGAAGAAGAAGAAGAAGAAAGTATCCGGAGAATCCTCTACTGGTCTAGACAAGGAAGAAGAAAAGATAGATAAAAGTGTTGAGAAGCCTACTCTTGACGATATCATCAAGGCAATTACTGTGGATGGAAACCTGAAAACATTAACAGAATTCTATGATGAATGTAGTGAAGCTGACTAGAAGATCCTGCAAGATGCCACAGTCAAGTATTTGAATAACTACAACAAATCTTTCATCGAAATCATATCCCTAATTCCTAAAAGCCTTGAGAAGGAACTTGAAATCAGAAAGAATAATGCTAAAGCAAAGGATATGGAGATCTAGGAATAGATAGCCATTCAACTCTATCCTTCCATCACTCCTAAGCAAAAGAATATGATCTTCAAAGATTGCAAGGATGAGTTCTAGAGCAAAGCTAGGATGAATCAGCTTATGCTTGGAGAAACTGACAAGGTGGATAAAGAAACAAAAGACATCCTCCGGAATGCATACAAAAGATTCAATATTCCTATTATAGAGGACTTAGGTGATGATCCCTCGGCCATGGATGACAAAGAAGAATCTACTGAGACAGTGGCAAAAGAGGCAAAGGAGACAAGTGAAGAGAAAGCTAAAAACTTAGATTCCTCTGCTCCGGAAGAAGAAGTTCATGAAGAAGAAGACACTTCTCTTTCGGATCCTCCTACATACTCCAGAATTGAAGGAGAAGAAAGAAAATAAGAGAGCATCAGTCAAGAAGAACAAGTAAAGGGAAGTGAAGAAGGTCAAACAGAAAAGACCACAGATGATAGTATTAAGGCTGCAGAAGGGGAGAAAACCCTGTCACCGGCAAGAGACATAGCAGAAGTAGTCAAAGATTTCTTAATGAAAGAGATGATGGAATTTGATGAACCAGAACTTCTTCAAGGACCATTCAATTTGGACTCTCTCTCTCTCCAGTTCAAACCATGAAGCTAGCATCCTTTACTTCAGCAAAGGCAAAAGAAAAACTTTTGAAGTCTGACATGGAAGACTACAAGCTCATAGAAACTGCATCCGGTGTATTGGAGAAAATCATGCCATCCTTCCAAAAGGATCCTTCAGCCTCCACATCCGGTAATCTAAAGTCTCTTGTGAATTCTGTTCATTCACATTTTGATTCCTTAGAAAAGTTAGTAGAAGAAAAGGTCTGGAAGGAGTTTTTGGAAAAGAGACTCTCTGAAGTACAAGGTCTAATAAAAAATGATAGGAGAGTTATGGATATTGGAATAAAACGTTTAGAAAATGCTCTTAAAGATGGCGGAGATATCTATAAATTTTGTTTATCTTGGCCTAAAGTGACCAAGGATATTGAGAAGAAAGTAAAAGAGCAAAAGGATAAACTATTAAGTTTATCTCAAAGTTTTGATCCTCTCTCCTCCTCCATAGTAAATCAAGAGTGTCAGACTATTGCAGTCATAGATGAAATAAAGAAGCTTGAGAAGGAAAAGAAAAATAAAATAAACAAGTTAAGTAAACTTAGAGGGATCATCATTCCTAAGTTAGAGGCCATGCATGAGGCCCTAACTGATGGTCAGGCCACAGCCCGGACCAATGATCCATCAGATCTTAAGAAGGCAGAAGCGTTTGCATTCCTGTTGAGTGGTCACATCTCAATTTTGGACAGGATGAAGCAGAGTTGGGCTACAGAAGTTATACAGTTGAAAAATACTTTTATAGACATACTTAAGTACATGTAAGTACAACTTGTATATACACTTATGCGGATATGTATATATTGTTTTTCTTAAAAATTTTGGTGTGCGGACCCTACCCTTTGCCATTGATGTCAAAGGGGAAGTAAGGAGCAGTGAAATGTGGAATCCAACTAAGGGGGAGCTCCGGTAAAGTGTACATTAGAACAGAGCATCAGCTAAGGGGGAGTGTAGTGTGACACTTAGTCATTTTTCACTAAATGTTGCCATCAATGCCAAAGGGGGAGATTGTTGGCAAGAGACACATTGCAGCTTCATGAGTGTTGTCATTGATGGCAACAAAGCTCATCCCACCCATCCGTAGGACATGGTGTGCTTATACCAGAAGTCAAATTGAAGAGTGTTATGGTCCGGTGACCAAGAACAGAGTATGTAGCAAGGTCCGACAATCAAGTCCGGATCTCTCAGAGGGAGTATCTATGTAAAGTGCAGACTTAAGGAAGTCAAGAGGAGTACCTTGACTAATAGATTCCAGGGATTGAGCCTCCGATAATGAAAGAGTAAAGAGATATGAGCACCTAAGTATTGGGTTCCTATTTAGCAGAGTAAACTAAGGAAGAACTAACCGGCGGAGCATCAGACCTTAATCCAGATGAGATATTGATGGTGATCAAGATTACTAAGGTATCAATCATGATCGACCGACATGATTGATGACTTCTATAAGCATCTCTTTGATTCGTATCACTTGATAAGCAAGGATTCAGCCGACAGACCAAGAGTTTGGGAAAATAGTAAGTATTCTGGATGCCGACTAGAAAGTGGATGAAATCCTTGGTGCGGATATATATACCAGATTGATTTTGGTATGAAGGTGTGTTGAGTGTGTTGTGGTGTGTGAAGAAAAGTAGAAGTGCAGTGTGGAAGCAGTAAGGCAGGTCCGGTATGTGACAGGACAACAGTACCAAAGAAGAGTAAGAATGAAGTGCAACAAATCAGTATACTGAGCCTAACTAGAACTAAACTCTAGCATATGTGGATGCTTCTCATTAGTTCAAGTATCTTGTTACTCTCTTTATTACTTGTAGATAGTGAGTCTCTTGTAGGAAGTGAGCCTCTTGTGAGCAGTGTGCTCGGGCAGTGAGCCCCAATTGGCATGTGCCATTTTGTTCTTTCTATTCTTCTAACAGATAATACATTCTTAGGTTAGTCACCCCGTGGTTTTTCCCTTAACAGGGTTTCCCATGTCAAAATCATTGTGTTATGTGTTTTGACTTTATTTCTTCTTTCATGATTATGGATTCTTATTTGCTTTGATGCTACACTAGTTGTTAAAGAAGAGAAAAAAGTTCAATTAATTATGATAACTGATTCACCCCCCTCTCAATTATCAACAAATTTATGATAGGAATAAAAGAGATCTCTAAGGCTTAGAAATTTGGAGTCTCTAAATCAAACCTTGAGATAGTCATGGCTTGGAACATTAATTTTGATATATCTATTGTTGTTATATGGAGCCTAATCAGACTCGAAGGTTAAATTTACCCCACTTTTATCAGCTCGGTTTCCAGCCAAATTCCTACAGGGTCAAGGGGCAGCGCCCCTTGCGGGGTCCATGTTTTAAGAGGTTGGATAATGACAGCTACATTATTTTATGTTTATATGTTGATGACATGCTTGTAGCTGGGTCTAACATGGATCGCATAAGAGAATTAAAACAATAGTTAGCACAGTCATTTGATATGAAGGATTTGGGGGCAGCAAAACAAATCCTTGGTATGAAAATTTGCAGAGATAGGAAGAACAGAAAATTGACTCTATCTCAGGCTGCTTATATTGAAAAGGTGTTGCAGAGATTCCATATGGAGAATGCAAAAGCTGTAAGTACACCTTTGCCTAGTCATTTGAAATTGACCAAGGAGATGTGTCCTAAGACACAAGAGGAGGAAGAAAAAATGTCCAAGATACCATATGCTTCAGCTGTAGGAAGTTTAATGTATGCCATGGTATGCACGAGATCGGATATTGCAAAAATTGTAGGAGTCGTTAGCAGGTATATGAGTCATCCTAGATTAGAGCATTGGAATGCGGTAAAATGGATTCTTAGATATTTGAGAGGTACATCCAATAAACACTTATGTTTTGGGGGCTCTACTACTAATTTAGCAGGTTATGTAGACTCAAATTTGGCAGGGGATATTGATACCAGGCAGAGTACTACATGTTATGTCTTTACTGTAGGTGGAACAACGGTGAGTTGGATTTCGAGGTTGCAAAAGGTAGTTGCTTTATCCACCACAGAGGTAGAATATGTAGCTGAAACAGAGGCAAGTAAGGAGATGATATGGTTGCAATCTTTCATAAAAGAATTGGGCAAACAATAGGTTAATAGTTATTTGTTTACAGACAGCCAGAGTGCCATACATCTTGCAAAGAATTCTACCTTGCATTCAAAGACCAAACACATATAGTTGAGGTATCACTTCATTCGGTCAGTGTTGGATGATGGACAGTTAAGGTTGGAAAAGATACATACAGATGATAATCTAGGGGATATGTTTACAAAGGCAGTGACAAGGGAGAAGTTGAGCTCCTCTTCAGCTTCGGTTGATCTTCTAGACTGAAAACAACAAAAACAGAACAGCAAAGTCTAGGGTGCTTATTTCCAGTGGGAGCTACAGGGTTAGTGGTGTTATGATCAGTCTCCAAGTGGGAGATTGTTGTTATATGGAGCCTAATCAAACTTGAAGGTTAAATTTACCCCACTTTTATCGGCATGGTTTCCCCCCAAATTCCTACGGGGTCAAGGGGCAGCGCCCCTTGTGGGGGTTTGGGGACAGTGCCCCCAAGACGGGGTCAAGGGACAGTGCCCCTTACGAGGTCTAGGGGCAGCGCCCCTAGCACATTCCTTGTCATGATACAGGGTGGGGTCGAGGGGCAATGCCCTCGCGAGAGCTTGGGGGCAGTAGCCCCGAAACCTCACACAGTTTTCTATTATTTTATAAAGGCATCGGGAGTTATTTTTTCATCGACCGACATAAAAAAAACCTATTTTGTAACCAACAAAAAGCATGATAAAAAGCAGCTAAGGGTTAGGGTTTTGATATTGTATTGTAGCATTTTGCAACAGTATTGAGTTGCAGGGATTGCTGATTGAAATCAGTTTGATTTACTAGATAATAATATTGGACTCTTTGTTTGGTGGATGTAGCCTAAGTTTGGGTGAACCACGTTAAAACTTGTCTCTCGCTATTATTATTTTTGTGTATTTCCATTCCTCTGTTTAATCTGTATTTGCATTTAATTGATATCTTCTGCCGGCTAACCCTAACATCTATTCCTCTCAAAGAGTCAAAATGTCAAAGATTAGGTGTGGTTTGGACCTCCTCCTTGTAACTAGAGCAGAGTGAACTTTGATATGACCTTGAAAGGTAACTTGAGACTAGCAGGTGCTAGTGGTGTTCTTAGAGATCACAAAGGTAAGCTTATTTCTACTTTTTCTATTCACCTAGGATAACAAACTAATCATTGTGTAAAAGAGGCTACAACATTTAATGTACTATTTAGATGGCTTATCAAATATGTCATGCCCACTTTTCATGTCCATTCACCCAACCTTATAATTTGATAAAGCCAACAGATAACAAATACTGTAACAATTCCACAACTCAATTACACACTTAAAGGAGGTTAAATCCTCCACTCCAAGGCTACAATTTTAACAACTATTTCCAGAGAGATTCTCCCCTCTAAAACTTTTACACAATGAATCATTAAAAGACCAAGCTTTCATTACATACAAGAAGATATGACATTTTCTTAACAAGGCAAGACTATCTTCAAATCCTTTTCACATGCTCCTTCCGTAGCCTGCAAAACAACAAGGGGAAAAATCGGCAACCATCTAGGTCTCCTTCCTACCATCGTCCCGCAAGAGGGACACCCCCGAGCTATGGAGACCATCCTCATACCAAGGTAAGTAGACAACCCAACACTTCTCAATCATAGATCAACAACAACAAGCAATTAACACACATTCCCCATGGCTTACTCACATTACTTTGACTCAGCTTAGGTGAGTTCAAGGAGGGTAGGGGAGTAGAGAATCTCTATCCCTAGGTGTCATCTCTTGGCTAACATAACAACATGCATTCAAGGCATTTCTCTTAACAAGAAAACAAGATGACCCGAGGAGGGTCACACCTCCCCTTCCCCATACAAGATGAGCATTGCCTTCCAACTGGAAGTAGCTCTTTCCACACCCAAATTAAACCCCAAACAATAATAGAAAACACAAGAAGACATTTGCAACACATGCAACAAGCAAGAGGCAACACACACATAACAAGCAAAAGATCAACAAGAGTGTAGACTTGTTCACCAACCTTCCAAAGCCCAAATATGGAAGAATTTTGATGAAGAGCTCCACTCTAGCCTCCTTCTCCCAAGTCTCCTTCTTTCCACCATAGTCCCACCTTCCCTTCCTCTCCTCCTTCTTTCTCTTTTAAACTAAATCCCTCCATTATACTAATTTCCTAGTGGAAATAAACAATTAATCCACAACTCATCCACTATTCTAGTGGCCATAAAACAAATAACCCCCATTCACTAGGTTCCCCACTATAGTCCTTTTAATAACACATGGATAATTTAAAATTCATTAAGTAAAATAAAACACAAATGGAGTGGATGACACACTACCTCCAATAAGGAAACCCCACCTAAAAGAGAGGCACATGGAGACAACACTCCATTATTAGGGAATCATGGAGATATTTTAAGACTTATAGGTGGCCTGAGTGTGGATTCTACTTACCCCATTGTCCCCCATGCTTCCAAATTCGTCACTTAACTTCACTGTGAAGTTTAAGTGACCATATGGAAGTTAACCCAGGGTTATCCTAGCCCAAAAGGTCCCTAGACCCATGGGGTATAACCCAAGGTTGATTTATGCCTAGTTAGAACTCCCAGAGTCAAATAAAACACAAGATAAAGGGTCAAAGAGAAATAAAATTTAGACAAGATTAAAACAACATTTCTTACAACACTTAACATAATAAAAGTAAATCAGAAGATAACCCTTATTCCCTTGACCTCATGCAACATTAACACATTACAACATTACAACAATCTCCAAACACGAGGTTGATCTTAGTTCCTCATTGAACTAGATCGCCTTACAAGGGATACAACATAGGTATGAGATGGTCTCATGTATATGTGGTTTCGTTAGTAATACCTGCACACTCAAACTCGAAGTTAATAACTTATCAAGGTATCATAGCCAAAGCACATATAACGTATCATTGCACAATTATTTCCTTAAAATTTAGTTAGGTTTAATAACAAGATACAAGATTAATAATCTCTCAATCATAAACATAACAGAAATAGCATAGCAATTAGTCTCATGAACAGTTGTGTAAAGAGTAGGCCTCAAATCACACGCATTCACGCGTGTCATGTCCACATTCGTCATGTGGTTATGATACGAACTATCAAAAAAATTTCCTTTACTACCCTGTAAACCCCCTCGCACATGTAAGTGTGCTCGACGGCGTACGCTTAAGGCAAAAACAATATAGTTGACGGCAGCATACCAAATACATGTGCGCACACCCTAGACAAGGATATGCGTGGTTCCCTGACTTAGGTTAATCTCACGAATTATATTTGAACAATAGTTGTTTTAGGAGATAGATCATTTTTCAGTAAAGCACGGTCATTTGTTCTTCTTTCCATTTTCTAGAATTTGTAATGCCCCAACATGTAACCCAAAGATAAGTCAACTAACACAAGACAAAGGCAGAGATTTTTTTTTTTTTTACAGAGTTAACCAATTTAACATAGTCTGATACAACAAGTTACTACTGCTCTAGGGATAACATGATTGCATTAATGAAATTAAGCAATAACCAACAAGTTAAATAACTCATTCTAAATAAGATTACATTACAAGATCTAACAATCGTTGTATGTTCTAAATCTGAATACACAAGATGGATACACTCACGCACAAGTAGTAATGTCTACCCCAGAAAATTATAGTGATTAACCATAATGGAATCAACGAAATAATAGAAACAATTTACAAGATTACACTTAGTAAATTTCAAAATTACATAACGGTGTATATCAATACTCATTGAATATGAAATGTAAGCTACCACTTTTCAATTAAATTTATACACATTTATACACAGTTACCTGTACTACCAGATCATCATCTATTCATCAAAAGAGAAGGTGCCTCCTTAGCTCTTGTATCCTGCATGTCAACAGACCTCAACTGCACATCTAATAAAACATTAGTCCTTATTAATCACATAATTCAAATTTTAATTACATCAATGGCAAGCCTAAGGCCCTAATAATAAGCGTGAAATTAAGTGACGAATTTTGCAAGCATGGGGACAATGAGATGAGTGGAATCCACATTCAGGCCCACTTCCAAGTCATGGAGCAACTCCATGATTCCCTAATAATTGAGTGCTTGTCTCCTTGTGCCTCTTTTTTGGTGGGGTTCCCCTTATTGAGGGTGGTGTGTCACCCACTCTCTCTTATTTTAGTTTACTTATTGTATTTTATTTCTACATGTGGGCTATAATAGGAGACCTCTTGTGTGAGGATATTTTTTAATTCCACTCGAGATAGTGGAGATATTTTATTAATTCCACTTGGGATAGTGGGGATATTTTATTAATTCCACTTGGAATAGTGGGGTTATTTAAATATTACATCTTTTAAAAAATAAATTTTTAATTCATCCACTATGAATTTAAAATTCATAAATAATGTGAGCCCTTGATATCAACTCTTGATCCTCACCTTCCATTCCCTTCTCCAAAAATCTATAAATGAGACCCTTCTCTAAGCAATTAAGAAGACAGGAATTTTACAGGGGACATCATTTTTTTGTAGGTAAACTTCATTCTTGCAAGAGAGGACTTCATTCTTGCAAGGGGACTTCATTCTTGCATCCTCATCATGCCCAATTTCCTCTAGGAATTATTCTTCTCGCATCCTCATAATGCCCAATTATTTCTCTATTCTTCTCTTCATAGCTTCATAATGCCGAAATTATTCTAGCCATCCTATATCCTCCATTCATTATCCCTTGCTTGTGATCATAGAGAGAATATTTTTGGGGTTGATTATTGTGGAAAAGGAGTTATTGTGGAAAAGAAGGAGATTTTAGAGAAGGAGGCTAGAGTGGAGCTTTTCATCAACTTTCATTCCATAATTGGGCTTTAGAAGGTTGGTGAATCAAGTCTACTCTCTTGTGTATCTGTTGTTTTATATGTATGTTTGTTTCTTGCTTGTTGAATAAGTTTGCAAATGTCTTTTATGAGTATTCTATTATTGTTTTGGGGTTTTGTGTGTTGGGTGTAGAAAAAGCTCCTTCCAGTTGGAAGGCAATGCTCATCTTGTATAGGGAAGGGGAGGTGTGACCCTCCTCGGGTGTCATGTGGTTCTTGTTATATGAAATGCCTTGAGGGCAAGTTGGTATTGTTTTAGCCTTAAGGGCTTAAAGGCTTTGAGAGCCTAATAGGATATCCCTAGTAATTTTGAGTAATTGGAAGGCTAGAGGCCCTGTGGAAGAATAAATTGTTGGCTTGAGGCCTTGTGATAAATTGTGATAAATTGTGTAAAGGATGACACCTAGAGGTAGAGATGTCTACTTCCCTACCCTCCCTGAACTCACCTAAGCTGAGTCTTTGTATTGTGAGTCAAACCTTGAGGGTGTGTGTATTATTTGATTTGTTGTTGTTGTTCAATGTTGTGATGTGTTTTAGTCTATTCTACCCTGGGTATGTGGATGGTCTCCCTAGCTCGGGGATGACCCTCTTGTGGGTCTACAGTAGGGAGGAGAGCAGCTTGTATGGTGTTTCTTTCCTTGTGTGTTATGCAGGTATTATTGGAGCTTATTGTGAAGCTTGGAGAAGATTATTGGATCTTAGAAAATATTTTTTTTCCTTAAGTCTTAAGGAGAGCCTGATCTTTTTATAGCTCCTTCCTTGTCGATTTTCCAAAAGGAAAAAATTATCTCCCTATTGTTGTATAAATTGTTATTTTTACACACACCCTAGACAAAGATATGCGTGGTTCCCTGACTTAGGTTAATCTCGCAAATTATATTTGAACAATAGTTGTTTTAGGAGATAGATCATTTTTCAGTAAAGCACGGTCATTTGTTCTTCTTTCCATTTTCTAGAATTTACTACTAATTTCTTCTCCTTCAGACTTAGCATTTTCAACCAAGCTCGTTCATTTGCCCTCTCTTCCGTTTCTCTGAAATTTAATTTAAATATATAGATATATAGATATATACCGCCATTATCTCAGTTCACTTAACTCTCAATTTCATTAATAAGCTCCTTAACTATAAAGAAAGTATAGAATAATTCATTAAAAACAGAGTAATGCGTTAATTTTGTTTTTGCAAATATAAACATTGTATTTCCGAATTGCAACTCTGAGTTTAAGCATCTATTCAATTCGTATTATACATTATGCATAAATAAATCCCACTTTCCTTGATTTAAGATTTCTATTTCAAGTCAAATGTTTTAAACTACATGTAGTTTGCCTTCAAATGAATAGTGAAAAGTGAATAATAAAAGTAACTAGTGAATAGTAAAAGTGAATAGTGAATAGTGAAAAGTGAATAGTAAATAGTGAAAAGTGAATAGTGACAGTGAATAGTGAATAGTGAATAGTAAAAGTGCATAGTAAAAGTTAAAAGGTCCCCATCCTAGGATGAGACCCTCAAGGTGGTAGTAATTTCAAAAGCAATACTGCAACCCAAATTTTATTTATTTTATGGTGGGGATATTTTTTAATATTTTTACAAACTTAATTAAAACATCAACGAACTCATAATGTTGCAAGTAGAAGAAGAAGAAACTAGATAATTTTAATATCCTTTTAAAAATAAATTTTCTTTTTTTTTTATTATTTCTAAAATGGTAAAACTTAATGAACAAGAAAATTACAATTATCAGCCCAAGAACAGAGAGGATTTCCTCACAACTCCAAAAATAACAATTTATACAACAATAGAGAGATAATTTTCTCCTTTTAGAAAATCGACAAAGAAGGAGCTATAAAAGATCGGGCTCTCCTTAAGACTTAAGGAAAAAAAAAATTTTAAGATCCAATAATCTTCTCCAAGCTTCACAATAAGCTCCAATAATACCTGCATAACACACAAGAAAAGAAACACCACACAAGCTACTCTCCTCCCTACCGTAGACCCGCAAGAGGGTCACCCCCGAGCTAGGAAGACCATCCACATACCTAGGGTAGAATAGACTGAAACACATCACAACATTGAACAACAACAATAAATCAAATAATACACACACCCTCAAGGTTTGACTCACAATACAAATACTTAGCTTAGGTGAGTTTAAAGAGGGTAGGGAAGTAGACATCTCTACATCTAGGTGTCATCCTTTACACAATTTATCACAAGGCCTCAAGCCAACAATTTATTCTTCCACATGGCCTCTAGCTTTCCAATTACTCAAAATTACTAGGGATATCCTATTAGGCTCTTAAAGCCTTTAAGCCCTCAAGGCTAAAACAATACCAACTTGCCCTCAAGGCATTTCATATAACAAGAACCACATGACACCCGAGGAGGGTCACACCTCCCCTTCCCTATACAAGATGAGCATTGCCTTCCAACTGGAAGGAGCTCTTTCTACACCCAACACACAAAACCCCAAAACAATAACAGAATACTCATAGAAGACATTTGCAAACTCATTCAACAAGCAAGAAACAAACATACATATAAAATAACAGATACACAAGAGAGTAAACTTGATTCACCAACCTTCCAAAGCCCAATTATGGAATGAAAGTTGATGAAGAGCTCCACTCTAGCCTCCTCCAAAATCTCCTTCTTTTCCACAATAACTCCTTTTCCACAATAATCAACCCCAAAAATATTCTCTCTATGATCACAAGCAAGGGATAATGAATGGAGGATATAGGATGGCTAGAATAATTTTGGCATTATGAGGCTATGAAGAGAAGAATAGAGAAAGAATTGAGCATTATGAGGATGCCAGAAGAAGAATTCCTAGAGAAAATTGGGCATGATGAGGATGCAAGAATGAAGTCCCCCTACAAGAATGAAGTCCTCTCCTGCAAGAATGAAGTTCACCTGTAAAAAAAATGAAGTCCCCTGCAAAATTCCTGTCTTCTTAATTGCTTAGAGAAGGGTCTCATTTATAGATTTTCGGAGAAGGGAATGGAAGGTGAGGATCAAGAGTTGAGATCAAGGGTTCACATTATTTGTAAATTTTAAATTCATAGTGGATGAGTTAAAAATTTATTTTTTAAAAGATGTAATATTTAAATAACCCCACTATCCCAAGTGGAATTAATAAAATATCTCCATTATCCCAAGTGGAATTAATAAAATATCCCCACTCAAGAGGTCCCCCATTATAGCCCACATGTAGAAATAAAATGCAATAAGTAAACTAAAATAAGAGAGAGTGGGTGACACACCACCCTCAATAAGGGGAACCCCACCAAAAAAGAGGCACAAGGAGACAAACACTCCATTATTAGGGAATCATGGAGTTGCTCCATGACTTAGAAGTGTGCCTAAATGTGGATTCCACTCATCTCATTGTCCCTATGCTTCCAAAATTCGTCACTTAACTTCACCCTGAAGTTGAAGTGACCATATGAAGGTTATCCCAAGGTTATCCTAGTCAAAAAGGTCCATAGACCCATAGGGTATAACCTAGGGTTGATTTAAACTTAGTTAGGACTCCCCGAGTCAAGTAAAAACACAAGAAGAAGGTCAAAAAGAAATAAAGTTTAAAAAAGATTTAAAACAACATTTCTTACAACACTTATTATAATAAAAGTAAATCAGAAGATAGCCCTTATTCCCTTGACCTCATGCAACATTAACATATTAAAACATTACAACATTTTTCTAAAACACAAGGTTGATCACAAGGGATACAACATAGGTATGGGATGATCTCCTGTACATGTGGTTTCGTTAGTAATACCTGCACACTCAAACTTGAAGTCAATAACTCATAAATATATCATAGCCGAAGCAATTAAAATACATGCATAACTAAACATTCTACCATATAACATCCTGAAATCACATTCTAACATTAACCATTCATCATTTACTTAAATACAACATCTAACTATCATCGCACAATTGTTTTCTTAAAATCACTTAGGTTTAATAATCAAGAATTCAGGATCAACTGTCTCTCAACATATAAATAATAGCAATATCACTGCAAATAGTCTCATGAACAGTAGTGTAAAAAGTAGGTCTCACATCCTCTCCCTCTAAGATTGTATTTCCTCCTGGAAGTCATCAAAAAGGTGAAGGTAAAGCGTCTTCAGTCTCGTAGCATCTTCCCATGTTGCAGTGACCTCATCGTACATATCCCATTGGACCCTAACCTGGTCCAGCTCTGGACCTCGAAGGCCCAGCGTCCGACGAGCCAATATGCATATTGGCTCCAAATCCAGTTGTCCGTCCGCCTCTACCTGAAGAGTACTCCAATCTAATACGTGAGATAAGTCAGATATATAATGACGTAAAACTGAAAAATGAAAGACATCATGGATATGAAACAGGCTAGGTGGCAAGGCTAAACGGTAGGAAGTACAATCTTAGGGGGAGAGGATGTGAGACCTACTTTTTACACTACTGTTCATGAGACTATTTGCAGTGATATTGCTATTATTTATATGTTAAGAGACTGTTGATCCCAAATTCTTGATTATTAAACCTAAGTGATTTTAATAAAACAATTGTGCGATGATAGTTAGATGTTCTATTTAAGTAAATGATGAATGGTTAATGTTAGAATGTGATTTCAGGATGTTATATGGTAGAATGTTTAGTTATGCATATATTTTAATTGCTTCGGCTATGATATCTTTATGAGTTATTGATTTCGAGTTTGAGTGTGCAAGTATTACTAACGAAACCACATATACAAGAGATCATCCCATACCTATGTTGTATCCCTTGTGAGCCGATCTAGTTCCATAAGGAACTAAGATCAACCTTGTGTTTTAGAAAAATGTTGTAATGTTTTAATATGTTAATGTTGCATGAGGTCAAGGGAATAAGGGCTATCTTCTAATTTACTTTTATTATGATAAGTGTTGTAAGAAATGTTGTTTTAAATCTTGTTTAAACTTTATTTCTTTTTGACCTTCTTCTTGTGTTTTTACTTGACTCGGGGAGTCCTAACTAAGTTTAAATCAACCCTAGGTTATACCCTATGGGTCTAGGGACCTTTTTGACTAGGATAACCTTGGGATAACCTCCATATGGTCACTTCAACTTCAGAGTGAAGTTAAGTGACGAATTTTGAAAGCATGGGGACAATGAGATGAGTGGAATCTACATTCAGGCCCACTTCCAAGTCATGGAGCAACTCCATGATTCCCTAATAATGGAGTGCTTGTCTCCTTGTGCCTCTTTTTTGGTGGGGTTCCCCTTATTGATGGTGATGTGTCACCCACTCTCTCTTATTTTAGTTTACTTATTGTATTTTATTTCTACATGTGGGCTATAATGGGGGACCTCTTGAGTGGGGATATTTTATTAATTCCACTTGGGATAGTGGAGATATTTTTTAATTCCACTTGGGATAGTGGGGATATTTTTTAATTCCACTTGGGATAGTGGAGATATTTTATTATTCCACTTGGAATAGTGAGGTTATTTAAATATTACATCTTTTAAAAAATAAATTTTTAATTCATCCACTATGAATTTAAAATTCATAAATAATGTGAGCCCTTGATCTCAACTCTTGATCCTCACCTTCCATTCCCTTCTCTGAAAATCTATAAATGAGACCCTTCTCTAAGACATTAAGAAGACAGGAATTTTGCAGGGGACTTCATTTTTTTTGTAGGTGAACTTCATTCTTGTAGGAGAGGACTTCATTGTTGCAGGGGAACTTCATTCTTGCATCCTCATCATGCCCAATTTCCTCTAGGAATTCTTCTTCTGGCATCCTCATAATGCCTAATTCTTTCTCTATTCTTCTCTTCATAGCCTCATAATGCTGAAATTATTCTAGCCATCCTATATCCTCCATTCATTATCCCTTGCTTGTGATCATAGAGGGAATATTTTTGGGGTTGATTATTGTGGAAAAGGAGTTATTGTGGAAAAGAAGGAGATTTTGGAGAAGGAGACTAGAGTGGAGCTCTTCATCAACTTTCATTCCATAATTGGGCTTTGGAAGGTTGGTGAATCAAGTCTACTCTCTTGTGTATCTGTTGTTTTATATGTATGTTTGTTTCATGCTTGTTGAATGAGTTTGCAAATGTCTTCTATGAGTATTCTGTTATTGTTGTGAGGTTTTGTGTGTTGGGTGTAGAAAAAGCTCCTTCCAGTTGGAAGGCAATGCTCATCTTGTATAGGGAAGGGGAGGTGTGACCCTCCTCGAGTGTCATCTAGTTCTTATTATATGAAATACCTTGAGGGCAAGTTGGTATTGTTTTAGCCTTGAGGGCTTAAAGGCTTTGAGAGCCTAATAGGATATCCCTGGTAATTTTGAGTAATTGGAAGGCTAGAGGCCCTGTGGAAGAATAAATTTTTGGCTTGAGGCCTTGTGATAAATTGTGATAAATTGTGTAAAGGATGACACCTAGAGGTAGAGATGTCTACTTCCCTACCCTCCCTGAACTCACCTAAGCTGAGTCTTTGTATTGTGAGTCAAACCTTGAGGGTGTGTGTATTATTTGATTTGTTGTTGTTGTTCAATGTTGTGATGTGTTTCAGTCTATTCTACCCTGGGTATGTGGATGGTCTCCCTAGCTCGGGGGTGACCCTCTTGCAAGTCTACGGTAGGGAGGAGAGCAGTTTGTGTGGTGTTTCTTTCCTTGTGTGTTATGCAGGTATTATTGGAGCTTATTGTGAAGCTTGGAGAAGATTATTGGATCTTAGAAAATATTTTATTTTCCTTAAGTCTTAAGGAGAGCCTGATCTTTTATAGCTCCTTCCTTGTCGATTTTCCAAAAGGAGAAAATTATATCCCTATTGTTGTATAAATTGTTATTTTTGGAGTTGTGAGGAAATCATCTATGTTCTTAGGCTGATAGTTGTAATTTTCTTGTTCATTAAGTTTTACCATTTTAGAAATTAAAAAAAAGAAAAGAAAATTTGTTTTTAAAAGGATATTAAAATTATCTAGTTTCTTCTTCTTCTACTTGCAACATTATGAGTTCGTTGATGTTTTAATTAAGTTTGTAAAAGTATTAATAAATATCCCCACCATAAAATAAATAAAATTTGGGCTGCAGTATTGCTTTTGAAATTACTACCACCTTGAGGGTCTCATCCTAGGATAGGGACCTTTTCACTTTTACTATGCACTTTTACTATTCACTATTCACTGTCACTATTCACTTTTCACTATTTACTATTCACTTTTCACTATTCCCTATTCACTTTTATTATTCACTAGTTACTTTTATTATTCACTTTTCACTATTCATTTGAAGGCAAACTACATGTAGTTTAAAACATTTGACTTGAAATAGTGGTGCAGGAGCACCAAAATATCTATGTTTTCTTTAATCTTCAAGTTTGTTTTGTTTGTTCAATAAGGTCCTAGGGACCATTCAAATGATGTAATAAGGTTGAAATATCATGATGTAAAGGACTATGTCCAAAAAGCTTATTGTTGTTATAGGATCATGGAGGACAGTCATATGTTTCTCATATTTGTAAGCCTTGTCAAGGCATAGTCCAAGAGTCAAGGCATGCTCATAGGAGGTCTAAGGCTTGTTCAAAGCCTAATCACATTGGTAACAAGTTTGAAAACTCATAATCACCAAGGATTATGCAAACACACTAAGAAGTGGTTACAACTTCAAACTGTCCACAAACTGCCAGAAGAAGTTTCAAGTAGTTGCAGCCCCTTGGATCGACCAAAACTGTTTACATGGAGTTATTCAAGGGGTCTACAAGGCATATATACCTTGGACATATGAGATGTGATGGGGAGGAGAAAATTATATACAATAGAAATCAGTTCTCTGCTGTCTATTTGTTGTTTTTCTATTTTTTCTGAATTTCCTGTATGAGAAGCCATACTACCCTGCTGTACAGAATTGTGGTGCCCTCCATGTCATTGGGAATTGAAGTATGTTGAGTCAACTTCCATCCAAATGCATTTTGAAGCCATGACTCTGGGTTAGGAACAAGTTGTATTCACTCATTACTAGACTATTTTTCTGAATTTGATGTTCCATTAAAAAATAGTTTTGCAACAGTCCATACAATTGCATTGTACAACACTGCTATGAAATTTTGGTTGTTTAAAACTGAATCATGTTGAAGTAGTTATCAATCAAGATTGGTTTGGACTCCTAAAATTAGAGATGAAACAATCTATAGCCCATTGATTGTGGACTGTTCTTAGAAGAATTCTGAATTTTCTAAAATTTTCACTCTTGCTAACCGTACACTAAGAAGGTACAGATTGGTCATCATATTACAATGTGTTGATTGAGTAGTATATATAGTTATCTTGTGTTCAAAGATATTTTGGTGTCCTAAAATCACATTATAGGGGAGATATAAGGTTCTATTCCAAAACAGTCCATTTCACACATAAACTAGGATTTTTGGTTGCAATCCATGAGTCCTCTTCCATTCCACTGATGTAAAACCCCATAGATCAGTGGAATGGATTGTTGTAGTGTTGTATTAATGCATTTCATGAAGAGTTTTTGCAGAGAAGGTGATTTACTATTGTTTCATTGAAGAACCTAACAAGACCATGTGTTAGGTGATGCTTAAGAGCACATTAAAGGAACCAAAGGTATATTTTTGGGAACAACAGTTAGTAGAGGTCTAAACCCCATAAATTCCTTTATTTTAGCATGTATTCTAAGTGTCCAAATCTTTGTTTGAGTTCTGGGCTTGCATTCTTTGGTAGTCTCTTTGTAAATTTGGTCTAATTGGTGCACTCAGTCACTGACAGGGGTTATTGGTTGAGATAGTCCGTCCAAAACAACCTATGCCAAGTTTGGGATATGTGATATAATGCCATAATGGGTATCTAATGAGTGTCTAAGATCTAGGTTTGGAGGTATGAGTCAAAAGTTATTAGGTCTGTTGTCTTTTTGAAGAGTTATGAGCCATTCTGGGTGGTTTGTGAAGGAAGTACCAACCTGAAGTCCAATCTACCTTGGCCAATGGATGGAATGGGTCCCCTGACATACCAAACCAATATTTCCATGATGATACTAGAGTTCCTTTCTACTGTTCCCACTTTTGCATAAAGATCTTTATTTTTGGGCTAATAGGTATAGTTGAACCTTGTCAAGTTTGTCCTCCTTCTCCTATCTTCCTTGCCTCTACATCATAGTGGTATCAGAGCCATAAAAGGTTCTGTTGTTGGCCTGGTATATGTCAGCAGAGGAGAGTGAAGGAGAGGATAGCAATATGCCTCCAAAGGGGATGACCATCGAAGTGGTCAAAAAGTTTAAGGAGATGGAAGAGAAGATAAAAAGTGGAGGCAAGGAAGCACTCCAAGCAGAGTTGAAGGCATTGAGGATAGGAAAGAGGATAGATGAAGGTTCAGATGAAGAGGAAGAGAAAGAGGAAGAAGACAAAGAACAAGAAGAGGTAGAGATACCGGCTGATCAAAGGCATTTCCTTGAGGCCATCAAGGCAATTGGCAAGGACTCTTCGGAGGCTAAGGTGGAGATTCCTATGTTTAGTGGGAAGATGAATGCTGATGAAGTTATGGAGTGGATTGAGGCTCTAAACAACTATTTTGAGTACAAGGAAGTTCCTGAAAGTAAGAGGGTTAAGTTTGCAAAAACTAAACTCAAAGGTGCTGCCCTTACATGGTGGAATTACACCCAAGGTGAGAGGGTAAAGAATGGGAAGAGTATGATCTCTTCATGGAGCAGAATGTTGGAGAGGATCAAGTCCCAATTCCTTCCATCAAACTATGAGGTGTAGATCTACAAGAGGATGCAAAAATCTCAAACAAAGAGATTTGGATGTGGCTACTTACATTGAGGAGTTTCATAAATGCACTCTTCATTATGGGTTCATGGAGGATGAAAAAGCCAAGGTGGCAAGGTATCTAAATGGTTTGAGATACAATATCCAAGATGAAATCAGTTTGTTGACCCCTGAAACCATGGAGAAGTGCTTTCAAGTGGCACTAAGGGTTGAAGAGAAGTTGAAGAGGAAAGGTGAGCAGAAAAATAGAGGAAGAGGTGGCAGAAATTTCAGAGGTAGGGGCAGTTTTGGGGGCAGAAATCAGTCCCAAAGAAGCCAAGGGGAATCCAGTTCCCAAGTGCAAAGTGGAGAATCCGGTTCTAGAGGAGGCTTTAGAGGAAGAAGGCCTAATGGGAGAGGTAGATTTGGTGGACCAAGAAGAGGTCCTAATGTCTTCACGAGAAGGTGCTACAATTGCAACCAAGTGGGACATACAACCTTCAAATGTCCTGAAAAGCAAGCCTCAAGCTCTCATGGAGGAGAGAGAAGGAACCAATGATCCAAGAGGAAGATTGCCAGAGTGTCAACTCTCCAATTGGAAGTGCAGCCCCGGTCTATGAAGGAGAAAGTTTGATGATGAGGAGAACCATGTTGAAGGTGCCTCAAACACAAGAACCACCTCAAAGGAAGACACTGTTTAGGACAACATGCAAGGCCTATGGTAAGATTTGCAAGGTCAGTGTTGATTCAGGCTCAACTGAAAATTTGGTTTCCATTGAAATGGTAGACAAACTAAAATTGAAAAGGCTTCCTCATGTTAGTCCTTATAAAGTATCATGGTTGAATAAAGGACAACAAGTTTTGGTAGATGAATAATCATGGGTTGAATTTGAGATAGGAGAATATAAAGACAAAATTTTATGTGATGTGATTCCTATGAATGCTTGTCATTTATTGTTAGGACGTCCATGGCAATATGATGTTCAATCACAACATGATGGCAAAACTAATTCTTTCATCATAACTAAGAATGGTAAAAAGTATAAAATAGATCCATTATCTGATGAGCATGTGGAAAAGAATGTTGGTTCAAGTGTAATGATTATAAGTGGGAAAGAATTTCTAGATGCCCTTAAGGAGGAAGGAACCTAAGGGTATGCTTTGATTTTGAAACCAAAGAATAGTCCTAGTTTGCATGATCCTAGTAAGGAAGATGTTCCCTATGAGGTGCAACAATTGCTAGAGAAGTATAAGGGGATTATGGTAGAAGAAATGCCTAATGAGTTGCCACCTATTAGGGACATAAGCCACCAAATTGACTTCATACTAGGATCTTCTTTGCCAAACAAAGCAGCCTACAAGATGACACCTTCACAAAATGAAGAGATTGCTAAGCAAGTACAAGAATTGTTGGATAAGGGATTGGTGAGAAAGAGTCTTAGCCCATGTGCTATCCCAATAGTCCTAGCCCCTAAAAAGGATGGTAAATGGTGGTTGTGCATGGATTCTAGAGCCATTAACAAGATTACCATAAGATATAGGTTCCCTATGCCAAGGATTGAGGACCTAATGGATTGTTTGGGTGGGGCTAGATATTTTTCCAAGATAGACCTTAAGAGTGGGTATCATCAAATTAGAATCAAACAAGGGGATGAATGGAAGACAGCATTCAAAACAAATGAGGGTCTTTATGAGTGGTTGGTGATGCCATTTGGTTTATCTAATGCTCCAAGTACTTTTATGCGTCTTATGAATGAAATGTTGAAGGATTTCATTGGCAAATTTGTTGTGGTATATTTGGATGACATTCTTGTTTTCAGCAGGACTAAGGAGGAGCATTTGCACCATTTGGATCAGGTTTTGAGGAAGTTGCATGATGAACAATTGATGATCAACATCAAAAAGAGTGTCTTCATGAAGGAAGAACTCACCTATCTTGGTTTTATGATTTCACAAGGTAGTTTGAAGATGGATCCAACAAAGGTAGAAGCCATTTTGTCATGGCCAACTCCAAAAATAGTAGGTGATGTGAAAAGTTTCCATGGTTTGGCAACATTTTATAGGAAATTTATAAGGGGTTTTAGTCATATTTGTGCACCAATTTTGGATACCTTCAAAGGGGGGCAAAAATGTAAGTTTTTGTGGACACAAGCAGCCAATGATTCTTTTGAAATTCTGAAACAAAAGGTAGGACAACAGCCCATACTTGTTTTACCTGACTTTAATAAGTTGTTTGTGGTAGAATGTGATGCTAGCAATCTTGCTATAGGGTCTATCCTAAGTCAAGAGGGCAGGCCTGTTGCTTTCTTTAGTGAAAAATTGAATGATGCTAAGAGAAAGTACTCTACTTATGATTTGGAATTGTATGCAATGGTGCAAGCTTTGAAAAAATGGAGGCACTATCTTTTGCCAAAAGAATTTATTGTTTATACTGACAACCATGCACTTAATTTTTTGAATTCTTAGGAGAAACTCAATCATAGGCATATCAAGTGGGTTGAGCAACTCCAAGCCTATACCTTTTCAATCAAACACAAGAAAGGACAGGCTAACAAAGTGGCAGATGCATTGAGTCGAAGGGTGTGTATGGTTCAAGAAATTTAGTTGCAAAGTGTAGGGGTTGATGCTCTCAAGCATATGTATCAGAATGATGAAGATTTCAAGGAGGTATATGCAGTTTGTTCACAATTTTCAGACTCTTATCATTTTGATTTTTCTAAGTTTTTGTTGCAGCAGGGGTTGTTGTTCAAAGGCAGCCAACTATGTGTTCCTAAATGTTCCATGAGGGAGAACATTATAAAGGAGAAACATTGTGGTGGAATAGGAGGTCATTTTGGATTGGATAAAACACTAGATTAGGTGAAGAGGTTTTATTTTTGGCCTAAAATGCAATCAGATATCAGAAAATTTGTTGAATGTTGTAGTATTTGTCAAAGGGCAAAGGGTACTTCATCTAATGCTAGTCTATATCAGCCACTTCCTATTCCTAATAGGCCATGGGAAAGTATTAGCATGGATTTTGTGTTGGGTCTTCCTAGAACTCAAAGAGGCTTTGATAGTATATTTGTTGTGGTGGATAGATTCAGTAAGATGGCTCATTTCTTGCCATGTAAATGCACTAATGATGCTTCCCACATTTCTGGTTTGTTCTTCAAAGAGATTGTTAGAATCCATGGTTTGCCTCTTAACATTGTGACTGACAGGGATCCAAAGTTTGTAGGCCATTTTTGGCGCACTTTGTGGAAGAAGTTGGGCACTCAATTGTCCTTTACTTCAGCCTATCACCCTCAGACTGATGGCCAAACTGAGGTGGTGAATAGGTCCTTGGGAAACCTTCTCAGGTGTCTTACCAAGCAGCATGGAGAGGCATGGGATATGATCATCCCTCAAGCAGAGTTTGCCTACAATGATTCCACCAATAGGAGCACGGGAAGGAGCCCATTTGAGATTTTTTATGGTCTTCATCCAAGAGGTGTTCTTGAGTTGAGAGATCTCCATGGATTGGAAAGAAAAAGTGCTCAAGGTGAAGACTTTGCATTGGCCATGAAGGACATTCATGATAATGTCAAAGAAACTCTTGAAAAGAACAATGCCAAGTACAAGGAGAAAGCAAATGAAAGAAGGAGAGATGTGCAATATAAGGTTGGGGATTTGGTTATGGCGCATTTGAAGAAGGAAAGACTTCCTAAGGGGCAGCCAACCAAACTCCTCATGAAGAAGATAAGACCATGCCGGATTGTGCACAAGTTTGGGCCCAATGCCTATGAGATTGAACTTCCTCAAGGCTTAGCCATATCTCCCATCTTCAATGTTTCAGATTTGTTCCCTTTCAAAGGTGATTCTAATGCTGATCCAGAGGCAGCTATGACAGCAGTAGCAGATGAAGATTGGATCAAAGGTCTTCCACCCAATCAGCCATTGAAGTTGGACTGCATTCTTGACACCAAGGTCTTGAAGAAGACAAGGAAAAAGTCCTACAAGCAATTTCTTGTCAAGTGGAGTGGCTTGCCTATTGAATATGCCACTTGGATGACTAAAGAGGACATCCTGAAACATGGTGTCACCGTTGTTGATCTGCTCCCTCAAGAGACTTGAGTTCTCTTTCCACCCGGGGAGTATGGTGCAGGAGCAGCAAAATATCTATGTTTTCTTTAATCTTCAAGTTTGTTTTGTTTGTTCAATAAGGTCCTAGGGACCATTCAAATGATGTAATAAGGTTGAAATATCATGATGTAAAGGACTATGTCCAAAAAGCTTATTGTTGTTATAGGATCATGGAGGACAGTCATATGTTTCTCATATTTGTAAGCCTTGTCAAGGCATAGTCCAAGAGTCAAGGCATGTTCATAGGAGGTCTAAGGTTTGTTCAAAGCCTAATAACATTAATAACAAGTTTGAAAACTCATAATCACAAAGGATTATGCAAACACACTAAGAAGTGGTTACAACTTCAAACTGTCCACAAACTGCCAGAAGAAGTTTGAAGTAGTTGCAGCCCCTTGGATCGACCAAAACTGTTTACATGGAGGTATTCAAGGGGTCTACAAGGCATATATACCTTGGACATATGAGATGTGATGGGGAGGAGAAAATTATATACAATAGAAATCAGTTCTCTGCTGTCTATTTGTTGTTTTTCTATTTTTTCTGAATTTCCTGTATGAGAAGCCGTACTACCCTGCTGTACGGAATTGTGGTGCCCTCCATGTCATTGGGAATTGAAGTATGTTGAGTCAACTTCCATCCAAATGCATTTTGAATCCATGACTATGGGTTAGGAACAAGTTGTATTCACTCATTACTAGACTATTTTTTCTGAATTTGTTGTTCCATTGAAAAATAGTGTTGCAACAGTCCGTACCATTGCATTGTACGGCACTGCCATGAAATTTTGGTTGTTTGAAACTGAAGCATGTTGAAGTAGTTATCAATCAAGATTGGTTTGGACTCCTGAAATTAGAGATGAAACAATCTATAGCCCATTGATTGTGGACTGTTCTTAGAAGAATTCTAAATTTTCTGAAAATTTCACTCTTGCTGACCGTACACTAAGAAGGTACAGATTGGTCATCATATTACAATGTCTTGATTGAGTAGTATATATAGTTATCTTGTGTTCAAAGATATTTTGGTGTCCTATAATCACATTATAGGGGAGATATAAGGTTCTATTCTAAAACAGTCCATTTCACACATAAACTAGGATTTTTGGTTGCAATCCATGAGTCCTCTTCCATTCCACTGATGTAAAACCCCATAGATCAATGGAATGGATTGTTGTAGTGTTTTATTAATGCATTTCATGAAGAGTTTTTGTAGAGAAGGTGATTTACTATTGTTTCATTGAAGAACCTAACAAGACCATGTGTTAGGTGATGCTTAAGAGCACATTAAAGGAACCAAAGGTACATTTTTGGGAACAGCAGTTAGTAGAGGTCTAAACCCCATAAATTCCTTTGTTTTAGCATGTATTCTAAGTGTCCAAACCTTTGTTTGAGTTCTGGGCTTGCATTCTTTGGTAGTCTCTTTGTAAATTTGGTCTAATTGGCGCACTCGGTCACTGACAGGGGTTATTGGTTGAGATAGTCCGTCCAAAACAACCTATGCCAAGTTTGGAATATGTGATAGAATGCCATAATGGGTATCTAATGAGTGTCTAAGATCTGGGTTTGGAGGTCTGAGTCAAAATTTATTAGGTCTGTTGTCTTTTTGAAGAGTTATGAGCCATTCTAGGTGGTTTGTGAAGGAAGTACCAACCCGAAGTCCAATCTACCTTGGCCAATGGATGGAATGGGTCCCTTGACATACCAAACCAATATTTCCATGATGATACTGGAGTTCCTTTCTGCTGTTCCCACTTTTGCATAAAGATCTCTATTTTTGGGCTAATAGGTATAGTTGAACCTTGTCAAGTTTGTCCTCCTTCTCCTATCTTCCTTGCCTCTAAATCAAATAGAAATCTTAAATCAAGGAAAGTGGGATTTATTTATGCATAATGTATAATACGAATTGAATAGATGCTTAAACTCAGAGTTGCAATTCAGAAATATAATTTTTATATTTGCAAAAACAAAATTAACTCATTGCTCTGTTTTTAATGAATTATTCTATACTTTCTTTATAGTTAAGGAACTTATTAATGAAATTGAGAGTTAAGTGAACTGAGATAATGGCAGTATATATATATATATATATATATAAATTAAATTTTAGAGAAATGGAAGAGAGGGCAAATGAATGGGCTTGGTTGAAAATGCTAAGTCTGAAGGAGAAGAAATTAGTAGTAAATTCTAGAAAATGGAAAGAAGAACAAATGACCGTGCTTTACTGAAAAATGATCTATCTCCTAAAACAACTATTGTTCAAATATAATTCATGAGATTAACCTAAGTCAGGGAACCACACGTATCCTTGTCTAGGGTGTGCGCACATGTATTTGGTACGTTATCGTCAACTATATTATTTTCGCCTTAAGTGTACGCTGCCGAGCATGCTTACATGTGCAAGGGGGTTTACAGGGTAGTAAAGGAAAAAATTTTGATAGTTCGTATCATGACCACATGACGCATGTGGACATGACACGCGTGAATGCGTTTTGTGACCATTATCCATAGTAGATGAGATTTCCAACATAAAAGAAGAAAGAACAGAGGTTCGACGGCTCTTCCTCTATTTTCCCTCTCTGAAAACTATTTGGAGATAATTTTATGGGTTTGTCGAACTGCCTTTGATTAGGGTTTACCATAAGTTGCCTTGTTTTCATAGCACTTTAGTTAGATATTCGGAATGCTAAGTATATATCGACTATCTCAAAATAACATGAATGCTTGTGAAAAAGAGTTTGGCCGACAGAAACAACCGGTGAGTTTGAAATTTTTCCCTGTTTAGACCATTTTGTGCAGTGTTTAGTTCGACAGTGTATAGCTGTATTTAGACATTTTAGCTATAGAATATGATTAAATTTTTTTAAAAAGACTCTGTCATATGAAGGGAGAGATTTTGGGCAAACTATCAAACATTATATAGGAGTATGATTTATCTTTAACCAAGAACAAAAACATTATTGAGGAATTTTAAGAAAAGAAATACAGCGACAAGGAACAAGTTATTTTTAATGATTTTTCCATATTTATAAGAGGAATGATAGCTTAGTAATCAAGGAACAGTCATAGGCTTGTTGGGGCCAATTACCCAAGTGCTCTTTTAAATGTCCTCTTCCTCATCTGCTCTTCTTGCAATTTTTTTTTAAGATAGGAAATACCAAAAACAACAAACACCCACACACAATAACACTGTCTGTATCCGGGTTAACAATATTCAAGGTTGACTATCAAATTTAATAGTAGTTCCAGATCTTGAAGTTAAATATATGTTTATGACAATATTCCATTGCAATGTGAAGCTAGATACAGTTGCTTTTATCTGAGGTATCTTGGTTGATATCATGTTCTCATGTCTATTGTTTGATGTCTTATTATGTTGCTGTCAGGTTTTGTCATACTACATTGTGCATACTGGTTCTTGTCATTGAATTGTTTGGACTCCTTGAGTCTACTAGTAGGTCTCCAATGGATGGGGGTTTCTACTATTGGATGGGGTAATTATTTAAAAGATAAGAATAGAAATTCTTTTTCCTATATTCTAAAATATTAGATTATTTTGTGTATATAGTTATTAAAAGAATTTGCTTTCTTAATAAAGATCATGAATTTATATTGTTTATAGTGATTATGAATATAGAGGAAGAAATTATCTTGTCTATTTTATTACGATTTTATCTTGTATTTGTAAATAAAAGTATAATAATCATACTAGTTTATTAATTCTTGAAAGGAAAAATTGGTATGTTAATTATGCTTGGGCTTGTACAAAAGTTTATAATTTTATTTTTTTTGTTGTTAAAGTGTGATTTTGATGGGATGGCATAATTTTATGAGATAACATATTTTTCTTAAGTAAGGGAGATTGAAGATTGTTTAAATAGATAGTTAAATTGAGTCAACAAGCTTTTTATGATTAAACAGGAAGTAATGTAAAGTAATAGATCAAAAGTAGGTTATGATCTTGTAACTTTTTGCTTAGGTTCATTGGATAAGTTATGACATTTCATTCTTATGAGATATGCATATATCAGCCTACCAATACTCAATTGGGTTCTACCTTCCTCCTAGATTAGGGTTGGGATAGTTTTGAAACTTGTTGGTTATATTCTTCCCTTCATAATTATGGTAATTAATAGAATTGTCAATAGTGTTTTGAACTTCCCTATTCTATAATTTAGAGAAATGTGATAGAGTGTTGAAGCAATTGTGATAAAGTGTTGAAGCAAATTATTTTTGATCAACCAAGTTAATAACCTTAAGTTAGTCATTGGTAATTATCACTGATAGTTTTATCTTAATGCAAACCTTAATTGAGAAGGTATCTCTTTTCTTGTTAAGTAAGATATTTGATTAGTTTATTTTTGACCTTGTATGTAATTGATTGAGGTTGAAGACTTTACTTTATTTTGGATTGTAAAGGTTTCTGGTTATGAAGTTGTCTAGATGCGCAATATGAATGTTTGATGACTCTTCACACTTTGTTGACAAGGACAACTGTTTATTATCATTATTGTTTGTAACCATTTTGTGGTTGTATGAATCAAGTCCTGAACTATGATGTCTCTGCACTACGCGTACATAGGCAAGGCCAATATGGGCCCTTGAGACACTAGGTCGGCCCCTTAGGGCCTTAGGCTTGCCATCGATGTAATTAAAATTTGAATTATGTGATTAATAAGCACTAATGTTTTATTAGATGTGTAGTTGAGATTTGTTGACATGCAGGATACGAGAGCTAAGGAGGCACCTTCTCTTTTGATGAATAGATGACGATCTAGTAGTACAGGTAACTGTGTATAAATGTGTATAAATTTAATTGAAAAGTGGTAGCTTACATTTCATATTCAATGAGTATTGATATACACTGTTATGTAATTTTGAAATTTACTAAGTGTAATCTTGTAAATTGTTTCTATTATTTCGTTGATTCCATTATGGTTAATCACTATGATTTTCTGGGGTAGACATTACTACTTGTGCGTGAGTGTATCCATCTTGTGCATTCGGATTTAGAACATACAACGATTGTTAGATCTTGTAATGTAATCTTATTTATAATGAGTTATTTAACTTGTTGGTTATTGCTTAATTTCATTAATGCAATCATGTTATCCCTAGAGTAGTAGTAACTTGTTGTATCAGACTATGTTAAATTGGTTAACTTTGTTAAAAATATATATATCTCTGCCTTTGTCTTGTGTAGATCATTCATCCTATACCAGGAAAATTTTACTTGAATAATAAATTGCATGATAATGAAACTTTACAAAAGTCGAAGAAGCATTAACCAATCCATCTTTTCTATTCTTAGGTTGTAACAACTTTTCTCTTTAGAAGAAAATAAATAACTTGATATACGTTACTTGAAATAAGCAACTTGCATTAACTTGAAATAAGTAAGTTTCCCCTGCATACCTACATGCATTCTTTCTGAAAGATTCAAAATCTATATATCTAATTATATCCCCATCAATGACTAACTTTTACTCGAGAAGCAATAGAGAGTGCAACCACTAACATGCATGGAAATCCACTACTAAATGCTGAAATCTCTACTTGCATATGTTATAGCATTTAAACGATGAAGTACTCCTTAAAATATTATGCAACCTTTCATAAATCACAGAATTAGATTGACCATTGTTTTTGCTTACCAAACCAATTTCTTACCGTAGATGCTCTATATGTGGTGCCAGTAGAATACTACGACAGGTGTTGATATCTTAAGTAAGTTCTATTGCATCAGTAAAGGTAAGTATGAAAAATACATAATAATGAACTCATTAGATTATAAAGTATGGTAACTCAAGGCATAATTCTCAAAACACACTGCATAAAGAATTCATAACTATTTAGATAGTTTCCCTATTCCCTCCTTTCATAGGTTAGGGCATACTTTTAATGTCGATTTGGGATACCTATCTTGCTATATCTACCTTACCAAAAGAGAACGACTGAATCTATTTAAACAACTTCTTTTTTGTTTCGCATCCAAAAGAACTACATTGACTCCTTAAATCAACAAATCATTTATGTCATTCTTGGATAACTTTGGAGTTAAGGCGAAATATAACTTTGGTATTCATAGTATTGTTGACTAAAGGGTTGAATTCTGCACATGCATACATAAGATTTATCTCTAGAAATTACAACCTTAAACAGTTAAGATAATGAGTACACTATAGACCTTTTGATCTACCGTGCCTCATCATGAGAAATTCCAGTTAGTTCCTTTAACCAATACATGATTAGTATCTTCATCTAGATGAAATAAACATTAGCTAAAACTTCAAAACACTAAGCCTTCTAGGACGAGAGTTGGATAGGGATCAGTAGGGTTGTTTGATGAGATCATTGCAAAGATGCAACAGGACTGAAGACCTTTTTACCCTCACCTCTTTGACGACTTCCAGGAGGAAGTATAGTTTTAGGGGGGGAGGATGTGAGGCCTACTCTTTACACAACTGTTCATGAGACTAATTGCTGTGCTATTTCTGTTATGTTTATGATTGAGAGATTATTGATCTTGTATCTTGTTATTAAACCTAACTAAATTTTAAGGAAATAATTGTGCAATGATATGTTATATGTGCTTCGGCTATGATACCTTGATAAGTTATTAACTTCAAGTTTGAGTGTGCAGGTATTACTAACGAAACCACATATATAGGAGACCATCTCATACCTATGTTGTATCCCTTGTGAGCTGATCTAGTTCAATGAGGAACTAAGATCAACCTTGTGTTTGGAGATTGTTGTAATGTTGTAATGTGTTAATGTTGCATGAGGTAAAGGGAATAAGGGTTATCTTCTAATTTACTTTTATTATGTTAAGTGTTGTAAGAAATGTTGTTTTAATCTTGTCTAAATTTTATTTCTCTTTGACCCTTTATCTTGTGTTTTATTTGACTCTACGAGTTCTAACTAGGCATAAATCAACCCTGGGTTATACCCCATGGGTCTAGGGACCTTTTGGGCTAGGATAACCCTAGCTTAACTTCCATATGGTCACTTAAACTTCACAGTGAAGTTAAGTGACGAATTTGGAAGCATGGGGGACAATGGGGTAAGTGGAATCCACACTCAGGCCACCTATAAGTCTTAAAATATCTCCATGATTCCCTAATAATGGAGTGTTGTCTCCATGTGCCTCTCTTTTAGGTGGGATTTCCTTATTGGAGGTAGTGTGTCATCCACTCCATTTGTGTTTTATTTTACTTAATGAATTTTAAATTATCCATGTGTTATTAAAAGGACTATAGTGGGGAACCTAGTGAATGGGGGTTATTTGTTTTATGGCCACTAGAATAGTGGATGAGTTGTGGATTAATTGTTTATTTCCACTTGGGAAATTAGTATAATGGAGGGATTTAGTTTAAAAGAGAAAGAAGGAGGAGAGGAAGGGAAGGTGGGATTATGGTGGAAAGAAGGAGACTTGGGAGAAGGAGGCTAGAGTGGAGCTCTTCATCAAAATTCTTCCATATTTGGGCTTTGGAAGGTTGGTGAACAAGTCTACACTCTTGTTGATCTTTTGCTTGTTATGTGTGTGTTGCCTCTTGCTTGTTGCATGTGTTGCAAATGTCTTCTTGTGTTTTCTATTATTGTTTGGGGTTCAATTTAGGTGTGGAAAGAGCTCCTTCCAGTTGGAAGGCAACGCTCATCTTGTATGGGGAAGGGGAGGTGTGACCCTCCTCGGGTCATCTTGTTTTCTTGTTAAGAGAAATGCCTTGAAGGCATGTTGGTATGTTAGCCAAGAGATGACACCTAGGGATAGATATTGTCTACTCCCCTACCCTCCTTGAACTCACCTAAGCTGAGTCAAAGTACTATGAGTAAGCCATGGGGAATGTGTGTTAATTGCTTGTTGTTGTTGATCTATGATTGAGAAGTGTTGGGTTGTCTACTTACCCTAGTATGAGGATGGTCTCCCTAGCTCGGGGGTGTCCCTCTTGCGGGACGATGGTAGGGAGGAGAGCTAGATGGTTGCCAATTTTTCCCCTTATTGTTTTGCAGGCTACGGAAGGAGCATGTGAAAAGGATTTGAAGATAGTCTTGCCTTATTAAGAAATTGTCATATCTTCCTGTATGTAATGAAAGCTTGGTCTTTTAATGATTCATTGTGTAAAAGTTTTAGAGGGGAGAATCTCTCTGGGAATAGTTGTTAAAATTGTAGCCTTGGAGTGGAGGATTTAACCTCCTTTAAGTGTGTAATTGAGTTGTGGAATTGTTACAGTATTTGTTATCTGTTGGCTTTATCAAATTATAAGGTTGGGTGAATGGACATGAAAAGTGGGCATGACAAAATAGGTGTCAAAAACTTATGATCAAGGGGGATTCCAGGTAAATATCATTAGCCTTCAAGGTAAGAAATATCCTAGTTGGCCTATAGATAACTTTATTAAAGATGCCATCACCCTTAGAAAAAAATTATGAGGTTCATTTCCAACATGTTTTTTGTGAAGGTAACAAATGTGTTGATTATTTTTCTAATTAGGGAGCTTATAATAAAGGGGTAGCCAAATGGAATAGCAAAGATATTTTACCCACTCAAGAAACCAGATTAATTAATAATGATGGTCAGAATCATGATGCATATCATCTTATAGAGGAAATATATTAAAGATCAATCAAGGGAAGATTACATCACCTCTAATGATGATGAGTATTATGTAAAGCCAATACCTTCTAGCAAGTTCTTCAATAGAACTATAATGTTGCTTTCAATGAACAATTACAAGATTGTCTAGGACAGAGCTAAAAATGACAAGGTGAAATCTACTATGGGTGGTGAAAGTTATCATGTGGAACCCTCTTCTTGTAGTGGGATTTATAAGAATGAGAAATTTTGGAGGATTTTAACAAGAGGGAGATTGATGCCATATTTAAAGAGATTAAAGGGGCATGATACAATGGTGGCTAAAGACTTTTCTAAGAGATGAAAAGAGAGGAAAGTTACCATTCAAGGTTTGGAATATTGCATCATGGAGAAACTTGTTGCTCATGTAACTGGGTTATCTATGGAGGGGGCTAAAGTATTCAAAGATAGTAGAGCTTGGGATGAAGCTATGGCTACATTCCTTAAGCATGGGGATAATTTAACTAAATTGCATTCTGGGCATGCAAGGAATTTTCTCAAACTGTTATGAGGTGAAGTAGCTAAATGCATAATGAGGTATGTAACTTTAGAAGGCATGTTTAAATCAATGTATGCTTATCATTTTGTTCTATTAAACCATTTCAAGCACAAAATGAGGGTTTCATTTACTTTCTATCTTCTTTAATCCTTGGAAACTTTTATGAAAGAATGTAAAAAAGTCCCACGATCAACCCCCCTTCATCAAGGGTTAATCTTTCTATTAGTTAATTATATGAAAGATCATAATCCTAGCCCTAGAAGCTCTATTTTGAGTGTCAAGTCAAGGGAGGAAAAAGTAAATAGAGTTGTGAATTACAACGACACTTCCTCTAATAAATCAAAGAATTATCTAAAGAATTCCTTCAAGGATGTTGAGAAGAGAGTTCTAACTTGTTTTAATATTGAAGACTCCTTCCCTAGGAAGAGAAGGCTATAGTATCAAGAGGAACATAAAAGATAGGATTTAGAGGATTATGAGAACTGGAGAGAGTAAAAGAAAGAAGGTGGCTAAAAAATCTAAAACCAAGCCTCAACCTATGATTGAAATGAATAAGAAAGGAAAAAAGTTGAACATAAGGGAGACAATGGATGTTGAAGTAACTTAGATGAGAAGGATGTGAATGAGGTCAGTTAGGAGAATGTCCAGCTCCAAGAGAAAAGGGTCAAAGAGAAAGGGAAATCTATTATATCCCAAAACACTTGATTGGAGTACCTTTTGGACCAAGAATGTTGGAAAGTCAAGGTGAAACTATGGCAATATTAACTTTAATATTGTTTACAAATCTGAAATTTAATTAAAGACTATCCACTTTAATGTTTATATGATAAGCACATTCAACAATGAAAGAATGGAGGAATAAATTATAACAATTGATATAGTATTTATGTGGAGAAACCTTGCGGGAAAAATCTCCACACCTAAAGAGATTCAATGATTGTATTAATCTTTGAATGAAGTTTACATTAACACAACATTTCTCTCTGAATTCTAGCAGCACTTCGTTACTCCTTCAATCTGCATAGAACTCTCATAATACAACCAACCAAGGCACCAATATATAGAAGATCTAGATGTGAGAATACCATTATGATTTCTCAAAAACAAGTGTGAAATCCACATGCAAAAACCAAACGCCTTCCTTTTTGGACAAACAATAAAACCAATGATTTTTCATGTCTTCTCATAGATTTTCATGGGCACCCAACCCATAGCCAATTAGATGCTGACAACAATGAGTTCTCAAAGCACATGCAATCCTTGACACCCCAATTAGGGTAACATGCAAAGCACATGCGACAACATACAAGTCCATATGGACCCCACCAAGACTTGACACCCAAGTTTGGATATCATACAAAGCTCATGCAACATTATGCAATCCATACAAATCCAAATGGGCCCCACCTCCAAAGTGGATGCCTATAATGGACTCATGCAAGATTCATGCAAATCCAAGTGGGTCCCACCTTTATGAAAGCAACTACAATTAGTCATAGTGAAATAAATAATAAATATTTAATGTCACATGTCTCTAGTTGTCCAAGAACACATTCCAAGGATTATCTAGACACATGAAATTGACTTAGAATTGCAATGTTAATGTCACCTTATCCTAACATTCTCCCACTTGACATTATACATTGCAATTACATCCATGAGGTAACATAAAATAATTAGCAAGTACAATGATCAACTCCCGTGGCCTTCCTACACTAAGAGAAATTATGTGTGGTTACTAGCTTCATGAGATAATCTGCAACATTATCCAAAGTGTCAAGTTTTTATATCAAAAACTTACCATTCTCAACCATTTCTCACACAAAGTGATACTAAACATCAACATTCTGTCATGCCCGCATCTCCCGTGCGGACACGACACACAGATGCCCATGTCACGACCACATTTGCCATGTGATTGCGACAAGGGCCATGAAATTTTTTTCTCCCTATCCCTAAGAACCACCTCGCACGTGCTTGCATGCTTGGTGGCATTACGCCCGAGGCGTAAACATGTCAACGTAATCGAGATGGTGGAGGCCATCTAGGGGTAATCGACACGAAGCATGTCGCTCTTAGGGTTAGACTGTTTACATCTGAACCCTAGTTTCCTAGGTGAGGTGATTTCAAAAAAAATTCATCCCTAGCTTGTCTCAGATCGATAAAAGATTAATCATGATGTCCAGGTGGCGCATGATCTGGATGGTGGGATAAAATAAATTCACTCAACGCATAAAACAATAAACCCTACATACCTAATCGAATCTCAGTAGCATGATGCGTTAATGACGTGGATGCAAGATTCTTTATACTAACGCCTAACTGGGTTAATTTAGTTGATGTTGCGAAACACTGAGGGGATACTATATTTTCTCGTACTGAAGATTTGTTCTATTAAGCTATCTCCCCCTCCTTTTTTGGGGGGGGGAATCGTAACACAAATAGAAATACGCTTTTAAACTATAGCAATGACGATGCCATTCAAGTAAATTTATTATTTAAATGAATTTACCCATTTGATAGCTACATTATTAACATATATATATACATTTATAAACAATTTTTAAAAAAAATCCTCCTTCGATCTTATTAATACACAATTTTATTCTACGATCTAGAATATAAAAAAGTACCTATATTTACCCATATTAATCTAATTGTTGCCAAATGATAATAATAAGAAATTTCAAACCCCTGCTTGATTTGGTTTTAAAAGGACTTCCTTTTTACATAGATAGCAATAAGTAATACATATATTTAAAATTTAAGCATTTAATATAAAATGGATCCATCAATTAAATATTTTTATTATCCAAATGAAATTGCAAATATTATAATATATATATATATATATATATATGTTCTATTATTATATATATAATATAGCTCCCAATTATATATTTACAAAAAAATCCTACATATTTATATAAGAATATACAGATATATATATCTAATGATGCATTTATTATAATATAATCCTATCAATTAAATATATTTGTTACCAGGGTGAGAATTATCGACCCAATAATATCCATTATCATATATATAAACCTTTTTAAACATATTTATAATGTTGTTCACATAAATATACACTTACACCCTACACATTATCTAGAAATTCATTTTAAAAAGTATGTGAACCCTAAATCTTTTTCTATTCCCTATTGCCCTAAACACATAATTTGTTTTGTTGTTTTGGTGTAGGGTTTTGTTATGGCTGTGGAGGCATGGCAGCGGCGGCAGCTCAGAGGGAAAAGGGCGCCATGCCTGGTAGAGCGAATGGCGGTGGAGGTTGATGGAGGAGGACAGAGGGCGGAAAGTGGAGTGGTGTCTGTGTGTGAGGGAGGTGAAAGGCACGGAGGGGTGGCTCTGCTGTGCGTGGCGGAGTATTGGTGGAGCGGCCGTGAAACGGTGGGCAGTGAGATTGTGGCGGATTGTGTGCGAGGAGGAGGTGTCCACGGGAGTAGACTGTGGCAAGGGGGGGTTTGGGGGTCATGGGGGGTGTGGGGGAGGAGGCTTAGCCTCCTCCCACACACCCAAAAAAAAATAAAACCTCTGTAATTTCTGTGGGTGGCGCCACCGCGCACAGACCTACCCCCATTTTTTTTAAAACTTTTTTTTTTCTTTAAAATGTAAAAATCATTAAATATATATATAGTTTGTGTTTTGTAACACATAACAGCATTATGTTTGCTTTTCGTGTGTAATACAAATGCATATAAGTATCTCCTTTTTTTCTCAGAAGTAAATAATTTTTTTTTTTAAACTGCAAAATCAATAGATATACATATAATCTTTCGTAAGCACACAACAACCAAAACAAAGAGGGCAGTAAATGCATATATATATTTAGGTAAAACAGTCAAGTAGATGGAAACTGAATAGCAATTTTACTATTTTCATCTATACAATTTAATGACAGAATTATAAGTAATTGTTTGAAACAACCTAAATTATGCAGGAATACATCTATTATTTTTTTTGACAGCATGTAAAGTAGGTATTACATTCTGTTCTAGTTTTATTTTCCCTTCCAACCACATCTAATACAAATGGATATATTTTTTTTAACACAACATAGGCAAGCTCAAATCTTCTCTTCCCTTCATCTACAACAAAAGTCTAGGCAACATCATGACCCATTTTGCATATATTTTCTTTTTTTGATAGATTGATAGCATTAAACCAATACAAATAGAACCTCCTTACTCATCCAAATCAACTCACACAATAAGAATATAGACAGTATTTAGATACATGACAGGATAACCTCATTGCATTTTTTTGTAAGGACAATAACAAGAATCTGTTTATTTCTATTTTCACATCCATTCCACAAAACACATACACATTTTGTGAGCAATAACATATACAAACCAAATCCACACATGTTCTTATACAACATTCTTGAATCAGCAAAATGTTTGCATTGCATAACCAATCACAGCTAACTTCAAGGAAAGACAACTAAGTAAACCTGTACAAAATACAATATAATGAGGCCTCTTGGGCCTTGACCTCAACAACCCACTCATGGAGGCCAAATGAACACCAACTGAGCTCTCAACTATCTTCATCTCTTCCCTTAACAGCCTGCAACTATTCATAGCAACAAGGCAACAAAAAAAAAAAAAACCACTCAGAAGGGAAAGCTCTCCTCCCTACTGTAGACCCACAAGAGGGTCACCCCCGAGCTAGGGAGGTAAGGAAATTCACACAAGTGTATCAATCCACAATAGAAAACAAATACATCCACACAAACAACCCCTTAGGCTTAACACATTACATCAACTCATAAAAATGAGTTTGGTGAGGGTAGGGAATAGACCTCTCAACTTAAAGGGGCTCACAATGATAAAGAAGAACTCAACACATGGCCTCAAGCCAAAATCCCTGAACACCACAATCCACAAGAATCTCACACCAATTTTGCTTGGAACTCTTGCCATAAAGATAACTCCTCCTCAAATGATGATAGGCCCTCAAGGCATAAACACATAAACACAAAACTGTGGGAGAGTCCCCAAGGATTGTTCCTCTCCCCTACCCATACAAGTTGAGAATTTCCTCCATTGGAGGTGCTCTCACCATGACACCCAACCCAACATCAAATGCAAAAAGAAAGCATCACAAAGAAAACAACTTACAATCAAGATTCAAACCATGGAACATCATAAAGCAAAGCAAAAACAAGACAAGAAGCCTACCTTCAAGTCCTTGGCAATGGAAGTGGAATTTTGGTGAAGAGCTCCTAGCCTTCCCAAGCCTTCCAACCTTTCAGATTTTCTCCCAACCTTCTCTAACTCCTCCAAACTAGTAAGGAAATCTAAACTTTTAAAGAAGTCTCTACAATGTAAGCAAAAGACAATGGAATGGAGGAACCCCCACTCCTCTACAAGAGGAGCTATTATAGGCCCTCTATTTGGCCTTGAGAGAATGAGGTGGTGACATTTGTCACCATCTCTTCCCTCCACCAAAGCCACTTGGAAAAGAGAGAAGGTAAGAGGATGACAAGTGTCCTCCTCTCCCTTCACCTCCATCTCCACCTCATCCACTTGTGCTTCCACACAAGTGGGAGGGGGACAAATGGTGAGTTGGATTCCCACTCACCCTTCAACAAGACAATGGCCTTGAGTGGTGCTCCCACTCACTTGGGAGCTTGGGAGGACTCTTGGAGAACTCCCTAGTCCTCCTTGGGAATACTTCCCAAAACATAGGGATGGGAGATGGGTTCTTCCCAAGGCAAGGCCCATCCCTCATCTTCCCTCTTTCCCATTTTCGTCACTTTGACTCAACCATGGGTTAGGGTGACCTAAGGTGAGTCAAAACTAGGGTTAGGTGGTCCAAGTTGACCCTAGACTCATGGTTGACCACCTAGGGTAACTTTTGGGACCCTAGAGGTCATGAAAGGGGTCAAAAATCCACATATAAATGGCCCAAAAAAATAATAAAAAAATGCCAATTGACATAAATCAATTAAAATTTTACAACACTTAACATAAATCAAAATACGAAAGAGAGAGGGTACTAAGGCTAAAATAATAATTAAAATTTAAACCAAGCACAATAAATCATCATGAAATTTCACACGTGATCCTCATCCCTCTTGGGAATGGATCGGCTTAACCGGGAATAACATGGTGTGAATCCTACCTCTGATTTCCCATGGCTAGGGAAAGTAAAACCTGCACATCTCAATCAAGTGTCAGTCCTGTCATGATAAATCATAGCCGAAGCAACTGAAATTAACTTCATGCAATCGAAATAAACATCAATGCACAACTACAAATTAAACTACATTTTTCAATCACATGTCAAATAGTCCATATCACATAAACAACTAAAATCTCATAACAAGATAACATCTAACATAAATCCCATATATCGAACCACAACATATCATCAAAATGACCGAATCAAATCACATATATCAAATCAGTGAGATAAAACATCAAGTCTGCATACTGAACATGGTCACTACTGAATAGCACAATGATCAAAATATAGGAGGTAAAATAGTCAGCCTCACACATTCGATCCTCACTATCCTGCAATCAAAACCAATACCTGTACCAAGTCTTTGTAACCATACTGCCTCTTTAGAGGCATGTGTAGTAGTCATATACTCTACTTCTATGGTGGACAAATCAAACATAGGATATCTTTTACTCGTCCAACTCACTTCACCTCCAAATAGAGAGAAAACATAGCCACTAGTAGACTTTTGACTATTCAAGTCACCTACCCAATATGCATCAACAAAACCATGTATGTCCAATGACTTCAACACATCATCAGTACCATGATAAACCAAACAATAATAAGAAGTTCCTCAAAAATATCTAAACACCCTTCTAACAAAAGCCCAATTCTCTCTACGAGGGTTAGACATAAACCTGCTTAAAACTCCCACTACTTGGGCAATATTTGGTATAATGCAAACCATTGCATACATAAAATTACCAATAGTACTAGCATAAGGAAACTTAGACATTTATTCAAAGTCATCATCAAAATTAGGACACATGTCTAAACTAAGCTTAGTACCAACTGGAAATAGAATACTTACTGGCTTATAGTCCTACATATTAAATCTTCGCAAAATGGTATCAACATACTTACTCTGCCTTAACCAAAGATTTTTATGTACCCAATCCCTGTTGATCTCCATCTCGAGAATATATTTAGCATACCCCCTTGTCCTTCATATCAAATATGCTAGAAATCTAAGTCTTGAGCTCTCTAATCATTACCATGTTACATGTTGTCACATAGATTTGCACCCAGTGTTGAAGGCTTTTAGGGCTCCAACAATCTAGTGAAACATTGAGATGACCTCCAAGTGTGGGACCCTACAGGTAGGCCGAATCTCCATAGAGAGGCTGGTTCCTTTGATGAATGATAGATTTAGCTCTCCTAAGACTAATCCTAATCTATCCACCTAATAGGAAAAGAGGAAGAGGGAGTAAAAACTAAAAATAAAGGGGAGGTGATAAATCAGGTTTGAATAAAGAACATTCACAGAGCTAAGATGCACAAATAAAGAAATACAGTTGATAAACTTACATAGATCATGGAGATTTTAACAGAGGTAAAGAATGGATTTCTAGTAATTAAACATTCACAAACAATAGCCAATTCTAAGACTACACAGAGTTAAAATCATGAAAAATTAAAACACCATATGTATTGATCAAGAGGCACAGTTATAGCAAAGGAAAGTTCTGTTTGGAATACAGAGGCATCAAGAAATCCAACTATTTTCCAACCTTTTTTACATCTTGCATTCATGCATATATAGCATCTAATTCCAAATGACCTAATTAGGTTACAATAAATTGCCCCATGGGCTCTATTAGAAAATATCTCTGCTAAAAGGAATGTCAGCCTACAAGAATTCATTGTAGAAAATATCTAGAGCCTACGCAAATGGGATATATTTTTGGCCTTCAATGTGAACTGTTGAATCACCGATCTGCAACCATAAATGCAACAAATATATGCATTTGAAAAGCTTCTGCAACATTTTAAATTAGTCACTGAGATGTCTTGTCGGTAGAGACTACAAATTCATCCTCAGTCTGCAACCATCCTAATATTCAGATGCGCAAATCTAGATCATGAAATTTGGATCATATTTTGAAATGAGAATATCCCCAAAAGGCTACCAAATGAAAGAGGAGGAAATTCTAAGAACATTTTCCCTTTGGATCATATAGAAATTCCTCAAGATGAGGGAGATATTCACGGTCAAAGTTGTGGTCAATAGGCATATGGATGTCCATGTGTCATCATCTCGCAGTCGCGCAGTGGGAACATGATGTCAGCTTCAGTGGTCTGCGGGCTACACGATATCTGGATGCATCCATCAAATTTTCCTTCACAACATGGAGGGATCATCATCTATATGGATATCCAATGTCATGACATTAACTTGATATCCAGATATTAACTTAACATCCGGATGCCACTTTATGTGAAACCCTTTGAATATCCTGATGATGTCATCGGCATAAAGAACTTTGTTGAAGAGGGGATTTGGATGATGTCATTAGGATATTAACACTGCAGGATAATATACCAGTGGCAAAATGTCTGGATGACGTCATCAAGACATTCACAAAGGTTATGGATATTAAGAAGGATCTGGATATTAGGAAATATCTAGATGATGTCATCGTCATATTCACAAGGGTCTGCACATTCGCAAAGGACCCGGATATTAGTTAATATCTAGATGTTTAGAAAACATCTAGATATTAACTAAGGTCCGAATATGAAGGGGATATTGGGACCTCAACTAAGGTCTGGGATATTAAGATAATATTTGGGATGTTAGCTACGATCCAGACGACGTCACCAAGATATTCATACCATAATGACTAAGTATGAAGATGGGAAATCCCTGTGAAGGAAGGCATTTGAAGATTAAGGATTTATGGGTTTTCCTAGGTTTTTTGCAAGGATTCTCCAAATAGGATTTAGGGATTTTGGGTAGGCAGAGCATGAGGATTTGGAGGGATTAAGGCCTATAAAGCCATATTCCAAGGGATATCTAGAAGATTTTCAAGGTGAACTATTTGACTATGGATGGAGGAAAATAGGTCAACATTTTGGTGACCTCTCAAGGATGTTTGCCTACTAAATAATTGGATCAATGGCCTTAATCATCCATTGGCAATGGAGTCAAAAGAGGAATGAAGTAGGTCAAGACAACTGAAACTTGCCTCCCAAAGCACACAAGAAAAGAGGCCTGCATTCTCCTAATGATAATGCAGCCTGTGCAAGAGCACTTAGGGAAAGGGAAACCTAAAACTGAAATAAACTAAAACAATATATACAAGACCTCATACCAACCTTAATGGTAAGGTTTGAGATGGATCCCATTAACTGAAATGGGCAGAACTTCACCATCTAGCCTTGAAAGAATGAAGACATTTGCTTGCTTATAGCTATTGATGATGTATGGCCCACTTCAAAGTGCATCAAACTTGGTGTGGGCTCCAGGTTTGGAATGGTAAGCATCCCATTTTAAGACAAGATCACCTTCTTTGAAGGTCTAGACCTCGGCCTTTTTGTCAAAATACTTTTTGGTCTACATTTGATGTTCTTCTAATGTGATCATGGTTGACTTCCTTTGTTCTTCTAATTTAGTTAATTTAGCCATTCTGACAGACCTTGCATCCTCACCTTCCAACTCTATTGATGAGCCAAATCTAGTGTAGGAAGCTCTAAGGATATAGGCAATCTAGCCTCTCTCCCATACACAAGAACAAAAGGAGAGTTCCTAATGGCTCTCTTGTATGTGATCCTATCATCCCAAAGAGTTAATATGATCTTATTGTGTCACTGCCTCTGGTTTGTCTCCATGGTCCTTTTCAGAATCCTGATCAGATTCTTGTTAGTGGACTCGGCCATCCCATGACCTTGGGGGTAATAATTGGATGAAGTCTTTAAGAACACATTGTATTTGAGAGCCCAATCAGCAATTCTAAAACTAGTGAATGCTTTTGCATTATAAAAAATAATAGTTTGAGGAGCTCCAAACCTTGTCATGATTTCTTCCAAGAAATCCATGATTGATGACTCAGTGGCCTCCTTGAGTGGGACTGCTTCAACCCACCTAGTGAAGTAGTCTGTTATAGTCAAAACCCACTTGTGATCGGCACTAGAAATAGGTTTTATCATTCCAATGAAGTCTAATACCCACTGTGAGAAGGGTTGATCAGCCTGAATAGGGTGGAGGGGAAGAGCTGCCAATCTTTTCTTTCTAGCAAAGAGAGCACACTCTTTGCATTTTCTTACCCATACATAGGCATCATTGAATAATGTGGACCAAAAGTAACTTGCCCTCATTAGTTTCATTATTGTAGCTCTAGCAAAGAAATGGCCACCAGTTGGGCTAGCATGAAACTCATCAAGAAGTCTATCAACCTGATCTTCTTCTATGCATCTCAGTAAGACTCCATCTAAGTTTTTCTTGAAGAGAACACCATCTACCAAAGCATAAGAGATAGACTGTAGCCTGAAATGTCTTCTTTTGGTTCTGTCAAGTCCATAGGGATACTCACCAGTGGATAGGAAACTAGCCATATCTGTTGTCCAAGGACTCACAACTGATGACTCAGCTAGAGGCTCCTCCTCATTCAAATGGTAAGATGAATTCACTTCATCTACTGATGTCTGGGCTAGTTGTTCACACAATCCTCTGCCTCTAATCAACTTAGTGGCTTTGATGATCACATCATATTCCAGAATCTTTGTGACCCAACTGGCTCTCTTTTCACTAATCTCTATCCCCATTATGTAATCTCTCACACTAGGATGAGAAACTAAAACTTTAATATGATTATTTTCCAGCATAAATCTGAATTTCTTTAAAGCTCTAACAATGGAAAATATCTACTTATCCATGGGGCTATATCTAACCTCATAATCCTTCAAGATCTGACTGAAGAAGGCTAGGGGCTGCTCCAGTCCATGCTCAGTTTGCTGCATCAGGACAACAGGAATATTGTTCTCTCCTCCATATGCATAAAGGAAAAAATCCTTCTCATAATTTGGATTCATGAGAGTCAGTGCTTGGGCAAATTTTTCCTTGATTTTCTCAAAACCATCCTTCCCTTCTTTAGTCCATCTGAAGATTGCATCTTTCTTGAGCATAAGGGTTAGAGGCTTCACTAAGCTAACACAGTTAGGAATGAACTTCCTAACAAAGTTGACCTACCCTAGAAATGATTGTAAAGTGTTTTTGTGAGAAGGTAGAGGAAGAGAAAGTAGAGCAGATGTCCTATCCGGCTCTATGGATATTCCATCCTTAGATACTATGTGACCCAAAAGCTTACCTTGAGCAATAGCAAAAATACATTTCTTGGGTTTTAGAGACACCCCAAACTCTCTGCACCTCTAGAAAACTTTCTCTAGATGCTCCATGTGATTTTCTCTCTTCCTGGAGAAAACTATGATGTCATCCAAATAAAACAGGATGAACCTGTTTATAAATCCTTTGAAGGCAATATCCATTGCCCTCTAAAATGTGGCACCAGCATTAGACATACCAAAGGGCATCTTTGCATATGTCATGATTCCCCATTTGGTTGTGAATGTCATCTTAAATCTATCCTCCTCTCTAACAATGATCTAGTTATAGCTAAAGAAGCCATCTAATAATGAAAACCTCTTTGCCCCTACAACTGTTTGTAAAATTTGATCCATAGAGGGCAGAGGGTAATGATCCTTTAGAGAGGCTCGATTTAGGTCCCTAAAGTCTACATAGAGCCTAATCTGTCTATTTTTCTTTCTCACAGGCACTAGATTAGCCAGCCAAGTAGGATACTTGATAGGGAAGATAATCCTTTTTTGTATGAGCTTAGCAAGCTCTTTCCTCATGAGTGGCTTAATTTTTGGATTTATGGGCTATTATTTTTGGTGAACTGGCTTGCAATTGGGATCCAGATCAATGGCATGTTGAGCCACATTTGGATTGAATCCTTTCAAATCCTCATATGTCCATGCCAGGACATCATTGTACTTCTAGGCAAGTCTTATGAATTCTTGCTCTTCTACATCGCCACATACCTTTCCTAGCAGCAAATCCTTGTCCTAGACGACGGTCACCTTCTGGTAATCTTCTTTCTTGAAGGTCATGTTGTTCCTTTCACTCCTAAACTCATCATCACGACTAAAGATGGCCTCAAGGGTGACTAGACCCTTGGGTAACTTGTTTGATTTGAGTTGGATGATCTGATCACCATAGGATTCTTGTAACTTGGGTTGCACCCTTGAAGAGAACTCAACTTCATTATGGATGAAGCATGTGATCTACTCATCACTATCAAAAAATTGACAATGAATATTATTGTCAGGAACAAAGGGCCTGATGACCATTTTCACATGCTGATCAGGACCCTAAAACAAATTCGTAGGTGGAGAAAATTGAGCCCCCACCGTTGCTAATTGATCAGCCTCTAAATTTAATTTTCTTGGGATTACCTATAGATTGAGAGCATCAAAACTCTCAAACAGGTTCCAAACTCTATGTCTATAAGCTCTTAGAAGCTAGTTTTTTGTTACACATCTCTCTCTGACTTGGTTGACCACCAGTTCAGTATCACCAAAAATCTCCAGATGCCTGATTTTATTCTTTTCTGCTATCAACAGGCCATGGACCAATGCCTTGAAAGGAAGTTAGGTGTGTGGAAAACACTTCCTACACTAATCTAATGAGGAGAGGGCTATGCAAATTCAACTTTATCCTAACTTTTATAGCAATGTTAAACCATTAACATGAGATATTACAACAAAACACAAGAACCAAAAAGAAGACAAAAGAGAGAGAGAGAGACAAGATATACGTGGGGAAAACCCTTATGGGTGAAAAACCCCACACTCCAAAATGCAGCTCAAATGTATTACAGTAAACAATAACAGATTACAATACAATTTTAGAGCCAATGCTCTTTCAGGACTCTTCAAATGTCGAATCTGGAGATATTCTGGTAGCATAACAGTACTTGTACCAAAGTTATCTATCTCCCATCCAAGCACTTATTTATATAGAGTTTACAACGCAAATATGGAACCCTCTAGAGATGGGCATCCATCTTGGACTCATGCCCCAAAACCCATGCCTAAGGACACTTGTCCAACATCCCATCCCAAAGTGGGCACCTGGTCCCAAGATAGGTTACGACAGATGCTCTTACGCACCTTATAGCTATAAGAGAATTTATCATACACTGACTAAAAATATCATATTCCTCTTACATGTCATAACCTCCCTTGACCACCCAAAGATGCCTTTCTCTCGTGCAAAGATACTCACTGACCCTTGTCATTAATTAAAAATCATTTGAGGTTTTGGGGGCATTGCCCCCGAGCCCCCACGAGGGCGCTGCCCCTTAACCCCACCCTGTACCGTGACAGGGAACACGCCAAGGGCGCTGCCCCTAGACCTCGCAAGGGGCTACGCCCCTTGACCCCGTCTTGGGGGCCCTGCCCCCAAACCCCCTTTAATTATTCAGGGGGAAAACCGCGGTTGCCAAAGTCACCAAAATCTATCCTCCTGCATATACACAAGGTGCTGACTATGCCAACTCAACATGGGATAAATAAATACAACATTAGGAATTTGCAAAGGTTGAGACACCTTAATTCCCAACATGCCTCGTACTCTGCTACATTATTTGTGGAAGAAAAATGCAATCTATGAGCAAAATACAACTTCTTACCAGTCAGAGAGACTAGCAAAACACTTGCATGAACTCCATTTTTGCTCTTCGCACCATCAAAAAACATCTTCCATGGGTCGTTGGAGTCATCATCTGGCTTGAGTAGAGAAGGGACTAAAGAATCCCCTTCATGGATCATGTAATTTCCCAAATCAATTGCCTTAGTGGTATCATAAGGACCAAAATTTTCATGATCCCTTTCCCACTCATCTAAAAATAGGTCAAGGATAGGAAGAGGTGAAGGTTCTACCTCAATAGGTTCTGAGTCATGCACTTCCTCACCCTGAATCATCACATGTGGGTTCACCAGGATGTGGTTGTAATTTTCCACATGATAATCTAAAATTGGTTTAGCCTTAAGGGTGAACCATGTACCATATCTGGTCCTTAGTGACATATGAGACTAGTCAGAAGAAAGGTAGATGCCTACCTTTGCTATGAAATCTCTTAATAGATAGATAGCAAAGAAAGGAGAAGATCAATGACTAATATGTCTTTCTTAAAAGTTAGGTTTGGACATGCATGTAGAGTTAAGTCTAGTCCCTTGATCACTCCTATAGTGTTCATAGAGGTGCCATCCAAATGTAATACTCCTGATGAAATAGGGGTATACTTGATGCCTAATGCATCCACAATCTTCTTGGGCATGACTGAAACACTAGCCCAGAGTCTATCATGCAACTATGCACTAAAAATTTGCCAATGATCAAAGACAAGTAGAAAGGAGATGGCTTCTTGACTGTACTTACTTGTCCTTCAATTGGTTACACTAGGCTGACATGAGCCTTCTCTTTCTACTTTGTTGGTGAGTCTGATGTTGCTAACTCAACAAATGGGAAGTGCCTTAAGGCTTTGTGTAATAGATCCCTCTGAGAGGGGATGGACATCACTTCCCACATGGAGACATTGATATTTGTTTTCTTCATCTACTCTATGATATTTAATGGAATAGTGGCTACCTTGTACATGGAGGGAATCCAAGTTCCCTTCTTTAATTACTCTATAGGTTGTTCATGCACCTTTAAGCTTGATGGAACTTATTTCATGGCAGCAGGTTTGCTGCTTTGAATTAAGATTTTGGCACTAGCCACTTTGGCCTTTAGAATAGGCTCTTTTTGTAACATAGTAGTGTTGTGTGGTTACACAACATGCCCCATTTTGACTTGACAAAACAAGGACCCAACATTTTTTTTGCGTGGCTTTGCTTGTTTTGTGCTTTCTGGCGGTTTGGTAAAAGTAAGTCATGTGGGTCATCATGCATGGAGAAGCTAGGTAAGTCGTCATCATGGGGTTAGTTTGTCAAAATTCATTTTTCATTCCAATAACCTCATTTTTAGAAAGAGCACCAAATTTCATGCAGGTTTGCCTTTTGCATCACCTTGATATTCATTAGGATGTGAAAGTTATGAATGGTCAAAATCCTAGTCAAACCTGATATTCATAGGGGGGAGGATCATATTTCTTAATATCAGTCATCTTTCGAAAGATCACCCCGATCTAATTTATCACCTGATAAAGCATTTGATTCGCGGCATGTGGACCTCAATTTTAGGTGATAATGACCTTTACCCGTCAACAGCCTTATGTATTTCGCGAGAGTCATATTCCTCAATGTAACCTGATATTTCTCAATATCATCCTACCGTGAAATATCCCCCTAAACCATTATCCTGATGATGTCATTTGAGTCTGATAAACAAAGAAACAAACATGACGATGACGTAATCAGCACATTTACTTCTCGGGGGCATATTTCCTAAACATGATCCTTCTCACATAACATGATGATGACGTCATGATGTCATAGCGATATACTGAGCCAATATCTGGATGACGTCATCCCGATATTCCTAGAGAGAGGGATTATAGTTTACCCAATCATCATCATTTTTGTAACATCACCCGACATATTGAAATATCCTCCTGATGTATTAAGTATGACCTAATGGTGCATTCATCACCCTAATATCCAAACATCATCATGTATTTGAATATCATCCTGTTATGCGAATATCACCCAGCTCTTGTTGCTGCCATTGACATTTAATGCACGCAGTTGTGGTAGGTAGTTCCCGTCGACCACAAATCACGATCACACACCTGGCAAGATCCTGAGTTCCTGTGAAAAATTAACAATTAAAATCTAATCCGTCAGGGTTTTCCCTAATTGCAAAGTTAAAAGGTAAATTTAATTGCCATTTTTACACTTACCTTGCGATAAAACCATTTTTATAGAGTGCTAGCTTTCCAAACCCTCGTACGGGCAATACCTGGACACACAGAGCTTACAAGCAGGAAGAAGCACGAGATTATCACCTGAATTAAAAGTACTTTCAGATAACCACTGGTATAATCAAAGGGATCTGCATAACCAGGTAAGTAATTGAAACCTTCATCCTGTTGCTTCTCTATAATCAGGTATGATGTTGCAGGTGTTAGTTTACGCATCCCATGATAAGTAAATGCTGAATAAGTATAGTATGCATGATGTTAGTAGAGATAAATCATTGTGTGCATGCTTGTGAATATCCATTGTAAGACAAATCCTGTTAATTGCAGATATCCATGGCTAACAAGAGGTTAACTAAGTGCGAGGCTGAATTTAGTAGGCCTATGTTCACATATCCTAGAGGAATCCTATTCAAGTACGATGCCATAATGGATACACATCAAGGAAGTACCGATTTGGAAGCCTGGTCTGCCAAAATGAATGATGAAAATAATAGAAGCACCTTGCTAGATGCAGTGTTCATGTTAGGAATGTGGAATGTGGTTGGTTTTCCATACTCCATGGAGTCTCCAGAGCTAGTTATTAAATGTGCATGAAATTACAATCCACAAACAAGATAGGTGGTGAAACATGGGAGAATATATGCAGACTTGTCCATCAAGGGTCTTTCCAAGACGTTTGGACTGCCATTGGGCAGGAAGGTTAACAGCATAGATTTGAAGAAATCTGAAGTTGAATATGAAAACAATAAGAAGAAAGCCAAAAAGAACATGTATCAGTGGAGGGCTAAGAACAATGCATATCTTGTAGTGGCCAAACTTCCAATGCACTTATATAAGTATGATTTTGATGACGAATATCAATATATGATTGCATTGCTTAGCAGGGTGATAGGCCAGCCTGATGCTGGTAGTTTTAAAGACTAGATGTACGGTGTCATCATGATGTGCATATATGCAGATACCAAGCCACTATGGGGCCAATTGATTAGTGATGCTCTACATGAGTAGCTTCTAAGCCTAGGAGGTTCAAATTGTTCCTTTTACATGACATCATACATTGTCTACTCCTGTGCTTACAAAGGCACATTTGATGCACTAACAACGGTTGGAAAGATTGGTGGAACCACCAATGATGCTCATAGTTGGGATCATTATCCCCAATTACAGAGAGTAAATTACCTCCAGGATTACAAATTGGTAAATGATGCATTCTCTATGCATCTGGTGAGGACCATGGAGGAAGATAGGACAAAAAGATTGAGCATGGAAGCTCAAGAAGTAATCTACAGGCATGGAGTCTGGTACATCCAATTTGCAACATTTTCTTACATGAGAATTGAGGGCTTTGAAGGACAACCCCTTATGCTACCAAGATATCCCACTGATGTAGTGGTATTAATGGAATTTATAAGGCAGAGCTCCACAATATTGAAGGCATACAAGGATGCTCATAAAATACCACCCATTTTGTTTCCAGTAACTATTGGTTGGTATATGTGCCCAAATTCAGAAAATATCAAGAAAGTCATGGTTAGTTTGAATAAAATGCAATTGCAGCCATTCCCACTAGTAAGGCCATATGATCCTTATGAGAGGATATAAAAAATAATAGGGAAACCTATTCATCAGGGGCACCTAGAAGACTTCTGGGCGGATTGTGAAGATGAAGCAGAAGCCAGAAGAAGAAGATACCAAAGGTTAGCACTGAATCAAATCAAAACCTTTGACTGCATCTCCATTCCTTCATAGTTGAAAAAGGATGATGGCAGGATAATGGCAGATGAGTACGAAGAAAAGAAAATATATAATGATACAATATTTGCACCTGACCTAACCATACAAGAAGACATATCTTTGGATACTTTCATTGCCAGGACATTACAACTAACCCAAGCTTGGGTTGATGAACAAATTGATGCATTGAAGAAGGAGGGTGTTGCTACTACTGTAGACAATAAAAAGAAGAGACAGGATATTCCTGATGAGGAATATGATGATTTTATAATTGAAAAAAGGAAATCTAAAGGAGAAAGGCTGCCTCCACAACAATAGCAAAGCAAAAGACCCCCTAGGGGTAAGAAAATTGATAATGAACCCAAAGGGGTGATTATTGAAAGAGCAGTGTTTCCAGCTGAAGATGCAATAGTAACAGCATCAGGATCAAGATCAGCATCACCACCACAGGAAGATAAACAAAAGGGCAAAAGGATTCAAAAGATGGTTACAGAAACTGCTGAGACCCAAGAAGAGGGTCAATCCTCACAAAAACAAATAGAAGAGGATATCCCCCTGGAGGAAGAGCCTGAGGAAGAGGAAGCCCCTTTATTATTCAAAAGGAAAAGAAAAGCCCCACAGGTGATGGTATCTACCACACCTAAGAAACCAAGAACCTCCATGAGAGGTGAGATAAAGCAATCCCCTATAATGTTGAAAGGGGCTGGTAGTGAAGCTTTCCATAAGGAATTTCAACACAATGTTCCACTTCCTACCATTGTGAAGTTCAAGACTGAACAACCGGAAGAGCGGATGAAAGAAACCTCGCAAGTGTTTCAAAGAGGTCATATCTCACTGGATGAAACAGTTAATTAATCTGATGATGAGGTAGTGGAGGATGTAGCTTCACAGAAGATGGAAACCCTTGCTGCAGGTACTCACATGACTCCTCATGGGACTCCATTAGTTCAAACAATATTGGAGGAGATGAAGCAAGTGGAATCTGAAAAGGAAAAGAATCCAGAGAAGATAGCTCAAGAAATGGGGCTACACACATTAGTGAAACAGGTGACAAGTCCTGCAGTAGTGGATTTGACATATAGACAGGATGTAAGTCCTGAACACCTGGCAGGTACACCTAATAAAGGAGAACATATAGAAGAAGTGAAGACGGCAGAGCCAGAGGGCCATGCTTCAGAAATAAGCCAACAACACCAACATGATACATCAGTTAAGCCCATTATAGTAGAGGTTCAGGAAAAGAAAGCTAATTGGAAAGACGTATTAGAAGATCATGCTTCTAAAGTTCAGGAAGTAAGTAATGCAGGTGTAGAACAGATTGTGGTTTCAGAACAAATACTAGCACCTAAGGAAGATTCCACAATATCCACTGCTAAGAATATGCCTCAACAGGAGGAAAAGTCAAAAGTGGATGAAGTAATAAAGGAGAAGGATCATGATCATCATGATCATCATATCAACGTATCACAGGATCCTCCACCTCAGGAAAAGGAAATTCCTCAACAAGAGGATATACCATAGGATCGCTTTCAGTATGAGCATCATGAAGAAGAAACAAGGAAATCACCTTCTCCATCACATATGCTGACAGATACCAGAGATCAAGGTGAACATCGTGATGATGCTGAAAAACATGATCAGGTACCTCAGTGGTTGGAAAAGGAAGTCAACACAGAAGTTGGTTTTGAGATTCAAGAACTTGATGTATCCACTTTGTTTTCAGAAAATCTAATAAAACCAAAGAGGAAGGTCAGACTGACTTTGGCCATTAAGAGAGATCCAACAACTGGAAGAAGGACTACACAGATAGCAATTCCTACTGTAGATAAGAAAAGGGTAAAATTACTCTGGAGGAATTCTAAATTAATACAGTTAACTTAGGATTTGTAAATGAAGGCTAGGAGGGTTAGGAAGGTAAGGATATCATTGATTCCTTAATTCAAAGAATTAAGAGAGAGAAAGAGAAGAATAAGCAGCATAAAGAGCACATTGCTCAGCTGCATGCATACATAAAAGGGTTAATTAACCCTGATGATACGTCAACTGATCATGCAGTCCCATTGACTACTATTTCTCAAGATGAAATAAATAAACTAGATCTCATGAAGCATGAGTCATCTATAATGAGAAAGTGGATGTTATCCACATTTGATGAAGCGGAGGAAGTGGTAAAAGCTTCTTTAAAGAGATGGAATTCTTTAAGTGTCTCCAGGAGAAAAGTTGACAAATTGCAGATGGAGATTGGGAAGAGGTCTTTTCAGCTGGAGAAAATTTTAATCATCTTGGAGGAAATAAGGAGAGTTGACCCTCAGGTTCTAGTAAGCAATCAAGTCCTAAATAATAATAGTGCACTGTTGGTGGACATATGGTATAAGGATATCAAATTTGAGTGTGAGGTACTTAAAAGATGCAACACTAAATTAAGATATATCAGCATGAAGCTACATGATATGATGTCATATGAAGCTAAAATTTTAGAAGTGCTGGAAGGGAAGGTGGAAGGGAAGATAGATAATCAAGACGAGGAGTTTGCAATCAAAGCTATACATAGTAACTTCCAACAGGTAGCTGATGATCCCTTAAACAATCTAATAGAAGAAACCATGGACAAAATTATGAGGATCAGGGTCAAGATGGAAAATTATCATGAGACATCCAGCAGCAGAAGAAGTAAATTAGAAAATCTCTGAGGCAAATATCAAATGCATAAGCATGCCACCATCAAAGCAAAAAACTCAGGATGGTGGGGAAATGGAGAGAACAATACAACTATATGAAAATATAAGGACAGCTATGCAGGTCCATATTCAAGAAGACAATCATCATGATGATGAAGATAGCGAAAGTGATGATGATGAGAAAGGGCATGATGAAGATGTATCATAAAATAAATATAGGTACCAGATGTAAAAGGAAGCAAGCCGTTCAGATGGTTGCCAGCTGGCAACTTCTACCACTTGATAAAGTTGACAAAGTCAAAAGAAATACTCACCGTAGATATTCATAGATAAATCAAGATCGTAGATCTTTTGTAACGGATTCCTCACCTTGTTCTATAAAAGGTGCAGGAATGCCTTATTTCAAACATTCGAAACTTAATTGAAATCCGTCTGCTGAAATATTTAGGGCTCATTTCAAAGCTTTTTGTATACATTTATATCCTTGCATATTTAATGAATGAGAAGACTTGTTTGATTACAATTCATAGTAAATCTTGAGTAATCAGTGTGTGAATTTTGGATATATGCTATGACTTGCTGCATCCCTTGGAGTGCATATCTACTTGCATATATTGTTTTCATACAATTCCTTTAAAGTTAGCATCAACTGTATCTAGCTGTGGAATGTCCTGGTGAACATATGGTTTGATTTTCTTCTCTTCATGACTGTATCTAATGTATATGTGGTTCAATAGCTGAAGGTTCAACTTTAATTTGAAGCATTTCTTTCAATTTCTTTAAATTTCAGAGCATTTTACCATCATAATTGCAAATAATTGGTAATCTCAAGCAAATAATACAAGTATGTGGACATCTCGTAGATAATTGCAAATATTTAGCATATTTGAAGCTAAAGCATGTATAATTGAAAATATCATGCAAAGATTTAAATATTTCTATATCATTTGATCAAACAACTACATAAAATGACCTCTCTGTGAAGAATCTTTGCAGAAACAGTGTCATGATGATGAACTCAATGTAAGGCCCCAAAATGGAAACAACAGCGCACATCAACCTCTGAGTAACGTCAGACGATTAAGACCTAATCACCAGAGACTTGGGATCATGAATTCTTTGAATTCATCATATCTTTCAAGATGAATAAAGGTTAATGTGTACTTTTATTCTATGCTTGTTTGTGACTAACATCATGACCAACAAGTAGGCATGGGACTAGCCTCCAACTACCTCTTTTTGGACCTAATGTTGTCTGCAATAGGCATTAAAACACTATCCATGGGTTGATTAACAACATAAAAATCCTCTAGAGTCCATAGCATCATACCAGCATCATTGGTAACCTCATTTGACACTTCAGGAATGCTATTTACTGCCTCTGATAGTGATGCCTACTGAGTGTGGAAGTTTTGTACCATTAAAGCTCTTTCTTGTGCTCCAAAAGCACAAGTGGACTAATTGTGTGGTTGGTTACAAGGGTAGCATCAATCTGCCTCCTCAGCTAGATTGTTCTGTGTAGGGACTAAAGCCCTAACTAGATTTATAGCTGGTATTTGTTGGATAGGTTGAATAGTTTGTAAAGGTTGTGCAGGGTTAGGATTTTGGTATCTATTTTGTTGATAACCCTGGTTCCAGTTCTGATTTCTATTTTGATTATACCCTTGATTCCAATTTTGATTAGATGTCTACCCCTGGTTATAGTTCTGATAGGATTTGAGAGTAGTTTGAATAGCTATACTATTCACCTTATTGGTCAAATTGGGCATTAGGGTCTTAAGATCACTCTCTTCTTGAGAAAGAGAGGATGTTGAAGTAGCAGCAGATAATTTAGTAAATTGGAAATTACCTCTTGAAGATGCCCTAGTTTGCACAGGCATAAAAGATGGCACTAATCAAAGCCAGACACATATAGAGTCATTAGGTGTACGAAAATTCTACCAAAATATAGAGTGCTGAGAAGAAAACCATATTCTCAGCTTGATTCTTTGATTGCTTATGCTTTCAGTCTCACAGGGTATGCAAGAAACTGTTGTCACATAGATTTGCACCCATAGTTGAAGGCTTTTAGGGATCCAATAATCTAGTGAAACATTGAGATGACCTCCAGGTGTGGGACCCTATAGGGAGGCCAAATCTCTAGAGAGAGGATGATTCCTTTGCTGAATGATAGATTCAACGATCCTAAGACTAAACCTAATCTATCTACCTAATAAGAAAAGATGAAGAGGGAGTAAAAACTAAAAATAAAGGGGAGATGATACATCAGGTTTGAATAAAGAACATTCATAGAGCTAAGATGCACAAATAAAGAAATACAACTGATATAGATCATGGAGATTTTAACAGAGGTAAAGAATGGATTGCCAAGAATTAAACATTCACAAACAATAGCCAATTATAAGACTACATAGTTAAAATCAGGAAAAAGTAAAACACCATATGTATTGATCAAGAGGCACAGTTACAGCAGAGGAAAGTTCTATTTGGAATACAGAGACATCAAGAATATCTAACTATTTTTGAACCTTTTTTACATCTTACATTCATGCATATATAGCATCTGATTCCAAATGACCTAATTAGGTTACAATAAATTGCTCCATGGGCTCTATCAGAAAATATCTCCACTAAAAGGAATGTCGGCCTGCAAGAGTTCATTGCAGAAAATATCTAGAGCCTAGGCAGATGGGAGATATTTTTGACCTTCAATACGAGTTGCTAAATCACTAATTTGCAACTATAAATGTAACAAATATCTACATTTGAAAAGCTTTTGCAACACTTTAAATCGGTCGTTGAGATGTCTTGTTGGCCGAGACTACAAATTCATCCTCAATTGGCGACCATCTTGACATCCAAATGTGCAAATCTGGATCATAAAATTTGGATCATATTTTGAAACAAGAATATCCCCCAAAAGCCCACCAAATGAAAGAGGAAGAAATTCTAAGCATTTTTTCCTTTTGGATCATGTAGAAATTCCTCAGGATGAGGGAGATATTCATGGTCAAAGTTGTCGTGAACAGGCATATGGATGTTCATGTGTCATCATCTCACAGCCACGTAGTGGGAACATGATGTTAGCTTTAGCAGTCTATGGGCTATGCAATATCTAGATGCATCTGTCAAATTTTCCTTCACAGCATGGAGTGGTCGTCATCTACATGGATATCTGATGTCAGGACATTAACTTGATATATTTAGATATTAACTTAACATCTAGATGCCACTTTATGCACCACCCTTTGAATATCCTGATGATTGCATCAGCATGAAGACCTTGTTGAAAGGGGATCTAGATGATGTCATCATGATATTAGCACTGCAGAATAATATACCGGTAGCAGAATGTCTGGATGATGTCATCAGGACATTTGCAAAGATCATGGATATTAAGAAGGATCTGAATATTAGGAAATATCTGGATGACATCATTGTCAAATTCACAAGGGTCTGCACATTCACAAAGTGTTGGGAATTAAGGTGTCTCAACCTTGGTAATTCCTTACATTTGTAATGTTTGCATTTATTATCTAATTGCCTATGTTGTAAATATTTGTAAATTCCATATTGTCATATTGTGGGATGTGACACGGTGATGTGTCGATCCTACATGGAATATGACAACTTATAATTTTGTACTCACATGAGGAGATAGGCATCCCACTTTGTGGTAGGAGCATTTTGTCATGTGTTAGCATCTTCCATGTTGTGTAAGGGAATGTTTGACCAAAACGGTTATGACAGATTCCTATGACAAATCTATGACATGTAAGAGTCAGAAATAGAAGGTTATAAGATAGGAGATGACATGTGTCATGAAGCATCTTTGAATAAGGCATAGTTGGGCACCCCAAGGTGGAATATGACATGTTGTAAGAGAATATGCTATTTATAGCATGTGTATGACAGATTTTTTTACAACTGTAAGTTGTAACCACTATGACAGATTCTATGATGGTCGTAAGTGTCGTAAGAGCATCTGACATAGCCCATTTTGGAATGGGAGTTGTGGACAAGTGTCAGGCACATTCTACAATGTTGACCAAGTGTCCTTGGGCATGGGTTTTGGTCCATGAAGCCATGTTAGACGCCCATTCCAAGATAGGTCCACTATTGCCTTATATTTCCTATTTTTAAACAGGTGCTTGGAGATGGAGTTTGTAATTATAGGTTTACAAGTACTGCTATGCTACCAGATTGACTCCAGACACGAGTGTCAAAGACCATTGAATCTTGCATTACAAGTGTATTATAAATAACTTTCAGATTTGTTAATACATTGTGCAGGTTTCTAAGTGTGGGGTTTTTCACCCGATAAGGGTTTTCCCCACTGTAAATCTTTGTCTCTCTTCTTTTGTCTACTTTCTGGTTCTTATGTTTTGCTGCAATATCTCATGTTAATGGTTCAACATTGCTATAATAGTTAGGATAAATTTGAATTTGCATAGCCCTCTCCTCATTAGATTAGTGTAGGAAGCGATTTCCGTACACCTAGCTTCCTTTTAGTTGGTATCAGAGCTTGATCACCTTTGGTCCAAGTTGTTGGCTAGGGAGTTTTGAGATAATCTTAGGTTGAGTGGGAGTCTGTGCAAAGAATTATGTATCTTATTGCAGCAAGGAGATGGCAAGCACATCAGGAAGGTTTGAAGTTGAGAAGTTCAATGGCAGTAATTTTGAGCTGTGGAAGCTCAAGATGGAAGACATGCTTGTTGACTGAGACCTTTGGGAAAGTGTTAATGGAACTAAACCAGCTGCAATGTCACAAGATGAGTGGGATCTCAAGGATCAGAACGCTAAGGGTCTCATAAGACTTAGTCTTGCTAATTCTGTGTTGTTAAATGTCCATGAGGAGACTATTGCAAAACTACTTTGGAAGAAGTTGGGGGATGTGTATCAAGCCAAATCCCTAGTTAATAAAATTTTCCTGAGAAATAAGTTGTATTCCCTTCGAATGGAGGATGAAGGATCCGTTGCTTAACATATGAATGCTTTTAACATGTTGGTTGCACAATTGACATCTATTGGTGTAAAGATGGAGGAGGAGGATCAATGTATGACCCTGCTTTGTTCTCTGCCAAACTCATGGGATCATCTTGTCATGGAAATTGGAAGCATCACATCCACATTCAAAATGGAAGAAGTGGTTTCTTTGCTGTTGTCTGAAGAGATGCGAAGAAAGTTTTCTGAGGCAGCCAAAGAGGCCCTTGTAGTTAGTGGAAGACCCAAGGAGAAAGGGAAGAAGTAGGACAAGAAAGCTGAGAAGGGTAGATCCAAATCCCATGGGAGATCCAAATCTCTTAGAAATCCCAAGGCTCTTTGTTGGAATTGTGACAAAACCAGGCATTTCTAAAAAGAATGCAAAGAGGAGAAGAAGAAGAAGAAGAAAGCTCCTAATTCAGATTCTGACAAGTCTCAAGATGACGGTGATGTTTTCATCGCAGCCCTGGCAACCCATGCATCTGCTGATGTGTGGCTAATTGACTCTGGTGCATCATTCCATATGACCTCGCATCAAAACTAGTTCACTAAGTATGAGGAGTTCGATGGTGGAAAGGTGTATCTGGGTGACGACTCTCATCTGAAGATTGTTGTTCGTGGGAGAGTCTATCTGATTCCCTGATGGTTGAGTGAAGGGGATCTCTAGGGTTATGAACATCCCAGGCTTAGCATGGAACCTACTTTCTATAAGTATTTTGAATGATGCAGGTGTGCAGGTTGTCTTTTTGAAAGAAGGATGCAAGATGACTAGAGGAGCTATGGTGCTTGCTAAGGGTACTAGGAGAGGTACTTTGTTTCAGCTGGAGGCATGCATTTCACAATGCAATAGTTCTTCTAACTCAAGGAAGAGGGAAGTAGTCACTTCATCCCCACCATCTGAATGAGTAGTGAAGAAACCTGCTGTTTCTAGTCTTGATGGTTGTAATCATGCATTGGAAGTTAAACTTCCTACTGAAAAGACAATGTTATGGCATAAGAGATTTGGCCACATTAGTGAGAAGGGTCTATGTACCCTGAAAAATAAGAACTTCGTTGAGGGGTTAAATGATTGTAATCTTGAGTTTAACTTTTGCGAACATTGCATTTATGGAAAACAAAATAATGTTCAGTTTTACTTGAGTTCTCATAAGTCTTCTGGTGTGTTGGACCTTATTCATTCTGATGTGTTTGGTCCTATTAATGTTCCTTCATTATCAAAATTTGTATACTTTGTATTTTTTATAGATGATTACAGTAGGACATAGATTTATTTTCTTAGAAGCAAATCTGAAGTCTATAGCAAGTTTAAGGAGTTTAAGGCCTTTGCTGAAAATCAGGCTAGTAAAAAGATTAGATTTTTGAGAACTAACAATGGTGCTGAGTTCTATTCTACAGAACTCGATAAGTATTGCAAGGAACTTGGGGTTGAAAGATATAAGACAAATCCATACACCACGCAGCAAAATGGAGTTACAGAGAGGATGAACAGGACACTGATGGAGAAGGCTAGGAGTATGCTTAGTGGAGTTGGCCTAGAACAAAAGTTTTGGGATGAAGTTGTTGCCACTGCTTGCTATCTGGTAAACAAATCTCCTACATTAGCTCTTGTTGGAAAGACACCCATGGAGGTATGGTCTGGTAGAAAGCCTTCGATAAGGCATCTTCATGTTTTTGGTTGAGGCATATGTACATGTGCCTAGGGAGAAGCAGTCAAAGTTGGAGAACAAGGTTGTTAAGTGTATCTTCATTGGCTATGGTGTTAGTGTGAAAGGATACAAGCTTTGGGACCCTGTGGCTGAAAAAGTGTTGTATAGCAAAAATGTCATCTTCAAAGAGCTTACACCTTCTTCCATTGTTTTGTAGCCAGAAGAAATAGTAAAGAAAGATGATGTTGTTCAGTTTCCTACTACCCCTGAGAAGACTGAATAGAAAGAAAATGTTGGGCCAGATGATGAGGAGAGCTCTGGCAGCTCTGAAAGCTCAGATGAAGAAGTTGAACCTCAACCTTAGCTTTTGAGGAGGTCTACACAGATAAGAAAGCAACCTAAAAGGTTTTGTTTTACATTTCTTGATTCTAGTTGTGTTTATGCTTTAATCACTAATAATGATGAACCTAGAACTATGTCAGAGGCTTTGGATATGAAAGATGTGGGTTCTTGGAAGGAAGCCATGGAGGAAGAAATGGCTTCTTTGGAAAAGAATCAAACTTGGGACTTGGTGCCTTTGCCTCCTGGATGAAAACCCATTGGATGCAAATGGGTGTTTAAAAAGAAAATTGGTGTAGATGGTAGTATTGAGAAGTATAAGGCTAGATTGGTTGTGAAGGGCTATTCACAAGTGGAGGGTATAGATTATGGTGAGATCTTCTCTCCCGTTGCAAAGCTGACATCCATTCAATTCGTGTTGTCTCTCACAACAGCGTATGACTTGGAGGTAGAACAAATGGATGTGAAGACAACTTTCCTTCACAGTGACTTGGAGGAACAAATTTACATGTCACAGCCAGAGCATTACATGGTTTGAAGCAATCCCCTAGGAGATGGTACTTGAAGTTTGATGCCTTTGTGTTGTCAATTAGATTTGTGAGATCGAAATCAGATCATTGTGTGTATTATAAATTTGATGGTGATCGTATTCTCATTGTTGCACTATATGTTGATGATATGTTTCATTGGGAAGGGTAAGAATATGATTTATGGTTTGAAATCTCAGTTGTTAGCCTAGTTTGAAATGAAAGATTTAGGGGCAACCAAATACATTCTAGGAATGGAAATTAGAAGAGACAGAACCAATAGAAAACTTTGGTTAAGCCAGAGTAAGTATGTGAAGACCATGTTGGACAGATTTAGCATGGCAGATTGTAGACCATTATGTGTTCTGATTTCTTTGGGGACAAAGTTATCTATTGAGGATTGTCCAAAATCTCCTAGTGAGGTGGAGGACATGAGCAGAGTACCTTATGCTAGTGTTGTTGGTAGTTTGATGTATGCTATGGTCTGCATAAGACAAGACATTGCCCAAGCAGTGGGAGTCCTTAGTTGATTTATGGCTAATCTTGGACGGGTTCATTAGGATGCAGTTAAGCGAGTGTTCAGATATTTGAGGGGTACTTCTGAGTATTCCATTTGCTATCATGGTAATGTTTTAGGACCTCCGCATTCTGTTGATATTCGTGGATTTGTGGATTCAGATTAGGCAGGTGACATTGACAATAGGAGATCCACCAGTGCTTATGTGTTTACACTATTTGGTGGTGCTATTAGTTGGATGAGTAAGTGACAACATATTGTTACTTTGTCCACAACAGAAGCTGAGTATATGGCAGCAAATCATGCTTCTAAGGAAGCCATTTGGCTTAAGAGATTATGTTCAGATATTAGTGTTGATGCAGGTCAGATCATGATCAGTTGTGATAGTCAGGGTGCAATTTGCCTTGCGAAGAATATAACTTTCCATGCTAGAACAAAGCACATTGATGTTCAGTTTCACTTCGTGTGAGACATGGTTGAGGATGGAAAGGTAAATTTGGAGAAGGTAGATACTTTGAAGAATGTTGCAAATGCATTGACGAAACCAGTGAGCACAGAGAAGTTCAGATGGTGTTCAAAGTCTATGGGCCTCTCGGCCTATAGCAGTTAAATCTTATTTTTCTATTGGCTCTTACAAGGTGTTTGACAAGTGGGAGAATGTTGGGAATTAAGGTGTCTCAACCTTGGTAATTCCTTACATTTGTAATGTTTGCATTTATTATCTAATTTCTTATGTTGTAAATATTTGTAAATTCCATATTGTCATATTGTGGAATGTGGCACGGTGATGTGTTGATCCTACATGGAATATGACAACTTGTAATTTTATCCTCACATGAGGAGATAGGTGTCCCACTTTGTGGTAGGAGCATTTTTCCATGTGTTGGCATCTTCCATGTTGTGTAAGGGAATGTTTGACCAAAATAGTTATGACGGATTCCTATGACGAATCTATGACATGTAAGAGTCAGAAATAGAAAGTTATAAGATAGGAGATGACATGTGTCATGAAGCATCTTTGAATAAGGCATATTTGGGCACCCCAAGGTGGAATATGACATGTTGTAAGAGAATATGCTATTTATAGCATGTGTATGATAGATTCTCTTACAGCTGTAAGTTGTAACTACTATGACAAATTCTATGACGGTCGTAAGTGTCATAAGAGCATCTGTCATAGCCCATTTTGGAAATAGGTGACCTCTTTGGAATGGGAGATGTGGACAAGTGTCAGGCACATTCTACAATGTTGACCAAATGTCCTTGGGTGTGGGTTTTGGTCCATGAAGCCATGTTGGACGCCCATTCCAAGATAGGTCAAATATTGCCTTGTATTTCTTATTTTTAAATAGGTGCTTGGAGATGGAGTTTGTAATTACAGGTTTACAGGTACTGTTATGCTACCAGATTGACTCCAGACATGAGTGTCAAAGACCATTGAAGTTTGCATTGCAAGTGTATTATAAACAACTTTCAGATTTGTTAATACATTGTGTAGGTTTTTGAGTGTGGGGTTTTTCACCCGATAAGGGTTTTCCCCACCGTAAATCTTTGTCTCTCTTCTTCTATCTACTTTCTGGTTCTTGTGTTTTGCTTCAATATCTCATGTTAATGGTTCAACATTTCTATAATAGTTAGGATAAATTTGAATTTGCATAGCCCTCTCCTCTTTAGATTAGTGTAGGAAGTGATTTCCACACACCTAGCTTCCTTTCACAAAGGACCTAGATATTAGTTAAGATCTGGTTGTTTTAAGATCTGGTTGTTTATAAAACATCCAGATATTAACTAAGGTCTGAATATGAAGGGGATATCAGGACCTCAGCTAAGGTCCAAGATATTAAGATAATATCTGGGAAGTTAGCTAAGATTTGGATGACGTCACTAGGATATTCATACCAAAATGACTAAGTATGAAGATGGGAAATCCCTGTGAAGGAACGCATTTGAAGATGAAGGATTTTGGGGTTTTCCTAGATTTTTTGTAAGGATTCTCCAAACGAGATTTAGGATTTTGGGTAGGCAGAGCATGAGGATTTGGAGGGATCAAGGCCTGTAGAGCCATATTCTAAGGGATATCCAAAAGATTTTCAAGGTGAATTGTTTAACTTTGGATGGAGGAAAATAGGTCAACATTACCCATAAACAACATGTCATCAACATACAAGACCATAATTAGTATCTGATCATCAATAATCTTAATATAAACATAATGATCTTCCTCACTCCTAACAAAACCCAAATCCAATGCAAAAGCATTAAATTTTTTATACTGCATCTTGGGTGACCATATTAGACCATACAATGACCATTTTAACCTGAAAACCAAATGTTCTTTTCCTTTCACAATAAAACCATCAGGTTGTCACATATAAATCTCCTCCTTAAGATCCCCATGAAATAAAGAAGTTTTAACATCCATTTGCTCTATTTCAAAATCACAAGTAGTAGCAATAGATAAAAAGAATTTAATAGAAGTTAACTTAGTAACAAGAGAGAAAATTTCACCAAAATCAACTCCCTCTCTCTGTGAATAGCCTTTGGCCATGAGTCTGGCCTTGTACCACTCTAACTTACCGTCTACACCAAACTTCTTTTTATATACTCACTTGAAACCAATAGTCTTTCTTCCTTTGGGAAAACTAACAAGATCCCAGTGTTACAGATATGGTTCTTAGGGTTGTCATTGATGTCAACATTGTCACTAGGTTGTCACTGATTTCAACACTATCATGGTCGTGTGATGGCGTTCATGGTTGGATGTCATGTCCTTTCCAACAAGAGAGGAAGATACAGTTCATGGTTTGATGTCATGTCCCATCCAACAAGAGAAGGGAGAAGATATGAACACAAGAAAAGAAGATCCAATTCATGGTTGGATTTCATGTCCCATCCAACAATAGAGGAAGATACAGTTCATGGTTGGATGTCATGTCCCATCCAACAAGAAAAAGGAGAAGATATAGTTCATATTAATATGGGAATTAGAAGCACGAAGATGATCAAAGGTATTACTAATGCTACTAATGGCCTGAAGTATGTATGATCAAAATTCCATGATGATTACATTACCAGAAGAGTGTTTTGTTGGTGATTTCTTGAAGACAATGTTGTCTATGTGAAGTGTTCTGTGTAGGACAATGGAATGCTCTGCATTCCTCTGCATTTGTAGATATGGCCATGTGGTTCTAGAATTGTGTTTAGGATAATGTGAAGGTGATAATTCCAAATTTTTAGATCATTTGTCCTTCCACTATGAAAGTTATGCATGATAGAGTACCGGCATGTGTTCTAGTAGAGTATGGTAGTGTTAAAGGCTTGTTGGAATGCTCCGCATTCCTCTAAAAATGAATGATTTCCCTTACAGTTTTGAGGACATGTTTATGGATGTGTATTACATGCTTCCTTGTAGTTTCAAGGTTCTTAGTGGTCCGCAGCTCATTTTTTCAAATGACATCATGTTGCAGTGTGTTCTGGATGACAAATTGTTCTCAAAGTTAATGATTGAAGCTATGTAGCACAACTATCTAATGTGTGGTGGAAAGGAGTGTTTGGAGAGGTTGTATGAGTCATGTGGACTCATTTGGAAAAGTTTCATGAAGATCTTTCTTGTTTCCAGTACTGCACAAGGTTTTCAAGTTGATATGGTCGTTATACTTCAAGTCTTCATGTGTTTTGCTTAAAGATATCCTATTTCCAAATGAGCAGAGTGTGTGGATGTAATTCCTTGGTGTTTGAAGCAATCAAGGATGTTTTGGACCTAGTTAAGCAAGTGTTGGGGGCCGTAAGGCATGGATCTTCTACTAGTGTAACATGTGGTTTCACTTAGGACCTATCTTCTACATGTTTCATAGTGTGTGTTGTATGGCTGACTTGTAAATATATTTTTCATGTTGTATCTAGCCTACAAGCAATGTAATAAATGTAATATCATGTATAAATAGTGAATCAAATTGAGTGAGGAGAGGTGTGATTGCAAGTTGATTGAAAAATTTACAAACGGATAAAAAGTAGAAAAATGCATTGTTGATGTACGATTGAAGGAGAAAGAGCAAAAGTTGTTGATGATGTTTGGATTCATCTTGAAAACATATTTGTGATAGTGATCAAGTATAGAGTGTGCCTAACTGATCAGATCATCGAAAGAAAGTGTGAAGAGGTAGAAGTGCAATCATCAAAAGTGTGAGTTTCAATGTCAGTTTTCAGATAGTAGAAAGATTATTATAATGTAATCCTTTGTAAGTGTGTTCTCAATTCAGGGAGTAGTAGCTTCCTTGGGAGTGACCCTAAAACAAAGTCTTCAGGGAGTAGAAGCTTCTTTGGGAGTGACCCTAAATCAAAGTTCTTCAGGGAGTAGAAGATTCCTTGGGTTGTAGCTCTAAAACAAAGTTGTTATTTGAGCTTCATATATTGTGAGTTAATCCTCACCGTGGTTTTTCTCTTCTAGGGTTTTCCATGTATATCTGGTGTTATGTGTTTATGTGTATTGTCCTAATCTTTCATGCTCATGTTAATGTTGTGATGCTTAAGTTTTAAATCTGCTCCGGATAAGTTGAAGTTGTTAAAATTGAAGATTGTTTATATGTTGATTCACCCCCCTCTCAGTATCTTGGTGTGTTCAACACCTAGGTATCACAACTATCCAAAGACATCATCTCCTCTTGTATGGCCTACATCCAAGACTCAATATCCTCTCAAACGAGAGCCTCCCTAAAAGATCTAGGTTCATCGTCAGTACTTAACTTGAAGCAAATACACAATAGAAATCTAGTGGGTTATACTTGTTAACTGGATTCTGTTGTCTTGTGGACCTCCTCAAGGTAGGAGTAATGGGCTCTACATGTTCTTTTGTATGGTCATCTTACACATCATCTAAACTCTCTGAACCCTCTTCTTCTTCTCCATCCTCTGATCCATATAATTATTCTTCCACATGTGCATCTTCTTGCTTTTTTGTGTTTATCTCAAAATGCAATGATTTAGTCTTTTCTTTCTCCTTTGGTTGTTCTTCACTTGAATAAGCTCTAAACTCCCTAAAAATCACATCTCTAGATAAAATCATTTTTGGGGGGTTAGAGGATTCCAAAGCTTGTAGCCTTTTACATTCTCACCATAACCCACAAAGATGCATTTTTGAGCTTTTGGATCTAGTTTAGATCACTTTTCTTGAGGTGCATGAACAAAAGCCTCACAACCAAAGACCATTAAATGTGAAACAGAAGGCTTTCTACCTATCCACACTTCACAAGGAGTTTTATCCATAAGAGATAAATAAGGAGATCTATTAATTAAATAACAAGAAGTACTTACAACTTTAGCCCAAAAACATTGATCTAGATTCACACTACTCAACATGCTCCTACCTCTTTCCATTAAGGTTAAGTTCATTCTTTCTAAGTACCCCAATTTGTTGGGGGGTATAAGGAGTAGTCTTCGGTCGAACAATACCTTCATGCTTACAGAATTCATCAAATTATGTGGAACAATATTCAGCATAATTGTCTAATCTCAACACCCTTATCTTATAATATGTTTATTTCTCAACTAAAGATTTGAACTCCTTAAACTTAGTGAAAACTTTAGATTTATCATGCATAAAATAAATCCAAGTGTACCTTGAGACACCATCAATGAATGTAACATAATATTAAGATTTTCCAAAAGAGTCAACATCCACTGGTCTAAACATATTTGAATGAATGATCTCTAATAAGCTCTTAGCTTTATTTGTTCCAACAAAAAATGATGATCTATTCTATTTTCCAAACATACAATGTTCATAGAAATCATTTTTACCAATAGAATAATCAAAAAGTATGTCAACCAACTTTTTATTAATAATGGTCCTGAGACCTTTTTCACTTATGTGACCCAATCTATGGTGCCACAACGTACATGCATTTTCAATGTTAGTTACATTGGCAGAGTTATAAAAGTTGGAGGCATTAAGGCTAAACAAAGTTCCAATCCAAGATCCTTTAGCACCCACCCAATTACCTCTTACCAACCTGCAGCCAGACTTCTCAAATATCATATGCATTCTAGAATCATTCAGCTTGGATATAGAAAGTAAGTTTCTTGTGAGTCCTAGAATATGTAAAACATTATTAGGGTTTTAACCCTTCCATCACTAAAACACAACTTTACCTTTCCCTTACCAATCATCTACTTAGTACTATTATCACCAAGAAAAAATTCTCTTCCATCATATGTTGAATATTTAGAAAACGACTCCTTGTGAAAAGTCATATGGTAGGAGCAACCTGAATTGATAAGCCCAGCATCATTGCTTATAGTGTTTGATGAAATAAACAAAGCATCATGATCACCGTCATCGGAGGATTTTTCTGTGGAGGAACCTACACTCTTTTTCTTGTTTCTACATTCCTTCTTCACATGTCCCTATTTCCCACATTTCCAACACTTTACTCTGCTCTTCCCATGGGTTTTAGAACATCCTTTTAACTTATCCTTCTTCTTATCCTCTTTAGGCCCCTTTTCTTTAGACCTTCCTCGCACATGCAAGGCATATTGGGAGCCACCATTCAGGTACTTTCTTCTCATTTATGCTAAAACAAGTGTAGTAATGATATTATCCATCTTTGGGTCTACACCATTGCCATTGATAGCAACAATTAGATTTTCCCAAGGTTTTGGGTAAAGCAAAAAGTAACAAGATGCATTTATCTTCATCCTCTAACTTAACATGTATAGATACAAGCTGACTTAAAACCAAATTAAAAGCATTTAGATGATCTGCAACAGAATCATCATCCTTCATTTTTAATGAATATAACCATCTTTTGAGATATAACTTATTAGTAATACTTTTGGTTTGGTAAATATCACTTATCCTCTTCCACAACTTGTATGCGGTAGGTTCCTCAGAAAAAATTAAGAGGACAAAATCTGCACCTTCTTTTCAAGTTTTAACCACTCTTCATTAGTTACTCCAAATGACTTCTTTTCATTGGAAACTACCAACCACTGATCTCTTTCTTCTAGGAGATCTTTCATCTTCAACTTCCACATCTCATACCTAGATCCATTGAATTTCTCAATATCTAGATGGGAGGTAGAAGCCATGGTATACAATCTTCTTCACAAATCTCCAAAACCCACAATGCAAAAGCTCCCATTGCAGCCAAAAAACTTCAACACTTAAGAGGAAGGCATCCCTCTCTCAACAGAACCATTGGCTCTTATAACAAATGTTAGAAAATCAAGGTGGAACTGCTACAATATTAACCTTAATTTTGTGTACAAATGTAAAATTTAATTAAAGATTATCCACTTTAATGTTTATATGATTAGCACATTCAACAATGAAAGAATGAAGGAATAAATTATAATAGTTGACATATTATTACCTAGAGAAACCCTTGAGGGAAAAAAACTCCACACCTAAAGAGATTCAATGATTGTATTAATCTTTGAATGAAGTTTACATTAACACTACATTTCTCTCTAAATTTTGGTAGCACTTCATTACTCCTTCAACCTGCATAAAACTCTCATAATACCACCAATCAAATGACACCAATATATAGAAGATCTAGATGTGAGAATACCATTATGGTTTCTCAAGAACAAGTGTCAAATCCACATGCAAAAACCAAATGCCTTCAATTTCAGACAACTAATAAAATTAGTGATTTTTCATAAGTCTTCTCATATCTCTTCATGGATGCCCAACCCATAGCCAATCAAATGCTGACAACAATGAGTGATCAAAGAACATGCAAGCCTTGGCACCCCAATTAGGATAACATGAAAAGCAAATGCAACAACATGCAAGTCCATATGGACCCCAAGACTTGGTGCCCAAGTTTGGATATCATGCAAAGCACATGCAACATTATGCAATCCATACAAATCCAAATGGCCCCCACCTCCAAAGTAGATGCCTACAATGGACTCATGCAAGATTCATGCAAATCCAAGTGGGTCCCACCTCTATGAAAGCAACTACAATTAGTCATAGTGAAATAAATAATAAATATTTAATTTCACATGTCTCTAGTTATCTAAGAACACATTCCAAGGATCATGGAGACACATGAAATTGACTTAGGATTGCAAGGTTAATGTCACCTTATCCTAACAAGGAATAAGTATCCTTTCCCAAATATTCCTAGACTTCTTTATTATGGTGGCTAATTCCTCTTCCATGCAAGAATTATCCAATGTTGTAGGAACCATTTAGGAGGCTGTGGATACACAAGATTCACTAATAAACTGGTTCTTTGTTGAAATCAACAAATTAAATCTAAAACTCTCCATTATTGAGAAGAGTATTGGTTGACAGATTTAGGTGGAAATGGAGGAAGATAGAAGGACCTTTTAAAGCTAGGATGTTGTGCCTAGAGTTAACAACGTGGAATAGGATATTTTTGAATTTAAGCATAATAGTGTCAACATTGTAGTAGAGATAGAGAAGTGGAAACAAGATCATAACAAAATATTGGTCACTCTCAAAAAAGAGATAATAGGTATAAAGGATAATCTTATAGGGTCATTCAGGTGAGCAAGTGCATTATCCAAAATAGTGCAATGAGAATTAAGATTCTCATTGAGAAACTTAAATATATGGTAGAAGGATATAAGGCCTAGCGTGTGGAAGAAAAGAAAATTAATGTTGATAAGAGTATGAAGACTAGCCCTAGTGCAAGGACTTAAAGTAGTAAGAAGAGGTAATTTGAAGAGGAGAAAAATGATATCCAAGACATTTTTAAACTTCATGGGAGCTTCTACCAATAGGAGCTGGAAGTGGCTAAGATTCTAAAGCACTTGTAGTTTTGGGTATTTTTTCCTTTTTCGTTAGTCTTTTGTTGTTGGTTGGTCCAGGGGTTTGCTTTTTTTTGTTGTTGGTGTTTGGGTTCATAGTTTGTGAATATTTTTCTATGGTTATGCTATTTATTTTATAATATGTTACTAGTTGTAAAGGGTTTAATCCAAACTCAATGCAAAGGCATCAAATTTTTGGTGCCACATCTTGGGTGACTATTTTATCACCATACAATGATTGTTTCAACATACAAACCAAATGTTCCTTCCCCTTCAAAATAAAACCATCAAGCTAGCATATATAAATCTCCTCCTCAAGACCCCCATGCTAGACAGAAGTCTTAACATCAATTTTTTCAATCTTAAAATCACAAGCTAAAATAATAGATAATAGGAATTTAATAGAAGTTAACTTAGCAACATGAGAATTTTTTTTATCAAAATTGAATCCTCTTTGGGAGTAGCCCTTGTCCACCAATATAGCATTGTACCACTATAACTATTAATCTTCTCTGATTTTCTTTTTATACACCCACATATAACCAATGGGATTTCTTCTCTAGAGAAAACTCACAAGATCCCAAGTGTAAAAACTATCTAAGGCCGTCATCTCCTCCTACATGGACTACATCCAAGACTCACTATCCTCTAACATGAGAGCCTTCATGATCTAGGTTCATCATTAGTACCTGATAAAATAAATACATAATAGAAATTTGGTGGGTTATACTTGTCACTTAGATTTCATTATCTCATGGATCTCCTCAAGGTAGGAGTGAGGGGATTTCCTTGTTCTTCTGTATGCACATCCAATACATCCACATATGAACTCTCATCTAATTCCTCTTCTTTTTCTCCATTCTCTAATCCATCAATCTATTCTTCCACATTTGCATCTTCTTGCTTCTCAATTTTAGTTTCAATATGCATTGCTTTTCTTCCCATCATTTTTATTTGGTTGTTTAGGACCTAAAATAGATCTAAACTCCCTAAAAAGCACATCTCTAGAATAAATCATTTCTAGGTTAGAGGATTCCAAAACTTATAAAATTTTATATTTTCATTATATCCCATGAAGATGCATTCCTAAGCTTTTGGATCTAGTTTAGATCAATTTTCTTGAGGCACATGAACATAAGCCTCACAACCAAAGACCCTTATGTAAAAAAGAAGGCTTCTTACCTATCCACACTTCATAAGGTATTTTGTCAATAAGAGCCAAACAAGGAGATCTATTAATCAAATAATAAGTAGTACTTATAGCTTCTACCCAAAAGCATTGATCCAACTGCATACCACTCAACATACTTTTGTTTATTTCTATTAGTGGTTGGTTCATTCTCTCTACAACCCCATTTTGTTGAGGTGTATATGGTGTAGTCTTCTATTAAACATTACTTGCATACTTAGAGAACTCATCAAATTTCCTAGAACAATATTTACTTCTATTGTCAAATCTCAGCACCTCTATTTTATAATCTCTTTTCTTTTGAACTAAGGCTTTAAATTCCTTAACCTTAGTGAAAATTTTACATTTACCATGCATAAAATAAATCCATGTGTATCTAGAGGCATCATCAATAAATGAAACATAAAACTAAGATTTTCACATTCATTGGATCAAACACTTCTGAATGAATAATTTTTGATAATTTTTTTTCTTTATAACTTCCAACGGGAAATGAACATCTATTCTATTTTTCAAACACACAATGCTCACATAAATCATTTTTACCAATAGAGTAGTCAGAAAAACTATCAACTGAGTTTTTATTGATAATGGTCCTAAGACCTTTTTCGCTTATGCAACCCAAATTTTGGTGCCACAACATAAATGTATTTTTAATCTTGTAAGTTACATTGATAGAGTTACAACATGTGGAGGTATTCAACCTAAATAATGTCCCAATCTAATATTATTTAGCTACCACGAAGTGCCCTCTCACCAACCTTAAATCAAACTTGCCAAATGTCACATGCACACTAGAATCATTCAAATTGAATACAAAAAGTAATTTTATTGCAATTCCTAGAACATGCATCAATTGAAACATTACTAAGGGTTTTGACCCTTCTATCATCGAAACACAACTATACCTTTCCCTTACCAACAATCTACTTAGACTATTCTCACCAAGGAAAACCTCTCCTCCACCATAAGATGTGTAAGTGAAAACCACTCCTTGTAGCGATTCGTATGGTAGGAGCAACCTAGATCAATGAACCAAGCATCATCACTAAAGTGTTAGCATAAATAAATAAAGCATCACTATCAATATCATCAAAAGATTTTTCTATGGAGGAATTTGAAGATTTCTTCTTGTTTTTACATTCCTTCTTCACACGCCCTCTCTTCCCACGGTTCCAACACTTTACTCTTCCCTGGGGTTTTTGACCATCCCTTTGACTTGGATCTATTTTTTTCTTTTTATCCCCTTTAGACCCTCCCCAAACATGTAGGGAATCCTTTGAGCCATCATTCATGGATTTTCTTCACATCTCATTTGAAAGAAAAGTAACAATGAGACAATCTATTTTGATCTTTTCACAACCACCACTAATGGAACTAACTAAATTTTTCCAAGATTCAAATAAAGAACAAAGTAATAATTTGTGCATTTATCTTCTTCTTCCAATTTAACATCTACAAAAAAGTTAGATAACTCAAAATCAAATTGAGAGCATTTAAATGATATGCAACCGAATCACCATCTTTCATCTTTAGAGAATATAATCATCTTTTGAGATACAATTTTTTGTTAGACTTTTAGTTTTCTAAATATCACCTATCCTCTTCCATAGCTTGTATATAGTGGTCTCCTCGGAGACATTCAAGAGGGCAGAATCCACAAGACACAACCAAATGGTTCCCCATGCCTTCTTGTCCAAGTTTAACTAATCATCATTAGACATGGTAGATGGATTTATATCTTTTTCAATAACTATCCACTGATCTCTTTCTTCAAGAAGATCTTCCACCTTTAGCTTCCACATGTCATACCCAATACCACTAAATTTCTCAATATTCAAACGAGAGGTAGAGGCCATGGTTTCTTCAATCCTTCACAAATATGCAAGACAAACAAAGTGAAAACTCCCACTATAGCTAAAAATCCTTCAACACTTTACAGAAAGGTGTCCCCCTCTATACAAAATTGTTGTCTCTGATACCAAATGTTGATAAACAAGGTGAAACTGTTGCAATAAAAAAATTCTCAAAGTGTGCACAAAATTAAAGTACATAGTCTTAAGATCACACCACATAAAAGCATCCAAATACTAGATTACAAGTGTAACCTCATCCTAACATCTAAAAAGCTCAAGATTTATTTGTCAAAAATAATCCAATACCAATTTCTAATTTTTAACTCTTTATCATATAATCTCAATGAGACAAAACATTCAAAATAAACATTACACTAATTCCACATTAAACCATAATTTTGTGTTGACATTTTCAATCATTCCTATCTCACATTACTTACTCTATCTCTATTTACAATAATCAACCTTACTTCATATTAATTTAAATAATCTAAAATCAACCTTAATCCATATAATTTAAATAGTCTAAATCTCTATTAATTTAAATTAAGAATTAGATTTTAGGTTTATTTCCACACCTTTATAATTAAAGTTGAGTATTATACTAAGAATATAAGAATATAGCTGGTTGGTGAAAAGGATCGCGACATTATTTCTGCGGATACCCTACCTAATTGGATCTCATTTAACATCCTATTATAATGAGTTAAAATCAAACGTCTTTCCACATTTATAAAGAGGCTCACGAGGTTCCATCTATGTTTATAAAAATAGCAAATAGTTGAATGTGAAACCCACTATGAGCCTTTCATTGCGAGAGCATTCATAACCTAGGGTGGGTATGAAAGACTTTCGTCCAAGCTAAAATAATTATATTGTAGATCTTAAAGTCTATATCACCTTCACCTTTACATATTTAGGTGCAGCTACTATATTGATTGCTAATAATTGAGTGTGTGTCAGTTAAAGGTTGATGGATTGAATTCTATATTTTTTTTTAAGGGTCTTCTTTATTTCAATTGAGTTTTATTGAGAAGTACATTTGCAATGATTTTTAATTAGAACCGGAATCTTAGTATGTTGAAATGTTAATAAATAAAGTAATGAAAGTTTTAGTTACAGCAACGGGTTTTTTATCTATTAGTGAAGTTGAATGCTTCTGAATGAGCCCATCAAGAATCAAGTCTTGTTGAGTGCAAGGCCCCGTCACAATAAGGGATGAGGATGGGATCATGCTCCCGGTGACTTTGACGGAATGGATACCCCTTAGTCCTTTGTTATTAACCTAAGAGGTATCGACTTAGGCTTGTGCTCCTCTGGAATCAAGTTGTAAAAACGATTTGGGTTTGACATAAAACCCTCCATTAAAGAACAATAAATAAATTTACTGAAGTCAAACTCCTAACCTAAATAAAAAATAATGAAAAATTGTAATTGATCAACTAAAACAAATTAACTAACAATCACCAACTTTAAAAAAATTGTTAAAAGTATTTTATTGTTTTCTCGTGCTAATGTCATCACAACAATATATTTACTCATTATAATATTGATGCATCACTTTTTTTTTTGTTTTTTAATTGGAAAAAAACATTGATGCATCACTCTTAGTGCTTGGCTTTGGTGCAAATATTAGCTTGACTAACACAACGTGCTCGTCATTTTGCAAGCTTTCCTCCATGCCTTCCTAAGCCCGTGATATTTTCCTCTTTAAGTTTACTAAATTTTAGTTCAAAACATACATAACCACCTTTAGTGAAGCTAATTTACTCTCACTAAAGAAACCAAAACCAATTTGTCCAAGAATGGAATCTCTACTTTAAAAAAACAAAAACCGATGTGATCTGATGATGACACAATGCAATTTGAATAGATCTATGACATGATTTTAGTGGTGCCAGAAGTGGGCCATCATCTTTCTTTTTTAAGTACACGAGATCTTTAATTATGTCGACCAAGAAAACTGGTATCGGATTTCAATGGTTTAGTTTGTCGATTAATAATAGGAATGTAGTGGCCCTCCATGATTATGGAAACGTCGATTTCCAGTGATTGAATATTCATGTATTGTCCCTGTCTTTAAAAAGCAAAGCATACACTCAAAAACCTTGAGCGGTAACCAATCTGCCGGTATTTTTTGGCATGTGATTCCAGCTGAATCGATTAGATAAATATTAAATACCCAAGTGCACTGTAAATTGTAAATCGGTGGCCTTTTCCCTATACTTTTGTGACCTTCCACGCAGCTGCCTTGCTCTTATAAGAAATAATTTTACTGAGTCTAAAAGGTTTCCCCACGTTGTTTTTGAAGGCCGGCAGTGTAATTCCTTGTGTATATAAATGCTTATGCCTTCTCATTATTCTCTTCGACCTAGGTCGAAGATCTCAAGTCGAAATGATAAGTCTAGAGAAATTGGCAGCCATGGCCAAGTTCAATAGACTTCAAACACTGAAGAAATTCATGGCCTATTCTATGATCATTGCTATGATGTGCTCATTTGTATTGAATTTCAAAGCTGTTGTACAAGGCCTCTGTTTTGTTTTTGTTAATCATGAAAATTGGTTATGGCTTTCCAATTCAAGGTTTCTTATCCTGCTCTTGAATATTACAATCGTTACTCTAACGACCAAGTCGAGATTATTGACTGCTCAGCCCAACAGAAGAAACGAGCTGCATGATTTGTACGATGATTTGGTGAAGAAGAACATACTAAGATTGATGGCTGTGAAAGAGATCGAAGACAAGCTTTCTCCTCCAAGCACTGATTTTATCATTTGCGGTGACGAAGCAGTCGACAACTGTAGTAGTCGAACAGACAAGCCGGAGGAGGATTGTTATTGTGCAGAGAATATTCCGCCAGTCGAATTTATTTCGTCGGACTCGACAGAAAATTTGGCTGTCGGGAAATTAGTTTGTCCGGTCGAAATACAGAGCGATAGCAATACAATGAGCATGACTGTGGAAGAAGAAAACGACGAAACCATTAACCTGAGCGATGAAGAACTCCAGAGGAGATCAGATGATTTCATTGCTAAAATTAGGAGTCAAATTAGAAAAGGCATGTAAACATTTGCATCAATGTTCTGTGTAATGATTTCTTCTTCTCCTCTGTATTTATGATAGGGTAGTTTCATCTTTGTTTTTTGTGCAGATACAGAATTCTCATGAAAAATTTATCTGTAACCAGGGATAATATATTGATAGCTTTTTATGGATGGAATTTAAGTGTCTTGTATTTAATGAAAACAAATCATTTCCCTTTGCTTTTGTTTATTTCTTTAGTCGCTCTACGGTTAAAAGAAATGAGAGCTGGTAGATTGTAGCATTAAAAAACAGTAAAGTGGTTTTTGGTTTATTGGTAAAGAATGATTTACGAAAAGTTTATTAAGGATTAAAGTTTATTTAGTGTAAGGTTTGATGTTTTAAAGGATGATCAATTTGACAGAATGGATACACCTCAGTTTTTAGAACTAAATCAAATGAAACACAATTATTCATATACTCAAAACTAAATCAAAACAAACATGATTATTTATACACCATGCAATCTTTAACACTAAACCAAAAAAAAGTTGATTATTCCTCCACCCAATACTAACAGGCTACCCAAAAAAAAATAGTCCACAAATTATAAACCTTCAAATTATAACTTGCAAGTGAAAAGGTTTTCAACTTGTTTACGATCTCCATGTCAAATAATTTGAGCTAATTTCAACTATTTGTCGATTTTGTTTTGACTGCAGTCGAAATCACAACATAAAGATTGTTCAAACTCTTCCATAAAAAATTGGGACTTTTATTAAGGGCTTAAACGGCCGGCTGTGGAAATCTTGTAATTAGATACTTCAGGATTTAACTGTGTGTAAGTTTATATCTCAACGTTTCGGATCACACTCCATGATCCATCATCAGGAGAAATAGCAAGAGATAATAAACTTTATTTTCTCTTGTTATTTCTCCTGATGATGGATCATGGAGTGTGATCCGAAACATTGAGCTATAAATGCACACAGTTAAATCCTGAAGTATCTAATTGCAATCATTATGGACTGTGGAAACTTAATGTCTCTTATTGTGGAAATCTTACCAACTGATGCATATGAATCGATCAAATGAAAAAACAGAAGGATTCAAACAGTCGAACAGGTTAGACAAGCGGGTCGAACAGATCCATTGAAATGAATAGGAGTCGAAAAATTTGTAAACACGACAATGTACTAGCTGTTTACGTGGAGCAACTTGGATGGACAGTGTGAACTTTTAACAGCAGCAGAGAGCAGTTTCCTAATGAAAGCAGGAAAAGCTTCAATTTTCAGAGCAAAGATAGACTACTTTTCCAAAATAAATAGAAAATCTGGACAGTTCAATCTTTCTATTTCTTGTATTGTAACATGAACAACAAGCTTAAAACGTACACAGCAATCTTAACAAGTAGTAATTTCAATTTTAAATTCTGTAAGCAGTAAAAAATTATTTACCATCATATTCCTCGATGAAATGGTACAACTTTCGGCGTGATGCGTTATTGTCTGACCTGCTACAAATTATTGGTGTTGTTAATGTCTATTATATAATGTTTCTAGTTCAGAAATGTTTTCAAATCTGTAAAAGGATTGAATAGATAATAACCAGTCGACTAGGCAGAAAGAAACGTTTGGATGATAATTTGCAGTAAGTTTCGATCTGACTTATATTCGTCACTCCCACTATTCAAACGTCTGTTACTTTCTCCAACTTGCTATTTTTAATTTAGCATGACGCAATTTCCCTCAAATTTATATATATAAATAATGGGAGATCACCAAATCTTTCCGATCAGAGAAAAATAAAATAAAACCAACTGGAAGCTGTCTGTATATTTAGTTGTAATGGTGACCTGCAATCGGATCTCGACTAAGGTGCCATTATCCTATGGATGCCCTTTACTTGCTTTTTTTTTGGTTCTTTTTTTTTTTTCACATTAACTTTTATATTCTATTATCAGTGAATGTAGGTTGACTAGAAAGAGCCTATGGGTTGTTACTTCATAACCCATAAATTTAATAATAAAACTTCTAATAATTTAAAGTTATGATTTTGAATTTAAAGTCAAAATTTATGAGTTAATATTTATTTATAATATTAAAATCTATTCACATATAATTTGTAATTACTAGTGAAAGGGGTTGTGCTTAAATGTCAAGGTTATAAGTTCTCAAGATGGAGATCCAAATTTGAATCCCCAAGTAACATCTATAGTTGGAACATTGTGGTTCTTAAGTTGAATTGAGTTGAATAAATGGCTTCTAAGCTCTAAGTTGAATATGTGGATGGGGGAGGAGGTCCCCTTGTGACCTCCACTTAAATATCCTCACACTTATCAATAAAAATAAATAAATAAATAAATTTGTAATTACTATAAAATTAAAAATATTAAACATAAATTATAATATCTATTATATTTTTTTAAGACATTTTAATTTAAGATATTAATTTTCTTCATATTAACTTTTAAGAATAATACTATAAAAAAACTATAATACCTATAATTTAAAATATTTTTAAATTCAACTATATAAATTATATTCCGTAATCCTCATAAAAATTGAAATAAATTTAATGCCAATATCATAACATTACCTAAATATACACTTTCGCATACATATATGACATAAAAGCTTTGCAAAATATCTATGACAATCAAAAGCCCCATAAAACCTTTGGTGAACAACTTTTTCAGCGTGGAAGAATATTAATTTTATATTATAGAATTCATTCATGTGAGCTAGTGAGAATTGATGCTTTTCTTTCCAAATTAAGTCCGACCACCTAGAAAAGTGCCATTATTTAAGCCCCATCATATATTTTTTAAACGCTTCCGCCGCCTTATTTTGAAGATTGAATGGTTCATGTAATTCATATGCTTTCGGTTGCCATGTTTCTATATCACTGGTTTAAGGGTGGACTCTTTTTAAAAAGGGGAAAATAGGTGGAGAGTTGGACAAGTAAATAGGTATATATAGAGCATCTTCCGATATTTCTTCTAGTGATCTTTAGAGAAATATTATTATCAAACATATGTGAGATTTTATTCTTAGTATATGTAATGATCCTTAACTAGCACTTGCACCCATAGGAGGTTCAAGGAACATGCCGATAGGAATAACTGACGACTTTAGAAAAAATTTCAGCGGGAATTTTTTTTACGGTGTGAGACAATTCCAAGTACTATAATGCTCACATATAAAAGCCTATCGGTTAATTATATGTTAAATTTTATTAAAGCGGAACTATTGGTGTAGTGGTAACGTTTGTAAGTGGCCTCCTTGGCTTGGGTTAATTCTTCTAGAAGCTTTCATCAATACAAAAAAATAGGGCTACTTAGGGGCAACTTTGAGTGGTTTAAAAAGGAAAATATTTAACATTGATGGTTTAAGATTCATTTATAAGACAAATTGTTTTGCAAGTTTACTTAGAGTTTATTTATATAACTATAGAGAAATAAAGTAATCCTACATAAAGGAATCTAAGATAAAAAAAACTTAAATGGATTAAATTGTTAGATTCTTAAAAAGAATCGAGAATGATAAATGTAAATAGAGATATGAGTAATTGATATATAGAAAATATAAATAATTAAGAAAGGATATATCACTTATTTGGATTTTGGTGTGGTGTCCATTTTGACCTTTTTGACTAGCTAAGACACTAGGTAGAAACTTGCAAGCTAGAAACTAGAACATGATAGATGAATAGGAACCTAAGAATAAGATGTTCTAAACTTTTTGATGCCTAAGAATAGATCGTGTCAACAATTTGGTCCTAGAACACTAATGCAGAGCCAATGGAGGATATCAATCACAATCACCAATGAACAACCTTTGCAAATTTGAAACCCTAACTTGTTTATTTGCTCACCAACTCTTCAACTTCCCTAGTAGTACAACAAATGGAGTTTTTTCTCCATAACTTTTGAAGGAGACCTCATATCCAAAATATGAAACCTGTTTTGAGTACCCATTTGGAAGTTATTCAACATATGTGAAAATCAGAGGTGGTTGTTTTGCAACATAGGGCCTTAAAATTGATTGTCCTATTTTGATAAAGGCCTAATTAGGACAACAAACTAGGTTTTTCAAGCATAACTTTTAGATAAGACCTCAAACCCAGAAACAAATCACCATTTCAGATACCCATTATGGCTCTCTTCACCATATCAATTTAGTGGATAGGGTTACTTTGAAACAAAATCCTCAAAAATTGATTGTTACAGTCCTAATAGGCCCAATTAGCTCTATTTTCCAAAGCAACTATGTAAAATTCCAAGCCCAGATCATAAAACTTCACTTCAATTTCTTCTTCACATTACATAAGGTCTGGATATATCAATTTTATCAATTGGAACTATCATTTTATCACCAAACTACAAAACCCTATGCTTACCTAGGTTTTCCTAGTTGTTTTTAGTAATTTGCTTCTAAAATCCTTCAAACTCAATGAAAACAGATGCAACCAAATCCAAATGATAGAAAATTCATCCACACATCCGTACTAATGAGTTTCAGATCACGTGCAGGTCGCACAGGGCCGTAGAACTCACTATAACAACAATAAACACTAGGAAAATGCAGAAAAAATAGAGTATTTTATTGTTTGAATGCCAAAATACAACTTCCAATCTTCAAATCAACTCCTCCAACCTTGTTTCAACCTATTCATGGTGTATTTAAGAATTACACATCAAAAATCCAACCAAAATAACTGACTACAACTACCTTTCAAGTCCCTTGACCGTTCAACTTCCTCAAAGTGCAAAAGTGCAAAGTTTTACCATCTTTACAAAATTGACTTCAAATAACTTAAGACAACTTAAAAACATAGGAAATGGTCTTATAGACCTTGTTACAAACCAAAATACTCAACATCTAACACTTTGTAACATTTTCACTCTAAGAGCTATGGTGCCCTACACCATACTCCCCAGGCAAAAGGACCTCAAGTCCCCTTGAGGACAGTGCTACCACATTAGATCCAAGCTTGATTCCATCATTCTCTGATCTCCAACTGCTACCTTCATCTGGTAATCTCTTCCATTGAATCAGATATTGGAAAAAAGCATTGTTCCTAGGCTTCTTGAACTCTTTGCCACCTAAGTCATGCTTCAACTACAGAAGTCTGTTAGATAGATGATCCATGATCTGTCCTTCACCTAAGTATGTTGTTGAATCTTTCCCTTTACCTACTACCATGTCTCTCCCTCTCTTGGAATGAGCTGCCTTCTTCTTCACTCCCATTGTGGGCTTAAACTTGTTCTTTTTCCCTTGCAACTTATCTTTGATCTCTTCACTCTTCCTTTCCATCTCTTTCATTTGATATCCTACCCCTATGACTGCTTCTTTATTAGGTTCACTAACCTATGCTTTGATAGAAACTGAATGATCACTATCCCCTCTTGAAAGCAATGAAGAAAACACTCCTTCCATCATCATATCAACATGCCCCTTAAGCCAATCTTGGATCCCAAGAACCAATTCATCTTTGACCTTCAACAAATCAGATTTCGACACTAACTCAATATCATTTCCCTCCAAAATTAGATTCTTCATGTCTGTTGTCATGTACTACCTTCAAGGTTAGGAATGGCTGCAAGTTTCATGTGCTCTTCTTCCTCTACCTTGATGAACTCTTTCCTACCTACCATCATCACATTTGTTGCCTTAGTTTGTCCTTTGTTCTTCTCTATCAAGGGTGTCAAAATAAAAGACACTCCATCCTTTTCTATCTCATACATGTTCTTCCTTCCATCATACATTGCATACCTATCAAAATGCCAAGGCCTCCCTAGCAACAAATGGCACACATCCATAGGCAACACATCACATCGAATTTTTTCCTTATACCCTCCTATATTGAACTCCACCCAAGCTTGCTCATTAACCAAAACAAATTGACCCTCATTTAGCTAAGAAACTTTATAAGGAGTATCATTTGGTATCCTAGGCAATTTAAGTTTCTCAACCATCTCATTAGACACCATGTTATTCATGCTTCCTGAATCAATCACAACTTTACATACCTTACCCATGCACTTACAAGTTGTTTTGAAGAGTGCCCTTCTTTGTGGTGGCTCTTTCATCATAGGGACTTTGAGCAATGTTCTCATCATTAGATTTTCTCCAATTCCTAGAGCAGCAGTCTAAAATGGAGAGTTGACACTCTTATTATGTTCCTCTTGCATCAATTGAGTTCTCCTTTCTCCACCATGTGAACTAGAGGCTTGACCTTCATTGCACTACCATGCTTGATGTCCAAACTTATTACATTGATAGAACCTTCTGTGAATCCTTGTGAACCTATTCCTTGACCTCCAAATCTACCTTTAAAGCCTGATCTACCACCTCTAAATCCACCTCTCTGATTAGCAACTTGTTCTTGCACCTTGCTTGCATCTTCTTGACCCTCATATGACTGCCTTGAGTTGGAAAATGATCCTCTACCTCTTATATTGCTGCCTCTTCCTTTATTTGACTTGTCTTTCCTTCTCTTGATCTTTTCTTCAACCCTTATTGCCATTTGATAGCATTCCTCAACCGTTCTTGGATTTGCCACAGTTAACTCATCTTGAATATTAAATCTCAATCCACTGAGATATCTAGCCACCTTCTCCACATCATCCTCCATATGTCCTACTCTTATACTCAACTTGATGCAAAGGCAATGGAGGAGATCAAACATAATCACCAATGAACAACTTTTGCAAATTTGAAACCCTAACTTGTATATTTGCTCACCAACTCTTCAACTTCCCTAGTAGTACAACAAATGGGGTTTTTTCTCCATAACTTTTGAAGAAGACCTCATATCCAAAATATGAAACCTATTTTGAGTACCCATTTAGACTTTATTCAACATATGTGGAAATTAGAGGTGGCTGTTTTGCAACATAGGGCCTTAAAATTGATTGTCCTGTTTTGATAAAGGCCTAATTAGGACAACAAACTAGGTTTTTCAAGCATAACTTTTAGATAAGACCTCAAAACCAGAAACAAATCACTATTTCAGATACCCATTATGGCTCTCTTCACCATATCAAGTTAGTGGATAGGGTTACTTTGAAACAAAATCCTCAAAAATTGATTGTTACAGTCCTAATAGGCCCAATTAGCTCTGTTTTCCAAAGCAACTATGTAAAATTCCAAGCCCAGATCATAAAACTTCACTTCAATTTCTTCTTCACATTACATAAGGTCTGGATATATCAATTTTATCAATTGGAACTATCATTTTATCACCAAACTACAAAACCCTATGCTTACCTAGGTTTTCCTGGTTATTTTTAGTAATTTGCTTCTAAAATCTTTCAAACTCAATGAAAACAGATGCAACCAAAGCCAAATGATAGAAGATTCATCCACACATCCGTACTAATGAGTTTCAGATCATGTGCAGGCCATATAGGGCCATACAACTCACTGCAACAATAATAAACATTAGGAAAATGTACAAAAAATAGAGTATTTTATTGTTTGAATGCCAAAATACAGCTTCCAATCTTCAAATCAACTCCTCCAACCTTGTTTCAACCTTTCCATGGTGTATTTAAGCATTACACATCAAAAACCAACCAAAACAACCAACTACAACTACCTTTCAAGTCCCGTGACCATTCAACTTCCTCAAAGTGCAAAAGCGCAAAGTTTTACCATCTTTACAAAATTGACTTCAAATAACCTAAGTCAACTTAAAAACATAGGAAATGGTCTTATAGACCTTATTACAAACCAAAAGACTCAACATCTAACACTTTATAACATTTTCACTCTAAGAGCTATGGTGCCCTGCACCAAACACTTTACTCCTATGTAGTTATTTTTTATTATGAGTTTTACCTTTAGAATCTATAGACCTTGTTTGTCTTTATGTGTACATGCATCTAAGAAGTGGGTTATGCTAAAAACCACATTTGAGGTTTGCTATGGATAGAAGGGAAGACTATTGACTTCCTTGTAGTAGACAAGTCTCAAGTTTGGTGTAATAAGAGATCAAATACATGCAAAACAAAGGACATGATGATATTGATGCAATTGAGGCTAAGTAAACAAAGGACAATTGAAGATTAGTGTGATTAAATGTAATTTTTTAAATTATGATTTGATCCCTCAAATGTGATGCAGAAGGACTCCCTCTACTACAAACTCACAAACTCACAACACAATACATATTGCAAATAAAAAATCTTTCTTTTATTTCAATGAAAAAAACTCAATTACAATCAACAAATCTGCAACATTCAAAATCCACATATACATTCATTGGCTTCACATTGCCTCTCATACCCACCACTAATCAACTCTCTCTCTATTTTATAGCAGCAAACTTCTTTCCTCTCTATGCCCCTCTCATCGGCAAATTTCTCTGAAAACCCCTCTTCAAAACCTACTACATTATGAGGTTTTACAAATTAACATGTCCCCTCTCATGGGCCGATTCCTTTCTCAAAACTCTTCCAAAAACCTGTCCACAATCCCTTCAATGTTTTTCTTTTAAAACCTAAAAAATATGCATTGAAAACCATCAATAATTGCTCAAAAGTGGGTGCCCAACTCTCCCCAAGCATAGAACTTATTATTCTATGTTTAGGCAGCCTTAAATGAGGCATTTAAACTTCTATTAACTCCTCCAGGCACTATCTTTAGTCAAAGGGTCATTTTTTTGTATTATGGGCATTTTGAAAACTACAAATCTTGATTTTCTACCTCTTTTATATTCCAAATGCCCTCTAGATGGAAGTTACAATAAAAGAATAAATAGAAGGCTATAAAATATTGTAAATTTATTACCTTAACCCCTAAATACTTTACCAAAATGAAATATTTAAATTTGACAAATCTAAATGTGTAGAACGAAGTGCCGGAAAGGGAAAAATTCAAACTTCTCCAAATTGAATGAAAATTGTCATGTAAGCTCGAAATGATGTCCCAAAGTTCCTTGCAAATTTCTTTCGCTCTATCATTCAAAAATTTCAAAATATTAAACTTTCTATGAATTTTCAACACATTTTTTTACTAATTTTGGCATTAAAATTTCTCAAACCGTAAAAGATATTGATCGGATTCTTTTTTCATATTTGACATGGTACCTCCAAGAATGTCCCTACAAAAGGATTCTACTCTAGCTCTTATAGATTTTTGGGAATAAATTTTCAAAAACTGCCTACGGAGCCTCTGAAACAACGAACTGATGAAAAATTGAAAATTGCAACTCTAACCATAGGAGAGCTTTTTGAATGTTGAGAGATGCCAATGACCACCAAACCAAAAAAAAATGAGAACCAAACCTGAAAATGTTCTTGGGTGATGTTGATTGCTTGTCCACCTGGATGCTCTTGCATCAGACATGTCGGGTAGGAAAATTTTTTGAGTAGGACTCACAAAATGGAGTTGAGTAGTGGGACTACTCTTTCAGATTGAATGCAACCTATAGCGAACTCCATCGCTAAATTAGACAGAAAAAATTTCTTGCTCCGCCTCTTCCAGCACTTAGCCAGGACACTTGTTGTCATCCTCCACCAAGTGTGCACCTTCTTCCTCCTTCCTCTCATGGACTCATGTCCACCACAACTCAACCTCCTCCTCCAAATACTCTCTACTCTCCTCTCCTCCTTCATGGGATCCAACCCACCACAAACCAACCACCTCCACTAAGTTCCACTTACACCATCCTCTACAACCTCTATACACAAACATGCAACATCGATACATAACTCTGCAACTGCAATTTTATCCTCTACAACAACATCCTCTTCTACTCTCACTATGGAAGATAAATCACAAATGAAATCAAAATTTTTATAAATTACCTCATTCTCTTTTGTTGCTACAACATCCATCTTCTCATCCTCACCAGCAAGCTTATCAAACCACTCTTCTTCTACAGCCAAAATTGGCAACATTAAATCATCCTTGTCTTCACAATTCCTTGATATATCTTCATCCTCAATCACTGCAACCTTTTTCTCCAGAACTGCATCCTCTTTATTGCCATCCTCAACAACCTCTGCTGCAATCTCTTCGTTGCTTATTTCTTGTACCTCTCCAACTTTAGCCACTGTTGCATCCATTTCCTCTTCTTCATTCTTTTCTTCTTTGTTGCTCATGTCTTCATTTTTACCCTTTTTCTCCATGCCTTCCTCATGGCATGTCTTCGTTGCAACCTTCAATGCCTCTAGTCTCACCTCCACTCTTCTCAATTCCTCATGAATTGCCTCTTCATCTTCTTCCTCATCCTCTTCTACACACACAAATTTATCTGCAAACAAATGATCATATGTTGCAATATGTGTTGTCATTGATGTCAACATAGTATATGGAAATGTATAGACAGACTTGTATAGAGGAAGAGTCAACATGGTCAAGGCAAATCAGTCAGGGAGAAGAGAAAACAGTCTAAGTATGGTAAGGTGATCAATTTTGTGTTTGAGCATGATGCAGAGGTAAATACTCATGTCCTTGCATGTTTTCTATATCCACACATATATATCTCATCAGTTGGGAGTACCACACTTAATGATAAGAAGTAGAGATCTGACTAAGGCATTCACAGTGTATATCCGAAGGCAAAGTCACCTTGTTTTGGTCCTCATTTCTCCGCAGAGAAAGATTTAATCATGTGGTTCTGAGGAAAGGATGATAGATGTATAAGGCATGTTGTGATGAAGTATCAAGTGGTCTGGTGGTCCGCAATGTCAACACTCATGTGATAGAGGCAATACAGTCTATTCCAGAGCCTAATTACACAAGTTTGAGTTTTGCGGAGGATGATATATATACAACTCAATCATACAAGCTCGTGCAGAGGTCTTATATGCTCCAAGGTATCTCAACTTTGATCCACATTGAAATAACTTCCATTTTCTAGTACCGCATCAAGTAGTTAAGTCTGTAAGTAAAGATTTGAGTATAATTGTTCCCCAGACTCGTGGTTACCTTTGTTAAGTCCTTGTATTCATCCGGAATTGTTAAGATAAAGATGTGTGGATCTAGTAAGGAACACATAATGATGTTTAAGTTCATTCCTTAAAGGTTTTAGCTCTTGTATTGCACCGTAATGCTATATCTTGAGCTATGAAGTATCATATGTGGTCTGGAATGCTCTATTTCCTATAGTTTGGCATGTTTCTTGTTTTGTAAATGTGTAGAGTGAGATGATACTTCAGCAGTAAGGTGTATGAATGATGTTGAGATCATGTATGATTGAATTCTTGGTTCGCATGAAGGTTTTGGCTTCTCCCCGGTAGTATGAAGATGAACAGTTAGTAGTCCTGAGTAGTTTGAGCCGACAAGTTAAGTAACTGATATATGTAGAGGATCTTGATTAGTTTCCTTAACTCTGGAAGGTATGGAAAGATGTTCCTTGATCCCTTTGATAAAGTCCTGAGGTCCGCAATAAGTTTTCCTATCATGATGTATGTATTGATGCCGACTTGTGAAGAGTTACACGTTTCATCCAATGTTGTTTATGATACTGACCTAATCAATGTTTTGAAGTGATGCGAAGGATATTTATAGAAGATCAAGTTCATTTGTGAAGTGTGAATGTGAGTGTGAAATAAGCAGAGTAGAATGCAAGATATGAAGTGTGCAGAATCAATTTAAAGGCATGACTGAGTAGAATTAGAAGACTGCATTTTCAGCATAAATCAAATGTTTTTACAATAGGACCCATTTATTTACTACCTTTGAAAATCTTATTGCAATGAGAAGAATACTTAGAGAGTAGTAGCTTCCTTGGGTTGTAGCCCTAAATCAAAGTTGTAATTGTTGTAAGCACAAATACAAGGAGTAGTAGCTTCCTTGGGTTGTAGCCCTAAATCAAAGTTGTAATTGTTGTAAGCACAAATACAGGGAGTAGTAGCTTCCTTGGGTTGTAGCCCTAAAACAAAGTTGTAATTTACTTTTTGTTGTGAGCATAATATATTGTGAGCTAATCCTCACTATGGTTTTCCCCTATTTTTTCCACATAAAAATACCAGTGTTATGTGTATTGCATGATTTCCTTTCTATTCTCTAAGTTATTCAATTTTATGTGTAAACAACTGGTTAATCTTTAGTGTATGCTGATTCACCCCCCCTCTCAACACTTTACTGTGTTCAACAATTGGTATTAGAGCTAAGTGCCTTTGAGAAGCTTAACAACTAAGGTAGATCCTGTACTTGAACACATGGAATCTGAAGTTATGGACAATGATGTAATTGTACTGGAACCAGATCTAGAAGCAATGGAACCTGAAGGTTGGGATCTTGATGGGTGTGAAGTAGACCTTGAGGGAGAACTCAAGTTAGCCCTTGATGAACTAGATGAAGCAAGAGGACTGAATGTAGAATATGAAGACATGTTTGAGATAGCAAAAGAGACCATTAACAAATTGAAGTCAAAAGCTAAAGAATCAAAGGAAGAAATTGGCAAACTGAAAACTCTAATAGAAGGAGGTAAAGGAGGTGACATAAAGCTCAAGTAGGCAGAAGAAATGATCTCAAATTTGAAATTCATGGTTGAAGAAGAAAAGAGGATTGAAGATTGCTTGAATAGCAAGCTCTGTGAGAAATCAGCTGAATGTTCAAAACTTAAGGAAGAAGTTGTCACTCTAAGGAAATAACTGGAAAAGGCTAAAGAACAGATTGACAAAAGACTAAAACTGCAAGGAGGATCTGAAATCCTTGATGAGATAATTAAATCTCAAAAGCCAACAAAAGAAAAATTAGGCCTGGGTTTTGAAAAGGGGAAGAGTCCTATGATCAGCGCCTCTACAAATTTGTATGATAACTTCCAATCAGGAGGAAAGTCTAGAATAAAAAAGGAAGTGACCTACACTGAAAATCCTAAGAAGAGTGCCTCTGGATTTACAAAAGAAGATGAATTCACTCCTGTCCGGAGACAGAGGAAGAATATGAAAAAGAATTTCAGAGGTCCTCCACCTACAAGGCAACTTGCTCCCATTAGGTATCCTCAAAGTTTCAATGGTAATTACTATGCTTGTAATAAATTTGGTCACAAAGCTGCTAATTGTAGAAGTAAAATGAATCAAAATGTTGTAAGATGTTATACTTGCAATAAGGTTTCTCATAAAGTTGTTGAACGTAGGAGTAAGTTGAGTTAGAATCCTATAAGGTGTTATGCTTAAAATAAGATGGGACATAAGGCCAATGAATGCAAAAGTAAAATTTTAAGGAATAATAGGGACAATGCTCAACCCTTTCATGGATACTGTTACACTTGTAAAAATTTTGGCCATAAGGAAACTAATTGCAAATCTAAGGAGAAATGGAAATGCTTAGCAATCAAAGTTCACCTATCACAAGTGCAATCAAACAGGACACTCTGGAAAGAATGTAAGGCCTACTCCTCAAAAGAAATTTGATAGTGCTCAACAAAAGAAGGAAATGAGCAAAGTATGGAAGAAAAAGGAAGAATATGATGTTTCTAGACCTCTGCCTAGTGCAGATGGATCCTCGGGTAACTAAAAGAAGAAGGTACCAATTTAGGGGGAGTCACAACTGCAAAATTTGTCAAAACCCTGAATAAATAAGATGTTGAATTCCTCAGCATTCTAGCTAAAATGATATGAGCATGTCAAGATAATGATATGAAGGAGTTTGGTCAAAACTCTGAAGAAAAATCTCTCAATATGACAGATTGTGGAAGTGTTTAGGGTTCTTAGTAATAAGAGCATCTACCAAAAGAAAGCATGGACTCAGGGGGAGTTGCTACTACAAATCTTTCACTCTCCTTCATGATGTTGAAAGCATTCAGCATATAGATGGGTTTGAAAAAAAATTCGAAGCAATTGACTAACTTGTGGAGGATTGCTAAGTGATTGTTGGTTTCCATACATGAAAAGGGAAAATTAGGGAAAAACTATGAAGGCAATTAATGTGGAACAAAATTGGTTGGTGAAAGGAGTATATAGGCAGTGTTTGATCATTTTTACCCTCATTTGAATGAAGCCAAACAAGTAGAAAAGATTGACAAGAGAAGAAGATTCTCATCGAATTGTTGGAGAAAACCCTAATCTCTGCATCTACAGGTATTTCTCAATTTCATTGGTTGAAACCCTAATTTTTGAAGATAGTATAATGGTGACATCGGTTGTGATTGATGTGGTTGAGAGGCCAAGGAAAATTTTCAAGAAACATCCCTTCAAGTCCACTGTAATTGATGAAATTGGTGCCTTCTCACATGTCCCTGCAAATGTGCTACATACTGAAGATGTTCGAATATACATTCACTCACCGATAGACGAACATGATCACCTAAAACTTGAACAATTCAAGAATAATAATTTGTTGGGGATGATTTCTAGTTGAACCCTGAATTTGCCAACATTGCTACTAAGCACCTAGATATTTGGAAGGGTTTCCCAAATTTCTGATATGAAGATGCTTGGGCGAGAATTTCCCTAAGCCAAATTCACAGAGACTTCTTTTGTTTAGATCGGCCCCATCTAATCAGTAAGAATGCTATAAAGGCTGTGATTGGTTTATGCTCCTCCAAACCAGTGCCTATTCTAAAGTCTATCAAGAATGAAGAAGTGATGAAGCTCACCGGAACGAAATTTGACAAGAGGACATTAACTATAGATGATATTGAAGATTTGGGGGTCCGGTATGCAACCATGAACATTGCATACAAAATATTCTACACTAACAGGGATAACTCTGCCTAAGAAAATGCAATATATATTGCCTATCAAATGGTCAAAGAGGGAAAAGATTTTGGCCTATGTGAACTCTTGTGACAATAGCTATTGGACAATCTAAAGAGGACAAAGGAGTCAAAATACAAATTCTGATATGGATCTCTAATTATGTCTTATGTTCTACTTTTTGAATGAATTTTCTTCATTGAAAGGAATGGTGTGGAATCCAAATACCCCTATTGCCCACCAAATCAAAGACTACATGAGAAGTTTCCCTGATCAAAAGCACTACAACACTCTATTTTGGGGGTTCTTTAAAAAATTCTAGAGTGATATGCAATCTAGAGAAAGGATACTTGCTAAGGTAGTAGAAAAGTATAAAAATGACATAACATTCATGGTTGACAAAGAGAACTGTTACATGGAGGTTGTTGAGCTGAGGACATTCTGGATTACCACTTTACCCTATGAAGTTTCAGAGTTTGATTTGGTAGGATATGTTGATATGCTACTCAGCAAACCCAAGGATCCCTCTACTGAAAGATTTGGGATATATGATGAAATCATCAAAAAATTAGTAAAGAAGGATGTAGAGGAGAAAGCAGAAAAGATAAAATCCAAGGTAGAGAAAATGAAATCTGACTTAAAAATGATACTCAATTCTCCTAAAGGCTCAGCAAGAGAAGCACAAGTCATTTCCTCTACACAACTACCAAGGAGAACAAGTAGATCAACATTAGCCACAACCAATGCCTCTATTCCCTCCGGATCTTCGCTGCTTGCCAAAAGAGGTACCATAGAGATCAGTGAATAAATCCATACCACTAAGAATAAAAAGTCTAGATAGAAGAGTCAGGATAGAAGAGGCAAGATAAATCTAGTGAATGTTGAAGACATTGAAGAAGAAAAATAAAAGGAAGAAGATAACCAGAGAAGAAACTAAAGAAGAAGAGACTTCAAAGGAGAAAGGAAAAGGAAAAGGAAAAAGGGGTAAGAAACCTAACTATGTTCCTGTTGTCCTCATTTTCAACTTGCCAAATTTTAGACTTTTGCGTCAAGAATCCTATGTCAAGTCGCCCCTAGTCACAAATTCCCCTAAAGTGTCAAGTTGCTTTCTAGTTTGAAGGAGAAATTGTTTGCCTGTTTCAGTCGAAGTCATGGAAGTAGTTTTGCTACACGATAAATCATGAAAACAATTAAATTTCAAAATATGCAAGAACTGGAAAGAAATCCTTTTATAGGGACATTTCTATGGCTATTTTGCCTAATGTGGCAACTTTTTAGGCTCATATCCCTTCTGGTTTGCGATATTTTAAAACTTCAATTTTTTAGCGGGTAGCTTACGGAAATAATTAAATCATGGTTTCTATAAATTTTTTAGCAGAATCACTTGGTATGGAATCTCATGGCACTATTACGGACAATGTGTCAAGATTTCATGAGAAAATACTATCCCGATCAAAAGTTAGGCATCTTTCACTATTTTCATACTTAGAGACCAATCAAGAAATTTTTATGAACTTTTCTAAAGTAACATCGACAATGCAATTGGTCTCAAAAGTTTTAAATTCGCACATGTGAAGTTATCAAGTCTCCAACGAAGTGCTGATGAAATTTCTTTGATGAGGATAAAATGTTATCACCAAGAAAAATAAACTCTTCTATTTTTGGACATGGAAGTTAGTTTTAAAAGTGTTATCAATCACCAATAAAGTTTTGAAAGGCCTTTAAACCACTGACGGAGGAAAGTCACTTCTATCATTGGAGAATATAAGCACTTTCAAAAGTGCCTTCTGCCAGTGATGAGCTCTTAAGAACTTCTCTCGAACGCCGATGATAAGTAAATCTTGATTTCAAAAGTCTTCATCAGTCTCCTCCAAAGTTTAAAAAAAACATTCTAAGTTGTGGATGAAGCCTTTCGAAAGGTTATTTATCGGTTATACAAATTGGCTTTAGAACTTTAATCAACTCTTTATACAACTTTTTAAAGTGCTTTTAATCACCGATAAAGGAAACTCACACTTCTATTATCGGGAAAATTGTTTGCTTTTGAAATCTTTGTTTCCCTCTGACGAAGTTTTAAAAGTCACCTAAAGTGTCAGGGTAAATGTACAAAGATGAGTCCACTTAAGGTGGAAGTTTCAGAGTTAGAAAAAAACCTGAAATCAGGTAAACCAAAATGGGATCCCATTTCTACAAAACAAGATCCTGTTATGGATTGGGATCCTGAGCCTAAAATCTAGGACGGGATCCCGTTTCGTAGCGGGATCCTGAACCTAGCACCAAGAAATGGGATCTCGTTTCACAAAATGGGATCCCGTTTATGAAAAGTATTAATTTTTAAAAAAATTGCCTACAACCTCATTTTCTCCAACGACAGTGCAAAATCCAAAATAGGATCCCAAGTGTAACCCCTGCATTTCCAGCCATTAAAAGCTTAGGTGAGTGGATTTTTCCACCTTTTTTTATTTTTCCTCATATGTAGTTTGCTTTTCAAGTATTTTTTTTGTGTTTTTTCTTTTTTTTACTGTAAAATACAATCAAAATTTTAAAACGACTGTAGCTAGGGTTTAAATTTGATAGTTGAATAGCTGCATTTAGATATTTTAACTGTAAAATACAATTGAAATTTTGAAAAGACTGTATCATATGAAAGGAGAGATTTTGAACAAACTATCAAAATTTGGTTTAAATTTAGGAGTTGAATAGCTGTATTTAGACATTTTAGCTATAAAATATAATTGAAATTTTGAAAAGACTGTATCATATGAAAGGAGAGATTTTGAACAAACTATCAAAATTTGGTTTAAATTTGAGAGTTGAATAGCTGTATTTAGACATTTTAGCTATAAAATACAATTGAAATTTTGAAAAGATTGTATCATATGAAAGGAGAGATTTTGAACAAACTGTCAAAATTTATATAGCATTGCGATGATATATATATATATATATATATATATATATATATGGTTTTTATAGAATTTACTTATACTAATGTATGTCATAGTATTTTAAAGGCACTATTGAATAGATAAATGTCATAAAAAAATTGCTGCCATAGTTGTATTTAGACATTTTAGCTGTAAAATATAATTGCAATTTTGAAAAGACTGTATCATATGAAAGGAGAGATTTTGAACAAACTGTAAAAATTTATATAGCATTAGGATGATATATATATATATATATATTTGGTTTTTATAAAATTTACTTATACTAATGTTTGTCATAGTATTTTAAAGGCACTATTTAATAGATAATTGTCAAAAAAATTACAACAAACCATCTCAAAACTACAAGCAACTCTTTTTATAAGCATTCAAATTTACAAGCAAGTCTTTTTACAAGCATTAAATTTTTTACCCAAATCCAAGAGCCATATTTTACATGAAAATCCCTAAATCTAAACACCATACAAGTTTCATGAGAAGCCCCAAATCCAAATTCCACACTTTGGATAAGAAGTTTATCAAGGAGGATTCACTAAGTACATGCAGTAATGCCAATATCATTCTCATTGCTTTCCATACATGTAATAACACTTTAATGGGCTACAATACACCAAAGCACCCCTAGATTCTCATGGTAACATAAAGACCAATAAACCATATCTACCAAGTGTGACACGTGCTCTAGCAATAGAAAAAACACTTTGCATAAGATCAAGCACTTTATAATAAACATACCTTGAATCTAAATGCTCTATGGTTTCTACCATAAGTTCATTAGGCTCTAATATACCTATGGGCCAAGCCATAAGGTCCAATCCATAAATTATTACCACATTACTCTAAGCATCTCTTTACAAACTTAAAATAGTTGAGTTGATGTGGTAACTTCCAAGTGGCATCCCTAAGAAAAATGTTATACCAAGTCACCCACTAGCTCATTATGCACCTACCAGTAAATAATTGCACTCCACAACCATTGAGAGATGAGGATTCATATGCGGAAATGATTCCCTTTCCATAGGAGATATTTTGGCAATCAAGTCCTCCCTAGGTTTCAAGTAAACCTAGATGTTCCTTTGTTTGAGGGTAAGATTAATTTTAATGTTGTAGATAACTAGATTGATTAGCTAGATTTTTATTTTTCCATGAATGACTTCTTAGATAAAGAGAAGATTAATATTTATCTTCTTAAAGTTTACTTTCCAATTAAGAACTGTTGACAAGCCCGTGCACTTTGAGAGGAAGACTATCTAGAATGGAGGGAAATCTAAGAGAACACAATGTCATTTCTTGGAGTCCTTCAAGGATAAATATTAGCCTAAGGATGTTTATGTTGATTGGTACATGAAATGGTCATGTAATTATGATAGGGACATGACCATTTTATCCAAGCATATCCTGATACTTTCCATGAGTTCTATGAAAGGTTGGGCTCATTTGAGTCAGAGAAACATCAAGTCCTCAAGTATTGTAGTAGCCTGGGACTAGCCATACAATCTAGACTAAAGATGATCAAGGTTAAAGTGATAGGAGAATCTTTTTTCTATGCAAAAACCATTGGGATGTAGTTCAAGTAGAAGTTCAAACAGGAATTAACCAACACAAAGACACTACCTTCAAATAAGACTAAACCATCCAAGATAACTAAGTGGTATGATACCTACATAAGAGCTGCAATGATCCCAACACTAAGTTTCATGCTAAAAAAAGTCCACTCATGAAGGTTTAAATATCTACTATATATGATGATACATCAAACCCTTAGATGAAATGATTGATTAATATCCCAATGTCCTGGTCAACATTGTAGCAGTAATAAACTTCATACCTAAGGAAGTTTAAGCAAAGCGACTATTCCATTCACAAATGTGGGTGAAAGTAGAACAAATAGACTTCATGATAAATGATAGAAGTATAAAGAATCTAATCTCTTCAAAGACTATTGAGAGATTCAAGCTGCCGACCATGGTTCATCTACATCACTATAAATTAGGATGGTTTAGCACATGCAACACCCAAGGTATATATATGTGTTACTCACTAGTTACTTATCATATATGTTATTTATCCTCTTCAAGAGGAGATAGTCCATGATGTGGTGCCCATGGAGGTCTAAAATGTTCTCCTTGGACATCCTTATATGTAAAGTCATTAGTGTGTGTACACCAAGCCTCATAGCATAGATGTATCAATACGTAGTAAAAGATACTAAATTCTTGAAGTGGATTCTGCTCAATACATGCCACATTAGCTCCAAACAAGATTATGGGATACAACTATGCATATCTTAGAACTTTTCACTTCGCCTCCAACCAAAGACCAACTTGTTGCAACAAATACATGTCAGAATCTAAAAAGCATGTTTACACAGAATTGTTATAAGCTTTAATATAGAGTTGTTAGAAAGGGTAAGCTCCCATAACAAGCCAAATGTTTAGTTTAGTTGCAACTAGAAGACAAGGCTCCACACCTATTTCTTAGACGGAATACAATCATGACTATTGCTTCATAAGGATAGGAAACTAATCCACAAGGATTCACCAATAGTGGTAGACATGGTAAATCCAAGACCATTCTAATGGCAAGTGGTACATGTGGAAACACTTTAGTGGTAAATACAATACACCAAAGCACTCCTCTATGATCTTGTGATAACATAAAGAGCAACCAACCATCTCCAAAAAGTGTTACACATGCTCCAACAGTGGCATAGTGCACTCTATATAATATCAAACACTCTTGCAATAACCATACCTCATTCAAACAATCTGTAGCTTCTACCATGGTTTACACATTGTCCAAACACTTCCAATCCAAACTGCAAGGTCCAATTCACATAGACTCTTATTGCATCATTTTGAGTATCACTCTTCAAACTTTAGATAGTGTAGTTGATGCAATAGTCTAGGTGGCACCCTTGAGGCTCATGTTATGCTAATTCATCCACTAGCACATCAAGAAACTACCACTAAACAATTACTCTTCAACTAACCTAGGAGATGAGGAGTCATACAACTAAATGGTTCCACATTCATAGGAAATAGTTCAACTTCTTAGAGACTCTTCCTATCCACATCATGAATCTATATAATCTATATATACACATATCTATAACATAGCTTGTCAATTAATTAAAATTGAATTGAGATAGGTAACATATAGGTAGATAGTAGTGATACACTTTCTCAAGGGTACATGCCTTGTATGTAAAACAAACAACTAAAAAAATTACATTTACTATTTTAGTTCTATATCTTTCTTTGTATTTGCATTGTGTTGATGCTTAAAATTGCGTTGATTCCAACACCAACATGGGAAGTTTCAGGAATATGGGACTTGCAACCTGAAACAACCTCCAGATTTTTAAAGAAGCTGGCTCTTCTCTATCTTGAATGCGTTTTGGGGAAAAGGGTAGAAACTAAATAGAATTACAAATGCAATGAAATCAAATCTAACTATGGCGATGCACCTGAATATGATTTGTTTCTTACTACCAAGCACAGTGAAACTATCTTCAAGATTCAATTATATTAAAGAGCAAATTTTGCATGATTAATATAACAAATAAAACAAATAGAATCAAAGGCTCACAACCAGACAATTTTGCAATGACACAGGAAATATCAGCAAAGGCGCATAACTCTGTCTTTCTCATTAATTTCCCAGCAATATAAGAGGCACAGATACATGCACAGTTATGATTACTTTCTGAATCAAGAAAACAAACTAAAGGTAAAATGATATTACTGGTCACAGCAAAAAGTCTCAAACTCTCTTGAATCTCTGATAACAATCTCTATGAAAAATCTCTCGATCTGAATGAATTTGGATCTACCCTACTATCACTGTTACATATTTATAGCATAAGATCAGCCCATAGATTGCATGCACGATCAAATCCCAACGGTCTAACTGAACTGGAGCTTAACTGGAAGTGTCTGACAGAAAATATTTCTCAGATCTGCAAACAGTTACAATAACTGAAAGTTCATTAGCTGTGACACTATACATGCGGTGCGTCCCCTCTAGTTAGGAAAAGACACTTGGCGGCTTCCGCATATTTGAAACAAAAAAACCGTAATAGATGGCAGTGTCTGCATGCATCACTTGAAACTACTTTTATTCCTCAGGAGACACTAGAAATTGACACTTGGCGATATCTACAGTAGCTACAACTCTGTTACTTTATGAAAAATGGGACCCACAGCACTTATTGCTTGGTAGCTTTCAAAAAGGCAACTGGGACAGGCGGCGCCCTCCGTGCTCTCAACAAACTGGTACGTGGTGTCTTCCGCTATCTTCTTTGAAACTATAGGAACCTTTTGAGAGTACCATGGAAGATGACACATGGCGGTATCCACCTTACTTAAAAATTTCTGGGAACTTACGTGGAGATCGACACTTGTCACCATCTGCATCAATGAAGAAACATATATAATCGTTAGAAAAAAGGATCAACAACTTTTATCCTGGGACTGACCTTCACCACGTGGCACAATCCGCATCAATGAACCTTCACACCGGGACCCACCAGTATTAATTACTACGCATCAGAGAATACTAAAATAGATACGCGGAAGCTGATAGATGGAAAACTCCACGGCACTTAGAAAAATACACATGGCAAGCTTCGCTGCACTATGAGACTTTGTAACTGTGTCTCGGCAGGCAACACTTGGCAATGTCTACTTCATTTAGATGCTACAAGACTGTGGCCCACCACTATTAATACCAACTGCAAAACATAAGAACCAACCCACAAGGCTAACACATGGCAGGCTCCGCTGCAACTACACAGGACACATGGCGCTTTCCGCGCTCCCACAGAAACTCTTAAAGAAACTTTGAAACTCAAGCAGAAATGGACACTTGGCACATTTCGCGCTCACTGAGAAACTTAGAAACAAGGACCCACCAGACTTCCTTAGAAACATTATAAAGGGTCTTGAAACTTAACGCAGATGCTGACACTTGTTGCGCTCTGCTTTAATATAAAAGGACACGCCACCTCTACTGCGATAGTCTAAGACTTCTTAAAATGTGTCTCGGTTGATGACATGTGGCGCTTTCCACCTGACTCTAAGACTTAGGCAAAAAATAATGAAACTCACAGAAGTAAAACTAGAACATGCACAGCCGCACTGATGCACTGCAACTAAAACAAAATGTAGAGTATTTTACTCTACAGTTCTTGGCGACCCTGAGGACTTTTGAGCCTGCTAAAAAAGAATCCAAAATTGTAGCAAAAGAATGAGTATTTAAAATACAATAAGGATTATAGATTCTGCAAAGCTACCTGATAAACAACCCATTCTGAATCGGAAAGACCCTGCTTATTTTGCAAATCCTGGTAAGCAAAATCAAGGTTTATAATGTCCTTGTGAGAGAAAGCCTGCAAAATTTGAACCACAGCCTTCAACTAAAACTCTAGTTGGGCCATTGGGATTAGGGCAGCTTCCACTTCTTGCAATGATGAAGAATCTGTTAAACCCTGGAAAACTGACTGATCATTCTGCCTGGTTAACAGTAAAGATTTGATTTCATCAATCATTAACACAGTGTTGCTATCAGGAAAAGGAGAGGGAAGACCCAATTGTACCAGATCTTCTATATGCTTTTTCATATCTTTGACTCCTGCTTTGACAACATCTAGGAGCTCATGGCATTTAGTAGTAGCTAAATTACAACTGAGGACTTCATTCACCTTCTTTGCTGCTATCATCCTGTCATTAATCCCTACTGCTGATAAGATTTCATCCATTGTGTCATAGAGTTTCTTGAGCAATAGGTGAGAGTCAGATACTCTCAAGGATACAGTGGATAGAGTAGCTTGAACTGAAGTTTCCACCTTTTCACACAATTGTTGGGCATTTAGCAAGAATGTCAAGGAGGGTCTCAGTTGAATAATTTCTTCAGATATCCTTTTCTACACTGATATATATAGCTCCTTGACAAGGTTTAGAACTCTAGCATTCTTAGGCCTATTAGCCAACTCAAGTGTCAACTATTTTGTTGTTTGTTGCTCAACCTGGAATTGTGCCTATATTGCAGCAACAGCATTTTGCTCAGTCAGCAGCATTTGCTGAGATTGTATAGCTTGTTGCATCTTTTCTTGATATCTCTTCTCTAATGTGGCCTTTTCCTGGCTCAAAACATTTACAGCAGCTTTGTCATGTGCCAGCTCCATCTTTAGAGAAGCATTTTGTGCCACTGTCACTTGATGAATTTGACAAGAAATAGTATTTTGCAATTGCTTTTTTAGATTCTCTATTTCATCATTCTTGGATTTCAGTTCTATAGTGAGGTTGCTACTATTTGTCTTTGATTAGGCTAGATCAGCTTCTACCTTCTGCAGCTTGTTAAATACTTTCAAATAATCATTTGCTACAGCAGAAGTGGTTTCATTGAGCAGCTCAACCCTGTCTTGTGTCTGAATAGTGACATATCCATAGCTACTGCACTCATTGTGAAATCCTCTGGCTGCATCTGCTCATTTGGCTTAACCACATTTGGTGACAAATGTGTTACAGTCAGCTGCTACTAAATTGGGTCGAAGAGTGACCTCATGTGTGGCGCAACAGACTTTTATTTTCTTTCTTTCTTTTCTTGTCCATCCGGGCTTCCCTAGCTTTCTTAGCTGTATCAACTTGAACTTGGAAGGTAGGGGGAGAGGCAATATAACCACCAGCAAAAGGATGTCCTTGTGGTAAGCCATAGGGAATAGCCAAATGTTGGCTAGGAGAAATTTGGGGAGGGACTCTTTTAGGAACTGAAGGGGAAAAGGAGGGCAACGCGGTGGCCTATGGTGACATGGCCAAAGGATTAACAGGTGGAGTAGGTGTAGATATTAGCACAGCAGAGGTGGTAGGGGATATTGGTATTGGGCCAATTGGGATTGCCACCCCTATAGTAGAAGAAAGAGACTGAGAAAAAAAGGGAGAAGAAATAGTTACCTGAGGAGTAGCAGATGTGGCTGGTAGTTGCTTCTGTGATGGCTCTGCCTCTTCATCTAAATCTGGTGGCAGGTTTAGTTTTCTATGTTTCCTTAGCCTTTCCTCTGTTTCCTTCTCTACTACATTTACCACTACTGATGGTGGTAATGTAACAAAATTGGAAACCCCAGTGGCTGAAAATGATGGAGTCTCTCTAGGTGCTAATGACATGACACCCTTGATGGCGATAGTTTGTCATTGATGTCAAAAGGAAATCAAACAGGAGTATATCATCTTGTGTGTTGTTACAGGATAACATCAGGAGCTTGGTCAGTGTGAATGCTTAGTCATCAAGGTTGGAACAAGGATACGTTTATGACATCATATCAAGACAGAGCAATGAAATAATCTTTGTTTGAAGTGATCTATACAGATGCAGATATCAGTTGAGTTAGTGCATCTTCATGATTATCAATTGTGTTGTTGTTGATACAGGTGATGGATTTTAATATCTTGCTAACATATGTGATGTTGCACTTCATTATATGATTGTCTTCTTCAAGAGTCTTGTGCTTGTCATGTTTCATCTTGGAATAAATTGGTTTTATCTTCTGTCAAAGAGGCTATGATATTGCAGGATTTTTGAGGTTCATACTTGGTACATAATTCTTTATTCCTCAGAAGATAATGATATTCTTGTTTGCAAGCAATTATATGTATGTGTCTTTGATGACACATATACTAAGCATGTTCATAGTATAAGTTGGAATATCAGAAGATGGTGTATAATTCTTCATCTAAAGGGTGTGATGTTCCATTGTGTGGTGTTCATTTGTCTAAAAAAACCCTAGAGCAAGTTTGTTTAAGACTATCACATAAAGAAGTTACCTTTTGTTCTAATTGGTCAGTGACTTGTTAGTGCAAGTCATACAACTAAAGTTGACTTGCAAAAGGGTTAAAGTTACGTGGGCAACCGGCCCTTTCCTCCTCCTCACCGATGGCACAAGTCTTATATTGTGAGTAATGGCAGCAAAAAGAAAATCAAATGTGAGTGCTTAAAGTCCCGATGCTTTTCTATGGAGAGCTTAATTTGTAAATAGCTCAAGTTTATAAAGTTTTGTGTTGGTTTTCCAAAGGCATCGAAAAATATGGTGAGGTGCATTTTACAAGGAAATACAATGCATAGTTTACAAAGTAGCATTTGAAGTTTCTAAAAATGAAACTAGTTATAAACATAAGCCTTCGAATGTTTGGGAGGTAAGGTTTATTTGGTGGTGGTGATTAACATGAGAAGTTTGGATTAAAGAAGAGCCCGAATAAAAGATAAATGGTTTCCTTTTTTAAACTTAGTAACTTCCCTTTAAATTTCTTTTGATCGGTCCCTTATGACATATTTTTAAGGAGTTTTTAATAAGGAGATTTTTATTGCTTTTTATAAATGAGAAAAATCTTTATGAAGAGATTTTTTAATGGTGATATTGGAATCAATGAAGGTAATTTTTTTTTGAGAAGAAGTTTGAAGATATTGAAGAAAATTTTCAAGGTAGATGGAGAGATGATTTATTTTTGCAGGAATATGAAGCATCTTTTAAGATGATTTTTTTTAAAAGAGATATGTTGAAAGATTTTTTATCTATCTAAAATATTGTTAAGAAGAAGATTTTTTGAGAGAAGACAAAGAGATTTTTTGCAGATGAACATAAAGTTGATAGAGATTTTTTATGAAGTCTTTATACAAGGCAAAAAGATTTTTGAAGTTCTGTTGAAAAGAAAATGAAGAATGTGAAGGAGAAGATGAAAAGTTCTAAGAGTTTTTTTTATTTATAGAGCATTGATTAGATTTTATTGAAGAATTTAAAATGCAAAGAGAAATATGAAAAGACTGAGGAATATTTTCTTGCAGGTGAAATTATGAGGAATGTGAAGAGAAATAAAAATGAAAGATCAATTGATTGTAGGGTCATTGTGAAATGTTTTCTTTATAATAGATTGATTTTATTTTTGACAGGGGTAATATTGAAGATCACTAAATTATCTTGTGCAGAATATAAAAGGTTTTATGCTCACTAAAATGGATTTGCAAGATAGAGAATTTGAAGAGACCGTATTTGCAAATGCAAGAATATCAAGGATTGAAACAGTTGTGGAGAGAAGACAAAATATGAAAAGTCATCTTGTATATATTGGCTTGGCAGATGGATTGATGTAGTGTTGTTGAGTGGATTAGGGTTGATTTTGAATATCTGAGTTTTGTATATGATTTGGGTTGATGAAAAGAATGGCCATTTGACAGACACATGTGAGAGAAGAAATGTTTTGTATTGAAACAGAGAAACCCTCTGAGTTTTTAATTTGTTCTGTATTAGGGGTTGGTGCTCCTTGAAGTTGGTGCTTCTAAACATTGTAACCAGTGAGGTTTTCATTTAAGCCAGTGAGGTAGTTTTGAGTGGTTTTTCTACCCAAGAAGGGTTTTCCACTCGTGAAAAGCATGTGTCATGTTTAATATTGTCATCTATATGTGTGTATATTAGTGCTTTACTTATTAAGTTTTGTTCATATCCTTCATTATTAATCTTGTGCACAAATCATTAATATATTCCCCTCTATTTGTTCTGTAAGAGAAAGCTTGCATAAATTTGTAAAATATTTGAAATCTAATACAACACTGATTCACCCCCCCTCTCAATGTTGTCCTGGACTCCTACAATTGGTATTAGAGCCAGTTTCCCTTTTGCAGCTTAATCAGCTTGGGTAGGTCCTGTGTGTGGAGTTCAATGGGTAAGTACAGGAGAAATAAGAACATGAGAAATGTTAAGCTTCATTCTAGTCAAAAGACACAAAAGATATTATCCACATCAAATCCAGATGTTGATATAAAGTCAATTGATAAAGATGTTCTCCATGTTGAATCTGATATTGTCTTAGAAGAAAAAGTTTCAGATGTTCCTCAATTTGATGGTTCAAATTTTTTAGTTTGGTATGTTAGAATGCAAGTGTATTTATCCTCTTTAGGATATGATGTTTTAATGTCAGTTGAGAATGGTAACTCTGCAAATAACAAAGAGGCTCTTAAAAGCAATCATATAGCCAAGTAGGTTATTTTATCTGGCTTATCTAATGATATTTCTTGTAAGGTTGTGTAGTGTGAAACAGCTCAGGATATCTAGAAAGAACTAATAAGAATTTATCAAGGGGATAATTTGGTGTCTAATGAAAATGACCATGAAAGGAAACTTTCAAATGAAGGAGTTGAAGTTCAAACCCAATCAGATTCAGAAGAAGCCATCATCACAAGTGATGATGATCAGGATTATGATGAACAAGATTGTGAGATTGATATGGAAGGAGAGCTTATATATGCTCTAAGTGAGCTCAAGAAGTATAAGAGAGAGAATCAAAAACTAAATTTGCAGCTGCAACAAGAAAGAGAATATAAAGTCAAGGTACTTTCAGAACTTGAAATTGTATCTACAGATCTTGAAGATGCCAGATGTCAAATTATAAGTTTAAAGACATATATTGATGATTCAGACAAAATAATTGCTAGATTAAAGATAGAAATTGAAGAAGCTAAGAGGATAGTTGATGTCTCAATATCTAACCTTGAAGTTACAAGGATTGAGAATCTAAAACTAGAAGGTGATATTATCAATCAGAGAAAAGAGCATGATGGTCTCAAGGCTTTATCTAAGAAGTATAAGGAGTTTGAAGAAAGCACAAGCAAGCTACATAAGATGCTTGGTAAACAAAAACTATATGGAGACACTACTAGACTTGGTTTTGAAGAAGGAGAATGTTCAAAAGCTAGAGAGAATCCCAAAAAGAAGATTGATTTGAATGCTACCATTGAAAACAAATTGTATAATCAAAGAAGAAGAAATTTCAGAAGAAGTGCTCTTGTTAGACAAGCATACATGTACAGGTATAACTATTCTTTTAATGGTTATTGTTATACTTGTAATCAATTTGGACACAAATCAGTTGTTTGTAGAAAGAATACTGACATTATTTTTTACAAGTGCAATAATGTTGGACATATAAAAAGAAATTGTAAAAGATATGATTCTGCATGGAAGTTTAACATGAGTTCTCAAAGGTACTATTAGTCATTTGATTATAATTGTAATATAGTTTGTTATAATTGCAATTCTCCTGGTCATAAAACTCATAGTTACAGAAAAACATCATCTAATTTGATAGGTTGGAAATGGAAAGAGATAGAAAAGGTTTGGAGCAAGAAAGAGCCTGTTAAGATTTGGAAGCAGAAACATAGTCAAGAGAAGTCAAATACTAAGCTTGTGCATCTTGCACATGTCATTTCATCTGTTGCATAAAATATCATGATGTGAGGGGGAGTTGTTCTTGTTCTATCTTTTATCCCCAAGAAGTTATAGGAGGAGATCAATTGATGTTTATCAATATGATGATCTTGTTTTGTTTATCATGCTTGTCTGATAATGATTGATATGAAGTTTCTGATGATATTGAGTTCCAGTGTATGTCAATAATATAGGAGTTCATGATGAGTGACATGTTTAGTGGTTCTTGGTGCATACAAGATGTTGAAAGGATGTTCAGAGGTTCAGTTTACAAAGAGTTTGATGATATTGAATAACTTGGTTGAGTAGGTATTGTGTTGCAGTTCAGTGTGATCTTGCTTGTCAGGGCAAAGAGTTTAAGATGTTATGAAGAAGCTCTCATCAGAATGTTTGCATATGTTGGCTGAAGAGGTTGAAATTGGAAGAATTTAATTCTTAACATTTGTCTCTGCTTTTGTTTTTGAAAAGTTTTGTTGCAGGAAGAACTTGGTGTTTAGTCTTGATGGGATAATTTGAATGAGGCAGGAGTTCTTGTTGATTATAGTATGTTTCAGATATGGTTATGTATATATCAGATTTGACAGTGTGTTGTAAAAAGATGTGCAGGAACAGCATAATGGTCTTCATTCTTTTTCATGTCAAAAAGGGTGTGCAAGAATAAGATTGGTTGCTAGTTGATAGTTCATGTTGGAAGCCTTTGGCAAGGACATCTCTTGCATAGTAATTCATACTGATTTTTCATATCAAGGAGTCAGTTTGATGATCATATCTATTACTTTGTTGAGTTATGTTTTATGACATGTATCTTGAAGTTTTCAGGTGATTTGGAGATAGTATTTCACTTGTCGCATTGATGATCTTCCTCACTAATATGTTTCAGACAGAGTTCTTCAAGCTATGACATTGATGGTGATATCCTGCATTTCATCAGAAGGTATATTTTGAATCAGTAATAGCAGATGGTAATGTTCAAAAAGGTTTGTCATATGTTGGCTTCAGGATTGTTATCATCATAAATCATTACTTCTTGAAAGGTTAACATGATTTTATGCCTTCAAAGTGTTCATAATTCAATATGATTATAATGGTTATGATCATGCTATAACATCTTTAAGTGGAGTTGTTCTCAGGGGGAGTTAATCAGAGGATTGTGTTGTCACTATCAAGGGAGATTTGAAAAAAGAGGGGGAACAAATTTTTTTTGAGTCTTTGTCATCAGATGTCAAAAAGGGGGAGAAAGAAAAATTGCAATCATATGGTTTTACCATCAATGACAAAGGGGGAGATTGATGGTGATAGTTTGTCATTGATGTCAAAAGGAAATCAATCAAGAGTATATCATCTTGTGTGTTGTTACAGGATAACATCAGGAGCTTGGTCAGTGTGAATGTTTAGTCATCAAGGTTGGAACAAGGATATGTTTATGACATCATATCAAGACAGAGCAATGAAATAATATTTGTTTAAAGTGATCTATAAAGATGCAGATATCAGTTGAGTTAGTGTACATCTTCATGATTATCAATTGTGTTGTTGTTGATACAGGTGATGGATTTCAATATCTTGCTAACATATGTGATGTTGCGCTTCATCATATGATTGTCTTCTTCAAGAGTCTTGTGCTTGTCATGTTTCATCTTGGAATAAATTGGTTTTATCTTCTGTCAAATAGGCTATGATATTGCAGGATTTTTATGAGGTTCATACTTGGGACAAAATTCTTTATTCCTCAGAAGATAATGATATTCTTGTTTACAAGCAATTATATGTATGTGTCTTTGATGACACAAATGCTAAGCATGTTCATAGTATAAGTTGGAATATTAGAAGATGGTGTATAACTCTTCATCTGAAGGGTGTGATGTTCCATTGTGTGGTGTTCATTTGTCTAAAAAAACCCTAGAACACGTTTGTTTAAGACTGTCACATAAAGAAGTTACCTTTTGTTCTAATTGGTCAGTGACTTGTTAGTGCAAGTCATACAACTAAAGTTGACCTGCAGAAGGGTTAAAGTTACGTGGGCAATCGGCCCTTTCCTCCTCCTCACCGATGGCACAAGTCTCATATTGTGGGTAATGGCGGCAAAAAGCAAATCAAATGTGAGCGCTTAAAGTCCCGATGCTTTTCTATGGAGAGCTTAATTTGTAAATAGCTCAAGTTTATAAAGTTTTGTGTTGGTTTTCCAAAGGCATCGAAAAATATGGTGAGGTGCATTTTATAAGGAAATACAATGCATAGTTTACAAAGTAGCATTCGAAGTTTCTAAAAATGAAAGTAGTTATAAACATAAGCCTTCGAATGTTTGGGAGGTAAGGTTTATTTGGTGGTGTTGATTAACATGAGAAGTTTGGATTAAAGAAGAGCCCGAATAAAAGATAAATGGTTTCCTTTTTTAAACTTAGTAACTTCCCTTTAAATTTCTTTTGATCGGTCCCTTATGACATATTTTTAAGGAGTTTTTAATAAGGAGATTTTTATTGCTTTTTCTAAATGAGAAAAATCTTTATGAAGAGATTTTTTAATGGTGATATTGGAATCAATGAAGGTAATTTTTTTTTGAGAAGAAGTTTGAAGATATTGAAGAAAATTTTCAAGGTAGATGGAGAGATGATTTATTTTTGTAGGAATATGAAGCATCTTTTAAGATGATTTTTTTTAAAAGAGATATGTTGAAAGATTTTTTATTTGTCTAAAATATTGTTAAGAAGAAGATTTTTTGAGAGAAGACAAATAGATTTTTTGTAGATGAACATAAAGTTGACAGAGATTTTTTATGAAGTCTTTATACAAGACAAAAAGATTTTTGAAGTTCTGTTGAAAAGAAAATGAAGAATGTGAAGGAGAAGATGAAGGGTTTGAGAAGATGAAAAGTTCTCAGAGTTTTTTTTATTTATAAAGCATTGATTAGATTTTATTGAAGAATTTAAAATGTAGAGAGAAATATGAAAAGACTGAGGAATATTTTCTTGCAGGTGAAATTATGAGGAATGTGAAGAGAAATAAAAATGAAAGATCAATTGATTGCAGGGTCATTATGAAATGTTTTCTTTATAACAGATTGATTTTATTTTTGACAGGGGTAATATTGAAGATCACTGAATTATCTTGTGCAGAATATAAAAGGTTTTATGCTCACTAAAATGGATTTGCAGGACAGAGAATTTGAAGAGACCGTATTTGCAAATGCAAGAATATCAAGGATTGAAACAGTTGTGGAGAGAAGACAAAATATGAAAAGTCATCTTGTATATATTGGCTTGGTAGATGGATTGATGTAGTGTTGTTGAGTGGATCAGGGTTGATTTTGAATATTTGAGTTTTGTATATGATTTGGGTTGATGAAAAGAATGGCCATTTGACAGACACATGTGAGAGAAGAAATGTTTTGTATTGAAACAGAGAAACCCTCTGAGTTTTTAATTTGTTTTGTATTAGGGGTTGGTGCTCCTTGAAGTTGGTGCTTCAAACAGAATTAGGGGCTAGTTCTCCTTGAAGTTGGTGCTTCTAAACATTGTAACCAGTGAGGTTTTCATTTAAGCCAGTGAGGCAGTTTTGAGTGGTTTTTCTACCCAAGAAGGGTTTTCCACTCTTGAAAAGCATTTGTCATGTTTAATATTATTTTCATCTGTATGTGTGTAGATTAGTGCTTTGCTTATTAAATTTTGTTCACATCCTTCATTATTAATCTTGTGCAAAAATCATTAATATATTCCTCTCTATTTGTTCTGTAAGAGAAAGCTTGGAAAAAGTTGTAAAATATTTGAAATCTAATACAACACTGATTCAACCCCCCCTCTCAGTGTTGTCCTGGACTCCTACAACCCTTTTGCTTCTCTAGAGTACTAAGAGATTGGGGCCAGGGGGAAACAGGGGCATGTGATGAGGATTGTCCTATAGCTTGCACTGCATGAGTGGACTCAGCCTCCTCTTTAGACTCCTCACCCTTCCTATGGATTCTGCTTGTATCAGGGCCAGAAACTGGAGAGGGGTGTCACTCATCCCAAATGGACTCCCATTTTTCATCTGTGTCAACCTTGCCAAAAGAGTGAGTTAACTCAAAGATTTCCTGCCTGTACTTCCAATATACCTCTATTTTGTCTGGTTTCCATTCCCTATCTTTTAATAAAGCTTTCTTCAATCCAGTGCCCATTCTGATCTTTGGGTCATAGGCCCTTTGTTTATCATAAAAGGTTTCCCATGGCTTGGGCCCCTCAAAAGGCAAGTCTGTCAATTCTACATATAGATCAGGGGTATCTTCCTTAGGGTTTCTTCTGTCTTCCCAAAAAGGATGACCCTCATGAGTAGTTTTAGCCCCAACATTGTTTCTTTTAACCCAAGAGGCTATGAAATTGCTCGGGTCGTATCTCCATTTGTCTTCGATGAGAAAGAAACCCAAGGCACCAAGCTTTCTTAGCAACAGGAGCTCTGCATCCCGAACCTCTAGGGCCATATTCTTTTTGACCCAGGGAATGTCATACATTTTCTTCTTCTTTTTTGTGCCATACACATTATCAACCACGGACACTTGTCGGGTCACCTCCAGAAACACTACTCTAGGAGTCAAGACCTTAGGAAGCAGCATGGGTTCATCATTGAAGCCATGGACCCTAATGATGGTATTTTGGGCCCCAAAGTAGTAGTCACATGAGATTGGGCAATTAGTCATGAAACCCTTAATGCTAGGTGTCAACCTATTTTTTACAGGTTCAGGGTTCAAATGACAAAAGGCAGGGGCAACAAAAAGCTCCCATAACTCATAGGGATCTGATGCCTCAGATAATACATGTGTCCATGCTGACACAGGGATAGTTCTATTATGCCCAAAATCTGGGTCGTACATGTTTAGTTGCATATATTGTGAAAAGATGCTAGGGTTTTGATATAGCATAAGGTGAAACAAATAAGTAGAATACCTGAAAACCCCCTTAGTCTTGAAATGGGTGAGTTGATCAACCATTGAATAAGCCAGCTGCTCTGAGAAATCCAGCTGAAACTCCTTCGACTTGTCTACAGTCTTCAGTCTGAATAAAATGGCAATTTGCTAGTCGTAGACTGTGATATCCTCCTTCTTTCCAAAGATGAAAGCCATCATAGACAGTACCTCTTGACTAGTCTGCGCAAATTGTGCCCTTCCTGCAGACAATATGGGCATCTGTGTATTCTCCTCATCCAACTACAATTCTGAATTGAGAAACCTTAGCTGATTATGGACATTTGCCCAAGTTTTCTACATTTTGGTGATAGTGGGGAATGTGGTCGTTCAATCATGAGACAGGGCGAGCATTTCTCTTATGGCTTTAGGTGTAATTTGTATCATAAAGGGGCCCCGTTGAATGGTGCCTGAAGGTGCATGAAGTAGTTCCGCACACAATCAATTAGGTCTGGACACGAATGCACTATAGGAACTATGAATTGTGCCAACCTTGAAGTCCAAATCCTCATTCTGAAACTCTCAAACTGTCCAGCTTTTGCTTTTAGGATACATCTCTGATGTGCCCCTTCACGGAGCATCTTGGTAGATTTCTGAAGGGTTGGGTCAAAAACATTATTTGCGAAATCCTTAACCTTTTCTGGGTCAACAAAAAGACCCAACTCAAGAACCCTTGTCCTTGGATAGGTTCTCTTTGGCTTTGCAAGCACTGAGGCATATGATTTGTTGTTTAGGAGTCTATCTCTTGATTCATATATGCCAAGTCCCTCTGAAGAAGACTGCGCCTCAGCCATGGTTGTTTCTGCGGGGAGAATGTAAGTGTTTCAACACAGCAACAGACAGAAATTGCATAATAAATGACACAGCCAAAAGCTCCTGCGAGGAATGAAAATTTGCAGAGGATCACCAGGGAAATGATGTAGGGAGACTTGGCAAAAATGAGAGATACAGTTTAAGGTTTAACTCCTATTAATGGGGCTTTAATGACACATTGAGTCTCATAAATGGCATTTACGCCAAAGAAACTGTTAGTGTATCTTATGAAATCTACACAGGACAGTGTCAGACACTTCATGAATGTGGCTGCGTAAAGTGGTACTTTCAGGAATTTTGGGGATTGGGGACAACCTTAGTGAATGAGAGGATTCCAAAAAGAGAAGAGGCTTGTGCTGCTACTACGTGTTCATAGAACACTTATTTAAAAGGAAAGAGGGAAAAAGAAGTGGGAAAATAGGAAAACAAGAAAGGGAAACTAGCTAACTATAGTACATAGGAGACACTACTTAATTGAAATGTTTCAGGTAGATCCCATTCACAGGAATCTCTTCAGGTTCGCCCTCCATTGTTTCAAGTTTGAAAGAATTTTGTTACTTATAGGAACGAATCCTATAGGGGCTAGTCCACAATGACTCAAATTTGCTGTGACGACCTGGCTTGGCAGCTTTCTTGTCCCACTTCAAAACTACTGAGCCTACTTCAAAATGGGGATTTGAAGTCTTCTTATCAAAACATTCTTTGATTATTTTATGATGTTTCATTAATGATTCATGTGTTCTTTCTCTTTTTTCTTGTACTTCGAGGAGCTCAGCAAGTCAGACCTGCATGGGACCATTTTCCTCAACCTCAATCTGTTTCAACAATTGCAGAGCAGGGATCTCTAGGCTCAAGGGCATTACTGCTGGCTTACCATAGACCAATTCATATGGGGACATCCTTGTGACTTGCTTAGGTGTAATTCTATTAGCCCATAGTGCGATGTTAAGAACTTTATGCCACTCTTTATGATGATCAGCCCCTATTCTTTTAGTGAGTCTAATCAGGTTCTTATTAGTAGACTCTGCCAGACCATTACCCTGAGGGTAATAATTTGAAGAAGTTTTTAAATAGATTCCATATTTCAATGCAAAGTTAGATATCTTTGCCCCTAAAAATGCCTTAGCATTATCTAAAATTATGGTATGAGGAGGCCCAAAGTGAGCAGTAATACCCTCCAGAAAGTCTAAGATCACCTTTTCTGTTGCTTCTTTAAGTGGCAATGCCTCACTCCATTTGGTAAAGTAATCAGTAGCTGTAAGGATCCATTTGTGTCCCATACTTGACATTGGATTGATCATTCCAATGAGGTCTAGACCCCATTGGGCAAAGGGTTCATCTATAATTATAGGGCTTAGGGGCATTGCTGCATTTCTTCTTTTTCCTGTATAGAACTGACAAGACTGACACTCTTTGACCAACTGATAACAATCTGTGAATAAAGTGGGCCAGAAGTATCCTACTTGAGTTATTTTTATTGCAGTAGTTCTTGTAGAGAAGTGTCCACCTGAGGCTCCATGATGCATTTCATGTAGTATTCTTCGGGCTTCATCCTTCTCTATACATCTTAGAAGTATACCATCAGCATTTCTTCTAAAAAGAACATGGTCAATTAATACAAAATAGGACCCTTGCTGTCTATAATACCTTCTCTTATCATAAGAGAGTCCATTTGGGAAAATCCCATGTTTTATAAAATGAATCCTATTTGTGACCCAGGAGTTTTGATCAATCTCTTGGATTCTCAACACATTCTCATTTTCTGTTTCTTCAATTATCATTTTCTCCATGTCTTGGGCCATGTATTGGTACAGTCCCTTACCCCTGACTAGCTTAGTGGGTCTGACCTCTACATCATACTCAAGGATCTTTGTTATCTAGTTTGCTCTTTTCTCAGTGATCTCACCCTCCATAATGTATTCCCTCACACTAGGATGAGCCACTAATATCAGGATTTTATTCCTTGTGACCATGTGTTTGAATTTCTTAAGAGCCTTGACCATGGCATATGCTTGTTTCTCTACAAAGTTATATCTAGCTTCATATTCCCTGAGTGTTCTGGAGAAAAAGGCTATTGGGTGCTCTCCTTGATAGTTATCTTTCTGAGTCAAAACAACAGCAACACTAAACTCACCACCATACACATGCATTATAAAAGACTTAGAAAAGTCTGGGTTTCTCAATACTGGAGCTGTAGAAATGGCTTTCTTAATTTCCTCAAAAGTCTATCTCCCTTCTGCAGTCTACTTGAAAACCAAATCCTTCTTTAACATTAGTGTCATAAGTCTAATCATTCCTATAAAGTCAGATATGAACAGGCTGACAAAATTTATCTTCCCCAGGAAGGACTGAATAGCCTTCTTATTAACCAGCAGAGACAAGTTCATTATAGCAGTGACTCTTTCTGGATCAATAGAGACTCCATCCTTTGACACTATATGTCCCAGTAGTTTGCCCTGAGGCATTGCAAAGATGCACTTCTTGGGATTCAAGGATATTCCAAACTCTTGACACTTTTTAAAAACAGCTTCTAGATGATCAAAATGATCAACAACATTCTTGGAGAAAATAGTGAGATCATCAAGATAAATCAGAATGATTTTATTTATGAGCTCTCCAAATGCTACATCCATTGCTCTTTGAAAAGTGGCTCCAGCATTTGAAAGGCCAAATGGCATCTTGGCATATGCAAATGTTCCCCATTTGGTAGTAAATGCAGTCTTGTGTTGGTCTTCATCAGCCAACCAAATCTGATTCTATCCAGAGAAACCATTTAGCAAGGAAAATCTCTCTGATCTAGCCACAGTCTGTAAAATCTGTTCCATAGAGGGCAGGGGATAATGATCCTTTAAGGATGCTCTGTTCAGATCTCTGAAGTCTACATAGAGCCTTATGTCACCATTCTTTTTCCTGACTGGCACTAGATTGGATACCCAGGTTGAGTGTTTGATTGGAAAAAATATTTTAGATTCTAAAAGCTTCTGCAACTCATCCACCATTAGAGGTTCAATCCTTGGATTCACTGGCCTATGCTTCTGTCTAACTGGCTTAGATCCTTTAGTCAGTTCTATGGTGTGCTGAATGATGTCTCTGTTATAGCCATGAAGGTCTTCAGAGGTCCAGGCAATCACTCTGTCATATCTTTCACACAAATCAATTAGTCTTTCCTTTTCCTCTAGGGTTGTTGAATTTCCAATTTTCAACTTCCTTCCTTCACTAACCTGGATTTCAGAATAATCTGCTCTATTTGCTTGAAACCTTTTCTTTTCCAGGCTTACATCTTTTGGGTCAAATAAGTTTTCTAAGGTAATTAGTCCTTTGGGGAGCTTATTTGACTTTAATTGAATAATTTGGTCCTCACATGCTTCTTCAATTTTGGGTTGCAATTGATCAGCAAACTCCCCTGACTGTTGCAAAAATGAGAGTACCTGAAAATCATTTTTAAAGACTTGCCAATTTTCATCATTGTCTAGGATAGTTGGCCTTACTATAACTTTGACTGACTCATTGTTGACTAATAGATCAGTTGCTGGGTCAAACTGTGAGCCAATCTGTGGCATCCTATCAGCGTCAGAATTTTGGGTTCTAGGGATTACTTCAATATTGAAAGCTTCAAAATCATCTATTAAGTCCCAAATCCTATGTCTATAAGATCTCATCCTTACATTCTTGGCTACTACCTTTTCTCTGATTTGTTTCACCACTAGTTCTGAATCTCCTTTTACTATCAAATTCTTTACTCCTTTTTTCTTGGCCAACATGAGTCCATGCACCAAGGATTCATACTCAGCATCATTATTGGTACATGCAAATTGGAAACGGATGGCTCTTAAAATTTTCTCACCATTTGGAGCAGCAAGACAAATTCCTGCTCCAGCACCATTCTTACTCCTAGCCCCATCAAAATTTAGAGTCTAGATTTCTGAGTCCTTTTCAGATTCTTGAGTCTGTGGAGTTTCTTCCTTTAAGACATTTGGGATTTCATGGTCTTCATCAAATATGACATAAGTGCCTAGACTAGTAGAGTCATAGTTCCCATAGGGATCACTTTACATCATAGTCAATAACTGGTTATTTTCCTCCTCTTGTTGGTCATATTCAGTTCAGTCCCCTAACTCTTCAACAAGGACCCTTTCTTCTTTATTCAGCATAGCATGAGCTACTTCTAATTTTGGGGTTGGTTCATTTGTGATGTGATCCTTAGATAATGACTCAGATAGTATCTTCCTTTTTGTCCCATATTTGGTCCTTAGAATGAGGTGAGACCAATCAAGTGACATATAACCTCCTATCTTGGCTGTAAAATCTCTAGATAGACATAAACCAAAAACAGGAGGAATATCTATGACTACCACATCTTGATTTACAATTATATTTGGGCAAGTATACAATTGCAATGGGAGTTGTTTAATTTTCCCTATTGTTTGCACTGATTTCCCATCCAACTGCATAACTCCTCTAGTAATTGGCTCATACTTCATTTTTAAAGCATCTGCTATTTGTTTAGGCATTACTGTAGTACTAGCCCCAGAATCTATCATTGCATTATGTAACAGTTTCTTCCCAACTATCAAATTCAAATAAAAGGGCTCTGGTTTGGATTTGCCTACCTCTAATGCATTGTTCAACAGGGCTCTTGTTTGCAAAGGTATAGTACCTTTGAGTTGCAGCTTTTCTTTATCAGCAGGTCTTCCTTTAGCACCAGTATGTTTAGGCACTTCTTGGCCTTGCAGAGCTTCTTGCAATAGTGTCTTCTACTCCAGAATAGCTAGCATGTCCCAGATTGATACATGTGCTGGAGTTCTTTTGAGCTTGTCCACCACATTCACAGGTCCTAATGCTTGGGTCTTTGAATAATAAGGATACCTTGCTTTTTCTTGAAACTGTCTAGGAGCTACTTGATTCTGCATAGGCTGGGGTATTTCTTTTCTAGCAGCTGTGTTTTGATGACCTTGAAATGGAAGGGCCCCCATACTTTCAATATTTGTGACTTCAGGCTGTTCCATCATCCTTCTCTTGGCTTTGGTGTAATAATCTGATTGTACCAATGGCTTATTGGAAGTAGATGCTTCATTCAAAAACACTGACTCTTCATCTTCAATCCATGAAAACAAAGCATGTTCAGGGGCTATTTCCTCTTCTTGCATACCAAGAGATTGATAGGGTTGAATGTTAGAAGTATTCATAAATTGTCCTTCTACTCTTCTTTGCTCTACTACCTTTTGCTATAAATTACCCCTAGGACAGTCTCTGGGCATATGAGCATTGTTACAAGGGAAACACCAAGCATTGGTGTCATCTGCATAATTATTCTGTCTTGGAACAATCTCCCTATTGGGATTAGGAGGAACAGTCTACAAGGGTGTAGGGACTGTAACCAACTGGTTAGATGGCTGAGAGTTAGCCTGCCTTTGAGGGCCTTTATACTGATTTGGCTCATAGGGAGGTCTATTTCCTTGGTAACCTTGATATTGGGGTTTAGGATAAGGATTCTACTATCTTTTTAGGTTAATTATCTCATTAGAGAATGTCCTTAAGATGTTTTTGACATCATCCATCTCAGATGACTGGACAGGGGCAGTTGCTTTGGCAGGTTGTTGGGGAAACATGTACATAGACACAGGTGGGATTGTAGGATTAGGGACTTCTTGAGGCAAAGGTAAGGTAATCTCTGGGAACATGGGCATAGGAGGCCTTGGGGGCAACTTTCCAGCATCTATTAAATTATTTTCAGCTTTGACTGCATACTCATAAGCTTTTGGTAGTGCCTGACCTCCAAGAGACTGGATCATCACTAATATATCTGAGTTCAAAGCTTTTAGGTAAAACACAATAGCCATACCTGGTAATGGTCTTGCTGTAGCAGGGATTCTTTCCCAAGTCTTTTGAAATCTTGAGTTGAAGTCAGTCATTGCTTCTTGTGGTGCCCTTTTGATAGTAATCAGTTGTTGCAACAAAGAAGATTTATCACCCTTTTCTTTAAATCTTGCAAAGAAAGCATCTCCAAGCTAATCCCATGTAGATATTGTATTTGGGGTCAAAGATCTATACCAATCCAGAGCCTTCCCCTTAAAAGAAGCTGCTAACAATCTTATGGCCACATTCTGCTGAGTGATCACATGTACTGCACAGACATCAGACACATCTTGCAGATGTTCTTCAGGTGTCTTGAAATCTTCCCCACTGAATTTGGGCAGAGCCTTCAGGGCATTTGCTGGAATAGGATCCCAAGTGGCTGGTGGTACTGGGAGAATCAGAGGACTGCCAGTATTCCAGTTTGCATAATTCCTTGGGGCTATAGGTGCTCCCATATTTGCTTTTGGCGGTGCTACAAACTGATTCGCTCTTCTTCTTGGATTAGCTACCAGTGGTGGTGAAAGAATACATGGGTTAGCAGCAGATTGGGCTCTGGTTACAGGTCCGCAACTATGACTCCTTGTAGCTCTCTAGTTCATACAGTCTTAACAGAAACTTCAAGAATGGTCCCACCGGGCGTGCCAAAAACTGTTGATGCTTAAAATTGCAATGATTCCAACACCAACATGGGAAGTTTCAGGAATATGGGACTTGTAACCTGAAACAACCTCCAGATTTTTAAAGAAGCTAGCTCTTCTCTATCTCAAATGCGTTTTGGGGAAAAGGGTAGAAACTAAATAGAATTACAAATGCAATGAAATCAAATCTAACTATGGCGATGCGCCTAAATATGATTTGTTTCTTACTACCAAGCACAGTGAAACTATCTTCAAGATTCAATTATATTAAAGAGCAAATTCTACATGATTAATATAATAGATAAAACAAATAGAATCAAAGGCTCACAACTAGACAATTTTGCAATGACACAGGAAATATCAGCAAAGGCACATAACTCTGTCTTTCTCATTAATTTCCCAGCAATATAAGAGGCACAGATACATGCACAGTTATGATTACTTTCTGAATCAAGAAAACAAACTAAAGGCAAAATGATATTACTGGTCACAGCAAAAAGTCTCAAACTCTCTTGAATCTCTGATAACAATCTCTATGAAAAATCTCTCTATTTGAATGAATCTAGATCTACCCTACTATCACTGTTACATATTTATAGCATAAGATCGGCCCATAGATTGCATGCATGATCAAATCCCAATGGTCTAACCGAACTGGAGCTTAATTGGAAGTGTCTGACAGAAAATATTTCTCGGATCCGCAAACAGTTACAATAACTAAAAGTTCATTAGCTGTGACACTATACATGCGGCGCGTCCCCTCTAGTTAGGAAAAGACACTTGGCAGCTTCCGTATATTTGAAACAAAAAACCCGTAACAGATGGCAGCATCCGTGTGCATCACTTGAAACTACTTTCATTCCTCAGGAGACACCAGAAATCCACACTTGGCAATATCCGTAGTAGCTACAACTCTGTTACTTTATGAAAAATGGGACCTATAGCACTTACTGCTCAGTAGATTTCAAAAAGGCAACTGGGACAGGTGGCGCCCTCCGCGCTCTCAACAAACTAGTATGTGGCGTCTTCTGCTATCTTCTTTGAAATTGTAGGAACCTTTTGAGAGTATCGCGGAAGATGACACATGGCGGTATCCGCCTTAAAACTTTCTGGGAACTTACGCGGAGATTGACACTTGTCGCCATCCGCATCAATGAAGAAACATATATAATCCTTAGAAAAAAGGAGCAACAACTTTTATCCTGGGACCCACCTTCACCACGTGGCACAATCCGCATTAATGAACCTTCACACTGGGACCCACCAGTATTAATTACTACACATCGGAGAATACTAAAATAGATATGCAAAAGCTGGCAGATGGCAAACTCCGCGGCACTTAGAAAAATACACATGGCAAGCTCTGCTGCACTATGAGACTTTGTAATTGTGTCTCGGCAGGTGACACTTGGCAACGCCCGCTTCATTTAGATTCTACAAGACTGTGGCCCACCACTATTAATACCAACTACAAAACATAAGAACCAACCCATGGGGCTGACACATGGCAAGATTTGCTGCAACTACACAGGACACATGGTGCTTTCCGCGCTCCCATAAAAACTCTTAAGGAAACTTTGAAACTCAAGTGGAAATGGACACTTGGCGCATTCTGCGCTCACTGAGAAACTTAGAAACAGGGACCCACCAGACTTCCTTAGAAACATTATAAAGGGTCTTGAAACTTAACACGGATGCTGACACTTGTTGCGCTCTGCTTTAATATAAAAGGACACGCGGGCTCTGCTGTGATAGTCTAAGACTTCTTAAAATGTGTCTCGACTGATGACACGTGGCGCCTTCCCTCCTGACTCTGAGACTTAGGCAAAAAACAATGAAACTCACAGAAGTAAAACTAGAACACGCACAGCCATGTTGATGCACTGCAACTAAAAACAAAATGTAGAGTATTTTACTCTACACATTGTACGTCTTACAAGATATGACACATGCCCACAACTTCATCTAGATCCTCATCTATATAGTTTTCCACCGAGAATCAAAATTTAGGTCTCGAATGAAAATCCCAACTTCAATTTGAGACTCTAGATTCTCCAAGATGGGACCAAACTATTTTTAGGAGACTCTAGTTTCACTTAACTTGGGCACCAATTTTGACTAAAAATCATTCTTTCCAATTCTCTCAATTTCATGCCTAGATTGGAAACAATACCCATTTTCACATACAACATTAGATCATAGCAATATTTATCTAGAATCAAAATTACAATAATACCTCAACATTATTACTAGGACTTCCAAATTGTACAACAAATAGTCCTAACTTAAATGGGGCACATGAAAAAATATATAGAGAATTTCATATACAAACATTCATAGAGTTTGATTGAAGATGGTATTCAATCAACCCCCATTCAATCAAACACTCTTCCTTCCACTACATGGTAGGGGGTTCAATCAAAACCCTAGTGCAATAATCCTTGCAAGGTTTTTCCTACCATTAGTAGTAGTAGGAAAGAGTAAAACATCAATAAAAGATTGGTGACACAAAATAACAATAACAAAAACAACCTCTCAGCACTAAACGTTTTGAAAAGCAATCATAATTCTTCTACCAATAGGGTCACAAGTTCATACCCCCATTGAAAAATAGAAACATGAGTCATATCATCGCCCTTATGACCCTAAAAAATATTGTTTATATCATAACACAAGGAGGCATAGTACAAAGTTGTGTTATAATTACAACAAACCATCTCAAAACTACCCAAACAACAACAAAAAATATTCATGAACACAAGTTCTTACAAGCACATGATGAAGAACATAGGCCAATTAAATATTAGAAAAATCATCAACACACTTTCAATATCAAAATGTGTTGTCTTGTAGAATTAGTTAGAGACCAAAAAGTTTGTACTACACAAGGATTGGAACAACTAGACCCCACTCCTAGTGATTCAAAATTCTCACATGTTAAATATCCTCAAAATTTTTCCTACTCATAAGAATGCTCTCCTCAATTCCTTAGATTTAGGCCATCTAGTTAGATTTTATGTACATGTTTTCAGTTTATTTTTTAGTACATGTACATGTATTAAAATTACATAGTTCACTATAATAGATCTTAAATTCTGAAATTTCTATGCATGTATATGTACGTTTAATTTAAATATTTCTTGTAATTTCTTGAAACATGTATAATTTATCTAGTTTATTTATAATTTATATATATAGATTCGTGAAAGTTAATTTTGTACTCAAGTTTGTATGTTTATATGTATATATGCAAGTTCATAGTTTATATATATATATATATATATATATATATATATATATATATATATATATATCATGGATGATATTCACTTTGATGTAGGACTTCCTCAATGCACCACTTGAATGGTCTCCATCTCCACCCCCACCACCACCTCCACCCCCACCTCCACCCCACCTGGACCCTCACCTATAACTAAACAGGCTCGCTTGCGATCCATAATTAATGAAAATGTGGATTCCATACAAGAAAAATTGAATTCCATTTGCAGTGAACATTTCATGCCACCTCACATGGTATGTTTTGCAACTTTGATGCAAAACATTGTAGATTATGTGAGGTCTATTGACTCAGACTTTGAAAGTTTCCCGAAATGGAGAGAGGAGAGGCACCAATTTTATGTTGATGGCCTCTCCTATAAGGAGATTTTGGATCATAAAATCACAAAGGTCATATAGCTCAATATTTTATACACCCCATCACCAATGAACCAATTCCTGCAAATAAAATGAATATCAATTAGGTGGTGTAGACATTGTTACCACCTACATGAGCAGTTTGGTTTCAGGTATTTTAACTCGCAGGCATCTTCCAAAAATTCAAAAAATTTCTAACACTTTCGGCCTCTGCAGTTGAAAAAAATGCAAAAAATCAGTTGAGGTGCAAGTGTCTTTGTATATACAAAGGTGTTTGTTTATGCATGCAGGTCAAAAATATGTATTGGCAGGTGCAAAATCTTCGTCCTTCGAGAAAATGAGTTAGATGCATTTCCAAATGCATATCGGGTTCAAAAGGAGGATGTACAAGGGCAGAATATACATTGAAGATTCCAGGAATATTCGCTGCTTGCATATTGGGTTGCATGTATATTTGGTTTGTATGTTCAGACAACAACGGTTAGATACAAAGGGAAAAGAAACATTATAGGAATATTCTGGAGAAGATCTTGTGTTTGTATGTGCAGGAATGAATGTATGTCAAAGGTACAATGGAAATGTACATTGAAAAATATACAAAGGCTGGCACGCATACATTTGCTACAGTGCAGCAGAGATACATTTGGTGGGGCCCGCCGTAGTTTTATACAAACAGGTTTGTGCATGTTCAATATACAAGGGAAGAATGTATGTGGAATATTCTGAATGGATTCCCTGCTTGTATGTTTGTGTTTGTATATTCGGCATACAAACAAAATATACAAGCTGATGTACAAAGGAAAGAGATGCAAGCCAGACCCGAATAAGTTCCCAATCTGCTTCATAATATCTTGGGGTCCGCCTTGTATGTGTGTAATATACAAGGCGATGGATGCAGGATGGAGATACAAGCCGGACCCGAACTGAATTCTAGTTTGTTCTATAACATTTGACATCTGCCTTGTATGTTGTATATGCATTTGGGTTTGCATATACAAGAGCAATAAAGGTGAGATAAAAGGAGAAAGGGTCAGCGATAGAAGCACAAAGTGCCTACGTGGCACGATTTCACTGGATGATGACTTTTCAACATTTTTAGGTGCCGTTGATTACAGCAATGGAGGGATGATCAACAGTCTTGTTTTGAACCTACAGTGAAGGTTTTTTCCTGAGTGTGTGCGGCTGTTTTTGAGCGGGAAATTTTCAAAGGTACGCCGTTGCTACATTTCAGAGAGGCTGTGGGTAGCTGAATTGTTAATGGCAGAATTGCAACGGTATGGGTTGGTGATGGATGGGTCAACAACCCAATTGAAGATGAATGTCCTTGAACGGCGGTGCGGATCCCGATTCCATCTGCTCATTCCTCTCTATCTCCCCACAACGTTGAATATTTCTGAGTGCCATTCCTCATGCATTGAATCTGGTGGATTTTTGATTTGCCTTGTAATTAATTTTTGTCAGGTACACAGTCTTGGTATAAAAGCCAAAGTGTGTTACTTGTTGTCGTTGTTGAAAACTGGACAATATTTTTGGTGCTATGACACAATACAACTTCATTGGTGGCCCTATTCTTGATGTCTTGTAAGTTTATGAGTCTCATGTATGTTTCATGCATGAGTTCACTGGTTTCATGCTGTTTTATATGAGAAATGCTCTGTGCATGTGTTTAATCATTTGTCTCCAAGCTGTGGGCATAGTTTCTTTTGAATCAAGATAACTAAGGGTTGTTAAGGTTCAGAAATATAGTTTTTCCGATATTGAATGTTTAGTCTCCTACTTTTGTTCAAGGAACAAATTAAATGTTTCAAGTTAATCATTGAGAAGATGTGTTGCAGTAGGGATACCATTAAGCATGAATGATTAAGCACCTAATTGTTGGGAAGTATCTGTAAGGCAGATATTAGGAATCCCCTTGATATCCAGTCTTTGGTGTATGATTCATGCTAGCCATTCACATGTGTATGTCTATTGACTATGAGCCCTGGATAGGCACCGATCCAGTCTTGTATTGGGGTCGCAACCAAAATCCTAGTTTTGCATCCAAATACAAATCAAACTCAAACTTCATATGCAAACCTTTAGGATTTTAGAAGTAGCTTTAGGACCCAAAATTCTCTGTCTACAACTGAGCATAGGCCCAAAGCTCAACCCTTTGTACTTATCTCACAGTTTTGGTCTACATAATAGAGGATTTATCTGCTTTGTATCAACATCCCAGTCAATCCACAAGCATACCTCATGGATGTTGAATAGGGAATACCCCCTTTGGTTCTGCAGAGCCTAAAGAAGAAGAGGAGATATCTATAGAGTCTATCTCCTATACTGTTAGCCGCTGGCCTAAGAATCCTAATGATCATTGATGGCTACCTTGTAGGGACAACTAGGAATAAGCATCCAGTCAGATTGAGAGGTAACAAAAATTGGTGACTCTACTGGGGAGGGATTGATGAAAAAAGAATTGTTATATTTTATCCATCTGAGTCACCAACAGAAATTGGCGACTCCGCTGGGGAAAAAAGTCAAATAGTGTGAAATCATTGTTGCATATCCAGTTCTTTCATGTGAATATGGTGCTCTGCTAGTGGAATGAACTTAGAAAAATATTTGTTCTATGATGAGCTTTCAGTTATTTGAAGGTTTTATCCTCTTTGAAGAGGTGGCAACTTTGCAAACAATTTCAGTGCACATGAAAGACTGATGTATGTTATTTTGATCTAAGAATGTTCTATTCAAGATTTCAGCATTTGGATGAGAAAAGGTACCTAGTTTCTTCCCACTTTCATTTGTTTGATTGCATAAGTTAAATGCCAAGGGGAAGCCTTAGGTCTTAGGTAGATATAAGATGTCTAAAGGTAAAGTTAACATGAATCCAAATATATATTCACCCATACTCAGTCAAGAGGGGGATGAAATGTTGTGTAAAACAATTGAAGAGATAAAGAATAGGTTGATATCCTTAGAGGCTAGGCAAGCTCAGTTAAATAGTAACCCTGTTGTGTCTGCCAGTCAAAATGCTAAACCTCTTGTTAGTTCTTTTGATCCTTTGTATGACCAATTAGATTTGTCATGGGTTGATTATCAAGTTGGTGCAGGAGCACCTAAAAGAACACCTTGGAGCAAGAAGACACAAATGATTAGAGGAGAAGCCCATGGAGTCCATCAAGTGAAATGGAACATCTTAGAACCAATTATGGCATATTGTAATGGGCAAAGTGATGTAATGATCAAATGTCCTAAGGGTCCTGGTAAGGACCCTAGGACCAAAAATAATGTAAGTTGGGCCAATAGTGCCTCTAGAGTCAAATATAGGTGTCTAAGGCTAGGAGTAACGTATAATGATCCTAATAAGATCAACCATGATGAACCATGATGATTTGGTAGAGTAAAAGTCACTTAAAACAAAGTTTAATATTCAAATTTTTGAATAATGCATTTAGGTGGGAAAATCAAGAATGAGTGGTTTTAGAAGTTCAACCATCTCCAACCTTTGGGGATTGGTTGTGGAAGTTAGGAAGAAGTTATGTAAGCCTATAAAAGGCATTTGGTGGTACGGTGGAGTCATATTGGAAGCCTGGGTTGTACGGCAAGCTGCAAATAGCAATAAAATTTAGTTTTGTCTTGTATCTTCTTCTTGTTTCTATTGATCTATTGATTGTTGGATGCTTGTGTGATGTCTTAGATCCTAACTTAATAGTATCAGACCTTATTCATGCTCTGAGAGTTCTTTTAGATCAGTTTTTATCTCTGTTTATATTGACTGTCACAAGGAACAACAGGCTGTCCTGTGCATTTTGAGAAGTTTCAATGTCTCATAGGACCTTTCCATGAATGTATGATCCTGGTTCTCATGGAATAGGTCCTTGATTGTATGTATAATATGATTTTTAACCCTGACAAAGCAGGAGGAGTGCAAAAGGGTAGGTGATCACCATTTGAAGTCAAGGATTGCTTGTGGAAGAGCATTGAAATGGTGGCATGGTTATAGCAGCCGGAGATCCGTCTTAACAAGGTGACTTTTTTATGTTTGTTGTTGATTAATATGGTCAAGGACATGGTGTTAGACCTTTGAATGAGGTCTGGAAGTGATTGGAAGTGGGAGATCTAGCAAGCCTTGGGTTTTGAGGCCTAGAAAGGGGGGTTTTGTATTTAAACATGCAAATGAGCAAACCACTGGTTGAAACCTTGAAATTCCTTTGTTTTTAATCCTTTCCTAAGACTATTTTTAGGTTTGGAGTGAGGGGGATAAGTATTTAATAGGGTTCCTTTGTAAAGTGGGTGGATTAGGCCCTACAAGAAGACAACAGAGTGTTAGAACAGTCAGATTCCGTCTAAAACAATAGTATATGATTTTGAAGTATGTTAAAGAAATTAATAGAGGGTACTTAGATCAGTCAATAGTTTTGGAAGTACTTTGGGAAAGTTTGGAGAAAAGTGCAAGTTAGTCGCTGAACAAGGCTACTAGGATTAGGCCTAGTCAAGTGGAATTGTCAAGAACCAATCAAATTGGTTTGTGAAACCTGTTGAATCTTGTTGGTTGGGGTAGGTTGAGACCCTAGAAGATGCAATATTTCATCTGAGAAGTTGAAACCCTAAGTTGAGCCCTTTGGAGGAGTTTAAGGCAAAGGGAAGACTAGTGAAGTCTTATTGGTGGAAGCCACAAACCATTGAAATCTTTTGTTTCTATTAAATCATCTCATAAGTCCTGACACCTCTACATCATATTGGTATCAGAGCAACAAGTAGATCCTTGAGGGAGTAGTAGGATCTTGTGAAAGAGTAAGGGTTGGTGAAAGTTGTGAAGATGTCCCCTAAGAATCAGATGGCTAGGGAGAATACTGAATTGAGAGAAGCCTTAGAGGCAAGAGAAAAAGAGTTGAGGGAGAGAAGAGAATAGGATGCTGCAAGAGAAAGAGAGTTAAGACAAGTGAGAAGGGAGAATGCATCAATCTTGGCAAGGTTGGAAGCATTGGAGAAGAATCCTAGAAGGGATGAACAAAATGATTCAGAAGGAGATGAGGAGGCAGATGAGAATCCTCCTGAGGATGAAGTGGATCCTGAAGAAAAGAAATTTGTGAGATTGCTGAAGGCAGTTCAAGGTAGTGGAACAAAGGCAAACATAGAGTTACCTATCTATCAAGGGAAGATGGATAGTGAAGAGCTATTAGGGTGGATAGATGCCCTTAAAAATTTCTTTGAGTATGAGGAAATGAGTTATGAGAAGAAGATTAAATTTGCAAAAATAAAGTTGAGAGGGATAGCACTTACATGGTGGAGTAGTGTGCAAACAGAAAGAGTGGCTAGAGGTGGAACAAGAATCACTTCTTGGGGTAGGATGAAGGATATGATGAAGGATCAGTTTCTTCCATCCGATTACTCCATTCAAACAAAGAGGATGAGGCAGAATTTGAAACAAAAGGACATGGATGTTATGTCCTATACTGAGCAATTTCATAAGCTTAGTATAAGAGGAGGATTAGAAGATGAAGAAGAGAAAGTGGCAAGATACCTTAATGGGCTTAGGTATAACTTGCAAGATGAGATTGGTTTGACCATACCAAAATCACTTGGAAAATGTTTTCAGTTAGCCATCAGAGCTAAAGAGAGGGTAAAAAGGAAACAAGAAAGACAAGGAGGTAGTGGTAGAGGATATAGAGGAAGGGGCAAACCTACTGATGAAGGATAAAGTAGCAATGAAAAAGGTAAAGAGTTTTCTATAGATCAAAGAGGTGGATATAGAGGTGGAGGTAGATTTGGATCAGGTAGAGGAGTATTCACAGGTAGATGTTATCATTGCAATGAAGTGGGACACACATCTTTCAAATGTCCTAGGAAGGATGATGCTGATAAGAGCAAGGATAGAAGAGTTCATTTGGCACAAGAAGAGGAAAAGAAAGAAGAACATGAAATGTCATTAGCCTCTCCAGTAATGGATGGAGAAATGCTCATGGTGGAAAAAGGCAAAATGCAGCAAACACCATAGGTATCCATTTTTAAAACTAATTGTTTAAGCCATGGGAAAATATGTAAGTTGATTATAGATTTAGGTTCACATGATAATTTAGTCTCTTGGGATATGGTGCATAAATTGGGAGTGAAAACATTTGATCATCCTAGTCCTTACAATGCCACTTGGGTAAGTCAAGAACAACAAGTATGAGTTAATCAGAGGGCATATGTTGATTTTTCAATTGGTCCATATCATGATTCTGTTTTATGTGATGTTATTTCAATGACATGTGGGCATATAATTTTGGGAAGACCATGGCAGTGTTTGAGAAGGACAGTTCATGATGGTTATTCAAATAGTCATTTGGTGCACAAAGATGGTAAAAAGTATAAACTAATGCCTTTACCGTATGAAGACAAGAAGGAACATGCTATTGTATATTTTGGAGAGAAATTGCAATTGAATGTGCAGGTTGAACAACAGGAACAGTTGCAGCAGAGAAAGGTTTATGACAATCCTAAAGAGCAGAAAATTTGGGACATGAGTTGCATCAAGATTGGGGACATTCATTGCCCTATAAGGAGGCTGAAGAAGGAAGGTAGACAACAGATAGTACAAGAAGGAATAAATCAGAATTCTAAGATGGAGAGTGCAAGAGCATTACGGCAGCAAGGTCCTAGACTAGGACAACAAAACATGTTTTATGATGCTAACATTTTTTGTAAGAGTCATGCAGGTGGGAGAAGGAGGAGGATAACCCTTGGAGAGTTCATATTCCCAGTCACAAATTAGAGGAACATTTCCAAAAGACTACAGGAGGTTTGGAGCAGACCACATGACTCTTGGGACAAGAGTTTTTATCATGCTGGGGAGTATGGTGCAGGAGCACCTAAAAGAGCACCTCAGAGCAAGAAGACACAAATGATTAGAGGAGAAGCCCATGGAGTCCATCAAGTGAAATGGAACATCTTAGAACCAATTATGGCATATTGTAATGGGCAAAGTGATGTAATGATCAAATGTCCTAAGGGTCCTGGTAAGGACCCTAGGACCAAAAATAATGTAAGTTGGGCCAATAGTGCCTCTAGAGTCAAATATAGGTGTCTAAGGCTAGGAATAAGGTATAATGATCCTAAGAAGATCAACCATGATGAACCATGATGATTTGGTAGAGTAAAAGTCACTTAAAACAAAGTTTAATATTCAAATTTTTGAATAATGCATTTAGGTGGGAAAATCAAGAATGAGTGGTTTTGGAAGTTCAACCATCTCCAACCTTTGGGGATTGGTTGTGGAAGTTAGGGAGAAGTTATGTAAGCCTATAAAAGGCATTTGGTGGTACGGTGGAGTCATATTGGAAGCCTGGGTTGTACGACAGGCTGCAAATAGCAATAAAATTCAGTTTTGTCTTGCATCTTCTTCTTGTTTCTGTTGATCTATTGATTGTTGGATACTCGTTTGATGTCTTAGATCCTAACTTAATAGTATCAAACCTTATTCATGCTCTGGGAGTTCTTTTAGATCAATTTTTATCTCTGTTTATATTGACTATCACAAGGAACACCAGGCTGTCCTATGCATTTTGAGAAGTTTCAATGTCTCATAGGACCTTTCCATGAATGTACGATCTTGGTTCTCATGGAATAGGTCCTTGATTGTATGTATAATATGATTTCTAACCCTGACAAAGTAGGAGGAGTGCAAATGGGCAGGTGATCACCGTTTGAAGTCAAGGATTGCTTGTGGAAGAGCATTGAAATGGTGGCATGGTTATAGCAGCCGGAGCTCCGTCTTAACAAGGTGACTTTTTATGTTTGCTGTTGATTAATATGGTCAAGGAAATGGTGTTAGACCTTTGAATGAGGTCTGGAAGTGATTGGAAGTGGGAGATCTAGCAAGCCCTAGGTTTTTGAGGCCTAGAAAGGGGGGTTTTGTATTTAAACATGCAAATGAGCAAACCACTGGTTGAAACCTTGAAAATCCTTTGTTTTTAATCCTTTCCTAAGACTATTTTTAGGTTTGGAGTGAGGGGGATAAGTATTTAATAGGGTTCCTTTGTAAAGTGGGTGGATTAGGCCCTGTAGGAAGACAGCAGAGTGTTAGAATAGTCAGATTCCATCTAAAACAATAGTATATGATTTTGAAGTATGTTAAAGAACTCAATAGAGGGTACTCAGATCAGTCAATAGTTTTGGAAGTACTTTGGGAAAGTTTGGAGAAAGGTGCAAGTTAGTTGCTGAACAAGGCTACTAGGATTAGGCCTAGTCAAGTGGAATTGTCAAGAACCAATCAAATTGGTTTGTGAAACCTATTTAATCTTGTTGGTTGGGGTAGGTTAAACCCCTAGAAGATGCAATATTTCATCTGAGAAGTTGGAACCCTAAGTTGAGCCCTTTGGAGGAGTTTAAGGCAAAGGGAAGACTAGTGAAGTCTTATTAGTGGAAGCCACAAACCATTGAAATCTTTTGTTTCTATTAAATCATCTCATAAGTCCTGACACCTATGCATCACAAGTTGAAAGTATGCCTGCTAAAATTTACAATCAGATGCCTAGATTTAATGGACACAATGTGTGTGATGGGGGTGCACATATCCAAAACTTTCACTGCTTCATGGAGAGACATTCATTTCTAGATGAGGATATGTGGATGAGGTTTTTTGTTAGATCCTTTGGTGCTAGAGCCAGAGATTGGTATTTGAGCTTTCCAAAGAAATTCTTTGCCTATTGGGATGAACTTGCTGACTATTTTAGAAAAGAATTTGCAAGAGAACCTGTTGATCTTGTTGCAAGGTTAATGGAAATTAGAAGACAATATGAAGAGCCCACTACTAATTTCAGTCATAGGTTTGCAGTAGCCTTCTCACAAATCCCTAAAGACTTTAGACCTGATACTTTAGCCTATGTTGGCATATATTTTGAAGCTTTCGAGGAGGGCTCTTGTGCATTGTTGAGGGAATTCAAGATAACAAATATGCAGATGGCATACAAGTTTTTAGAAAATATAGAAAAAATCATAAATGAGCATATGCAGAATTCCCTGTCCACAAGCTTTGGTGTGAACAATAGTTGTATGGCTGTAAATGACCAACTGATCATGGCATCATGTGAGGATAAACGTGAAAATGAAAGCATAAAAGTTGAGACTGTTGTATTTGAACATAATGTTGATAACAATACTCGACTGGATTATTCACCATTTGAGGATGCCAAAGAGAGGATCAGTGGTGACTCCCATTGCAAGGTTGAGGTGTCTAGTTATGAAAACAATGATGTGGTTATGAATAGCAGTGAATACTTGTTTGAGTGGGTTTGTGGAGATGATTTGCACAAGATAGAGAAGAAATCAACAAACAAAGGAGCAATTCCATGTTTGAGTCATTGCCTTTTATTCAGATACATGGAGATGATGAAGAGCAATCAAAAATTGAAACAAGTGCTAGTGCTAAGCATGATTGTTCTTCATTTGATTATAGTTCTATTCATGACACACAGACTGATACTCCTCCACAAAGAGAATCCACTAATAATGAAAATGCATGTTCTGCTGCCCATGAACAAATGGCATACAATAATGAAACTGAAACACCTGGATCAAATTTTTTTGACACATATAGTGATGAGGATCTATTTGAGTATGGTGAAAATCAAGGCACTGTTGTTGATATGGATTCTATTTTTTATCCTGATGAAGGAGGAAACATATATCATGAGGGTCATTGTAGGGAGGTGCCAGAATCTGAGTTTTTTCTATTTGGTGTAGCTGAAAGTCGTGTGCAAGAAGTGCACAAATATGGATTTGAGAGATTTATCTTTGATATGCTAGTTTATGATAAAATGAGGCCTGATGCTCTTACCTTTGTGGCGGACTTTGAGTGCTTTCAGTTTTCGGTCCAGCTAGGAGACCATTTTGCAATGCATACTGCTAATATAGATGATGATAAGCTTTATATGCTATATGAGTATGCATTGTTTCATAAATATAACATTCACATGTTGCTTGATGCTGAAGGTTGTTTGCATAAGGTTGAAAGTGACAAGCTAAATAAGATGGTTGAATATGCAAATGACAAGGGTTGTTTGTGGGTAAATCATGGCAGCATCTTCAGACTTGACCTCGTGAGATCAGAAGAAAATCAAGTGTTTGACAGAGGAAAATTTTGGTTTTTCCTTTTTGGTGGCCCTGCACCGCTAAGTAAATTTTAATAAATGTGTTTTGTGAAGTAGGTTGGTGCATGTTCAACTCTGTTGCCCAATGGATAAGGCCCAATCTACGAAACCAGAGATTCTGAGGTTCTCAATACAGCCTTGCACCTACACGTCCCCAATCGGAGCCTATGTTACCTCCTGCATGAGCAATCTGGTTTTAGGTATTTTAACTCATAGGCATCTTCCAAAATTCAAAAAATTTCTAACACTTTCAGCCTCTGCAGTTGAAAAAAATGCAAAAAATTAGTTGAGGTACAAGTGTCTTTGTATATACAAAGGTGTTTGTATATGCGTGCAGGTCAAAAATATGTATTTGCGGGTGCAAAATCTCCATCGTCCTTCGAGAAAATGAGTTAGATGCATTTCCAAATGCATATCGGGTTCAAAAGGAGGATGTACAAGGGCAGAATATACATTGAAGATTCCAGGAATATTCACTGCTTGCATATTGGGTTGCATGTATATTTGGTTTGTATGTTCAGACATACAACAGTTAGATACAAAGGGAAAAGAAACATTATAGGAATATCCTAGAGGAGATCCCATGTTTGTATGTGCAGGAATGAATGTATGTCAAAGGTACAATGGAAATGTACATTGAAAAATATACAAAGGCTGGCGCGCATACATTTGCTACAGTGCAGCAAAGATGCATTTGGTGGGGCCCACCGCAATTTTATACAAACAGGTTTGTGCATGTTCAATATACAAGGGAAGAATGTATGTGGAATATTCTGAATAGATTCCCTGCTTGTATGTTTGTGTTTGTATATTCGGTATACAAACAAAATATACAAGCCGATGTACAAAGGAAAGAGATGCAAGCCGGACCTGAATAAGTTCCCAATCTGCTTCATAATATTTTGGGGTCCACCTTGTATGTATGTTGCACTTGTATGTGTGTAATATACAAGGAGATGGATGCAGGATGGAGATACAAGCAGACCCGAACTGAATTCTAGTTTGTTCTATAACATTAGATGTCCGCCTTGTATGTTGTATATGCATTTGGGTTTGCATATACAAGAGCGATAAAGGTGAGATAAAAGGAGAAAGGGTCAGCGATAGAAACACAAAGTGCCTATGTGGCATGATTTCACTGGCTGATGACTTTTCAACATTTTTAGGTGCCGTTGATCACAGCAACGGAGGGATGATCGATGGTCTTGTTTTGAACCTATAGCGAAGGTTTTTTCCTGAGCGTGTGCGACCATTTTTTAGCATGAAATTTTCAAAGGTACGCCGTTGCTACATTTCAGAGAGGCTGTGGATAGCTGAAGCATTAATGGCAGAATTGTAGCGGTATGGGTCAGTGATGGATAGGTCAACAACCTAATTGAAGATGAATGTTCTTGAATGGCGGTGCGGATCTCGATTCCATCTGCTCATTCCTCTCTATATCCCCACAGCATTGAATATATCTGAGCGCCATTCCTCATGCATTGAATCTGGCAGATTTTTGATTTGCCTTGTAATTAATTTTTGCCGGGTACACAGTCTTGGTATAAAAGCCAAACTGTGTTATTTGTTGTCATTGTTGAAAACTGGACAATATTTTTGGTGCTGTGACACAATACAACTTCATTGGTGGCCCTATTCTTGATGTCTTGTAAGTTTATGAGTCTCATGTTGTATGTTTCATGCATGAGTTCACTGGTTTCATGTTGTTTTATATAAGAAATGCTCTGTGCATGTGTTTAATCATTTGTCTCCAAGCTGTGGGCATAGTTTCTTTTGAATAAAGATAACTAAGGGTTGTTAAGGTTCAAGAATATAGTTTTTCCTATATTGAATGTTTAATCTCCTACTTTTATTCAAGGAACAAATTAAATGTTTCAGGTTAATCATTGAGAAGATGTGTTGCAGTAGGGATACCATTAAGTATGAATGATTAAGCACCTAATTGTTGGGAAGTATTTGTAAGGCAGATATTAGGAATCCCCTTGATATCCAGTCTTTGGTGTATGATTCATGCTGGCCATTCACATGTGTATGTCTATTGACTCCGAGCCCTGGATAGGCACCGATCCAGTCTTGTATTGAGGTCACAACCAAAGTCCTAGTTTTGCATCCAAATACAAATCAAACTCAAACTTCATATACAAACCTTTAGGATTTTAGAAGTAGCTTTAGGACCCAAAATCCTCTGTCTATAACTGAGCATAGGCCCAAAGCTAGCCCCTTTGCACTTATCTCACAGTTTTGGTCTACATAATAGAGGATTTATCTACTTTGTATCAACATCCCAGTTAATCCACAAGCATACCTCATGGATGTTGAATAAGGAATACCCCCCTTGGTTCTGCAGAGCCTAAAGAAGAAGAGTAGATATCTATAGAGTCTATCTCCTATACTGTTAGCCACTAGCCCAAGAATCCTATTGATCATTGATGGCTACCTTGTAGGGACAACTAGGAATAAGCATCCAATTGGATTAAGAGGTAACAGACATGAAGGAATGTCTACCAATTTTTGGGACAAGTGGTGGATGGTGTTTGATTATCCACCTCATGCTAATTGTGAGGTTCCTTTATATTTTTTGAGAAAATTATATGCAGAGTTTATTATGAATAAGAAACCCAACTATTTTGATTTTAGATCATTCCAGGGTATTAGTGGCAGCATGCCACAATAGAGGTTGGGGGCATGGGTTGATCCCCAACAACTCGTGCCTACTCAACCTCTTATTGACCCTCCTACTGCTGCCATTCCTGCGCCCTTCCAGCATCGTGCAGTGGTATCCACACTAGGCACATTGAGTGCACTCTCAGGTAGCCTGAATGAGCAGACTTCTATGATGGTAGCTTAGGTTAGAGACCATGGTGGAGATGATGGTGGAAGTGGTCCTAGTACCACTCCATATGTGTCGATGGCTCATACATGTACAAGTTGCAATTAGTTGTGTTATGGACCTTATCAGGTAGTTGCACCCACTTTAGTTGCACATGCAGCATCTGATGATATGGGTGAATCATTTGTTGATTATCTATTTGCTGAGGATCATCCCACTAATCATTCGACACAGGTATATATATATAGGTTACTCACATGTTGAATTTATAACAATTTTAAGCACGTGTTTTTAATGAACATATAGATCAATTAAATTGTAATATTTTAACAATCGAATTGTTTGGTGTAGATGATGGCAATAGGGACCATTGATCAATTTCATTTTTCATCGACACATGTTCATCTCGAGTACCCATTTGGGGTATTTTGATTGATTTTTTAAATATATTTTAAACAATTTTATTTACTTGATTTTAATTTGTAATTCAGTCTTGAACATGTACATTAAATATTTATGTTGGTTCAGGGTTCTTCCACATTGAATCCTCCATATGAGGGTGTCTCGAGTGTTCCTCCATCATTGAGCATCTCACATAACCCTTTTGTATGTATATTGTTTTAAAAAACTATATATATACTTAGATTTTTCTATTTTGAATTCACTATATCAAACATGCATGTACTATTTAATATATATTAAAAATATGTCTATGTAGGTTAACACAACAATGAGGATGGATATTGCAGCACACTTGGATGATCCAAGTTTATATCAGAAGTCGGTTGCATTTCTAGTTGTTGAAAAAACTATCTATGCCTACGTACAATATGTAGGTATTTTAAATAGATTAAAACAAAAATTGGGTACCTACACAAGTGAATATATATGTTTTAACTTAATTTGTACACATGTGCTAAGTTATAAATGACCTTGTAGGATCTTTTCAGTGACACATTTCATCCTATTCATGTCATTCCACCTACAACATATGCAGAGCATGAGGACAGAGGATATGGATAGCCTGATATGGTATAATTTAAAATTTAGATTATATTTAAACTCAACTATAATATGCATTGTGAACTTAAAGTAAATTTCAATAGAATATATATGTTGACATGTGTTAAAAATTCTTTTTCTTTTATAGAATGAGACATGTCATGTAGCTGAGCATGTAGAGACAGGTCCTAGAATAGAGGATGCACAACAACCTCTTACGGTATAATAATTTAAATATGATAAATTATAAATGAAATTGAATTAAATCATTTTTAAAATTGTCTTACATCTAATTTCAACTTTCTTTCTCTTGTACATGTAGATTGATTCAGAGCATGAAGAGACAGGTCTAGTTGCACCAGAGCATGCAGAGAAGCCTCACACAGTAATTTAATTTTATGATAAATTATAAATTAAATTGTCATTAAATCATTTTTAATCATCTTACATTTGATTTCATCTAAATCTTTCTCTTCTATAGAGTGATTCGAGACATCTGGGTAGTTCGCGTGGTGTGAAGATGTCTCTTGATTATAGAGATGATATTCTGGGACATCCTGATTTTTGCTGAAATCACATTTTTAGAAAATATAATGATTTAAGCCTTGAAAGGTTCCATTTAAAGGATTTTAATTGAAGAGGGTTTGATCAAACCCCCTTAGATTCAAAACCCCTTGGATAGAACCCCGCTAGTTTTAAACCATACCTATAATGGAGTCTCCTCTACACATATCAAAATGTTGATAAAAAACCAATTTTGATTTATCTTTTGAGGGATTAAATGAATTCATTTAAAATTTATGCTTTGTAAGTATGTAGTCCTTATTATAATCTTCCCAAAAAATATAATTTTAAATATATTTAATTTAATTATTATATTTATTTTTTTATTTCTTGTGAATGTATGTTTTTCATCGAACATCAAGTCCTCTATTCTACACACATGGAAAATTAGTAAATTACTGAAACAAAATTCTAAAAAATATCCATGCACTAGGTATTGATGTTCTTGTTTCAACAAAAGAAAAAAATTGAATTTCGATACATACAAAAAAAGTTATGTTTTACGGAATACACCTATGTCTAAATTATAATTGGTTTGACTTCAAAAATTAATTAAAAAATATATATTCAACAAAATATTATGAAACCAAATGCATAGACTATATATTGGTGTTACCAATCTAAATTAAAAAGAATTAGAATTTTATCCTTTGTAGAAAAAATGTAACATGCTACGGAATACACATCACTTTAAAAAAATGTTGTTTACTATTAAAAACTAGTTATCAAAGGAGAGGACGAGGAGATGGCAATAGCATGTGTGGGAGAACAAGCTAGGGTACCCAAGCCCTAGCTTGCAGGTTCAAGCTTTCTCTATGTGCAGGGGATTTGCATGTCAGCAGGGGGTCAAGGGGACCAGGTCTTCTTCTTCATTTCTTCTTTTTTCTGGTTTTAGTTGGCTATTGGACATTCTTTGGTGCAAGTGGTGGTGTGTAGTGATCAAGGGTTTCCAACTCTGGGTTTTCTTTTATTGTGTGCCCTCTAGTTTGTGTTTGCTGCATGTTGGGGGGGTTTTTCTTCCTTTGAGGTGTTGTCTCTTGTGGTGGTGCGCCTGTTTGGAGCCATTGCTTTGGATTCAGCGTGGTGTGGGGGGCATTTTGAGCCCTCACTCGTTTGGTATAAATGGCTTCGAATGTGCCTTTAGATATGGTGGCTCATGCTTCTTCCATGGATGGGGAGGATGCCGGAATACCCATTCAGTCTTCTTCTGGATCGGATGTGGTCTGAAATGGTTCCCTTAAATTACCAAAGGTGAATGGATGCTTGGAGAGGGCCCAAGAGCGACCGGTTTTAGTAATACAATCAAAGTCGATAGCTGAGGATATTAATTACTACTGCAATCATGTTTTGATTTGTAAGTTCATGGGGATGAGGGTTTCTCCCCCATTTCTTGATACATGGATTCGTAAGACATGGAACTCGGAAGGAGATTTTGATATTTTGATGGTTGCAAATAACTTCTTTATGGTGGATTTTTCATGTGTCTCGGATCGGAATAGGGCCTTCGAAGGGGGCCCATATTTTTATAATCAAGTGGGTCTCTTTATCAAACTATGGCATGCTAGCTTTAACTCAATGGAGGAGTTACCTTCTAGAATCCCAGTTTGGGTTTGTCTTCCTCGGCTACTGCTTGAATGCTGGAGAAGTGATATATTGCAGTCAATTGTGCTGTTGCTGGGAAAACCTATTGGTCCTTCTCAGCAAACTTTGAATAAGAAAATTTTTTCTTATGCTAGGGTTTGTGTTGAAATTGATTTGAGCCAGCCGCTTCCAGATTCTATTGATATGACTGTTGGGTCTTGCTCCTGGACTCAACCATTAGATTACGAGACATTACCTTTCAGGTGTCGACTATGTCATGAATATGGTCATCTTTAGCGGAGGTGTTCTCGAGCTTCTGGTGCAGCTGGTTCAAGTAATGCTCCTACTCAGCCTAATTTGAAAGTAGACAAGGGTAAAGCCCCCATGCAGGGAGGTGGCGCTGATAAAGAATGTTTTATTCCGGTTAAGTCTCATAATCGTGGTCGAGGCCTGAAGAGATCCCTCAAGGATAGCCAAGAGGAGGAAACCTTCAACTGATTTGAGATGTTGGAGGATTTGGTCTAGGAGGAAGGTTTTTAGGTGGACTTGCAGGCAATAGTTGGATCTTTTACTGAGGTTGTTCCTACAGATCAGCCTAATGTGATTCCTAGTTCAGATCAGCTTGGTGAGCAGGGTACTCAGATGGACACTGAATTGGCTCCTCCGGCTCCTGTTCAAGGTGCGTTAGATTTGGTGCTCGAGGTTTTTGGTGGCTCTCCTAGTGCTAGTGGTGTTCTATCTAAAGTGTGGGGTACTCCAAACTTAGGAAAAAGTAAGGCTCCTTCCCTAGCCTTAGGTTTGCAACGAAAAACCCTCAAAAAAGGGGCTCCTGAGAAACCTCTTAAGGTTGGTAGAAAAAAGACCTAGAAAAGGTAAAGCTAGCTGGTGAGACATTGGTTGAGTTGAGTTTGGTGAGGACTATTGATGCTCACTTCTCCCAACCCAACGATGATTGTGCTCTCTTGAAATGTGAGGGGTATGAATAGCATCCCTAGACAAAAGGCTATTTGGGATTTGGTTCGTATTCATTCTCCTAATGTGGTGTTCATTTAGGAAACTAAGTTATCAATTGATAGTATGATGAGTGTGGCTTCGAATATTTGGAGTCGTGGTCAGTGTCAATGTGTTGGTGCTCTTGGTATCTCTAGTGGGGTTGCATGCTTATGGGACCCACATAGAGTCAAGCCAGTTTGGTGGTATTCTTGCAGAGGTTTGATTTATTGTGTTGCTTCTCATCTTGAGTCTGGAGAGAGAATACTCTTATCTAACATCTATGCTAAAGCTGACCCTCATGGCAAGGTAAAGTTGTGGGGTTTTTTCAAATATGTGAGGACTTTGGATCCTTATCTCCCATAGATTTTAGCCGGGGATTTTAATGCCGTTGTTTCTCTAGAAGAGAAGAGGGGAGGCATTGCTCACTTGGAGCCTTCTTCTGATCTCTTGTAGGTTAATGTGTCTTTCTTGAATTTGGTTGACATCAAGCCTATTAATGGGGTCTTTACTTGGAATAATAGGAGATGTGGGGACCCTGCTATTTCTAAATGTCTGGATAGATTCTTGGTGTCCAGTTTTTGGCTGGGGGACAGGTGGCTGACTAGCTCTAAGATTTTGGATGGGTGGGGCTCTGATCATTGGCCAACCAAACTTATTGCTAAGCTTCCCCAACGTTGTGTAAAGTAGTCTTTTAAGTTTCATCTCATGTGGTTAATAGATGACTCCCTCCATGATCTTCTTCCTGGTTGGTGGAATTTGGGGAAGCTGTCACATGGGACCGCTATGTACTCCTTCTCCAAGAGGCTCCAATATGTGAAATATAGGTTGAAACGATGGAATAGGCAACACTTTGGTAATGTTTTCCATGCAAAACAGTCTGCTCAAGCTCATTTGGACTTGATCACTAGGCAGATTCATGATCAGGGCCTCACTGAGGATCTGGGTTTGCTGGAAGCTGTTGCTGTGAAGGAAGTTGAGGAATGGGAATTACGTGAGGAAATTTTTTGGAAACAAAAGTCCCAAATTGAGTGGCTTCAGGCAGGAGACATGAATACTTCTTTCTTCCACAATTCAGTAAAAGATAGGAGACAAGGTAATGTCATTTCTTCTCTCAGGTTTTCGAATGGGGAGATTCTCTCATCCTCTACTTCTATTTCTGCTGAGGCTGTTCGTTTCTTTTTTATTCTAATATCTGAGGATTCCCTTCCAGCGGAGGAGGATGAAGCTGATATTTTGAATAGTATTTCACCCTTAGTCACCAGTGAAATGAATGCTTCTTTGCTTCATCCCATTTCTTTGTCAGAGCTTGAAACTATTATGTTCTAGATGAAAAAGGGAAAAGCTCCAGGGCCTGATGGTTTCCCGATTGAGTTCTACCAAGAGTTCTGGGAAGTGACTAAGTTGGATTTGTTGGAGGTCATTCAGGAATCTTTCATGAATAAACAAATACTAAAATCCATGAATGCTACCTTCCTTTCTCTCATCCCAAAGAAGGATGGGACTAATTCTGTGGATCTTTTTAGGCCCATTGCCTTATGTAATGTGGTTTATAAGATTATTACTAAGTTGATTGTTGAGTGCTTGAAACCCTGGCTAAGTAGGCTAATTTCTGAAGAGCAAGGGGGTTTTGTGGCTGGTAGGTAGATTATGGATGGTGTCATCATTGCAGCTAAGACGATTCATTATATGGATCGTTCTAAAGAGAAAGCTATGTTTATTAAGTTGGATATGGCTACGGCTTATGATCAGGTTAAATGGGCCTTCCTATTTAAGATTTTGGGAGTCTTTGGTTTTGCTGGTGAATGGATTGAGTGAGTCAAGAGCTGTGTTACTTCTCCTTCCTTTTCGATGCTGATTAATGGTGAGCCGACGGAGTTGTTTGGTGCTTCTTGGGGGCTCAGACAACGGGACCCTTTATCCCCCTATCTTTTCATCTTATTGGCGGAGGGTTTGGGGAGGTTTATTAGATCCCAGGTGGAGACTAGTTTGATTAAGGGCTAGAGTTTTGAAAACAATATTCCCCCTCAATCACATTTGTAGTTTGTTGATGATACGGCTCTGATGGGCAGAGCCAAGGTTGAGGAGGCTTCTGGTTGGCACATGATTCTAGATTGTTATTTGGCTGCATCAGGTCAGAAAATTAATGAGGGGAAGTCTTTTATTTACTTCTTTCATACTCCATGGGCTATTCAAAGGAGAATTGCTGGTATCCTTCATTTCCAAATTGGCACTCTCCCTTTTGTGTATCTTGGTATTCTACTTGCTATTTGTTCACTTCCTAAATTGTTCTGGTAGGAGATTATGGATAAGTTCAAAAATCTGGTTAGTCATTGGACTAATAGGTGGCTCTCTTCTACGGGTAGGATGACTCTTCTAAAGTCAATGGTGCAGGCTCTTCCTCTGTATAGATGTTTTGTTCTCTCTGCACCTTCCAGCTTTATCAAAGACTTTGAGAGTTTATATCAGCAATTCCTTTGGTCTGGCAACCTCCTTCACAAGAAGTGGAGTTTGGTTAAGTGGGAAGCTATTTGTAGGTTGAAGTAGGCTGGTGGTCTGGGTTTGCGTAGAAGTAATTTGAATGGACAAGCTTTGGCAGCTAAGCTGTATTGGCGGTGGTGTTCGCAGCAACATCAATCATGGGCAAAAATTCTTACCTCAAAGTATCTAGGTGCAGTTGAGAGTGTGGATGTTGCCCACTTCAGTTTGGAGGGGAAGGGTTCTATGATTTGGAGTACCCTCAAAAGGGGTGCCAAGTTGGTCAAGCAGGGGTTGTTTTGGATTTGCAATCGGGGGCAGGATGCTCTCTTCTGGCATGATTCTTGGAATGGTTATCCTCCCATTTTGTCTACCCACCCCCACCTACAGAATTTGAGTAGGCATTTTATTGATGTTGGGTGGTGCCATGTTGCTGATTTTAAAACCCTTCATAACTTGGGACAAGTTAGTGTGTATAGATGGAAGATTCCGCAGGAGTGGCCTCCTAGTGGGCAACTGGGGATTATCAAGAGCTTGCTGGGATCCTATCGAGGCGTGTCTGCACTTCTCTTCTTGGGAGAGATGTGTTGGCTTGGGGTCCTGATTCAAAAGGCAAATTCACTGTTGCCTCAGGTTATCAAGTTCTTGATAAGCAAATGTTTGGGAGCTTAGAGGTCTCGTGGTGGAAACAGGTTTGGAATAAGTTTGCTTGGCCTAAGTGTAACTTCTTCTTGTGGTTAGTTGTTCAAGGGAGGTACCTTACTTGGGAGAACCTCTGGAAACATGGGTTTCAGGGGCCCTCTACGTGTGTTCTGTGTGGTGGGCATGAGGAGTGCATCCCCCATCTCTTCTTTCAGTCTTCCTTTGTGAAAGTTATTCGACATTTCTGGTGGAATCTCTGGCATATACTGTGTAGACATGCTTCTTCTTTAGAGGATTTTTGGAGGAGTCTGGGGCCTCCCCCTATAAAGACCTCTTTTCTCCTCATTGCTTGGATCATTGGCCCCAGTTTGATAATTTGGCATATTTGGTTAGAGCACAACCGTAGAATTTCTGGAAAAGAAGCTACTTGTTGGTCAGCTCTGGTTGAGAATTTTGCGAGGTCTGTAGGAAACTTTGGCTGCTAAGTGTGATCTATCTGTCCATGTTGCTTCTAGTGACTGTGATGTTGTTAAAGCCCTGGGTCTCTCTGGGGGTGGACGGAAACATTTGAGGATGGTTTAGCATGGGCGTGGGAGAGCAAGGGTCTGTCGTACTGGTCACTGGTGTCCTCCCACTATGGGGGAGCTAAAAATCAATACTGATGGATCTTCCAGAGGTAATCCTGGCCATGCTAGAGTTGGTGGCATTGGCAAGGATAGTTTGGGGGTGGTTATTTTTTTCTTCTCTTATATAAAGGTCAGCATACAAATAATCTCATGGAGGCTCTTTCTATCCTTCTAGCATTAGAGCATGCTTGTGCCCTTGGCTGGAGGCAGATTATTTGTGAATTAGATTATCAGGTGGTCATTGATATGTTGAATAAGAGACATTTTGAGGAGGTGAACTGGCAACTTGCAATGGTGGCCAAACAAATTGTTTCTCTGAGCAATGCTTTAGATTCTATTACTTTTTGTCATGTGCCATGGGAGTGGAATAAGGTGGTAGATGGTTTGGCGAGATGGGCATCTGAGCAGATGGAGACTTGGAATGTGGATGATTGGGGCAATCTTCCTGGTGATTTGGCCCCTGTTCTTGAAGATTGGGTTATGGAGGATATGAGGAACTTTTTGGGTGTTACTTAATTCTTGATTTTAGTTGTGCCCCTTATGGGTGTTTCTTTCTGCTTTGTACTGATTTTATGATTCAATAAAGTTTTTACCCCTTTTAAAAAAAAAAGAAAAAAGTTATCAAAGGAGATGCAAAACAAATTACAATTTAACTCCAATTTTTTTTAAAAAAATATATTTAGAATCTACAAACAAAATCTCACAAATCACTAGTTCGCATCATCTTCAAATTCCTAATGGTTTAGCGTCTATAGGTGTTAGAACAAGAAGATTTAGTTCAAAATATTGATTTCAATGTCAAGTTTGGCCAAAAAGTGTAACCCATTATTGTGGGATATAATTATTTTTATTTATTAATATTAAGTACTAGATTATTTCATGGGCTATATTTGACTATTTCATGGACTACATATATTGTTTCTCATGGACTTTATATATTGTTTCATGGACTTTATTTCATTTCAGCATTTTATGGTCTAGATACAAGACTTTATTTCATTTCAGTATTTTATATATGATTTTTTTCTAGATAATAATGTCTACACAATGGTAAATGTTTTTGCCAATACAAGACTTTTCTCAACTAAATTTCCCATGCCATCTAGCTCATCAAGAGTATCTATTTATGAAGTTCCATCCATGAGCTTGGCATCCTCTAATTGTAATAGTTATGTTTCCCCCATTATTTCCATGGCTTTAAATGCATTGATTGTTAAGAGCCCTATAAAATAGTAAAGAGACAAGAAATTTTCTATCCATAAACATTTAAGTGAAACATAAATGACACTAGATATCTTATTCAATATCATTTTTATATTTAAATATATATAGAAATTGGGGTTCTAATAAAAAATAACAAAAACTAATTGGTTTTTATAGTGAGAAAACAATTTAACATCTTCTTATTTTCTATATCTACTTAGCTTCCAATGCCCTTTATAAATGTAATTTTAGATAGTAAGATTTTCACAAAGTGGTTTCAAGTATTCTATAGTAATATGTCTCATCAAGGTTATGGGAAATTTTTTATGTCATTTATTATTGTTGGCAATAGATTAGATAGCATGCCTTTAGAAATTAAATAATGAACATTATCCAAATTTTGTATTAATAGAACCCTAACTAATGTATAGATAAAAAGAGAAGTTGGCTTTTATCTTAATATCATGTTATTTTGGTTATGGAAATGTACCACATTTTTTATATTAAATAAGTAATGGTCAATATGAAAGACTTCCACTATTTTAACTAGTAATGTGTTTTACTTGTAAAAGTTCTTTATAAAGGGAAAAGACAAAGAAAAGGTAAGTTCCTCCAAGAGGATATGTTTTTTTATTGAATCATTCAATATAATAACAATGGTACTATGTTTCATATGTTGTCTTCACAAGATAAAAGACCCTCCTGGGAATATGTGGGAAATCTACAAGTCTCTAATTCTTTGTTGTTTATCTTATGCAATGTTGACATAGTCAACCCTCTTCTAAGCAATTATTTTGCAAAGTTTCTTGAAAATGGAAAAATAGAGGAAATGAGCTGCCAAAAGGAAAATGGTTGTATTTTTATAAGTACTAACATCTTCCATGCATGTATATAAATGTAAAATGGCTATTATTTACTATAAATTTACTATAAATGTATGTTGATAGAACTTGTCAAAAAGCATTTGACCTCTTGGATCTTGTCACTACGACATTTTAATTGATTGGCATAAAAAGGTATTAATGTTATTTATTTTTGACCTCTAATGTGAATTGTATCAAACACTTTTATTATACAACATATATCAATCCTATGTCACAAGTTTGGTGGAAGAATGAAAAGAAGACATTTATTGGCAAAAAATAACATTTTAATGTAGATTACTTCACCCCTACATGAAATTTTGAAGTTAGTCTTGTTTCTTATGTCTATCATGAGTTTTTTTATTACCTAAATTTGTAATTTAAGATTTTTGTTTTTTGTATAATTGAAATAATTTATATGTTTGATTTTTTTAAATAATTTGTATGGTGTGTATATTCTAATGATGGGCCAAACATCACCCTTAAATGATAATGAAAGTGTTAAAAAATAGACATAAGGTAACTTTTCATAATGAAATGAATGGTTTATCCACAAAATATCAAAAATATAATAATAGAAGTTGTAGCATTTTTTATTTTTGTATAAAAAAGTAAAAAAATGTTCATCCAAATCTTGTATATGTTACTTTATGTCGTAATATGATGTCTTAAGGGGTCCTAATAGGACTTCTTAAGGGGATCAAAGAATTCAAACTACATGTCTCATGTTGGATCACAATTGATATAATTAAGTATTCTAGACAAGTTAGGGTGACTTGACATCATAACAAATGATATAATTAAGTAGTAGAAATTAGGTGACTCATCATTTAACAATCACAAAAGTTATACAAATATAATGTTAATGTTAATATAATTTATGTCATAAAAGGATGTCTTAGGGGTCCTAATAGGACGTCTTAAGGGGATCAGGGAATTCAAACTACATGTCTCATGTTGGATCACAATTGATATAATTAAGCATTAGACTTTGGGGTGACTTGACATCATAACAAATGATATAATCAAGTAGTAGAAGTTAGAATGACTCATCATTTAACAATCACAAAAGTTATACAAATATAATGTTAATGTTAATATAATTTATGTCGTAATAGGATGTCTTAAGGGGTCCTAATTGGACATCTTAAGGGGATCACATACTTCAAAGTACATGGACCTCATATTTAATCACAATTGATGTAATTTAGGATGACTCATCATAACAATACGATGTCTTAATTTATGTCGTAATAGGATGTCTTAAAGGGTCCTAATACGATGTCTTAATGGGATGTCTTAAGTTCTCAAAATTTGGTGAAGCTGCTTAAGGTAACCAAATTTAACAATAATACAATTAAATTTAATGTAAATTCAAAGTAGAAAAACATGCACATTTAACAAACAAAATATATAGAATAATAATTTTGATATATAAAAGTGTAGAGTATAATTGTGTACATACATGTATACAAATTTGTTTACAAAATGTGGCTATGCCATCTTACGAAAATCCAAAACTTGTGGGGAATGTAGCATCTCTTCACGCCAACTGATATAAAAATGATACAAGCAATATCAATATATCATCAAAATGTGTATTTTAATTTATATAAAACTAACTATATACACAACTTGTACATGTATTTACAAGTGCTTCACACATGTACATATAGGTTTAATCTACATCCTTTCCTTTTTGTTTCAAAGTATGTGATGAATTTGTGATGATGGCCTAAGGATATAAAAGGACAATTTAAATCAATTTCAACTAATAACGCACAAGCAATATCAAAACATGTATTTAATGTATTTAAAAGAACAATATAAAACTATTTAACTATATTTACCTATATTTACTTATTCCATTGTACCATATGCATCCTATCTTTTTTACAACGCATCGATGATTGTCTCATGCTCTTCCATAGAAATTGTCCATAGCTCTTTATTTGCAAGTTTTCCATCATACCTCACTAGTTTTATATTTGTTGCCAACACCAAATATGAGTATTGTATAATCTTATTATGTGTTTCATAATCTTCGAATGCAGGAAAACCATTATTCCTTATTAGGTATTTTTCGTAGCCAAGTGCCAACCACCACCGAACCTATTGGATAATGATAGCCATCATAAAAGAAGTTCTCATAATTCACTTAAGGGGATCAAAGAAGTTCTTAAAATTTGCTTAAGGGGATCAAAGACTTATTATCAAAATTTTCTCAATGGGATGTCTTAAGGGGATCACCGAACCTGTTGGATAAGGAAAGCCATCATCATCTTCTTGAGGTGTTGTTAACTTATGTTTAGTCTCCACACAATGAGCCAACCAATAGTATGTTTCCTCTTCATTATCTTTAGGTGCAACAACAACATACACATGTCCTGCAAAAAAATTGATTCAATAACTTGCACATGTCCATATAATTTGACCAATCTACATACATGCATTCATATGTACATATAAATAAATAAAAGCACTACAAAATAGTAATGAACTGAAATAAATGAAATAATTTGAATTAAATTACCTTCTTGTACAAGGTTTGAAACACACTCATAATTGTCTCATGCAAATAGTTGATCATTGTCTTCAATTGTTGTTTCATATTAATCATGTGCTTGTGTAGGTGTCAATGATTTTTGCTTCCACTCTTCAATGCATTCTGTATTCTCACATGCTTCACAATCTCCTAAAATACAAAACTGACAAAAAAATGCAAGCTCCCTTGTCCAGATAGTCCATGTGCTTGCATTCAAACTCTTAAATATTTAGTAGATCCATTGATTGTCTTGCAATCAAGTCTACGTAGAATGTTCTCTTCTTCAACCAACCAAAAGAATTGGTGAACTGTAGAGTACTCGCTTGATCCAGGTGTAGAAAATCTTGTATTGTACCAATCCACAATCTCATGTGCATTTTAAATTTTACTGCATCCTCAAATTTCAATTCTCTCTAGCAAGAATTCTTTTAACAGACGCACCATCTCCATCATGTTCTCTTTTACCATGTCCAGCTTCAAAAAAATTCCACATATGTTGGACATTATGTTCCTTGTAAACCCTACTTAACCAATAGAACATTCAAGCATTCTTGAACTACCCCATACAATTATCTGACCATATGAGATGATCTGTCATCTGGATTCCTCTTTCTCTTAAATTTGTATAAAATATATTGAAACAATATTGAACAAACTCTGGTGAGTGTAACCGGTTGTCACTCCAATAGAAATGATACTCCCTTAAAACTTTTCTATCATCCTTTGTACTATCATTTGCATGTCCATAAACAATATGAACAAACATAGCCACCTGCACTGAATTGTAATAATGTGATTGGATTTCCTCTTACAAAGTTAGAGTATAGTTTTCCACAAAATCAACCACTGATAGTATAGTACCAACCGGAAATGTGTTTCTATATGCATGAAACAGTCCATCAATCCATCGAGCTTGTTGAGAGTGATTCACATATTTTGGTACAATCTACTCTTAAATTTGGATATGAATGCATGTACACTAAACTTTTCTGCAATTAAATCACAACACTTTCCAATTTTTCCATCTTTTAAAGAATATTCAACATTCTTAAATCTTTTAGCATCCACTAATTGTTGTCCAAAATCATTTTCAACACTTTCATGCATACAAACTCTTAAGAAAGAAAGATTGCCACAACTAGTGCATTGTCTAGAAATGCATGAACTTAAATAAAATAATTTCCCATTAGATCTTTCACAAAACAAACTTGATATAAACTCCTTTATTGTTTTAGGTGGAATATTAATACCACATTCATGTATAATCATGTTAGTATGTAAAGTAGAACGTATATATCGAAACACACTATAATAATAATGAAATTGAACATGTATTTTACAATAACAAGATATTCGTTGCTTATTAATCTTTACATACCATGGTTTGCATTTTTCAAAAGATCTTTGACTTATTCTAATATTACTAGGTAACACTAAATCACCATAATTTTTTTTTATAAAATTTAGTTTGCATTGTATCTAATAGGTGTTTTGGATGACGATCACAAACTTTGGACCCCACTCTTAATTTTAAAACATCTCTAGCATTAGATGATACCCTAGTATTATCATGCCAATATTTTTCAATCGAATATTTGATTTCAACATTCAATTTCATGTCAGATCTCAGGAGTCGACCACTAAAACTCTAACTTTGGTTGATTGGATCATTTTCTATACTTTCTCTTCTTTTTGTCACTCTTACCAATGTTTTAGGATGTATTTTTAGAATTCCACTAGTTTTACTTACCATTCTTCTATTCAAAGTTTCTTTATTAACTATAGCAGTTGTTATATCTCGTCTTGTTGCATTCTTATCTTTAGATCGACTATTCTTCTAATAGACTCAATGGCACTAGCAACAATAGACATATCATGTTTTAGTGATTGATCTTTTCTTCTTGGTTTAACAAAAATGTCTAACATTTTCATTACCTTTCTCATTTTCCACATTCTCATTAATTGCATCATTAGTTGACATTGAAATGATAGTTTTTTATGATAAAAAATTCTTTGTATAATCTACTAGCATATGTTCTTATTTGTCTCCAAGAAATCTTACCAGGAAGATTATCCAAAACATCTCTTTCAATTTTAAAAAAAATATTCTTATTTTCAACATCACATCCTAGATTTTCATTTTCATTTTCAACTTCAAAACGATTTTCATTTTCAACAACAAAATGGTTTTCGTTTTCATTTTCAACAAAAGGATTTTCATTTTCATTTTCAATAAAAAAATGGTTTTCATTTTCATTTTCAACAACATTTTGTCTAAAATCTTGATCTCTACGAATATTATCAATCTCAATACTCTTATATCTAGCTTCTTTTAAATCTCCTATCAACACCATTTCCATTTCATTCAGAAGTGGATTTGAAGACGTACCTAGATTTGTGCATATTGAAACATTCTCCATAGCATTGAAAGGGGGATTTGAAGACATACCAAGAGTAGTTTGTATAATCGTATTAGTTTCCACATTCACCTCTTGCAAATTTGCATCGTCTACATCCATAGTCTCCTCAATGTTTTTATCTTCAATAGTTGTGGAATTGGATGCTTCAGCGTTATTCATTGATTGCATCTTTATTATTGTATCTCTATCTTTTTGCCTCCTTTGTCTTTGTTTCAATTTCTTCAAGGGTCAATACCTTCCTATCTTTCCTCTTATTACGAGCTTGTGATCCCATGATTAAAATTTTTTGAAGTATGTACAAATGAATGTCAAAAACTTGGAAGACTTCCTTCTTTATTCAGGTCCTCCAAAAAAGTAGCAATTCAACAAAATTTCACTCAAACAGTGTCCCAATGATGCCTCCTTTCAAAATTCAAAAAAAATCCCAAGTTGATGAACCTGCAGAAGACAAAATTTGGTAGAGAATGTTGCATATGTTGTTGTTGGCCATGTAGAACAAGTTGCAGGGCCGATAGTGATAGTACTATTAAAAAATGGTCAAATACTAAACGGGATCCTGTTTCCTTCTGTGGCGACAAAATAAGAAACACGATCCTATTTTTCAAAATTTGAATTATAGGCTCATTTTTTACTTTGTTACCTAGTTTAGGAAAAGGGTTGGGGACCCGAACCTAGCCTCTGGACCTGGTTTGACCTGCAAGTTGAAGGTCCTATCAATGTCACAACAAAACTGTGACTTTGGGCATATGTCTGAGGGCCTTTTTTGCAAAAAAAATTGACGAAATTAAAACCCATTATAAACGAGACAATGTAGATTCCAAATATGTAATTTTTTTACAATTAGAATATTTTTTCTATTTTTCAATTAATTTTTGATGAAATAGGTCCATAAACTTGAATTATCAGGGTTTTTTTAGTATTTTAATAACTTTTTATTAAAATATTTTTTTGTAAAAAAATTGTACGAAAACATACTTCAGACATTCTTTTCAATTTCCAAAAAAAATTCAAAAAATGATAAGTTTAGGTCATCTTATGCATGACATACACGATGATTTTTTAAAACACCAAATTTGGCCAATAAAAAATTACAAAAAAATATGGAAAACATGCTTCAGTGAGTTACAAATCTTTTCCCAAAAGGAATTAGAAAAATATGATTATTTAGGTCAAAATATGGATGACATACACATGCATGGTATAGTAAAAAAAAGTGACTTTTAAACAATGGTTTTTAGAAACGCCTATTGAAAATCAATTTTTATCATCTGGATATTAAAAAAATTACATATTTACAAACTAGACTCCGAGCACTACATTTCATATTTATTGACTTTTTCCAAGATTCCACCTTTAAGTGCTTCAAATTTTTAGGTCAAATGTAATAAATTCTGAAAATCAGGGAAAACACTTCCACTTTTTGGCCAAAAAGTGGACTCAACTTCTTGCACACACCCATCGATAGGAGACAAGCCAAACTAATATGCATCACATTTAGTGAAAGGAGTGCTACTATTCACCATTAGTGAAAATAGCAAGTTTCAAAACTAGTTTGAAATGCTGATCAAGTTACTAGACACTCCCAAAATGCCAATGACAAAATCAAGTAGTTATTGTAACTACTCAAAGAAACTCAACGCACTGTGTATATGCATGAAATGGATTTGTTATAAAGCCTTTAGAAACTTTTAAGCCAATTGATGGAGGCATGACACATTCTTATCCACACAAACTCTTGTGAAGACTACTCTAAATTATTGCAGACCTGCATTCTCAATAATGTGCTTTCAAGGTGAATGAACTATTTGACAGCGTCCTTCAATGAAATGTGGTCTTATGGACTGCAAAGATTGCAGAGTATGCACAAAATGGATTGTGTTGATATGGTGGTAGGGAAAATTTCAAGCAAATGCGTTTTCTACAGCCACTCTGGTGTTAAAATTAGACTTCTCGACCCTTGCTAGCATCCCCCTTTCAGCATAGGCAGGGCACGTCAACTGTTTGACATTCACCTCAAAGATTTATCATCTTGAGGATTGCAATAATTGCTAGATATGTAGGACAATCTTACGCAAATCTAATTAATATTCTCTATTTTAAATGAGAAATTTCACATTTTTTATGAGATGGTGGTCAGATTTGCGATTAGTGCTACAAGACATCAGTTTGGTAAGCAAACATAATTGGAAGGTGTAAAGATGAATTCCATAGTGTTTGCTAATTTCATCCTTGCAAATATATGAGGAAGATTTTTGTCAGATATTACATTGGAAATGCTTTGCAAACATGTATGCAAGAATATGGAAGCATATAGAATGCCATGAACTGTTTGACAGTCGGCCTCAAAGAAATGTGTTCTCATCGAATGCAATTACGGCAGAACATGCATAAAATGGATTCATTGAAAAGGATTTAGGAAATTTCAAAGCACATGCAACTGGGAGTTATAAAGATAAATTTCATGGCCATTGCCTACACCTTTCCCGTGCATGGTAAAACAACAAACTAGAATGAGGGTATGGGCATCCATCAAAACCTGACTGATATGCATGCAAAATCTAGAGGTATAGACAGAGCATGGTTGTTTGACAAAGCATTTTAAATAAATGTGTCCCACGAAATGCAATGAGTGCAAGCATCTTACTAAATTAGTTTTTGTAGGAGAATGATATTGATGATCATGGTGGCCGTTGGCTAAGTTTCTTTCCAGATTCTTACACGCCATTGGTTTCTATAAATTTTACATGGCTTATCAGTGATGTAAACTTTGAAAGCATTTGAAAGATTAATAACAAGATGTACTTTGACATGTGAGGGTTTGGAGGAATTGCATGTTTTCCCTAGCAGATCCTTATAGGCATTAGCTCCATAACAAAATAAGAAGGCCTTTCATTTTGAGGTGTGATGAACATGGCGCAAAATTTACAAGGAGACACTCTGATAAAATCTTATCAATCCACTTTTGATGCCAACAAGGATACATTGTTAGTCATGCACATTGCATGGTCATCCACCAAAACCTAAATAGAAGAAGGCTTGTTTTCATTCTTATATGATAATAGGTTGCAAATGAATTGGAGAAATTAGCTTGGTAGATGATGACAATAGCTATAATTAGAGAGAGAAAATGTTTAGCATTATTTAGTCTATGCCTATCGTGCTAATGTTGTCAATGAGAGAGACATGATATTTTTACAGTTCATATTTTGTACATGCAGACACAGGAGTCTAAGATTCAGGTATCCATAGGAGTTGTCCCACTCGGCAAGGTTTGACCGCTGAAATGGAGCAAACATAGATGAAAAGTAACTTGGAAAAATCTATAACGTGAAAGTTACAAATTCTAATTGCCTTTTCCTAAAAGTGACTTAAGTCACTCTTTGTAATGTAAAGTTAAATAATGAACCTTATTTCAGGAAAATTTATGAAAAACATAACCAAAAATAAGGAAACATTATATTATTATATTTTAGAAAGGTAGTTACTAGGTAGTTGTTAGGTAGTTACAAAGTAGTTACTGGGAGCAAGCCTATAAATACAAGGCTATTTCAAATGTAAAAGGGGGACTTTTCAAGAGACTTTTACAAGGGAACTTATGGAGACTATTTTCAGAGACCTTCGGCCTAACATTTTGTACATGAAATCTTTTAAAATCATATGATTTCACAAAGAATAATAAAGAGTGCATTTGGTTTGTGTGTTCCAATGTTACTTCTGAGTTATTGTTACTAATTTTTCATATGTTAGATTGGTAATACTTCTGTGTCATTGTGTAGATCATAGGTCATCCATTGAAACATTTAACTATGCAATTGATGTAATGAAGCACAAACATATCTTGGTATCTTGATTTGAATGTGTTTAGATAACCTACCTCTTCGTACGTTGAGATCTATGTGTTATCCTTCTTTCATCATTGTCACGTGTTAAAGCATTTGCTGTGAACTTCATCATATTGGTTTAGGAACGTAGTTTCTAGCTTCTATGGTGAAATCCCCTCATAATTCATTTTGACTTGATGAAATCCGAACCAGTATTCATATGTCTATTGTTAGGGTTTCTATTAATCATCTTTATTGTTAGTTTTCTTTCTTTCTTCCTTTTTGTACTTTTAGGTTAAAAGTACACAAAAACCACAAATACCCCCATCCTATGAGGGAGCTGCCCCTCTCAAACGCAGAGGAAAGTTGTTAGTCTAGTAACAACTTCAACTATTGGGACATTTGTCACTGCCTGTTGGGCGAGTCACATTCAAATTCGCAGTGACAAATTTGTTTACCAATAGTTACCTTGCAACTTGAGGCAGTAGTGAATGCAATTATAGAGTATGGTGCCCTAAAAGAAGTTGCAGGAATTTATGATGAAAGGCCTTCCAATGACAAATCTACCCTTGAAGAAGCAATAGTTAGATATATGGGAGCCCACAATTTGGCCTTAATTGAAATCATAGACCAACTACTTGAAAGGCTTGGTGATGTCCTTACTAAAAGGAGAAATTGTCTCCTACAAACAATCTTGATACAAAACATGATTCTCCCCCTCTAAAGAATACAGGAAATATGGAAGAGAGGAAAGAAGATAATTCTAAGGAGAATCGGGAAGAAGAGGATAAAGAGGATAAGGAAGAAATTAAGGAGGGAGAGAAATCAGGAGTGGATGATATAGGTCAAAGTGCATCAGAGACATATTCTCTTAAAGACCTATTGAACCGACAAATACAATTTCAACCAGTCATCACTCCTCAACTATTGTAGGTTCCAACCAATGAAGGATGGATTGACTTGACAAGCATCTCCCCTCTTCAAAAATTCCAACTTGGTGATATACTACATGCCTCTACAAGAAAAGAGTTTTTACAAAAAAACTTGAAGAATTCCAGTGCAATAGAGGATGCTGTGAAATTGATACAAGAAGGGTTACCAGAGGTAACCATTGACCCATCTTTGCCTCCAGAGAAAAAGCTCAAATTATTAATGGATTCCTTCAAAGATCACTCCTCCCACATAGAGCAAAAGTAAAACAAGAGGCAGAAAGAAGAATAAATGATAATAAATTGGCTGAGATGATTGCTAATGCAATAACAAGCTTAAAGAAAGTTTGAATAAATTCAAAGGCTGCAATGATGATGCCACAACACTATATCTGTTCTTCCTGAAATGGCCAAGTTCCATAAAGAACATCAAAGCTCAGATGGACTCCATTGAGTCTCAAATATCTAAGTTGGCCAAAATTTATGATTTGTCAAAGGATAAGATTGGTGCAACTAGGGCACAAGTTGAGAACCTTCATGCAAGTTATCTCAATTGCAGGATCAAAGAGAAAACCTAAAGAAATAATTTGGTCATTTGAGAGAGGTAGTAAATCTAAGACTTGCCTCACTGTCTGGTCTACTGAGGGAAGCAGAAAAGGTAGATCAAAAGATGAAGACCCCAAGAAGCATAGAGGAAGTTGAGGAGATATGCATGCAGTGTGAATGTCAGAACAATATACTTGCCTAAGAATGTGTCAACTAGACTGCAACTCTTCAACAACTCAAGGTAATTTACAAGGATATTATACCATCCAAGTGAGTTGTAAGAGTAATGTAAATAAGACAATTTTTTATGTACATAGCATTGAAGAAGATAGTAATGACACACCATGTACATAGCATTCATTTTTGAGGAATCTTTATCTTAGGGGGAGTACAGTTTAGAAATCTTTTGTAAGGGGGAACCTATACAGTTTTGAATTGATACAAGCAAAGAATATCAATCCCTTTGTCCTTGATGTCAAAGGGGGAGTATATGTTTCCATCAATGACAAAGGGGGAGATTGTTGGCAATATGTGTTGTCATTTATGTCAACATAGTATATGGAAATATATAGACAGACTTGTACAAAGGAAGAGTCAGCATGGTCAAGGCAAATCAGTCAGGGAGAAGAGAAAACAATCTAAGTATGGTAAGGTGATTAGTTTTGTGTTTGAACATGATGTGGAGGTAATTACTTATGTCCTTGCATGTTATCTATATCCACACATATATATCTCATTAGTTGGGAGTACCACACTTAATGATAAGAAGCAGAGATTTGACTAAGGCATTCACAGTGTATATCCTAAGGTAGAGTCACCTTGTTTTGGTCTGCATTTCTCCGTAGAGAAAGATCTGATCATGCAGTTCTAAAGAAAGGCTAATAGATGTATAAGGCATGCTATGATAAAGTATCAAGTGGTCTGGTGGTCTAAAAAGTTAGCACTCATGTGACAGAGGCAATACAGTCTGTTCCGGAGCCTAATTACACAAGTTTGAGTTTTGCGGAGGATGACATATATATAGATCAATAATACAAGCTCATCCGGAGGTCTTACATGCTCCAAGGTATCTCATGTTTGATCCGCATGCAGATAAGTTCCATTTTCTGGTGTCGTATCAAGTAGTTAAGTCTGTAAGTGAAGATTTGAGTATAACCGTTCCCCGGACACCTGGTTACCTTTGTCAAGCACTTGTATTCCTCTGAAATCATTAAGATAAAGATGTACAGATCTAGTAAGGAACACATAATGATGTTTAAGTTCATTCCTAAAAGGTTCAGGCCTTGTATTGCACCGCAACACTATATCTTGAGTTATGAAGTATCATATGTGGTCCAGAATGCTCTGTTTTCTATAGTTTGGTATGTTTCTTGTTTTGTTGATGTGTAGAGTGAGATGATACTTTAGCAATAAGGTGTATGAATGATTTTGATATCATGTATGATTGAATTCTTGATCCACATGAAGATTTTGGCTTTTCCCCAGTAGTATGAAGATGAACAGCTAGCAGTCCTGAGTAGTTTGAGCCGACAGGTTAAGTATCTGATATATGTGGAGGATCTTGATTAGTTTCCTTAACTCTGGAAGATATGGAAAGATGTGCCTTGATCCCTTTCATAAAGTTCTGAGGTCTGCAACAAGTTTTCCTACCATAATGTATGTATTGATCCTGACTTGTCAAGAGTTACATGTTTCATCCAATGTTGTTTATGATGCTGACCTAATCAGTGTTTTGAAGTGATGCAGAGGATATGTATAGAATACCAAGTTCATTTGTGAAGTGTGAATATGAGTGTGAAATAAGTAGAGCAGAATGCAAGATATGAAGTGCACACAATTAGTTTAAAGGCATCATTGAGTAGAATTTGTTAGGATTAAGGTGCCATCAACCTTGTAAATCCTATGTAATTAATTACTCCTAATATTGTTTGTAAATCACCCGTAAGGGATGAAAGGTTTCACCAGCAGCAATCTTGTTTCAACCATATGTTTATATCCGGTACATGATGCTCATTCATCAGTGACGGGGGATCATTCATCATTAGGTCACAAATCTGACAGTAGATATTTTGTCAGTTACATTGCCCTAGAAGGCAACCCCCTTTTATAAGGATATTTGTACTATATTTTTATCACATTGGAGAATAATAGGTAGCGTTGGATTGAAGATCGAAGGAGAGAGGAAGTGCATGTATTGTAATCTCATATTTGAAGATAATACAACTTGGATCCTCTTTTCTTGGTGGAGTTTTTTACTTGAAAGGGTTTTCTCCACGTTACATACTGTGTTATGTGTTCAGTTCTTAGTCCATGTTATTTAAGTGTAATGGGTTTTGATTTATGTTGCAATTTCCATTGATTCTACATTGTTTAGAGGATAATAATGTTTGAATCAGATTTTCATTGTGTGGTTTGCACCTTCATTTTTAATAGAATTAGAAGACTACATTTTCAGTATAAATCAAATGTTCTCTTTACAGCAGTCCACATATTTACTACCTTTCTAAATCTTATTGCAGTGAGAAGAATACTTAGGGAGTAGTAGCTTCCTTGGGTTGTAACCCTAAATTAAAGGTGTAACTGTTGTAAGCACAAATGTAGGGAGTAGTAGCTTCCTTGGGTTGTAGCCCTAAAACAAAGTTGTAATACTTTTTATTGTGAGCTAATCCTCACTGTGGTTTTTCTCTATTTTAGGGTTTTCCACATAAAAATATTGGTGTTATGGGTATGTCTAGGATCATGATGGGCCAAACTATACCTCTAAGTGGCAATGAAAATACAAAAAATCAGACTTAATCAAGTTCATGTGAAAATTTGAATGGATTATCGACACAATTTGAAAAATATGTAAAAACAAAATTTGTAGAGAATTGAATCTAGTTTATGGGCTACTATTTTTTTTTAAAACTAAATTTACTTAGTGAAAAATGAATATTTCAATGAACAACTATTAAATTTTTCAGAAAAAAATAAAAAGTGGGTGTCATTCTAGCCAACCTAACTATGAGCAAAAAAAGAAAATTGAAACTTTCAAAATAAGTAGAGGACTCATGCCCGGATGTGATGCATATTTTTTTGAAATTTTTTCCAATAAAATAATTAGTTATGATTTTTTACTATAACTTTTTTAAAAACTAAAAAGTAATTTTCCAGCCAACCTAACTCAATCAAAAAAATTGGAATTCCAATTTTTTTAAACCTATAGCCAACGAAGCATAGAGTGTGACGCATCTTTCAAATCTGAAAAAGGTGAAATGGTTTGAAAGTTATGGATTTTTTTCAATCAGTGTGTCCATCAAGATTTCAGACACACACTATATAGAAAATTATTAATAATTATTTAATAAAATGATAATCAAGAAAATCTTATATTTTAGAAAGCTGGCAATTTCTTCTATAAACCCTTTTCGTTTTATCAATTTTGCTTAAAAAGAAGTCGTCAGTATGAAGGGTGAAGTTCGAAGAAGAGAGTGAAACCAGTAAACATGTTAGAATTCAAAGAAAGTCAACTATGACAGTCCCAAGCCTAAATACAACACAAAACTGAAGAAAAATGGATATCTGTTATTTAAATAATGGATATCTATTTTGGGGAGTAGAAAAATAATTTCTAAGGTTCTAGAAACAGATATCCATTTCTGGAACCTTAGAAATCTCTCTCTCTCTCTCTCTCTCTCTCTCTCTCTCTCTATATATATATATATATATATATATATATCCATCTCTCTCTGACCTATCTACCTCCTAGTTAAATCCTTTTCCTAGATTTCATAGTTTTCCTTTTCTTTTTTGGACAATTTCTCTTTAGATGGAGAGAGAGAGATGGGTCGATAGAGAGAGCAAGATAGAGAGAGGGGGATAGATAGAAAGGTAGATAGAGGAGAGAGATAGAAAGAGAGTCCTAGTTTTCTTGTTTTCATTTCCTTCATCGATAAGGGAGAGGGAAAGATAGAGGGGAGAGATAAGGAGATGTAGGAATGATAGGGGGAGAGGCAAGAGATAGGGAGATAGAGAGAGATAGCAAGGTAGAGAGATATAGAGAGGAGATAGATAGGAAGAGATAGAGGAGACTGTAAGCACAAAAATCACGCACAGCCTCCACGAGGACCCCTATGATGATTTAAATCCTTGTCACGTACATGTAAGTGTGAAATAATGTCCTCTAAGCATCAAACCTCTTGATGATGTGTCTTCTTTCTTGTCTTGTGTTGTTTCCTCTTTGTTGTTTTCTCTCTCTCCCCATTTTTTATGCTTTTTGACACTTTTGTGACACTTGTCGATTTGCATTTTCTAAGCTTTTGACCTTGCTCCTAAGCCTTGTAAGTGTCTTGTAGGTGAGTTTTCACCTTTCCCCTATGTTTTTTGTCCTTTGCACCCCTTAGAAGCCTTCTAGAGGTCCCCCTATCCATCTCCCACTTTCAGTTTTTAGTTTCTCTCAACCAATCCATATCTCCCCCTATTATTTCTAGATCTTCCCTAGGAGATCCTGCAGGTGCAAGTGGAGATTTGGATTCTTGCACATGGCTGACCTATTTTGGGAGGCAGAACCCCTCCTTTTCCTTTCTCCTATCATCTCCCATCATACTTTTTCTCTAAAAACCTTGTCTTGCCAGGATCTCCCCCGGGCGACCCAGGGTCGCCCAGGGGTGACCCTACTGATGAAATGGGTGACCTTGTCGCATTTCCAACTGTAGAAAAACTTGAGTTTCTCACTCAATTTAGCTCTATTTTTGCCTATTTTTCTTCCAGTTCACATGATTTTTGATGCCTAATATGGAGTTGACTATTTCATGCACCCAAACATGCATAATTAACTCTATTTGATCTAAAATTAACAACAATCAATCTCGTGCATCCTCTCAACTCTAATTCCTCTTCAGTGATAAGCTATTTTTTGATTTATCACTCCATAGTTAGCTAAGTTCACTAGGTAATCAACCTTGTTAACTCTCCAATAAATCTTTGTTAACTCTTCAATCAAATTGAGTTAACTTTTCAATCAATTCCACTTTTCATGACCTCTTCCAACCTATAAATACCCGTCACCTCTTCATTATTTTCCAAGTTGAGCAAGTTGGAGAATACTCTTCTCATCTTCACAAGCTTTTTCAAGCTTCTTCACAGGCCTTTGAGCCTCTGTCTTCATTTCTTTCTTTAGTTTTTCCAAAACTTCAAAGCACTCATTGTTGCATAGCTTCCAATCTCTTCCACGGAGGTAAATTCATTGTGCACATAGCTCTTGCCAGTTGTTGCTCTCCAAATCAGCATTCTAATACTCTTACAAGACAAAGGTGCCTTTTGCTTTATTCATTGTTCAACCAAGCATTGTTACGATACTTCATTCAATGCCATTGTGCTCAACCAAAGCTCTCATTGAGCTCTTCGAAGATATAATAAGCTTCTTTTTGCTTCTTTGTGTTGTTTTGTTGTCAAGAGGTCTTCCCACTGCTTCAAAAGGACTTGTGGTTGCAAACATCAAGGATTTCTGAGGGTAGTGGAGTCACACAAATCTTCATTCTTTCAGGTTCCTTCATTGCTTTATTCAATTCATAGTAATTAGAAAACCAAAAATTGCTCTTGGGAATAGTAAATCTTTGCTTTTTTTCCTTGATAGATTAGATCTTGCATGTTAGAGTAATTGTTTTCATATTCCTAGATCTAGATTATTTGAAGAAGTGATTTCCTTTTCATAGATTAGATTACTTCAAAACAATCGAAAACCCAGAAACATAGATCAATCTTGCATTAGGAAAAGTCATATTAGCTTGCATTTCATATTTCAATTATTAGAATAGAAAAAGCATCTTTATTTCCATAAAATACTAAAAAAGTACAAAAAATAAGTTTGCATATCATTTAGTTTTGCATGCATATAGAAACCCTAGAAAAGATAGATAACTTGCAAACCCTTGATACCATCATGAGGTAAACACAGTCAAAATGATTCAATCAAACCCTTGATCACATCACAAGGTAAACACAAGTCAAAGAACAACTAAACCCTAGGTCAAAACCCTAAGTCTAGTTAAGGTTGGTCATCACACATTTACCTCTATCTTGGCTCACGAATGTGCTTGGGAATGAGAGGAGAGTGGGTGAGGACTATCCTCAACGAGATTGAGGAAATCAATCCATGACAACAACATGAGACATTTACTTTACCACAACAAGATCCATTTGTCCTCTTATTGATAGAAGAACATAGACAAATTGAAGTACAACGAGAACTCATTCAACGAATTGAGAGACAAGAGGACATAAACAAAAATAAATTGCTTACCCACACAAAGGTGGAATAGAAGAAACCCCAACAGGAGAAGAGAAACTAGTGACCCTTCGGGTCATAGGGTTATCTCTACAACAACTACCATTGAACAAAACATTCAACTTAGCACACAACAACAAAGGCCACAGAACTTACCGACCCACCTCTGCAAAGTCTAGCTCTCTAACGAGCCAGACCCCCACCGTGTCTCACCTCCTCTCGATTGGCTACTTCCATGAGAGCGAGAGTGACGTGGTAGATTGTCTTGTGGCAAGGAGGGAAGGGTCTGTGTGCGTGCCGAAATCTGACCCGACAACCCCATGCAACCAGAGTCACGATTTTGAGTGTACATATTTTGGTGAACCCAACGTGAAGGGCAAAGGCCCTTGGTTATGATTTTTGTGTTCCCATCGCTTGGATCTCATTATCATTATCACATACGATGTCAACTTCACCACATATTTTGGTGAACCTGACATGAAGAACAAATCCTTTTGGGATGGATTCTTTCACATTTTTATGCATTTCACAATGTTTCATGCAAAAATTCCAACAGAATGTCCCCTCAAGTAAAATTACAAATCCAAAAGGGATCCAAGAAAATCCCCACATCTTTAACCAAATCAAAACACAACATGTGGACATTCAATCTAAGATCCATCAAGTTGATCAACCCATATCAAGCCATAGAAAAATGGCCACTGAAATGGACAATGAAGTATGTTTTCAAGAGAAGAACTTACAAGAAGTTTAGGAGGTAAAAAATTACTCCACATAGTACATCAAGATAAAAAGTCCACAACATGTGAAATGTCATCAGAAAGAACAAATAGGGTCACTCAATCCCCAATGCATAGCAATCCATCTCAAGGTTGTAAAACTCAAAAAATGAAGGAAGCCTCACTCACAGACCTTATAGAAAGTTTGGTCCAATGAATCGAGACCCTCAAGGCTAGAAATATCAAACAAAATTGCCAAAACAAAATTGAGGAAAAACATAGGGCACAGGGGAATCATTTCATTGATGGAATCAAATCAAACCAAAGGGCAACACAAAATACCCCTCATCTAAACTCCCATTCGTATGACACACATAACAAAGCATTCAGGCCTCCCTTGCCCTCACAATCCAACACGACAAGTCTCAATCAAATAGGTGGGATTCCTATGATGCAAGATCAACCACAAATTATCCCACCCAATCTTCAAAACATAAACATGACGCAATCTAGTCATCCATCTTTTTCAAGATATCAACAATCTAGCATACCCTTTCAAAAAACACAACAAGCTCCACTTGAAGGGCTAATGTTTGGAGGAATAAAATTCTTTACCAATAACTCCCTCCTAGGAACATACCTCAAGTATTTAAAGAAGCCTCTTCACTACAACATTTGTCAAGTAATACCACCACGACCTCTCCCTAAGCTTCCAAAATTTAAAGGAGAGGGTGATCCCAACTCTTATATCAAGGCTTACATCATGGTAGTGCGAGAACTCCTTCCTTGGGATGGGGTGGTAGCCAAAAATTTTCCAAATACTTTAGAGGGTATCACTCTAAATTGGTACTATTGACTTATAGAAGCATCAATCCACTCTTTTGGACAACTCATCAATCAATTTGTGGCTGCCTTCGACATATTTACAAATTGGTCAAGACAACTGAATACGAGAATTTTTAACAATCAAACAAGAAGCCAATGAGTCAATTGCACATTTTATCACACGATGGAGGAAAGTTATCTATTCATCAACTAGCGCATCAAACATGGATCATAGAGAACTTTTTGATCTCTTCTTACATGCTCTCAATAATGACATACGAGAACAAGTTCAAAAACTCCCTTACAAATCATATGAAGAAGTACTCGAAAGTACCCTTAGAATCTACCAAGCCACTATTGATAGTGGAAAAAGGGAGTATGATTCCAATGGAAATTTGATAAACCATGATAGAAATAACAAATATTTGACAAATGATCAAGACATAGGTGGGTCAACAAACACCTCACCATCAGGGAACTACAATTATGACCACAATAGTCATACAAATTTGGGAAATGAAAATGTCAACAACTATCCCTTGAGAATCAACAAAAATTCATACAACAATCATCATAAACCTCGAGATCACAATCATGATAAATACTGCTCAATTCACAAGAGAAGGGGGCATGAGATCAAGTCATGTCGGGGGTACCATTGCTTCATATCAAACCTCCCAAAACATCAACAAAAAGCATTCATGGACACATTCTCACAAGCTGAAGAACATAGTCCCAACACATTTGATCAAAACACCTTAGGCCTTGTGGAATTAGATAAAGATCAATAAATTCGTGTCACTGAATTACTAGATGACACCTCCAACGACTCAAATTTTTCTCACATGATAGAACTTATCAAGAGTTCTCCTACACACAAGAACACTTTCCTCAAAGCCTTAAATCTAGGCCACCTAGTTCAAAACACTCCAAGTGAAAAGTATTCTTCTTCGACATTTGATTTTGAAAATTTACCCTTAGACAATGACATAGCTAAACAGGGTGATCTCCCCCTCAATATGATAGTCCAAGTTCAAGATTGTTCCATTAAACATGTAATGATTGATGATGGGTCTGCAATCAACATGATCTCCTTTTCACTTCTTCAAAGAATAGGTTATGATGAAACTCAAATCACAAAACAAACTTCCATCCTTAGAATTCATGATAACCAAAACATTCAAACCATGGGTAAGATCAATCTTCAAATCACATTGAGTCCCAAAACCCTCCCAACTAAATTTTATGTCATAAACAAAGAAACCACTTACAGTATGATCTTAGGAAGACCTTGGATCCATAGGATGAGGGCTATTCCCTCCACATTATTTCAAGAATTACACTTCTCGTACATGGGACAAACCCATGTCATCAAAGGAGATCCTAATCCTTTCAGCCTTTATAGAGTTGAACAAGTCAAAAAGAAGGGAAAGACCATGGAAACCACTAGTGACCGAAAAATTAACACTTTTGAAAAATGAGAGACATCAAAACAAATTGCAAACATGGCTAAGACCTTAAAATGTATAGGAAAGGGGGCTATAGGAGAATTCCCCTTCGATCCCCACTCAACAAAGTCTTATGCTCCATTCAACTTAGTGGCCATTCCAATCGATCCAAACAAACACATTCATATGATTGAAATCATGAATAAATAAGAAGAACCAAAGCTCACACAGAAACTAGGAGAGTTAACACTAACTCCAATTGCCCCTCAAAATTTTAAAAACAAACCTGAGAACTTAACAAGAATAGAAAACAATAAAGCTAGGGGGTAGTGATAACTTTAAGAAACCCCTCCTGAAAAAAGATATACAATCCTGGCGAATCTTCCATTTTTTGGAAAAAAATAGTAATTTCTATTGGCAAATCTTTCCTTTTTTTGAAAAAAATATTTAATTTTATTGGTGAATTTTTTAAATCACTAGAAATTTGTAGAAAATCATGGCGAATCTTGATAAAAAATAGGAAAATGCATTAATTACCATGGTGAATCCTTCCTAAAAAATAAATTAAGTTCCTATGGAAAAGTAAAGGTATGAAGGTGGCAATGATTGACTAGTTTAAGGTGTAGTGCTTGTGTCTATAATTCCTTAATATTTTAAATCAAACATTGAATATTTTAAATTGGCCCTAAATTATTTTTCACCACCATTGATTTTATTTATAATCTAATGGTTTGGGTTCTATTCCATGGACCAAAATGTACCCACGGAGCTCAAATGCCCATGGGGCCCAAAATTGCATTTGGGACGTTGATCTTAATGGAGATCAACGACCCAAATGCAATTTTGGGCCTCATGGGCATTGGAGCTCTATGGGTACATTTTGGCCCATGGAATTTAACCCTATTTGTTAGATTATAAATTGAGACCAACGTCCTAAATACAATTTTGGGCTCGATGGGCATTAGAGCTCCATCGGTATTAACCCATGGAATGCAACCACAGTTGTTAGATTATAAATAAAATCAATGATGGTGATTAAAAATTGGTGATATGGCCCTAAAGTAAAAAATAATTATATAATATTATTGGTGCATTAATTTCATTTTCCATTAAAACTTTTAAAATTTAGATGAATCTGATCTAATTAGGTAACGAATATTGTGGCAAATTTTTAAGTTTAAAATTTTAATAAAATAAATATTCTAGCGATTTTTTTTTGTTTTTTTTGCTTGGTAAAAGGCCTTAGCCATACAATTTTATTTATTTTTAAACCTAATTATAGACCAACTCACTAGGAGCACTGGGAGGAAAGAGTCAGCCAGAGAAAACCTCTCGGTATTACTCCAAAATTAAAAGAAATAGATATAATATTACAATCACCCTTGTTTCAAGATAATAGGGTAGTTTCATATACATTACATATAATGCTAAGTGAGGATCATATGGATTTGCCAGTGTGCTCCCTGTTTAAATTCATGTTATCTGCAGGGACCTTTAACTAAAACTTATCCACCCGGGGATATGTTGCATTGGAGATATTATTTATCTCTTTCTGAAGTGCCTACTCCCACTTACTGTTCTACTGCCATTGGTTTATCTTCATATATCTAATTCTGTTCTTTATTGCCCTTCATCGACACCATTCCCTCTTGACCTATACCACACATATCACTACAATATACACTTCCACACAAGACAACTTGTTAAAGTGTTAGCATAAACCTCATAAAATTCCTTTGGTATTCTTTAAGTTGACCCTATCAATTCCATAATCAAAACATTTGCGTATACTACAGCAAACCATAATTCATATCAATCTACTGCAACAGTTATCAAATGACATGCCACACTAAATGATTCAAAAATTGAGGTTAATGCTAACATTTAACTTCCATTTTAAACTCTATTTCATAATTTCCTGCATTATTTAGCCAGGGTACAGAAAAAGAAACAGATATACTCAATCTTGTCATAACATCATTATGCAGCATTGTGTTGCATCAGCATTTAAGTGCATACATACATGCCTATGCATACTTACATGTATATGCATATTTATAGTTTGATTTACATTGTTTGTACTTGTATAAGTATATATACACACATATATATGGATACAGATGTATGTATAAACTTTCTAAATTAAATTGTCCCTTGACTATTTAGATATTTAGCCCATTTAATCCTTACATACTTGACAAAGACAGATTTTAAACCATTGCTTAGACCTTTCAATATCTTTCTAATCCAAGATCCATTTTGTTGTTTCATGCCAATAAAACATGTGTGTGTGTGTGTGTGTGTGTGTGTGTGTGTGTGTGTGTGTGACTCAAGTCTATATAGATATATACATGTTAATACAGACATATGTATGAATACTCAAATCAAATTCAATTAATCAAATGACCTGAGCTTCATCACTTGAAAAGCTCTTAATCAATCATCCATGATCATAGATGAGCAATCATTAAAACATATTCAGAGTAGAATTGACTGCTTCTAGAAATATGAAACAGCTTAATGTTGGTCTCCATTACTCTACTTGAGATACCATCTGTATCCAGTCCCAAAGAATGTTTTGTATTTAAAGATAGACGAGGTTGCTGGCAAGTGCTAGACTATTCTAGATCTTTCCTTTACCCTCTACCAAGTAAATATGACTGTAATCACCAAATAATGATAAGAAAGCATGTATGGACGCCATGATCCTTAAGGTGGAAAGAATAAAGTGTGACAAGGCTCACGTGGATATGAAAGGTCTAAGTATATATAGATTCTAATAGAGCATATATAATCCTTCCTACTACAAAGTTTTATGTTTATATTTACCTAGGGTATTATATATACAAACATACACTCGTAAAATTACTTATGGTCATATATGCCAATATCCATAAATATGTGCACATATATATGCTTGCATATACAAAAGCCATTGTAAGTATAAACATATCAGCATATATGATAAAGGGGTTAGCAAATATGCTAATGCTAATATTTGCATAAGGAGGTATATATGTACAACCATACATACGTATAAATATTTATAGATATATATGGGAATATCTAAATTTGTATGTGTATACATGTATATCCATAAATATGTAAACGTATATATGTATATACATTCATCTATGCAAATATAAACATTCAAACATATATGTATAGGAAAGTCTATATCAAAGACTAAACCTGGAGTGTAATATTTGGAGATAAACTAGACTTTTCATGGAGGTGTGAATATACTTTATATTTCTACCCCATCAGCACCCTGGTTTGCCAGTTCATCAGCCAGTTTGTTGCCCTCTCGGTAGATGTGATTGATGGTAACTTCCTCAAATAAATCAAGGAGCTCTATTGCTCTTTCCAACTTAGAGTGCAACTTCCAGTTAGGAGTTTTTTCTGTCCTAAGGGCATTTATTATTAATAAGGAGTCACCTTCAATTGCTACCTTTTTAAGATGTAACTTTTGACATAGCAAAAGTACTTCCACAAGAGCAGTAATTTCTGCTATGTTATTTGTTACCATGGTGATGGGCTTGGCATATTTTGCACAAATTTCCCCATTGGAATCCTGGATGATACCCTCTATTCCAGCACCCCCGGATTTCCTCTAGATGCTCCATCAAAGGTGAGTTTGTGCCATCCTACATCAGGCCTGGACCATTGGCATAGATCCCTCTTAGTTTGCTTGTTATTAGATTTATTGTAATAATGAGGAGAAATGGACAATCCAAACCAATTCTTCCTCATATTACTGTCCCAAAACGTAAACTAGGCATTATTTAAATTTCCATTTCTTAGTCTATTATTCACTATCTCAACTATGGATGCTTCAATTTTGTTAAGCAAGTTTTTGAGATCCATACTTTTTTCCTTGAAATATACATCTGTTTCATTCTTTCCATATTTCCCAGGTTAGTATGGATGGAGCAATCTTCCACATGCACCTAAAAAGACTCTTGTGACACAGATCAGGCCAACACTTTAGATTATCTAGCAGATTATTAGGCAATGCTGATGACCAGCCCAGCTTATTACATAACCATTGCCAACATGAATAAGAGAAGGGGCATTCGAGAAGTAAGTGATCCACAAATTCCTCATTTTGTTCACATAATACACATTTGGAGGGTCCTTCAAACCCAATCATTTTAAACCAATCAGCCGTAAGGATTCTGCCTTGCATGGCTGTCCAAAGAAACAAACCTACTTTTGGGAAGCATACCTTATCCCAACATAGATGGTTGGGCATTTCAGACTTTGACCAGTTTAGATTTTTGACTAACTGTACATACCCATCTTTAGTATTATAATCCCTAGATTTGGCTCCCATCCAAATCAATCTATCAGTTCTTAGTTTTGGAGTAATATCCCTTTCCTTTAAGATCTTTTGTAATTCTTTTATCTCACTCTTTGGAACAGGCAGATTCTCAAAGGGTTTCCAAGACCATCCTACAAAGGGGGTGGTTTCTGGGAACACCATATAATCCTTCACTTGACGACCCCAGTTATTTTCAAGGAAGTCTCTAATGTTTGCAAGGTTTGGATTGTTACAAATAGCGGGATATCCCCACAGGAGTCAGTCCAAAAGTGAGCCTTATCACCAACGTGGATATCCCAAGTTCGCTGATCCTTAATTATGTCTTGACATTCATTGATAAAATTCCAGATCCTTGAGCCTCTTGGAGGAGTTGTTGTCCTAAAGAGGCAATCAGGAGATTCATTATTGAGATATTTCCTCTTTAATATTCTAGTCCATTTATTATTGGATTCTTATATAGCTTCCACACTAGTTTAGCACCCAGAGCCCTATTCTAATCTTTTAGAGTCTTGAAGCCTACACCTCCAAAGTCTTTAGGTCTACAGAGCTTGTCCCAACTAATAAGTGCCAACTTTTTCTTATTAGAGGTACCTTGCTAAAAGAAATTATGCAGCTTCTTTTTCATATTAGTTTTAGTTTCTTGAGACATGGAGAGGCATGACATTTGATAGATTGGTAGGGCTTCAAAGACAAATTTTAGCATGGTTGTTTTCCCTACTGATGTCAACCATTTGCCTTTCCAACCATTAATTCTTTTCTCCATCTTTTCCTCAAGAGGTTTCCATAATCTGTTTGACCTTAGCCCTTTATCTAATGGAATTCCTAGATATTTACTAGGAAGCAAACCTTTTTTGTAACCTAGGATGTTGCAAATTGCTGCCTCTCCCCTACTATCCACATGGAAGAAGAAGATTTTTGATTTATCCTTATTGACTGCTTGCCTAGAAGCTTTGGCATAATTGGTCAATATCTCATTGAACTTCCTAGCTTCCTTCCTAGACCCCTTACTGGCTAGAAATGTGTCATCAACAAATTGCTGATGAGTTGTATTAGTGATACCATTTGTGATCTTTATCCCAGTGATTGAGTTCATATTCTGTGCTTTTGTTATAGCTCTTCCTAATGTCTCGGCCATAATGATATAGAGGAAAGGTGATAATGGATTACCTTGCCTAGGGCCTCTAGAGGGGCTGAAGTATCCTTCAGGTGACCCATTTACTAAAATAGAGAATTTTGGGGTAGATATACATGTGAAAGTCAATTTGATCCAATGTCTAGAGAAGCCAAATGCTTCCAAATCCTTACATAGGTGCCTCCAGTTGACCTTGTCATAAGCTTTTTTGATATCTAATTTTATTAACATACTAGGGTCTAAATTGTTCTGGATAGAGTGTATTCCTTCTTGAATGATTATTACCCCATCATAAATTGATCTTTCCGAAACAAACCCAGTTTGTTCTTCTGATATTAATAAGGGGAGAAGTGGTTTAATTCTGTTGACCCATAGTTTGGAGAAGATCTTATAAATTGTATTGCATAGAGATATTGGTCTGAAGTCCTCCGAGCTTTCAACATTTTCTATTTTAGGTATCAAAGCTATAAATGTGCTATTTATTTCACTTAAGATGTTGCCAGAATTTCTCATACTTTCTAAAGCACTTGTTAACTTAACTCCTAAAAATGGCCAACATTTTTTAAAGAAGACTGCAGTGAAGCCAACTGGGTCCGGAGCTTTGTCTGGATGAAGTTGATTTAGTGGCACTTCAACTTCTGACAAGGTAAATTTCTAATTTAATTTTTTATTATATTCATTAGTTATGATTTTGGGAATACAACTCAGCAAGTCTTGCTATGAATTAAGGTATGATCCCATAATCATTTAGCATATTTTCAAAATAACTATCTTTGAGGAAACAATACTAGGATCTGTTTGTACAATGCCATTAGAGTCTTTAATACTAGAAATTTTGTTAATAGACCTTCTAAGTTTAGTGCTATTATGGAAAAATTTGGTATTCCTATCTCCCTCAGCCAGCCATACCTCTCTTCATTTTTGTTTCCAATATGTTTCTGCTTTGGATAGGAGTTCTTAATACTTACCAAGCAGCTCATTTTCATTCATGTAACTTTCCTGATTCATACCATGTTCCATGACCATCTGATTTAGTGCATTGATTTCTTCTTCTATGCACTCTTTTTCTCTAAATATATTTTTGAAATGACTATGATTCCATTGAAGGATCTTCTGTTTAATTCTCTTTAATTTGGTGTTAAAATAGTACATCTTAGATCCTTCCATTACTTCCTCCTTCCACCACTTTTCTACTAAGGCCAAGAAATCTAGATCTTGTAGCCACATCCTTTCAAACTTAAACAGACATTTTTTTGTCTTAGTTTCTTCCTCAATTGACAAGGCTACCAGGAAATGATCAGAACCTCCATTTGGCAGTATAGAGGCAGACAAGTTACCTGGAAAAGCCCCTAAATTTCCTCTAAAGAAAAACCTATCTAATTTTTCTTCTATGTTGCTAAAACTAGACCTCCGATTATTCCAGGTATAATTGCCATTGTTTACTGTGATTTCCATCAGATTCAGGGTATGTACCCAATTTATGAAATCTAATTGTGATTGTGACTATACAGATGAACCTCCTCTCTTCTCATGACTGTAGAGTATGACATTGTAATCTCCTCCTATGATGACTGATTCATCAGGATAGTTATTGAGAAATGTACTCATTTCCATCCATAGCTCTGTTTTTAGAGAGGGGGTTGGACCATAAATGTTTAGAAGTAGGAAGGATATGTTGTTACATACACTCTTCACCCATCCCCCTTGCCAGTTCTTGTTATTGGCTATATTCTCATAAGACACTTTTCTAGGATCCCAGATGATAGCAAGTCCCCCTGAAGCCCCTTCAGCTAGCCTGCTATGGATCTTACATATACCCAAGCTTCTACTGAATAAGGATATATCTTCCTAACTCAGCTTAGTTTCTTGAATCATTACAAGTTCTGCTTGAAAAGTATTTAATGCGCGCTTTAGTAAGCACTTTTTGTTAGGGGCATTAATGCCCCTAACATTCCAAGTGATAACCTTCATTTCCCCATGGGAAGGCTCTTCCCCTTCCCAGCTTGCAAAAGTGATGTGATTTTAAGTTGATCCTCTGCTGACCCAGCTTGATTCAGTAGTATTGTACTAGTCTTCCTTCCTCTTTTCTTAGGATTTTTGCCACAATCTAGACAGGTTTTGTTTGCGTAGCATGATTCCAAACCCAATTTTACTGTTGTATTCTCTGACTCCAGAATAGGAGGGTCTTCTTCAGAGCAAATTTTTTTTGCATTTTCTATCCTTTCAATCTCATTAAGTTTAGCAGTGGTTTCTGGTTGTTCCTCATGAAAGATGATGCCTGGTTCAATTTCATCTTAAAGTGTATCCATTGCGTCCAACTCCATGATTTGAGAAATAAGAGCTTGCTTTTCTTTGTTTATTTCCTCCATATTGATAAAGTCAAGTAATGTTCCTTCAATTAGGTTTTCTAATACTTCATTGCATGCCCTCACAACTTTAGGGTTTAAGTCCTCACATCAACCATCCTTTTTCAATGTGATTGTGGTAAGGTCTGTAGTAGCAACTGTATATTACTTAAGATATGTCCTATTTTTAGAATGGATGTTGTCTCCCATAATAGGATTTAGGTCACATTATGGGGGAGCTGAGCTCTTTTGTCCCTCCTTATCCTTGGTGCACATATTACTCTCTCGTATCCCAACACCCTCATTAGTGTTGATTGACTGCAAAGGGTTTACTCTAATGGAATCTGACATATTTCCTTTGTCAGCATCTATGTTGCAATTTGAAGCTAAAGCAGTAATTAATTCTTTATCCTTTTCTATGCTACTAGTATTACTCTTTGCAATTCCATCCCCTTTTACATAGACTAAGACCTTAGGATCTAATTCTTTATCACCATCGTTTCTAGTATCAATTATGGATCCTCTATTTATCTCAGTATTGAAGACAAGCTGCAATTACTCACAGCAGGCAAGGCAATGTTATCAAGTGGTGTCTCCTCATTCCCCATGGTCTTATTGCCCTCATCCTTCCAACTTTCCCTGATGTTGAAGTCACCCAATAAGGGGATTGCTATGTTGTTTTTTTCCAAAATTTCCCCTTCCTCCACTCCTATCTCATCTATGAGGCTGAGAGCTAAGGCTGACTGAGGTATAGGGATGGGACTGCTAATAGGGATGGGTTCCTGGTCAAGATCTATAAGTGGGAGGTCTATTAGATCTAAGCTTATATTTACCTCTTGATGATCAAGGTTTAGCAGGGTCTATTTGGTTTACAGTAAACCCCCCAGTCACATTATTAAGAGTGACTACAAAATTATCAGCTGGCTAAGAAATATTCCCAGCCATCATGCATTTTTCTATAACATCCATAACCTTTGCAAAACTTAGTTTGCCCTCTTTATCTAGGGCTGAATTAGCTTTGACATAAACATGATAAATTTGAGGTTTAATGACATAGGTGGAATGGTTTGTAATTAATTGTATGGGCCAGAGGGCTTTAGTATTTAAACCCATCTTAACAAGCAGCTTAACATTGGAGGATTTCAAAAAATCTACTTCAAGGCCTGCGAATCCTCCTAAACAATCCCCAATTTTCATAAGTATGCAACTATGCATTAGCTCTACAGGCATATTGGGTAAATTAAACCATTTAACAATTTTAATGTTATCCACATCTTTAGGATTAAAGCGTGGTTTCCAGTCCAAAAAATTAACGTAATGCCCCTTAAATTGCAAGTGATTATCAGATAGAAGCTTGTATTTTAAATCCTTATTATTACAATCAATGTAAAGGAAATCTTCAAGAAGATTGGTTATACTTACCTAGCCCCTGAAATTTTCTTCAAACCCCTACACAATGTCGCTCATTGGAAGCCCAAATCCGCTCCATTTTGCAAATAGCCCATATTCTCTACAATGTTCCCACATACCATCGATGAAGATGTTCTTTAAATTCGCATGGATGGGTGCTTCCTTGATGGCTGGAGGGATAGGGTTTCGTTGAGGCCGTGTTACAGGTGGTGGTCAAAAATGAGGGATAGGGTTTTTGGCACTAAGCTCTGCTTGCTTTTGGTGTTTAAAAACAATGTGATTCATGTTCATAGGTGGAGGATTTTTGGGTGGCATCTGGCTAGAAGCCCTCAAAAGCTTAGATTCAGGAGGTGGGTGAATAGGGTTAGTGTGATGCCCTAGCTTCACACGGTTAGCCCCTGTTGCAAATCTTAAAGAATTCAAAATGGGGATCACCCATAAATTCTTACCGAGGGTATCCATCACTGTTGTGCCTCTATTCTCTTTCATGGTCTGTCGCTCCTTACGATTCCTAACCGTCTGCCACAAGTTATCTCCATTCTCTGTTGTGATAATCATATTGCTAGGGTTTCCATGAAATCTACCTGCTCTTGGATAGACCTCGCATGATTTTTATGTAACAGAGGATGGACAGTGTGCTGGAACCCTAGCCGTGTAACTTGAATTGGTCCTGCTCAGTTTAGGATTCTCCTTCCCCAACCCTTTTTCCTTAACATGTATTCTATTAGCTCCACTGGCGAAAGGAGGTAGGGAGGATAAGATGTTGAATCTATTCGCCAAGCTCCCATGGTTGGAATGAGCCACGGAGGACGAATAAAAATTTCCATGTTTCACTGTTTTTTGAATGTAAGGCTTCGCATTTCGCACACTTTGCATATTTTGCACTTTCTGCAGAGCTATTTTTTTAACATTTTAGAAATAAATATTCTGGTGATTTAACTAGGACTAAAATAAAATTTTGTAAAAATGTGGTGATTCAGGTCACCTTATAGCTTGCATTATTAGCCAAATTTTGAATCACCAATTTCGACTATTAGCCAATTGGCGAATATTAGCCACTAAAAAAATCACTGCTATGGGGCAAATCATCAAACAATGAAACATTTGAGTACATGAAACTCCTCACTAAATACAAAGACATTTTTACACCAAGTCTTCGAGTGTCCTTGCAAATACTTTCAAGAAAAGTTCAGACCAAATTGGATAGCTCCACACATAGTTAAGGAAGACATAAAAAAAACAACACTACCTCTTGTGCATTATGAAGGAGAAGAGTTCAACATCTCAAAACACCAAAAAAAATCATAAAACATAAAAACACAAAAAAATTATAAAAATCAAAATGTCTAAAAGAATTTGTTTCTTGCATTTCAGTTTCATTCTATTCATCTTGCATTACAGTGAATGACTTTCTCTTGTATTATTTTCATTTCAGTAAGGAGTCTAAGGTTGCATAGATATACGTCATCCTTTCAGGACCTAGAAATTCCTCATTTTCATAATCACCATTATCCCCTTTTCATTCCCAGTGATTCTAATCAAAGCCTAGCTCTTAGCTTTACACTGATCCCAGTCTTAATAAGTCAAGATGTTAGGTCTAAGAAAAGTCAATATACAAACCTACAGTGTTCAAAGGAAGCTTGCAAGTAGACCTTCCCAATTCTTCCCTAGTAGTAGAGAAGTCCATCCAGATTACAAAAACTTTAGGTGGTGCTCAGTCCCTTATCTTTGCTGGCCAAAAACCTCAAGACGATCAAAACTCTAAAGGAAGCAATCTAAAATTTGAGTGAATAAAAAAATGAGTGATCAAAATAAGAGTGTCAAAAAGTGAGAGTTGAGAGACCAAAATATTGCATATCAAAGTTTCGAAAGCATTCATTTCTTGAAAAGTCAAAATCCAAAAAAATGAGAAAATCCAAGTGAGGAATTCTAGAAAATACAAAAAAGTAAAAAAGCAAAAAAAGAGACAAAAAAAGAGTGAGAGATAATATTTTTGAATCTCCGTACTCCTAGGTGGAGATCAGTCTAAGCTCGAAGCCTAAAGGGTGACATTCTAATAGAGAAAATAAAAGAGAAATGTACAAAGCACACACATGCACTAGCTAAGCAAAATCGAGAGTCTAGTAGTCTCTAGGATCATCTCCTATCTAGGGACCCTTGTTCTTTCCTAGTTATCCTTTACCCTAAGTCTATCTTGCTTTCCATCTATGATCGAAGTCTAGTGAACATCAATAAAATTTATTACTTGTCTAAGTTGAAATCTTGTCAAATTGTCTTATCTAGAAAGGATCAATGTTTAGCCTTTAGAAAAGCCCAAATTCAGAAGCACTCCATTTCACACCCACTCCCCACTTGAGTTCTAAATCCCATCTCACAGCCTTGAATAGGTCTCTTATATTAGGACAACTTGCAATCCCCTGGATTGAAAATCATATTAAAGAGCAGTTATATTGTTTGTTCCACATTGCATTCATATCAAAGTCAGAAGAAGAGTCCCAAATCAATGAAGTCAATGTCATAACTCATGACATTTTGTAGAAGTAAAAGTTTCATTTCAAGCATCCCTTGTGTTCTTGTATCTGCATATCATCACCTGCATTCATATATATATTCTAAAAAGACAAAAACAAATTGCATCATCCATATGTGATCATCCTAGGTATGCATTCTCGTAAGAAAAATAAAATCTCTATCCAACCATATGCACAAAAGGGAAAGTGAAGTACAAGGTGTCAACTAAATCTATGTATGGATCTCGTCAAATCAGGTCTTGTAACATTAAAGTGTAAAACAATGTCTGAGCACAAGTCACTCCAACAAATCAAAAGAACAATATTGTGTAATCAAGTACACAAGTATCCCCATGCAAGGGGGCAAGGGTAGAGATCCCTTCATTAAGTATAGGACTTCCAAAGACCTCAAGGAGTCTCAAGGTCAAACCTCTGCAAAATCTCCACAAAAACCATAAAAATTAGAAAAACCAAAAAAACATAAAAAAAAATTGTAAACCATAAAAAAATCCCTAAAAATTAAATATGTTCTTCAAAATCTGCAATAAAAGGAGAATATGTTCTCCTCCTCTCTAGCTTATTATGTGTTCTATTTATTTTATGCATCTCTCATGCATTCATTTTGCATGCATTCATTCCTACAGGTCCAAACCGACAAAGGCAAACAACTAGTCGAACTCGAACGTTCCATGGTAAGTTCGTCATTTCAGTTTTCATTATTCGTTTTGATACATTTAAATGCTAGACTAATACTAGTTATTGCAGGTACAATTGTGGGACAATCTGTTGGGAATTAAGGTGTCTCAACCTTGGTAATTTCTTGTATTATTTCATTGTATTTTTTTATTTATTGCCTATTGTATAATTTGGATGCAAATCCTATGTTGTCATATTGTGGGAGTTGGCATGGTGATGTGTCATCCTACATGCCATATGACCACATGTAAATTTGTCCACACATGAGGAGATAGGTGTCCCACTTAGTGGTAGTAATATTTTTCCATGTGTCGGCATCTTGGAATGTGTGTAAAGGAATATTGACTAAAACGGTCATGACAAATTCCTATAACAAAGATATGACATGTAAGAGTCAGAAATAGAAGATCCTATGACAGGTATGGACATGTGTCGAGAAGCATCTTTGAAAAATGCATCTTTGGGCACCCCAAAGTGGACTATGACATGTTGTAAGAGAATATGCTATTTATAGCCTGTGTATGATAGATTCTCTTATAGCTGTAAGTTATGACAGCTATGACAGATTTTATGATGGTTGTAAGAGTCGTAAGAGCATCTGTCATAGCCCATTTTAGAAATAGGTGACCTCCTTGGGATGGGGTTAATTGGCAAGTGTCAGAAGCATCCTATAGTGTTGGACAAGTGTCCATAGGCGTCAGTTTTGGGCCATGAGGCCATGTTGGACGCCCATCTCAATGTGGAGCCATTTTGCCTTGTATTCTCTTTATAAATAGGTGCTTTGGAGAGGAGAAGTACTACAAGTTTGACAGGTACTATTGTGCTACCGAAACATCTCTAGATACGAGTGTCAAAGACTCCTATAAGAGCATTGGCTCTATGATTTTATTGTAACCTTCTTTGTTTATGGAATACATTTGAGCTATGTTTTGTAGTGTGAGGTTTTTCACCCGTAAGGGTTTTCCCCACGTATATCTTGTGTCTTTCTTCTTCTGTCTTACATTCTTGTGTATGTGTTTGTTGCAATATCTCTATTGGTGGGTTAACATAATCTATAATTGTAAATATAAAATTGAATTTGCACTCTCCACCCCTCATTAAATTAGTGTAGGAAACGTTTTCCTCACACCTAGCTTCCTTTTAGTTGGTATTAGAGCCTGCCCAATTTTGATTCTAGCTGTTGGGTAGGAGTTTTTTGAACTAATCTTAGGTTGAGTGGGAGTTTGTGTACAGTATTATGTATCTTGTTGTAGGAAGGAGATGGTAACCACATCCGGAAGATTAGATGTGGAGAAATTTAATGGCACTAATTTCGAGTTGTGGAAACTCAAGATGGAAGACCTACTTGTTGATCTTGACCTATGAGAAATTGCATCCAGTGTAAAACCTACAGCAATGTCACAAGATGATTGGGACATCAAAGATCAGAAGGCTAAGGGTCTTAGAAGACTCTATTTAGATGACTATGTCATGTTGAATGTCCATGAGGAGAAGAGCACGAAAGACCTTTGGAAGAAGCTGGGTGATGTTTATCAGGCCAAGTCCTTGGTGAACAAGCTTTTTCTAAAAAAGAAGTTGTTTGCTCTGAAGATGGAAGATGGAGGATCTGTTGCAAACCAAATGAATGCTTTCAGCATGATCATTACACAGTTGAGATTTGTGGGTGTGAAAATGGAGGAGGAGAATCAGTGTATGACCCTGTTTTGTTCTTTGCCAGATTCGTGGGATCATCTTGTCATGGCTATATGAAGAGACGTGGAGAAAGTCTTCTGAGGCAACCAAAGAGGCTCTTGCGGTTTGTGGAAGACCCAAAGAGAAAGGGGAGAAGAAGGACAAGAAAGGTGAAAAGGGAAGATCCAAATCCTGTGGGAGATCCAAATCTCCTAGAAAGTCCAAGGCCCTCTGTTGGAACTATGGGAAAACTGGGCATTTCTGAAAGGAATGCAAAGAGGAGAAGAAAAAGAAGAAGAAGAATGCTCCTGATTCAGATTCTAGCATGTCACAAGATGATGGTGATGCCTTCATCACAGCCCTGGCCACCCATGCATTTGATGATGTGTGGTTGATTGATTCTGGTACCTCATTCCACATGACCTTGGTTTACAAAATATGAAGAGTTCGATGGTGGAAGAGTGTACCTGGGTCATGATTCTCATCTGAAGACTGTTGGTCATGGAAGAGTCTCAATCTAATTCCTTGATGGATGAGTGAAGGGGATCACTAGGGTTATGCACATCCCAGGCCTAGCACGGAACCTGCTTACTATAAGTATGTTGAATGATGCATGTGTCCAGGTTGTCTTTTTGAAGGATGGATGCAAGATGACTAGAGGATCTATGGTGCTTGCGAAGGGTACTTGGAGAGGTACTCTATTTCAGCTGGATGCATGCACTTCACAATGTAATAGTTCTTTTGACTCAAAGAGGAGAGCTACAGTCACTTTATCCCCACCATCTGAACGAGTAGTGAAGAAATCTGTTGTAACACTTTCTGATAGTAGTGCACATGATTTGGAAGTTAAACTTCCTGTTGAAAAGACTATGTTATAGCATTTGAGATATGGCCACATCAGTGAGAAGGATCTTAGAGCCCTGAAAAATAAAAACCTCGTTGAGGGGTTAAATGATTGTAATCTCAAGTTTGACTTTTGCGAACATTGTGTATATGGAAAGCAAAACCGTGTTTAGTTTTACTCTAGTTCTCACAAGTCTTTTGGTGTATTGGATCTTATTCATTCTGATGTGTTTAGTCCTGTTAATGTTCCTTCAATTTCCAAATCTATATATTTTGTATCTTTCATAGATGATTACAATAGAAGAACATGGGTTTATTTTATCAGAAGCAAGACTGAAGTCTTTAGTTAGTTTAAAGAGTTTAAAGCCTTTGCTGAAAATTAGACTAGTAAAAAGATTAAGTGTTTGAGAACTGACAACGGTGGTGAGTTTTGTTCGACAGAGTTCGATAAGTTCTGTAAAGAGAAAGGGATTGAACGACATAATACAACTCCATACACCCCACAACAAAATGGAGTTGCTGAGAGGATGAACAAGACACTGATGGAGAAGGCTAGGAGTATGCTTAGTGGAGAAAGCCTTGAACGAAAGTTTTGGGCTGAAGCCATTGCCACTGCTTGCTACCTAGTAAATAGGTCTCCTACATCAGCTCTTGTTGGTAAGACACCTATGGAGGTGTGGTCTGGTAAGAATCCCTCAGTTAGACATCTTCATGTTTTTGGTTGAGGCATATGCACATGTGCCTAGGGAGAAACAGTCTAAATTGGAGAACAAGGTTGTTATGGCTAAGGTGTCGGTGTGAAAGGATACAAGCTTTGGGATCTTGTGGCTGAAAAAGTGTTGTATAGCAGAAGTGTTATCTTTAGAGAGCTAACACCTTCTTCCATTGTTCTACAGCTAGAACAGACAGAAAAGAAAGACAATGTAGTTTAGTTTCCTTCTACCCCTGAGAAGACTGAATAGACAGACCCTATGAGACCTAATGATGAGGAGAGATTTAGCAGCTCTGAAATCTCAGAAGAAGAAGTAGAACCTCAACCTTAGCCATTGAGGAGGTCTACACAAATGAGAAAGCAACCTGATAGGTTTGGTTATTCATTACTTGATTCTAGTTGTGCTTTTTCTTTACTTACTAACACTGATGAGCCTAGAACTGTGAAAGAGGCTATGGGCATGAAAGATGATATGGCCTCTTTGGAAAAGAATAAAACATGGGACTTGGTGCCTTTTCCTGATGGACGGAAACCCATTGGATGTAAATGGGTGTTCAATAAGAAATTTGGTGCAAATGGCAGTGTTGAAAAGTACAAGGCTAGATTGGTTGCGAAGGGATTATCACAAGTGGAGGGAATTGATTATGGTGAAATTTTGTCTCCTGTTGCAAAGCTGACATCCATTCAATTTTTGTTATCTCTTGCAGCTGCTTATGACTTAGAGGTAGAACAGATGGATGTGAAGACAACTTTCCTTCATGGTGATTTGAAGGAAAAGAATTACGTGTCATAGCCAGAGCATTACATAGAGAAAAGTAAAATAAAATTTAGTTTGCAATTTAAAGAAGTCTTTGTATGGTTTGAAGCAGTCTCCTAGGATGTGGTACTTGAAGTTTGATGCCTTTGTGTTGTCGATTGGATATCTGAGATCAAAATTGGATCATTGTGTGTATTACAAGTTTGACAATGATCGCATTCTCATGATTACATTGTTTGTTGACAATATGTTGTTGATTGGGAATGGTAAGAATATGATTTCTAATTTGAAGTCTCAGTTGTCAGCATAGTTTGAGATGAAAAATCTAGGGGCAGCCAAGTACATTCTAGGAATGGAAATCAGAAGAGACAGAGCTAACAGAAAACTTTGGTTAAGCTAGAGTAAGTATGTGAAGACCATGTTGGATAGGTTCGGCATGGCAGATTGTAGACCATTGTGTGTTCCTGTTTCAATGGGGACAAAGTTGTCTGTTAATGATTATCCAAAATCTCCTAGTGAGGTGGAGGGCATGAGAAGACTACCTTATACTAGTGTTGTTGGTAGTTTGATGTATGCTATGGTCTGTACAGAACCAAACATTGCCCAAGCAGTGGGAGTCCTTAGTTGATTTATGGCTAATCTTGGAAGGGTACATTGGGATGCAGTTAAACGAGAGTTCAGATATTTAAGGGGTACTTCCAAGTATTACATTTTCTATCATGGAAATGCTACAAGACCTCTGCATTCAGTTTGTATTCGTGGATTTGTGGATTCTGATTGGGCAGGGGACATTGACAGCAGGAGATCAACCAGTGCCTATGTGTTCACTATGTTTGGTGGTGCAATTAGTTGGATGAGTAAGCGACAAACCTATGGTTGCTTTGTCCATGACAAAAGATAAGTACATGGAAGCAACTCATGCTTGCAAGCAAGCCATTTGGCTTAAAATATTGTGTTCAAATATTGGTGTTGATGCAGGATAGATTACAATTTATTATGACAGTCAGAGTGTGATTTGCCTTGCGAAGAATCCAACTTTCCATGTGAGAACAAAGCATATTGATGTGTAGTTTCACTTCGTATGAGACATGGTAGAGGATGGGAAGGTAAATTTAGAGAAGGTAGATACTTTGAAGAATGTTACAGATGCATTGACAAAACCAGTGGGCACAAAGAAGTTCAGATGGTGTTCAAAGTCTGTGGGCCTCTCGACCTATAGCAATTAAATCTTGTTAATTCTATTGGCTTTTACAAGGTGTTCGACAAATGGGAGAATGTTGGGAATTAAGGTGCCTCAACCTTGGTAATTCCTTGTATTATTTCATTGTATTTATTTATTTATTGCCTATTGTATAATTTGGATGCAAATCCTATGTTGTCATATTGTGGGAGTTGGCACGGTGATGTGTCATCCTACATGGCATATGACCACATGTAAATTTGTCCTCACATGAGGAGATAGGCATCCCACTTAGTGGTAAGAATATTTTTCCATGTGTTAGTATCTTGGAATGTGTGTAAGGGAATATTGACTGAAACGGTCATGACAGATTCCTATAACAAAGTTATGACATGTAAGAGTCAAAAATAGAAGATCTTATGACAGGTATGGACATGTGTCGAGAAGCATCTTTAAAAAAGGCATCTTTGGGTGCCCCAAGGTGGACTATGACATGTTGTAAGAGAATATGTTATTTATAGCCTATGTATGACAGATTCTCTTACAACTGTAAGTTATGACAGCTATGACAGATTCTATGATGGTTGTAAGAGTCGTAAGAGCATTTGTCATAGCCCATTTTAGAAATAGATGACCTGCTTGGGATGGGGTGGACTTGACAAGTGTCAGGAGCATCCTATAATGTTAGACAAGTGTCCATAGGCATGGGTTTTGGGCCATGAGGTCATGTTGGACGCCCATCTCAATGTGGAGCCATTTTTGCCTTGTATTCTTTTTATAAACAGGTTCTTTGGAGAGGAGAAGTACTACAGGTTTGACAGGTACTGTTATGCTTTCAAAACATCTCCAGATACGAGTGTCAAAGATTCTTGCAAGAGCATTAGCTGTATGATTGTATTGTAAGCTTCTTTGTTTACAGAATACATTTGAGCTGTGTTTTGGAGTGTAGGGTTTTTCACCCGTAAGAGTTTTTCCCCACATAAATCTTGTGTCTCTCTTCTTCTGTCTTACATTCTTGCATATGTGTTCACTGCAATATCTCTATTAGTGTGTTAACATAATCTGTAATTGTAAGGATAAAACTAAATTTGCACTCTCCTTCCCTCATTAGATTAGTGTAGGAAGTTGCTTTCCACACACCTAGCTTCCTTTCAAAATTGACAACAGGTAAGGCCTAGTTCAACAATGGTACCTACCTTTCATGTAGACTACCATCCCCGAGGGGGCAAATATGTAAGCACAAAAATCATGCACAGCCTCCACGAGGACCCCTATGATGATTTAAATCCTTGTCACATACATGTAAGCATGAAATAATGTCCTCTAAGCAGCAAACCTCTTGATGATGTGTCTTCTTTCTTGTCTTGTCTTGTTTCCTCTTTGTCATTTTCTCTCTCTGTTTTCGACACTTTTGCGACACTTGTCAATTTGCATTTTCTAAGCTTTTGACCTTGCTCCGAAGCCTTGTAAGCATCTTGTAGGTGCATTTTCACCTTTCCCCTATGTTTTTTCATCCTCTGCACCCCCTAGAAGCCTTCTAGAGGTCCCCCTATTCATCTCCCACTTTCAGTTTTTAGTTTGGCTCAACCAATCCAAATCTCCCCCTATTATTCTTAGATCTCCCCCAAGAGATCCTACAGGTGCAAGTGGAGATTTGGATTCTTGCAACGACTGACCCATTTTTGAAGGCAGAACCCCCCCTTTTCCTCTCTCCTATCATCTCCCATCATGATTTTCCTTTGAAAACCCTGTCCTGCCTAGATCTCCCCTGGGCAACCCATGGTCACCCAAGGGCGACTCTACTAATGAACGGGGTGACCCTGTCGCATTTCTAGCCATGGAAAAAACTTGAGTTTATCACTTAATTTAGCTTCTTTTTCGCCCTTTTGTCATCCAGGTCGCATGATTTTTGATGCCTAATATGGAGTTGACTATTTCATGCACCCACACATGTATAATTAAGTTCATTTGATCTAAAATTAAACAACTCAATCAATCTCATGCATCCTCTCAACTCTAATTCCTCTTTAGTGATAAGCTATTTTTGATTTATCACTCCATAGTTAGCTAAGTTCACTGGGTAATTAACCTTGTTAACTCCCCAATCAATCCTTGTTAGCTCTTCAATCAAATTGAGTTAACTTCTCAATCAATTCCACCTTTCATGACCTCTTCCAACCTATAAATACCCCTCACCTCTTCATTATTTTCCAAGTTGAGCAAGTTGGAGAATACTCTTCTCATCTTCACAAGCTTCTTCACAAGCCTTTGAGCCTCTTTCTTTATTTCTTTCTTCAGTTTTTCCAAAGCTTCAAAGCTTTCATTGTTGCATATTTTCAAAGATCTTCCACAGAGGCAAATTCATTGTGCACACAACTCTTTCCATTTTTTTCTCTCCAAATTAGCATTGTAATGCTCTTACAGGGTGAAGGTGTCTTTTGCTTTATTCATTGTTCAACTAAGCATCGTTACAACTGCTTCATTCAATGCCATTCTGCTCAACAAAAGCTCTCATTGAGCTCTTTCAAGCTTCAATAAGCTTCTTTTTGCTTCTTTGTGTCATTTTGTCATCGAGAGGTCTTCCAGTTGCTTCAAAAGGACTTGAAGTTGCCAACATCAAGGATTTCAGAGGGTAGCGGAGTCACACAAATCTTCATTCTTTCAGGTTCCTTCATCGCTTTATTCAATTCATAGTAATTAGAAAACCAAAAATTGCTCTTGGGAATAGTAAATCTTTGTTTTTTTCCTTGATAGATTAGATCTTGCATGTTTGAGTAATTGTTTTCATATTCCCTAGATC